>CM061228.1:119476958-120970825 GCA_030844895.1 Ambrosia x helenae
AAACACTTTGTTGGGTCTGCTGACCTGGAGAAGAACAGATGATTGGAAAGCCAAAATATGCTACAGTTGATCCTCTCAATAAACAGTCCTTACAACATACTTCTCCCAAAAGACTGCTGACTCTAACAACTTTCTATCCAAACAACTGCTATGACAACTGCTGATACAAAGGACTGCTGAATAAACACTGATGAAGAACAACTGCTGACCAAAGGTCTGATGAAGAACAACTGCTGATCCAAGTACTGAAGACTAAAGCACTGCTGGAGCCAACAGCACTTAGCTCCAGCAGAGGATACAAGACCATCAGAGTTTTCCTACAACAGTAGTTTATCTTCAGTGTTTTCAATGTAACAGTAGTTTGTAATAGGCAGATGTTTTATGTTTGTTATTCTGTTAGAGGTCACTGTCTTAGGTGACGTCAGCCTAGGTCATCAGTGGTTTAGGTTTGTCTATAAATAGAACAGTGCTTGTACTGTTCTATTGTATCACACACACAAACATTCTCTCAGACAAACAATCACTGTGTGATCAGGCTGAGGGGGAGTACTTGTATGATTGTAATCTTTTAGATAAATGAAAGCATTCGATCAGAAAACAATTACTCTCATGTTTTGATTAATAGTTTATTATTCCGCTGCACTTTCCATTCTATATTCATTTCACTCTTATCATTTTAGTTAAACATAATCAAAACAATCAAACTCAGATCCTAACAATTGGTATCAGAGCTTGGTCAATTAAATTCGATCTAACAAATCAATTTAATATAAACAGATCAGCTCACAATTATTGATATCGTTTGTCTGTTGGATTGAAAACAGAGTAATAGTTTAATTTCGTTTCAACCGTTTTAAACAGACTTTGTTTTTTGAAAAATCAGAGAATGGCTTCAATCAATCACGATCCACATAACACTGGCACGAACAACAAGCCACCGATGCTTGTCAGATCTGAATACAATATCTGGCAACGTCGGATGAGCCATGTTCTAGCTCAACAGAACACTGGGTGTTGGAAGTCGGTTATCTTCGGACCACATGTTCCGACGGTGCCGAGTACTGAAGATCCCAAGGTTCAAGAGCCAAAGAAACTTGAAAACTACTCCGACCAGGATTTTCAGAAAATTGAGTTAGATGCTAAGGCCTTCAGTATTGTGGCCATGGCTCTACCCAATGATATATATGCTGGGTTGTTACACTGTAACAGTGCAAAGGAGTTGTGGGATGCACTGAAAGAAAAATTTGGTGGGACTGAGGAGGTTATTGAAAACAATCGTGAAATACTTAACCAACAATATGAAACATTCAGTCATGTCAAAGGAGAGTCATTAACTCAACAGTTTGAGAGGTTTAATTGTTTAATTAGTGAACTAAAATTGGTTGGTCTTACTTACCCTCATTCAACCCTGAACCATAGGTTTTTAAGATCACTACCAGACAAATGGGACACTATTGCTATTGTGATGAGAAACTCAATTGGATTCAAAGACCTATCACTGACCCAGCTTCATGGTAAGCTCTTGACCTATGAGAGAGAGCTTAACCAGAAAAAGAAGCTCCAGGACTCTGGAAAAGTGTCTGATGATTATGTATTTGGGAATACAGCACTTTTGGGTCATGATGAGGTGCCTGGAAATACTAAGGATCAGAGTTATGATCATTTCATTGACATAACTTCAGGTTTTAACTCAGGTTTTAACTCTGATTCTTATTCACCAAACTATGCCTTCACACAAGTGGTGGTGATATCCAGCATCTGACAATATATCCTTTGAGTATGATGACCTGAAATACTTTGACCCTGATGATTTGGAAGAAATGGACATTATGCACCAATTTGCCCTTCTCAGTGTAAGAACTAACAATTTTTACAAGAAAACTGGGAGAAGGTTTCCAGGGTTAACTGGCAGATCAAAGGTTGGGTTGGATAAATCAAAGATAAAGTGTTACAAATGTCATAGACTTGGTCATTTTGCTAGGGAATGTAGGAGTCAACATGGTACACCTATAATCACCTATCCAAATCAAAGACCACAGACCAACACTTATCAGAATTCCTATAATACCCCTGGACCAAATGTGCAAAACACTGCTCATTTTGCACAGTCCTCAAACACTGTTCCTGTCCAGTATGTCCAAACCACTGTTCCTCAGATCCACTATGTGCAAACACCTGTTACTCAAGCACCTGTGCAAACGACTGTTGCTTCATCCTCTGCTCCTGCAAAGACCAGTCAACAGAGCTTCTTTACACAAGGCTTTGTTGATTGGAGCAGTCTACCTGATGAGTTAACAGATGAAAATTTTGCATTAGTTGCCAAAGCTGAAAATGAACAAGAAAACTTTTGTTTCATGGCTATGGTTGATGAGGTTGAATCTGAGGAGGTGGTAACTGAATCTGATGTTGTGACTAATGATGTTGTTGATGAAGTTGTTACAGGTGAAAAACCTGAAGAAGAGGTTGTGAATCTCTCAGATCCCTGGGGTGCATCTGATGACTGTGAGTGCAAGTGTGATTGTGCATTGATGGCTGCTGCTAAGGTATCTCCTCAAATTCTTAAAGAGTTGTGTTCTGACAGATGTGTAATTGCATTTGCTAACATCAAAGAGGTGAATGAAAACCTTAGAAAGAAAATTTTAGATGATGAAGTTAAATTTGAGAAACTTTCAAAAGATTTAAAAACAAGTTTAACTGAAAAGGAGTCTGAAATAAGCAGCTTAAAACATGAAGCAACCATAACCAAAGACCAGCTCCAAACTATGATAGCAAAATATCAAAGTTGTAAAAGTGAGCTTGAGTCCACCCAAGTTGAATGTGAGAAATGGGTGGAATCATGTAGAGGTTTTGAGATGCTACTCAACAAACAAACCAAAAGTCATGTGAAGTTTGGTTTTGGTTTTGAAACCACTGCTCCAGCTTTTGAAAACACTGACAAAAAGAGTCAAAAGTCTGTTGAGATAGTTCCAACAAACCTGCAGGGTCAAGAGATTAAAATCACTGAACCAAATGGTAAGAAAATTGTTCTTGAAAAACCAGAAGGTTCCTCATCATTCACTGAACTTGAAAAGTATGAATTTAAACCTACCTGGTCTGATGAGTGTGATACTCTTGAGAATTTTAAACCTGTTGATTTTAAAACACCTGAAGGAAAGACAGCTCCTCAGGCAAAAGTTATTCCATTAAAAAACCTTCCAGCATATGCTCAAACATCTGCTGAAAAGAAGGCTGATAAAGGGAAGAAGAAAGAAAAGACTGTCCACCTGTTCTGTGATTTCTGTGAGAAGAAGAATCATGTCACTAAAAACTGTTTTCTTCTAAAGCATATGACATCAACAAAGGAACAAGTGAATGTGATTCCAAAGCCACATGCTCAATATGTGGGAAAAAGAATCACAAGACCAAAGAATGCTTGTATCTAAAAAATTTTGATGTAAAAATACAAGAATACAAAGCTAAAACTCTTGCAAATCCTGTGGTTAGTACTTCAAAAGGAAAGCCCAAACAGACTTTCACCCCTGTCCAAACATCTGTTACTAAAAGACTTGAAACATTTGCTTCTAGGGATGTCCAAGTAACAGATGCTCCACCCACAAGCAAATACCCAAGAGGTTATGGACAACCACCATGTCATAGTCTGCCACATGTTTATGAGGAGCCAAAAAGACCCTCTAAACCAAGAGTGAACAGAAATCCATATGGGTATTATCATCTGTCTGGAAGTGATCAAATAACTGTTGCCCCAAGTGTTGACATTCAAGCACTGGCAAATGGTCAGCAGCAGTTGTTGAACTTAATTCAAAAATTAGTCCAAACCACTGATCACCTTCCAAAGCTTGAGTCTGAAAGGTCTGAGGACCCATCCAAAGCCAACTTGGCTTTGGACACTCACCAAAACTAATCCATTACTGATGTGCAGGGAGCTTCTGCTTGTTTAGATAGTCTTTGGTATGTAGATAGTGGAGGCTCCAGGCACATGACAGGATGTAGAGCCCTTCTTCTGGACTTCTTGGCTCATGGAGGGGGTGATATATCCTTTGGTAATGATTCAAAAGGTAAGGTGTTGGGGTCAGGGACTATACAAGCTGGAAAACTCAAGTTTGAAAATGTCAATCTTATTGATAATCTCAAGTTTAATCTTCTGAGTGTTTCACAAATGAGTGACAAAGGTTATGGCTCATTCTTCACAAAGAAAACTTGCAAGATTATTGGGCCAGAAGTGGTGAAAAAGATTGATACCATCATTGCTGAGAGCAAAGCACAACTTGTTGCTCATAGAAGTGGCAATGTGTATGTTGTTGATATGTTAAAGGACAATCCTATGGCAAATGTCTGTTTGTTTTCTGCTGCCTCCACAAAGGAGACAGAATTGTGGCATAGGAGATTGGGTCACACCAACCTTAACACTATCAACACACTCTCCAAACAAAGCCTTGTCAGAGGTTTACCATCAAAAGAATTCAAATGTGATGAGCATTGTGTTTCTTGTTTAAAAGGGAAACAACATAAAAGCTCTTACAAATCCATTGATGAGTCCAAAACCAGTCAATGTCTACAATTGTTGCACATGGACTTGTTTGGCCCTGTTAAAATCATGAGTCTAAGAAGAAAAAGATTTTGTCTTGTCATAGTTGATGATTTTTCTAGGTTTACATGGACTTACTTTTTACATTCTAAGGATGAGACTGCAGGTATATTGAAGGACTTTGTCACCAAAGTTGAAAAACAATATGACTTGCCAGTAAAAGTCTTCAGGAGTGACAATGGAACAGAGTTTAAAAATAAGGAGTTGGATGATTTCTGTGTGTCAAAAGGGATTGTGAGGAAGTACAGCATCCCAACAACACCAGAACAAAATGGGGTGGTTGAAAGGAAAAATAGAACTCTTATAGAAGCTGCAAGAACCATGCTAGCAGATTCTGGTTTGCCACTGTCCTTTGGGCAGAAGCTGTAAACACTGCTTGCTATGTTCAAAACAGAGTTTTGATCAACCCAGACATCAAAAAACTGCTTATGAAATTTTGTTCAAAATCAAACCACTAATTTCATTTTTCAAAATCTTTGGCTGCCCATGTTTCATCTTAAACCTCAAAGATTCCATTTCAAAATTTGCAGCCAAAGTAGACTGTGGTTATTTTCTGGGATATTCTTCTACTGCCAAGGCCTATAAAGTGTTTAACACAAAGACCAAGACAATAGAAGAAACTCTGAATGTAAAGTTCAATGAACTTTCATCTCTAAAAATCCCTGCAAATCCTGCTGAACTATTTGATTTAGATAAATTCAAATTTGAAGATATCACTGTTAAAACTAACAATGCAGGCATTCCACAGTCTCCACAACAAGATTACAGAACGGATGTTGTGATTCCCAGTCACTACAAAATCTATTCTGCCTCAGAGGAAGTAGCTGTTCAAAACAATTGTCAAAACTCTGCCACAGTAGTGTCAACCACTGTTGGCCAGTCTTATCCTCAAACCACTGTCTCACCTCTCACAACACTGAACAATCATCAGTTGACAAAAGTTAATCATCTGTTGACAAAAGTCAGTCCAGTTTCACACCACTTGGACCCATTCCTCCATTACCATTCCAAACATCTGATGGCACTACAGAAGTACCAACAGATGTTACACCAACAGAGTTACCAAACCTCTGTCCATCACCTCAAAATGCCATCATACCATATCAAGGAGATCTTATTTATTTAAGAGCCCATCCACCATACCAGATCATTGGCAACATCAGAGAGGGAGTGCTCACAAGAAGCCAATCCTCCAATATCTGTCTTTTTGCAGGTTTCCTATCCCTCACACAACCTGTCAAGTACCAAGAGGCACTAAAAGACAACAGTTGGGTAGAAGCCATGCAAGAAGAACTCCTTCAATTTAAAAGACAACAAGTATGGGAGCTTGTACCACTACCTAAGGATGTTTGTCCTATAGGAACAAAGTGGGTCTTCAAAAACAAAACTGATGAAAGGGGTATTGTTGTCAAGAATAAAGCCAGGCTTGTGGTTCAAGGCTTCAGACAAGAAGAAGGAATAGATTATGATGAAACTTTTGCTCCTGTAGCAAGACTAGAAGCCATCAGACTATTTTTAGCCTTTGCTGTCAACCACAACATAAAGGTGTATCAGATGGACATCAAATGTGCCTTCCTTTATGGCAAAATTCAGGAGGAGGTCTATGTATGTCAGCCACCTGGTTTTGAAGACACATTCCATCCTGACTATGTCTACAAGCTCAACAAAGCTTTGTATGGCCTCAAACAAGCACCAAGGGCCTGGTATGAAACTCTTTCCACATTTCTCTTATCCATTGGCTTCACAAGAGGTAAAATAGACAAAACTTTATTTCTTAAATGGAAAGGGAAACACTTAATGATTGTTCAAATATATGTGGATGACATCATTTTTGGATCCACATGTAACCAAATGTGTGTAGAGTTCAGAAAACTCATGACAACAGAGTTTGAGATGAGTGCCATGGGTGAGCTTTAGTGTTTCCTTGGTCTTCAAGTGAAACAACTGCAAAATGGCACATTCATTCACCAAAACAAATATGTAAAGAATTTATTAACCAGATTTGAGATGAATGATTGTAAGCCATGTAGTACACCCATGAGTACAGTCAAGCTGCTCACTATTGATGACAAGGATGAACTGGTTGATCAAACACACTATAGATGCATGATTGGGTCTTACTGTACTTAACTGCATCTAGGCCAGACATTATGTTTGCTACCTGTGTCTGTGCAAGATCCCAGGCTTCACCCAGAAAGTCAAACCTTATTGCTGTGAAAAGGATATTCAGATACCTCAAAGGTGCTCCCACACTTGGTATCTGGTATCCTGCTAACATTGAGCTTTCAGGTTATTCAGATAGTGACTTTGCTGGCTGTCACACCACAAGAAAGTCCACATCAGGAGGGTGCCAATTTCTAGGGAATGCCTTAGTTTCCTGGCAAAGCAAAAAGCAGGCAGCTGTTTCAACCTCAACAGCTGAAGCTGAATACATTGCTGCTGCAAGCTGTACAGCCCAACTCATGTGGCTTCAAAATCAATTACTGGATTTTGGGATAACTGCACTACAGACTCCACTCATGTTGGACAGTCAAGCTGCTGAAAATATCATCAAGAATCCAGTCTCTCATTCCACTACCAAACACATTGACATCAAACATCATTTTGTCAGAGACAGCTATGAAAAAGGTTTGATTTCTCTGCACCATGTTCCAACAGAGGATTAGTTGGCAGATGTGTTAACAAAAGCTTTAGACACATCTACCTTTACAAATCTGATTTCCAGAATTGGTATGTTAAACATGGATTAAACAAATAAATTTTCTTTTAAAAAGGAATAATAATAAAATGTTTCAGAAAATCAAAATTTCTTCTAAATAGCTGTTTGGTTGAAAAATCTGCTTACAACATCTGATCAGATAAAACAACCACTGTTTCATTCATAACCACTGTTGGTTGAAAAATCTGTTTCAAAACATCTGATCAGATAAAACAACTGTTTCCCTATATATATATATACTATATCTATAAAACAAAAAAAAAACAAAAAAAACAGTTGGTTCCATCAGCTGTTTGTATCAGTTGTTTGCCAAAACAGCTGTTCTCCACCAGATGTTTCATCCATCAGATGATTGCCACGTCTGCTCATACAAGCAGAGGTTTGGCCACATCAGCGGTTTCTCTTGAGCCTATAAAAACCCTGTTTTACCACAACAGATGTTACACTGTCTCATTGTATTCAAAATACTGAAACAGCCTTCTCCATTCTCAAACCCTCAATCTGATTTCATTCATCATCACTCTCGGAATCCATTAAAATGGATCTTCAAGCCAAAGCCACCCACAATTGTCTCCCATATCTGGTTAAAACAGATGACAACGTCTCATTCCATTCCACCATCGACATTCTTCTAAACTCCAAATACCTACCCATCTTAACCGCTGACGCCCCCATCTATATCGATACTCTCCAAGAGTTCTGGTTGAATGCTGAGTTTCTATTGCAAGACAAAAAGCCTACTTCCATTATTTCCAAAATTGGAGAAACAAGTATCGTCATTACCCCTGAAATCATATCCACAACCTTCTCACTGAATGACCTGGCAGGTAAGGACTCCTTCACAAAAACAAAGCTTCACACTGAGTTCCAAGAAAGAGGGTATGATGGTCAGATGACTGGATCAACTCTTTTCAAAAAGTTTTTTTCCACCAGTCATGAAATTTTTCTTCCATACCCTTCTTCTGTGTGTCTCCGCTACGTCCACATCCTTCAATGAAATCCCATTAAGGATGCAATATCTGGGTTATGCCATGTTGTCAAACTCTGACTTCAATCTTTCCCAGGGATTGTTCATGGACTTAGTGTCAAATGTGAAAGCAATTAAGTCTGGGTCTAACAATGCTTTTCTAATTTACCCAAGAATTCTTAGTGTAATCCTACAAAAGGTCTTACCAGAAAAGGTTTTCAAAAAAGGTGAGGCAATGCAAATGAAAAGCTTAACTGATGAAACTTTCACTAGAATGCTGGGTGGAAGCACCCAAGAAAAAGTGTCAAAAGTGTCCAAAGTTTCTAAAACACAAACAAAGAGGACAAAGACAACAGCTGTTGTCAAAACCTCTGTTATTGAGCCCACTGCTCCTGGTGATCATGGCACTACATCCAGTGCTGTAAAACCCACACCAGCCACTTCCAAAAAGAAACATCCATCCACAAAAACCACCACTCAAACACAAATGAGACTTCTGGATGATGAGGTACTAGAAGAAAACTCCGTTGCACCACCAAAGCAACCTGAAACCACTGTTGTTACTTCCTCACAACAGTTGGACATACCTCCACCTGACCAAACTCCTCATGAATCCTCCCAAAAGGATCATGTTGTAAGCCAAGGGGAAACACATCATGATACATTTGAGTCACTTGGCCAAATGTTCACAAGCCCCTCTCCCAGGGCTAATTCTCTTGTTACTCCTCCACCCTCACCATCACATCATGTTCCACAAACCATGCAACCTCTGTTTGAGGCAATTGAGAAATCTCAGGAAGATCCCAGTTCCTCTCTTCCACCTATCACTGAGAGCATACCCCCACAAGTGACTGGTCCTGAGAACATTCAATCTGCTATCCCACAAACAGTAGAGGAGGTTACACCACCTGAGTTCAATGCAACTCTAGGTGAGTTTTCAAGTGGAGCAGCCACTACTGATGTAGAGACCATTGTCTCACACCAGGACAGTGATTACATTGCTAAGACTCCCTTGAAGGCAACAACTGATGAGGCCACTATAGTGTCCCCAAAAACAGTTGGAAGTCCCCAGTACCAAGAAAAAGGGGCATCTGATTCACCTATTAGGACTGAATCAGGTAGAACTACCACTGGTAGGGACTCAGATGATCCTATTAACTTAGGAGATGGGTCAAAATACCAAGAATTGACGGACAGAGTTCATGCAATTGAAACCTCTGTAGCAGACATCAAATCTGATGTCAAGCTTATACTTGGTTCCATAGCAGACCTTTCCAAAAGTCAACCATCAACAGCTGATATAGCTAGTGAGCTATGGAAATCCGTTTCCCCCATCATCATAGCCCACAGAAAACTAGCTGATCAGACACATGAAACTTATATGGCTGAGATCAGAAACATAGTGGATGCAAGGTACAAAGATACACATGCAGACATTAAAGCCATCAAAGATCACCTGCTGAAGACCACTGGCTCTGCCCCTACCACCATTCTCAGGGATGAAGATGATGAAGTCTTCACGGCTGATGATGCCAAAAAGGGGGAGAGTGGCAGAGATAGGCTACCAAAGTTAGACCCCTTTGGCTGTCCTCCTTCTAAAAAGGGCAATGCTAAGTCTACCAACAAACCAGAGGCTATTCAAACAGCACCACAACAACAACAACAAGCAACACAAACAGCACCACAACAACAACAACAACAACAAGCAACACCAACAGCACCACAACAAACCACTGACAAAAGCAAAGCAGTAGACAACTCTGCAAACATAGAAGCTGAAAAGGCTGCTCAGGCCAAACAAAAAAGGGCTGACACCTTGGAAGCTAAAGCAGAGTTGCTGGTGAACCTCAAGAGAGAACAGCAGCAGGAGATTGAAGATATGGGATCCTCAAAAAGGATGAAAAGGCCTGCTAGACATGTCAGAAAACCACCATCCAAGCTAAACACCTCTGTTGACAAAACCACTGCTGCTGAAACCACTGCCACCCAAAACACTGAAACCACACAAAACACTGCTTCCCAAACCACTGTACCTAAACCTACAAGCACATCTGAACATACAATCACCAAACCTACACCCAAACCTACATCACCAACCAAATCCCAAACATCTGCTGGACCTACTAAAAGGCCAACAGATGTTAATCCAACCACTGCTACCAAATCACCATCCCCCAAAATCTTGTACACAAGGAAGAGAAAATCAACCTTTGTTGTACATGATGAAAACATACACACATCACCAAACACCACATCAACTGCACAATCCACTCCTATCACAGCTATTCCAATTTCATCATTCTCACCACACACATCCAAATTCAGTTCCCATAGACCACCACCAACCATTACACCATTGGTTGTTCAGTATCCCCTTGAACTTGATCTACTCAAGGGGGAATTACAATCCTTCTACAATACTGAACAACCATCTGACAGATCCTTCCCATCTCTCCCAAATTTCCCTGTTCCCCTAAACATTGATACATATCTTAAATACAAGGGTGAACAGGTAGATGCCATCATTAAGGAGAAATGCAAAGGGAAGGATGACAGGACTGCTCAGGGCATCCATTCAGCAGAGCTTAGCAAACTCAGAAGGATTGAGGATTTTGCTAAGACCCTGAGCAACTCCATGTCCTCCATGCCTCTCAGTGTTGACTTGGAAAAGGAGGTTAGGGATTCTCTTCTGGAACAGATCTTGGCAACCAAGCCATATAAAGCAACCAAAAAGCAATTTAATGGTTGGACCACACATGCACTAAGAGAAGAACTTCTCATAATAGAAGAAATGGCCAAAGACCCCAAGGCTAAAGTCTCTACTCCTAATTTTGGCAAAGGCAGAGACCCAGTCAGAGCCTTAAAGTTTAAAAGAATGAGACAAGAGATAGTAGCTGCTAACTATGGGGAAATGAGTTCTGTCTCTAGATGGTCTGAGCTGAGGCTGGTTGAGACATACAAGAGTCTTGAAGAAAACAGAAAGAAGGATCCCAGCCTACCTAGAAAACCTGTTTATACTGATGAGCCACTGATGAAGAGACCCCAGCAGACTTTTACCTTGGACAGCTTACTTGAAACTTCTGATCTATCAACTGCTGCAAGAAGACAGTTCAAGAAACAGAAGGAAATGTCAGAAGAAGATCAGAAGAAGTTTGCTGATACATTTATCAAGGAAGGGCTCTTCAATCAGATACATTTTTTCTCTGATCCTACAACAGAGAAACTCAGAGAACTCATTGGAAGACCTCCATCTCCTAACTCATCCCAAATAAAAGTTCATCTCAGCAAATCCACTGACTCAAAAATTCTAAAATGGAAAGTCAACAAAGACAACCATGAATTGACTCTGCTCAGGTCAGATGGAAGAGTTCAGAAGATCAACATGGAGGATGCATACAGCCTATGTGCAGATGATCTTTAAACATTGCTAAATCTAGAACTTGAAAGAGATGAAGAAGATTTATTTGCTCTGAACTTTGAACTTCAATTCAAAGGTCAAATCAGAGAAAGTCTGATGAGGAATAAAGATCAGTAAATAAAGCTGAGTTTTGGCATCATCTGTTCTAGGGGGAGATTGTTGGGTCTGCTGACCTGGAGAAGAACAGATGATTGGAAAGCCAAAATATGCTAACAGTTGATCCTCTCAATAAACAGTCCTTACAACATACTTCTCCTAAAAGACTGCTGACTCTAACAACTTTTCTATCCAAACAACTGCTATGACAACTGCTGATACAAAGGACTGCTGAATAAACACTGATGAAGAACAACTGCTGACCAAAGGTCTGATGAAGAACAACTGCTGATCCAAGTACTGAAGACTAAAGCACTGCTGGAGCCAACAGCACTTAGACTCCAGCAGAGGATACAAGACCATCAGAGTTTTCCTACAACAGTAGTTTATCTTCAGTGTTTTCAATGTAACAATAGTTTGTAATAGGCAGATGTTTTATGTTTGTTATTCTGTTAGAGGTCACTGTCTTAGGTGACGTCAGCCTAGGTCATCAGTGGTTTAGGTTTGTCTATAAATAGAACAGTGCTTGTACTGTTCTATTGTATCACACACACAAACATTCTCTCAGACAAACAATCACTGTGTGATCAGGCTGAGGGGGAGTACTTGTATGATTGTAATCTTTTAGATAAATGAAAGCATTCGATCAGAAAACAATTACTCTCATGTTTTGATTAATAGTTTATTATTCCGCTGCACTTTCCATTATATATTCATTTCACTCTTATCATTTTAGCTAAACATAATCAAAACAATCAAACTCAGATCCTAACACACTTGCATCTTTTATTGCTTTCACTACGATACATTAGGTAGTTAGTTTATGAAATAGAAGTGGACTTGCCATTATTTGATCTATAATACATTTTTTTAACTTTTTTATGTGTGATAGATCTTGTAAGTGTCAGGCTAAATCCAAATGAGTCTTATTCGGATACGCATTATGTAATTTATCCATTATTGATCCCGGTGTTTGCGCCTACATTATAACATTTTCCTGATGACAATCAGGTAGGTATTTTACGTTAAAAATGTACTATATTTTGCATTATGACATTAATTTTGCTGGATGACTATAACTAATTATGTTCACGTAGTACATAATAGTCAGCCATGGGTTACAAGCTATGGGGATTTATGGCACCAACTTCCAATTTTGTATGGGTAAACAAAACGCATTTGGGAATCGGCAACTCAGGCAACACCAGGTAACCCTTCCCTTCATTCGTGTATGTGCGTGAAAGGATCGATAAACAACAAAGAATGATCAAACAAGTTAGTTTTAGGTGCGGAAACCCTAAAACTATCACAAAATAATAGTCAAACAGATTAAAACACACAGATCATCATTTTCAAACGTTTTATTAATTAATCACTCGATTACACGTTGAAATATAGATACAATCAAGGTATGAACGATAAATGAGTTAAACAAAAGACTAGAGAGAGTTTCTGAAAGTGGAGGGAATAATAATGATCAAAAATTACATTCAAAAATCAAACTTGTCTATTTATAGACTGCACATTCGCCCAAATTGATTGTGCGAATGTGCAGGTTCGCCCAAATCATCTGGTCGAACCAAGTTCTACAGTAATCTATAATCTTCATTCGTCCATGTCACTTCCTTCGCACCTTTTATCTGCCTTCGCACCTTCAAAAGCCTCCTTCGCACAAACGATATCACCAAAACATATTGTATTGTTCAATCCAAAGCATTAGTCGCACTTTTGCATCTACAAACTCCCCCTCGACTATTGCTTGGATTGTGTTCGTCGTTCTTCGTCCATTCTAATGTTCATCAGTTTGATGTGTCGTTGAATCCTTTGTTCTTTTGTCAACACCGGTTCATGAAATTGCTTTTGCTTCTTCGTTTTCAGCTCAGGCACCTTTTGCTTCTCAACAAACTTTCCCAGCTTCTCACCATAGTCACATCCAGCGTTGATATCATATGCAAAGCACAGAAATACCACACGTTGGTACTTTCCTGCTTGCTCAGCATCTTTTGCATCTGAATAGATCGGATTGTAGAACAACATAATAATATCCTCATGTGAACAGTTTATCAACCACATGGGATCAAAGATATGCACTTTCTTGTAGTTCGTCTCTCCGTCTTTCAACACAATCACGGCCTCTGCAATCTTCCAATCATAATACCACCAGATGAAATCTTTGGCGAAGTGTTGTGGAATAGGCAACAAATGAATCTTTTTCAACACTCGCGGTGGTTTGTACTTTAACGTCACCTTGGGCATACCTGTTATCAAATCAATATCCTTCTTATGAACAATTCGCTTTGGATATTGTGGTGTAAACAAGTCCCACTTGGTTCGGCTTTCTCTAGTCATTTTCTCAGCAAAGTAGGTAATCTGACTATTTGACGCTCCCGTTAAACGGTGACGACAAATATCACGGATTGCCCAATAAGGAAGAGTCTTCAAGTGATGAAACTTGTCGAAATACAAGATCCCCTTCTCCCACATTACTGCGAAGCATCTCAACTCTTTAACAAACTTCCAGGCCAATGCTCGACCTTTGAAAATTCCATTATGAAGTTTGTAAAAGCTTCCTTGAATATCAGGTTTTGGACGATTGTTTTCTTTTTCTTTTAACTTCTTCAAGAATTTTTTCAAACTCTCTGACTGTTCGAACTGTGGTTTGTCATGCCCTTTGAAGATCTCGTCTTCAAATGCTTTGCTCTTTTCTTTCGCTAGTTTCTCGGCATGGTTTAGCAATTCATCTGAGAAGGAAAATCCACAATCTTGATTAGTCTTGAAGTATTGTGGATACTCTTCGCTTGTAATATCTTCCATTTCAACTTCTTCAAACGCATGAACATCATGATCATCCGAATGATTTCCAGCTTCTTTCTCAGGTATCTTTGGAATAAAATTGTCTGCAAGTAATTCTTCCAAAGTCTTGCCTACTTGCTTTGCTAAACCTTCAAGTATCTCTTTCGAAATTGCCGCAGAAACTTCCCTATCCTCAAGATCAGGGTCATCAAACTCCAACTCGAATAGTTTATTGTTCGATTCAAATATCTCTGGAAATCTGCTAGTCATGTCGATCGTCCAGACTCGATCAGTGAGCATCTGGCGATACTTGTTCTTATCATCTTCAGACAGTGACTGCAATTTCTCGTTCCAGAAGATATCTTCATCCACATTCTCACCAGGAGCCTTAGAGCTCGATTCACCACCCTTATCTGAATCACGCTTCTCATATGTAAATTTGTCAGCGTCATCATCATCGTCATCACTACTATCATCAAACGCAGAGCCGTTTCCATCACTCGAACCATCATCTGATCCTCCATCATCTGATCCTCCATCATCCTTATCATCCTTCTTCTTCTTCTTTGTATCGTTTCCTGCATCTTCATCAAGTTCATCATCTTCTTCTTCATCAGATAGTTCGAAATCAACTTGTTCTTCTTCTCTTTCTTTGTCTACTTCACCAGCTTGAAGTTGAGGAGCTTGAGAGTACAAGTTCTTGATCAGATCATCCATATGCTTGTTACTCTTCTTTAACTGTTTGTTCTCCTCCTTCAAGACTATGATTCTCCTGGTGTTTCGTTGCTCATGCTTCAGCAACTTCTTATTTTCTCTCTTCAACCTCTTAATCGTCTTCTTCAAAGCTTCATTATCATCTGCTGATGTGACTACGACCTCCAACATCTTCTTATCATTCGACTTTAACTGCTCGATCTCCTTTTGTTGTTTGTTAATCAGATTCATCATCTCAGACAGTCTCTGATTCACAGCAGTCATAATATCACTATCCACCGAAACTTTCGTCTTCTTTGGTGGTTCAACAACATCAGGCAGTTTGCCTTTTCTAATCTTTTTAAGCACGTTATCCAATGCCTCATTAACCTCATCCATAGGCATTTCTTCAGTCTGTGGTGTGCTTGATGTTGTCGCAGTCTTTTGCTTTTTTTGAGCTGGTGCAATAACCGGTGATTTAGAACTTGTAGCCGGTGGTAGTTTCTTACCAGCTATCAAAGATTCTATCTCTTTCTTTCTCTTGATGCTCGGCTTCTCCTGTTTCTTCTTTTCTTTCCTAGCAGCTTGCATAGGAGAACCAACAAACGTCTCATCTACATTCAAACCCAACTCTTCTTCATCAACAGAAATAGGACTTTTGTTCCCTTGATCCTCAACGTTCTGGCTAGTAGACGCACCAGCCTCAGTGGCCTTGGGCATGGTTGTCTCTACCGTTTCAGCATCTGAATTCCATTGTTCATCCTCTAGCGTCTCTTCTGAATCAACAGACGCTTCATCAACTATATGTAAACCCTTTTTTGCCATCCTCTTATTTCTTCTCGGCGTGTTTTTCTTCTTCTCTGGTTCAGAAACCTCTATCCTTATCTCCTGTTTCTTTGTCTTCCCACTCTTTGCGCCTACATTCACAACTTGTCTTTTGCGCTTAGCATCAGGATCAACATGATGTAACGGATTATCAGGATCAGAATCACTGTCTACATTCCTCACAAGCCCTTCACCCGGATCTGTATAATCCACTCTAGCTAGGTGTCCAAATAAACGTCTTACTGGAGGACGTTCATCAACAGACAATCCCTTATATGCTTTCATCCTAGCGAGTGTATTCAGCGACATATGTTCCTGAACAACAATGTGCTAAGGATCTCTTTTCAGCTCCTTATACTTGTGATCAAATATCATTTGGAGGAAACGAGGATACAGCAGAAACTTAAGATTCCTCGTGCCGTTCACAGGCTCCAGTAAATGAGACATCAGCATGCCAGAGACATTGAACGGTTTGTTCAATACTAAAGCAACCATCATAGAACTGATGCTCTTCCTCATCAAATCATACCCTCCAGCTGCAGATCCGAATACGTGAATCAAAACATGTGCCAGATATTTGAATTGTGGGCACAGTTTTCCTTTATGCAATGAACCGTCAGTGATTGGTCCATTGTATTTCATCCTGAGGAAGCACTTTCGCTGATCCATAAATGTAAACTCCTTTGGATCTGTCGGCTCATCATTCAGGTTCAATGCTTCTCTCAGATCCTCTTCGCAAACAATGACTCTTTGTCCTTGAATCTTGCTCGTCAAACAAGATTCGCACTTCCAGAAGTCAAGTTTAGCATTCGACCAGAATTCCTGTATCATATCCCTGTATATAACTGTCGGCGTAGCAATGGCATCTATCACCCTGCTTCTCTTCAGAAAATCAATAATTCCAACGAACTCTGTGTGCTTCTTTACGTCTCCGAGATACGCACAGCAGTTGTGCGCATTTTCAAAGTCTAACTGCTTGGCAGGCTGTGATGAAGATCCAACTTGTTCCGTCGTCTTCTGTTGTTCAGACATCGTGAAATCTGCAAAACAAACAAAAACACACGTTAAAAATTGACAAAATTTCAAACTTGAAAATTTTTGGTCATAAACCTTCTCTTTCGCCCAAACGGGGGTACGAAAGAGATTAATCATGGTGCGAATGTGAATTATAGATGGTGCAAATGTATGTATTTTGAACAAAGGTTTCATTCGCCCATATATTATTCATTCGACCGTTTTCACTTCTCCTTCGCCCATTCGTACTGGTCGAAGAAGTCTGTTCATAATTTTGAAATTTCAATCTTGAAATTAAGTGATTCTGAACATGTCCATTTGATTGAAACCAAACCTAATGATGCCGATTAACATTCCTAAACTAACAGATTCATTGATTAAGTATTGTATTTGTGTTTTCTATTAAAAACTAGGGTTTAAACACTGATTGATCAAACAGTCAAGTTTTAAACCATAATTTTTGTTATATCAAACTTAATCGGATATTCATCATCGGATAAAATCTTATCGGAGCCTTGCATCCGATAGAAGATTTTGACAGGTTTGTCACACGATTCGTTGCTCATTTCATTGGTTTTCTCAGTTTTAAGCTCATTTTTCTTTTCAACCGGTTTCACCACATTTTTCTCAGATTTAGTTTCATTTTTCTTTTCTACCGGTTTTCTCACATTTTTCTCAAATTTCTTTACCTCTTTCTTTTCATTTTTCTTAACCTCATTCTTACGATGAGCATTTGCCATTGGATGAATGATCTGAGATGGTGAGACTGGCTCAGTAGTGATTATGTGATTTTCATCAGGGATATCACTTTCATTTTCAACCGTCTCAGATGGTTCATCTTCTTCATCTGAATCATCAGCAGCGACCACACCCTCATTGTTTTCCAGTACTGGTCTCACATCAGAATACGGATCCCCGACACTAGAAGTGTTAGGCTCGTTTTCTGATGTGGAGTCAGAATTGACTAAAGTCTCCGGTGGTATTGCATGTAAGGTGTGATTCTCAAAAAATACCGGAGATGGGACCGACTTATAGTTTGCACTATTCGACTGGGAGGGTTCTTCTATGATATGGTCGACTACATATGCTATGTGCTTGTAACTCTCTAACTTCTTGTTTACTTTTTCGGCAAAGCACTTGATGGTTGCCATTTCCAATTTAGTGTTTTCCATTTCATTGATGTAATTATTAATGGCAAGTTGTTTAATTGACAATGTCTTTTTAAGTTCAGACACATCCTTTTTATAACCATCAAGAACTTTGTTGAAATCTTTTAAATCTTTTTGATAAATCTGACAGTTGATTTTGGCACTCTCAAGTTGGACCTTGAGAAGCTTATTTTCATCAGTCAGTTTTTCAAAATCAGCACATTTATCACATTTAACACACACTTGAGATTGAGTTTCAGAACTTACCGGTTTAGGAGGTTCTGTCATTGCCATCAAAGCGAAGTGAGCTTCCTTCCCTGCGAAGAATTTGGAGTAGTCAATCTTGGTGCACGCATCATCCACCATACATGACTTGCGGGTCATCAGGAAATCAGCTTCAGCTAGCAGTTGATCAATGTCATCATCTAGTGAATTCACACTAGCCTCTGAATCAGATTCACTCTCCATATCCGAGTAAGCTGAATCGTATTGGTCTCCAACATCCGTGACAGAATCAAGAATCATCCCAGATTTCTTGTCTTCACTCTCAACAATCACGTCCTCATTTACTTCCTCAATTTTCAACTCCGACACTTTTTCAATTACAACTTCCTCTTCAATCTCCTCATTCTCATCCAAACTCATCTGCTGTGCCACACAAGCCACGTTCCCAGCAGTGATCTCCTCCACCCCCAATTGCATACCAGTCCAATCAAAACCTTCATCTTTTTGGATCACAAGTGCTTGGTTTTGATTATCAGTTTGGTTTTGGTTTTGTGTGTTAGGTGTAGTGATAGGAACAATAGTTCGGTTTGGATTTTGTTGAGGTTGGTTTTGAGTTGTGGATTGTCTAGTGTTGGTGTTTTGTTGACGGTTCTGATAATTGTTTTGTGGTTGAAAACTTGAGATGTTGGGACTGTTGTATGACACTTGATTTTGGTTTTGGTTTTGTCTGTTTTGGTATGTTGAATTGAAGGGGTTTCGATTACCTTGTTGTGCTGGCTGTGTGCACTCTCTTTTAAAGTGTCCCTTCTCACCACAATTGAAGCATGTAACTTTTGCTTTGTTGAATCCGTATGTGGTGTTGGGAGAAGTTGAGAGATCAGTTCTGCCAGTCTTCTGAATAAAGTCAGTGGCTCTCCTCATAATGCTTGCAAAAGCCCACTGAATGTCCATCAGCTCCATCTCCTCTTTCTCGATTTGAGCGTAGTCTTCATTGGTGAGATTGTTATTTCCAATTTGACTCGCTACCAAACCGTTGTAAGAAGCAACCATAGCAGATACAAGAGCAACATGCTGTTGAGCAATTTCAACAGTCACATTGTTAAGATTTGAGGTCTCTAACACAATCGGGTTTTGACTTGATTGTGTTTGAGTAATCTGCATCTGATTCATATGAGGAGGATATTGTTGTTGTTGTTGAGGTTGACTTGATGTGTAGCATGCGGCTTGTTGTAATGGTGAAAAAGGTGGAATAAAGTTTGGTGTTTGATAAGGTTGTTGTGTGTATGATGGTGTGTAGGATAAAGTTTGAGCAAGGTAGTTGATGGGTGCTTTTGTTGGTTCAACAACGTTGGATACACATGCTATGTGAGGAGCAACATTTGAAGTGGTGCTTGAAGCAGAAAGAGAGTTAGATGTACCACTTACATATAGATCAGGATTCTGTGGAATCTGAGCTCTCTTAGCATTTCTCTTTTCCCCATCTCTTTGTTTTCTAGCTTTTGAATGAACTCGTTAATAGTCCAATACTGGTATGCATCCTTCTCCTTCAACACTTCAATGTGTTGGTTCCAGTAGTGTGGTAAAGCATCAGCAAATTTATCTACTAACTCCGACATTGGTATGCTGATTTCATAGCTCGACAGTTCAGTGAGCAAATGGCAATACCGTGGAACCAATTCTTTTAGGGTCTCATTACCCATGTAACTGAAGTTTTCAAATTCCTTCCGAAGCTCTTCCATCCTCAGCTTCCTTGTCTTCTCATTTCCATCATGTCGATTTCTCAGCATATCCCATAGTTGTTTTGATGTTTTACACGATCCAAACTGATGCAATAGATCAGTGTTGATCGCCTGGGATAGCTGAGAGAATGCCTTCTTCTCTATCGCAAACCTTTTCTTCTCATCATCCGCCAAATTCTCCAAAGGTATCGGTTCTCCAGTATTCTCCAGAATAGGAGCAACATAACCCTTCACAATCATTTGCCATGCCTCGGCTCCCTCAAGTCCTTGTCCCTCAACATGGATCTTGAACTTCGTCTTCCAAGTATTGTACTCCTTCATGTCCATTAGCTTTGGTGGACGATTGCCGCTTCCAGAGGATAGATCATGAATAAGAGTGGATATAGCGTTGGTCGCACTACAACAAAAAGGGCTTTTAAGGACCTTATGTGTGGGACACTTGTAAAATGGGGTTCTAAAAAACTATTTAATAGGACGAATGAACTTTTGGGGTCCTTTTATAATATACGCTACTAAACCGGTGTCCTAAAAAGCTAACTAATAGGATGGATGATTATTTGGGGCCCTATTATCATATAACTTAATAAGACACTTAAAATGTAGATCCTAATAAAGTAATTTATAAGACATATAGTTGTTGGTGTCCCATTATGTCATAATGTAATAGGACACTTGATCACCGAGGGTCCCATTATAACATAACTTAATACGACGCTTTGTAGTTAAGTCATAAATGTTCGATGTTATAGGACCCTTTATAGTCGAATTCATATTAGAACATAACTTAATAGGACACTTGACACATGGGTCTTATAACTTTAACCTTTATAGGATGCTTAATCATCGTGATGTTATTATAATACATCGTAATAGGACACATGATATTTGAGTCATAAAACTTCCGTTTTATAGGAAGCTTATTCGCTAGAGTTTTATTATAACATAACTTAATAGGACACTTAACCCTTGGGTCTTATAACTTTAACCTTTATCGGACACTTGATATTTGACTTTGTTTAGAAAAAAAAAAGGAATTAAAAGATATGGATCATGCAAGTGTGTGACTTTGTTTACATAAATGAACGAACACGAACATAAAAATGTGTTTGATTATGTGTTCGTGTTCGGTTAAAATTAAATTAACAAACATGAACACACTTGTGTTGTTTACATGCCTAACTTCTTTTTTAGTGTTTTTTTATGTTTGGAATTGATATTATCACATGTTCTTACCGGCATACACATACACATTGATGTCTAATTTTCTAAAATAAATGTTTAATTTGCACATTTATCCTCTTATACTATAAATAAAAGAGTAACTCGGGCGACAAGTGGCGCTTTACTAGAGCCTCCACATAGGCTCCAACTCAGCCTCCTACACGTGTCATTCATACAAATATATCATTCAAAACACGCGCCCGACCCATACCCATACCCTGATTCTTATAACCCGCCCTAACAAAACCCTATTTCCTCTTCACTTTAACAAATCATAACTGTGTTTTTTTTTCAAACCTAGCACCGCTACCTCTCCTCAGTAGAAGACGGTCCTTCATCTCCTTCGCTCAGCATCCCCCTTCAAATCACTTGACTCAAAACCCTATTACCAACTCCAGGTATGCATATATTAGGGCAAAAGTGAATTAGTTTCATAATTTTTAGGTTTTTGCTTGTATTCTCTAATTGTTAGATGTAGCAGTCCAAAAGTAGGGTTCTTTGGTTTTGATAGATAGTAATTTAGGTTTTCATTTATTCATTCAGAGTTCCTTCTTTCAATCAATGGAGATTTAAGTTGATAGCAACTATCCCTCAAATCTGCAAGGTACTTTTACACACCGTTTGAATTTATATCAAGATTTTATCGAAGCTGAATCTTGAAAACTAACGCCTCTAAATTTAAATGTTGTTTGAAGTTGAAAATCCCTGAATGTTAATTTTATAAACAACTGTTGTATATGATATGGGTTCTTTCTTATTCTGTATTTTGAGTACAATTTTTTTTAAAGTTAAAGGCGCAGAGATGGCTACTGCGGTTAAGATTCATGGCGATAATTGATGAATTTTGGGTGATCTAAATCTTGGAAAAGGAGCTTAGATTCAGCCTCATGGTGTCAACAAGAAAGATTTGTAAAAGTATGTATTAATTAATATATTTTTTAAAATTCTATTATATAATCTAGACATAGTTTTAGGTGAGGCACAGGTAATATAATATCCAGAAATAATTATTTGTTAAAAGAGTTAAATTTGAGTTTGAAATTCAAAATGGTGAATCTTCCACAAGAGGAAAACCATAACATGAATATATGTGGAAAACACTAGATAGGTTAAAATGGATGAATGCCAAACAATTTTGGAAAGCATAAATCTGTCTTTTGAAAATACAATAGCAAGATCATCCATTTTGGTTCAAGGAATTACCCAATGGGTAATATTTTTTTGTGGATCTTAACAGTTAGACATTGGAGTCCATTGTGTATTAATATGTAGATGGAAATCGCAGAAAGGAAGACAAACATGCTGTCTTATTTTCTTTTAGAGATGATCATAGTATCAAATTCAAATTCAAATTCAAACTTATAGTGACTTTACTTTTCAATCCTTTCTAACTGTATTGTTGTTATTTAACTATATTTAACTGTGATGCTACTCTGAATATAGATGTTGCAGCTAATTTGGTGGAAAATGGTGATGTCGGCCCTTTCGAATTTCATCATGTTAAAAACCTGTAGTGCTGCAGATTGGGTGGATGTTTTGTTAAATGGTAATATTTCACCTCTTCACACTTAGCTCGGTTATGAATTTATATTGAACTTTTTGTTAATTTTGTATTCGAATATGAGAAGGATGGTTTTAGACACTTGATCAATTCCTAATTCATGAATTTTGGCTAACATCACGAGCTGTTTTAGTCCGTTGACTTATAAATGTGTTTATATGACTAACATCATGACCGTTTCCATGCTTTGTGCTATAATGTTGTTTAAACTATGTTCCTGTAATGTCACATATGAGCATCCCAATTTGTTGACTTTATTATTATCTACGTAGTTACTACTGTTTTTTTTTTTTTTTATAATTTCCTTTTAAGTCATTTATGGACAATATCTCATGTGCTTGATCAAGAAGATCAAACATTTTGCAGATGCAGGAGCAATGGGCAGTTAGTTTTGTATGCGTTTTGTGATCAAGGTGCTGGGAGTAAATAAACAAATTAACAATCTACCAAAGGTTAGTTTTTTTTCTTTAATCGTATTTGTAAGTTGCAGTATAACCATTTTAATCGATACAAGTCCCAACATATATTTTACATTTAAATTAGACGCCACAAAAGTTAATGCTACCTGCATCGACACAAGCTAAAATAAAATAAGAGTACTCAATGGTCCTATTAACCACCAAATTTTTTGTCCCCTGAGTAACCTTTTTAAAGTACTTACAAAGCCTCTAATTGAAGTTTCACTAAAGTCAATCAGAAGGTTAATTTATGCAATTAAACTACATATAGTGCCTTTATGGTGCGTTTACAATGTTTAAATCAGTTCATGATCATTTCACATGTTCCTTTTTAGTTACTTTTTTTAACTTTTACCTATTTGACTCATATGAGATATAAATATTTGAATAAAAAAGTGTACGTAGTGTCAAGCCTCTAATCGACGTAGTGTCAAGCTCTATGCATTCTGGTTGTTGTCAAGGTGTGTTCTTTCTTATCATCACCTAAACTATTATTAAATATTCGTTGACAATTTTGACCCATGCACTTATGAACGGGTGGCTATGACCTATGGGTCATTGGGGTGTATTTTGTAAACAACCGACACTGACACATATATCAGGTGGGAAGTCGCTCATATTTTGTTTAAATATTTAAAAAACTATTATAATAATGCCTTTTGGAAGGTAAAATTTCTAATAATACTAATTTATGACTAAATAATATTGTATGTTAATCAAAAGGTGGTGTGAAATTCAACTTGTATATGACAGTCAAAGTTTGGTCAACAAAATATAGCCAGAATGGAGTTTATGAGTTATGAGTTAGTTATCTCATAATTGGTTGGATTTTTGGGTGGGTTCCAGTAGTTTTTGTGGTGACCGGTGACTCATTTCGGTACTTGAATCGAAGTGTTAGTTGCGGCTAATTGAATTCTGGTGTTGTTTCCATTGTTGATTAGTGTTACTGAGACTCTTTGTGTTTTCAATAGTCAATTGATAGTTTATTATTAGTTGAAGTTGATTCTTTTTGTTTCTCTGTTATATTGTTATGTCATTATGTGATATGAAATCTTTGATTCTTTTTGTTTCGTTGACAACATGTTAAAAAATTGAAGAAGTTGTTTCTAGTCAATGATTCTGAATTTCTATTCTTGATTGTCTTCCAAAGAAAGCATGGGTTGTTGGATAATGCACTCAACATGTTTGATAAAATGCCCAAATCCATGTTAGTCAAAATATAACAACTTATATGACTTGCTTCTTGTATTTTGGCTAAGAAATAACAAGAAGTAGATCAAAACAGTGAATCCATAGGTTGATAATGATATTGAAAGCATGTTAAAACTGTTAAATTTTGTTTGTTTGTTTTGTGTTAGAAAATGAGATTATTATTGTTTTGTTATTTTATTTGTCTTGATTGACATAGGTTATGAGATTATTATTGTTTTTTTAAATTTTTGTGTCTTGACCGTTTTCTTTTTCTTTTTGATAAGCCAAACAAAACTTTTATTTATACCCAAACAACCAAAAAGAAGCTGGCCAACAATATACAATCCACCCCATGTCGCCAAAAATGGACCTGACTGATCAAACCTGCTGGCTGTTTATGAAACCTGTTCCATGTAATTGTTTTCTCATGTAACCTGTTCTATTTTTAGACAAAATTTGACATTCCGAAAGATGCTGAAGGCTGGATATTGCAATCATTTGGGAAGAAGGTGAAGAAATGGAGGGCAAGAGTTAAGGAACACTACTATGATCCGTCTTTCTTACTTCAGGAACAAATTAGTTTTAGGCCAAAACAAGTGCAAAAAAAACAATGGAGAATACTTGTGAAGTATTGGAATAAAATAAAGTCTAAGGTATGAAATAGCCTTACACTTCAAATATTAGTGTAAGACCCGTAGTTTGAACAACGTATAATTGGTATTTTATAACATCCAATATATATTACATTAAATATAAATCCTCAAAATTTGGGATGTTACAATTAGTTTATTTCTCGTTATGATATTTTATTTTCCCATTGAAGATGGTAAGTGAAAAAAACAAGGCGAATAGGACAAAAAAGAAGATGGTGCAAGTTACGGGTAAAAAAAGTTATGCTCGAGTCCGTGAAGAGCTAAAGGTGATTGTATGAAATAGTGTAATTCTTAATGTAGCATGTCGATATCCATTGTTACTACTCATTTTCTTTTTATTCAAACAGGCAACTTTGGGACAAGATCCAAGTCGATTGGAAATGTTTCGTGCATGTTTCTCCAAACATGGAACTACAAAAAATGTGGAAGCTGCAATGCAATTGTAAGTAATATCTTATATATTCATATACATATCTTTTCTATGTGTTCATGATGTTGTTACATATATTATTTTTGTTACTATATCTAATACAGGCACATATGCACCAACTTAGTTATAATCTTCCCGATGATTCGATCGATAAGCCTGGACCAAATGATGTTTTTTTTCTAAAGTAATGGGGAAAGATCGAAATGGTGATGCAGTCATGTATGGTCTGGGTGTTCGTGCTTCTGATGTTTGGGGTATAACACCAAGTCGTTCAACATGTCGTAGAGAAAACATCCAAGTGAAATCTAAATGTGAAGAACTTACTAGTACTATGGTTCGGTTACAAGCCCAAGTATCAAAGATTAAAGGGTGTACGGATGGTCCTAGTGTTCCACCTCTTACATCACCACATTTCCCTATTGCAATCAATGGACCTCCACGTTTACGGGTATTGTTCTATATAAATCTTTATTATTTTTTTGTGTGAAATGTTACTTGTACTATTGTGACTAGAGTTTGATATGTTTGTTGAAAACTAAAATCTAGGTCGGAGATGAAGTTGTCTTCAAAAGCATTCTAAACTCTGCTGAGATTGTAGCAAGAGGATGGGTGAAAAGAGCTTGGACCCAAATGAGCTAGTTGGTGGTACAAAGATTGGACCAGAATGGTGAGGTAAACGTTCAAGTAGTAATAAAAATAGATGAAAAGTTGGAGAGACCATATGGCTTATTTTCCACAATTCAAAATTGTATTGGTGCCTCCATTGCATGGCCTTGTCCTTTCATCTTGGTATGTATTTATTAATAGTGTGATACGAATAATTTTAATAATCTGGAACTTAATGCTTATACATGGATGGTTTATTTGTAGGTAGTTCGTGAGGATTGAGGACACATGATGACTCAGGATTCTATGCGGCTTATTTCTTTCATTGCTTTTAATTTTTTTGTTAAATGTTACAAGACTTTATGTTGGATAATGCTATAACTTATTTATGTTTAGTGTTTTTGTTATGAATATGCTTATTTGAAATATAACACAGTTTTATTTCTTTTATTAGTTGATGTTATATACAGTATATCATCAAATTGTGTGTGTATATGTTTAAATAAACGTTGTATCATATGACTTGTTAGGACTTTGAAATTTGGTCCTATTAAAGTGTTCGAATATGCTTTTCTTAGGACGCTATATTGTTTGTTCATTGACATATTATGCGACCATAAAATTGGTTTCATAATCTTATTTGGGATATTAGGACCTGTTTCTTGGTACTAAAGCTCCTGTAATGTTATATCATAAGGGTCCTATAAATTAATTTCTAAGGACTCTTCTATGTGTATTAAAAGATTAAAAGTAGGTAAGCACATGTTAAAACATTGTAAAAGTGTCCTAATATGTTTTATTAGGAGTTTTTTTTGGGACATATTATGCAACCATAAAATTGGTTTCATAATCTTATTTGAGATATTAGGACGCTTTTTAAGTTGCATGACTTATTACGACCCCCTTACATGAAACGCTTTTACCGTCGGTCCTATTAAATAAAAGGTCCTATAAAATAACATTTTAGGACGCTTTTGTGGGTACTAAAAACCCATTTTTGTTGTAGTGTCGTCTGCGAATGAACTGCTGCTGCTGCGACTCCCCAATAGTTGTCAATCGGTTGTGGTAATGGTTGAACAACTTGTTGAGGAGCCGAACTAGTCATTGCCATATAATTGATTGGCTGTGATGGTTGACTAGTCTTCTGAGCTGCAATGGACCACGGATCTTGTGTTGTCTGCTGTTGTGGTGCTTGAGTAGGTCTAGGCGTTGTTGGAAAGTTCCACATCTTGTCCTGCAAACGATTAAACACGAAAAGATTAAAAATGTTTTAAAACAGGATGCTCCTTCGTATAGACGAACGTGCGAATGAGAAATAAAGTTCTCCTTCGACCGTTTTTAATTGATGCGAATGTGAACTAAAACAACAAAATCTCCTTCGACCACTTTTGTCTCTCTTTCGACCGTTCTCCTGCTCCTTCGACCGTTCGATCAGACGAAGGTGAAACAACTGGGCGAATGAACAAAATAAGCAATCAAAGTCTTCTTTCGACCACTATAACACCTCCTTCGTACACAAAATCCTTCTTTCGACCCAAAAGATTTCCACTTTCGACCAAACTCTCTCTTTCGACCCCTGTGATTTCAAAAACGGTTATTCTTTGAAAATCAGTTAATTTTGATCATGTTTATCAAATGTTGATGGATTTTGATGATCTAAATCAGGTTTTGAATCGGAATTGATTTGGAACAACTTTAATGAAGAGAATTATCCAATTTAAACTCGAAATCAAGGTGTAATCAATCAAAATCTTATCACAACAGTTTGTTCATTGAAAACAGAAACTTTTTGACCAAAATTGGGTCCAAATCAACTGAGAGACTATTAATTTGTGGTTGTTTGATCCGGAATGTCTCTGATACCACTTTGTATGTGCGTGAAAGGATCGATAAACAACAAAGAATGATCAAACAAGTTAGTTTTAGGTGCGGAAACCCTAAAACTATCACAAAATAATAGTCAAACAGATTAAAACACACAGATCATCATTTTCAAACGTTTTCATTAATTAATCACTCGATTACACGTTGAAATATAGATACAATCAAGGTATGAACGATAAACGAGTTAAACAAAACACTAGAGAGAGTTTCCGAAAGTGGAGGGAATAATAATGATCAAAAATTACATTCAAAAATCAAACTTGTCTATTTATAGACTGCACATTCGCCCAAATTGATTGTGCGAATGTGCAGGTTCGCCCAAATCATCTGGTCGAACCAAGTTCTACAATAATCTATAATCTTCATTCGTCCATGTCACTTCCTTTGCACCTTTTATCTGCCTTCGCACCTTCAAAAGCCTCCTTCGCACCAACGATATCACCAAAACATATTGTATTGTTCAATCCAAAGCATTAGTCGCACTTTTGCATCTACAATTCGCTCCCTTACGCCTATCTTAATTGTAATTGTGAGTTAACGATTAATAATTTTAAATACACTGGATTTAGAGACTAATATATTTCTTTATTTGACCCGTTTGGCTCATTTGAGGTAAACCATATAAATCGTTATTGTCTCCAGACCCGTTAACATTTGATCCTTCGTTTCCAACTCCTTGTTAGCAGGTTTGAGTTATAATTATCGTCTTCTATTGTTGGTACAAGTGTACAACTGATTGGTTATGCTTTCAATTGATGGAGTAGAACTGAAAATGTGGAGTTTTCATGTATATCTTAAATTTATCATCTGTTGTTTAGTTAAAACTTAAAACATTGTTCCGTGTCTACCCTTTAAGCTCATTATCATTGTTGAATTCAATCGCCGATACTCTTGAATACCATTACTGAAACTGATGACTAATGATTTTCATGTTCAATTCACCGGTCGACATTGATGATTTGACATTTAATTCATCAATTGAATGGTATCCTCCATCCCTTGATCTTATCTTCATTATGATTTTAAAGAGATGCTCTTCTAAATGGTGTTTGTTTAGTGAGGGTTTCTACCTTCTTCATTTTTATAAGTATTTTTATAAGGGTTTCAAATCGCCGCCTTCACGCTCTACATGTCGTCAATGCCAGCTGAATGTAGGCTAGAAGCCAATGAGGTTAATGGACGGTTGCTGGCGGATGTACAGATGTTTGAGCTTGTTTTTTTGGTTCTGGTCGGTGTTGTGGGGTTGTACATATTCGGAGATAAAAAAAAAATGGTAAAGTTGAGTTTGCAACCAGTAATTCATATGAAACCTCTTAGTGGATTTCTTGAGCACTTATAAAGGGTTTTTTTGTCAAAGTTGTCGACTTATTTAGGGTCGATGAAATTGAGCAAAGATTATGAAGATGTGTATCATTTAATTTACAAGAGCTGAGTAAAAAATGAGTGTTCTTAGCGGCAAATATGGATTTGAGTTTTCTTAGCTGCAAATATGGAAGATGATGATTATATTTACGGCTGTGAATTTTCACGTTATAGCTGCAAAAATTGAGGTGACCCGTTATAAATTTTCGCTGCTACAACATCACGCGGGTTGCTTGCATAATGAAAACTTCTACTACAATTTTTCGTTGAAAGGAATAAAATGTTAAAAACCCGTACTGAGTTATGGTTCGCAACAGACATCATAATTGAATATGACATCAACTGGGACTCCCGCCGCAACGCGCGGGCACTCCCACTAGTATATATATATATATATATATATATATATATATATATATATAAGAAAATGATATTTTGGAAATCCACTCGAGTTGGAGAAACCCTTGGCCACCAACTTTTTTATTAAGTTTTTTAATGTTTTCATATTTCTATTCTGGCCACATTTTTTTTTGCTTTTTTTATTAACTTTATTTCCCCATTTTGACCACCAAATTTTTTTTTTAAAGTTTTTTTTCCCTCATTTTGGCCCCCGAAATAATGCGTTTTTTTACCCGATTTCACACGGGTTTGGTTTTTGTTCGTTTATTATCTATATATTTAACGACCACGAAATGAATAGTTGCTTCACTCTAACGTATGCAGCTGGTTACCGACCACATCTACCGTGCGCCATCTCCACCATGTGTCGCAGACCGCGGGAGATTCCTGGTATTCTCCGCATAGCCACTGCCACTTTTGTATTTTCTCATTGTCCACGGTTAGTCTCAATGCCTTTGTCGGTTACCAAAATCCGCATTAACACGTCATGTGAAAAACGCGCAACGCGCGTTTCACCGACCACATCTACCGTGCGCCATCTCCACCATGTGCCGCGTATCGCGGGAGATTCCTCGTAAAATGATGCTATTATTAGAGATGCTTACCATAGAAATTTTACGAGCATACGCAATAATTTAGGTGGAAAGTTTATGTATGATTAACTAATATCACGAACACGATGAAAATTGATTTAGATTTGATTTGGAATTTGAAATGTTGCAACGCTATGTCATCACTTAATTATTTTTAAATCATATTGACGTCGCCGCAACGTGCGGCTGGATAAAAACCTAGTACTATTAATAATAAAAGCTAACAAATAGTAATGTTTTAATATTTCTATTTTGGCCACATTTTTTTTTTTGCTTTTTTTATTAACTTTTTTTCCCTATTTTGACCACCAAATTTTTTTTAAGTTTTTTTCTCTCATTTTGGCCACACAATGTTTTTTTACTTTTTGTTTAAGTTTTTTTTTTCCGTTTTGGCCACCAACTTTTTTATTAAGTTTTTTAATGTTTTCATATTTCTATTTTGGCCACATTTTTTTTTGCTTTTTTTATTAACTTTTTTTTTCCCATTTTGACCACCAAATTTTTTTTTAGTTTTTTTCCCTCATTTTGGCCACACAATGTTTTTTTACTTTTTCTTTAAGTTTTTTTTTTTTTCCGTTTTGGCCACCAACTTTTTTATTAAGTTTTTTTTCCTCATTTTGGCCCCCGACATAATGCGTTTTTTTACCCGATTTCACACGGGTTTGGTTTTTGTTCGTTTATTATCTATATATTTAACGACCACGAAATGAATAGCTGCTTCACTCTAACGTATGCAGCCGGCTACCGACCACATCTACCGTGCGCCATCTCCACCATGTGCCGCGGACCGCGGGAGATTCCTGGTATTCTCTGCGTAGCCACTACCACTTTTGTATTTTCTCATTGTCCACGGTTAGTCTCAATGCCTTTGTCGGTTACCAAAATCCGCATTAACACATCATGTGAAAAACGCGCAACGCGCGTATCACCGACCACATCTACCGTGCGCCATCTCCACCATGTGCCGCGTATCGCGGGAGATTCCTGGTAAAATGATGCTATTATTAGGGATGCTTACCATAGAAAATTTTACGAGGATACGCAATAATTTAGGTGGAAAGTTTATGTATGATAAACTAATATCACGAACACAATGAAAAATGATTTAGGTTTGATTTGGAATTTGAAATGTCGCAACGCTATGTCATCACTTAAAAGGTATTGGATTTTAATAATCCAAAGTTTGGGCGATTGGCTAATAATAATTCGAACTTTAACGTTGGCCAAGAATAATCTCATGTGGACATGTGGGTGTCAAAAATGGACCTCCGTTAACTCTGAACTAACTGGGTTTGTGTTTCCTGATGTGGCATGCTCACGTGTACAAAAATGATGCCGTGGCAGATGACGTGACGGATGACGTAGCAATTATTTTGTTTAATGCCACATAAAAAAAAAGGTTTATTATTGGCCAAACGTTAAAGTTCGAATTATTATTGACAAATGGAAAAAAAATGGATTATTTAATACCCCTTTTTATTATTATAAATGTTTAAAACATTAGTATATATCCTTAAAACAAAACACACAACTTCTTTCACCACCACTATCAAACTACCACCTTCCACCACCACCACCACTCTGCACCACCATCATTTTTGGCGAAAGCATTGCGATCATTTTTTACGAAAGGATTGCAATGTTGGTTTGAAGATAATTGACGGTAGAGGAAGTTGACAAAAAATGATGGTGGTGGTTGTCCAGGAGGTGGCTGTTATTTAGACGCAATCCCCACCCAAACCCCCTTTTCTCTAGACGCGTAGGTGCTCATTTTTTTTTCTGAACGCAGTTGCCGCAGGTACGTTAAACGTGAACAATTTAAAATTAATAGAAAAGGTACACAAGGGACAATGTAAGCAAAATATATATATATATAGGGTCGAGTTCCTGTACAAATAGTGTTTTTTGTGAGAAGTGTAAGAAGTGTTTTGTGCCATTGGATCATCTTAATCAATGGTTGATATGTAATGAGTGGCAATTTTGTAAATAGTGTCTAATTATCACTAACCAAAAATAATTCACAAGGGTAGTATAGTAACTTTGTATTGTCATTTAATGAGCCGGTTGGATTGTTTTTAGAAACCGCTCAACATTCCTAAATTCTCGCTCCTTCTTTCCAAAAACAAACCCTCGAATTTTATGCAAAAAATCTCTCATTTATGGAGAATCAACGACGATTTGGGATAATCTACAAACGTGAGTGTGTTTTTTTTTCTTTATCTCATCTGTTCGACTATTATTTTAAAGTGTTTTATGGTGGGTTGTATATGAAACATTTTGAGGTTATGGTGTTTTTTATAAATCTCTTGGTTGAAGTGTTTTGTGGTGTTTTGTTTATGAAACAGACTGTGGCTATAGTGTTTTTAATATACTATTGTTTTACAGTGTTTTATGGTGTCTTGTAGATGGAACATTTTGAGGGTATGGTGTTTTTAATAAAATATCTTGTTTGATGTGTTTTGTATATGAAACAGACTGTTTTGTGGTGTTTTGTATATGAAACAGACTGTTTTTGTGGTGTTTTGTAGATGAAACATACTGTTGGTATGGTGTTTTTTATAAACTCATGTTTATAGTGTTTTTTGTGCTTTTTTGCTGTATAAAAAACACTATATTGGTTTTTAGTGTTTTTTTGCGGATAAAACCATTTTGCTTATATTATTTCGAATAAAACACTACACTATGATCGCTGTTTTTATTGATTCGATTTCAGTGAATGAAATAATGAGATGCTGAATGTTTATAAATAATGAATATAATATCGTTCAAAACACAACCAAAAATCCCTAAGAATCCTCCTAGTTAATTACGATATTAATTAGCATTATCTTCTAAAAATAACATAAGCAATACAATTTACATTGATGCCCTTCAAGATATAAAAATAGAATGCCATGTGTCACTCTATTATTGGTTCTCACATTTCTCACAAAAATTAGGTTTTGTACAGGAACCTAACACTATATATATATATATATATATATTAATTAATAGAAAAGGTACACGAGGGACAATGTGAGCAAAAAAGGAAAATGGGCAATTCTAATCATCAATGCACTAATAATTAATTTACCTTTTCTATTAATATATATATATATATATATATATAAAAGGAAATGATATTTTGGAAACCCACTCGAGTTGGAGAAACTCTTGGCACCCCTATGTAAAAACATTATTTTTTTCTGATTTTTTCATAATAGCTTTTACATTCAATTTTATTAGTTTCGAAAAAAAAAATCAAAAAAGCGCCAAGTAGATAATTTTGTTACACATGTGTTACACAAACTCGGATTTATCATACGTCAGCATTATTACATATGTAAGAAACATGTTACATAATTTTTTTTTTAAAAAATCTACTCGGCGGTTTTTTTGATTTTTTTTGGCTGAAACTCGTAAAATTAAGTATACAAGCTATTTTAAAAATATAGGAAAAAATGATGTTGTTACATAGGGGTGCCAAGGGTTTTTCCAACTCAAGTGGGTTTCCACATGATACTTAGCCTCTATATATATATATATATATATATATATATATATATATATATATATATATATATATATATATATAGGTTTAGGATCCTGTAAAAGTACATTTTTCGTTAGAAGTGTGAGAAGGACTAAGAATTGACATGTAGACATCATGTTTTGAATTTAGGAATGATGTTTTAGGTTGTTTTAACTTTAAAAACACCAAACACAACAATCTAAAACACAATACAATGTATTATAGTCATTAAATTTAAAAAACAACTAAAACACACTACTTAACGCTTAAAACACACTGCTAATGTTCTTAGCATAGTGTTTTAAGTTTTAAGCCTAAAATACATTGTTTTCGGTTTTTAATTGTTATGTTTGGTGTTTTTATAGGCAAAACAATCCAAAACATCACGACTAATTTCAAAAAATGATGCCCAAGTATCAATTTTTAATACTTCTCACACTTCTCACGAAAAATGTACTTTGTACAGGATCCTGACCCTATATATATATATTGGTTACATTGTCCCTCGTGTACCTTTTCTATTTATTAACTATTAACCATTAATAACACCATATTGTTTATTTATTTTTTGTAAGCTTATTAGTACCAACGATGATTCTTTTTTAATTATTTATTAAGTTATTTATTTTTATTATTTACTAAGATTAAGCATTTGATTTTAAACGTATTATTTATTAAAACATTAGTTTGTTTAATGAATGTATGTACTGCTCTGGTCATTTTTATTTTTATTAGTGGTTATCTCTTAAACGTATTATTTATTAAAACATGATGATGTGGCATCCTGATGTGTACAAAATGATGTCGTGGCAGATGACGTGGAAATTATTATATTTAATGCCACGTCAGAAAAAAAGGTTTATTGTTGGCCAAACGTTAAAGTTCGGATTATTATTGGTCAATGGAAAAAACTTTTGGATTATTTAATACCCCTTTTTATTATAATAAATCTTTAAAACATTATTATAAATCTTTAAAACAAAACACACAACTTCGTTCACCACCACTATCAAACCACCACCTTCCACCACCACCACCACTCCGCAGCACCATCATTTTTGGCGAAAGGATTGCGATCATTTTTTACGAAAGGATTGCGATGTTGGTTTGCGATGTTGGTTTGAAGATAATTGATGGCAGAGGAAGTTGACAAAAATGATGGTGGTGGTTGTCGAGGAGGTGGCTAGAATACATCATACTCTAGAAACATCTCAATAAATGCACTTTATCCTACCATACTTCATTCATCATTTATTATGATATTTAAAATCATTTATTAACTATTAACCATTAATAACACCATTTTTTTTGAACGGCCAACGAAATTCACCAAGAACTCTCTTCGGAGTCCCTACTCAGTCAAATCAGGACCTCTTCAACCCGGCATAGCCAGACATGTAAAGGAGCTACTGGTTTCACTAAGTCCACCAATTCCGTGGGAAAACCCGACTATCGACCCGCCCGAAAGCACGACAATGAAATTATCGGTAAAACCCGGCGTTCTCAAGAATCGAACCCATGACCTTTCAGCCAAGGGTCTTCTATCATTGAGCCTCCATACCACTCCAAGGGTCTTCTATCATTAATAACACCATATTGTTTTAATTATTTATTAAGTTATTTTTTTTTATTATTTACTAAGATTAAGCATTTGATTTTAAACGTATTATTTACTAAAACATTAGTTTTTTTAGTGAATGTATGTACTACTCTGGTCATTTTTGTTTTTATTAGTGGTTATCTCTTAAAAGGTATTGGATTTTAATAATCCAAAGTTTGGGCGATTGGCTAATAATAATTCTAACTTTAACGTTGGCCAAGAATAATCTCATGTGGACATGTGGGTGTCAAAAATGGACCTCCGTTAACTCTGAACTAACTGGGTTTGTGTTTGCTGATGTGGCATGCTGACGTGTACAAAAATGATGCCGTGGCAGATGACGTGACGGATGACGTGGAAATTATTATATTTAATGCCACGTCAGAAAAAAAGGTTTATTGTTGGCCAAACGTTAAAGTTCGGATTATTATTGGCCAATGGAAAAAACTTTTGGATTATTTAATACTCCTTTTTATTATAATAAATCTTTAAAACATTAGTATAAATCCTTAAAACAAAACACACAACTTCTTTCACCACCACTATCAAACTACCACCTTCCACCACCACCACCACTCCGCACCACCATCATTTTTGGCGAAAGCATTGCGATCATTTTCTACGAAAGGATTGCGATGTTGGTTTGAAGATAATTGATGATAGAGGAAGTTGACAAAAAATGATGGTGGTGGTTGTCCAGGAGGTGGCTGTTATTTAGACGCAATCCCCACCCAAACCCCCTTTTCTCTAGACGCGTAGGTGCTCATTTTTTCTAAACGCAGTTGCCGCAGGTACGTTAAATGTGAACAATTTAAAATTAATAGAAAAGGTAAATTAATTATTAGTGTATTGATGATTAGAATTGCCCATTTTCCTTTTTGATCACATTGTCCCTCGTGTACCTTTTCTATTAATTAATATATATATATATATATTGCTTACATTGTGCCTCGTGTACCTTTTCTATTTATTAACTATTAACCATTAATAACACCATATTGTTTTATTTATTTTTTGTAAGCTTATTAGTACCAACGATGATTCTTTTTTAATTATTTATTAAGTTATTTATTTTATTTACTAAGATTAAGCATTTGATTTTAAACGTATTATTTATTAAAACATTAGTTTTTTTAGTGAATGTATGTACTGTACTGCTCTAGTCATTTTTGTTTTTATTAGTTGTTATCTCTTAAAGGGTATTGGATTTTAATAATCCAAAGTTTGGGCCATTGCCTAATAATAATTCGAACTTTAATGTTGGCTAAGAATAATCTCATGTGGACATGTAGGTGTCAAAAATGGACCTCCGTTAACTCTGAACTAACTGGGTTAATGTATGCTGATGTGGCATGCTGACGTGTACAAAAATGATGTCGTGGCAGATGACGTGACGGATGACGTGCAAATTATTTTTTTTTAATGCCACATCAGAAAAAAAAGGTTTATTATTGGCCAAACATTAAAGTTCGGATTATTATTGACCAATGGAAAAAACTTTGGATTATTTAAGGATTTATAATAATGTTCTAAAGATTTATAATAATAAAAAAGGGTATTAAATAATCCATAGTTTTTTCCATTGGACAATAATAATCTGAACTTTAACGTTTGGCCAATAATAAACCTTTTTTCTGACGTGGCATTAAAAAAAATAATTTCCACGTCATCTGCCACGACATCATTTTTGTACACGTCAGCATTCCACGTCAAAATGCCACATCAGCATACACAAACCCAGTTAGTTCAGAGTTAACGGACGTCAATTTTTAACACCCACATGTTAACTTGAGATTATTCTTCGCCAACGTTAAAGTTCGAATTATTATTAGCCAATGGCCCAAACTTTGGATTATTAAAATCCAATACCCTTTAAGAGAACAACATTGGAAATAGAATGACATTGATTGATCATCAATAGACAACAAAGAATAGAAAATTAGGAATAGAAAGACTGGAAGATATTCTACGAAAATTGACTGATTCGCATGATATTTATGAATTCTCAAAATACAAAAATAAAATAAAATATTAAGGAATAGAAAAATTTTGCCATGCCTCAATGAAGTCTCGTTTATGTAAGACACGACTGATAAGGATGTAAACCAGTCGAGCCGCTCATGAGCGACTTGAAATCGGATAGGTATAAAGACCGAGTCAAGCCGAGCTTAAATGAGTTTGAGAGTTTGAGCATACATTGGGCCCAATAAATGCACGCGCTTGAACTCAAGCTTCACATATCGAGCTTGACTAAACTCGTGAGCTTAGACGAGCCTAGTATTATATTATTTACTATATTAGATATACAATACACAATACACAAAATCATTATTATCATAAATTATAAAAAAAAAAGTTTTACATATATAAAAAAAAAACTAAAAGATGAAATTACTACAAGGTCAAATTTGGGGAACTCTTCATTTCAAAAAAAATAAAAGATGAAATTACTACAAGGTCAAATTTGGGGAACTCTTCATTTCAAAAAAAACTAAAAGATGAAATTACTACAAGGTCAAATTTGGGGAACTCTTCAATTTTATTTTATTTAAAGGCAAACCACAGCAAATGAATTTTTGGGCTACATATGATATAACTAAACATTGTTTTTAGGCCACAAGAGTTGCTATACATAAAACGTGGCACTATTTTTTAAGCAACGCCGAGTAGGGATCGAAACGAGATGAATCGTTCGTAAATTATTTATCAGGTGATTGATCATCGTTCTATTCACTAAAAAAACTAATGTTTCAATAAATAATACGTTTAAAATCAAATGCTTAATCTTAGGCTAAGAGGGGTGCTTGTAGAATTCAATTTTTCATTCACTGATTTTAACCAATCCTGCTTTGCCACATCAGTTCACAGATTTACTTCACTGAAACACGTTTTTGTAGGCAGCACTCCACTGATTCTTTTATTTATTTTCATTTACATACCCAAACTTTTTTTTTTAACATTTTTACACGGTTTTATCATTTACTTACTATTTCAACCGTTCCACCAAACGGTCAGCCAAATTTAAGTTTTTATCTTGAAAACCGTCGAGTAAATTGAATTAACTCACCTAAAAGGTCAGCGAATTAATACTTAACAGTGCCACCGTCGTTGTATATAAAGTGATCAAACCGTGGGGTTAAAAGCCACAATTTACCACGGTTTAAAAAACCAAACACACACAAAAATGAACCTGTGGACCGAAGTAGAACAAATGGCCCTTGTGATTTGCCACAAGGATGCCCCCGGGACGATGGGTCGGCCTTCCCCCCAGGGTTTTTGGGCTCGAGTGTTTAGCGACTTCATTGAACACGTTGGCAACAACACAACCAAGACTGTCCGCGACCTCCAGTTCAAGTGGGGCGACCTCAACATCAAATGTGAGAGGTGGACCACTCTATACGAGCAACAAGTGACGGACGATCCGGAGCTTGACGAGGAGTTGGCTATCGAATTCGCTTAATATGAGTATGGGGTTCGATACGGCAACGCTTTCGACCATGTCGAGGCATGGCGAATGTTGCGCAAACTTTAAGTGTTTTTCTTTGTTTTTGATGTATTTTTTAGTATTATTATGTTTAAAATATTTATTAATGCAAGGTTTTTACTTTTATTTACTTTACATTCTAATAAACATACGGTTAATACAAAAACCTAAATAAATAAACGTTATACATATAAAACAAATGGTAAAAATAAAAAAAACACAAAACACACGGGGGTTAAACTGAAAATTTTGCATTTTTTAAAAACCAACAAACCATCTGGTACCCGCACGGTTTACAGAACCAACGAAACGGTATATGGGACCACTACCAGCGTGGGTGGCGGCGGTGTTACCGTGCTGGTAGTTGGTATCCGTGGACAATTCGGTAGGCGCCCCGTCCCCCCTTAGTAAGTAATAAAAAAATAACTTAATAAATAATTAAAAAAAATCATCGTTGTTACTAATAAGCTTACAAAAAATAAATAAAACAATATGTTGTTATTAATGGTTAATAGTTAATAAATGATTTAAATGTCATAATAAATGATGGATGACTTATGCTAGGGTGTATTTATTGAGATGTTTCTAGAGTATCTTTGAATTATTAAAATCCAATACCCTTTAAGAGATAACCACTAATAAAAACAAAAATGACCAGAGCAGTACATACATTCACTAAAAAACTAATGTTTTAATAAATAATAAGTTTAAAATCAAATGCTTAATCTTAGTAAATAATAAAAAAAAATACCTTAATTAATAATTAAAAAAATCATCCTTGTTACTAATAAGCTTACAAAAAATAAATAAAACAATATGGTGTTATTAATGGTTAATAGTTAATAAATGATTTTAGGCGATATTGGCGATTAGGGTTTCCCAAGGTGCATGGCTGTGAGCGAAAGATTTTAACTAAAACAGGATTATACGATCATACAAATCACAAAACTAGGTGCGGAAACCCTAGTTCTGAACAAATTGATAAAACACAAATCAAAACGCAATCAAGATCATTTTCAACATCATTTCATAGATTAACTTCTTTCAAATAAGCTTTTACAATCAGTTTTACGTTAATCTAGAACACACACACAATATCTCAAAACAACCTCTGAACCTGACCTTAACACAGACACAACTGACAACTCTACTGCACGTTCGCCCCTTTTCACTGGTCGAACGTGAGTCTTTTCCACATTCGCCCATTATCAATGGTCGAATGTGTCTTCTTGTCAGTTCCAATCTTCCTTCGCCCACTAACCATCTACCTTCGCCCACTTCTATTTACCTTCGCCCATAATATCTACCTTCGGCCAAGTCACTAACACATGTTAATAATGTTTATCCAATCATTAGTCGCAAAACGCATCAACAAACTCCCCCTCGACTATTGATTGGATAGTTTTCTCTGTTGGTCCATTGTCTTGTTCATCAACTTGATTCTGAGCTGTTTCTTCTGCTCAGTAGTCATTGGAGGCTCAAATGTTTTCTTCACTGGTTTAGACACATTTGCTATCTTCACTGTCTTACCAAGCTTACCCTCCAAGTTGCTTCCTGCATTAATGTCATACGCAAAACAAACTCCAACCACTTGAGTGTATTTTCTTGCTTGATCAAAGTCTTTTGGTTCATAGTAGATCGGATTGTAGAAAAGCATGATGATGTCTTCAAACGTGCAATTAATCAACCACATAGGATCAAATACATGAACATGCTTGTATTTATCCTTTCCATCTCTCAACACGATCACCGCTTCAGCCTTTCTCCAATCATAATACCAGAAGATAAAATCAGCACTAAAATGCTGTGGCATAGGCATCAACGGTATCTTTCTCATCACTGCAGGTGCTTTGTAGATCAAAGTTACTCGCTTCATATTGGTTTGAAGATCAATATCCCTATGAACTTTTCTTCTGGGATATTGAGGCTTGAATCTGTTCCATCTCGTACGACTTTCCCAAACCAATTTATCTGCGCACCAACCGACATGTGATCCATTTACTTCGGCACCTGACATTGGGAATCTGCATAAGTCTCTAACCGCCCAGTATGGTAGAGTAAGCAAGTCACAGAATCTGTTGAAGTACAGAATTCCGGTTTCCCATTTTGCAGCAATACATTTCAGCCTGCCTAAGTAAGTCCACCCGAGAGCTCTGCCTTTGAACTTGTCATTATGAAATCTGTAAAAGTTACCTTGAGCTTCAGGCTTTGGTCGATTCTCATCCATTTCCTTCAATTTCTTCAAATAATTCTTCAACTCATCAGACTGGTTAGAAGAATCTTTCTTATCAGTACCGAATACCTTCTCCACAAACTCTTCACTCCTTTTCTTAGCTTTCTGTTTTGCTGACTTATTTGGTACCTCAGTGAAATCAGGAAATACTTCATTTTCATCTGTTTGTCTGAAGTACTGAGGGAACTCTTCATGAGTTATATCTTCCATCTCCACTTCATTGTTCTCAGGAGTCTGCATATCATCTGAATGACTTCCAATATCCTTTTCAGGAATATCTGGAATCGATTCATCCATCATAAACTCTTCAAAAGTTTTCCCTACCCTCTGTGCAAGACCATCTAGTATTTCCTTTGTCACAGATGCAGGTAATTCCCCTTCTTCAAGATCAGGATCTTCATATTCCAATTCATATCTTAAATCATCAGTTTGGAATATCTCAGCGAAGCATCCTGTGAACTCAATGGTCCACTCTCTCTTTTCCAACATATCTTTATACAACTGTTTAGCATCATCAGATAGAGATCTCACCTTCTCATTCCAGAAAATACTTTCATCTGACTCAACGTTCTCACCTTTCTTCTTAGAACTTGATTCTCCAGTATCTTTCTTCTTTGGTGTTCTCTTCTCATAAGTGAATCTAGAAGTATCATCTCCTCCATCATGATCACTACCACTGCTAAACTCATCTCCTTGCTTTCTCCCAGCACCTTCTGCATCATCATCATCATCATTGTTGTCATCATCATCATCATCGCTTTTCTCCGATCCATCATCATCCTCATCATCATCTTCTTGTTCTTTATCAGAATCTGATGGTTCAAAATCCACCTGCTCTTCTTCCTCTTCTTCATCTTCTTCACCCTCTTTCAACTGGGGTGCCCTGCTATAAAGCTCGTCAATCAAATTACTAAGGCGTTTGTTTTCATTCCTTAGTTCTTTGTTATCTGCCTTAATCAGTTTGATCCTGCCCTTGTTTCTTTCACACTTTCTTTCAAGCTTTTCATTCTTAGCTTCCAACATCTTAATCTTATCATTTATCTCATCCTGATTAGATTTCGAAGCAACCACGATCTGAAGCATTTTCTCCTCATTTTGCTTAAACTTAGCAATCTCATCCTGTTGAGCAACTAACATCTTCATCATATCTTCCATTTTCTTATTCACTTGCTTCATAACATCGTCATCCACAGTTACTTTCTTCGACTTTGATTTAGATGGCTCAACTTCAGCTACTTTCTCCTTCTGAGGCTTTCTGAACATATCGAGCACTTTATCCAAATCTACATTGAATTGATCGATTGGTAAAGTCTCTGCCTCTTTCGTTTTCTTCTGCTTCTTGGTGACAGGTGAAGATAGCTTAGATGATGTACCAGCATCAGGTACTCTTTTACCCTTCAATAGCTGAGCTAACTCTTTCTCCCTCAGCTCTTTTGTACTTGACTTCTTGGCCATGGTCTTTTGCTTCTTTGTCTTTCTAGGCAAATTAACCACCACAGTCTCTCCAACACTCAATTCTGCTAGGTCAACACCTAGACTCTCATCTTCAACAGATTTCTTCCTTCTCTCAGCTTCTTCAATCGACTTGTTCAAGGATTCAGACTCACCAACCATAGTGGCCTTACGTTTGGTGGTCCTCACATTTTCAGTATCAGAATCCCACTGTTCCTCTACTTCAGTCTCTTCTGAATCTACCGACTCTTCGTCCACCAAACCTGATCCTTTCTTTGCTGTCGATTTCTGTCTACCCGCTTGTTTCTTAGAGCTTCCCTGATCCACAGTCTTTCCCTTGCCCTTCCCTTTGGCTCCAGGATTGACTACTTGCCGTTTCCTCTTAGTGCTTGAATCAACATACACTAAGGGATCATCATTGTCCGAATCACTATTATCATGTCTTGCTTTGTTCTTGCCAGGATCAGTGTAATCCTGACGAGCCAAAGCACCAAATAATCTCCTGTTAGGTGGCTTCTCACTATCAACCCTTCATTCTCATCAATGTTCTAATGTTCATATGATCTTGACCTAGGATCATAGTCGGATCCTTTTTCAACATAGGATACTTATAGTCAAAGATCATCATCAGAAATCTCGGATATAACATGAACTTCTTGTTCTTCATTCCTTTCAGCATCTCCAGCATATGATCAAGAATCATCCCAGATACGTTAAATGGTTTGTTGAGTGTCAACGCAACCATTAACGAACTTAAACTCCTTCTCATGACATCATATCCACCGCTCACACACCCAAATACGTGGATAAGAACATGTGCAAAATACTTAAACTGCACTCCCAGCTTCCCCTTATACATAGATCCGTCAGTAATTGGACCTTTGTATTTCATCCGTAAGAAACACGCTTTCTGCTCTGTCCATGACAACTCCCTGGGATCTTCACTATCTTCAAACTTTATCTGTAACGCTTCCCGAATATCAGCTTCAGTCAAGAACATCTCCATATCCTGAATCTTGCTCTTGATGATCGTTTGATTCTCCCAGAAGTCATACTTCGCATTTTGGTAGAAATCTTCAATAATGTCTTTGTATATGATCGTTGGTGTGGCTAATGCATGAACTATTCTGCTCCTCTTCAGAAACTCTATGATCCCGGTGAACTCCGTATTCTTCTCTACATCACCGAGATATGCGCAACAGTTATGCGATCTTTCAAACGGCCAACTGCTTGGAACAGACGTTTCTGCCTCTGGCACCGGATCTGTAACAATAATCTCTGTTGGAACTTCAACATTAACTGCTGGTGCTTCAACGTTCTCGGATTGATCAGCCATCTGCACATTAAAATCAAACAAACACGTCAAAATACAAAAACGACAAAAATTACAAAAATTCTGGTCAAAAACATACTGCACATTCGCCCGTTTTAGAATGGTCGAATGTGAGATAATTTGGTCGAATGTGAAAATTATGGTCGAATGTGAACATGATCTGAGTAAAAAGTCACTTTCGTCCATATTATTGTACATTCGCCCAAACCGATTCCACCTTCGCCCGGTTTTTGAACCGAAGGTGAAATGGATTTTGCCCAAAAATTTGAAATTCTGCCAAAGTTGAATATAACATGTTATTTTGATCTGAATATGTTCTAACAAGGCCGATTAACACTCGTGTATTACCAATTGTCCTCAAATTTCAATTTACATCAGTTTTAAAAGAAAATTAGGTTAAAACAGTCTATATAATCGATTAAACAATCAAATGGTGTTGAAAACCTAATTCCTTTATTCTTCTCCCCCTAAAACTGATGTGGATTGAATGTAACTCAAAAACAAACATTAATAAACATCCTAAGACCCCTAAATTGAAACCCTAGGTCCGGTTTAAAAAACACGACGATTCTGGTCTGAAATGATGTCCATTACCTGTAAAATTTGTGTTAAAACAATCAGTAATAAGCAAGGATTAAATCAGTGAATCAAAAGAAACACGAGCAACAAGGTCTGGTTATCAAAGGATTTTGAAAAATTTTGTGAATGAAAGGTTCGAATGTGAAATGACATATATATAGATGGACACCTTCGCCCGTTTGAGATGGACGAATGTGGGTGAAGTCCACATTCGCCCCAAATGAATGTCACGAATGTAAAACAAGTCCACCTTCGCCCCTAATTAAAGACCCGAAGGTGAAAAATGTACCCGAAAGTGGAATTGACACCCGGAAGTGAAATATTCCACATTCGTCCAAAACCATTATGGTCGAAGGTGATGATTTTTCCACATTCGACCCAATTAAGGGGCGAATGTGAAATGGAAAAATCTGAAAATTTCGCCAAATCACGAATTCGAATCCCGTTCAACATTTTTCAATCTGTTAAACTTCCAAAACTCAAATTTTCACATTTTGAATGATACAAAGCCCAGATGGTGTTATCAAATCTCAGAAATTGACCATCAAGCATCCCCGGTTATCAAAAATAAAGCAGAAATGCAAATCTTTTGGATTTTCTGAAATTTTATCAAAACACACCTAAAATCTTTTTGGATTTTGTATCTTTTTGACAATAAAAGTAAAATGCGACAAAGTAAAATGCATTAAAGTAAATGAAAGCAGTAAACATTTTGTGATTTCCGGTAAGAGGATCATATCAGTTTTCTGAGAAATCTGAACACAGCGTTGATCTGTTTCAATATTATCATTAGAAACAATATGTGACACGGCAATTGCTGATATTGTGGTCCACGTAAGCTCACATGCAGACAATTACGCAATGCTTTAAAATGATACGAATTAGATGTATTAGACTAACACATTGTGGTTCCCACACACACGACATACTCCCGTATCAAGAAGTAAATGCACAAAGACTCATTGTAAAGCGTGATTATGCTTTCGTCGTCTGTAATTGTACAAGATATAATGCATAGAGGTATACAGGTCAGCAAATTAATGCAGCAAAGTAACATATGCATTATACCAGGTTGAGGACTGATATTAATCATGATTTGCATCAATGATCAATACGATGTAATAGATAATCTTTGATCATCATATAACATGGAAAGTTCCTCAATTCGGTAACTTTAGGATTTGGCATATAGCTCTTTTATAAAGACATCCTGTCTGATCTAGGTCCGTAATGACTTACAGCAGAAGATCAGATAGGCTATCCCCAGACAACTAATAACATAACGACCCTAAACCTCCGAGTTTTGTACAAATACCCTATCAAACGAAATTACGGTACTAAGACCATATGTCCATGAGGTGTTCAGCCACAAACGCGTAGTTTGTTATGTTTGTATCACTAATGCACGCAATATTTAGTCTACGAAGCCTATCAGCACATCACACGTAATCAACATACGTCTCATTATACTATACAATTCGTTAGCCTGTGCCAGATCCCCACTGATGTACTATCATTTCCTCTTTTTATCCAGGAAATCATTTTGGTTTTTCTAATTTTTAGGTATTTTGAAAATTTTTCAATGTTTTTGGTTTTTCTGATAAAATGACTCCCCCTAAAATAAAGAACATATTTTTGGGTTTTTAATTTTTCTGAAAAACAAAACAAAAATTTTGAAAGAAACAATCCACTTGAAAGCATCAACTTCTTTGAGGATTAAACAACCCCCTCGAAAGCATCAACTTCTTTGAGGATTATGATAGTAAAGAGAAATTCCCAATTAGCAAAGAGAAATTCCCAATTAGCAAAAATTTAAAAACTAAAACTAAAAAGCGATAAACCGAGGAGCCGATTAGTCCTGTTTTTCCTTTATATTGTTTACTTTCAAAAGATATTCAAAGCGGGATCTGTCAAAAGCTTTTGTAAACAAATCTGCACGTTGGTAGTCAGTATGGATTTTGACCATATCTATCAATTCCTTAGCGTAACAATCACGGATAAAATGATATTTAATCCGGATATGTTTCGCTTTAGAATGATTTTCAGTATTTTTAGTTAATGCAATTGCGGCTTCGTTGTCACAGTGTATAGGGGTTTTAAGAAACTGCAAACCGTAATCGACCATCTGTTGTTGGATCCAGAGCACTTGCGAACAGCAACTCGAGGCTGAAATGTACTCGGCTTCACATGTAGACAGTGCGACGGAAGTCTGTTTCTTGCATTGCCAGGTAATTAACCTGCTTCCTAAAAACTGGCAACCAGCTGTTGTTGATTTGCTATCTTTGTCACAGCCGCCCCAATCTGCATCACTAAAAGCAATAAAATCAAAATCATCATCATTAGGGTACCAAAGTCCTTTTGATGGACAACCCTTCAGATATCGAAGGATACGCTTGACCGCCGTCAGATGACTTTGTTTCGGCTTCGATTGATAGCGAGCACAGAGACACGTTGCATACATAATATCTGGTCGAGACGCTGTCAAATACATCAGAGATCCGATGATTGCTCTGTATGTAAATGGATCTGTCAGCTCCCCCTTAGCGTCCACTCCAATCCCGTGATTGGGTTGAATCGGGGTATCCATCGGCTTAGAGTCCTCCATCTGGAATCGGCTCAAGATGTCGGATACATATTTCGTCTGGTGAATGAAGATCCCGTCGGGTCTTTGGTCCACCTGTAAGCCGAGGAAAAACTGCATCTCCCCCATAGCGCTCATTTCGAACTTTTCTTGCATAACAGTTTCGAATTCCCTGCATAAAAGTTCGTTAGTTGAACCAAATATAATATCATCAACGTAAATCTGTACTAGAAGCAAATCATCTCCCGTCTTCTTCGTGAAGAGGGTGCAATCGACGAGGCCGCGCTTGAATCCTTTGGAGATGAGGTATGTACTTAGCTCCTCGTACCACTGTCTTGGAGCCTGGTGCAAACCATATAAAGCTTTGTTCAGCACGTAGACCTTGTCCCGGTGGATTGGGTCCTCAAAGCCTGGTGGTTGCCCGACATAAACCTCCTCCTTGACTTTCCCGTACAAAAATGCGCTCTTGACATCCATTTGATAGACTTTGAATTTCTTGTATGAAGCAAACGCAAGGAACATCCGAATAGCTTCAATTCGAGCTACTGGTGCATAGATTTCATTGTAATCAATCCCTTCGATTTGATGAAACCCTGCACGACCAATCTGGCTTTGTTGCGAACAATAACTCCACGATCATCCTTTTTGCACTTAAACACCCACTTAGTGCCTATTTTCTTCCTTCCTGGCGGCAAATCTGTGAGCGTCCAGACTCCCAATTTCTGGAATTGCAATAACTCCTCCTGCATTGCCTCAACCCAGGCATCTTCATTCAAAGCGTCTTTGTATGTCCTTGGCTCTACCTGCGACACATAACATGCAAACGACCAATCATTTTGACTACCAGATTTCTGAATTTTGGCATACAATGCTAAAGCACCAAAACTCTCTGGCGAGTTAACGCTTTTTAGCTGCCCTCTGGTCATAACACCATTTCCAGGATCACCGATAACTTGCTCTAGCGGGTGAATACGATGAATCCGAGATTCCGGATTAACAGGTACAATCACTCCCGTCTGAGCAGTCAAGTTTTCTACAGCATCCTGATCATGACCCGTGTTTGATGATGAAGCAACATCTGGATTTGGAGTTGGGTTCACAGGTTGCACTTCTAATTCTTCTGCATGTTCAAGAACGGCTTCTTCAAATTGTTCATCTTCAGATTCTGAAGTGTCTAGTGAAGTTGAAGCCTCTTGAAACATCTCTTCCTCTTGTATAGGAGCACTGGTATCATTAGAAGCTGGTGGGGGGTTCACGGTGATTGGACGCATCAACGGTGAAGTCGCCGCGTTTTCACACTCGTAAAGTAATCTGATAACAGCTTCTTCAACCAAGCTATCTAGGTTGAATGATTCAAAGAATTCTTTGTAATCAAACATCCAATCAGGGCCCGTGCCTTGCAAATTTTGAGTGTATCGTTGAACTTCCACGTTAGCCCAATCCTCCACTTGACGAGTTCGCTTGTTGAATACCCGTTTGAGCGGGGTTGCATATCCAACAAAATATCCCTCCTCAGCTTTAGGACTAAACTTCTCTCCTGGATTCAACATCGTGCATGGCGCCCCGAAAGGTTCTAGATACTCTAAGTTGGGCTTTCTTCGGTGTAACAGTTCATAAGATGTTTTTCCAAACTTCTTCACTGTTAGAACCCGATTTAATGTATAATTTGCTGCATAAATCGCCTCATTCCAGAACATTACCGGAAGATTTGAATCAGCGAGCATTGTTCTAGCCGCCTCAATTAGAGTCCTATTCTTTCGTTCAGCAACACCATTCTGCTGTGGGGTATACGGAGCCGAATATTCATGATGTATCCCTTTGCTTTCACAAAGTTCATCCATCTTGGCGTTTTTGAACTCCGTCCCGTTGTCACTCCTGATTCTTTTTATCTTCAAACTGTAGATATTCTCCAATCGAGTGAACAGAACTTGTAGGTTGGTAAAAGTGTCGCTTTTGTTCTTCAAACACATCACCCATGAAAATCTTGAATAGTCATCAGTGACGACTAAACAATAAAGCTCTCCAAGATGACTTTTGCGCTTGACTGGTCCAAAAAGGTCCATGTGCAATCGCTCAAGCGGCATCTCAACAGAGTTAACTTTCTTCACTTTATGGGACTGTTTGTGTTGCTTTCCTTTCATACAACTTACACACTTGTCGTTCAGATGGAAATGTTTCACGTTTACTCCATCGACAAGCCCATTTCTCACCAGTTGATTCATTTTCCTCAGATGAATGTGCCCCATTCTGCGGTGCCACATTATCGATTCTTTTTCGGTCGCCTTGGATAGAAAGCATGTTATTTGCCCCTGTGATGTCATCGCCTTGGACATGTCAAGAATATAAAGATTGTTGACGCGAGGTGCCATCAACATTACCCACTCCTTTGGAATTTTGAAGCCCGGTTTGAGAATATAACAGGATTTGTCATCAAAATGCACAGAAAATTGTTTATCGCATATTTGACTGACACTCAACAAATTATAGTCTATCTGCTTGACATAAGAAATCCGCTCGAAAGTCACAATCCCATTACTCACGCTTCCTTCCATTGTGATATATCCTCCTTTATTACCCGCGAAAGCGACATACCCTCCATTAATGTTTTTCACATCAAACAGCAATGCGAGATCCCCCGTCATGTGGCCTGAAGCTCCACTATCAACAATCCATAGACTGCTAATAGGGCCAGCTGAAGCTCCCTGCACACAAAAAGTAAATCATTTAGTTCTTTCGGGGGACCCAAGCCTGAGTCTTGGGCCTTTGAACATCGGTTTTCAAAGAAACATTCTCATTAACTTTTTCAACAACTTTCTGTTTTGGATCAATCTTTTTCTGATTGTTCAAAACACTTTCATTTTTCTCATTTACCTTTGAAGTAGAAGCTCCTGGAGTACCATTAGGTGTCCAAGATTGTTCAGACCTTTTAAGAATTCGAATTTGAGATTTTGGTTTCTGAACATTGTTAACAAAAGTAACTTTCTTGGCTACCTTATCTGAGTTAACAGACTTAGGTCCAACATTTGATTTGACAATTGGTTTTTGTGGAACCTTTTGTCTATCAATTGTTGTGTTCACCACAGGCTTTCTCCATGATTGTTCCATAGCAATCCGATTTCTTTGATCATATTGGATTGGACGATTGTTCCTCATTTGAAAATTGTTTTGATTATAAAACTGTTGTTGTTGAGGAACAACCCGTCTATGTGGTGGAACATAATGATCAATCGGCTTTCTCATGGAATTTCTGACTTCAACCTCATGTCTTTTATGCCTTACATATGGACACTGAGCAAGTAAATGCCCACGTTCTCCACATTTAAAGCATTTTCTATACTCTTCAAAAACATAATGAGCATTTGGTGGAGCAAATGATCTAACAGGATATTGATCATTATACTGTTGATTCCTCAAACTCTCAGGAAGTGGTCCTTTCGAGTAAGTGGGCTCATGAAAACCATTTGCTTTGTCATTTGGTCGAATGAACTCGGTGACATGGACCTTTGGTTCTTGAGGAACATCCGAAAACAATTTCTTTAAAATTTCTGGTGGAATTTCGTTTGTTCTCTCATGTTTTGGAAAACAAATAGTGCTTTCTTGCCAGATTTTGTCAAGTTTAGAATAGTTAACGTTTTTGATTGGAAATTCCTCATCAGAAATGATCTTATCGGATCCTTCCATCCGATAGAACACTTTGACAGGTTTGTCACATTGTTCATTCAACTCATTCTTTTTAACAACATTCTTTTCAGACTTTTTATCACGATTAGCATTTGCCATCGGATGAACATGATCAGATGGTGACACTGGTTCAGTAGTAATGATGTGATTTTCTTTTGGAATCTCACATACATTAACAGTTTGATCACTACCAGTATCATCATTCTCTGAGTCTGAATTCACACTTTCAGCATAAACACCCTCATCATTCAAGCCTAAAATCGGTCTCACATCGGAATGAGGATCACCAATACTCGAATTATTAGATTCCATTTCCGATGATGAGTCTGATTTTACCGAGCTCTCCGGTATAACTTGGTGATAGTTATGATTTTCAAAAAGAACCGGAGATGGTACAGACTTGTAATTGGTGGTGTTATCATCAATGATATGGTCTACCACATAAGCAACATTCTTATAACTTTCCAACTTTTTGTTAACCTTTTCAGCAAAGCATTTTATGGCTGCCATTTCCAACTTGGTGTTTTCAATTTCATTGATATAGTTGTTTATTGCCAATTGTTTCAATGACAAAGTGTTTTTCAAGTCGGAAATGTCCTTTTTATAGCCATCTAATACTTTGTTGAAAGCATTCAACTCTTTGCGAGTAGATTGACTGTTCATGATAGCACTATCACGTGAAATTCGGAGTTGTTTATTCTCCTCAGTCAATCTATCACATGTTCCACAATATTTATCACTCATAACATCAGTGCTAGATTCAGAACTTACAGGTTTTGGCGGTTCAGTCATGGCCATCAACGCAAAATGAGCTTCCTTTCCAGTGAAAAATTTGGAATAGTCAATCTTGGTGAAAGAATCATCAGCAATGCACGACTTCCTCGTCATCAAAAAGTCAGCTTCTGCCAGCAGCTGATCAATATCATCATCTAAAGAATCAACACTTGCCTCTGTGTCTGATTCGCTCTCAGAATCTGAATAAACTGATCTACACTCTTCAGGAACATCAGTAACAGAATCAATCACCATTCCAGAACTCGTTTCCTCAGCCTTAACCTCAACGGTTTCATTCTCCACTTCCATCTCAGTCTCAGAATCATCACTTTCACACTCCTCAGTTTCTTTCTTCTCATCAACCGTCACCGACTCTTCCATATCAACCTGATAAGCAACACATGCCACATTCCCACCAGTAGTCACTTCCTCAACTCCTATTTGCATACCCGACCAGTCAAACCTTTCATCCTGTTGAGTCACCAAAGCTTGGTTCTGACTCGCATTCTGTTGAGTCTCATTAGGTGTAGTGATAGGTACAACTGTTCGGTTTGTGTTGTTAGGAGATTGGTTTTGAATCTGGTTTTGAGTGTTTGGTTGTCTGTTTTGGTTGTTAAAGTTTCGGTTTTGGTAGTTGTTGTTATTTTGGTAAGAAACTTGGTTTTGTTGTTGACGGTTCTGGTAATTTGCATTGAAAGGGTTTCGATTACCTTGTTTAGGTGGCTGGGTGCATTCCCTTTTAAAGTGTCCTTTTTCTCCACAATTAAAACACGTAACCTTCTCCTTGTTGAATCCATAGGTTGTGTTGGGAGAAGTTGCCAAATCAGTCCTTCCTGTTTTCTCGATGAACTCTGTTGCTCTTCTCATGATACTCGCAAAAGCCCATTGGATGTCAATGAGTTCCATCTCTTCCTTGTCAATCTGTGCATAGTCTTCGTTGGTTAAGTTGTTGTTCCCAATCTGACTAGCAACTAACCCATTGTAGGATGAAACCATTGCTGAGACTAATGCAATGTGTTGCTGAGCAACCTCCACAGTCACATTTCCCAAGTTAGATGTATCCAAAACCACCGGTTGTTGATTAGGTTGAGTAACTTGGTTTACTGGTTGTTGTGATTGGTTAGCGGTGTAAAATCCTGCTTGTTGCATTGGGGAGAGTGGTGAAATGTAGGAATTGTATTGTGGTGGTGTGTATGATGGTTGTGAGTAGGATGATGTTTGTGTCAAGTAGTTGGTGGTTGGTTTTGATGATTCCATGACATTGGAAATACATGCAACATGTGGTGCAATGCTTCCTGAGCTCGAGTTACCAACTGGAACTGAAGTGCCTCCAAAATACAAACTAGGATTCTGAGGAATCTGTGACCTTCTAGCTTTCCTCCTATCCTCCATCTCTTTGTTCTCCAGCTTTTCTATAAACTCTGAAATAGTCCAGAATTGATAAGCATCCTTCTCTCTGAGAACTTCCACATGCTAATCCCATTGTGGTGGTAAAGCATCTGCAAACTTATCCACCTGCTTAGTCATTGGAATCTGTACACCATAACTAGACAATTCAGACAACAAATGCATATATCTAGGAGTTAGTTCTTTTAGAGTTTCATTATTAATAAAAGAAAAATTCTCAAACTCTTTGACCAATTCTTCTATTCTCAGGCTCCTAGTCTTCTCATTACCATCATGCTTCCTCTTAAGCTTATCCCAAAGCTGCTTTGATGTAGTACATGTCCCAAACTGATGCAACAGGTCACTTGTGATTGCCTGTGTCAATTGGGAAAAAGCCTTCTTTTCCACCACATATTTCTTCTTCTCGTCCTCAGTTAAGCTTTCCAAAGGAATCATTTCACCTGTGTTCTCCAAAATCGGTGCTGTGTAACCTTTAGCAATCATGCTCCATGCCTCTGCTCCTTCCACTCCCATGCCTTCCAAATGGATCTTGAACATGGTATGCCACTGATTATACTCTTGCATTTCCATGAGCTTCGGTGGCCGAGTTCCACTACCTGTAGACAAATCCTTAATCAAAGTAGAAATAGCATTAGTAGTTTTAGTATTTACCGCTGCTGCTGCTACTCCCCAGTAATCAGATTGTAGTGCCGGATGTGCTACACTTTGAGGCATCGTGCTCGTCGTTGCCATGTAGTTAAGTGGTTGTGAAGACTGTGTGTTCGTCTTTTGCGCTGCCACTGTCCATGGGTCCATCGTTTGCTGTTGTGGTTGTGTTGTTGCTGATCCCGGAGTAGTTTGAAAACGCCACATGATCACAAACTAAGAAAAAATCTCAACACTTAGAAAAATTTTCAACAAAAACCTAGGTTCGCCCGAAATACTCTAGGTTCGACCAGAAAATTCTATGTTCGTCCAAACTTTATCACTCTCGACCCTTCTGATCCTAAGTTTGCCCAAACAGTAACACCCGAACGTAGATATTAACAGAATGTAGAAACAAAATAACACCCTTCCACTTTCGCCCAAATATAATCCGGTCGAAGGTGAAAATATGTACCCGAAAGTGAAAAGTTCTACACAAATTTTTAGGTTCGACCACTAATTACTCAGGTTCGCCCACTCTACAACACTTTCGACCACTAAAACCAAGTCAGGTTCCAGGTTCGCCCACCACGATCAGATCTCACTTTTGAAAAACGGTTATTGTTTGAAAAACGGTTATTCTGATCTCAGATTTTCAAAAGTTCATGGATTTGAATGATCTCAATCAGGTTATGTTTCGGAATTGATTTGGAGCAACTTTAATTCTTGGAAAACTTGAATTCGACCACAAATTCTCCTTTAAATCGATCAAAAACACTTAAAAACAATGTTTATGTAAAAACAGATGTATTTAGGTCAAAAACATGTCCAAATCAGCTCTGATTTTATCAAATTTGTTATTGTATGATCCTCTAGGCTCTGATACCACTTTGTGAGCGAAAGATTTTAACTAAAACAGGATTATACGATCATACAAATCACAAAACTAGGTGCGGAAACCCTAGTTCTGAACAAATTGATAAAACACAAATCAAAACGCAATCAAGATCATTTTCAACATCATTTCATAGATTAACTTCTTTCAAATAAGCTTTTACAATCAGTTTTACGTTAATCTAGAACACACACACAATATCTCAAAACAACCTCTGAACCTGACCTGAACACAGACACAACTGACAACTCTATTACATAATCAAAAACACAAAACCTATTTATAGATACTGCACGTTCGCCCCTTTTCACTGGTCGAACGTGAGTCTTTTCCACATTCGCCCATTATCAATGGTCGAATGTGTCTTCTTGTCAGTTCCAATCTTCCTTCGCCCACTAACCATCTACCTTCGCCCACTTCTATTTACCTTCGCCCATAATATCTACCTTCGGCCAAGTCACTAACACATGTTAATAATTTTTATCCAATCATTAGTCGCAAAACGCATCAACAATGGCGGCAAAGGAAAAATACAATGTGGATACATGGTACGATGTACCATTCAAGGATGGCAGAAGATCGAAGAACAACGTGGCTTCCAGTTCTAACGTCAAGATAACAAAGGTTTTTGTTTCCAATATTCCCAAGGGATGCTCATCGGCTGATTTGGTGCATGTTATGAAGGGTTTTGGAGCGATAAAAGGTACGTATATTGCTCGAAAATACGACAGGTTAGGGAAAAGGTTTGGTTTTGTGTCGTTTGTTGATGTTGAAGATCCGGTGAAACTCGAAGAGAATATGAAGGATGTTTGGATTGGGAGTTATAAACTATATGCGGTTCTAGCTAGATTTGTGGACGGAGTTAAGATTCAACCTAAGGAGGGGAAGGTTTGGAAACCGGTGGATGACCCGAGAACTGAGGTCCGATCTAATATTAGTGGTGAGGAGGGTAAGGATGGGGATGGTAGTGGGCCGTCTGTGATGGGTAATAGATCTTTTAGAGATACGTTACTTAATGTGGAGCCGAGTAGGGAGGTGTTGGATATTAAGGTTAGGGACGAGGTGAATGGTAATGATTTATGGAATGGTCTGGGACTGCTGGGCAAGGTTATAGATCTTAATTCTTTGTCCAGTTTTAGAACTTGGCTGGGTGAATCAGTAAATTGCAGAATTGGTATCAAATACATGGGTGGGTTTTATGTGGTTCTCGTATTTGAGTCTCTTGAAGATAAGATGTGGTTCCTGGATAAAAAAGGGGTTTGGGAAAAGGTGTTTGTTACGTTGAATGCATGGGAAGGCCAAACCTGGAAATATGAACGTATTGCATGGCTTAAGATATTTGGGATCCCTTTGTGCTTATATGGCGAAAGTGTTTTTTTCCGATATCTCGGCTAATTTTGGTGAAGTCATACAACTACCGGATTATTCTGGTGGGGATGAGGATCTATCTGGTATTATGGTAGGAGTGTTAACGAATTCTGTTCATAGGATTAAACAACACGTTAATCTGAGTTGGAAGTCTACTATTTATCCGGTTTTTGTCGATGAGGATTGTGAGGAGTGGGTTCCGGATTGTTTGAATAACTTTGATGAGGTTGTTACGGAAGAAGAAGAAGAGCACGTTGGGGAAGAGTGTAACATTCGTATTTTTCATATTTTCCATTCTAGTCCTTGTATTCTTGTATCTTGCCATTTTACACCCTTGTAATCCCGGGCTTATGATCAATGGAAAAGTATTTTGTTAATTGCATTTAATCTTAATCTATTTCATTATTCTATAAACTTTACATAACGCAAACTTTATACTTTACACTTAAAAACGAAATTCTAATGCTAAACCGAAGCATAAATGAACCCATACAAGTTGTATATCAAGCCCAACACAAAAACATGTCCAAAACCAAGTCTGTTGGGCCAAGCCCAACCAAAAAGCACTTTTGGGCCAAAAACACCCCATCGCGTGACACGGCCAGGATGCTGAAATTTCGTAGCGTGACACGACGGCCTTACGAATTCAGCAACCAGATCAGCCTTCCAATCAGCTCGTAAATGGCCCCTTTACCCAATTAACTCACTCCCAACCACCCTAATTACTCCCTTAAATGCCCCACCAACTCACCCCACTTATAAATACCACTCCTCTCCACCCATTAACCTCTTGTTCACCCATAATCTCTCTAAAATCACTCTCTAATCCTCAAAGTTTTGAGCAAACTTCCTGATAACACATTAGTAAGTTTTCCAACCTCAAACTCTCTTTCTTTTCAGTTTTCCTTCTTCTTTTCATCTAAAACTCCTTGGAGAAACCTCTAGGATCTTCCCCATATTTATCCACAGCAGTGTGATAAGGGTAGAGCACCTAAAAGAGGTTCCAAAGGTGGTTGTTTTCTAAACTATACTATATAATAATATAAACATATACTTTCAAGTTTCTATCTTACTAGCTTATTATTAATCTTTGGAAGGTTTGTGCTTACACCCTACCTTACCAACTCTCTTGACCCTTCTTGTGCTACGTATTTATCCACACTAGAAAGGGGAAATCCTGTGTCCAAAACCCACGTTTATTCCACAAGCGAAATGCTTATGACATGAACCTATCAAATGGATTCACATTCCTAACTTTATACCATCCGAATCATCTATGATGGTTTTGTGCTTGGTCTAACTTAATCTCATGACCATCCGGATTGCCCTAAAGGCAATTTGTGCTTGGTTTGCCTAAAAGGCTTGCATGGCTCTCGTGAATCTATAATCTAAACTCAAACCTAAGACCCTTTATTCTCTAATTCTAGTTAACCAAGGCTAAGGAACTAATCTCCCAAGACCCGTCTTTGGAGCCTTACTAAACGCACCCAAATGTGAGTTCATACTTGTCCCCCTTTTATTCTTTATTCTTTGGGGCTCAACATGTATCACTATCAAATCTTAAACGATTTCATACTCTTAAACTATCATGCTCAATCTATTAAACATACTTATATGCTATTTGCCATGCTTACGATTCTTGATACTTAAACATAATTCATTAACTATTATTAGCCCACTTAACATGTATAGCGCTATAGGAGTAGCACCCCGCCCCCTTTATGGGTCATTGTTAAGAAAGAAACGGACCTAGCATGAATATGTTAGGTATATGAGTGGTACTCGCGGGTTTGAGTTATGTTCTTTGTATGGTATGTATGTGCGATGCTAAAGTATGAGATTCGAGTAAATCATTCTAATTACTACGTATGTAAACCAAAACTAGTATGCTCACCAATGCTTTATGTGTTGACGAATATTTTATACATGTTGCAGGAAATGTTTGATGCAGGATATTCAAGAAATCTACTTAGGATTGGACTAGAAACTCACGCTAGTTTAAGTTCTATATTTTGATGTCGAATTTCTCTTTTCATGAAAACAATTTGTATTCTGTTATCTTTTTAGACGATGATTATGCTATGAACGAAATTTTATCTTTAAATCATATTGTCACAATTAGTGTCATGAAGTCTTTGAACAATCTACCACAAGTCTCGCCCCGATGTATTCCGCCATTGGTTGGGGTGTGATAGATTGGTATCAGAGCCATGACTATAGAGAATTAGGAAAAATTGCCATGTTTGACCTAGACTATAGTTAAGTACCTTTTTGACCATACCTTTTATCATGCTTATAATACTTGTTCTCCCTATCTTGCTTCTACTCCATTCTCTTGATCATTAAAATTTACCTTCCTATTTGTGGATTTCTCTACACTAGAAGACGCTCGTATAACACAAACGAAAGGAAATCACCGAAATAGGCGTGAAACCCTCACTTTGGTGATAACTTTCAATCCGCGTAAATTCTTTGTATTTTTGAAACTACACCAAGATAGGAGTGATATCCTCACCTTGTTGGAAATTTCACAATTCCCATTCTAGTGGACACTTACCAATTGAAGGTTAGAATTAATTTTCTTACCACATTGGACAAAGTGTACAAACCACACTCAAGAAATGACCTCGCTAAGATAGGAATGAAATCCGCAACTTAGCGATTAGTTTCAATCGTTGGTTATTATTATTTTTTTTAATCTCGCCATAGTCTCAAATTTACTAATGACAAGGAACATGTAGTAACTGGAAGGGTGAATACCGTTAACCGAAAGTTTCGGCGAGAGTATTTCCACCTATTAGGCCAAAGCATGTTTCCAAACTCAAAGGTAAATTTGAACCACTTTGGTTAGTCTTAGTTTCGTTCCGGAACACTCCAATGGCTTGTGTTAGGACAAAAAGGATTGGTGAAACCACTTTTGCAAACCTTAGTCTAATTCACTTCTGTCAAATTATTCTAAGTATAGAACTCCTGAAGAAAGAAGACTAAACTGCTGAAGAAGGATTCTACTAGTACTGAAGAAGAAATACATCAGAAGTTCTGAAGTCTAAACCAGACAGTTCACTGAAGAACTACTAAAGACAAACTACTCATCAGTAGTTTGTCATTCATCAACACTTGTTCAAGAATCTTTCCACCGCCTTATGTTTCAGTAGTTTATTAGTTTAGTATTACTTTAACTTTTTGTACAAGTTCCAAGATTGCAACTTGTTGCAACTTGCCTCTGAACTTGCTTTTTGGCAAGGTTCATGTATTTGTAAAGTCTATAAATAGATGGGTTCATCCCTCTGTTTTAGACATTGATTTTTAATACATAAATCCTTAAAAACTTATCATTGTTATTTCCATTTCATTTACTGAGAATCTGTTTAAGTGTTCATTCTCATTCAATGCTTAGATTCTCATTAAATACTTATCTTTAGTTTTATCAAACATCCAGGGGGAGTAATAACTCCTGTTGATAAGTGTACCTTTAACTTATATCATTCTGTTGTGCTATTACTGATAAAGAACTTGCTAGACACTTAAGTGTTCACTAGCAAGTTCATACAAAGAGCAATACTGATCCAACAATTGGTATCAGAGCCCTGGTTTATCTGATCACATATCAATCTAACACATTGAGAATCAGACACGGGCTCTTATTGATATTCAATAAAGGATTAAAAGTTCACTTTTATCAACATCCATCACTTTAAGAGATATTTGACAAATCAATAATCTTTAAAATGGATCCTCATAATACTGGTTCTGCCAATAAACCTGCTATGCTAGTAAGAAATGAATATAATATCTGGCAAAGGAGAATGGCACATACCTTATCACAGACCAACACAGGTTGCTGGAAATCTGTGATATATGGTCCTCATAAACCAGTAAATATCAATCTTGAAACTAAAGAAGAAATTCCAAAAGACCCAAAAGACTATACAGATGATGATTTCCTAAAACTTGAGCTTGATGCTAAAGCTTTCTCTATGTTGGCAATGGCACTCCCAAATGAAATCTACTCTGGCCTATTACATTGTGATAGTGCCAAAGAGCTTTGGGACTGCCTCAAAGAACAGTTTGGAGGAACTGAAGAGGTGATTGCCAACACCAGAGAAATCCTGGCTCAACAATATGAAACTTTTGCTCACATTAATGGGGAAACTTTAACACAACAATTTGAAAGATTCTCCTCATTAATATCTGAGCTAAAATTAAATGGTCAGACCTACACAACTGTATCTATGCTTCATAGATTTTTAAGGTCTTTACCTGAAAAATGGGAAACATACTCTATAGTCTTAAGATCTTCACCAGACTTTAGCTTCCTTACTCTTACAAAACTTAATGGGAGATTACTTACTTTTGAAAGAGAAATTGATCAAAAGAAAAAGTTACAAAGTTCTGGTAAAACTGCTGATGACTATCTACCAGGTAGTACAGCACTATTGGGACAAGACTCACCTACTTGTTCAAATAGTTTTGGATCTTTTGACCATATTGACATAACTGCTGGGATCTCATCTGAAAGATCATTCCCAGGTTATGACAATAAGGATTTTAGTCAAACTGCTGATAACATGTGTTTTATCATGGATGATTTAAAAATTTTCAGCAGTGATGACTTGGAAGAAATGGATATTCTACATCAACTGGCCATGTTAAGTTTAAAAACAAACAAATTTACAAAAGGTCAGGAAGGAAGTTTCCAGGACTCAATAGCTCAACAAAAATTGGTTTTGACAAATCTAAACTTAGATGTCACAAGTGTCAAAAGTTGGGACACTTTGCTAGAGTGTGTAGAAGCTCTAGCTTTAACCAATCTCAGTCTGGAAATAATTTTAACCCCAGTTATAATAGGAATAATGGAACACAAGGGAGTGCACATTTTGTACAGGCACAAGCTCCACAACTCCAATATGTGCCACAAGTACAATAGTTACAGATGCCTGCTCAATAGATGCAGAGCCAACAATCAATCCCTCCCTTTCCAGCTGCTCAACCACCTCCACAGACTCAGCAACCCTCATAACAAAGTTTATTTACTTCAGGGTATGTTGACTGGAGCAGTCTTCCTTTTGACACTACTGAGTGTAACCCTGATGCAGACAACAAGATGTTTGACATCAACTGGGGAGAGCCTGACAATGGCAGAAAGAACTTTGCCTTGATGGCATTTGAGGGATGCACCTCAAAATCTACCTTGTCACAGGTATCAAAAGAATCTTTGACAAAACTTTGTTCAACTTCTTGCAAAGAATCTTTTGCTCTCATAAGAGAGACTAATGTGCACTTACAAGGTAAAGCAAACGACTCTGAGAGAAAATTCACTCAGATGAAATGTGATTTAGAAAGGAAACTTTCTGCAAAAACAAAAGAAGTTTCTAAATTAACTAACACTGTTATTGAAACCCAAGCACAAATTAAAATCATGATAAATGACCTAGGAAATGTCAGACAAGAGCTTGCTGACACCAAGGTCACATGTGAAAAATGGGTTGAATCTTGTAAAGGGTACCAACTATTGCTAAACAAACAAAGTGCTTCAAATGTTAGGTTTGGCATAGGGTACTATCACACTGAAACACCAACAGATTTTTCCCCCAAAACAACTGAAGATGGGAGAAAAATTGTTTCAGGTGAAACTTCTAAAGAGAAAGAATGCACATCTTTCCATGAAAACTTTCTAAAAACTCACAAAGAAAGTTCTTCAGAAGTACTGATTAAGTCTGACATTAAGCCATCAGTAGTTTCAACTACATCAGGAGTTGAGAACCTGAAAACTACTGATGACCTAAAACCAATCAATACAGTCAGAAACTTGTCTTTGAAAGAAAAGACAAAAGAATGTGAAATCTGTGGTCTGTTCAACCACAAGACAGAATTTTGCAGATACAGAAAAGGTATTCAGTACAACAAGAAAATTCATCAACTGGTTGTGGGAAAACAAATCAGAAATGATTTTGTAGAAACTTTTTCTCCCAGCAAACAACAACCAGTAAACACCTTTTCTTAGAAAAAGACAAAATCTCAACAAAAATCTTTTTTCTCAAAATTCTTTTTCAGTAGTTAGACCTAAATCAGCAGCAGTTTCACAAACGGCTGAGATTATAGATCTCATGAACATGGTACAACTACTGATGACCAAAGTTGATGGTGGTCCTCAAAAGGATACCACCATTGCTCTTTATGAAAAATCCATTGCCAAAAAGACATGGATTCCTCAACTTGGTCAAGAACAAACTGTAAATGTTCTCAAGAGCAAACCCAAAGCCAAACTGGCTTGGGTTCCCAAATCTAACTAATTTGCTATCTTGTGCTGAGAGTTTCCAGAGGCTTAAATAGCATTTGGTATGTAGACAGTGGAGGCTCAATGCACATGACAGGATGCAGATACCTGATGAACAATTTTATCAGTCAAAGAGAAGGATCTGTATCCTTTGGGAACAATGCTAAGGGATATGTGCTAGGACATGGCAATGTCTCCTCTGGCAAAATACAGTTTGACAAGGTCAATCTGGTTGAAAACCTTGAGTACAACTTGCTGAGTGTGTCACAAATGTGTGATAAAGGATATTCTTCCTTTTTCACAAAGACAGCATGCAAGATCATATCACCAGAAGGCCAGAAGTTGATAGAGAAGATCATTGAAGATCATACTTTGTTGATAGCCAAAAGATGTGGCAATGTCTATGCAGTGGACATTGAAAAGGACAAAGTACTGAACAACACTGCCTGTTTCTTCTCAAAGGCATCAACTTCAGAGACTGATCTCTGGCACAGGAGACTTGGCCATGTGAACTTTAAAACCATAAATAAAGTCACAAAAATGGGCTTGGTCAGAGGTCTACCTTTAAAGGTATACCAGTGTCAAGAACACTGTGTATCCTGTTTAAAGGGAAAACAGCATAAGTCCTCCTATAAGTCTATTGAAGAATTAAAAACAACTGCATGTCTTCAACTACTCCATATGGACTTGTTTGGGCCTGTAAAAATCATGAGCCTTGGTAAGAAGAAGTACTGCTTGGTCATCATTGATGACTATTCAAGATTTACATGGGTATTCTTCTTATTTTCCAAGGATGAGGCTGCTGAAATCATCAAGTTCTTCATTCTACAAGTAGAGAAACAATATTCTCTATCTGTCAAAGCCATTAGAAGTGACAATGGGACAGAGTTCAGGAACAAAACTCTGGATGAATTCTGCTTGTCTAAAGGGATTATTAGACAATACAGTGTTCCCAGAACTCCTGAACAAAATGGTGTAGTAGAAAGGAAGAACAGAACCTTAATTGAAAGAGCAAGAACAATGTTAGCTGATTCAGGCCTACCATTGTATTTCTGGGCTGAAGCAGTTAACACTGCATACTATGTTCAAAATAGAGTCCTTGTCAACAAGAGACACTCCAAGACTGCCTATGAAGTTCTTCATGGCATAAAGCCCCTTATCTCCTTTTTCAGGGCTTTTGGATATCAATGTTTCATTCTAAACATCAATGACTCTATTTCAAAGTTTGCTGCCAAAGTTGATTCAGGTTACTTTCTTGGTTACTCTTCCACTAGAAAAGCCTACAAGGTTTTTAACTCAAGAACCAGGATAGTAGAAGAAACACTGAATGTCAAGTTCAATGAGTCAAAACACACTCTTATTCCAGCACATCCTGCTGAACTTTTTGACCTTGACAGCTTCCATTTTGGACCTGAAAAGACTGTTACTTCATCTAAACCTACTTATTATGGTGATCAAAGGTTTGATGATGAGGATCCAGCACCATGGACTCCTCAAACAGTCATTAAGTCAACTTCCAAACCATCAGAAGTTTCACAAACTTCTGATTCAAGAACTGCTGATGTACAAACTCAAACATCTGCTTCAGCACCTAAAACTACTGAAGACACTGAAACTGCTGAACCAGACATTATAAACCTCAGTGGTTTGTTTGATGAAGTACAAGAGCCACCTACACCTATCAGTGGTTTACAAAAACTGATTGAACACAAAGATCATCCACTTGAACAAATCATGGGTGATATTGCATCAGGTGTTCTTACAAGAAACCAGCTTTCCAACTTTTGCTTCTTCTCAGCATTTATTTCTCAGTTGGAACCTAAAAAGTACCAAGAAGCCCTCAAAGACAACAACTGGGTACAAGCCATGCAAGATGATTTGCATCAATTCAAAAATCAACAGGTTTGGGAAATCTGTCCCTTACCACCAAACAAGCAACCAATTGGCACAAGATGAGTTTTTAGGAACAAACAAGATGAGGCTGGTATGATTATAAAGAACAAGACAAGACTGGTAGTACACGGTTACTCTCAAGAAGAAGGAATTGATTATGATGAAACCTTTGCTCCAGTTGCAAGGCTTGAAGCCATCAGGTTATTTCTGGCCTATGCCATTTCCAACAAAATCAAAGTTTTTCAAATGGATGTTAAAAGTGCATTTTTGTATGGGAAAATAAAAGAAGAAGTGTATGTCTGTCAGCCACCTGGGTTTGAGGCTCCTTCTCATCCTGAGTGGGTGTACAAACTAGACAAAGCTCTTTATGGGCTCAAACAGGCTCCAAGGGCCTGGTATGAAACACTTTCTAACTTTCTACTAAAAAATAACTTCACAAGAGGCTCCATTGATAAAACTCTTTTCATAAAACATGTTGGAAATCATATCTTACTTGTTCAAATATATGTTGATGATATCATATTTGGTTCAACAAACACAAAACTGTGTGATGAATTTAAGAAACTCATGCAATCAAAATTTAAGATGAGTACAATGGGAGAACTGCAGTACTTTCTGGGACTGCAGATTAAACAACAAACAAATGAAACGTTTATACATCAATCAAAATATGTTAAAGAATTATTAAACAAATTTTCTTTACAAGACTGTAAATCATGTTCCACTCCCATGACACCAACCACACAAGTTGAACCAGATGATCAAGGAAAACAGGTTGATCAAACCATGTATAGATGTATGATAGATTCCCTTTTATATCTAACTGCTTCTAGACCAGATATTATGTTTTCAACATGTGTCTGTGCTAGATATCAATCAGCTCCTAGGGAATCACACCTCATTGCAGTCAAAAGAATCTTCAGATATCTGAAAGGAACTCCAACACTAGGAATTTGGTATCCTGCTTCAAGCAATACCAAGTTATCAGCCTTTTCAGATAGTGACTATGCAGGGTGTAAAATGTCAAGAAAATCAACATCTGGTGGTTGTCAATTCCTAGGAAACTGTCTAGTGTCCTGGCAATCAAAGAAACAAACATCTGTTGCAACTTCAATTGCTGAAGCTGAATACATTGTAGCTGCAAGCTGTACATCACAGATACAATGGCTCCAGTATCAACTTCTTGATTATGAAATCAAAGAAACCAAGACACCATTGTTTGTAGACAGCAAATCTGCCATTAGCATCATTCAAAATCCTGTTCAGTTTTCAAAAACCAAACATATTAAAATCAGGTATCATTTCTTAAGGGATTGCTATGAAAAAGGCAAGATTGAAGTGAAACATGTAGCAACAGCTAATCAAATAGCTGACATATTCACTAAACCCCTTGACACATCAACATTTCAGAAGTTAGTATCCATGCTTGGGATGCTAAATTTGTAAGTGTTTCTTTTTTACTTATCTGCACATATTTTCATTTTTCACTTACATTTGTTTTTAAGTCTGAAAACTTCTGAAAAACAAACAAGAGAGAAACTACTGATGAACAAAACATCAGTATGGGAATATTTTCTGAAAAATGATTAACTTCTGATAAAATAACCTTCAGAAGTTATGAATAAAGTATTTATAAAAACATTCTCATCAGTTGTTAACAACTACTAAAGAGAAAGTGGGAACTACTGATGATATTTGTTCTTCATCAGCAGTCTGGTCAAAAAGTGTAAATCAGACTTTTCCCACATCAGAAGTTTGACCTAGGCGGTTAAAAACTTCTGATAAATACCTTTTCCAACACTTATCCTTTCAAAAAGCAAAAATTCCCTCCTTCTCTCTCACAAAACACTCTCAAGACCTAAACCTGCAAAAACACTGTTCGATCCACACACACACAAACCACATGGCTCTAGTACTGAAACAGGGACACAATCAAAGAGGCTACTTCGAAAAACAAGAAGTCTGGTCCCAATACGACGAAATCATTGATTTGGTCGTCAAATCCCAATACTTCACCGCCCTCACCATCGACCCTCCAATCCACACTGAAACTCTAAATGAGTTTTGGGCAAACGCAGAGACGGTGACGGTGAACAACAAAGTGATCTCCCTCAATTCAACCATCCAAGGGAGAAGAATGGCAATCACACCGGCTATTTTGGCAATTAGGCTGGGTTTGGATGATGTAAATGCCCCAAACCAATTTCCAAACTCTCAGATTCATTTAACCATGACAGAGTGTGGTTACCAAGGTACTCTCTCACATGCTACAATCTTTAAGAAATATTTTGAACCAAAGTATAAACTGCTTTTTCATTATATTATTATGTGTATGAGTCCAACTTTTCAACCTATTTTTCATTCCATAGTGAATGAAACAAAATTCAGGGCATCATCACTTTTCTTTAATGAGTTGGTGTTACATCATCTCAATACTAAAAAGAAGTTTTTGTTGTACCCAAGATTTATTATGCATTGCATAATAAAAGAACTTGGAGAAGAGGTGCTTGTGGGTAAAACTACAATTTTAAACCCTTTGTCCTCACAAGCATACTCAAGGCACAACAAACCGGCTGCCTGGCCAGAAGATGACCAAGGGGAACCAGAAACAGTCCCCATGGAACCCTCATCTTCCAAACCTACACCCCCAAAGGCCAAGAAACCCAAGCAACAAAAAAAAACCCACCAACCCAAAAAGAAAAGCAGTTCATGAGGTTGAGATGCCTGAACTAGCTAATGTGCAATCTGCACTTGATAAAGATGTGACTGAAACATCCTCTCAGTCTCATCCATCTCAAACCCCACCAAGAGCACCAATCACCATACTTTTCAAAAGAAAAAGACTAAAGAAAACTATTCCTATTGACTCCTCTTTTGAAACTGCTGACCCCATTGACCAAACTACTAAACCACACCCCAAATTTCTGAACCTAATATGGAAATAGCCAAACTTCTCTCTGGGCTAAAAGAGAGAATCCCATCCGAACATGTCAGTCCCCAACAACCACATCAAACAGGGGACATAGCCTCAGAACTTGACATGGATGTGGACACTCAAAGCCCTAACCAAAGAGATGAGGATGAACCAGGGTCTCTAAGCCCAAACTAAGAAACTCTTGGTACTTTTGAGGCTGCTACTACTCATTTACCACCTAGTGGTGGATCTGAGGAAAGAAGCAACATAGCTAAGACCTCAACTGTGGCAACTACTGATGAAGGCTTAATGCCTGAGGAAGGAAATCCTCTGAACCAAGACAAAGAGGTACATGAGACAACTGAGTTGGGTTCAGCTCATGCTGTAACTGATACAGTCCTCATTGAGGATGTAATCAGGGATTCAGATGATTCCATTGACTTGGATGATGATTCACAACACAAAACTACTGAATTGACGGCTACAAGTGAAGGTCCTGCACCTGGTGTATCTATGCTCAAGAAGCTAGTCACACCAGATCAGGTTAAAGTCCACTTAATCCCTGATTCCCCAATAGTGGCATCTTCTGTACAGTAAGAAGATCTCCCAAAAACACACCCCTCACTACAAATGCCTACCCAATTCCCTAGGCCATCCAGCATAGACATGAACCAGCTATGCAGCCCAGATGGTCCCTTATATCACATGATGAACACCCTCATCAAAAATCACTTCCAAACCTACACAGCTGACTTGGAGTTGTCCATCAAAAACCAATTTGGAGTGATACAGACTAAGATGAACGATCTGTCCAACAAGATTGACTTCAACTCCAAACAGATTGCTAATCTTACAGGTCATTTCTCTGAACCCTCAAAGAAAAAGCTTGATGAATCCAAAAAGGGGGAGAAAACTAAGGAACCTATGGAGTCATTCGAAGCCAGGATAAAGGCAAGAGTGGCTATCCAAGAAAGAGAACAGAGAAACCAAGCCAGAAGAGAAAAACTGGCCCAACAGTTTGGTGTCTCTGTACAAGAAATAGAAGATGCTGAAAAGCCTGATGAATCCCAAGGCCACAATGAAGAAACTTCTGATGGTGAAAGTTCTGATGAAGACTCAGAAAATACTGAAGACAATCCTTCAGTAGTTGACAGACCTTCAGTAGTTGTCAACCCATCAGAAGTCAACACTTCCAACATTGAAACTGCTGAACAGCCTTCCAGATCAACTGAACCTACTCAACCAACTCCTCCAAAGCCTACTACAACTACAACAATGACTGTGCTGAACCCTTCTCCTCTATCAATGTCCAAAGAACTACTTGAGAAGAGTTTAATTGCAGCCGAAAGAAAGGCTAAGGAAGATAAGATCTGGAGTGCTTTGGAAGCAAGGGATGACTTAAGCCTTAATGAAAAGTTACAGGCTTATGAAGCAGAACTTCAAAGGCAGGCTAACCTGGAAAGAATTGCTAAGGAAGACAAAAGACAACAACTGATGTCTTACATCACCAAGAACAGCAAAACCAAAGCCTATACATTGAAGGGACTCTCCATGGAAGAGCTAACAAGAAGAGCTCAACTTGTTGCAGACAAACTTGCAACAAGTAAAGATGGAAAAGCCAAGAGAGCCCAGATGATTGAAGAATTAGTAGCAAATGGTTATGGTTCAAAAGCCTCTGTGTCCAAATGGAAAGAAGAAAGAATGGTGGACACTTATAGAAAATACAAGGCTGCAAGGGCTGCAAATCCAGAGAAGTTTGAAACTGCTGAAGTGTCAACTTCAGTAGTTAGAACTTCTGGTGTTTCAAGAAAACCTGCTACAAAGAAAAAGACAGAGGAGAATGTGAAGACTGATTTCAGGATGGTACCACTAGAAGGAAGTACAGTAGTCCATTCTGACTTCGACATTGAAGAGAAACCTCTGCTAACCCAATTCAGGGATCCTTCCACCTTTGCCTATCAAATTCAAAAGACCATTAAAGACAAACTGCACACTAAGGTAGTTACTGAGCATCACTTGCCAACCTTTCAACTACCTAATGTGATGCAACAAGAACAAGGAAGAGAATCCCACCTGAGAGTCACTGAAATCGAAGACATCCAACACTCAGGAGCATCCCAGGGTACCAACATGGTTCCCTATACTTTAGACTTTGACAAGTCTAAAGTGCCTATCATCAGATGGTCCTTTACTGTTGGCAACTCAGTACAAGTGACAAGAAGAGACCTCACAAGCAGAGCCTATAAGTCGATGAATGATCTGAAGAAGCTATCAACTCAAGACATGCTTACAATCCAACATCTAGAACCGCAAAGAGGATCTCTCACTGATGAACAGATGGACCAGTTGAAGAATTCCATGTTCAAAGGGATATGGAAGATTATGAATGACAGAAGAAAACAATAAGGAATTAGAAAGGTTTTGGCTTCATCAATCCAGGGGAGATTGTTAGGACAAAAAGGATTGGTGAAACCACTTTTGCAAACCTTAGTCTAATTCGCTTCTGTCAAATTATTCTAAGTATAGAACTACTGAAGAAAGAAGACTAAACTGCTGAAGAAGAATTCTACAAGTACTGAAGAAGAAATACATCAAAAGTTCTGAAGTCCAAACCAGACAGTTCACTGAAGAACTACTGAAGACAAACTACTCATCAGTAGTTTGTCATTCATCAGCACTTGTTCAAGAATCTTTCCACCGCCTTATGTTTCAGTAGTTTATTAATTTAGTATTACTTTAACTTTTTGTACAAGTTCCAAGATTGCAACTTGTTGCAACTTGCCTCTGAACTTGCTTTTTGGCAAGGTTCATGTATTTGTAAAGTCTATAAATAGATGGGTTCATCCCTCTGTTTTAGACATTGATTTTTAATACAGAAATCCTTCAAAACTTATCATTTTTATTTCCATTTCATTTACTAAGAATCTGTTTAAGTGTTCATTCTCATTCAATGCTTAGATTCTCAGTAAATACTTATCTTTAGTTTTATCAAACATCCAGGGGGAGTAATAACTCCTGTTGATAAGTGTAGCTTTAACTTATATCATTCCGCTGTGCTATTACTGATAAAGAACTTGCTAGACACTTAAGTGCTCACTAGCAAGTTCATACAAAGAGCAATACTGATCCAACAGCTTGCTTAAAACAAGCCCCTCATTTTATGTTAATATTATTTTCAATGTTGTTTTCATGCTATGTTTTGACTACATATATTCGATTTATTTTTTTTTTATTTTTTTTACTACTCGCAAAGGCTCTCAAGACTCGCATCTCAAGTACTCTAGCAATCTCCAAACAATACTAATAATCGCAAACCAACACTAAGCTCCTTTATATTGTCTAAATGCACTATACTTGCTTGTAGTTGTGTGTTATGCTTTGTAAAACAATGTGAAACTACATTCTACTTGAACTATTTGACACTATGTGCTTGATATGCTTAATTTATTTCTAAAAACAACGGCAAAATGCGAACTTTATACAAATAAACCATTGATCAAAGCTCATAATCCTTTTGTTTATCCTTTAGATGTCTTCCATGTCAAACCGAAGAAGCTCAAAACAAAGCACCAATAAGAAAATGCTCTCTTTTCATGGCCAAGCAAATGGCCAAGGTCATACCCGAAGTGGTTAGCAAAATCCAAGCATCCGCAAGCCCACACGGTTCTGTTGACTCTAAAGCCGAATCCTCCAGAACCACCACTTTCACCTTTAAGTAATTTAACCTACATCGACCCGACTCTTTCACGGGAAACGATGGTGCTACCGCTATGCTCGAATGGTTCGACCACATCGAGCTAGTTTTCATCAATAGTGAATGCCTCGAGGATCTCCGCACTCGTCACGTTACTAGTGTCTTCAAATCAAGGGCACTCGAATGGTGGAAAAGCGAGAGAGCCACCCGTGGAAACGAAGCCGCTTTAGCTCTGCCGTGGGAGGAACTCCAGCAACTCATGATTGAGGAGTTCTGCCCCGCGCAAGAGATTGAGCAACTCAAAGATGAGTTTTGGAAACTTAAGCAAAACAGTGGTGATAACCCAACCTATACCAATCGTTTCAAGCAACTCCTTGTCCTTGTACCTCACCAATTCAACACCACTAAAAGAATCATACCTAAATATCTCAAAGGCCTCCCAACGAGTGTTCGTGATATCGTTGAAGGAGCCGAACCCACCACCCTAGAAAAAGCCATTCGTTTAGCTTCCAAAATCTCGGATAACCAAGTGAAAGATGGAACCTTAACTATCCCAAACACCACCAAAACCGTCAATGAAACCACCACCATTCCCACCGACAAACCAAAGGAAGCCAAAACCCCATCAACCCATAGCAATAACCGCAAACGCAAATCCCGAAACCAAAACTATGCCGTTACCAGTCCATCCACCGAAGCTCAAGCTCCAACTCCTCTAAACCAAGTGCCTACCCGAAAACCTTACACCGGTCCATTCCCAAAATGTAACACGTGCCATTTTCATCACCCACCAACCTCTACTTGCCGTTTCTGTACCAATTGTAACCGCTATGGGCACCTTGTCCAAACATGCAAAACCGGCCCTAGAACCCAAAACAACCAACCTCAAGTGGCCAACCAACCCCGAACCGCTAACCAACCTCCTCTAGCCATTGGCAATGGTCGTGCATGTTTTAAGTGTGGTGATCCTAGCCATTTTGCTCCTCAATGTACACGCAACAACCCAGCTCAAGCTCAAGGTATGGCTCAAAATCAACCACCAAGGGGTCGCGCTTTCAACCTCAATGCGGCCCAAGCTCAAAACGAGAATGATGTTGTGAACGGTACGTTCCTAGTTAATGGATCTTATGCTTCTATACTCTTTGATACTGGTGCGGATAAGAGCTTTGTGTCTCTAGAATTTGAACCCTTACTTGCTTGTGCACGATCTAAATTATCGGAACCTTTCACCGTTGAAGTCGCAAATGGTGAACCCATCTCTATTGATTTCATTATCAAAAACTGCACCTTGAATCTTAATGACCATGATTTCTCCATAGATCTAAATGCTATGGAATTGGGAAGTTTGGACATCATAGTAGGCATGGATTGGCTTGCAAAGCATCGTGCCGAAGTTGTTTGTTTCGAAAAATTTATCCGTATACCGCTTCCTAGCGGTGACACTTTACAAATCTATGGTGAAAAAGCCTCCAAAGGACTCAAGCTCATGTCTTGTACCAAAGCTCAAAAGTATCTCCGTAAGGAATATGTTGCATTTTTGGCTCATGTGGTAACAACCAAAGACAAGGGAAAAGGCATAGAAGACATACCCGTCGTTTGTGACTTTCCCGAGGTCTTTCCGAAGATCTACCCGGTCTTCCTCCTGCTCGTTCTGTTGAATTTCGCATTGACCTCATACCTGGTGCTACACCTGTTGCAAAAGCGCCATATCGTCTTGCACCTTCCGAGATGCAAGAACTTGCTAGTCAACTCCAAGAACTGCTCGAAAAAGGCTTTATACGCCCGAGTACTTCTCCATGGGGTGCTCCTGTTTTATTTGTCAAAAAGAAAGACGGATCTTTCCGTATGTGCATCGATTATCGTGAGCTTAACAAGCTTACTATTAAAAACCGATACCCTCTTCCACACATTGATGATCTCTTTGACCAGCTCCAAGGAGCTACTTGCTTCTCAAAAATCGATCTTCGTTCGGGATACCATCAACTTCAAATCCACAAAGAAGATATTCCAAAAACCGCCTTTCGCACAAGATATGGTCACTACGAGTTCATGGTGATGCCTTTCGGTTTAACCAATGCACCTGTAGTGTTCATGGATCTAATGAATCGAGTGTGTAAACCTTATTTGGATCGTTTTGTGATTGTGTTCATTGATGACATCTTGATCTATTCCAAATCCGAAGATGACCATAAACGACATATCCGTTTGATTCTAGAACTCCTACGTGCCGAACGACTTTATGCCAAGTTCTCTAAATATGAATTTTGGTTAAAAGAAGTTCAATTCCTTGGGCATATTGTGAACGATAGGGGTATTCATGTTGATCCTGCCAAAATTGAAGCCGTTAAAAATTGGATTGCACCAAAATCTCCTACTGAAGTTCGTTCTTTTCTAGGATTGGCGGGTTACTACTGTCGGTTCATCTCCAACTTTTCCAAAATTGCTACACCTCTCACCGCTTTAACTCAAAAGTCCAAACCTTTTATTTGGGGTCCTAAACAAGAAGAAGCCTTTCAAACCCTCAAGGATATGCTTTGTGATGCTCCTATTCTAGCTCTTCCCGAGGGGAATGATGATTTCGTGGTTTATTGTGATGCATCAAACCAAGGTCTTGGTTGCGTTCTTATGCAACGAGGCAAAGTCATCGCCTATGCATCAAGGCAACTCAAAATCCACGAAAGGAACTACACCACTCACGATCTCGAATCTGGTGCTGTTGTTTTTGCCCTAAAAATCTGGAGACACTACCTTTATGGTACAAAATGTGTTGTCTTTACCGACCACAAAAGCCTCCAACACATTTTCAATCAAAAAGATCTTAACATGCGACAACGACGATGGGTCGAATTGTTAAACGACTACGACTGCGAAATTCGCTATCATCCTGGTAAAGCGAACGTAGTAGCCGATGCTCTTAGTCGAAAGGGCCACGCAGTTTTGTGCAACATTTGAGAAACCGACCGTCTTCGTAGCTCTCAATTTCAAAATGATCTATTTAATCGTATTCGAGACGCTCAACATACATCGGTCAATGAAAATACTCTATATGAAGAAATGTCTTGTGGTGCCGAATTACACTTGGAATCTAAGGCAGATGGGATTCTTTATTATCTTGATCGTATTTGGGTTCCAGTCGTAATGACCATCGTACTCTTATAATGAATGAAGCGCATAAATCCCGATACTCCATTCATCCCGGTGCGGATAAAATGTATCAAGATCTCCGTCGCAATTATTGGTGGCCCGGTATGAAAAAAGACATTGCTCTCTTTGTGTCCAAATGTCTCACTTGCTCCAAAGTAAAAGCCAAGCACCAACGACCGTCGGGTTTGCTTGAACAACCCGAAGTCCCCATGTGGAAATGGGAAAGCATTGCTATGGATTTCATTACCAAGCTCCCTCGAACATCATCCGGTCATGATAGCATTTGGGTAGTCATTGATCGTTTAACCAAGTCAGCTCACTTCCTCCCCATTCGTGAAGAGTTCAAAGTGGAGAAGCTAGCCCATATCTACACCAAGGAAATCATTTTTTGTAATGGTATTCCTCTTGACATCATCTCAGACCGTGATGGTCGATTCACCTCCGTCTTTGGGAAACATTTCAGGCTGCCATGGGCACTCAACTGAATCTTAGTACAGCTTTTCATCCTCAGTCTGATGGTCAAACTGAACGCACGATCCAGACTCTTGAGGATATGCTTCGATCTTGTGTAATCGACTTTGGTGGAAACTGGGATGCTCATATACCATTGGTCGAGTTCTCTTACAATAATAGTTATCATACCAGCATCCAAATGGCTCCTTTCGAGGCTCTTTATGGCCGAAAGTGTCGTTCTCCTATATGTTGGCACGAGATTGGTGAAGCACAAATCACTGGTCCCGAAATCATCCAAGAAACGACCAACAAAATCATCCAAATCCGTGATAATCTCTTAGCTGCTCAAAGCCGTTAGAAAAGCTATGCTGACAAGCGGCGAAAGCCCCTTGAATTCAATGTTGGTGATCAAGTACTCCTCAAGGTGTCTCCTTGGAAGGGAGTAGTCAGGTTTGGAAAGAAAGGGAAGTTATCTCCACGGTATGTTGGACCATTCAAGATCATTGAACGAATCGGGAAAGTGGCTTACAAGCTCGAGTTACCCCAAGAACTCAACAATGTCCATCCCACCTTTCATGTTTCAAATTTGAAGAAGTGCTTAGCCAAAGGGAACATACACATTCCTCTTGATGATGTACGAATTGACGAGACTATGCATTTCGTCGAAAAACCAGTGGAAATAACGGATCGTGAAGTTAAACAACTCAAACGAAAACGTATTCCGCTAGTTAAAGTTCGTTGGGAATCGAAGAATGGACCCGAATTCACTTGGGAACATAAAGAGCAAATGAAGAAAAAGTACCCACATCTTTTCAGCCAAGCCACTTGAATAAATTTCGAGACGAAATTTCCTAAAGTAGGGGAGACTGTAACATTCGTATTTTTCGTATTTTCCATTCTAGTCTTTGTATTCTTGTATCTTGCCATTTTACACCCTTGTAATCCCGAGCTTATGATCAATGGAAAAGTATTTTGTTAATTGCATTTAATCTTAATCTATTTCATTATTCTATAAACTTTACATAACGCAAACTTTGTACTTTACACTTAAAAACGAAATTCTAATGCTAAACCAAAGCATAAATGAACCCATACAAGTTGTAAATCAAGCCCAACCCAAAAAGATGTCAAAATGGGCTTAAACCTTAAGTTTTAACCCAAAAACATGTCCAAAACCAAGTCTGTTGGGCCAAGCCCAACCAAAAAGCACTTTTGGGCCAAAACACCCCGTACCGTGACACGACCAGGATGCTGAAATCCCGTCGCGTGACACGACGGCCTTACGAATTCAGCAACCAGATCAGCCTTCCAATCAGCTCGTAAATGGCCTCTTTACCTAATTAACTCACTCCCAACCACCCTAATTACTCCCTTAAATGCCCCACCAACTCACCCCACTTATAAATACCACTCCTCTCCACCCATTAACCTCTTGTTCACCCATAATCTCTCTAAAATCACTCTCTAATCCTCAAAGTTTTGAGCAAACTTCCTGATAACACATCAGTAAGTTTTCCAACCTCAAACTCTCTTTCTTTTCAGTTTTCCTTCTTATTTTCATCTAAAACTCCTTGGAGAAACCTCTAGGATCTTCCCCATATTTATCCACAGCAGTGTGATAAGGGTAGAGCACCTAAAAGAGGTTCCAAAGGTGTTTGTTTTCTGAACTATACTATATAATAATATAAACATATACTTTCAAGTTTCTATCTTACTAGCTTATTATTAATCTTTGGAAGGTTTGTGGTTACACCCTACCTTACCAACTCTCTTGACCCTTCTTGTGCTACGGATTTATCCACACTAGAAAGGGGAAATCCCGTGTCCAAAACCCACGTTTATTCCATAAGCGAAGTGGTTATGACATGAACCTATCAAATGGATTGACATTCCTAACTTCATACCTTCCGAATCATCTATGATGGTTTTGTGCTTGGTCTAACTTAATCTCATGACCATCCGGATTGCCCTAAAGGCAATTTGTGCTTGGTTTGCCTAAAAGGCTTGCATGACTCTCGTGAATCTATAATCTAAACTCAAACCTAAGACCCTTTTATTCTCTAATTCTAGTTAACCAAGGCTAAGGAACTAATCTCCCAAGACCCGTCTTTGGAGCCTTACTAAACGCACCCAAATGTGAGTTCATACTTGTCCCCCTTTTATTCTTTATTCTTTGGGGCTCAACATGTATCACTATCAAAACTTAAATGATTTCATACTCTTAAACTATCATGCTCAATCTATTAAACATACTTATATGCTATTTGCCATGCTTACGATTCTTGATACTTAAACATAATTCATTAACTATTATTAGCCCACTTAACATGTATAGCGCTATAGGAGTAGCACCCCGCCCCCTTTATTGGTCATTGTTAAGAAAGAAACGGACCTAGCATGAATATGTTAGGTATATGAGTGGTACTCGCGGGTTTGAGTTATGTTCTTTGTATGGTATGTATGTGCGATGCTATAGTATGAGATTCGAGTAAATCATTCTAATTACTACGTATGTAAACCAAAACTAGTATGCTCACCAGTGCTTTATGTGTTGACGAATATTTTATACATGTTGCAGGAAATGTTTGATGCAGGATATTCAAGAAATTTACTTAGGATTGGACTAGAAACTCACGCTAGTTTAAGTTCTATATTTTGATGTCGAATTTCTCTTTTCATGAAAACAATTTGTATTCTGTTATCTTTTTAGACGATGATTATGCTATGAACGAAATTTTATCTTTAAATCATATTGTCACAATTAGTGTCATGAAGTCTTTGAACAATCTACCACAAGTCTCACCCCGATGTATTCCGCCATCGGTTGGGGTGTGACAAAGAGGTTGTTGTCCCGGTGAATTATGTGATAGGTGTGGAACCGGAGGTTATGGTGGAGGAGTGTGTACACGTCAATAGTGAGTCTCAACATGGGGTTTGTGGGGAGGATCATGATGCCACTGTGAGTGTGATGGCATATGGTGGGAAGGTGAATAAAGAAGGTGGTACAAAAAGGGGGAAGGGATACAAGAAGAAATCTAGAAAGAAATTATCGTGTTCTCCGGTGGGACACGAAAGACCGGGGAAGAGACCGAGAGAAGGCGAAGACCTGTTTGATTTGGATAGTTTTATCAATAGTGTGGGGGCAGGTCCAGTTTATGAAGACTTGAATGTTGATTCTGGGGTTGAAAGGCCGATTGTGAATGAGGATCCGGTAGTGGTGGAGAGAAATAATAGGGAGGGTGATATGGTTGCTATAGCTAATAATGAACAAGAGGTTTCAAGTACTAATGAAGTGGTTTCGGAAGAGGTTCAGCAGACTGTTTTGCTGGCCAAAAAATTGGGAGTCGATAATATTGACAGGTTCGAGAATTCGGTTGACAACATAGTCATGGATGAAGGTTATCAATCGGTGAATCAATGAATGTTTTGTCTTTCAACATTCGTGGGATGGGATCCGAGTCCAAAGCAGAGTGGGTTCAGGGTTTACGCAACGAGAATGAGGTGGGTATGATAATGTTATAAGAAACTCAGATTGGTTCGATGGAAGGTGTTGAGTTAAGTAAATGGTAGGGAAATGGGGATTTCTGTTGGGAGTGGGTTCCACCAGCGGGTCGTTCTGGCGGCCTCGTTACTCTGTGGGATTCTAAGATGTTATCTAGTGTTTCTATGAAGAAATACAACAATTTTTTGATCGTGTCAGGAGCTTTAAAAGAGGATGGTTTGGTCTTTTCTGGGGTTAATAAGTATGTACCGCAACATTTGGGGGATAAACGACGTGTTTGGAATGAACTTTGAAACGCGATTGATATAGAGGAGGGTTTATGGGTTATAGGAGGAGATTTTAATTGTGTGCGAAACCGGGAGGAACGAAGGAATTCGAAATTCAAGGCGTTGGCATCCTCGGAGTTTAATGAATTTATTGATGATATGAGTTTTAGGGAATTTATCCTCCGTGATCGTAAGTTCACTTTTTGTGTAGGGAATAAATTAAGTAGTATTGATCGGATTTTTGTGAACTCTAATATTATTGATAAGTGGCCTATTGCGGAATATCGGGCACTAGCTAGATTTCATTCTGATCATTGTCCGCTAGTTTTGAGGTTGGTGTCCCGTAACTATGGTTCTAAACCATTCCGGTTTTTTAATTCTTGGTTGAATAGAGATGGTATCGAGGAGGTGGTGTCGAACGCTTTGAATTCTGAGCATAGTTTTGATTGCAAACCGGATATTTGTTTCATGAATAAACTTAAAAGAGTGAAAGGGGCGTTGCAAAAATTGATTAAAGAAGTGAATAAGAATGAAGCTGAGGAGATGGTTAGTGTTAAATCTGAGTTGGACGATCTGGAGATTATAATGGAGAACCGGGATTTATCGGAGGCCGAGTTGTGGGTTTATGAGGAGGGGTCTAAACGGTTGAAAGTTATCGAGTTGCTGAAAAACAAGGACTTGAAACAAAGATCTCGTACTCGGTGGGCTAAGGAGGGGATGAGAATTCGTCGTTTTTTCATGGTTGTATTAATGGCCGGAAAGCGACCAATGGTATTTCGGGTCTTATGATTAATGGGGTGTGGGAAACGCGGCCGAGTTTTGTTAAAAAAGAGGTGTTGAGCTTCTTTCGGAATAAGTTCAAAGAGGAGTTGGTTATTCGCCCATATTTATGATGCTATGACCTGCGAAGGTTATCTTCGGAGCGTGCGTCTGGACTGGTGGTTCCGTTTACGGAGCAAGAAATTAAGGAAGCTGTGTTCAGTTGTGGTAGCGATAAAGCCCCTGGCCCGGACGGGTTTAATTTCCGTTTTGTCAAGAAATTTTGGTCTTCATTTGTGGCGGACTTCGTGGATATCTTTAACGACTTTCATGAGACCGGAAATATTAGTCATGGTGCTGGGTCGTCATTTATTACTTTAATCCCGAAGGTTAGCGATCCTGTTTCTTTAGCCGAGTACCGCCCAATTAATTTGATAGGAATTGTTAGCAAAGTTATTTCTAAAGGTCTTGCTAATAGAATGAAGAATGTTTTGAGTTTGGTTATTCATGAGACTCAAACGGCTTTTGTTGCGGGAAGATATATTCTTGATGGCCCTTTGATTGTTAGTGAGGTTTTGGCTTGGGCGAAACAAAGTGGGAAACGGTTTTTCATGTTCAAAATCGATTTTGAAAAAGCTTATGACAACGTGAATTGGGGTTTCTTGTTGATGGTTATGCGGCAAATGAACTTCCCGGAGTTATGGTGTAAATGGATTTCAGGAGTTTTATCTTCTGCTAGGTCCTCCGTTTTAGTTAATGGAGTGCCTACTTTTGAATTTGCTTGCGGAAAAGGAATGAGGCAAGGCGACCCTATATCTCCTTTCTTATTTATTATTGCCATGGAAGCGCTTTCCGGTCTGCTCAAAAAGTCGTGTTTAGATGGGGACTTTTTAGGGGTGAATCTTCCTAATAATGGCCCGTGTATTTCTCATCTTTTATATGCGGATGATGCCATGATTACGGGGGAGTGGTCGGAGTCTAACTTTAAAGTTCTTAAGCGTATTCTGCGTATTTTTCACTTGTGCTCGGGTCTTAAAATAAATATTAAAAAGTCCACACTGTATGGTGTTGGTGTGAATGGTGAAGAGGTGTTGGTGCAATCCGAAGTGTTGGGTTGCTCTTCGGGGGATATTCTGTTTAAATATCTTGGGATTCAGGTTGGAGCTAATATGGGGAGAATTAATAATTGGGACCCGATCGTGGAGGTATTTAATAAAAGACTCTCCAAATGGAAGTCTAGGACTCTTTCTATGGGAGGGAGAGTGGTGTTGATTAAAGCGGTTCTGGAGAGTCTTCCATCGTACTATTTTTCCTTATTTAAGGCCCCTGTTGCGGTTGTTACTAAATTAGAGAAGATGGTTCGTAAGTTTCTATGGGGCGGGAATGCGGATCAAAACAAAATTCATTGGGTTGGGTGGGACACGGTGACGCGTCCTAAAAAATACGGGGGTCTTGTTTGATCAGTCTTAATGTGAGTAACAATGCCTTGTTACTTAAGTGGTTTTGGCGGTATCGTAAGGAGGGTCAAGCGTTGTGGATAAAAGTGATAGAAGCTATCCACGGCTCCAAAAAAAGATGGTTATCTATTCCGAATAACAAGAATGTGCGAGGGGTTTGGGGGAAGATTGTTAACTGTGGTAATCGGCTTATTGTCAATGGTACGTCATTTTCTAGTTTGCTTCAAGGGCGAGTGGGTATTGGTTATGGGATCAGATTCTGGATAGATCCTTGGATAAGTCAAGTTTCGCTCAAGTCTTTGTTTCCGGCTTGGTTCCGTCTCGAGCGAAATAAATGGTGTGTTGTGGCGGATAGAGTTAATTTTGATGGTAGAACAGGATATATGGCTTGGGATTGGAAGCGATACCCAGATTCGGATCAAGAGACTATGGAACTTATAGAATGCACTCGGCTCACTGCTGCTACGATTCTGCACCCGTTTGATGATTCGTGGGAGTGGAACAATGTTTTGCTGCAGTATTTGTCTGTTCAGGATACTAAGAAATGGTCTTCGGTTGCTGATCTATCGGACATGAATGTTGAAGATAATTGGGTGAAATGGATCCCGGCTAAGTGTAATCTTTTCTTATGGCGAGCTGGTTTAAACCGGGTTCCTACGGTAGATGCTCTTAGAAGACGTAACATTCATGTAGATTCTGCAGGGTGTGCTTTATGTGCAGGTTCGGAAGAGACGATCGATCATATTGTTGCAGAGTGTCCGTTTTCAAATGGTGTTTGGTGTGGAATCGCTAGGTGGTGCCGGATGCCACCTATATTTTTGTTTTCGGTCAACGATATTCTTGTGATTGCAGAACATTCGGGTTACTCGAAGACCAAGAAAGAGATCATCCATGGTATTTTGGTGATCACGTTATGGCGTGTATGGAAGGCTAGAAATGAGAAAGTGTTTAGAGATATGAATGCGTCCATTGTTCAAGTTATTGCGGATGTGAAGGGCCTTAGCTTCCTTTGGTTTAATAGTAGACGTAAGGGTCCTGAGGTGTCATGGGAGAGTTGGCATTCTTTTGATTTCAATGTAACGTGATTGTTTTGTGGTTTGTGGCTATCTCCGTCTTGGAGATAGGCCTTTGTGTTTTTAATGAAAGTTGCTTTACAAAAAAAAAAGTTAATAAATGATTTTAAATGTCATGATAAATGATGGATGACGTATGATAAAATGATGGATGACGTATAGTTAATAAAACACCATATCATTTTTGTCACGTTTAACGTACCTGCGGCAGCCGCATTTAGAAAAAAATGAGCACCTACGCGTCTAGAGAAAAGGGGGTTTTGGTGGGGATTGCGTCTAAATAACAGCCACCTCCTCGACAACCACCACTATCATTTTTGTCAACTTCCTCTACCATCAATTATCTTCAAACCAACATCGCAATCCTTTCGTAAAAAATGATCGCAATCCTTTCGCCAAAAATGATGGTGGTGCGGAGTGGTGGTGGTGGTGAAAGGTGGTGGTTTGATAGTGGTGGTGAACGAAGTTGTGTGTTTTGTTTCAAGGATTTATAATAATGTTTTAAAGATTTATAATAATAAAAAGCGGTATTTAATAATCCAAAGTTTTTTCCATTGGCCAATAATAATCCGAACTTTAACGTTTGGCCAATAATAAACCTTTTTTTCTGACGTGGCGTTAAAAAAAATAATTCCACTTCATCCGTCACGTCATCTGCCATGGCATCATTTTTGTACACCTCAGCATGCCACGTCATCATGCCACATCAGCATACACTAACCCAGTTAGTTCAAAGTTAACGGAGGTCAATTTTTGACACCCACATGTCCACTTGGGTTTACTCTTGGCCAACGTTAAAGTTTGAATTATTATTAGCCAATGACCTAAACTTTGGATTATTAAAATCCAATACTCTTTAAGAGATAACCACTAATAAAAACAAAAATGACCAGAGCAGTACATACATTCACTAAAAAACTAATGTTTTAATAAATAATACTTTTAAAATCAAATGCTTAATCTTAGTAAATAATAAAAAAAATAACTTAATAAATAATTAAAAAAAATCATCTCTGGTACTAATAAGCTTACAAAAAATAAATAAAACAATATGGTGTTATTAATGGTTAATAGTTAATAAATGATTTTAAATGTCATAATAAATGATGGATGAAGTATGGTAGGATAAATTGCATTTATTGAGATGTTTCTAGAGTATGGTGCAATGTAGAGTAGGGTGTAAATAGCAACACCCAAAATAACAGCCACCTCCTCGACAACTACCACCATCATATTTGTCAACTTGCTCTGTTGTGACACCCGACATGTTTAGGTCAACATTTTATAAACACATAAGTCTACCTTAGCGAAAAACGTTTATTAAACATACTTGACGGGGTCAGTCGAGTCGGAACACAGTCCATATTGTCCAGGGTTCAATGACTCGGAGGATCATTGGGTTAATTACACACACACGTTACGAGTCCCGTTGTTGGTGAATTACATAAACTAATTAAGTGTATGTGTAGACTAATTGTCGTATGGTGGATTATATGCTTAGATGTGTTTAAATGATGTGTAGATAATCATCCATGCTTAAATATGTCAAACATAGACTAAGGTTGCATGCTCGTATGTTAAGTTGCGTTAAAATGCGTTAAACATGACAAATTGGAAAACTAGAAAAACGTGAGTCCTGGTTCGACCAATCGAATGGGCGAACCTGGACAATACTCCTGGTTCGACCCTTGTCAAAGGGGCGAACCTGGGATATGGAATTGAAAGAGTTTCATTAGACCAGAACATGCACATTCGACCCTGTGAAAGGGGCGAATGTGGGTACATTCGCCCAGGTGAAAGGGGCGAATGTGGACATAGTATAAATACCACAGCTTGTCATTTTTCACCATTTCACAAACCCTAAACGCCTCTAAACACTCTCTAGCAACTTTAAACATTGGGGAAGGGGTTTTGCTCTTGTTTTCCTATAATCTAACCTACAAACATGCTCTACACAAAGATCTAAGGTGTGTTCATTCTAAATCATTTTTAAAGCATTTCAATTCGTTTTTATTAAACCCCAAGAGTCCAGATCTGATTCAAACATGTTTTCATGGATAAAAACCTTCCTAATATCTTTCTAAACAAAACCTATTCATAAACAATGAGTTTTCATACAAATTAACATGTGTTAATGGTGTTTTATGTAGTGTTATGTATTGTTTGATGATTGATTGCTGCATAGATGTTATAACAATGATCTAGGACTGTTATTGATGATGATTTATGATTGAGATAGGTTATAATTGATTATTGATGATGTTTTGTTCATTTTGGGGATTTTGGGTTAGATCTAGGGCTTGTTCATGATGATAGTGATAAGGATAGGATTGGGGGTTTCTTGTTCATGATAATCTGAGTATATTAAGTTGATTATTGATTGATTTCAGAAAGTTTCCTAATTGGGTAAAGATTGCATGTGTTTGATGTGACATCTCCATAATTAGCTATTTCGGGTAACCTATAAAACAGACGGATTTCGGGATAAAATTGGTAGGGTTTTGTAAGAATATGTTAATGATAGTTGACTGCTGTGATTGGTGATGTTTCGTGATGTTTTCGGACCGTTTAGATGCGTTTTGGTGCGTTTCATGAAGTGCTGATGCAAACGGGCGAACGTGGCTCTCATTCGACCATTCGTGTGGGCGAACGTGGCTCAAACGGGCGAACATGGCTCAAATGGGCGAACGTGGAAATGGGAAAAAACCACATTCGACCATCTGATGTCCGGAATGAGATTTTTGATGCAAACTAAGTGTTTTATGCTTGAAACTTATTTGTTAACTTTATGTGCATGACTAATTGATGTAATGGGTCACCAACGGGATGTCGGGTCGGGCTGGGATGTCCGGTCAACGTTTAAACACACTTTTTAACACACGTAGTCAAGATCTGGACAACCGGGAACTAGTTAGCCTTCGGGTTAGTAGTCATCACACTTATTTAACTCATTGATAGGTTGTCATTAGTTGGGATTATCATACACGTGTTGGATTTCTAATTATCAGAAGACGTACTCTAAGGTGAGTTTCACGGCCCCACTCTTTTACTGGTTTTACATTTTCGGGGGAGAAAACATGCTGTGTTCTTTAAACGTGTGTCAAATGTGTTTTCCTAAAAGGCGTGACAACTATGTTTTGGGTACTCATGTATTCACTACGTTTTGGGAGTATTCATTACGTTTGGGAGTGTTCATTTGGGTTCAAGGTATTCATTTATGTTTAGTATTATATGGCCTATGTTGTGGCAGTTCGTTAGCCGCGGTGCGGTAGTTCGTTAGCCTCTATGTGGTAGTTCGTTAGCTATGATATGGTAGTTCATTGACCATGGGATGGTAGTTCGTTAGCTATGATAAAGTAGTTCGTTGACCATGGGATGGTACTTCGTTAACTGCATTGGGCAATGGTTCGTTTAGGAGGTTCGTTATGGAGTTCAAACGTTTAACGAGTGTCTTCATCGGTCGATAGTATCATGATAGTCTTTCAAAAGTTCGTGAAACGTTTTACTTAAAAACCTGTGAACTCACCAGCATTATTTGCTGACGTTCTTTAGCATGTTTTTCTCAGGTCGCTAAGGTAGCAGCTATCGGTAGGCGCACGGAGTCTCACGGCGTCTAGGAATCATATGCATGTTTTGTTAAACATTTCATACTTTGAGTTTTTCTTTTGAGTTGTAATAATACATTTTGCTTCCGCTGTGTTAGAACGGTTTTGAACTCAATGGCAGTTTACGTTGTTTTCATATCATATAGATGTCGTTTATTGTGACCGTTGACTTGGATTCTGGTGTGTCACGCGCCTCGCGGTAAAACCCCGCAAGTGGAAATTTGAGGGTGTGACATCTGCCATCAATTATTTTCAAACCAACATAGCAATCCTTTCGTAAAAAGTGATCGCAATCCTTTCGCAAAAATGATGGTGGTGCGGAGTGGTGGTTGTGGTGGAAGGTGGTGGTTTGATAGTGGTAGTAAACGAAGTTGTGTGTTTTGTTTTAAGAATTTATAATAATGTTTTAAAGATTTATAATAATAAAAAGGGGTATTAAATAATCCAAAGTTTTTTCCATTGGCAAATAATAATTCGAACTTTAACGTTTGGCCAATAATAAACTTTTTTTTCCTGACGTGGCATTAAAAAAAATAATTTCAACGTCATCCGTCACGCCATCTGCCACGGCATCATTTTTGTACACGTCATCATGCCACGTCATCATGCCACATCAACATACACTAACCCAGTTAGTTCAGAGTTAACGGATGTCCATTTTTGACAGTCACATGTCCACTTCAGATTATTCTTGGCCAATGTTAAAGTTCGAATTATTATTAGCCAATGGCCCAAACTTTGGATTATTAAAATCCAATACTCTTTAAGAGATAACCACTAATAAAAACAAAAATGACCAGAGCAGTACATACATTCACTAAAAAACTAATGTTCTAATAAATAATACGTTTAAAATCAAATGCTTAATCTTAATAAATAATAAAAAAAAATAACTTAATAAATAATTAAAAAAAAATCATCGCTAGTACTAATAAGCTTACAAAAAATAAATAAAACAATATGGTGTTATTAATGGTTAATAGTTAATAAATGATTTTAAATGTCATAAATGATGGATGAAGTATGGTAGGATAAAGTGCATTTATTGAGATGTTTCTAGAGTATGGTGTATTGTAAAGTAGGGTGTAAATAGCAACACCTGAAAGTAAATCAAGAACAAATAAACTTAACATAAAATTTGTAATGTAATAAAGATTTTTTTTTTTAAAGGCGAACTTCATTAAAAAACGCACAACCGGTCCACAAAACGAGGACCGGAGGCCGAAACAACTACAACATGTACATCGGGTTCACCCGCCAGTCAAACCAAACAATCTTTTTAAACTTAGACCTATTCCAGAGCCACAAAAAAGACACGGTCTTGACTTTAGCTATTATTTCTCCAACTCTAACCTCTTTCTCTTTAAAAATCTTTTCGTTTCTTGCAATCCAAAGAGCCCACATCGTCACCATGATAATGCCTTGGATGATCACTCTTTCATCTTTACGCCTTCTACCAGAGGGGAGACAAAGAAGGTCTTTAATGTCAAAAGCGAAAATCGGGCCTATCTTGCACCAAGCCCCAATAACCGACCAAACGCCAAAAGAAACACCACATCCGGTAAACAAATGAGAAGTCGTCTCGTCGTCCACATCACACAGCCCACAAGAAGCGTCTTGAATGTTAATACTGGTCGGAATTCTATCCATCTCTAGCCGCCAAACAAAAATTTTTATCTTAGAAGGAACCCAGGAGATCCATTTCATATCAAAACTACGCCGCTGAACGCGATCAGCAATCAGCAACTTCTTAACATCAGCAACTGAAAATATGCCATCCTTGCTCGGCGTCCAAACCCATTTGTCTTTAACATGCGTTGGAGAAAACCCGTGAACGCTTCTGATTAACTGCTCAGTCAGCTCTACTTCGGTGTGAGATAAAATTCTTTGCCATTCGAAACTAAAAGTTTACTGATCCGCATCCCAGAGACTCGAAACTGTATAAAATTTTCTGACTGGAAGTCGAAAAAGATCAGGGAATTTCTCCTTAAGAGAGCAGTCCCCTTGCCACTTATCTAACCAAAACCAGACTTCCTGCCCATTACCCGTAACCCCTCTGAATAAGGAGTTAAAAGATCCCGACTGAATATGTAACTTGTTTAGATGAAAGACCAAGGACTTCCACCCTGCAGCCAAGGTGCGGTTCACAGGAAGAATATCCCAACACTTGTTTTTACCGTGACAAAAATTAATCACTTTCCGCCATAAAAAGGAGTCTTCGATTTTAAACCTCCAAACCCATTTACATAGGAGGGCTGTATTCACATCCGCAAGGCTCGAAACACCCAAACCACCAAACTTTTTAGGCGTAGAGACGACATCCCAAGCGACCCAATGAATTTTTTTAACATTATCATCACCGGCCTAAAAAAATCGCTTCATGATTCTTTCCATTTCTTCTACAACCTTCACCGGGGCTTTGTATAACGAGAAATAATAAATAGGGAGGCTTGAGAGAACCGACTTGATAAGGACAAGACGACCGCCAATAGATAGAGTCTTGGCCTTCCACAATTTCAGCCGTGATTTGCACTTATTAATGACCGTGTCCCAACTTTTGACACGATTCATATTCCCACCCACTTTAATACCGAGGTAATCAAAAGGAAGACTACCATACCTACACCCACACAACTCCGAGAAGGAAATAACCTCTTGCTCCATACAATTAATGCAATAAAGATAAGACTTATGCAAATTGATTTTTAACCCGGAACAAATATGAAACACTCTAAGAATGCGGATCAAACCATGGAATTTTTTTCTGGACCACTTACCAATAATGAGGGAATCATCCGCATAAAGTAAGTGAGAAATAGAAATGCCTCCATTACCGAGACGAAGGCCTTCAAAAATGCCAATATCCGACGCTTTATTCAAAATGCACGTTAGGGCTTCCATGACCACCAAAAATAAAAAAGGAGATAAAGGATCACCTTGTCTCAATCCTTTCTTACATTGGAACATATAAGTAGGCGATCCGTTGACTAGAATGGATGACCTAGCCGATTTTAAAACCCCTTCAATCCACATACACCATCTATTAGGAAACCCCATTTGCTTTAAAATTGAAATTAGAAAGTCCCAATGAACATTATCATAGGCCTTTTGAAAGTCAATTTTAAATAAAAGCGCTTTTTCACCTTTCTTCTTTAACCAAGACGCCAACTCGTTAATGATTAACGGGCCATCAAGAATGAATCTATCTGAAAGAAAACCACTCTGATTCTCTGAAATAATAAAGTGCATCACCTTCTGATTCGACTAGCCAAAATCTTGGATATTACTTTAGATATAATGCCAATCAATGTGATGGGCCTATAATCTTTAAGATCGATCGGGTTTTTTTATCTTAGGTATAAGCGTAATGAAAGCCGCGTTGTACCCATGATTAATGTAACCCGAATCATAAAAATCAGCCATCAAGTTCACAAAATCATCTTCAAAAAATGCCCAGAAATGCTTCAAGAAAAAGAAATTAAATCCGTCTGGGCCCGGGGCTTTGTCACTGCCGCATTCAAAAACTGCAAGTTTAATCTCTTCTCTAGTAAACTCGGCTACAAGACCATCCATGGCATCCGCATGTAATGTTTTAACATTATAATACTCCAAGTTAGGTCTGCGAAAATGGTTAGACAAAAAAAGAGAGCGATAAAACTGAAAAATATGTTTTTTTTAACCAAAGTAGGTTTTGAAACCCACTCATCATTGACCAGCAGCCCTGGAATATGGTTTTTGGCCTTACGGCCATTTACCACATTATGAAAGAAACCCGAGTTTTCGTCTCCATCAATCGCCCATTTAACTCTCGATTTTTGTTTCAAGTCTAACGCTTTGTAATGTTCAAGAATTCCCACGGAATTTTTAAGTTCCTCATAAATCTATATATCCTCTTCTTCCAAGTCATGGTCCTCCAATAAAGATTCGAACTTGCTAATCTGATCTTGCATGTCTTTAAGCTGCTGGCATTCCTTTGTAAAAGTATCAAAACGCCAAACTTTTAAAGCATCTCGAACCGCCTTAAACTTTGCTGAGATAATATCATCTGATCTACCTGTAAACTCATTCCTGTCTAGAATATCAACAATAAAATCTTCACATCCCTCCCTTTCCAACCACGAGTTATACCAACAGAACGGTTTGGGCCCAAAATTCGTGTCAACCAGGGATAAAAGAATAGGACAGTGATCAGATTTTTCTTTATGTAAAACATGCCCAATAGCTTGAGGCCATTTATTAAGAAAGCTTTGACAAACAAGAATCCGATCGATTTTACTGAATTTATAACCATTTTCATTACCAACCATAAAAGTATACTTATTCCCACGCATCTTATACTCTTGAAGCCCCAACATATCAATGAAACTGTTAAAATCACCCGCACTAACCGGATTAAAAACATAATTTTTCTGATCTTCGGGGAATCTAACAACATTAAAGTCGCCAATCAAAATCCATAGACCGGAGTACTCCTGAATGATTCCAGCAAGTTGATCCCAAAGCCTCCTCTTTCGGACAATATTTTGAGGCCCATAAATATTAATAACATTTAAAGGAGTGTTATCCGAAATAAGGACGCCACCAGTAAGCAGAAAATTAGGATTTGAAATAGTAAAATTCTTTGAGAAAACTTTCTCATCCCACAGACTACAAAGACCGCCCGAATGACCATCTGCATCAACATAATCAAGCCCAAAACCACTACCTCCCTAAACGCGGCTAAAGTCAAAAGACACAGAATTTGAGATTTGTGTCTCCTGAATAGCCAAGAAAGAAGAATCGTGTTTACCCTTCAACCAATTAACCCAACCAACCTTCCCTTCCGCCCCAATCCCTTTGACATTAATTGACATAAAATTCATGGAATACCTCGTTGTGAACCTTCCTCGACAACCGCCTCTCTAACCAAATCATCATATCCAGTCAAATCAGCTCCTAATTTACCTGCCAATGCAACAGTGGTGCTAATTTCTTCTTCCATAACTCTATCGTTGTCATGTGTGGAGGCATTAACTGAAGCGTCAGCCATGCTACTGGTTCTCTCAGGCTGAGAGTTCAAATCGAACCGGCCTCCGTTACCGTGAGCTTTATCTACCATCACCTCCTCCTCCTCCAACTGTGTATTATTCTGGGCTTTATCAGTATTGTTAATTTCCTTGGTACTCGATATTCCCAACAGGATGTTAAGACCAAATGGATCGGACCCAGCTGGATCAAAATCCAGTCTGGGCCTTTTAGAATTGGTGGGCCGCTCATCGATAGATAACATTTTGGATTTTATATGTTTGGGCTTTGACTTCTTAGGCTTAGAGGCAATCTTTTTATTACCCAAAACTTTTTTCACTCCAGTCAATTCCTCATGGGCCTCCCTTGCTTCATTAATTCCTTGGGGTCTGTTGACAAAATCCTCCCAAGATGGAAACTCATTATGTATTCTAGTCAACCCATCATTATTGAGTAATGATTGGGTAAGATTGTCCACATCAATTTGATTAGAAGTTTCCAAAATATTCAGCGTAACCGTAGGCCTTGACTCATTCTCCATACTAATGTCACCATTAAGACCTTCCATAGATTGAGCGTCGCTGATGTCATCTATCGCCGGAGTCGTTTTGTTACTTGCCGGAATATCATCCATGCCCACTTTAGTAAACAAAAATTCCGAAATCCAGTCTTCGATCTCCTCCATGATCCATATACGAAATTTGCGACGCCTCCAAACCAAAGTAACTTCATCATTAATCCGCCGGCCACCAACAAGAACCGCCACATAGTCAAAAGACAAATCCTTATCGTCTTGCTTAACATTAGCCTTATGTATAACTTTTCCATATCTAGAACCAAGCGTATTCAAAGTATCATTGCATAACACGTTCAATGGAATACCTTGAATCTTGAGCCATGCAACACGTTCAAACGGGAAAGATTGTCCTTTCCAAACAACAACGGTTTGAATGAGAGCAATTTGTAACACGAGTTTAACCCGCAATTCTTCAGCATCTGCAGCATTGTGACACGAAACAAGAACCGTCAAGCCTCCCATGTATTGCAGGGAAGAAACGGACGAACATTCATCTTTCAAAACAGCAGGGAGCTTCTTTAGACCTTCAACGTCAAAAACCGACACCACCAATGACTTATGATAACATTCATAAAACTCGTTAACCATATCCGGAATCTAAATAAAGATATCTTCTTTCTTATCTTCCCTAACCCCAGTAAGCATTTCTCGAAAAGAGCAACCACTAGGGCCAGGGTTAAAGTTGGTGTTGCCAATATTGTCTGCGATTCGGTGATCTTCCTTTTCCTTTTCCTTTCGTGGCAGATTATCCTCGTATCCATTGCGTTTCCCCGATTGATTCTCTTCAACATCAGTGAAACGTGCAACATTAGCACGAAGTTTATAAGAACCCAACCATATGTTCTTCATGTAGTCATCCAAATCATTAGCATTTCTAACTGGTATAATAGTTACGAACCCAAATCTTCTTCCCACTTTGTCGCGCTTCCTAGCAATGTAGATCTTCGAAATCTCTCCATATTCTTTAATTAGTCTCTCTAGATCGGCCCCACTACATCCATCCAGTAGGTTTGTGATGTAGTATTTGATTCCATCTTGATGAGAAAAGTGATGTTTGTCGGTCTTCTGTTCCGGTCTTCTGTCGCCCATGGAGAGAGAAATCGTCATGAGGAGATTGAGGGTTCAATTCTTCCAGACGACCATCACATACACATAAGATTCATTTATTTAAGACAAATACCTTGATCAGCTGTGATTCTTGTTTGCCAGAAACTACCAAGTTCTGTTAGCTGGCAACATCAAACTATGAATCTGTCTTACATAATCAAATTAACTAGTGGGATGTTGCGTTGCACTCTACGCAACTTCTGAGTATGTTTATGAGTGAGTAGAGCATACAATAAATAAGGCGTCTTATGGCCCCAAAAGCAATCATACATCGGACATTTGATTTACAGGTTGCCAAAAAAGTGGTCATACGTCAGACCATTGTTTAGAGGGTTAAAACCTAGTATAAATACAGTGCGCGTGGCGCAATAGCTAGAAACAGTACATATATGCAGGTTGTACCCAAAACAACACATAAAAAGGTTAGGCGATTAACATGTAGTTAAAACAAATGTTGCAAAAGTTAGGCGACTATAGACTGAGTTTATGTTGCTGGTTGTTGCTTGCATTAGGTTTAGTTGTCAGTAGCTTGTCTTTTGGCTGGATTCTTGTCACTTGTAATTAGGACAAACAACATTAGTAAGTAATTTGGTGTGATAATAGAGTTTTAGAAAGTGTTGTGTACCTTCATCATAAAAAAGTTAACGCCTTGCAATTGTGTCCCTTTTTTTCATTCACAAACGGGTTGGTAGGAGCAGGAGTTACTGGTGCTGGTGTTGCTGAACCTTGAATGTTGCTGTTGAAACTGGTGTCTGGGGTTTTTTCAGGCTGCAGGCGCACAACATTGTTCACCGAGTAACTTGTTAAAGCTGTCTAATCGTCCCTTACGGCTCTAATTGTAATTTGGATTGGTTGGCAAGCAATCTTCTGTATGAGGTTACGAGGATCAGCCTCAGTGAACATTTCTTTGCAGGAGATTTCAAGTAGTTGTGTGGCGGATTTGTCAAAGATGGTTGCATCCAAGAAATCAATCTTGTTATCAATGGTCACAGGAATTCGGTACTTGGCAAAACATATGAAAATTAAATGTGAACCAAACTGTTATAGGCGAACGAATAAGTCATGAATTAGAAAAAAAACAACAAAATATGGTGTTTAGTTTTTTTGTAAATGGAAAGTTTGAATTGTCAATTTCATATAACAAAATGACATTCAAATAGTTACTGGTATCATTCGTCTTTGAATACTATGCGTCTAGGCGTCTATGTGTTTAACCGAATAGATGCTTAGGCGAATAGGCGTTTAGGTGGCTAGGTGTTTGGTTCGCCTACGCGCCTATCCGTTTTGGTTCATATTCGCTGGAAGGAGTTGGTTTATGGTTCAGAGATGAGCCATATGTGAAACAACGGTTGCTGATTTGTTTTATAACTGTGAAGTCAACATCAGACTATCTACATCAAATGGACTACCACACAATGCACTCAAAATACAGATAAGATACAACTATTCTGACCCATTTAAATTGTGATCAGTCGTGTGTGATCAAAATAGGTGTGCAGCCTTAATTATTATGCATAGACAGAGCAGTAGCTGCGCAGCCATTTTTTGTATGCATATATACCATTTTGATTGTCAGCAGCCATTTTTTGTACGCATCTAAACCATTTTAATCTTATTCAGTAAAAACAGACCTGATGTATGACTAATTTTTTGTACGCATCATACCCATTGTGTTTTTTTAGGCTGCCATAACTGCAATCAAAGCAGCAGCTGCGCAGCCAGCTGCGCGTTTTATTATACAAACCTTCGACAATTTACAGACCCTAACTTATGCATCTATATTTTTTTTATCAAATAATTCAACCTATTTGTCAAATAAAACTTTTATATGTTATGCATCTATATCTTTTTACACATAAACCTTCTACAGAGTACAGATTCTAATTTTCACCCAGAACTAGATCTCAGCCATACAAGGACTTCATCTTTACATGCCACGTAGCCTAAACGTGTAAACATATCCGTTTTTTTTTCCACTGCTTCTCCTGCAAAACCCACCCACCACCTCATTGCCAACAACAGCTGCACAGGCTGCTGCAACATCAGCATCTAACCTATTAGACTACGTTTTCTTATGGACACCAAGCATCTAACCGAATAGGTGTTTAGTCACCAACACACATAGGCGTTTTAGTCGCAATGCATGTTATGGGCATGTCGGTGTTTGTAGTTTTTGATTAGTATTATATAAAGTCTGATGTTTCATTTAACTTGTTTGAGATAATTAAATAAAAAAAACTACCCAAATTGACCCATCAGCTCATTTATTTTAGATGTCTAAGGGGTTACAAGCAGGCACTAAACTCTACACCTCATAAATCTTCCACACAACATCTAAAGAACACCTTCATATGATAAATTCAATAGTGAATGACCATCAAATACATGAATACAGGCAAACACAGAGATGAAGTTAGATTTTGATTACCAATAAAAGGATGCAAATGTAGAAAAAAAAAAACAAAAGTTAATTAAGAGGCACATAGGTAAGCAAGTAAAGTCAAACTGAGAACATACTTGTGTGTGGAATTTAGTGAAGGCCACTTAATTCTCCACTAAATAATAACACAAAAGAATGCATACAGGTCACTTTTAAGCATGCCACCAAAAGAGGGTTAGAGCTGACATTATTTTAAAGTGGCCAGAGATAACTATAAAAAATGTAGGTGATGGTATCGGATTCTTCACCTGTTGAGACGCGCCTTTATCGTTTCTGATGGTAGATTATTCTCCAGTAACATTGGATTTGTGTAACACCCTAAACTCTCGTTTCGCCTAAATACGCCATTAGGCGTAATCGATAAAATAACAAAGCGAGTTTAATGGTGGATGTTAACCACCGATAAAAATGAGGCTAAACCTGAGGGGCTAAATATGACAATTAAGCAAAGTTGTGATGAAAGGGGGGTTAAAATGAAAAAGTGTGTGAAGACACACACTTCACATCGATCATCACACCTCAAAGAACACACACATAAGAGTTTCATCCAATTCAGCCCCATATCATGCCAAAAATCGTCGGTTTTCTTAATGCATGATGAAATTCATGATCATCTAGTGTTCTAAACATCCTAAGGTAACTCTAGATCTTTTTAAATCATCCAAATCCATGGTTTATGGAAGATGATGATTTTAGGGTTTTTGTAAAAACGTGATTTCTTGGCTTCTACGGACTTCTATGTGTTAGTAGACCTCAATGAAGCTATAAAACGTGGTAAATCATTATATGCGGTTGAATCATTTGAAATTATGATTATTTTGTGACACCCCAGGAAAATCTCACATCGGCCGTGGCCAGGAGAGATCATTGGTTCATAAGTAATGTCTTGCCTCTTAAATCACCAACGCGTTTTGGGGCTTAATGTTAGTGGATGAGAGGAGAACTCCGCAGTTAAGCGTGCTCAGGTGGGAGCACTACCAGGATGGGTGACCTCCTGGGAAGTCTCCACTAGGCACCCAAAAACAAATCCGTGAGCTCTGGATGGGCAACTCATCGGGGCAAAGCGGACAATATTGGTGGTGAGAGGGGCCGGATGTTACAGATGGTATCAGAACCACTCCTGTGCCATTAGGGATGGTGGGTGCATCCCTCATCAGGGACGATAAGACTTTAACAGGGGGTGAATGTGACACCCTAGGAAAATCCCACATCGGTCGTGGCCAGGAGAGATCCTTGGTTCATAATTAATGTCTTGCCTCTTAAATCACCAACGCGTTTTGGGGCTTAATTTTAGTGGATGAGAGGAGAACTCCACAGTTAAGCGTGCTCAGGTGGGACACTACCAGGATGGGTGACCTCCTGGAAAGTCTCCACTGGGCACCCAAGACAAATCCGTGAGCTCTGGATGGGCAACTCATCGGGGCAAAACGGACAATATTGGTGGTGAGAGGGGCCAGATGTTACATATTTGTTATGTGTAAGTAGTGGGTTTTTACCCTAATGATGAAATACACTAGTATGTGGAATAAACTTGCAAATCCTATGTGATTAGTATCATGTATGTGAGCTAAATGGTGAAATGATCATGTGCAAAGGGCTAGCTAATCCATGGTGGAATCTAGAAAGTCTTGAACACCTAGAATTAACATGATGAAATTAGTGCATATAAGGTGTTTGATGAAATGCTTGAATGAGAAAATAAATGTGTAAAACATGTATGAACATGAAAACTAGAAATGTAATGTTGAGCTTGAGGAAAAATGGATACATGATGCCATGGATTGTGAAAAAAAATCCATATTATGAGTTCTAACAAAAACAAGGTTTGACATGTCCCTAAGTTAGGTACAAGGACTAGGGAGCAAACGGGTCAAACGGATGCAAGCTCAATGCGTACGGAAGCAAAACAGACATGAGGTAAGTAATACTTACACTACTAGTCTACAAATACAATTTCTTGTATTTTTATAAGTGTTTAAACTTTGAAGTGGGACAAAGGTATGACCTCAAGGGGTGAAACCTATTAATCGGGTGATTTATGCGAATTCATTTCCAAACAAAATTCATAGTCATAAATGAGTCATATAGTGTTGATCAAATGATGGATATCATCAATTGGATCAACCAATAAAGCCATGTGGTAAACAAGAGTCTAAACTCAGGTTTTGGATAAAAATCACATGAATAAGGAAGTTATGCAATCATGAGTCTTAACGGGTCGAATGGGTGATTCCCTCAACACTCGAACCCGACATTTAAAGCCGGTTATCTAAGCTTTAAGAAACTTGTGGATAACGGGTCAAATGGTAAGGGCATTACCATTGGGTCCCAAGAGACTAATGCGGTCAATCTAGAGTGTATGCAGGAGGACACATGGAAATTGGGCACTTGTTGCCTAAGTAATCCATATGGGTGTATGGATATGGGTCAAGGCCACCTGGTAAGTCCGTAGCTAATTAAACGCCTTCGGGAGAAGCAACATGAGTACTAAAACTACCCACATGAAGTGTGGGTGCAAATCAAGTAAGTTATTTCCATAACTATGTCTAATGCGCGCTAATGCGCTTAGAATTTACTATATAAGAGGAAACTTGAGAAAATGTGCAGATCTAAGTCCGGAAGGACTTAGAGGTTTTTAAACAAGTCAATGAGACAAAAACAATGGGTTGAATCAAAAGTGTTACCATGGATGGCTAAATTTATGGATTTGTCTAAAAGGGGCATTTTGGGAATTTAAAGATTTACTAAAGGTTAAATCGAATAACCAAGTCATAATGACATAAACGGACAATGCTTTTAGTTGAACATGTGTCCAATGAGTTGACAATATGATTTCAATGCCTTTGGTGTGCTTAAAAAGTGTCTTGTAGAGTCCAAGGCCTTAACGGGTCGATTTGGGTGAAAACATGTAAGTAATAGTTAAGCCGAAAGGGGTTATAAACCACCATAAATGGGCATCTTTCAAGCCCAATAAAGGGTATCAAACAAGTCCTCAAGTGCCCCTAGGAAGGGCCTTGAACTTGGTTTAAAAACACCCAAAGGTTGGGGAAAAACAAGGAAGGAAACAGAGGATGTTTGCTCAGACCAGAGGATTGTTTAGACCAGAGGAAAAATGAGCAGATGATGTTTGCTCAGACCAAAGGATTGTTTAGACCAGAGGAAAAATGCGCAGATGATGTTTGCTCAGACGAGAGGATAGTTAGACTAGAGGAAAAACTGAGTAGAGGATATTTCCTCTATTATTAACAAATCACTAACCATTCTTTGTGTAATGGTGCTAGGTATTCATGTGGCGGGACTTCCGGAGCAAAGATCAAGTCGCGAGAAGAACCGAACACACCCGAACGCCTAACTAGCTTCCGCATTTGAAGTTCCCGATTAAAACGCAAGCTTTAGTACATGTTTTTAGTAAATCTAATTATAAGAAAATTTGTTGGGACCTATAATATAGAAATCATAATGGGTTGGATTTCATAAATATCAAAGTTCGAAATCGGGAGTGTTTACTCATTAAGACCAAAGCCCGTAAGTTCTAATGTTAATCGCGTGTTTATGGGTTAGGATCTTACAAGTGGTATCAGAACCATAGGTTTGAGGGATCCAAGTGTTGGGAAGGATACTTGGACTCAAACTGTGCGCTCAAAGTGTTGAAGGGTGTTCGGTTCGACGCTTGAATGAGGAATCCGGTAAGTAATATCGGTAATTACATCTGGTTGGTCGGAAATCGTTATAGGTAATCAATAGTGATATCATGTAGATACGCGCTATCTCAAGAGCTTGGTAAGGAAATGGTTAGGTAGCACGAGGCCTATCCACAGGTTAATTCAGGCAACGAAATTCTTGTATAACAAGAATTCTAACATTCCTATTGCAATGATGCATGCTAATACTGAGATGACATATTATTAATCAATTGTAATCATAAACATGACAGGGATGAGAACATTTTATTCGATCCAGATAGGATCAAATGATTCACCCAACGAGGTGATGGAGGGTTCGGGAACACGGCTGATAGCTTGCTCACTAAGAACCAAGTCAAGTAATGACTCAGACTAACGGATCGATGACGAAAGGGAAACACAAGGGCAAGTATCAATCAGGTACACACTCTGAATCATAGTAGGTGCATTAGTATGCAATTATCACCCGAAGAGTGGTAATTGCATACGCAAGCAAGAAGCAAAATGAGGAATGTGCATTGTTCGTGATAGTGAACAATCAATACATAAAGGTAACTTGAACACCGAAATCGGGATGTGGGTAATCTTCCCCAAAGTAACGTTTGAAAACAAAGAATGCTAGAGAAGCATTGTAGTCATGCCAATGCGTGTGATCACCCAAAGTATTATGAAACGAAAACACATCGTTGGTTTTAAATGAAAAAAAAAGGTAAGACCAAATATTAAATAAATATCCAGAAAAAGATTTTACCAAATAAAATAGGGGACACAAGCACGAGCTGAAAATTTGCTTGCATAGGATGCGATGCCTTAATTATAAAAAAGTCTGTGTGTATCATATGCGAATTACTTACCCTAGCCAGGTAAGTGTTAAACATATGATACGATGGGTTTATTATAATTAATACATATGCAATCTATGTAGCAAAGGCTTAGTAAGTGTGAGGTGCCGGGGGATTTTGGAAATAATCCATTGTCTAACACGGTAGGGATGCGATCCATGCAAGACCTTGAGCGAGGCACCAGCTTATATGTTGGGCTAACTGAAACAAGGGGCCAAAGCCCACTCAAGGTTTTTTTAGGCCCTAAGCGAACTAGGAATTCGGGGGCCCTTTGGAATAAAGAAAGAATCGCAAATATCAAAATGCAAAATTGATTTTTTCTGTTACTCAATCGCAAATCGCACTATATATACATATTAGTATATCACAATAAAAAAAACCGTTACCTCAATAGTGCATGTTTTGCTTGCTATTAAGACTGAGCAAACATTGGTGGCGATTGATTACTCTTAATTTCGCTCATAATAATTCTACCAATTGTCATTCATGTAGGTTGCAGTTAGCGAGCTCGCAAGTGATGGGGATAGGAGTTGAGGATGCTTTCAACAAAAAAAAAAAAGGATCTGGCCATATTAGCAAGGTCGAAATAGTTTGTTAAAGTTTTGGGTCTAGACATTTGTATTTAGTTATTATTTTGTTCATTTAGACCAAACACACATATAATTTAGGGGAAATGAAATTAAATAGTCCCAACTTTGAGGGGTTGGAAGGGAATAATCTCAACTTGAAACTTGTAACATAATAGTCCCAACTTGTCATGTATTTTATTGTTTGATGTATTGCTAAACACATCTCTTTTCCTATATATTTTGTATATTATTTGGTCATGTTTTTATTCGTTTCGTGTTATTTTTATTATGTATTTATTTATTTCATTATTTTATAGGTGTTCGTGAGAAAGGAGCTTAAAACAGTGAAAAATAATCAAGACGCGAACACTTGGTGTTCATGGACATTGGAACGTAAACGAGCAATTTTGATCGAGCCGCGAATACCTGAGTCGCGAACACCCGGAGCAAGCTTAGAGTATACTACTACTACTACTACTACTACTACTACTACTAATAATAATAATAATAATAATAATAATAATAATAATAATAATAATAATAATAATAATAATAATAATAATAATAATAATAATAATAATAATAATAATAATAATAATAATAATAATAATAATAATAATAATAAAAAGGCCACGAGGCTTAGAGCCCAATATTTTAGTTATATAAAAAAATAACTAAACCTAAACAGAGGGGATTTGAGGCGGCACATTATACTATATATTAAAATACAAGTGAATTGCTACAGTTGCTACAGGGCGCCAGTAGTCTTTTTTGTTTTTTACATTTGGTCTTTCGTAAATCGGAAGAAATATCAACGGTTTCACCACCGCTGCACCGACCGCGACATGGTCGCCGATGGACCTCGGGGTGTGATGACTGTTGGCTAGGTTTCCGATGGAGATGAGGCAGACAGTGATGGTTGTGGGTTTAGAGGCGGTGGTAGGTGGGATTCGGTATGAAATGGGTTGACGGGTTGTCGTGTAATGGGTCGCTGCATACTAGGTTTCCGATGGAGATAAGACGGTCGGACCGGTCTCTCCAAGTTTTAAACGAGAAATTCACTCAGTTTCCGGCGACTTTCTATTTGATATGAAATGGGTCGTCGGTTAATATGGAGCACCCGGATTCTGTATCCACTAGCCAGAAAAGATATCGCATTTATGGTGGTTGTCATTGATGGTGGTGACTTCATCTTGAGGGTGGTAGAATGATGAGACAGTGGCGTCACCGGTTGAAGCATGGGTAGATTGGAACTTAGACATGTGAAAAAGGTAATAAGGACTAAAGAGGTACAACTGTGGTTTCAATTGAAAATATTGACCAGGATTTGATAAACGGTTAGTGGATATGGAAATAAAGTAGCATCGTTTTGTTATAAAAATATTTGTTTTCGTATGTTTACTGTTTAGTGTGGTGATGGGTTTGTAGGATGTGGAAATAAAGTACTACTACCAAATTTTATTAGGTGTAAAAATGACTGAGTTTTAAAATGGGTTGTAGCTTATAATGGGATTTATTATATTTTATATATATAATATTATCCGGTTCTTAAATCTAATTCGACTGGTCTAACTGGTCCGATCAGTGAACCAATAAGAAGACTGGTTCGACATACAGTATGTCGTTAACACTTATGATAAGTTGTGTAAAATTTATTGCTTTAGTGCCAGTTGTTTGGTTTTACAAAACAATAAGCATGGTTAAAATGAGAAAGGAAGTGATAAAATAAATTAATAAAAATACTCCAATGGTTTATCAAACAATGGTTATTTTTTGATGTTTAATAAAATTGTTAATAAAAAAGACCGGATAGAAAAAAAATAAAATAAACGTTTTACTATTAAATAGGCATATATATTTGATTATGTACTTTATGCTTATTGATTTTTTTTTCCATAGCATGTGTATATAATTAAGTACTTGAATCTTTTTAAATTGATTTTGTTTTACTCATTGCAGAAATAATATTGGTGAAAAATGGCGAGTATAAAATCTAACGATACGCTTACCGTTTGGTTCATATCCAGATTCTCCGCCGCAAGGCGCGGTGGGGAAATTCTAGTTAATATTATTATCGAAGACAATATTTTTATCGATTTTTATTATTATGAGTAGCTAAATCTTGAACCACTACCTAGGTTGTATGATGACTGCATGTTAAATTTATAGTTCTCGGTTTTGGATTTGTTTTTGAATGGTTAATGTTTTGGTAACGATTTGGTTGGTGTTTATTATGATGTGTTTGCGTGCTTAAGTCTAATTTATTATTTTTGATAGTTCCATAGTCGTCTTAGTGAATGTCTTTCATGTTTGGATGATTATTAGGGTTTCTTGTTTTGTGCTTGTAGCTTATTTTATGGTTTTGATACCGAAAGCCATAGGAACTTGATTAGAGAATTTAGAGGACTTTCGTATTCTTCCATTCTTGAGACCGAGAGGTGATGGAATTTTGGGTTGTCTAGAGCTTTAGGTGTTAGGTTTTGGGTGAGACCGGGAGGTGATCCTATCCTAGTTGTCTTTAGTTTCTTGCAATTCCAAGTCATAGTTAACCCAATTAAATTACTCCTTTACATCTTCGGGTGTATTGTGATTAGAGAGACCGAGAGGTGATCGAGTCATTAGAGTGCCTTAGCATTCTTAGTAAGGTGAGACCGGGAGGTGATACGAGCTAGATAACCAGTGTTTTATTCCTTAGGATTTTTTGGGGTGTGTTGGTGAGACCGGAGGAGATCTAGCACGTCTTAGGGTTTCTTAAGTTATCTTTAGAATCTGGTATCCATTCAATTTTCCATTACCGAGAGTTGTGAGTTTGCATGTAGGATTCTTAACCTAGGTAGTTGCCTTCATATCCTGATATTTTCCTCAGTTATCCTTGCTGTCTATTTATCCTATTTAATTATTTTATTTATTTTAATTAATTATTTAAAAAACCAAAAAATCAACTTTTATTTTTTATTTTAAATCTTAGTTGAGTCTAGTTTTGTTTTCAATTAGTGTCCTGTGGGTTCCATACTCAGACTTACTTAGTCTGTACTGCATTGATAGGTACACTTGCCTGTCGTGTGGTCTAGTTTAGTTGAGTCTGTTTTATATTACTAGGTGTCTAGGTTAGTTTATTATTTTTAAACCATACATAGCACATCAATTTTGTTGGTCCCAAACTAACTAAGGTTAACTCAGTCTGTTAAATGCTGACGTGGACTGCCATGTGGCGTCTGATGTGGCCAATCTGTTCCACTTGGCTAAAAACATGGCCCTCTTTATCCACTTGGCTTTTTCAATTAAAAAAAAATTTAATTATAAAAAAACTTTTAATAATAATAAAAAATAATTATATATATATATATAAAATTCTTTTATACAATTGACACACACAGAGAGAGAGAGAGAGAGAGAGAGAGAGAGAGACAGAGAGAGAAAGAGATGAGAGAGAGAGAGAGAGAGTGAACACAACCACAACCACCTGTCACCACCGTCCACCACCACCATCCCGACGACACCCACTACCACCACCACCACAAACACCACTAGTCTGCACCACTACCAAAACCCTCTCTCTACCCCTCCTCATCTGTTTTCCCTTTGATGATATAAACCAATACAAACCCCTGTTTTCATCAACAATCCAGATGAACATATATTCCTGTTTTCATCAACAATCCAGACGAGACAATCTAGACGAACATATATAAACCAATACAAACCCCAATAACAATTAAGGCTTCCCCCCAAAAACAATTAGGGCTTCTTCCCCAAAAACAATTAAGGCTTCTCCCTGTCTTCTTCCTCCTGTCAAATTAGGGCTCCGTTCGAATTGGTGGTGTGTTGATAGGTGGTGGTTATGGTGGGTTGTTGGCTGTGGGTAGCAAGTGGAGAAGAAGGAAATAGGAGATAGGGTTTTTAGATTTGACTGGTCGGAGAAGTTGGTTTGTTGTTGTCGAAGAGGTGACGGAACCGGTCACCGGTGATAGAGGGTGACCGGAGAAGATGACCGGCGGTGGTGTTCACTCACTCTCTCTCTCTCTCTCTCTCATCTCTTTCTCTCTCCGCGTTCTCTCTGTCAATTGTATATGTGTGTAAAGGGATGTGGTACCAAAACATCAGCAATACCATATCACAAACCTACAGACAGCGCCTAGCTAAAACATACACCGCCCGTTTTACGTCAGCGGAACGTCTGGCGCCCATCAGAGAACGGACGCAGACTCACCCGCCCGTTTTACGTCGGCGAAATACCTGGCGTTCAACGGATGCCAGACGCAGACTCACCCGCCCGTTTTACGTCGGTGAAATACCTCGTGTCCAACGGACGCCAGACGCACAATCGCCCGCTCGTTTTACGTCGCCGGACCAGATACACTTCAAAGCTTCTTAAGCAACATAAACAAATCTCCGTCGATTGAAAGATGCCTACGAGGGGCAGCCTAGATGCACACGCTTCTGCCCCTGACACCGCAAGCTACCCGTCAGAGTTCTCAGCCAATCAGGACTGCTCTCAGTCTGACACGCAGAAAGGACGATGACGTGGCGGCCTCCCATCCAAGATATCTCTCTGACAGAAGACTTTTTCAACCCTTTAACTTGTCTCGGGTTTCAAGAAAGGGGATGATTACACACCACCCACCAACGCCCACTCAACGGACGCCACGCGTACTTTCATCAGGACGGTAACATCCCCCTTTTACTCCTTTTTACCAAACCCACTTGCACCAATTGGGCTTAGGGAGTTGGGCCGGAAACCTAGAGACACCTCTACCTAGGCCGGGCCCCATTAAGGGTAGGGGATGGGCTGAGAAAGTTGGATGTCGAGGTACTACAAAGGAGGAGCTCCTTCTCTTTTTGTGGGCATCCGATAATCACTAAGACTTTCATCAAAAAGACTACGAACTCTTTCGTACCTTTTTCAACCCTTGTTTATTGTACTAATGTTTAGAGGCTCGACTCTTCTAATCAGTAGTCTCTTAAACTCCTTGGTCTTGTCCTTAGACCCACGCATTCTTATAAATACACTTCTTTAGAAAAACTCCGTAGAATCACTACCCAGATCAGCGACTATACGGTGACTTAGGATTCGCGTTTCTTCATTGGCTCCATCCGTGGCATTACCACAATATCTCTAACAAAAATTCTAACCGGCTGTTTTTTCGCAAAGAAAAAACAAAATGACGAGTTCACCTGAAAAAGTTTAGACTCCTTCTGGGGCCGTTGAAGACATCACGACTATGGGTGGCAAAATGGGTAGGTTGGGTTGGATTGGTTGATGGGTCAGGATAGGTTTGGGTCAAGATGGGTAAATTAAAAAAATAGGTTAGGATGGGTTAGGTCAGGATGGGTTTGGGTCTAGATGGTTTGGATTAGGATAGGTTCACATTAAAATAGATTAAAATTAAAAAAAAAAAATAACAATAAAAAGTAAAAAATTAAAAAAGGAAAAAAAAATTTAGAAAAAAATAAACTTAAAAATAAAATTTTAAGGGATCCGAAATATTTCATTTTAAACCGGACCGATTCGACCCTATCGGGTTGGTTAAAAACTCGGACCATTATGACCCGGACTGTTTTGACCTGACCGGTCCCGTTAGCGACCAGGACCGTTTCACCCGGCTGGACCCGTTAGCGAGCGGAACCGTTTCGACTCCACCGAGCCCGATAACGACCCAGATTGTTTCAACCTGACCCGTCCAGTAGCGTCCTGGACCGTTTTGACCCGACCGGGTGCGGTAACACCCCTGACTGTTTCAACCTGACCCGTCCCATAGCGACCTGGACTGTTTCGACTCCGGGCGGGCTCGGTAGCGACCCGACCGGGCCGGTAACGACCCAGACCGTTTCAACCTGACCCGTCCCATAGCGACCCGGACTGTTTCGACCCGGCCGGGCCCGGTAGCGTCCCGGACCGTTTCGACCCGACCGGGCCCGGTAACGACCCAGACCTTTTCAACCTGACCCGTCCCGTAGCGACTCGGACCGCTTCGACCCGTCTGGGCCCGGTAACGACCTAGACCGTTTCAACCTGACCCGTCCCGTAGCGACCCGGTCGGGCCCGGTAGCGACCCGGACCGTTTCGACCTGACCGGGCCCGGTAACGACCCAGACCGTTTCAACCTGACCCGTCCCGTAGTGACCCGGACCGTTTCGACCCGGACCCTTTCAACCTGACCCGTCCCGTAGCGAATCGTACCGTTTCGACCCGACCCGACCGGCCCTGGTAACGACCCAGACCATTTCAACCTGACCCATCCCGTAGCGACCCGGACCGTTTTTGACCCGGTTGGGGCCGGTAGCGACCCGGACCGTTTCGAACCGACCTGGCCCGGTAACGACCCAGACCGTTTCAACCTGACCCGTCCCGTAGCGACCCGTACTGTTTCGACCCGACCGGGCCCGTTAGTGACCCGGACCGTTTCGACCTAGACGATCCCGTTAGCAACACGGACCGTTTCTACCCGACCGGGCCCGTCAACGACCGGAGCATTTCGACCCGAACGGGCCGCTCAACAACTCAGACCGTTTGCACTCGATCAAACCCGTTAACGACTCGAACCGTTTCGATGAGATCGTTCTCGTTAATGACCTGTGTTGTTTCGACATTGCCGTCCGTTATCGACTCGAACGGTTTCGACCCAAGTGGGGTGATCAACAAATGCAAAAGATAAATTTTTTTGTTTTTATTGACATTGATTTCTATAAGGCATCAACTTGGGTGAGTTTTAATTTAGATTTGTTTATGGTTATCTAAAAATACCCATCCTGACCCATTTGTTTTTTTACATACCCATCCTGACCCACTTATTTATTTCCTACAATTAAACTTACCCATCCTAACCCCTTTGAAAATTATACTAAACCCATTTTAACCCACAAGGTCAAATTTTAAACCCAAAACAACCCAAACTCAACTAGATGGGTTGAAATTTCCAGGTCTAATCACGACGTTACCCTAGGATCCCAGCCAGCATCCGGGGATCATGACGACGATCAACTCAACGCCGTCGTCATCCCTAGAACCCTAGATTTTCAAACCGGCGAACTAGCACCTCCTACTCAGGAGGAAATAAATGCTATGAAAAACGACTGGTACGAACGCCAGAAACAAATCTTAGACGCTCAGCTGGAACGTCTCCGGATTACCGGCAAAGCCATCATGGAGTCATCCTCCAAGTGACCCACCAGAACACGGTTACTGTCCGTCGCGGGGAAGGTCCAGGGAAATCCCCTGCCGACCAGGCCCGTGCATAGCACAACCGGTTCGCCGAAGAAGACTACGAAGAAAGCTCATGGGAGGATGATGCCTCCAGGGACTACCTTCGTAGCCCGTACTACCGACGAGAAAGACTAAACAGGTACAATAACGATGCAATTACCAACCTGTCACTCCCTTACAGACCAACGGCCTTTGCCGATAAATCCAAATTTACGAGACGCATCTCATAAGCCCCAATACCACCAAGACAACCTCTCCCAGCAAACGTTAACTTGTCTCGGGTTTCAAGAAAGGGGATGATTACACACCGCCCACCAGCGCCCACTCAACGGACGCCACGCGTTCTTTCATCAGGACGGTAACATCCTCCTTTTACTCCCTCTTTTTACCAAACCCACTTGCACCAATTGGGCTTAGGGATTGGGCCGGAAACCTAGAGACACCTCTACCTGGGCCGGGCCCATTAAGGGTAGGGGATGGGCTGAGAAAGTTGGATGTCGAGGTACTACAAAAGGAGGAGCTCCTTCACTTTTTGTGGGCATCCGATATTCACTAAGACTTTCATCAAAAAGACTACGAACTCTTTCGTACCTTTTTCAACCCTTGTTTATTGTACTAATATTTAGAGGCTCGACTCTTCTAATCAGTAGTCTCCTAAACTCCTTGGTCTTGTCCTTAGACCCACGCATTATTATAAATACACTTCTTTAGAAAAACTCCGTAGAATCACTACCCAGATCAGCGACTATACAGTGATTTAGGATTCGTGTTTCTTCATTGGCTCCATCCGTGGCCTTACCACAATATCTCTAACAAAAATTCTAACCGGCTGTTTTTTCGCAAAGAAAAAACAAAATGACGAGTTCACCTGAAAAAGTTTAGACTCCTTCTGGGGCCGTTGAAGACATCACGACTATGGGTGGCAAAATGGGTAGGTTGGGTTGGATTGGTTGATGAGTCAGGATAGGTTTGGGTCAAAATGGGGAAATTAAAAAAATAGGTTAAGATGGGTTAGGTCAGGATGGGTTTGGGTCTGGATGGTTTGGATTAGGATAGGTTCACATTAAAATAGATTAAAATTAAAAAAAAATTAAAATAACAATAACAAGTAAAAAATTTAAAATGTAAAAAAAAAGAAAAAAAAAACAAATTTTAGAAAAAAATAAACTTAAAAATAAAATTTTAAGGGATCTGAAATATTTCATTTTAAACTCTAGATTTTCGACCCTATCGGGTTGGTTAACAACCCGGACCATTATGATCCGGACTGTTTCGACCTGACCGGTTCCGTTAGCGACCAGGACCGTTTCGACCCGACTGTGCCCGTTAGCGAGCGGAACCGTTTCGACTCCACCGGGCCCGATAACGACCCAGATTATTTCAACCTGACCCGTCCCGTAGTGACCCGGACTGTTTCAACCCGGACGGACCCGGTAGCGACCCGAACCGTTTTGACCCGACTGGGTGCGGTAACGCCCCAGACTGTTTTGACCTGACCCGTCCCGTAGCGACCTGGACTGTTTCGACTCCGGGCGGGCTCGGTAGCGACCCGACTGGGCCGGTAATGACCCAAACCGTTTCAACCTGACCCGTCTCATAGCGACCCGGACCGTTTCGACCCGACCGGGCCCGGTAACGACCCAGACCGTTTCAACCTGACCCGTCCCGTAGCGACTCGGACCGCTTCGACCCGTCCGGGCCCGGTAACGACCCAGACCGTTTCAACCTGACCCGTCCCGTAGCGACCCGGTCGGGCCCGGTAGCGTCCCGGACCGTTTCGACCCAACCGGGCCCGGTAACGACCCAGACCGTTTCAACCTGACCCATCCCGTAGTGACCCGGACCGTTTCGACCCGGACCATTTCAACCTGACCCGTCCCGTAGCGACTCGTACCGTTTCGACCCGACCGGCCCTGGTAACGACCCAGACCATTTCAACCTGACCCATCCCGTTGCGACCCGGACCATTTCGACCCGGTTGGGGCCGGTAGCGACCCGGACCGTTTCGAACCGACCTGGCCCGGTAACGACCCAGACCGTTTCAACCTGACCCGTCCCGTAGCGACCCGTACTGTTTCGACCCGACCGGGCCCGTTAGTGACCCGAACCGTTTCGACCTAGCCGATCCCGTTAGCAACACGGTCCGTTTCGACCCGACCGGGCCGGTCAACAACTCAGACCGTTTGCATTCGATCAAACCCGTTAACGATTCGAACCGTTTCGATGAGATCGTTCTCGTTAACGACCTATGTTGTTTCAACATTGCCGTCCGTTATCGACCCGAACGGTTTCGACCCGAGTGGGGTGATCAACAAATGCAAAAGATAATTTTTTTTGTTTTTATTGGCATTGATTTCTATAAGGCATCAACTTGGGTGAGTTTTAATTTAGATTTGTTTATGGTTATCTAAAAATAACCATCCTGACCCATTTGTTTTTTTTACATAACCATCCTGACCCACTTATTCATTTCCTACAATTAAACTTACCCATCCCCTTTGAAAATTATACTAAACCCATTTTAACCCACAAGGTCAAATTTTAAACCCAAAACAACCAAAACTCAACTAGATGGGTTGAAATTGCCAGGTCTAATCACGACGTTACCCCAGGATCTCAGCCAGCATCCGGGGATCATGACGACGATCAACTCAACGCCGTCGTCATCCCTAGAACCCTAGATTTTCAAACCGGCGAACTAGCACCTCCTACTCAGGAGGAAATAGATGCTCTGAAAAACGACTGGTACGAACGCCAGAAACAAATCTTAGACGCTCAGCTGGAACGTCTCCGGATTACGGGCAAAGCCATCATGGAGTCATCCTCCAAGCGACTCACCAGAACACTGGTTGCTGTCCGTTGCGGGGAAGGTCCAGGTAAATCCCCTGCCGACCAGGCCCGTGCAGAGCACAACCGGTTCGACGAAGAAGACTACGAAGAAAGCTCATGGGAGGATGATGCCTCCAGGGACTACCGTCGTAGCCCGTACTACCGACGAGAAAGACTAAACAGGTACAATAACGATACAACTACCAACCTGTCACTCCCTTACAGACCAACGGCCTTTGCCGATAAATCCAAATTTACGAGACACATCTCAGAAGCCTCAATACCATCAAGACAACCTCTCCCAGCAAACCTTAAGCTATACGACGGGCTCACGGACCCAGATGACCACCCCGGTATATTCAATCAGGCCAGGGCCATCATCGGGTGGACCCTACCCGTCTGGTGCCACATGTTCGCCCAAACACTCACAGGCGCGGCACGGGTATGGTTTGACAATCTCCCAACCGGAAGCATCGACATCTACGAACAGCTGATCGACAAATTTTCGCTGCACTTCAGCCAACAATGTCGCCACAAGCGCGACAAAAGTCAAATCTCTTTCTGCAAACGCAGAGACACTGAACCGTTGGAAGATTTCATCGTACGTTTTAATAAAGAAGCACTTCAGCTGGGAACGGGGGGCGAAGCAACTCGAACCTCTTTCCTGGCAAACGTCAACGATGATAGCCTACAACACACCCTTCAAGGGAAAGATGGCGTTCCAGATTCCTGGGAATATGTCGCCCGAATCTCTAAACTATATGCTGGCAACCAAAAAACAATGCGCCAAAATCAGTGCGGAAACACCAGCAACAACCGCAGCTGCAATAACAACCGTTCGTCCATCTGGAACCGCATTTCAGGTTCCACCGACGAAGGAAGATAGTCAACCTCCGGCAACGCCAGAAACATTATCGGCAGCAAACAAACGCGCGATCAGCGCAACAGCGGCCCACGAAATCAAGATTGGACTCCCCTCACCAAAACGCCATCGCAAGTACTGTTTAAAGTTCTTTCAACCGGAGAGGTAGCGTTTAAACTCCCAAAACCCATGGGAAATAAACGCAAAAATGTAGACACCACTAGATTATTTGATTTCCACAAAGATGTGGGTCACGACACCGATAACTGCTACAACCTCAAATGGAAATAGAGGCGGCCCTCCGCTCCAGAAAATTGACCAACTTGGTCAAAAACGTCCGCGTCGGCGCACGTCGGCAGCACGAACCAGCAAAGGCTATAAAGGACATTAAAACACATCATGTCCGCGGCGTCTATAACAAACTATGCAATATGACGCGCAACACAAAGCGCAAGACCAACACCGCTGGCCTGAAAAATACATCGCAACAACCAGAAGCCACAACGTCACAAAACTAGAAAGTGGCCCAGGTCATCCTCCCAGTAGTACCAGGAGGCGCGAGCTCAACAACCCCACTCACCATCACGCCAATGTTCGGTCACTATCGCACATACAAAATGATGTGTGACGGTGGAATAAGCTTCGATATCATGTACCAACAGTGCTTCGACCAGCTTGACGATGAAGACAAAGCGCGCCTGCAACCAGATGCACCCATCGCAGGCTTCTTTAATGAAGTTATTCACCCCATCAGAAAGTTTGACTTTACAGTCAAACTTGAAATCTTACCCGCTCCGAGGTTTGCATGTTCCACGTCATTCCAGCCAATTCATCCTATGACATCTTGCTCGGAAGACAAGGACTCGCAAACTTTAACATCACTGCATCGACTCCCCACCAAGTTATAGGTTTTCCAACAACCACAGGGATCGCATACATCAGAGGCAACCAAGAATGCCTCATGACCACCGAACCAGCGACTGCCACCCCACCGACTACGTCAGCCGCCGAAGAAGATGAAAAATGGGTACTTAACCCAGCCTTCCCTGAACAAACCATCACGCTAAGATGGACTCTGTCCCCTCAGGTACGCGTACATCTTAAACAATTCCTGGTAACAAACAAAGATATCTTCGCCTGGCAGTCATCTGACATGATCGGCGTCCCGAGACACATAGCCGAACATCGCCTAAACACCTACAAGGACGCTCGCCCGGTCGCTTAGAAAAAACGCCCGCTAGGCCCGGACATAGTCAAAGCCATGAATGAGCAAGTCGACGACTTACTCGAAGCAGGCATCATCAGAAAAATGCAACCATCAAACATGGGTAGCAAACCGGTTATGGTCCTCAAAAAGAATGGATCCTAGCGCTTGTGCGTTGACTACAAGGATCTCAACAAAGCATGCCCAAACGACCACTACCCCTTACCAGAAATAGACCTGAAGGTAGACTCCCTAGCGCCATTTAAATTCAAGTGTTTCCTCGACGCTTACTGACGTGATTGTCGTGGTACACGTAAAATTTCCCAATTACAACTATTGAATAGTGGCAAGAAGGTATCGAACACAGGGAGTTTGTGGAAAATGTCCAATTTCTAGCTTTGTTAATTAACTAAAATTAAACTACTTAACAAAAAGTAAATGATTAAGATTTTTGGTTGTTTTGAGTTGAACTAAAATAACGACTAATTATCGATTCAAACTTAAAAGCGTTTCTTCAAATTATGAGATAATGACCATTCAAGGATCCGGTTTCTCTAAACACATGTGTGAATTTCAACTAGAAAGAGTTACATAGACATAACTCATGTACAAACAATTGTTGTGATAAAAGGGAACAAAGTACTCGGATTAAATTAACGCGAGGTTGTTTCCTGATGACCAATTAATCAATAACCAACCCCCAATCCTTCCCGTGATATCTCGATTGTTAGCAACACCAAGAACGTACGATAAAGACTAAGAATTAGTAAATTAATCAACACACTACAAGCAATTGTTCATACACCATAATAATCAAGTAAGGTACCAAATTATTATTCTAGAAATGTAAGAAAAACACACATAAGAGTTTTAGAAAAACCTTCACCATGAATTGTCACCAAATGTTTAGCCTAACATAGCTTGGTGAATCATCATAATCTTCAAATAATTGTTCATAAGAATTACAAACATAAACCCAATGATTAGAAATGTTCTCCAATGATTAGTTTCAGCCAAAATCGCCCAAAAGTTTCTTAGAAACATTCACAAGTGAGAAGATGCCCAAAAGACACCATAAATACGAGTTTAATAGCAGGAGTTACAAGTTGGTGCAGATGCCACCGTACCTTACGGTAGCACCGTAAGGTACGGTGGAGTATACATAAGTGACGGTAGATCTAGACTGATGGATGGTAGCCATTTTTGCCCAGTAGCCACCGTACCTTACGGTGGCACCGTAAGGTACGGTGGAGCCTTCAAATTTCCACTTTTTTTCTTCTTTCTAATCCACCTCGTCCCGATCCATTCCGGTCCAATCCAACGCTCGTAATTCTTCGTTTTTAGCTCCTTTTCACACCTGCAACCAAAGTACTCGTAGTCACCCAATTCCAAGTAATATCATGATCAAATGTGGTTAATATAAGCATTTTAACATTATAAAGGGTTGTTCCTTGAACCACCCGTCACATCCCCACACTTAACCATTGCTTGTCCCAAGCAATCCACCAAAAATCTATCTCCCACACAAACGATCATTTTAAAATCAAGCATCAACATGTAATCCTTGTATTAACCCATCCTCAACACCCAAATCAACATACCCCTCACAATATCTCTCCTCTCGGTTACAAGTAAGCTCTAGCATAGATGAGCTAGACACACAAAAGGCAAACGGGCGGTTGCACAACCATAGGCTTGTACCTAAATCAATCTTCCTCTTATGAATGTTAAACATGAATGTAAATCAAAGGGACTTTCAAGGTTGTAACTTGGCTAAGTGTAAAGGTAGGGAATGGAATATATATAAGTAGCGAAAACTTTACCCGGTCTTTCATTACACAATGACACACACGCACATGGCTAACACACGCAAACATACATACATACGAACACAAACATAATAAATACCACACATAAACTTCCTCTTTTTTTTTCTTTTTTTTTCTCATTTTTTTCTTCTTTTTTTTCATATATATATATATATATATATATATATATATTCTTTTTTTTTCTTTCGAACACACACACACTAAACTTCAAACTTATAACTAGAACAACACACTAACACTCTATTTAAAAACACAAGACCGGGTCAAGTTGGGTATTAATTTAGGGAACTAGTTTAAGGGTTAACAATTGATAGGCTTTTAGGCAAAAAAATGGGCAACTAAATGTCCAAACCCCCGCCCCTCTCGCTACCATGCTCATGTATGTAATGTATGAGGTCCAACCCCCTAAACCCACACTCTCGCTCAACTAGACGAGGCTACCTAATGCCCTTATCCTTTTCACACTCATGTCCAATTAAAGACTCAAATTGCATTCGAGCACAAGTTCTAGTGCACCCCCACCCGTTGCCACTCTCTCAAAGAAAGGTATTATTTATATACAAGTGTGGCTTAAACTCTGTGACATTCGTCACCCTCGTCTTTTATCTAATTGACGAAAATAGTCCTTCAAATATTTCCATTATAGTCCCTGAAAGTTTCGTCGTTTTCAAATTTAATTTTTAAAGCGAATAAAAATTTTTATTAGCTATATTTATATTTATAAAGACGCGTAGGTGAAATGTATTCGTAAAAGATTTTATAATTTTTTTTCTTTATAAAAAGCTTTAAAAACATTTTCTTGGTTAATTTATAATAACTTGGTTAAGCTTTTATAAAGGAAAACTAACCTAAACATAGTGCACTAACTTAGTTAAAAAGTGAGGGGCCAAAATTGTCAAATAACCAAACTTTAAAAATCAGTTTTTCCCCATCCTTGTCCCACGTTTTTTCCGGCGGTCTCCGGCGGCCGGAATTATTTTCCGGTGAACCTAAATTCGCAACATTAATGGCCCGTTTCAGTTTCTAATGATCCCAAACGTTTTCTCCATCAAATATTAACTGATTCCAACGTTCAATCGAAACAGTAACGCTTTTTGTATTGAGTTTATATCGGGTTCTTCATGGTGTAACCGCCGGATTATTAGCAAGCCTTAGAGTCCATATTTAAATCGAAATCATTACATATAATTGATGCCAGACCTTTTTGCACTTTCACAAATCGTAAACCCACAAAAAAAACCAAGCATAATCGCGTCTAGAAGACCTTCAAATCGGGTTCTTTTTATTCGGCTTTGCGTTCGCTTAAGGACCCTATATCGAACATGTAAGTATAAAATTCTTATGCCGTTTTGTTCTTTATTAAATCCCGATCAAAAGCCCTCTATTACAGAGTCTTAATCTTTCCTAAATCGTGTGATTGGAATTTCTAGGGTTAGGGTTCTTGACTTGTTAATTGGGGAAGAAGATGAGTTTTACTTAAATGTTTAAAAACAATTCTGTTTAATCAAAATAACAAAAGCCTCTTTTGGTGTAGTGGTTGTAGAGGTGTTGGGTGTGGATAGGAACCCGAGTTCGAATCCCTACAGCACTGGAAGTGTTTTTTTTTTTTTTTTTTCAGATTTTGGATTTTTTTGTTGTTTTCCTTTCTTATTTATTTTTTTTATACAAATACATTTATATCTTAGAATATTCATAATAAATTCATTTTTGATCCAAAAATTATGAAAATTTAGGTATAGCTTCTTGACACCATAAAGAAGGTTTCCACAATTTTATTTTCTGGAAAATGTCTTATTTTTATATTTTTATTGATTTAATTTGTTTTAATCATATTTAATTAATTAAAAAATTCATTTTTAATGATTTTGATCTGAAAATTTTAGGATAATTATTTCTAAGCATTCTAATCAGAAATAAAAATTATTGGTTCAGAAAACATTTATTTTTATTGATTTTCCTATTTTTAGTCATTTAAACATGATTTAATCTCATTAAATCAGTTTTAAATATAAATAAGTTTATAAAAATTGTGAGAAAATTATTTTCATTAACTTACATCATAAATAATCCATTTCCTATAAAACTAACATTTTTGGATCATGTCTTGTATTTTTAATTTTATTTATGTTGATTAGACATAATTAGACATTTATTTATTTACACTATTTAAAATCTATTTTTATAAATACTTTTATTATAGAATATAAATATTCTAATGTTTGAAAGTATTTATTATTAGTTGTTGGATTATGTGTAATTCATAATTATTTATTTAAACATTTATGGTTATTGTATTTATTTAAATAATTAGTTCAAGTAATTAACTAAATTATTTTGTCATAATTATTCAAATATATTTTGATCTAAATATTTAATTGGTAATAATTTTGTTACGGTTATTACCTAAATCATATTTACAAACTTTGGTATATTATTTTTAATATACAACTTCTACATTACTTTGACTAATAATAAAAACACTAATTCCCCAAATCGACATAGCAAACCCTAATGCCTTAGACCCTAGTTACCTTAGACTTTTAGACACTTCCTTATTAGTATTCTTACACATTATAGGTTGAATTCGTCGGAATTCCCATTACTTAACTCACAACCGCTTAAGTGGATCCTGATCGCTTTCGCAAACTGTGAGTATATCTTTTCCCCTTTTTACTGTTTTACTATTCTGGGGTGACTCATGTACTTACTATCAAGTTTCTATTTCTTTTACTAAATGCAATTTTCATGTGTGTTTGCTTTATGTTAATTGGTGTGTCTATGACTTGTCAAAATCATTAACCGCTGGGCGGCCTAGCTTTTCAATGAATAGTACTATGGTATACCCCCTTGAGACATTGTTGAGAGAATCTTGGTCATTGTCTTGTTAATTCGTTATTCAGTTGGTTAGTCATGTGTTAGTCATTATTCTCAGGTTTGGTTTTGAACGGATATTACTTATTACATAATTGCAAATGGTACCGCACATGAATTGCTAAACACTTTTCTACTATATTTATTTAAATAGGGTATGCTCACCAATACAATTTTTGTATTGACCAAATCATTTTCGTACATGTTTCAGGTTGTTTTGAGACGCTTCTTTTAGGCTTTTGGATTCTATATTTCAGTCTTGTCTACATTGTATTTTTGCTAGACTTGTCACTTTAGAATTATTGTATCCTGCAATTTCATTTCAATGTAATAAATTATTTAATCAATGTATTCAAATTTACACTTTAGTCCATGAGCTATTGAACAATCGTCACTACGTGACACCTCGATGTTTCCGCCATCGGTTGGGGTGTTACAGATTGGTATCAGAGCAATGGTTATAGGGAATTAGGTTATTAGAATGCCTTTTAGCCTAGTCTATAACTAAGCTTACTTTCACGAGTCCTCTCGTTTATATTTCTCTTATTTCTTATATTTTCTTACAAGATATTTTCGTTATGATTATTCCCCTATTTCTTTCGATTTTGCTTGGCAAAGAAGACACTCGTATTTCACAAACGAAACGATATCATCAAGTTAGGAGTGGTATCCATACCTTGGTGATTAGTTTTACTCCTCTATATGTTATTTATCTTAGGAATATGCCTTTGAGATAGGAGTGACATCCACACCTCAAAGAGTATTTCCTTCAAAAAGAAACTTAACCACTAAGCTGGGAATGATATCCTTAACTCAGTGATTGGTTTCATTCCACCATCGTTTTCAATTTTGAAACACATCTTTGAGTTAGGAGTGAAATCCACATCTCAAGGATCTATTTCTACAACTCGTTGATTATGAATTTTCTTAAATATTGGTAATCTATTACATACGTTAATTTTATCATTCACGTCATTTTACATCCTGGTCTTTTAAAACACATTCGATTTACACATACTTCATGAAATGGTTTCATTTTGCATTTTACAAACTTGTATTGCATATTTTAAAGACCAAATGTAAATCTTTTTTTTTTTTTCATATGACGTATCCAATATATATTTTCGGGAGAAATTTACAACTAATAATATACCTTATAACATTTTTTAAACTCGACTTTTCGTAAACACATGAAAATGTGTAATTACGAAGATTTTGCAAATGAACCTGTTTTGAACCTAACACACACTTCGATTTCTAAAAATTTATTCTCATGCATCACTACTATTCTTTCAACAATATCACAAAGTCGAGTAAACTGCGAAAATTTACCTTTTACACTTATACTTTTTCAGTTGCAAAACTTTTGGTTTAACAAAACAATGGACATATTTTTTTTTATCAGAATGTTGCTAAATGTCTTTTATAGTATAACTCATATATGTAAAATTACTAGATTTTAACTCACATGCCAGTAGGCTATACACCCGTTCCGTGCACATTCATTTGCCATAAATTTCATTATTTTATTCTTGCACCATTTTTATTCATAGTTATTTCTAACACGTTTTTTTTGTGACTATATTCACATTGACTATTTGCGTTAATACAACTCGTTTACTTTCATTTTGTGCAATTGTGCGATTTACTTGATTTATGTTATACTATTCTTTCAGTTGGAATCTTATGCTATACTTATATACTTACTTGAACGCATATTTGGTATGCATATTTTCTTTCTTGTTTTGAGCAAAACCTTGTTATACTTTACACTATTTTGTTCATCATCATGGCCAACGAACATACTAGTTGATAACTCGTATGAGATCTAAGCCGGTGCCCACGTACGATTCGGATTAGAGTATTTCTTCAAACCGAGGGGAACGGTGTAAACCTCAGGGTCTATCAATATGAGTGTTTAGAGTCAACGATGTGAACAAAAGTTACCGGTTAAGGGTGAACCCGAAAGGGAAGAACCTCTAACCATGTCTTATACTTACATGTTATTCTCATTACGGTTAAAGGGAAAACCCGAAAGGGAAGGACCTCTAACCATGTCATGATTAAACATTATTTCATTTCAATGGCTATTACATATTGGTTGCACACATTTATTTCATGTTAGGGTTATGGAAAAGCATAACACCCTAGTGTAAGGTAAATCGATGATTACGGTCCGGAACGCAATCATGGGCTTACAGGTACATGAGGGTGGTGTGTGATTCTACTTAGGCTATTGGTAGACAATTAGTACGAATCCAAAGTATCGGGAGTGTGGTGGGTCAGCTGCGGTACACCCTATATATAAGCATAAACGATACTGCGGGAGCGGACTAGGAGTCTGACCAAGAACCTACCCATTACCCATTACTACCTCTTCATTAGATGGTTGACTAATAGCTAGCATTTTCGATAGGAACATTTTTTTTACCTCTACTGAAAAACGTAAACCTTGTATACACTTACACTCTCTATCCTGTTGCATGTCCTTAGCAAAAATCGGTCAGAAACCATTCTAAAGTAGGGGAGACTGTTTCATTAGTGTCTCTGCCCTCACCAGTTACACATTCCTAAAACCTTTCGCATTTAAATTCTCAACTTTCTAACCTTGGGTCAACTGTCAAAGATTTTGAAACTTTTACTTTGGGTATTAGACAACTATTTTAAACTGTGTCGAATCATAAATGATGAAAATTTTCTTTAAAAACCTACTTAACTTTTGCAACGCCTTTTGTATCATGGTAACCTCCACTTGAAAGAAATTTCGAGACGAAATTTTCTAACGTAAGGGAGACTGTGACATTCGTCACCCTCGTCTTTTATCTAATTGACGAAAATAGTCCTTCAAATATTTCCATTATAGTCCCTGAAAGTTTCGTCGTTTTCAAATTTAATTTTTAAAGCGAATAAAAATTTTTATTAGCTATATTTATATTTATAAAGACGCGTAGGTGAAATGTATTCGTAAAAGATTTTATAATTTTTTTTTCTTTATAAAAAGCTTTAAAAACATTTTCTTGGTTAATTTATAATAACTTGGTTAAGCTTTTATAAAGGAAAACTAACCTAAACATAGTGCACTAACTTAGTTACAAAGTGAGGGGCCAAAATTGTCAAATAACCAAACTTTAAAAATCAGTTTTCCCCCCATCCTTGTCCCACGTTTTTTCCGGCGGTCTCCGGCGGCCGGAATTATTTTCCGGTGAACCTAAATTCGCAACATTAATGGCCCGTTTCAGTTTCTAATGATCCCAAACGTTTTCTCCATCAAATATTAACTGATTCCAACGTTCAATCGAAACAGTAACGCGTTTTTTATTGAGTTTATATCGGGTTCTTCATGGTGTAACCGCCGGATTGTTAGCAAGCCTTAAAGTCCATGTTTAAATCGGAATCATTACATATAATTGATGCCAGACCTTTTTGCACTTTCACAAATCGTAAACCCACAAAAAAAACCAAGCATAATCGCGTCCAGAAGACCTTCAAATCGGGTTCTTTTTATTTGGCTTTGCGTTCGCTTAAGGACCCTATATCGAACTTGTAAGTATAAAATTCATATGCCGTTTTGTTCTTTATTAAATCCCGATCAAAAGCCCTCTATTACAGAGTCTTAATCTTTCCTAAATCGTGTGATTGAAATTTCTAGGGTTAGGGTTCTTGACTTGTTAATTGGGGAAGAAGATGAGTTTTACTTAAATGTTTAAAAACAATTCTGTTTAATCAAAATAACAAAAGCCTCTTTTGGTGTAGTGGTTGTAGAGGTGTTGGGTGTGGATAGGAACCCGAGTTCGAATCCCTATAGCACTGGAAGTGTGTTTTTTTTTTTTTTTTTTTTTTTTTTTTTTTTTCAGATTTTGGATTTTTTTGTTGTTTTCCTTTCTTATTTATTTTTTATACAAATACATTTATATCTTAGAATATTCATAATAAATTCATTTTTGATCCAAAAATTATGAAATTTAGGTATAGCTTCTTGACACCATAAAGAAGGTTTCCACAATTTTATTTTCTGGAAAATGTCTTATTTTTATATTTTTATTGATTTAATTTGTTTTAATCATATTTAATTAATTAAAAAATTCATTTTTAATGATTTTGATCTGAAAATTTTAGGATAATTATTTCTAAGCATTCTAATCAGAAATAAAAATTATTGGTTCAGAAAACATTTATTTTTATTGATTTTCCTATTTTTAGTCATTTAAAACATGATTTAATCTCATTAAATCAGTTTTAAATATAAATAAGTTTATAAAAATTGTGAGAAAATTATATTCATTAACTTACATCAGAAATAATCCATTTCCTATAAAACTAACATTTTTGGATCATGTCTTGTATTTTTAATTTTATTTATGTTGATTAGACATAATTAGACATTTATTTATTTACACTATTTAATATCTATTTTTATAAATACCTTTATTATAGAATATAAATATTCTAATGTTTGAAAGTATTTATTATTAGTTGTTGGATTATGTGTAATTCATAATTATTTATTTAAACATTTATGGTTATTGTATTTATTTAAATAATTAGTTCAAGTAATTAACTAAATTATTTTGTCATAATTATTCAAATATATTTTGATCTAAATATTTAATTGGTAATAATTTTGTTACGGTTATTACCTAAATCATATTTACAAACTTTGGTATATTATTTTTAATATACAACTTCTACATTACTTCGACTAATAATAAAAACACTAATTCCCCAAATCGACATAGCAAACCCTAATGCCTTAGACCCTAGTTACCTTAGACTTTTAGACACTTCCTTATTAGTATTCTTACACATTATAGGTTGAATTCGTCGGAATTCCCATTACTTAACTCACAACTGCTTAAGTGGATCCTGATCGCTTTCACAAACTGTGAGTATATCTTTTCCCCTTTTTACTGTTTTACTATTCTGGGGTGACTCATGTACTTACTATCAAGTTTCTATTTCTTTTACTAAATGCAATTTTCATGTGTGTTTGCTTTATGTTAATTGGTGTGTCTATGACTTGTCAAAATCATTAACCGCTGGGCGGCCTAGCTTTTCAATGAATAGTACTATGGTATACCCCCTTGAGACATTGTTGAGAGAATCTTGGTCATTGTCTTGTTAATTCATTATTCAGTTGGTTTATCATGTGTTAGTCATTATTCTCAGGTTTGGTTTTGAACGGATATTACTTATTACATAATTGTAAATGGTACCGCACATGAATTTCTAAACACTTTTCTACTATATTTATTTAAACAGGGTATGCTCACCAATACAATTTTTGTATTGACCAAATCATTTTCGTACATGTTTCAGGTTGTTTTGAGACGCTTCTTTTAGGCTTTTGGATTCTATATTTCAGTCTTGTCTACATTGTATTTTTGCTAGACTTGTCACTTTAGAATTATTGTATCCTGCAATTTCATTTCAATGTAATAAATTATTTAATCAATGTATTCAAATTTACACTTTAGTCCATGAGCTATTGAACAATCGTCACTACGTGACACCTCGATGTTTCCGCCATCGGTTGGGGTGTTACAGATTGGTATCAGAGCCATGGTTATAGGGAATTAGGTTATTAGAATGCCTTTTAGCCTAGTCTATAACTAAGCTTACTTTCACGAGTCCTCTCGTTTATATTTATCTTATTTCTTATATTTTCGTACAAGATATTTTCGTTATGATTATTCCCCTATTTCTTTCGATTTTGCTTGGCAAAGAAGACACTCGTATTTCACAAACGAAACGATATCATCAAGTTAGGAGTGGTAGTGGTTTTTCATTCAGAGGACCCGATTCCCACTTAGGTTTATCATGTTTGTTTAGTGGCACCTCTGGCGTTTCCTCCTCAGAATCTTCATCTCTACCCACATACTTCCTTCTTTTATACTGTTTTGCCACTTGCTTGCCCTTTGCCTTTGACGATGAACTCGCCCTAAGTGCCTCACTAGTTCTCACCATTTTCCTATAACTAAACAAAACAAAATCAGTTCCATATGTTTAACACCTCCCCACACTTGCTTGTTAACATGGTAGTAAGTATTTGTGAACGAAAATATCATCTTTGGTTTGACGAAAATTGGGCATGACGCCTCTACAATCTTAACATTTACCAAAAGTTCACAAAATACATCTCAAAATTACTTCTACTACCATATTATTACTCAACAATATCAACATTAACATACTATATTAACTAACAAGCAAGTGGGTATGAACAAGCAAGAACAAGAACCTCTATTTTCACAATGTAGCATCAAGATTAGTAAAAGAGAACACATACCTTTGTGTAAATGATGCTAGAATGCAAGAAAAAACAAAAACTTGAAAAGCCCAAATTTTCGATTTTTAGGGTTTTACTTCGGCCAACAATAAGTGTTTTTCTTGTAGTTTTTTACCCAAAATCAGAAACTAGATGAAAATCTAGTCAAGATAGACCCAAGAATCACTAGATTTGGTGAAGGATTGTAGGATTTATGAAGGATTAAAGGTTGGAGAAAATGGGTGTTCTTGGTTGGATTTGTGAAGAAGAAGAAGTTGAATAGAGAGTTAGGTGGAAGGAAGAAGATGTGGACCGGTTTTTATGATTCACGTGCAAACAAATATATTTTTTTTACGTAACGTACAAAAAACACATCAAGACCCAGACCCTACCGTTCCTTACGGTAGGGCCATTCATTACGGTGCCTTTTTTGATCATTTTGTCTGCCGTAAGGCAGTAGGTTTCTACCGTCCAACATTTTTGTTTTCACTTTCCACCGTAAGGTACGGTGGTACCGTCCCTTACGGTGTACCTGTTAGTTTTTTTTTTTTTTTTTTTTTTTGAAAATCATGAAAATTACCCTACCCCCTCGAAAATCCCGTGTTGTCCTCAACACAATGCTAGAACCGTTTCGCGACCCGAACGTCCCCACGCTTGTTTCAAACACGGGTTTCGATGAAAAACGAGATTGAAACAATAAAACAAAATAAAATAAAATTAAATTCTAACTATTTACACAACCAAACCTGGGCCTCTTATGATTGTACTTCCTCCACCGGGCGTAAAATGTAGCCCGCTTTATCCACCTCCAAATTGTTGATGTCCTTGCTCTCCAAATACGGCTTCAAGCGATGTCCGTTTACCGTTTGTTGCTTGTTGGTGTTCTCATCCAAAATTTCAACATCACCAAATATACCAACCCGGCAAACTATGTAAGGACCCATCCATTTACTCTTTAACTTTCCCGCAAACATCTTCAATCTTGAATTGTACAACCAAACCTTTTGACCCACTTCAAAGGTTTTCTTTCTCAATTTAGCATCATGAACCTTCTTTAATTTGTCTTTTTAAGCCGACGCACATTCATATGCCTCATCTCTAATCTCCTCCATCTCACTTAGTTGCAACTTCCTTGTTCTACCCGCCTCATCGTAATCCGCATTTACCGTCGTGATTGCCCAATGTGCTCGATGCGCTAACTCCATTGGCAAATGACATCCCTTTCCATACACCATTCGATACGGTGTTGTGCCAATTGGAGTTTTTTAGGCCGTTCGATACGCCCACAAAGCATCGTCTAACTTTCCCGACCAATCCTTTCTATCAACTCGCACCGTCTTCATTAAAATTTCTTTTATTTGACGGTTGGACACTTCAACTTGTCCACTTGTTTGAGGATGGTACGGTGTGGCAATCCGGTGATTCACACTATATCTCTTCAACAATTTCCCAAAATAATATTTTTAAAGTGTGATCCACCATCGCTTATGATTACTCTTGGAATTCCAAACCGGGCAAAAATGTTAAATTGAACAAATTTACAAACAACCAAATGGTCATTTGTCCTTGTAGCAACTGCTTCAATCCACTTCGAGACATAGTCCACCGCCACCAAAATATACAAAAACCCGTTTGAATTAGGAAACGGACCCATAAAGTCGATGCCCCAAACATCAAATATCTCTACAACCAAGATTGGTTGCATTGGCATCTCATCCCTTTTGGATATGCTCCCTAACCTTTGACAATTTAAACAATTCCGGGCGAATTCGCAAGCTTCTTTAAAAATTGTAGGCCAATAAAACCCACATGAAAGCACCCGGTAACCGGTTTTATGTCCACTGAAATGCCCACCACAAGCGGAAGAATGAGCATGTGTCAAAATTTCTTTAACATCTGACTCGGGAATACATCTTCGGATCACTTGATCAGGCCCGATCTTGAAAAGATCCGGTTCATCCCAAATATATTGCTTCACTTGGACCATGAATTGTTGTCGTCGTTTCTTGGTTCAATGATCCGGAATAGCACCCGTGGCCAAATAATTAACATAGTGGGCATACCACGGTGCGGCTTGAGTAGACATGGCTAAGAGTTGCTCATCCGGAAATCTTTCATTTATTTCAGTCAAATCTTCACTCCCTTCTACCGGAATTCGAGACAAGTGATCCGCTACAACATTTTCACTCCCTTTTTTATCCCGAATCTCCAAATCAAACTCTTGGAGTAGCAAAACCCATCGAATCAATCGTGGCTTGGCATCTTTTTTCTCCATCAAATATCGAACCGCACTATGGTCCGAATATACCACCACCTTGCTCCCCCAAATATACGAACGAAACTTGTCCAAAGCATACACCACCGCTAATAATTCTTTTTCGGTTGTGATGTAATTCAGTTGCGCTTCGGACAAAGTTTTGCTCGCATAGTAGATTACCACCGGCTTCTTGTCAACTTGTTGACCCAAAACAACACCAATTGTAGTGTCACTTGCATCACACATTATCTCAAATGGCTTCGACCAATCCGGCGGTTGCAAAATAGGAGCCTTGACCAAATGTTCCTTCAAAACATTGAAAGCTTGCAAACATTCATTAGTAAAATCAAAGGGAACATCTTTCAATAACAAATTACATAAAGGCTTGGTAATGACACTAAAACCTTTAATAAAACGTCTATAGAAGCCCGCATGTCCCAAGAATGATCTTACCCCCTTCACATTTTTCGGTGGTGGCAATGATGATATTACCCGAATTTTTGCCTTGTCCACCTCCATACCCCGCTCAGAAATTACATGGCCTAACACAATTCCCTCTTGCACCATGAAATGACTTTTCTCCCAACTAAGCACTAAATTTTTCTCAACGCATCTTTTTAAAACTTTTTCCAACTCGTTGAGACAAGATTCAAAACTAGTGCCAAATATTGAGAAATCGTCCAAAAACACTTCCAACGATTCTCCAACCATGTCCGAGAAAATACTCATCATACATCGTTGAAAAGTCGCCGGAGCGTTACACAATCCAAATGGCATCCGCCTAAAGGCAAAAGTACCATATGGACAGGTGAAGGTGGTCTTGTGTTGGTCATCCGGGTGTATTGCTATTTGATTATATCCCGAATACCCATCTAGAAAGCAATAGTATTTTTGACCCGAAAGTTTTTCAATAATTTGGTCAATAAATGGAAGTGGGAAATGGTCCTTAGAAGTAGCGGCATTCAACTTTCGGTAATCAATGCACACCCGCCACCGGTAACGGGTCGGGTAGCAATTTGTTCACCATTGTCATCTTTAATTACTTGAATACCGGACTTCTTAGGGACCACTTGAGTAGGACTTACCCAAGCACTATCCGAAATGGGATAGATAATTCCCGCATCCAACCACTTAATTACCTCTTTCTTTACCACTTCTCTAAGGTTCGGGTTCAACCTTCTTTGCGCTTCTCTCGTGGGTTTTGCATCCTCGGTGGTAATAATCTTGTGCATAACAATGGATGGACTAATTCCTTTAAGATCGGCAATCGTCCACCCAATAGCTTCTTTATTTTCCCTCAAGACTTCCATCAACGCTATCTCTTGTGCCATCTCCAAATTAGAGGCAATAATGACCGGTAATGTGTCATTATCCCCTAAGAAAACATATTTCAAGTGGCTTGGCAAATCTTTGAGTTCCAACTTTGGTGCCACTTCTAACGAGGGTTTTGTGCCCGAATCAATTTCCACCGGCAAACTATCAAAATGGTGGGACCATGGTGGTCGACCCTCCTTCAACGCCAACACATCTTGCTTTTCTTCTTTAATCTCCAAATCAAAAGCATGTACCTGTTCAGAAAAATTACAAGCACACAATTCCATTCCATCTTTCTCATACTCATATGGATTGCATCCCTCAATGATATCTGCCATAAAACATTCTTCAACACCGGAATCATTAGTATTGTTAGTAAAAACATTTAAACACATTTTCCGGTTTCCAAATGTCATATCGACCGTGCCAAATCTACAATCAATTACCGCATGTGCGGTGTTCAAAAATGGCCGACCCAATATAACATTTTGTTGCTGTTTTGAATCTGTGGATGAGTAATCCAATACCAAAAAATCAACCGGGTAATAAAATTCATCAATTTTAACAATAACATTTTGAACCATCCCCCGGGGTAACTTATGAGACAACTCGGCTAAAACAACCGTTGTCTCCACCCTAGCTAATGGACCAAAGTCATATTGATCATACAACCCACCCGGTAAAATACTCACCCTGGCTCCAAGATCTAGCAATGCCTTTGCCATTTGAAAATTACCAACTTGAATATTTATTAATGGCGTGCCCGGATCTTGGAGCTTAGGAGGAAGCTCCCCATTTAAAACTGCACTCACTTGACCGGTGACGTTTACCTGCTTAGGCATTTTTTTTCTTTTGTTGCCTCTTTTGCGTGCACAATTCTTTCAAAAATTTAGCATATGCGGGTACTTGTTTTATTGCATCAAGTAAAGGAAGATTTATTTTTACTTGTTTAAACATGTCCCACATTTCTTCTTTTTGGGGACCTCTTGATGCAATAAAATTTTTCTTACCCGGTTCAAGTAGAGCCGATGGAAATGGAACTTGATTCGGCTCATTTTCAACTTTTTTATTTTTCTCATTTTCACTCTCTTCCGGTTTTTTAACATTTAATTCTTTTTGTAAAACCGGTGTAACTTCATCATTTTCACTTTCATCACCCATAACATCCTCAACTACCCCCTCGACAAAACCCGATGACAAATCAGCTTTAAATTCTTTACCGCTCCTTAAAACACTCACTTGATTAACATTAACATTATTACCTCTTGACGAGCCATGTGACGGATTTACCTGAGTATCGCTAGGAAGCTTTCCTTTACCTTTCTTCAATTCCGCCACGTCAGTTGCTAATTAACCCATTTGAGTTGTCAATGCTAGAATGCTTTTATCACGAACTTCATCCTTTTGTATCCGAGCTTCATCAAGTTGGTTTCTCTTTTGCATGTCTTGTTGCATCGCTCGAAGCATCTCCATGACTTCATTCCCGCTTGATGAGTCTTGACCCGAATTCCTTTGACCAGTTTGAGCTTGCCCTTGGTAGCCACTGTTGTATCCACCTCTATAATTTCCTTGATTGTATTGTTGACGAGGCACATAATTACCTTGAGCAGCTTGAAAATTCGGGTTGGATTGATTTGATGCATTTCCATACCGAAAGTTTGGATGATTTCGTAACCCGGGGTGATAAGTGTTAGAATTCATGTCATAATTTCTACCACCCCCTTGAATAGCATTCACTTCCTCCGTTTGTCCTTCATTTACCACCACTTGACAAACCTCCGCCGTGTGGCCTATTTCTTGACAATTGTTACAAACATTGTACAATTGATTTGAATTTTGTACATTACCACTTTCTACCCCATGCACTTGAGGTCTTTGAATTACATGCCTTGCTCGTCTAGATGATTGAGCTTTTCTTTTGGAAGTCACCGCCATTTGCTCTAAAAATGCCCAATCATCTTGCTCATAATTTGTACCAAAAGTACCATTTGTGATGGACATTAAATCACGAGCATCCTCCGAACTCAAACCTTCATGAAAAGCATTCAATAATTCCCAAAGTTGAATCCCATGGTGAGGACAATTTCTTAACATCATATTGAACCTCTCGAACGCTTCATAAAACATCTCTCCCGATTGTTGTTGAAAGCTTCTCAACCCTCTCCTTGCATCATTAGTCTTTTGAGAACTATAGAATTCATCCAAGAATATTTGTTGCATATCGGCCCATGTAAAAATGGATGCGGATGGTAAAGTGTGAAACCATCTTTTTGCCTTGTCTTCCAATGAAAATTGGAAGAGAACCAACTTCACATCATCTGCAGAAAAACCTTGTCCCCCAATAGTGTTGCAAATAGAATCGTATGTCTCCAAATGAAAATAAGGCTCTTCCGTTGCTAGCCCCTTGAATTTTGGTAAGCTTTGGAGTGCGGTTGTTCTAACTTCAAAAGTTCTTCCATTTGCATTTTGCGGAATCACTATTGGTGATGGATTATTAGTGATAATAGGCCGAAAATGTGCTTCAATTCCCCGCACAACATCACGGTGGAGTCTTCTAGGTGCTCCCAATGGCGCTCTTGGTTGACCCATTTGTCCTTGCATTGCACCTTGTGGTGCAAATTGTTGTTGATGCTGATTTTGATGCATAGGTGGTTGTTGTTGGTGAATCGGCCTTTGATGTTGAGCTTGCATGTTTGGAGGCCGCATTTGATTAAGTGGTGTGGGCCGTTGCAAGTGCAATCCTTGCGGTCTAACATGTTGCACACCAACCGGTAATCTTCCCGGGTCTTGAAATGGTAAAAGTGGTTGACTTACTTGACCCGTTTGAGCTTGAGATCCCACAAATGCACCTTCACCTCCATAATAATACCCCTCTTCATTATACCCACTAAACTCTTCATCATCATACCCATCATCATACACATCTCTTTGAAATCTAGAATTTTGGCCACCTTGAAAAGATGAGTAGTAAAAACCCGATTGGTTAGGTGGTTGATAAGTAGATGTGGTGTGGACAATTGTTGAACCTTGTCCTTGTGGTTGTGGGATAGTAGAAGCTGATTGACCCGTAGTTGGAAAAAAATGGGAGAATGGTGGTATGGTGTTTGATGGATTAAAGGTAAGATTTGGATCACTTTGAATGAAACTCGGTTGGGTGGTATGGATTGGTGTTTCAGGACTAGTGGAAAGGTTAGGCATTGTGGTGTTGGGTGAAAGTTGTGAAGACGTAGGCATGAATGATGAGGTCGTTTGACCCGTTGTTGGTAAGTGAGAGTCTTGCATTATGTTTCTTGGTGTAAACGGTGAAGTAGGTGAATCAATGACTCTGTTTCTTCTTATCAAAACTCGATTCTTTCTCAATGTCCTTTCAATCTCTGGATCAAACAAAAGTGGTGATGACTCATGAGAGCCTCTAGTATGCATACACTTGAAGTACCTGCACACTAAACACAACCAGTGTAAACCCGAAAATAACAAAACAAAACTAAAAGCTTAACACACGTTGCGCACTACTCCCCGGCAACGGTGCCAAAATTTGACGTGATTGTCGTGGTACACGTAAAATTTCCCAATTAAAACTATTGAATAGTGGCAAGAAGGTATCGAACACAGGGAGTTTGTGGAAAATGTGCAATTTCTAGCTTTGTTAATTAACTAAAATTAAACTACTTAACAAAAAGTAAATGATTAAGATTTTTGGTTGTTTTGAGTTGAACTAAAATAACGACTAATTATCGATTCAAACTTAAAAGCGTTTCTTCAAATTATGAGATAATGACCATTCAAGGATCCGGTTTCTCTAAACACATGTGTGAATTTCAACTAGAAAGAGTTACATAGACATAACTCATGTACAAACAATTGTTGTGATAAAAGGGAACAAAGTACTCGGATTAAATTAACGCGAGGTTGTTTCCTGATGACCAATTAATCAATAACCAACCCCCAATCCTTCCCGTGATATCTCGATTGTTAGCAACACCAAGAACGTACGATAAAGACTAAGAATTAGTAAATTAATCAACACACTACAAGCAATTGTTCATACACCATAATAATCAAGTAAGGTACCAAATTATTATTCTAGAAATGTAAGAAAAACACACATAAGAGTTTTAGAAAAACCTTCACCACGAATGGTCACCAAATGTTTAGCCTAACATAGCTTGGTGAATCATCATAATCTTCAAATAATTGTTCATAAGAATTACAAACATAAACCCAATGATTAGAAATGTTCTCCAATGATTAGTTTCAGCCAAAATCGCCCAAAAGTTGCTTAGAAACGTTCACAAGTGAGAAGATGCCCAAAAGACACCATAAATTCGAGTTTAATAGCAGGAGTTACAAGTTGGTGCAGATGCCACCGTACCTTACGGTAGCACCGTAAGGTACGGTGGAGTATACATAAGTGACGGTAGATCTAGACTGATGGATGGTAGCCATTTTTGCCCAGTAGCCACCGTACCTTATGGTGGCACCGTAAGGTACGGTGGAGCCTTCAAATTTCCACTTTTTTCTTCCTTCTAATCCACCTCGTCCCGATCCATTCCGGTCCAATCCAACGCTCGTAATTCTTCGTTTTTAGCTCCTTTTCACACCTGCAACCAAAGTACTCGTAGTCACCCAATTCCAAGTAATATCATGATCAAATGTGGTTTATATAAGCGTTTTAACATTATAAAGGGTTGTTCCTTGAACCACCCGTCACTTACCGAGGATACCACCAAATTCAAATGGCGTATGAAGATGAAGACCGAACCGCCTTCAGGACCGACTGAGGGGTTTACTATTACACCAAAATGCCCTTCGGCCTAAAGAACGCAGGCGCTACCTATCAGCACCTAATGGACCAAGCTTTCATAAACCAGATCGGCGTCAACCTAGAAGTTTACATCGACGATCTAGTTATAAAAAGTACCCAAGAAGACACCATGCTACTGGATATATAGGACACCTTCGAACAGCTGCGCAAAATTTTTGGAGCCGAAGAAGGGAAATTTTTGGGCGTCATTGTCACCAATGGCAGCTTCAAGCCAAACCCGGAGAAAATCCAGGCTATCCAAGGCATGCCGTCACCCAACTCAATCAAGGACGTTCAGACACTCATGGGGGTGCGTAGTCGCCCTCAACCGTTTTTTTATCAAACTAAGCATCGAAGTCTTTTCCCTTTGTTCATGCACTGCGCAATGTACTGAAAAAGACACAGTTCCGCTGGACTCCAGAAGCGGAAGTGGCTTTTCGTGAAATGAAACAATGTTTGACTTACTTGCCAACGTTAACAGCACCTCTACCAAAAGAACCTCTGACGCTATACCTATCCGCATCTGAAACAGCGATAGGCGCAGTACTTCTGGTCGAGCGCAACAAAGTCCAAACACCAATTTATTACATCAGTCGTACCTTAGCAGATGCAGAAACCAGATACTCCACAATAGAAAAACTGGTCCTAGCACTCGTACATGCATCCAGACGTCTCTGACGGTACTTTCAAGGACACCCAATCAACGTCCTAACAAACTACACAATCAACACCGTGCTCTCAAAACCGGAATTATCTGGCCTCCTAGCAAAATGGGTGATCAAACTAGGCACCCACACCATCATATACAAACCAAGACCGACGATCAAAGGGTAGGTCCTCGCAGACTTCATCGATGAAATTCCAGCAGAAAAGATACAAGAATGCCAAAGCGAACAAGACCCGAAACCCATCCCAGACTCCCGCGTCACATGGTCGTTGTTCACTGACGGAGCTTCTAACAATCAAGGCATGGCTAACACAAATGGGCGTCAACCAGATCTTCACGTTCGTAGCGCACCCCCAAGGAAACGGACAAGTAGAACGCATCAATAGGTCAATGGTTGAAGGAATCAAGACACGCCTAGGCTCAAAACGAACAGGCTGGGTCGATGAACTCATGCATGTCTTATGGGCGCATCGGACCCTAACAAAGACTAGCACAGGCGAAACAGACAACGACAGAGAACTGCGCCTCAATTTAGATCTCTTAGACAAAAGACGAGAAACGGTTGCCATACGCGAAGCAAATTATAAGAAACAGCTTGAGCGTTACTACAACTCCAAAGTTAAAGCATGCGCATTCGACATCGGGGACTACGTCCTAAGGGACAATAGCGCGTCTCACTCCGAGCGCCCAGGAAAATTAGCACCTAACTGGGAGGTCCCTACAAAGTTCAACAAGTATTAGGAAAAGGGGCGTACGCATTTCAAAGACTCGACAGCACACCCATACCAAGATCGTGGAATGTAGCGCAACTGCGCCCTTGTTATTTATAAAAACTCCTTATGTCTTCATATACCACTACAATTGTTCAAAAGATTACAAGACTATACGCATGATGTTCCAGCATGGCCGTCCAATATGAAGTTAATTAAACTCTTCATCTCGGACGCCACCTGGTCTTCTAAACATGACTTCTCCATGCCAGACACAATATGAACGTCCAATATGAAGTTAATTTACTCTTCATATCGGGCGCCACCGTGCCTTCTAGGCATGACTTTTTTCATACCGGACGCAACATGAACGTCCAATATGAAGTTAATTAAACTCTTCATATCGGATGTATCCTTGCCTTCTAAAACATGAGCTCTTCTTGACAGACGCAATATGGTCGACCAACATAAAGTTAATCAACTCTTCATATTGGACGCCACACAAGAAAATATATAGACGCCTAACTACCTATCACATTCAAGACAATCAAGGGGCACGCATAGGCAGAATTCATAAAAGAAAACTTAAATAATTCAAAACAAACATTTACAAAATTTGAAAAAGAAAGACAAGTACAACATATATTCGGGAGGCTCATGCGCCGTGCCAGAGCCACCCGCCTCCGACGCAGCCCTATCAGCAGCTGCCTTCACTTCCCGCTCACGCCCAATCCGATCGAACTCCCCCATCTAGTATTTGAATCAACCAATCGGATCCGCATCTGCAAGACATTTCTGGATGGTGCCCATCACCGGAAACTTCATCTTGTCAAGCTTTTCCAGCTGATCAGTTATCTCCGTTTCCGTATCAACATCTTGAAAAGGCTCATCAGAAATTGGGGCACCATCCTTGGCCGCAAGATAGCCCTCCACCCATCCACCACGGAGCCCAGCAACGCGCGCAGCGTTCACAATCTCCGCTACCTGCTCCCCCTTCTTTGGCTCATTCCAGATACGCCTAAAGATATGCAAAAAACAAATATACGTAAGGCAACATCAAAGACAAAAAGAGCGTACAAACATGAAAACAACTTACCCCAGCCACACCATCGGTCATCATCCAAATGGCGTTCTCATCCGACGCCTTCTTTGACTCCAGAAGGGCGGCCTTCTCCGAAGACCACTCCTCCTTCTCCCTTGCAAGGACGCCCACCTCATTCTCCAGTTCCGAGATACGAGTAGCCGCCCTAACAACATCCTCGTCCTTACTCTTCAGTTGAGCAAGGACGTCAGCATATTTGGAGGTCAGCCCCTACAACTAACTTGCCTTAGCGGCCTCAACCTTTTTTTGGTTGGCGATGTCCTGTTCAGCTTTCTGTGCCAACAGACGGCGGCGCTCAAGTCCTTATTCACAGTAGCAGAAGACTCCACCCAGGACCTCTGTTTCTCGGTTGCCTCCTGATCCTTCTGCCGGACATCCCCCTCCAACTTCCTGACCTGCTCAACCAGCAGCATCCGAGCAGTCTCAAAAACGCTTTTCTCACGAGCCAGAGGCTCCGCTTCCTGCGCAACAGTCGTTTGCTCATCCAAAAACTCATCTTCCGCCCGGTGGATACCATACACATTACCCAACGCTTGCGTCAGATTCGAGCACAGCTCAGAAAAACACAGTGCCCCGATCCTGACCTCGTTGGTGGCTATGTTCCGCCGGCAGAAGCGCAAAATCCACAAATTCCTCAGCCACGAAGGTTCTGAGCAACCGACAACTCTCAGTAATACACCACTTGGGGGCGTACGCCGGAGCGTCAAGTTTAAAGGTGAGGTCACTAGTCGACGCCTCACCACCTTCAACCTTCTTCAAATGTGGCCCTTCGACACCACCACTACCAAACAAACCCACAGGAGCCTCCGAACTCTCCAAATCAACGAAGACCGGCTCCGTTGGCGCCACCAAGCCTTGAACACCTAATGACTGGGCCTGCTCTTTCTTAACCGCCACAAGGGCGTCATGTTTCTATAAGAGCTCAAGGCGACGGTTCTCCTCTAACTCTCTCTCCTTTGCGGCAAGGGCCTCCAGGCGGGCGTCCTCAGCAAGCTTTTGCTGAAGCTCGGACTCTAGGGCGCGCGCTTCCTCATCCTTCTTCTTTTGAGCGGCCTTAGGAGCACGCTCCTTCTCAGCATTAATCCGCGCAACCTCCTCATCCAGCGCGGCCTCAACCTTAGCTTGTTCCTCTTCTTGCAGCTTCTTCCTCCTTTCCTCCTACAACTGCTTAATGGCAGAAGGAACGGAGCCTATAACACAAGCAAACATCAAACAGGTCAGAAAAAATCAAAACTTCGACAAACAAAGAAAAAGAAGAACAAAAAGCCAAACAGGCGAGCAAGTTACTTACTACTTATTTTTATCAACGCCTTCTTCCCTAACGGCTCAAGGACAGGCGGGGGATCTAAATCCAACTCAACGTTACCACCCCCCGAGACAACACCCACGAGGATGGGGTGATCACACTACTACTCATCGCCACCTTCTTTGGCGACGGCTCAACGGACGCATCCGGGTGCGACAACCCCAGATACTTCCGCTTGTGGCCAGAACCTACACGCCATACAATTTATTCACAAACAAAGAAAGGTGTAAAATAAGAATATAATGCAAAAAACACCTACCTTGTGTAACATTCATGATTCTTCCCAATAAAGTAACTAAGAATTTAGGAACCTAAAGTGACAATTACCCAAATATATATATATATATATATATATATATATATATATATATATATAAAGTAAAAAAATATATTGATCCTATGTTAGCACACTTATTTTAGTTATGTGTTGATATTAATTAGCTAGTTTTTCGATTTAGACATATTATTTACTAACAAAATTATTTTCTTAACCACTTATATGTATCTAGTACAAAACAAAAAAAATATCAATAACATAAGATGTCATAATTAAAAATTACAAGATAATAGCAATATGATGAGGAGAACATTAAAAATCCTGGTTTGAAACTTTCACAAAACCTACACAACAAGACAAACCAAATTATGTGAACTGATAATTACTAATCAAGCGTGCAACTTTACCAAAATAAATCCAATCAACTATAACCAAGACCCAATCAACCAACCTGGATTAAGCGTCAAGAATTCTTCCATTTTCACAGCTCAAAATTAGCCGAAAAATCAGGGAGTTTTCCATAGATACAAACCGACACACCTTGACCCATTAAATGGTCCCATTATGCTCGTCTTCAAAGCACAACCTCACCCACCATCCCCTCGGGCCCTTTGTGTTCTCCGGCGTGTTTCTCGGCGAAACAACCACACCCATCACCAACCATCGCCACGCGCCACTCTTCGGTTTCAGCCATAACAACCACCACCCGCCACCTCCTACTTGCGGCAGTCGACACATAACAACCACGTCACGACCATCACCATTCCAACCACCGTCATCACAACCAAATACTTCACGACACCATTTGAACTAACAAGCAACATCGATCATCACCACCCTACACTCAACGCCACTGAACACAATCACCATACGATGGTAGTTCTCTTCGGAATATTTCGTTTGCTAACATCAGGTATAAACTATCAATTTTTACTCCGATTTCATGTGATTGCGTTCATATAAAACTAGTTAGATATATAACCATCTCGATTAGTTGAATAAATGGCTCTATGGTTTGTGGAAATTATTAAACCATAGCCATGTATTGACGAATCTGAAAATGTTATACACCAAGTAATTGGCTTTTTATATGTTTCAATACACTTATAATGCCTTTAAAATTTTGACTGTAACAAAAAAAAAAAAGGGATTTTGCTTCATATAGTTGTCATTAGATTTTGTACGCATAATTAATTTTTTTCTAATATAAAATATAAAAAAATAACTATATTACCATGTACATGTACAAATTGTTTGTTACGTAAAACAAAAACATATAATTTAATAAAATATAAATTTCATGTTATATAAACTAACGTTTTTGTATCATAAGTTTTAATCTACAAAATCTAGCTTAGACTTATGAATTGATAATCTTGAAATGTAAGAGTATTTTTGTGAACCCTTTTGTTTTACTAAAGGGATTATTATTTTTTTTTCGCATACTCTCATTCTTATACAAGTAATAACTAAAGAAAACTAGACAAATAAATTTATCTCGTAACTAAAACAAAAGTGATATACTACACACAAACTATATAAACATGGATACTAAAATGCTACACCTAATTAGGTTTAAGCAAATTTCATTGGTTCCCGTTGAGTTCTTGCAAGTCTGTCACAATTAAGGTGAGTTTACATAGCCCCTTTTTTTTTCATTCACTATTTTGGGGTGAAACATGTTACAACATTCAATTTACAATTCAATCATAAGTGTCTATGTGTTATTCTATGTTGCATTATGTCTTAAACATTACTAGGGTAAGCACATTATTCTAGCATAATCATTAACATTGATCAGCCGACGGTATACAATGATAGATCTATTGGACTGACAATCCCACCCGGATATGTGTACCTCCTACATAGGTAGCGTGGGTGATTGTTATCGAATTTATAACAAAATCGAGTGAACCATATGCGTATGGGATGGACCACAATATTCTAGTCACAAGGTTTGATTATGCACTCGATTTACCTGATGGTTTTGTTTTCACATATGGACTAGACTTGCCATGACACTCGAATTGTACAAGTTTTTTTATTCAATTATCAAAACCTATGTAATTCTCACCAACTTTTGTTGACCCAAAAATATTTTCAAAATTAACATGTTTCAAGTAACAATGAAGCTGAGGCTTAGAGTATGCTTGATGGATTACTATGAAGTTATTTGAAGTTGCTTGCTTTATTTTATGTTATGTACTAGATATTTTGGATTTTTAGACAACGTTTAATTTGGATATTTATGCTATCAATAAAGTATTTAAAATTTCAATATATACCATGTGCTACTGAAACAATCATCAATACGTGACATCCCGATGTTTTCGCCATCGGTTGGGGTGTTACAGATTGGTATTAGAGCCTTGGTAATAGGGAATTAGGTTATTAGAAAAATAATCTAGTCTATAACCTTAGGACTTTAACCAGTACTTGCTTCAATTACTTGTAGCTCTACCTTATCCTTATATCTATCCCTATCCTCATCCTTATTCTTACACTAGCTTGGCCTTGTCTACTCACTTCCACTTGCTGCAATCCTAACCTACTCTTAGATTGTTAGAGCAAATTCGTTGGGCTTAGGTCTGATCTGTTTTGATAAGTCAACGTTTTCGTTAATGGATAAATTATTACAATCTTTGTGCTTCATTTTCATTTATACCGCCGCACTCTCATTTAAATTCTAAGTTTTAAATGTCAAAATTTTTGCAATTCAAATCTATTTTCTTCCTTGTATAATTCCCTCAATAGCTTAAATTTCATGAATCATTTGTGGATTTCACAATTATACTTCATTTTACAAACTTATAATATTACCCGTACGTTTAATTACTTTCAACATCTAACCCAAATCACATGTCTCCCTTTGCAACATGTTACTTCTTAAAACTATTACCTTTGATCATTCTGGCCACTTTTATCTTAAACCTCCCCCCTGCATTATTATTTATATTTTCTTAGGTACCCTGAACCATAAAATTTCATCATATTCAAGATTTTTAAGTCTTTTTTTTTTTCAAACTACAATCTCATAACGCGTGTATTGGAGATACTCTAGCACCGAAACTAAAGAGTACTGAATTTTGTCAAACTTTCATCACCTGAGAATTTCACAAACTATAGCAAATAAATTATTTGTCAAAAAGTCTTTTATTTCCACAAATTTATCTTTTATGAAAAAAAAAATTTATTGGCGTAACAAATGATTTTTGATAAAAATATTTTAATCAATTAACAATCACTTCTTTTATGGATTAATCAAAGTCTATTATACAAATGTCTCAACAAAATCTTGATTTTTGGAACCCGACATCGTGTTTAAAATCTCCGACTCACCAAAATATTATGATCTAAATCCATTTAGTTTGTACTATTTACCAAAAAAAAAAAAAAAATTACCCTTCAAATTCTCCATTGATTATTGTTTTAAACCGGTTTGAGCCATTACGACCTTTGTATTTACCACAATCATGCTTTACTTGTGAAGATCCCATGATTTCTCATACATTTGATTATAACATTGATTCCAACCTCATTATTCACCTCTTGTTACAACGTGCTATTTAATTACCTATGCTTCATAATCTCCTTAATTTGTGTGTTCCTTTTATTTGAAAACCTATTGATTAAACTTCAAATACTTAAACCTTATTAAATTAAAAAAAAAAACTACTGATTTGGTCCTAAATGTCCATACCCAAATTTTTGTACAAGGAGGACCCTTATTCCAAAACCACCAACTACTGTTTTCATCGAAATTTTCACCCACTCTTCAAACCACCATTATTTTTACAAAATCTCATCTAATTATACAAACCTACCCCCCCCCACCAATTTTTTTTTAAATTGCATTTTGAGCGGCATACTTACACAAACCAAATTATTTCCAAACAAATGATCAGGGTTTCCGTACCAGCTAAACTTAGAAAATCTCTCAACTCCTTGAAATATACAACTCCGATCGATTGGTTGCATCCTCAATAAATCAATCACGCTAGATTTATCTAAAAATCGTCTTTAAATAAAGAATGAAATCCTCTTCAGATCACAGCCCGCAATCTCATTTGCATGAATCTAGGTTGACCATCCACATTTTTAATTTATCATGAACATGTCTAACTGCCTTCTTCCTTTTCTTAACCTATAAACTAACTTTTATCAACTATTTTTACATCCACTATTCTATGCAACTTGATTATACTATGGACTTTCATCATTCTCTCAATGACTAAATGTATAATCTTCGCCTTTTCGAACATGAACTTGACTTTCATGATAACCAAACCATTGAAAGCTTGGTACTTGATTATTTATATTTTTTTTCTAAACTCATGATTGCTTGTTACATGAAACTTGATTCTTAGTGATACATGAGGATTTGATTATCTACTGTATTTGAGCATATGATTATTCACGATATTTGAAAACATGGATAGCTAAGTATGGACTATTTGCTATAATCACATCTAAACCCATTAACCTTGTCTAGGGCAATACAATCACAACTCGCATGCTATACTTGATACTTGTTGCATTTACAAACTTGCTTACATATATGTATTACCAATTTGCAATTTATGTGTTGAGCTCCAAAAACAATTGTTACATTTAATCAACAACCGGTTGAGGATGAAGTACTTGCTCAACAGTTAGTAGAGTACCAAATAACCTACTCAACGATTGGTAGAGGCCCTAACAACCTGCTCAACAATCGGTAGAGGTTCTTACTCACTGACTAGTAGAAGTCTTTTTTTTTCTGCTCAACAGTTGGACTCATTTTCGGATACATTGTATACGATTCAAACTCAAGGTTATTTTGCATTGTGTATGTGTCTAGAGTTATAGAAGGACACAAAACCCTAATGTAAGGTAAATTGGTGATTGCGATCCGGAACGTAATCATGAATCTACAGGTACGTTAAGGTAGTGTGAAATTCTATCAAGGTTCTTCGGTAGATAACCAATTATAAACCCTAGTTATTTGGTAGTCCATTTAGTCTGTCCATAGTTAGTCAAATCGTGCATTCATTTTGGCGTTCCTGAAAGTTAGGTTTAGTGTTAGACACTTATATATTTCTCGTCGCTATTTTTAGATCAACATAATCCAACCATCAGAACGCGTACATATCATTTCTCATATCCAATATCATTTGAAACATTTTATTCTATTACCCGTAAATTTTGCCGTGCTTTAAACTAAACTACAGACACCCTAAAAATTACACAACCACCATCAACCCCATGTAATTAATAACTTCGGGACGAAGTTTCCAAAAGCAGGGGAGACTGTAACTTTCATGATTCTTCCCAATAAAGTAACTAAGAATTTAGGAACCTAAAGTGACAATTACCCAAATATATATATATATATATATATATATATATATAAGTAAAAAAATATATATTGATCCTGTGTTAGCACACTTATTTTAGTTATGTGTTGATATTAATTAGCTATTCAGTTTTTCGATTTAGACATATTATTTACTAACATAAATTATTTTCTTAACAACTTATATGTATCTAGTACAAAACAAAAAAAAATATTAATAATATAAGATGTCATAATTAAAAATTACAAGATAATAGCAATATGATGAGGAGAACACTAAAAATCCTGGTTTGAAACTTTCACAAAACCTACACAACAAGACAAACCAAATTATGTGAACTGATAATTACTAATCAAGCGTGCAACTTACCAAAATAAATCCAATCAACCAACCTGGATTAAGCGTCAAGAATTCTTCCATTTTCACAGCTCAAAATTAGCTGAAAAATCAGGCAGTTTTCCATAGATACAAACCGACACACCTTGACCCATTAAATGGTCCCATTATGCTCGTCTTCAAAGCACAACCTCACCCACCATCCCCTCGGGCCCTCTGTGTTCTCCGGCGTGTTTCTCGGCGAAACAACCACACCCATCACCAACCATCGCCACGCGCCACTCTTCGGTTTCAGCCATAACAACCACCACCCGCCACCTCCTACTTGCGGCAGTCGACACATAACAACCACGTCACGACCATCACCATTCCAACCACCGTCATCACGACCAAATACTTCACGACACCATTTGAACTAACAAGCAACATCGATCATCACCACCCTACACTCAACGCCACTGAACACAATCACCATACGATGGTAGTTCTTTTCGGAATATTTCGTTTGCTAACATCAGGTATAAACTATCAATTTTTACTCCGATTTCTTGTGATTGCGTTCATATAAAACTAGTTAGATATATAACCATCTCGATTAGTTGAATAAATGGCTCTATAGTTTGTGGAAATTATTAAACCATAGCCATGTATTGACGAATCTAAAACTGTTATACACCAAGTAATTGGCTTTTTATATGTTTCGATACACTTATAATGCCTTTAAAATTTTGACTGTAACAAAAAAAAGGAATTTTGCTTCATATAGTTGTCATTAGATTTTGTACGCATAGTTAATTTTTTTTCTAATATAAAATATAAAAAAATAATTATATTACCATGCACATGTACAAATTGTTTGTTACGTAAAACAAAAAAACATATAATTTAATAAAATATAAATTTCATGTTATATAAACTAACGTTTTTGTATCATAAGTTTTAATCTACAAAATCTAGCTTAGACTTATGAATTGATAATCTTGAAATATAAGAGTATTTTTGTGAACCCTTTTGTTTTACTAAAGGGATTATTTTTTTTCCGCATACTCTCATTCTTATACAAGTAATAACTAAAGAAAACTAGACAAATAAATTTAACTCGTACGTAAAACAAAAGTGATATACTATACACAAACTATATAAACATGGATACTAAAATGTTACACCTAATTAGGTTCAAGAAAATTTCATTGGTTCCCGTTGAGTTCTTGCAAGTCTGTCACAATTAAGGTGAGTTTACATAGCCCCTTTTTTTTCATTCACTATTTTGGGGTGAAACATGTTACAACATTCAATTTACAATTCAATCATAAGTGTCTATGTGTTATTCTATGTTGCATTATATCTTAAACATTACTAGGGTAAGCACATTATTCTAGCATAATCATTAACATTGATCAGCCGACGGTATACAATGATAGATCTATTGGACTAGCAATCCCACCCGGATACGTGTACGCCCTACATAGGTAGCGTGGGTGATTGTTATCGAATTTATAAAAAAATCGAGTGAACCATATGCGTATGGGATGGACCACAATATTCTAGTCACAAGGTTTGATTATGCACTCGATTTACCTGATGGTTTTGTTTTCACATATGGACTAGACTTGCCATGACACTCGAATTGTACAAGTTTTTTTATTCAATTATCAAAATCTATGTAATTCTCACCAACTTTTGTTGACCCAAAAATATTTTCAAAATTAACATGTTTCAGGTAGCAATGAAGCTGAGGCTTAGAGTATGCTTGATGGATTACTATGAAGTTATTTGAAGTTGATTGCTTTATTTTATGTTATGTACTAGATATTTTGGATTTTTAGACAACGTTTCATTTGGATATTTATGCTATCAATAAAGTATTTAAAATTTCAATATTTACCATGTGCTACTGAAACAATCATCAATACGTGACATCCCGATGTTTCCGCCATCGGTTGGGGTGTTACACCTTGGCCGGTCGCCACTTCAACATTCTCCACTCCACCGCTACTTGAACCCCCAGTTTGGGACGCAGTCGCCGGAGTGTTGGAACTACCACCTACAGTGCGACGCACACGGGGGATTAGATTAGACGATGATCCACTAGATTCATCATCGGATAAAAATACATAATCAACCCCTGCCGCAGTACGCTCAGAGAAAGGGTCGGGATTAACAAGGAACCCAACCGCTAAGGGGTTTTCAAGCACACCTTCGATTTGAGCAGGGATCAGGAAATCGCCCCGCATCTTTTTAACTCTAGAAACCTCACCACCGGGGATCTCTACAAACGCGGTATAGGACACACGCGCAGCAAAGAAGTCAAACAACCTCTCACATGCGAAAGCGGAACATGCAAATTCAAAAGTCAAAACTTCACAAACAGACAAGAAGGGAATAAAACAAAAAGAAAAGCAATTACCTTCAACCAACTGCATAGCTCCATCACCAATGGGAAGCACGTCATACCCCTCTCTAATCCCCAAACGGCTAACTCCGAGCATTCTCAACATACCCTCGTCACACTTCTCCAAGTCATCCAGATGGGTCTGATGCGCACACAGCAGCTTGAACCACTCCTCCTTCTGAAAATCCTTCATCACCTCAAAGGACGGAGGTTTCAGACCGGCCCTCAAGTTCATCTACTCCATCTCCGCTAGAATGACCTCCTTCCTTAGATAGAAGAAGCACCGTTTCCAGTCACGAAGGCTCTATGGCGAGCTCTTCGGAGTCACAATAGCCACCGACTTGGACCTCTCAGTGAACGACATCCACCCACTCTCCTTCACCTCCAGTCTATAGAAAACGTTGAAACGTTCGAACTGGGGCTCCATCCTCAAGGATCTACAAGCAGCTTCAAAATGCATCACCCTCATCACCCCAAAGGGGCTCATCTGAGAGATGTGCATGCCATATTGTTGAAGCAAAGATACCAAGAATCTAGACACAGGAAGCCGGAAGAGACTCTTAATAAAGAAGGCCTCATACAGACAGATCTTAACCGTCGGACAACCCATCGTAGTCTTGCCCTTCTCCGGCAGCTCCAGCTCCCATTCCGGGAGAATATTGTATTTCTGTAACAAACTCTAGTACTTATCCCTCGAAAAGTGTGACACCCGGCATGTTCGGCTTAAACATTTTGGTAAAACATAAGTCTACCTTAGCGAGAAACATTTATAAAAAGACTTAACTGGGATAGTTGAGTCGGGTTATGATAGGATTGTCCAGGGTTCAATGATCTGGAGGATCATTGGGAGTCGTTTTGGGAATACACTGGTACTGGGTCCCGTTGTTGGTGAAATTACATGAACTGAATCAAGTATGATATATAGATTATTAACATACGTGTGACATAACATGATAATACATTCTACAAAGGCGTGAAAATGATTATACGTGCCTATATATGCTTAACATGTGTTAGAATTGCATGTTCATATGTTAGGATGTGTTTAAATGCGTTAAAACAACAAAACTGGAAAATCTAGAAAACAAAAGTCTTGGTTCGACCCATAGCGTGGGGGCGAACCTGGATGAGAGAACAACATAGAGTCCATTTGACCTTGTAGAGGGAGCGAAGCTGCTACCTTCGACCTTATGCAAGGGGCAAATGTGGATTAGTATAAATACCACACTTTGTCAATTTTCACCATTTCACAAACCCTAGACGCCTCTAAACACTCTCAAACGATTTTCATCACTGAGGAAGGAGTTTTTGCTCTCGTTTTTCATAATCTAACCTACAAACAACATCTAATCAAGAATCTAAGGTGTGTTCTTAATCCTAAACCTTTTAAAAGTATTTTGATTCGTTTTCATCTAATCCCAAATGTCCAGATTTGTTCTAAGGATGTTTTTATGATTAAAAACCTTTCAAATATCTTTCTAAACAAAACCTAATCATTAAACATGGGTTTTCATATCCATAAACATATGTTAGTGATGTGTTATGTGATATTATGTGTTGTTTAATGATTTGCTGCTGAACTAATGATAGAAACATGATCTAGGGCTGCTATTATTTTGGGTTTATGATTGTTTAAGGTTACAAGTAGATGGATGATGATATTATGTTGGTTTTGGGGATTTTGATGAATTTAGGGTTTGCCATATGAAATGATTATTGATAAAATGATTGGGGATTTTCATAAACAAGTAAAACTGAGTGTTTTGAGATGAACATGAAAAGATTTCAACAAGTTTCCAAATTGGGTAAAGTTTCGTGATATTTTTGGATGGTTTTGATGCATTTTAGAACACTAGGAACATGATAAGTCAAACCTGGACCACGTTCGACCAGCGGGGGGGGGGGGGGGGGGGGGGGGAGGGAGGGAACGTGGAAACCGGGGGTCGAACCTGGACTAAAACAGGGTGAATGTGGAAACCAGAGGCGAACGTGGAAACCAGGGGTGAACGTGGGACAAAAGGGTCGAACCTGGAGTAAAAAGGGGCGAACATGGACTTGTAAAAACCCTGGTTCGACCCTATGCAACTTAAAATGAGATTTTTGATGCAAACTAAGTGTTTTATGCTTGAACCTTGTGTGTAATCTATGTATGCTTGATTAATTTGAGTAATGGGTAACCAACGGCATGTCGGGTCGGTCTAGTGTGTCGGTTGAACAGTCAAACACATTTTAAAACATACTTCGTCACGATCTGGACAATCGGGACTAGATAACCTTATGGTTATTAGTTGGAACACTTATGTGAACATTTTGATAGATCTCCGGTAGTTGGGATTATCAAGAGCTTGGCTTTTCTTAGTTAATTGAAGAACACAACTTAAGGTGAGTTCACAGCCCCACTTTTACTGCTTTTACTTTTGGGGGAGAAAACATGTGCTAAATTTATTTTGGTAACATATGTCATACTATGATTTAACTATGCGTTGCTATACGATCTTTGAAAGTCCCGGGGGAAATCATGAATGTGCGGGGATGCACAACTGGGGAAATGTGGATAGATCTATTGGGTTTGACAGGCCCCACTCGATGGCTTGGAGGGTCGGGCGGGTGCATATTGTCTCGAACTTGCTAAACATTGCTGAACACTCAGGCTGAACATTGGTAACAGTCTAGTAATGGTTTTCCAATCGTAGTAGTAACAAAACATACGCCTAGCTAGCGTACTTTGGTAACATTGATATAGTATGGACAGGTTGGAACTTGGTAACATTTTGTAACACTTTGGTAACGTTTTGAACAAACCTGTGAACTCACCAGCATTATATGTTGACGTCGTTTTGGCATGTTTTTCTCAGGTCGCTAAGGTAGCACAAACGGACTAGGCGCACGAGTCTGCATTGGCGTCTAGGCTTAGTATCATATTTTGAAATAAATGTTTTGAACACGCTGGTACATGGTTTTTGTACTGATTAAATGCTTCCTCTACGGTTTTATAAATCATGAGAACTATGTTTTGAGTTTACATATTTCATATAGTGTTGTTTATTGTGACCGTTGACTTGGATCCTGGTTTGTCATGCGCCTCGCGGTAAAACTCCGCAAGTGGAAATTTGAGGGTGTGACAAAAAGCTTACCTGAGCCTCCACCATCGCCAGCTCAGCTTTCTTGTCATCTGAAGACATGGTTGCAGAGAGAGAAACGAAGAACGAACGAAGATTTTTTGAAAACTTTTTTGACCGAAATTCGAGAGCAAATCACCGAAGAAAAAATAAGATAATGAAGTGTGTGAAAAAAACTCAAGAAGGGAACTCCCATATATACCCATCGCATTAATTACGATGGGAAAGGGAGCAATCATCACAGACGAAAAATTCTGACGGAGGCCCAATCAACAGACAACACGTCAAGAAGCACACGTGACAAACGGCCCACGCGCCGTGCGTGCATCACTCGCCTGAGGATTACAATACCCAACAGCTGTCACATGGCACCGATGATCGACATGTGGCGCCCTACTAACTTCCCAGCCACAACAACTGTCAGACACGTTCTCCAAAGCAGGTGTACAAACCGCCAGACACGTCTCTTCATATCCAAAACATTCCCGCCATTTTAATTCACGCAGAATTTCAAAAGACAAATTCAGTACGCAATAATTACACTCTGCCAGACGCATGATCAGACAAGAAATACCTTTTACACATCTTGGAGAAGCGCACCCAGGCCCAACGCCTTCTTAGGACCCACACCTGTGCACAAAGACAAAATTCCAGGATTTCTTTTATTCACATCTTTAAGATGTGCACCCAAGCCCGACGCCTACACATGCCTCACGCCTGTGCACGAAGACAAAATTTCAGGTTTTCTCCCACACATGAAGAATTAATCTTCTTCATCTTGCTTTAAGCTCTACACATGAAGAATTTCAGGTCCTGCAACAAATGCTTATTCCGTCATACGCCCACAGCTTGATCGTTCTGCGCGCACCAGTTGACGAGGTCATAATAAAAACATGTACACTTTGTTACATGAAAACCTAGTGACGATTGGATGTAACTCAAAGTACACATGCGAACTCAAGTCCAGCACTCCCCTTCCAGAGCAACATGAAAACACTGGACTGGGGGGACTTGAAGGGATATGGTACCAAAACATCAGCAATACCATATCACAAAACTACAGACAACGCCTAGCTGAAACATACACCGCCCGTTTTACGTCAGCGGAATGTCTGGGGTCCATCAGAGAACGAACGCAGACTCACCCGCCCGTTTTACGTGGGCGAAATACCTGGCTTCCAACGGATGCCAGACGCACAATCGCCCGCCCGTTTTACATCGGCGGACCAGATACACTTCAAAGTTTCTTCAGCAAGATAAACAAATCTCCATCGACTGAAAGATGCCTTCTGGGGAAGCCTAGATGCACACGTTCCTGCCCCTGACACCGCAGGCTGCCCGTCGGAGTTCTCAGCCAATCAAGGACTACTCTTAGTCTGACACTCAGAAAGGACGATGACGTGGCGGCCTCCCAGCCAAGATATCTCTCTGAAAGAAGACTTTTTCAACCCTTCAACTTGTCTCAGGTTTCAAGAAAGAGGATGATTACCCACCGCCCTGGATCAGCCAGTAGGCGGACGCCAGGTGTCCACCGCCCACCAACGCCCACTCAACGGACTTCACGCGTACTTTCGTCAGGATGGTAACATCCCCCCTTTTACTCCCTCTTTTTACCAAACCCACTTACACCAATTGGGCTTAGGGACTTGGGCCGGAAACCTAGAGACACCTCTGTCACACCCTCAAATTTCACTGCGGAGTTTATACCGCGAGGAGCGTGACATACCAGGATCCCCATAGCCATAAGTCCTATGAACGACTCTAAATGCCCAAACCATTTAGCTCGTGTTCAAAAATATAGTTTTAACATTTAACCAAAAAGTTTAGATAAGTTGCGGAAGCGTAAATCAAACATAATCGTTTAAATTCATGCGCAAAACAACGCGCTCAAAATAAAACCATTGAATGTAAAGAAAAGTATAAGTTCAATAATGTTCACAACCCATGACACAATGATGCATGTCCTCACGTGTTCCGAACCTAGAGACCTGCAAAAGCATGCTATCGTGTGTCAACATAAAGTTGGTGAGTTCACAAAGTAAGGTAAGTAAAAATGTAGGTTTCCCAAACCAAGAAATAGTAGTTAGGTTTCCCAAACCCAAATGTAGTAATCAACAACCAAAACCAAGAACAAAGTACCACTAGTTCAGCGTATGCCAAGGGTAGCTAACCCATTCATGATAACTAAACAATGTTATACCGAATTGCTATTCAAACGTTGCACTCGCCCCGCGAGCTGGGTTTTGCCTCCCATCATTGCCTATCAACAATGATAAAATCTAAGGTCGTAGTTCACGCCCGGCTCCCAGCACGGTGTGAGGTTTGTCAAACCTAACAGCGCTATCAACTAGTAACCCGCTTGCCATAACCCGACAACTCATTCGGTAAATAGTGAAGGACTTTCGTGATAGAGTGAAGTTTAGTTCATCAAGGACAAAAGATGTGAAACTAGTAAAATGCGATTCCTCCCAGGAATCAGTGTATCTCAACCCGAGATAGAATAAGCAAAACCCAATTCCTCCATGGAATCAATCCATCCCAAAACCCGGGACAAAACAGTAGTCCAAACCTGGACTAGAAAATAGTAGTCCCAAACCGGACTAGAAAAGTTAAGTAAGTTGTCTCAAACCCGAGACGCATGCTTTTGAGAAAAGAGTAGTGAAACTCACCTTAGTATGCAAGCAGGTAAATCCAAATTCCAAAGTAGGGTGTGCTACCGACTCCCTGTTACATGTGTTACTAAGTGAGTATATGTGTAATATCATTACACCATATAACCCGTTTGTCCAAGACGTTTAAAAGTTCAAAACCGTGTAAGTGACACCTAACGATTCTACATGCATAAGTAAACCCTAGGGACCCGTTGGTGAATATGTTGGTCATCATCAGTTTTACACTTCATATGCATTTCATATAAGTGTCCATTCAAGTTCACGTCAATTACATACCACATAAGACTCCAAATAGTCACATAAACACGAAATACACAATCTGCGTTTTTAGGACAGATTATGCGCCATGAAAACTAATTTATTAAAAATACTTATCCAGTGAGTTAGACTCCCAAAATGTTACTAAATATTCTAAGGGATCTACTGGACAAATTCATATTTTTAGTTTGTGATAAAACCTTGTAAAAAAATTATGAAAAATCACGCAACACAGCTATGTCCAGAAAATACACACAACAGATCAGTTTAGTAGAAAAATTCCCAAAAATCGTGTATTCATCCAAACGGGATGAATGCATTTGGAAAAGCCAAGTTATTCCAATGTTAACCTACTTTCCAAATTTCATAACTTAATTACTTGTAAAACTCGAGTTATGATTGTTTAAAGTTGACTCAGTTTGTTAATCCGAAAATCTGATATGACCTTTAATCAAAGAAAATTCCAAAACATATCAAACGACATCCAAATCAGATGATTTTACCCATTCTAAAAATCTAAGACCATGTACAATCCATTCATGCAAAGAATCGATCAAAATCAACATTTTAATGTCACGTAACAGACCCTACAAGTCGACATTCAGATTTTGTCCAGATTCTAATCATGCAATATTATCAATTATATCAAACCCTAGTTGCATATTATCAATCAATAGCACCTAATAATCATCACACAACATCAATAAGAGCCACATCTGATAAAAACCCTAATGATACATTATAAACATCATCATTCATAAACCCTAGGAGTCTAAAACATCAAGAACATGCATAATCATGTTTAACCCATTCAATCTTTATAAACTTCAAGTTTTAATCTTTATGAAAAGGTTTCAGACCTGGACAAACTTAGTTATAGGTTTTTATAACATATTAAGAAAGATTAAAACACAAGAGACTGAAGGTTATACCGCAAGCTCTTCAAAACAATCAACTGAATGCTCTTAAAGCTTCCCGATCGATGTTCTTGCGCCTTAGCAGGTGTTTAGGGGTTAATATTTCGTAATAGGGCAGTGGGGGCGATTAGGGTTTGATTTTAGGAGGTACAAGAGGCTTAAGGTTGCGTAAATACAAGTTTAAGTCGGTTTGGTGATGTCTGGTACCCGCGCGTGGCTGCTTGAAGGCTGTGAGCGGCCGCTCACAGCTCTTCGGCCCGCGTCGGGTTGCCTGCTTCGTTGTACAACGTGTTTTCATCGATGTTTTAGCTATTTTGGACCATAATACGTGTAACCCCATGTGTTAAGACCCCAACCATATTACCGGTCCACTTATTGTGATTTTTATTAACGTATTTGGTTTAAGTTCACGTAATCACATACGGTTTGCACATAGTTTCACAGAGTATCATAGCAGCACGTAATTGAAATCAATCTCAATCAATTAACTCACAATTATTTAACTTAATCGTTCACCAACGTTCGAGGTTCACTAATCATGTATACAGTCTGTTAATTCCCCGAATTACCACTTCATGCAGTTATCACCTTATAACTGTGCGACGTGTGACTTAGCTGGCTAACCATAGTTAAGTAGAATGCATAGAATGTAACTAGAGTTAAGTTAAAGTGAGAACATGAAATTGCGGGGTATCACAACCTCTACCTGGGCCGGGCCCCATTAAGGGTAGAGGATGGGCTGAGAAAGTTGGATGTCGAGGTACTACGAAAGGAGGAGCTCCTTCTCCTTTTGTGGGCATCGGATATTCACTAAGACTTTCATCAACCCTTGTTTATTGTACTAACGTTTAGAGGCTCGGCTCTTCTAATCAGTAGTCTCTTAAACTCCTTGGTCTTGTCCTTAGACCCGCACATTCTTATAAATACATTTCTTTATAAAAACCCCGTAGAATCACTACCCAGATCAGCGCCTATACGGTGATTAAGGATTCGTGTTTCTTCAGTGTGTATATATATTGTATATGTGTGTGTGTGTGTGTATATATATATATATACATTTTGGTATAAAGAATAAAAAAAGACACATCTACATTGTGGGCCAGTGCTTTTTTGCCAACTAGACAGAAATTGCCATGTCAGACGGCTCGTGGCAGTCCATGTCAGCATTTAACAGGCTGAGTTAACCTCAGTTAGTTTGGGACCAACAAAATAAAAAAGTTGACAAGTTGGGACTGTTATCTTACAAGTTTAAAGTTGGGATTATTCCCTTCCAACCCCTCAAAGTTGGGATTATTTAATTCCATTTCCCCTATAATTTGAAGGACCGCATGATCGATTGAGGGAATAATTTGAGAGAGAATATGTGATAACTAAAGATTCAATACATACACAAATGATACAATGGTAGGGGTATTTATACATGGTGAAGGGGTGTGTCCCCTTAGACTATAACCGACGTGATGGTTGGTATTTAACTAACATAACCCTTGACTAACTTAGGATATAATAATACTTAGGATATACATGATATAATATGGAAATAAGAATTAATGTCTAACATTCTCCCCCCTAATTCTTGATTTCCCTAAGGTCTTCAACTCCTATGAGACTTCGCATCTCGAGAAATTTTATTCTTCGTAGTGCCTTGGTGAGTATATCTACTTTCTGCATCTCTCCACTGATATGATCAACTTGTATCTGCTCGTTTTCTATGCATTCTCTGATAAAGTGATACCTTATGTTGTTATGCTTTGATCTTCCATGAAACACTGGATTCTTCATAAGTTGTATTGCTGATTTGTTGTCTACTAGTAGTGTTATCTTCTTTGGTTGTTCACCCGTGAGTTCGCTGAGTACTCCTTGTAGCCATATTGCTTGACATGCTGCTGATGTAGCTGCCATAAATTCTGATTCGCATGATGATAGTGCTACTGTACTTTGTTTCTGACTTGTCCATGTGATAGGTTAATCTCTGTAGTAGAATATTGTTCCTGTTGTTCCTTTTCCATCGTCTTGCTCTCCATAACTGCTGTCGATGTATCCAGTGATTTCTGCTTCTTTTCCTCTGATGTATTGAATTCCGTAATTCAATGTGCCTTTGATATATCTTATTAAGTGTTTATCTGCCTTCATGTGAGTTGTTTTTGGCTTTTCCATAAATCTGCTAATGTATCCAACTGCGTAGTTGATATCTGGTCTGGTATGTGTAAGATACCTTAAGCTTCCAATTAGCTTTCTATATTCTGTTTCATTGTCTGGTTCACTTTCATCTTCTTTAGTGAGCATTAAAACTGACTCCATTGCATATTTAGTTGGATTGCAGTCTTCTAGTCTGGCTTCTTTAATGACTTTCTTCGCGTAGGCTGATTGCTTCAATTGTATCTTTCCTTGTGTTTGACGTACTTCTATCCCTAGATAGTAAGTGAGTGGTCCTAAGTCACTCATTTCAAACTTGCCTTGCATTTCTTTCTTGAAACTTGATATGTCCTTGATTGAACTTCCTGTCATTATTATGTCATCGACATAAACTCCTATAATTATTGTTGACTCCTTTGAAGTTCTCTTGTATACTACTTGCTCTTGTGGACATCTTATAAATCCAATTTCCTTTAGGATGTTATTCAGCCTTATATTCCATGCTCTTGGTGCTTGCTTCAAACCATATAGAGCTTTCTTTAGCTTGTAGACTAGATTTTCTTTTCCTTTCTTTATGAATCCATCTAGTTGTGAAACGTAGACATCTTCCTTTAATTCACCGTGTAAGAATGCTGATTTTACATCTAAGTGATGTACTTGCCATCCTTTCTGTGCTGCCAATGCTAATAGTAGCCTGATTGTTTCTATTCTTGCAACTGGTGCAAATACTTCATTGTAGTCTATTCCTTCTTGTTGTACGTATCCTTTTGCTACTAATCTGGCCTTATATTTGGTGATCTGTCCACTTGCGTCTCTCTTGACCTTGAATACTCATTTTAGACCTATTGGTTTCTGACTTGAGGGGAGTGTAGTCAGTGTCCAAGTATTGTTCTTTTCTATTGAGTCTATTTCGCTTTCCATTGCTTCTATCCATTGTGGGTATTCTGCTGCTTCTTTGTAATTTGCAGGTTCTTCATCGTATGCTAAATATAGATGTTCATATTCTTCTAGTCTAAGAGGTTGTGTGGCTGCGTAGATGTCATTAAGTGATCTAAGGGCTCGTACTGGTCTATGTTGAGAGCCTGGTGAGTCTTCTAACTCTTGAGTGTTTGATTAAACTGCTGGATCACTTGTCGGCGTTTCTTGAACTGTTATTGGAGTTCGTGTAGCTGTGATTGGACTGCTAAAAAATTAATTATCACTTTCTTGATCTTCACTGTCCTCGTTACTTTGCTCTTGAACAGCTTCACTTTCGTGATCTCCATAAACTTCGAATCTTGTCCAAGATGGTTCGTCGTTGCTTCCTTCTTTTAAGTAGTTGTTCAAATCCCATGGTTCGTTTTCTATGAATTGGACATCTCTACTAATGTGTATCTTTTCTTCAACGGGATCATATAATCTATAGGCTTTTAAACCATTTTCGTTTCCTAGATGTACCATTTTCTTGCTTCTGTCTTCCAACTTCTTCAAATAGGGTGTTGTTACCTTTGCATATGCTATGCATCCAAATACTCTAATGTGCTTGATATTGGGTGCTTTGCCATTTATTGCTTCGTAGGGAGTCATTCCCTTTAATGCTTTGGTAGGTAACCGATTCTGTATGTAAATTGCTTGTCTTGTTGCTTCTGCCCATAAGTTCTATGGTACGTTCATAGCCTTTAACATGCTTCTGGTCATACTCGTTACTGAACGGTTTTTTCTTTCTACTACACCATTCTGCTGAGGCGTGTAAGGTGTTGTAAGCTGTCTAAGGATTCCTTTATCCTCACAATATGCGGTAAGAGCTTTAGAAGTAAACTCTCCTCCACGATCCGTTCTTAATCTTTTGAGCTTGTGACTTGTCTCTGTCTGAGCTTCGCTTAGAAACTTCTTGAAATTTTCATAAACTTGATCTTTTGACTTAAGCATGTAGATCCACATATATCTTGAATAATCGTCAACTATCAGGAAGAAATAGTTGTTGCCTGCTAATGATGTGGGTGTAATTGGTCCACATAAGTCTTCATGTACTAATTCTAGAGGTCTCCTAGCTCTAAAATTTGCTTGAGAGGGAAACGGAAGTCTGCTTTGCTTTCCCGTAATACATGCATCACATACTTGAGATGGGTGCTGAATCTTTGGCAATCCACATGCCATTCCTTTTGTGCTCAATTGTCTTAACTCACATGTCCCATACGTGCATGCCATAGCCATGCAGGTGTATCTATTGTAGCTTGTAAACAAATCGGATTTGTTATTCTGAGCTTTACTTTGTAGAGTCTATTTTTAGCTCTTGTTGTAGGCGTCATAGATCCATAGATGTTCATTCTCCATAATTACTTTACATCCTGATTCTGTAACTTGCCCGAGGCTTAAGATGTTGCTTTGTAGTGTTGGAATGTAGTATACTTCTGTGACAAGTCTTTGTTCTCCATTGTTACATTCCAATACTATTGAGCCTTTACCTTTGATGTTTACACACGATCCATCTCCAAATTTTACGCTTCCTGCTATCTTTTCATCTAACTCTGTGAAATAGGAGCGTCTTCCTGTCATATGTTTGCTTGCGCCATTATCTAAATACCATACTTCATTTCCATTTTCTTCATTGTGATAGCGTTCTGGTATTATCTTCTTTTCTTCGAGAACTACATTTCTTTCTTCACCAACTGCCATAAGTAATGTGGGATCCTCTTCTTCCATTACTAGGTGAGATTCTTCTTGCTTATTTCGAGGTTTAGGACATCTGGGAGCTATATGTCCTAATTCATTGCAATTGTAACATCTTACATTGCTACCATCTTTCTTGGGCTTGTAACTACTGTCGTCATGACGATTCTTAGTGGGATTTCGATCACTTCTCTGATTTTGATGGCCATATCTATCAAAGTTATTCTTCTCATATCTTTGACTCTTATTGAACTTCCTAAAGTTCTGTCTACCTCGATTCTGATTGTAGTTCTTGTAATTGTTGTAAGGTCTTCTTTCTTGCCTTGTAAATAACAGCTTCTCTTGACCGGCTGGTCCATATTTCTTCTCATCTCTTGACTTAAGGCGTTCCTCATAAGCTTTAAGTCTTCCAAGCGCTTCATCTAACGTCATGGAATCTATATCTGAATATTGCTCTATGGATGCAATAATCTGTAGGAACCTTTCTGGTACGGAGTCCAACAATTTTTGTACCAAGACTGACTCTTCAATTTTCGTTCCTAGGGTTTTTGACTTTAAACTAATCGCACTTAACCTACCAGCAAACTGGTCTATGGTCTCTGTCTCTCTCATCGTTATCATTTCAAATTCTGTGCGTAATGACTGAAGTCTTGCTTTCTGGACTCGGTCAATTCCAATAAATCTTGTCTTTAATGCTTCCCAAATTTCTCTTGCTGTATTATGTGATGCCACCTGCATCACCATATCTTCTGGAATTGCTTGAAATAGATAGGCGATCGCTGTCCTATCCTTCTTTACATCTACCGTTGGCGTGCCTTCTGTGGGTTCCACTACTTCCAAAGACCATTTGCACTCAATATTGCTTTAACACGAACAACCTAAATCGTGTAATTTGTAGATGTCAACATCGGTGTTTGGAGGCTGAAAGTGAGAGTCTCCTTCGTGACTGTCTCTTTCGTTGTCATTGTGGGTTTAATGGGCGTCTTCTGCGGACTTTTGTTCTTTTTCTTCCCTATTGTCCAAATCTAATATGGACTACCCACGCTTCTTTAGGAACTTTGTTCGACCACTTTTGTCAAACAAATTTTCGACCCTTTCTTAAAGTCGATAACGGTATTGATATTCAAAGAAAACTATATAGATTTAACAAATTTTTTATATTTTGTAAGGCATTGAACAAAAATACCAAAAGGTTATGTCAAACTTATGTAGTTTTATAAGTTTTGATTACCAATAAATGTTCCTTTCAATTTCTAAAGTCAAATCCTTTTTGACTTAATCCTCCAACAATTTTGATTAGTGTTCTCTAATAACACTCAATCTTTTAAACACCCTTCTATATAAACAAACTCACTTTGTTTAAATAATTTTTCTGACTTCAAAAAACAAAAATGTGTCTTCGGATCAGTGAACAGAACCCCTAACTTTCACTGATGACAACCTTCTATACAATATCCCTCAAATATAATAATATTATTTTCGTATATGTTGACTTTCAAAAAATCAACCAATTCTTACTTCTTCTTCGTAAGACTTACTGCTCACAAATACAAAACACTTTTCTTCATGTCTGTATGATCCGATTGGTATTCTGATAATATCGGATCTTTCTAACAAGTCCTACTAACTTGTTCCAATAATCGAATACGAAAAATTTCAAAGAAAAACTTTGGTTCTTAAACCCGAATGAAAAAAACTTTAAATCCGTGGATAAACTTTGATTTTTATGAACAAATGATTATGTTCTGTCTTATAATGTTCGGAAACAAAACTTGAAGTATAAGACTTTGGTTTTGTGTTTATAAAAACTTTTGGTGGGAAAATAGAATCTTCGAAAAAAACAGAGTGTGAAAAAAATTTCGATTTCTGATTTGGATTGATGTTCTGTGTATTCGATTATGATAAACTAATAGGGTAGGGATAGATATAATCGTCTTTGATGTGATTAAACAATTCGTTCCGGTTCCAGTGTCTCTCGCCGGAGAAGATGAAGTTGGCCGGAAAAACTGTCTAGTTCTTATTCTTCTTCTATAAACGGTTATAACTCTTTGTATTGATCTTCTAATGATCCTGGATTGGCTTGTGATAATTGTTCCAACGTATAAAACATTTCTGTATCGGTCTCTGTTTTCGGAGGGAAAACAGGGGATCGATCTTCTTCGTTTTCTTCTTCGTGTTCTTCGTAATCAATGGAACTCTTTGATAGCCAAGTGCTCTGATGCCAAATGAAGGACCGCAGGATCGATTGAGGGAATAATTTGAGAGAGAATATGTGATAACTAAAATTCAATACATACACAAATGATACAATGTTAGGGGTATTTATACATGGTGAAGGGGTGTGTCCCCTTAGACTATAACCGACGTGATGGTTGGTATTTAACTAACATAACCCTTGACTAACTTAGGATATAATAATACTTAGGATATACATGATATAATATGGAAATAAGAATTAATGTCTAACATCATTTATGAGACAAAAAAAAAAAAACAAACAAACAAAAAAACAGAAAAAACACACACACAAACGGAAGGCCCTTATTTTTTAGAGACCCTAGGCTTTTGCAAAGCCTATCGGGGCACCCGGGCTATTACAATATTTTCACAAGTTATTGTTGAACCAATAGACACCTGTGGTGTTGTCATCAGCCTCAACATAAAAGCACTCAGTAGCTTCTCTCCACATTGCTTTGATTACTGGAGTGTCATCGAACTGATAGTATTCACCCAAGATGGGCTTGATAGCTTTTGTGGCCTCCGTCATATTATAATGAGGCATGGTGGTGAACAAATGGTGAGCCACATGTGTGTCGGTGAGATGATGAAAAACCGTGTTCAAAATACCGTAATCTCTATCGATTGTTGACAATGTTCCTCTCAACCAGTTCCACTCGGTGGAATCATAGTGTGGCAGTGATTGGTGAGTGTGGTTTAACCAAGTGATCACGGACACAAACCCGTAAAGAATAACCAACGGACCAAAGTAGACCAGCAATAGCCATGTGAACCCTTGTGCCATAGCCACTTTGTACAGCCCATAGCTTGTAACAACAAGCCCCACATCAGTTACAAATATTTGGAACCGCTCGCCTTCACTATAAATAGGACTCCTTGGATCAAAGTGGTTTGTGAATTTGCCATACTTGCGGCCAGCAACATTGAAACAAACATACAAGAGCCAGCCTATGGTGCATAAAATCACAAGCCTAATGAGACGGCCAGGTGGGGTGTTGAGTAGTGCATCAGAATAATCAAGGCTAGATTTCATTCTGGGGACGAAAGCTTGTTCGTGTTCAAGTGAAGCCGTGTTGGAATGATGACGACGGTGACTGTATTTAAAAGAGAAATAAGGAGTAAGCAAACTAGTATGTAGACAGAAACCGATGGTGTCATTTAACCATCCATAGTCACTAAAAGCCTGGTGGCCACACTCGTGGCCAACCATCCACACTCCCAACTGGACACAGCCTTGCAGGATCCAATAAACGGGCCATGCGACATACGACAAGGGGGCCTGAAATGGGATGATGTAGGTGGCAGCAATGTAATAAAACAAGAAGGAAAAAATGAGGTCAACTAAAAGGTAGGATGAAGATCGGAGGAGAGATCGATTGAAACAGTGTGGTGGTATGGCTTTTTTCATGTCACCAAGAGTGAATGGTGGTTTGGCCGTTGGGGCTCGCTTAATAACATCATCTCCACGGCCACCAAAATCCATCTTTCAGCTTATTTCCCTTGAGAACTTATATCAAAGTGTACAAGTAAGGCAGCTGATGATATAAAGCGGTTACTTGGGTTGTGTATTTATAGGCGTGGATTTGATAGTACAACAATAATATTCTAACATTATAGCGAGAGCTCTTCCACAAAAAATAAATAAATAAATAAATAAATAAATAAATAAATAAAATAAATAAATAAATAATTTAATTTATACCCCACACTCAAAAACCTTTTTTTTATTTAAAGAAAAATGGAAATAAATAATCCCAACTATTGACTATTGGCATGCTATGGAAGATGATGTGTCATCCATGTCAGCATGCCACATCAGCAATAATGGCCACGTCAGCAAACTAACTAAACAAACTAACTGGATTAGTTTGGGAGTGCCAGTGGAAAATACTTTAAAAGTTGAGAGTGCTGACAAACATTTCTGTAGTTGGGAGTATTGCTGGCCAAACTCTGAAAGTTAGAGGTATTAAAATTCAATAAACCATTATATTTTAATATGGACCTTTTTAATTGAATATATCACGTGGAGCTAAGAAATTGTTTTTTTATTGCATAGCGTGAACCTTGTGTATATTTATTACTAGTTTATACCTCGGGAACGTCCCGGGTTGAGAAATCTAAGTAAAGTGAATAAAATTAAAAGTATCTAAACTATAAAAATGGTATATGCCAATATATGATTAATGAATATTATTATTATTATTATTTTAAACAAATCTCTGCCATAAATTATCATATTCTAATATAAAAAAGGGTAATTGGGTCGGGTATCACCTAATCCTAGGCCTGACCCAAACCCACATTTTTTTTTTAAAACTAATTCCAAACCTGACACAATACCTGTCGGGTTACAAAAAATAGTCGTTTTTTTCTCCGTTTTTTATATAGCACTATGGTACTCGTTGGAAAGATAATAAAACGCTCGTTAATTTGGTGTAATTTTTTTCTTTAAAAAATCTCATATATAAAAGATATTAACATTTAAAAGTTATGAAAGGAAACATGAGAGAGAAAATAATAAAGTTTTAATATTTACATTTAGTAGATTAGGTATTTAATAGATTATGTTAAATCATATTTAAACCATATTTATTCCTTTTTTTAATTGGTCTAGAGTTACCACATCACATCCTATGTGGCATATCTCAAAAGAGAGATTGCATAATATTATGACATGTCATTAAGAATGCTTTGGTTTATTATATATATAGATATAGATATAGATTTGATAGGACGGAAATTACAGACACTAGCAATTTCTAGCGGTTTTCAAAAAAAATCTGAATCCGAATTCGAATCCGAAAAATCTGATAATCCGAATCCGAATTATCCGAAATTTTGGATAATCTAATTTTCGGATATCCGAAAATCGGATAATTCAAAATTTCGGATTCGGATCCTGATTTTGAAAATTTTCGGATAATCGGATTATCCGAATCCGAATATTAAAAAAATATATAAATATATAATATTATATACACTACATAACACAATACACAATCCTAAATCCTTAATCCTCCTCACCCTAAGTCCATACTCCTCTAGTCCATAGCAGTCGCTCCCTCTTCTCTTCTCTATAACAACCCCCGTCCACCGCGTCTCCGACCTCCACAGCCCCCGTCCACCAAATGGTAAGTTTTTTTTTTACATTTTTTTGTTCCAGTTTCGTTTATCTAAATTCGATTTTTGTTTTTTTTAACAGGTTCACGTTTTAGACATAAAGGAGAACTTTTTTTATTTTTTTTAATATTTTTTTATTTTTATTACTACTTTATTGTCTTGCTTAGAGCATTCTCATCCGTGTCCCTAACTCAATCTGTACAGTGTACAGAAAAACATATTCTCTCAACTTTGTTTATTCTTAAAAGACCTATCACATTTGATTCTTAATCTATATTTCTATCATAGTCACCAACATTTATTTTATTGTTTTGTCTCGGTTTATACCCTCACTAGCTTATTGTGACACCTGGCAAATTCGGGTTAACAACGTTGTCTAGATGAAAGTCTACCTTAGCGAGTCACGCGTATATTGTACTTAACTGGGTTAGTTAAGTCGGGTTATGGTTCGGGAACTATTGGTTAGTCTAGAAGATCATTGGATGTTGGTCTAGAGGTTCGTTAGATGTCAGTCCTTAACCAAGTGTACAAACGGTGACGATCGGTAGGATCGTCAGGGCATACGGAACATACGAGTCTCGAGTCCCGGGAATTGGTGAACGAGTGTGAATATGTGTATTTACTTGTGTTATGTGTTTACAATCATTATGTGACTTGTCGGTACATTAATACGTGTTAACATATGTTAAAACGGGGTTCATGTGGTGTGACTGGGAATCATGTGGTGTGACTGGGAATCATGTGGTGTGACTGGGGATCATGTGGTGTGACTGGGGTTCATATGGTGTGACTGGGATTCATATGGTGCGACTGGGACTAATCGCATGACTGTTCATGCGATTAGGCCCCAAACGCGTTACTGTTCATGCGATTAGGCCCCAAACGCGTTACTGTTCATGCGATTAGGATTCCTAATCGCGTATAAACCTGCACAATCGCATGGAACGGGCTGGACGACTAGAAACGCCTATAAATACCATACTTAACCTCCTAAACTCAATTAGACAAACCCTAGTCGTCCCATAACCGCCCCAAACACTTAAACAACCTCTGGAAGGCGATTTTGATCAAAAACACAAGGTTTCAAGGTCTAATCATCATCCTTTTGCAATTCCAAGGTTTAATTCTCATCCAAAATACTTTGTAAACGTTTTTAATCAATCCCTAATGGTCCAGACCTGTTCATAAACGAAAAAGCTTTCTGAAAATCGTCAATAAGAGTTATTAATCGGATTATAATTAATAAACATGCGTTATGGGTATGTATGATTAGAAAGATAGGATTTTTATGAATCTTGATGATGTTTTGATGTGTAATCATGCTAGGTCAGAATTAATATTGTTAGTATGATGATAGAGATCTCAGTAATTGAATAATAGGGTTATGATTACATGCGTTAATTGAATGTTGCATGCTATGTGTATGTGTTTGGATTGCTATGGTTGCATGCAGGACTGATTTTACGAGGATGAACGAAGGGTTTTGGGTTAAACATGTTTAGGATAGTGTTTGGGATGATATTGGGTAGTTACACACGCTCTGGATCTGATTTGGAGCGTTAAACGCGCGAAAAACCGGAACAGCAAGGTTACAGGCGATTAGCCTTGCTAATCGCGTGTAATAGGGGCGAGTAGCCCCCACTCGCGTGTAATAATGGGCGAGTAGGCCCACTCGCCTGGCTGCAAGGGCGAGTAGCCCAATCGCGTGGTCCCAAGGGCGATTAGCCCTAATCGCCTGACTTAAGGGGCGATTAGCCCTAATCACGTGACATTTCATGCGATTAGCCTCCCTAATCGCGTGTACTGCTGCTGTAAGTGTATATTAGCATACCGAGACCTGATTTGACATGTAGTAACATGCTAGGAACCCCGTAACATGTCTAATAACTTGGTAACATATATTTGGATGTATTTCGGTGATACGTGAACTAGGTGCTATAATTTGTTGTGTGCTAACGTATGTTAAGTATACTTGCGTTATTGTATGTTTTGGAGCGTAAACATAACACGGGGAGTCTCGGGTCACCAATGGGATGTCGAGTCTTGTACTTTGGGTCAGTTAAACAGTCACGGTGTTTTTCAAACGAACTTGGTTATGGTCTGGACATCTAGGGACTAATTAACCTGCGGGTTATTAGTCTAAGTACTTGTAACTGTCGTATGTTAGGTCGCCACTGTACGGGACTAACATAGCAGCTGAGTTTACTCGGGATTAGGAGTAAAGCAACTTAAGGTGAGTTTACGGCCCCTCTTTTAAACTGGTTTTATACTTTCGGGGGAGGAAACATGTGTTAAAACGATTGTTTGGTAAATTCTGTCATACTATGGGTTCTAACGTATACTACACGATCTTTGGAAGTCCCGGGGGGAACCATGAATGTGCGGGTTTGCACAACGGGGAAATGTGAATAGCGCTATTGGGAGTGACCAACCCCGCTCGTCGGCTTGGAGGGCCGGGCGAGTGCATATTGTCTCAAACAGGAACAACAGGAACATTTGGAACTATTCGGGCACAAAACTGGTATTCGAGTTAGTAATGGTTTTCCAATCGTGGTAGTAGCAAAACGTACGCCTAGCTAGCGTATACTGGTTTTCTATTTGTTATAGTATGGACAGGTGGACTTGGTACTTGAACTGCAAACCTGTAAACTCACCAGCATTTTTGTGCTGACGTAAACTTTTACATGTTTTCTCAGGTCGCTAAGGTAGCACATGGAACTAGGGCGCACGCGTCTGCACGGCGTCTAGATAGAGTTGCATGATTTCATAAACATTGAACTTTGGTTATTTATGTTGAACTTTATTTTGAATAAGCTTCCGCTGTAAACGGGATTTTAAAACTATGTTTTGGTATTGCATTAATTACATTTAGACTTGTTTATTGTGATCGTTGGTTTGGATCCTGGTTTGTCATGCGCCTCGCGGTAAAACTCCGCAAGTGGATTTTGAGGGTGTGACAGATTGGTATCAGAGACAATGGTTATAGTGAACTAGGACTGCATGTAGAGTCTAGTCTATAGCCGAGTCGCACACACTAGACGATCACATGGTACTAAACGTTATAGTGGTTTACGTATGGTCTTGTCGGGGTGTCTCTAAATCGTTGGTCTTTCTGCGTTACATCATCCGTTCTATTTTAGGTTGGGTTACTTGTTTCCTAGGCAGTGTAGTCTATTGGGGTAACTCGTGTGCTCTTGAGATTTGTCCAAGGCTCGGACATCTCCCCTGTCGCACTCCAATAGAAACACTTGTCATGAACTACCGTAGTATTACGGTGTGTAGCTAAGAGTCTATGTTCGGTGATTTGAACTTTGAACTAGGAGAACACTTGGAGGACCATGTAGAGAGTTTTATCATTTTGGGTGCACACAAAATCATAAAACGAAATGCATGGAAGCACTAGTGAGCTCTGAGTTTGAGGGGATAGTCCTGGATTGGATCTGGCTTTGATCTTGTGAACATTAGTGGTTATCTTTAACTGCGAAACTAAATTTTCTCGTTCTTTCTGCCAGAATCATGTCTGGAGTGCGTGGAGGACGAGGAGGTGGTCGCAATGGTGGACGTGGTGGTGGTCGTGGTGGTGCTGGTGGTCGTGGTGGAGGTATTAACCTGTCACAGGCTGATCTGAACAACTTGCTCCAGGCTGCCTTTCAGTTAGGGCACAACGGTGGTGGTAAGTTGTTTTATCTGTTTTCTTTGCCTCATTGGTGAACCTTGTGTACGTTATTCGTGATTTCTCATACGTTTCATTTCAGGTGGTCCTGTTGACCCACCCCCACCCATGTGCACCTATAAGATGTTCCGGGACTGCAAGCCCCAGGAATTCTCTGGCACCGAGGGTGCGGTCAGTTTGCTTAGGTGGTTGGAGAAAGTGGAGTCGGTATTCCTGATGTGTAACTGTCTCCCAGAAGATCGGGTGAAGTATTCGGCTGCGTTATTTCAGGACGTGGCATTGACTTGGTGGAATGGTATTACCCAGAACATGGGTATTGGGGAGGCATATGCTATGCCATGGGAGAACTTTGTGCAGTTGCTGAAGCGGGAGTATTGCCCGAGGGAAGAGGTACAGAAGCTGGAACATGAGGTGTGGAACCTCAAGATGACTGGGTCGGAAATCGAGAAGTATACTGTGAGGAGAAATGAGCTGGCGGTGCTGTGTCCCGATTTGCACGTGCCAGAGTATCGTAAGATTGAACATTATGTCTCAGGGTTGGTGCCGGAAATTGCAGGTTTAGTGGCTGCTGGGAATCATCCCACTTATGCGGAGGTAGTTCGATCTGCACATAGGATGACTAATTTAAAGGTGAATGAAGGGATTTTGCCGGCGAAAGGTTCGACTGCTAAGACTCCAGAGAACAATAAGCGCAAGTGGGAAAACGACGGGAAAGGGTCTGGGTCTGCACAGCAGGGTAAAAAGTTTGATAATGGGGGTTCATCGTCTTCGGGTAATAAGCAGGGTGGTTATGCAGGAAAACTGCCCAAATGCAACAAGTGTGGACGCCATCACCAAGGGAACTGCGACAGTAACCGTTGTCACCGCTGCCAGCGAACAGGCCACTATGCTAAAGATTGTCGGGTTACACTTCCATCGACTCAGGCTCCGACTAACAGTTCAGCTCCGACTACTCAGGGGACTACAGGGAAACAGGGATGCTACAACTGTGGTGACACTGGGCACTACAAGAAGGATTGTCCAAAACTGAAACAGGGTGGAAACAATGGGAATGGTAACAACGGGGGCGGCGGCAGAAATGCACGTGCCTTCGTCATTGGAGCTGCTGAGGCGAGGCAAGATCCTGATACAGTCACCGGTACGTTTCTTCTCAACAATCATACTGTTAGCGTGTTATTTGATTCTGGTGCCGACAGGAGTTTTGTATCCATGGGCGTTAGTCGACTGCTAGATGTAGTATCTGTACCATTAGAGACCAAGTATATTATTGAGTTGGCTGACGGTAAAACGATTGAAGCTACTAGTGTTCTTCGGGAGTGTCAGTTAGAGTTATCGGGTTTGTCGTTCCCCATCGACCTTATGCCGGTACCATTGGGTAGTTTTGACGTTGTGGTAGGAATGGATTGGTTATCTTTGTATCGCGCGGAGATTGTCTGTTACGATAAGGTTATTCGGATTCCTCTCCCTGATGGAGAATTTCTTTCTGTGTACGGTATCAAGGGTGGTGTTTCGCTAAACATCATCTCTAGCATGAAAGCCCTTAAGTGCCTTCGAAAGGGTTATCCAGCCGTATTGGCGCTTTTATCTGTTTCCTCCAGTGATGAGAAGAAGATTGACGACATTCCGGTGGTACGCGAGTTTTCTGATGTTTTTCCCGATGATTTATCTGGTCTTCCTCCTCATCGTCAAGTCGAGTTCGGTATTGATCTCGTACCAGGGGCTGCTCCTATTGCTCGGGCCCCCTACCGTCTTGCACCTCCCGAGATGCAGGAATTGTCTAGCCAGTTGCAGGAACTCTTGGACAAGGGTTTCATCCGGCCAAGTTCTTCCCCTTGGGGAGCCCCAATTTTGTTTGTCAAGAAGAAGGATGGGAGTTTCCGATTGTGCGTAGACTACAGAGAACTGAACAAGTTGACCATCAAGAACCGTTATCCTCTTCCACGTATTGATGATCTGTTCGACCAGCTTCAGGGTTCTAGTTATTATTCCAAGATCGATTTGAGGTCCGGTTATCACCAACTGCGCGTCAGGGAGGCTGACGTTGCAAAGACTGCTTTTCGAACACGTTATGGCCATTTCGAATTCTTGGTCATGCCTTTCGGTCTCACGAACGCACCAGCGGTTTTCATGGACTTGATGAACCGCGTCTGTAAACCATATCTGGATAAGTTCGTCATTGTATTTATTGATGACATTCTGATCTACTCCAAGAACGAGACCGAACACGGGGAACATCTGCGGTTAGTTTTGGAACTTTTACGACGGGAGCAACTTTACGCCAAGTTCTCAAAGTGTGACTTTTGGTTACGCGAAGTTCAATTCCTAGGACATGTGGTTAATGAACTAGGAATTCATGTCGATCCCGCTAAAATCGAAGCGATCAAGGACTGGGGAGCACCTAAGACGCCAACTGAGGTGCGGCAATTCCTAGGCCTTGCGGGCTATTATCGTCGTTTCATTCAGGGGTTCTCGAAGATTGCTCAACCCCTCACCACTCTCACTCAGAAGGATAAGAAGTTCGACTGGGGTGAATCACAAGAGTCCGCGTTTGAAGAACTGAAGTCTAAACTGTGTTCTGCTCCTATTCTGTCTTTACCTGAGGGTCCTGATGATTTTGTCGTTTACTGTGATGCTTCCATTCATGGACTCGGTTGCGTGTTGATGCAACGCGAGAAAGTGATTGCGTATGCTTCTCGTCAACTCAAAGTGCACGAGAAGAACTACACAACTCATGACTTGGAGTTGGGTGCCGTGGTATTCGCGTTGAAAATTTGGAGACATTACTTGTACGGTACCAAATGCACCATCTACACCGATCACAAGAGTCTCCAACACATTTTCGACCAACAACACTTGAACATACGGCAGCGCCGTTGGATTGAACTTTTGAACGACTATGATTGTGCTATTAAGTACCATCCTGGCAAGGCGAATGTTGTAGCAGACGCCTTGAGCAGGAAGGAATCTTCTAAACCTCGTCGCGTTCGGGCATTGCAGCTCACTATCCATTCGTCGTTACCTGATCAACTCCGTTCTGCCCAATTGGAAGCTTTGAAGGAGGAAAACCTTAAAGCTGAAACCATGCACGGTGCCGACAAGCACCTAGAGCGAAGGCCTGATGGCCTGCACTACTTCGCAGAACGCATATGGGTTCCTTTATTCGGGGGACTACGGGAGCTTGTTCTTGATGAGGCTCATAAGTCCCGGTATTCTATTCATCCTGGTTCGGATAAGATGTACCAAGATCTAAAGGTGCTTTACTGGTGGCCAAACATGAGGTCGGACATAGCCTCATATGTGAGCAAATGCTTGACCTGTGCTAAGGTCAAAGTGGAATACCAGAAACCGTCGGGTCTCCTGCAACAACCTGAAATTCCGGAATGGAAATGGGAACGGATTACTATGGATTTTGTCACACAACTTCCTAAGTCACCAAGCGGGAACGACAAGATATGGGTGATTGTCGATCGGTTAACGAAATCAGCCCATTTTCTTGCTATTAAGGAGACCGACACTATGGATCGTTTGGCTCGCCTTTACTTGAAAGAAGTTGTTTCTAAGCACGGGGTACCAGTTTCTATTATTTCGGATCGCGATTCTCGCTTTACTTCTCACTTCTGGAAGTCGTTGCACAAGGCTTTGGGTACCCAACTAGACATGAGTACGGCTTACCATCCACAGACTGACGGTCAGAGTGAGCGTACGATTCAAACTTTAGAAGACATGCTGCGGGCATGTGTGATCGATTTTGGCAAGGGTTGGGAAGCTCATCTGCCGTTGGTAGAATTCTCGTACAACAACAGTTATCACACGAGCATTAAGGCTGCTCCGTTCGAGGCACTGTACGGACGGAAATGCCGCTCTCCTCTTTGTTGGGCTGAGGTGGGTGAGAGTCAACTCACTGGGCCCGAACTAGTGTACGAAACTTCGGAAAAGATCGTACAGATTCGAAATCGGTTGGCGGCGGCACGGGACCGGCAAAAGAGTTATGCTGATCAGCGTCGCAAACCACTGGAGTTCCAAGTCAATGACAAGGTACTTCTAAAAGTCTCACCGTGGAAGGGCGTCATACGCTTTGGGAAGCGTGGTAAACTCAATCCGCGATATGTCGGTCCATTTACGATCCTGGAACGGATTGGACCGGTGGCATATCGACTTGATCTACCGACGGAGCTCGGTAACGTACATAACGTCTTTCACGTGTCAAACTTGAAGAAGTGTCTGGCTGACGAGTCTCTCATCGTTCCACTAGAAGAGATCAAGGTTGATGATCGTCTTCGGATTGTGGAAGAACCTGTGGAGATCCTTGATTACAAGATTCGTAGCCTACGTCACAGCAAGATTCGTATCGTTAAGGTTCGGTGGAACTCGAATCGGGGACCGGAATATACGTGGGAACGGGAGGATCAGATGAAGTCTAAGTATCCTCATCTCTTTCCTAAGGAAGCGTTCGAGTCGAGACATATCTCTTCGGCAGCTGAATGAATCTCGGGTCGAGATTCCTTTTAACGTGGGGATGATGTGACAACTCGGGGTAAATCTCTCTTTTGGTTTCTACCTTTTGCTTGTTTCCTTCGTTACTTCTTTTGTTCTTTCTGTACTTGTACAAATTTTCGGGACGAAAATTCTTTTAACGTGGGGATGATGTGACACCTGGCAAATTCGGGTTAACAACGTTGTCTAGATGAAAGTCTACCTTAGCGAGTCACGCGTATATTGTACTTAACTGGGTTAGTTAAGTCGGGTTATGGTTCGGGAACTATTGGTTAGTCTAGAAGATCATTGGATGTTGGTCTAGAGGTTCGTTAGATGTCAGTCCTTAACCAAGTGTACAAACGGTGACGATCGGTAGGATCGTCAGGGCATACGGAACATACGAGTCTCGAGTCCCGGGAATTGGTGAACGAGTGTGAATATGTGTATTTACTTGTGTTATGTGTTTACAATCATTATGTGACTTGTCGGTACATTAATACGTGTTAACATATGTTAAAACGGGGTTCATGTGGTGTGACTGGGAATCATGTGGTGTGACTGGGAATCATGTGGTGTGACTGGGGATCATGTGGTGTGACTGGGGTTCATATGGTGTGACTGGGATTCATATGGTGCGACTGGGACTAATCGCATGACTGTTCATGCGATTAGGCCCCAAACGCGTTACTGTTCATGCGATTAGGCCCCAACGCGTTACTGTTCATGCGATTAGGATTCCTAATCGCGTATAAACCTGCACAATCGCATGGAACGGGCTGGACGACTAGAAACGCCTATAAATACCATACTTAACCTCCTAAACTCAATTAGACAAACCCTAGTCGTCCCATAACCGCCCCAAACACTTAAACAACCTCTGGAAGGCGATTTTGATCAAAAACACAAGGTTTCAAGGTCTAATCATCATCCTTTTGCAATTCCAAGGTTTAATTCTCATCCAAAATACTTTGTAAACGTTTTTAATCAATCCCTAATGGTCCAGACCTGTTCATAAACGAAAAAGCTTTCTGAAAATCGTCAATAAGAGTTATTAATCGGATTATAATTAATAAACATGCGTTATGGGTATGTATGATTAGAAAGATAGGATTTTTATGAATCTTGATGATGTTTTGATGTGTAATCATGCTAGGTCAGAATTAATATTGTTAGTATGATGATAGAGATCTCAGTAATTGAATAATAGGGTTATGATTACATGCGTTAATTGAATGTTGCATGCTATGTGTATGTGTTTGGATTGCTATGGTTGCATGCAGGACTGATTTTACGAGGATGAACGAAGGGTTTTGGGTTAAACATGTTTAGGATAGTGTTTGGGATGATATTGGGTAGTTACACACGCTCTGGATCTGATTTGGAGCGTTAAACGCGCGAAAAACCGGAACAGCAAGGTTACAGGCGATTAGCCTTGCTAATCGCGTGTAATAGGGGCGAGTAGCCCCCACTCGCGTGTAATAATGGGCGAGTAGGCCCACTCGCCTGGCTGCAAGGGCGAGTAGCCCAATCGCGTGGTCCCAAGGGCGATTAGCCCTAATCGCCTGACTTAAGGGGCGATTAGCCCTAATCACGTGACATTTCATGCGATTAGCCTCCCTAATCGCGTGTACTGCTGCTGTAAGTGTATATTAGCATACCGAGACCTGATTTGACATGTAGTAACATGCTAGGAACCCCGTAACATGTCTAATAACTTGGTAACATATATTTGGATGTATTTCGGTGATACGTGAACTAGGTGCTATAATTTGTTGTGTGCTAACGTATGTTAAGTATACTTGCGTTATTGTATGTTTTGGAGCGTAAACATAACACGGGGAGTCTCGGGTCACCAATGGGATGTCGAGTCTTGTACTTTGGGTCAGTTAAACAGTCACGGTGTTTTTCAAACGAACTTGGTTATGGTCTGGACATCTAGGGACTAATTAACCTGCGGGTTATTAGTCTAAGTACTTGTAACTGTCGTATGTTAGGTCGCCACTGTACGGGACTAACATAGCAGCTGAGTTTACTCGGGATTAGGAGTAAAGCAACTTAAGGTGAGTTTACGGCCCCTCTTTTAAACTGGTTTTATACTTTCGGGGGAGGAAACATGTGTTAAAACGATTGTTTGGTAAATTCTGTCATACTATGGGTTCTAACGTATACTACACGATCTTTGGAAGTCCCGGGGGGAACCATGAATGTGCGGGTTTGCACAACGGGGAAATGTGAATAGCGCTATTGGGAGTGACCAACCCCGCTCGTCGGCTTGGAGGGCCGGGCGAGTGCATATTGTCTCAAACAGGAACAACAGGAACATTTGGAACTATTCGGGCACAAAACTGGTATTCGAGTTAGTAATGGTTTTCCAATCGTGGTAGTAGCAAAACGTACGCCTAGCTAGCGTATACTGGTTTTCTATTTGTTATAGTATGGACAGGTGGACTTGGTACTTGAACTGCAAACCTGTAAACTCACCAGCATTTTTGTGCTGACGTAAACTTTTACATGTTTTCTCAGGTCGCTAAGGTAGCACATGGAACTAGGGCGCACGCGTCTGCACGGCGTCTAGATAGAGTTGCATGATTTCATAAACATTGAACTTTGGTTATTTATGTTGAACTTTATTTTGAATAAGCTTCCGCTGTAAACGGGATTTTAAAACTATGTTTTGGTATTGCATTAATTACATTTAGACTTGTTTATTGTGATCGTTGGTTTGGATCCTGGTTTGTCATGCGCCTCGCGGTAAAACTCCGCAAGTGGATTTTGAGGGTGTGACACTTATACTCTGTGAGCGTCCCGGGTTGAAAAATCTAAGTAAAGTGAATAAAATTAGAAGTATCTAAACTATAAAAAATAAGATTTGAGCTATTTCAGAATATGGTAGAAAAAGAAAACATAGTAATTACCTGTTGGAGAGCGTCCCGGGTTGAAATATCTAATATGACATAATAAAATATCTAATATGACAACATAATTAATGACTTGCCAATACATGATTAATGAATATTATTATTATTATTTTAAACAAATCTCTATCATAAGTTATCATATTCTAATATAAAAAAAGGGTAATTGGGTAGGGTATCACCTAATCCCAGGCCCGACCCAAACCCACAATTTTTTTAAACTAATCCCAAACTTGACACAATACCTGTCTGGTTACAAAAAATAGTCATTTTTTTTCTCCGTTTTTTATATAGCACTATGGTACTCATTGAAAAGATAATAAAACGCTCGTTAATTTGGTGTAATTTTTTTCTTTAAAAAATCTCGTATATAAAAGATATTAATGTTTAAATGTTATGGGAGGAAACATGGGACGGAAATTACAGACACTAGCAATTTGTAGCGGTTTTCAAAAAAAATCTGAATCCGAATTCGAATCCGAAAAGTCTGATAATCCGAATCCGAATTATCCGAAAATTTGGATAATCTGATTTTCGGATATCCGAAAATCGGATAATTCAAAATTTCGGATTCGGATCCTGATTTTGAAAATTTTCGGATAATCGGATTATCCGAATTCGAATATTAAAAAAATATATAAATATATAATATTATATACACTACATAACATAATACACAATTCTAAATCCTTAATCCTCCTCACCCTAAGTCCATACTCCTCTAGTCCATAGCAGTCGCTCCCTCTTCTCTTCTCTATAACAACCCCCGTCCACCTCGTCTCCGACCTCCACAGCCCCCGTCCACCAAATGGTAAGTTTTTTTTTTTTTACATTTTTTTGTTCCAGTTTCGTTTATCTAAATTCGATTTTTGTTTTTTTTTTAACAGGTTCACGTTTTAGACATAAAGGAGAACTTTTTTTTATTTTTTTAATATTTTTTTATTTTTATTACTACTTTATTGTCTTGCTTAGAGCATTCTCATCCGTGTCCCTAACTCAATCTGTACAGTGTAACAGAAAAACATATTCTCTCAACTTTGTTTATTCTTAAAAGACCTATCACATTTGATTCTTAATCTATATTTCTATCATAGTCACCAACATTTATTTTATTGTTTTGTCTCGGTTTATACCCTCACTAGCTTATACTCCGGGAGCGTCCCGGGTTGAAAAATCTAAGTAAAGTGAATAAAATTAGAAGTATCTAAACTATAAAAAATAAGATTTGAGCTATTTCAGAATATGGTAGAAAAAGAAAACATAGTAATTACCTATTGGAGAGCGTCCCGGGTTGAAATATCTAATATGACATAATAAAATATCTAATATGACAACATAATTAATGACTTGCCAATACATGATTAATGAATATTATTATTATTATTATTTTAAACAAATCTCTATCATAAGTTATCATATTCTAATATAAAAAAAGGGTAATTGGGTAGGGTATCACCTAATCCCAGGCCCGACCCAAACCCACAATTTTTTTAAACTAATCCCAAACTTGACACAATACCTGTCTGGTTACAAAAAATAGTCATTTTTTTTTCTCCGTTTTTTATATAGCACTATGGTACTCATTGAAAAAATAATAAAACGCTCGTTAATTTGGTGTAATTTTTTTTCTTTAAAAAATTTCGTATATAAAAGATATTAACGTTTAAATGTTATGGGAGGAAACATGAGAGATAAAATAATAAAGGTTTAATATTTACATTTAGTAGATTAGGTTAAACCATATTTAAACCATATTTATTCCTTTTTTTAATTGGTCTTGAGTTGCCAAATCATATACTATGTGGCATCTCTCAAAAGAGAGATTGCATAATATTATGGCATGTCATCAAAAATGCTTTGGTTTATTATAGATATATATATATATATATAGATATAGATATAGATAAATTTATATAGATTGATTAATAATCACCGTCTAAATAAGAAGGTCGCTATTGTTTTTATCATATTTTTCTATATTATAGAATTTTCAATGGAGTAATGTTTAAATTGTTTTCTCTATTTTTTTTTCTTTATATTTAAAGAGAAAGTGGGTTATAAAGCCAATGTGATAGTTCTTAGACCCCATAGTGGGGCGTTGTTTTTCAAAAATTTTTAAAAATAGCGCCTCCTGTACCCCCTACACCGCTACAGGGGGCGCTATATGCTAAAAGTGGCTGAGGGCTTTATATTTATAACGCCATGTGATAATCTAACCAACCAATTAAACCATGCCATGTGGCAAGGTCAAAGTCAAATTTTTATTTTTATTTTTAATAATAATAATAATAAACATAATAATAATAATAATTGAAAATTTTGAATTTTAAACGGTTACTGTTCCAAACCGTTTGAAATTCAAAAATTTCCCCCCCAAACGTTTGAATTTCAAATTTTGAATTTCAAACGTTTTCCCCCCAAACCGTTTGAATTTCAAAATTTGCTAACCCTATAAATACAACACCAAAACTGATTTTTCAGTCACACCTCCAATTCCTCATCCTCAAAACAATGAATAACATGGGTGCCGGTTTTCAACCAGGAGCTGTCGGACCGTCTAATATCCGGCAGTACTCTCGCCGGGTCCGGGGACGGGTCCGCCCCCGGAGACTACCATTCACCTCCTCTACTCCTCCTACTGCTGCACAACCTCCTCTTTCTCCTCCTCCTCCTCCTCCTCCACAACATTGGTTATATCCCCCTCCCCTCTCTCCTGCTGCTGCTGCACAACCAACCTTTCCTCCTCCTGAAGCCGATGATGACTGGACGGATGAGGAAATGGTCTGGGCCATGGATTATGTCATGGCCCAGAAAGAAATGGAGCGTCTAATGTTGTCGGCCCTACCCCCCGGACAGCTGCTATCCCCACCCCCACCCCCACTCCCACCCCACCCCCTACCATCAGACTACCCCCACCCCCACCCCACCCCCTACCATCAGACTACCCCCACCCCCATCCCCTACCACCAGACTACCCCCACCCCTTACCACTAGACTTCCCCAACTAAGGGGGACTTGAAAGCCCTCAGGGAAATTGAGGAAGAAGAACGCCCCTGGAGCCTTCCTTCCCCTCCTCGTGAGTACTGCTATTTCCCCTCGGATGCGAGATCCGATGGACGGGATAGCTCACGTTCCGTGTCCCCCGAGTATCCCACACTCGAGGACTGGGACGACTACTCTCCATAGTGGAGAAAATTAGGATTAAATAAGTAATTTAGGAATATGTAATGTTTAAATAAGTAATTTAGGAAGTGTGTAACTTTTTTTTTTTAATATTAGTTGTGTGTTTTTATTATTATTTGTAATTTTTTTATATTTATTTGCATTTTATTTTAATTATTTTGAGTTAAAAGATTAAAAAAAAAATAAAAAAATCAACCAATCACAATCAGGGGCTTTATAAATAAAGACCCACCACTACACCCCTTTTTCAGTTTCTCTCTCCACGCTGACTCAGCAGCCACGTGGACCAATCAGGAAGGGGGGCTTTATAAATAAAGCCCCCCACTACGCATGGTCTTATATGCCTTAGACTACACAGTGAAATTGTCAAGAATGGTAATAAATCAGATCCAATATCAGATTATCATCATCAAATCAATGAAACGCATATGTATACAAGAATCTAGAGAATAAAAGTCAAAGAACTCTCGAATCAATAACAGAATTCAATCCTCACGAACTGATTATCGCTATGACAATCAAACTTCTAACATGACGATTACAACAGATTCAATATGAATCAACAACCTAGATCTAGAATAGTGAATTGTAGGATCGTTTTATCACAAAGAAACAATAATATTACACGAGTTATTATGAATTTGGTGCGAAAACCCTAATTCACATGCAAAATGATATAAATCGTAATCAAAACACATTAAAGTTCATTTTCAACACGTTTTCCATTATTATAATTAAGTTATAACAGTTTCAATGTGATATTAATGAAAACTAAGACTTTTCAGAACCTTCCTAAACACACACATAAACACACACTCGAATGACCAACTGTTCTAAACTCTAAACACATCACACGCATATATAGGCGTTCCATTCGACCCTTCGCTATTCCGGACCAAGATAATAATATATCAAAAACTTCCTTTGACCTCTTAACAACTTCATTCGACCTTCTTGAAATCCATTCGACCTCTCGATTAATCGAATCAACCTTATAATCTACCAAAAACTTATAAACCTTCGATATTATGATGTGAATCCGAAAGCGACATACACAATAATGCATCTACAAACTCCCCCATGTCTGTTGCTCGGATTCTTTTGTCTGTTTCTTTTTCAGCACAACTTTCACCTTCTTTTTCATACTCGTACCTTCAATATTCGACGGACGTTTCATCGTTTCAGCTCTCAGCTTCAATATTCTCCCCAACAGAGCCTTATAATCACAACCTGCATATACTCCCCATGAAAAGCAGAATATAGCAACCTTCTGAAATCTCCAAGCTTGTTCAAGATCAAGAACATCAAAATGAATCTGGTTATAATACAACGTGTAGATATCGTCTTTCGTGCAATTTATCAACCACATAGGATCGAACACGCGTATCTTCTTGCACATAAACTTCGGATTCTTATCATGCAACATGATCACAGCTTCACAAGTCCTCCAGTCATAGTACTAGACTGCAAAGTCTTTGCTAAAATCTTGTTGAATCGGCATCAGAGGAATTCTTTTCAAACAAGTTGGTGGTTTGTATTTTAGAGTCACATATGGTAGATTGTTTATCGGATCAATCTTCTTGTGAACAATTCTTTTTGAATACTTGAGTTTGAACACATCCCACTTCGTATTACTCTCTCTCGTCATCTTGTCTGCCATATACTCTAACACATTTGCATTTTCAACTCTACCAAGCTTGTGTCGGCAAACATCACATATAACCCAAAAAGGTAACGTTCTGATATCATGAAAGTGTCCAAAATAGATAATACATCTTTCCTACTTAATCCCAATACACCTCAACTGTGGAAAGAATTTCCATGCCAACGCCCTACCTTTGAACATCCTGTAATGATACCTGTTAAATTCACCTTGAATTGCTGGTACAGGGCGATTATCAACTTCCTTTTTCAACTTCTTCAAGTAAGCTTTCAAAGCATCAGATTGCTTATACACATTCTCTTTCTCAGTTTCATCATCAACACTTCATCAATTATCTTCTTTTCTCTTTCTTCAGCAATCTTTTCAGCTTCCTTCAAGATCTCATCATTAATAACTGGGATGCTGGTTTGATCTTTCATGTTATAGTACTCCGAGTATTCTTCATGAGATATATCTTCTATTTCCACCTCATTGAAGTTGCTTGTGTTCATATCATCAAAGTTCTTACCCGGTTCAGTCACTGGAATGTCAGGTATCTCTTGTTTCTTCAATAACTCTTCTAGAGATATTCCAGTTTGCTGCGCAACATGCACCTTAAAGTATTTATTTCGTTACCGCAGCACTTACCTCACCATCATCTAGATCTGGATCTTGGTAATCTAGACAATATCTCATATTGTCATTAACAAAGATATCTCTAAACTTCTCAGTCAACTCTATAGTCACAAATCTACGCTTCATCATTCTTTTCAACTTTTGTTTTTCAGCATTAGTCATTTCTCCAGTTTTCTTGCTGCATGAAGCGGATTTGTCTTCTTTTGTCTTTTCTCGCTTTTCAAAGGAATAGTGTAACACCCCAACCGATGGCGGAAACATCGAGGTGTCACGTAGTGACGATTGTTCAATAACTCATGGACTAGAAATGTAAATTTGAATACATTGAATTGAATAATTTGTTACATTGAAAGGAATTACAAAATACAAAATTCTAACTAAAACTGAAATCCAATAAATCTCAAATCTAAGTCTAATTTCCAAAAGCTTAGAAATGATCTCATAAGAACCTGAAACATGTACGAAAATAATTTGGTCAATACAAAGATGTATTGGTGAGCATGCCCTGTTTGAATACATATAATAGAAAAGTGTTTCGCAATTTATGTGCTATGATATATGTAATATGTAAAAGGGTCAAAATCAAGCCTCACATCGTTCAATAATCGTTCACACATCGTTCAATACTCGTTCACACATCGTTCAAGAAAAACCATAACAATGACCAAGGAATATAATTCGTAGTACTACTCATTGTTAGGTTCGGCCCAAAGGTTAATGACTTTGACAAATCGTTCATACAATTCACACAAAACATATCAATGAGCACATTGCTTTGTAAATAATATACGTAAGTTTAATAATAACAGTACATGAGTCACCCCAAAGAGTAAAACAATAAAAAGGGGAAAGATATACTCACAGTTTGCGAAAGCGATCAAAATCCAACTTAAGCAGTCGTGAGCTAAGTAATGGGAATTCCGAGGAAATCAACCTATAATGTATATAAATACTAATAAGAAAATGTTTAAGAGTCTAAAGTATCTAGGGTCTAAGGCATTAGGGTTTGCTAAGTCGATTTGGGGAATTAGAGTTTTTATGATAAATAGCATTAATGTAAAAGTTGTATGTCAAAAGTAATATTTCAATGTTTGTAAATGTGGTTTAGGTAATATAATTATTACCAATTGAATATTTAGATAAAATATGTTTTGAACAGTTAAGGCAAAATAATTTAGTTAATTACTTTAACTAATTATTGTAAATAAATACAATAATCATAAATATTGAAACAAATAATTATAAGTTACACAACGATCCTACAAATGATATTAAAGACTTTCAACATAAGACTATCTCTATTTTATAAGAAAAGTATTTATAAAATAGATGTTATATAGTATCAATAAATAAATGATTAATTATGTCTAATTAAACATAAATAGGACTAATAATACAAGATATGATCCAAAAAATATTATTTTTATAAAAATGAATACTTTCTGATGTAAATCAATGAAAATAGTTTTCCCATAATTTTTCTAAATTTATTTATATTTAAAACTGATTTCATGCATTTAAATCATATTTAAATGATTAAAAATAGAAAAACCAATAAAAATACATCTTTTCTGTACAAATAACTTTTACTTCAGATTAGAATGCTTAGAAATAATTATCCTAAAATTTTGAGATTAAAATGTTCAAAATTGAATTTTTAATCAATTATTCTTGATTAAAACAATTTAAATTAATAAAAATAAGAAAATAGTTTATTTTCTAGAAACTAAAAATATGATAATTTATCATGAGGTGTCAAGATACTACACCAAATTTTTCATGATTTTTGGAGCAAAATTGAATTTGTTATGAATATTCTAAATCTTATAAGTTTAAATAATGAGTAATTTACACTTTATTTATATAAAATATGTTTTCTTATCTTCTTCCCCATATCAAAGCATAAACCCTAACCCTATACCCAATTCAATAAACACGAAACAGAGATGATTAATCAACAATGATAAAGGGCTTTTGATTTGAATAAATGAAGAAACAAAACGGCAAGAAACTTAAGAACTTACAAAATCGTTTTAGAACCGAATGAGAAGAAAAAGAACTTTATACTTGAAACCGATTAGGGACGTTCTGGACACGATTTGGGCTGTTTCGAAGGTTATAACAAGTGACGGGATAAGTATGAAAATACAGAGAACGAGAGTAAGTTAGCAATGCATTTAGGAACGATGGTGTCAGTGTTTGTTGTAGGAGACACCAAAACCAAATGGTAGAGGTATTTTGGAACAAGGATTGAAAAAATGTATTAGATGAAATATCTAAAAGAAAATTGATATGTATACACTCCTAGGTCTATTAATACTTGGATATTTATTATTACTAATAAAAATCATTTAAAGAATAACATAATATCATTTGACGGTTTTAAAAATAATCAAATTTATTGAATTCCACATGGAAAAATTACCTTTCAAACCTATCATTTTTATTAGTAGCATTAATTATATTAAAATTGTGAGTTACAATTGTTAGAAAACAATACTAATTACTTTTTCATTTATGCTCCATTAGATGCATCCAAGTTAGCATTTTATTATTATTATTTTTGAATCGACATTCTTAAGAAACAATCAATTCTTTATCATTTAACTCATTTCAATTAAATAATAAATTTATTTTATAAAAATATAGGGTGTTACAACACTACCCCAAACGTTATGACAAAAAAAAATGGTCTTAGGTGATTTTCAACTATGGATTATTGTTATTTTAGACCACCCAAAGTTATAATTAACTTATTAGAAAATTTGCGAATGTTACAGTCTCCCATACTTTATTAAATTTCATCCCGAAATGCCTTTCAAGTGGAGGTTTCTATGAAACAAAATGTGTTGTAAAAAGGCAAGTAGGTTTTTTTTTTTTTTTTAAATATATCACATCATTTATGTTTTGATAAATTTTAAAGTAGTTGTCTAATACCAAAGTAAAAGTTTCAAAATCTTTTGACAGTTGAATCAAGGACAAGATCAAACAACGTCCATATACAGAAATCACCCATATATATATACACACATGGGTGTATGGAAATTTTCAAGTAATACGACTAGTTAAAAATATATATATTAAACACAATTATATATATTTGAGGCACTTAAACTTGTACAAAGATCACATTTAACATCTAATTACAACATATGTGTATACACTTGTACAAGACATAAGTTTTAAATGTTCAAAAATATATATATATATATACATACATAAACGCAACGGCATATATATATATACACACATGGGTGTATGGAAATTTTCAAGGATCAAACTTTTACACCTTATGTAATCCATCAAGTCCACCTTAGATTCCACCATATTTAGTTAACACTTGACTTTGTATTCATTCCATGATAGTTGACTTACCAAAAATGAAACCTCACCCATACATACATATATACACGACACATATACATATGTGTGTAGTATTTGTGTCTTCCACTCTTACACAAGTCCTTTCAAGACATTCTTCCACCAAGATTCCTAAGACAATCTTTAGTCACCTCCATCACATTCCTAGACTTTACATGGATAAGGAAAGATCCTTATGACACTTAGGAAAGTCTAGTGTTGACTTACCTCATTTAACACCCTCCATATCTTGTGCCATATCTTATTAGTCAACTAAGGACCCTTCTTATCATCCAAGACACCATCATCACCCTACATAAAATCTTAAGTGAGATGACTACACAATAACCTCCCAAACAACCTCCATTTTTTTGGCCACCATATCCCAAGGAAGGAGCATCCATCAAGTTCAAATCTTTAGTAATCCAAGACTTACACTAGAGTAGTAATATTCCTTTACTACCACATCCAAGAAGAGTTGACTTACCCCAATTAGCATGGCTCTTGCACTATATAAATGAGACTCAGATGCACCAAAGGAAACCACACCTCTCTTCACCTCTCCCTCTCCCTCTCTCGGCGCACACCACCACCGAACCACTCGGCCAACCACCACTCCAAACCACCTCTCATCCAAGCCCTTACACATAAACACTAACTTGCAAGGGATCATTAGGGGTACAAGGAGCATAACTAAGGTTGTACAAGGCCCCTAACTCCCTCTTTTCTTAAGATACTAGGAGGTATAACATTGTTTTCTTAAACTTATGCTTTTATTTTTACATAGTCTTTAAAATACAAAGTTGTTCACTAGTGTGTTACTCTTGTAACTTAATCAAGCAAGTGGGTGAAACCATGTTTTAAATACACTATGTTGACTAGTAAATATATATGTGTTTTACACCCTTAAGGGCCGAAATATATATGTATATATATACATAGCCGGAAATTCTATAAAGAAAAAGGATACATTTTCTAAACTAATTAACACAAGGCATGATATTGAGAGTTGTTAGTCATAACAAAGCTTACAAAATCCATGTGTTTTTCAAAGAAAAAGTAATATTTTGGCAAGAAGTATTATTTTCACAAAAGATGCCAAGTATGAAAATAATAAGTTATGCAAACTTAAACATGGTAATTGGTAAACCTTCAACACATAAGTACACCAAAGTATACAAAACACTTACTTTTCATGAATAAAAGTGATGTTTTTCCAAGAAACTAAGCTATCTTTTATCAAAGATCACTAGCTTACAAGTCTTACCATAAAAGACACATTTAACTTAAAGAGTTAAGTTACAAAGACAAGCATAACAAGAGAACAACTTGTAGACAGTACAAGTAACATTGACCTAAAATGTCTCTTTAACATAGGAGGACACGTAGGTCAATCTCTATAGCCCAGACTCATTAGTGCATTCCCAGACACACTATAAAGTAAGTTTCGCTGCCCCTTTTCACTGTTTTTACATTTTTCCAGGGAAAAACATGCGTACAGTTACAGTTTTCAGTTACATACATACATGACTACATATGTGAACATGAGACATCAAGGTTCAGGATCCATTAAGCCCTCGTGTCATACATCATACCATAACCATTAGCTATGGACTTAGCCATGAAACACCGGGATAGATCTATTGGGTTGACACCCCCACTCTTGGTCAGTCACTCTGACCGGATGACAGATATCAAAAGAGTGCTAGTATTTCACATTTATTCGTTTTCTTGAGTGACAATGGGCGAGGCAAAACACGTCAAGGTTTGGTTATGGGCTAATGTCAGATCACATATTAATTATTGCCCTAGCTAGGCAGTAATTTAGTCGGATTTGGGATTACAGGTCCAACATACAAAACCAGTGAACTCACCAACTTTATGTTGACCCATTTATTTTCATGCATGTTTTTCAGGATTTAAGCATGGAGCATGGAACTTGGGAAGGTCGCGTGCGGGCATTATGTGGGGGATACCGTCTTTTGATCCATTGTTGTGATGTTTTGGTCTAAACACTTTTGACAATGGTGTCCAGTTAAACAATTAACATTATGCTTTGTAAAACTTGAATGTTTTAAATGGTATTTCCTGTTTTCTTAAATAATGCTCGTGTGACTTTTGTGCTTGGAAATCATTTCAGTTGCACCCCGTGTTTCTGCCTTAGGCGGGGTGTAACAGAGTGATATCAGAGCACAAGGTTATAGAGAAATAAGATTCTTTTTGAGTAAAACTATAATCTAAACAAAATTGATTTTTGAAATGTTTTTCCAAAGGAAAGAATCACAACAAGTATCCCTACGCGCTACGCAAGTTCCATGCCAGTTACATACTTTGCACGTTTGTAGATATATTAAGTACACTACATACTGACACACACGTGTGCTCATTGATTTCCAGGATCATGGCACACATCGAGGACCCTATCTTCATCTCTGATTCTGAGGAGGAGGTTGTGCCCGACAGCCCTCCTGCCGCCGACATTCAACACGGTTATGAGCCCGATTCCAGCGATTCTGACGTCGAGGAGGACCACATGCAGGTGGACCTTATCGTTTCAGACGACGACGAGGATGTGCCAGGAGGAGAGGCACAGCAGGAGGATGCACCCCTACCGCATCCCGAGCCTAGGGTGCCATCGTTATGTTCTTATCGCCCGTATCCGGGTGGTGTGCGTATGATGTACACACCTCGGAAACGAGTACTTCCTCCACCGGCACCTATCGCTCCAGCCAAGGCTCCTGCCCAGGCTAACCCTGAGCCTCCAGCACCTGCTGACCCCCAGCCCCCTGCACCAGAGGCACCTGAGCTACCCAAGAAGAGGTTACGTCTGAGATTCCAGGCTTGTAAGAGGACTTACTTGCCTACCATGGATGGCTTTCTAGCCTACTCCGATGAGGACACCGACAGGGAGGTTCCCTCTACCTTCGAGGTCGGTGAGTCATCTCAGGATCCCTCTGACACTCCGTTACCTACCGGCTTTGAGCCAGCTCCTGTGCATCACGCCCTCTCCTCTGTGTGGGACGTTGTTGGACGTCACGACACTGAAATTGGAGTACTGCGTGGGAGAGTCTGAGACATTGAGGACGATCTCTATCTGACGGGTGCTATCCGTGATCCTATCCTCTATCGTTTAGCGGACCTAGGTACGCATGTGTACGACGCCGATCAGGGACGCGCCGCAGCTGAGGAGCGTGTCGCCGTACTCGAGGCTAGAGTTGACGATCTCGAGGCTAGGTTGACTGCAGTCATCGCAGCCTCATCTGCTGCTTTCCCACCCCCATCCCCATAGGTTATCATGTATTGTACTACTAGTAGTAGTTTAACAACTTGTAAGGCAGTATGCCATTTTATTTTGTATGCAGAAACAAAATCATATCAAGTATGTTAAACTTTCTATGAAAAGTGCGATATTTTGGTTTCCTATACTGTTGTGGTGTTGTGTCGTGCATTTGTGATCGTGTTTGTCATCTGCGTGTTGATTGTGTGGTTGTTCTGTTTGGTGCATATGTGGACAATATTAAGCAGTGATATGTGTCTCATTCTTTTAATCCTATGTATTAGAAGAATATGCCTCCCAAAAGAACTACTCGATCGACTTCTGAGGAAGAAGCTTTTCCGACCACCTCAGCGGATCTAGCCAGGGTAATTGCACAGGCTATTGCGCAACATGAAGCGAACTGCGCCGATTCCAGTGGCGGTTCGGGCGCAGCGGGCCGACGCAGAACCCAGGATCCCGAGACTGGTAAAGCTTTTCTTTTCCTATCCCTTCCTAATCTTGATCCTATCTTATGCCGATTCCATCGACTAATAAACCATTCGTTCCAACTCCACAGAAGTAGAGAATACTGTGCGTGGGTGTTCCTACAAAACTTTCGTGGCATGCAAGCCTTGGAATTTTCGTGGGTCCGAAGGAGCAATTGGTATAGTCCGTTGGATCGAGAAAACTGAGTCAGTACTTGATATCAGTGGTTGTTCAGAAGACCAAAAGATCAAGTATGTCACATGCACTTTCCAAGATGAAGCACTGACATGGTAGAACCTACAAGTGCAGACCTTGGGTTGTGTAGCTGCCTATAATCTCTCGTGGACCGAACTGAAAACCATGCTGATGGATAAGTATTGCCCGCGTAGTGAGCTACAGAAACCGGAAACCGAATTCTGGAATCTGACCATGAACGGGGCGGAAATCGCTGCCTATACCACCCGATTTCATGAGCTTTCTCGTTTAGTTCCTCACATGGTTACTCCTGTGTACAAGCGTGTGGAACGGTATATTTGGGGACTTTCTCCCAAGATCAGTAGTATGGTTACCACTGCTGCTCCAACTTCCATCCAGCACGTTGTCACTCTTGCGCATAGTCTCGCTGATGACGCAGTTCGCATGGGTTCCCTGACCCAAAAGGAATCCGACAAGAGTGCAAGTACTGGGAATAAGTGCAAGTGGTCCCATTTCCAGAAGGGGAAAAGTTCGGACGGCAATTCCCACAAGAAGCCCGAAACCATCAAAGTTTTTGCTGCCACCACTACTGAAACTCGCAAGCCGTACAACGGGCCCCACCCGTTTTGCAGTAAATGCAAGTACCATCACGTGGGGACGTGTGACAGCATCAAATGCGAGAAATGCAAGCGGATGGGTCATCCCACAGTGCAGTGCCGGTCCAAAGCGGTTGTGAACAATGATGGGAAAGCGGGATGTTTCGAATGTGGTGCCACTGACCATTTCAGAAAGGACTGCCCTAAGCTGAAGGGCCAAGCTCGTGGCAGGGCTATTGTCATGGGTGCAGAAGATGCGCGCGAGGATCCTAACGTTGTCACGGGTACGTTTCTTGTAAACAGTCATGCTGCTTGTGTACTTTTCGATACCGGTGCCGATTTGAGTTTTGTGTCAACCGACTTTAACCAAGCCCTCGGTTTAGAGTCCCATAAGTCGCACACACCTTACTCTATAGAATTGGCCAATGGTAAGACAATCGAGTCCGTCGAAGTATTGAAGGACTGCACGTTGGAACTAGGAGGTCATGAGTTCTGTATCTATCTTCTACCTGTCGAGTTAGGAAGTTTCGATGTTGTCATTGGGATGGATTGGTTGTCGAAGCATCGAGCCAAAGTCATCTATTTTGCGAGGATAGTGCAGATTCCGTTGCTCAGTGGTGAAGTTTTGTCTATCCAAGGAGAATGCCGGAAGACCCCGTTGCGACTCATATCTTGCATGAAGGCCCAGAAGTGTTTGCGGAAAGGTCATTTTGCATTCTTGGCACACGTGATAGAGAAGAAACCCGAGGAGAGAAGAATCGAAGACATCCCTGTCGTAAGGGAATTTTCTGAAGTCTTTCCCGAAGATCTGCCAGGATTGCCACCCCCGAGGCAGGTTGAGTTCCGTATTGATCTCGTTCCTGGAGCTGCTCCTGTAGCCCGTTCACTGTATCGCTTAGCCCCCTCTGAGATGCAGGAACTGTCCAACCAATTGCAAGAACTACTTGACAAAGGATTCATTCGACCGAGCTCGTCGCCCTGGGGAGCTCCAGTCTTATTTGTCAAGAAGAAGGATGGATCGTTTCGCATGTGCATCGATTACAGAGAGTTAAACAAGCTCACAGTGAAGAAACGTTATCCTCTTCCAAGGATCGATGATCTGTTTGATCAATTGCAAGGTTCGAGTTTCTACTCGAAGATTGACTTGAGATCAGGATATCATCAGTTGCATATCCATGAGAATGACATTCCCAAGACTGCTTTCAGGACGCTGTATAGTCATTATGAGTTCCTAGTAATGCCGTTCGGTTTGACAAACGCACCAGCAGTGTTCATGGATCTGATGAACCGGGTGTGCAAGCCTTACCTTGACAAGTTCGTGATCGTGTTCATTGACGACCATCTGATCTATTCACGAACCAAGAGGAACACGAACAACATTTGAGGGAAATTCTCACTCTGCTCAAAAGCGAGAAACTGTATGCCAAACTGTCCAAATGCGAATTTCGGATTCGTGAAGTTCACTTCCTTGGTCATGTTGTGAATGACAAGGGTATACATGTCGATCCAACTAAGATTCAAGCGATCAAAGATTGGCCTAGACCTGATACCCCGACCGAAGTTCGACAATTTCTAGGGTTAGCTGGCTATTATCGTCAATTTATCGAGAATTTCTCAAAAATAGCCCAGTCCCTAACAGTCTTGATCCAAAAAGACAAGAAATTCGAATGGGGAGATCCGCAAGAATAAGCTTTCCAGCTTTTGAAGCTCAAGCTATGCAGCGCACCGATTCTTTCACTGCCAGAAGGAACGGAAGATTTCATGGCCTATTCCGATGCATCTCACCAAGGTCTCGGTTGGGTCCTAATGCAGAGGAACAAGGTTATTGCCTATGCCTCTCTCCAACTTAAAGTGCACGAACGGAACTACAAAACCCATGATCTGGAACTGGGTGCAGTAGTGTTCGCACTCAAGATTTGGAGACACTACCTCTATGGGACTAAATGTACTATCTTTACCGATCACAAGAGCTTGCAACATATCTTTGACCAGAAAGACCTGAACATGCGTCAAAGACGATGGGTTGAGCTACTCAACGACTATGACTGTGAGATTAAGTACCATCCTGGAAAGGCAAATGTCGTGGCAGACGCATTAACCCGAAAGGAGCGTACCAAGCCATTGTGTGTTCGTGCATTGGGCATGACCATTCATACCGATCTCAAAGCCCGTATTCGTCAAGCTCAGCAAGAAGCTCTCAAGGATAGTAAGATCGGGCATGAAGCTCTATACAGTCGGGTTGGTCAGTTGGAGACAAGACCTGACGGGACAAAATATTTCTTGAACAGAATATGGGTTCCATTGTATGGAGGATTGTGTGATATAGTTCTGGATGAAGCACACAAGTCCAAGTACTCTATTCACCCCGGTGCGGATAAGATGTACAAAGACCTCAAGGAGTTCTATTGGTGGCCTAACCTCAAGGGTTGCATTGCGACCTATGTCAAACATTGTTTAACATGTTCAAAGGTCAAGGCCGAATACTAGAAGCCTTCAGGTATGCTTCACCAACCAGAGATTCCTGTATGGAAATGGGAACAGATTTCCATGGACTTCGTTACCAAGTTGCCAAAGACACCCCGTGGTCATGATACAATCTGGGTAATTGTCGATCGTCTGACAAAGTCTGCGCATTTCTTGCCCATCAAGGAAACAGACAAGACGGAGAAATTATCCCAGATATACATCAATGAGATCGTATCCAGACACGGTGTGCCTGTTTCCATAATCTCTGATTGAGACAGTCATTTTACTTCAAGGTTATGGCAATCATTGCAAGAAGCCCTTGGTTCCCGACTGGATTTGAGTACCGCTTACCATCCCCAGACCGATGGACAAAGCGAAAGGACCATTCAGACACTGGAAGATATGCTTCGTGCGTGTGTGGTTGATTTTGGAGGAAAATGGGATACGCATTTGCAGTTGATCGAATTTTCTTACAATAACAGTTATCACACTAGTATCAAAGCAGCACCTTTCGAAGCGTTTTATGGACGCAAGTGCCGATCCCCTGTATGCTGGGCAGAAGTAGGGGACAAGCAGATGATAGGTCCCAAACTCATCCAAGAGACGACTGACAAGATATTCCAGATCCGAGACAGACTCAAAGCTGCCAGGGACAGGCAGAAGAGCTACGCAGATCAGAGGCATAAACCTTTAGAGTTCCAAGTGGGTGACAGAGTCTTGCTCAAAGTATCTTCGTGGAAAGGAGTACCAAGGTTCGAAAAACGTGGGAAACTCAATCCCAGATACATAGGTCCATTCGAGATTCTTGCACGAATCGGACCAGTTGCATACAAGCTCAAACTGCCCGAAGAACTCAGTGGAGTGCATGAAACTTTTCACGTTTCGAATCTCAAGAAGTGTCTTGCTGATGAGTCATTGATCATCCCTCCAGAGGAGATCTACATTGACAAACAACTCCATTTCATTGAGGAACCACTTGAGGTAACAGACTGGAAGATTCAGAAACTTCGGCGCAGTCAAGTCAAATTGGTCAAGGTACATTGGAATTCCAAACGCGGACTCGAGTACACTTAGGAACGTGAGGACGAGATGAAATGCAAATACCCACATCTCTTTCAAGAGACCCATAGTTCAGATAACCAACACCGAAAATTTCGCCGACGAAATTCCTCTAACAGGGGGAGAATGTGACACCCGTCGAAATCACAGGTCATATCCGTACATTAGTTACACCTACACATTTCATTTTGCATGTTTCATTTTATTTGGGCCACACAGGGTTCCGACATGACAATTTCGATGCTTACAGACTAGCATTAGGTCCACTAGTTGATACAAATTCAGGACTAGACAGTAGTTAGCTGAACTATAGAGAGATCATATCAAAAACTCAAGTTTGGGAAACTCATATAATGATACATAACATTTCAATGGTGATTCCATCAAGGACAAGATAAAACAATGTCCATATACAGAAATCACTCGAACACAAAGCCCACATACGACTAGTTAAAAATATATATATTTGAGGCACTTAAACTTGTACAAAGATCAAATTTAACATCTAATTACAACATAGGGGTATTGGATTTTAATAATCCAAAGTTTTCACTATTGGCCAATAATAATCCATACTTCAAAAATTCCCAATAATAATCCTAACTTTCGAACATTTGGCTTGTGGTAAACCTTTTTTAACTGAGGACTAACTGGGTTAGTTTGTGCTGACGTGGCTGCTGACTGGGCACAATGATGTGTATACACTTGTACAGATGTTAGATTAAATATATTAATGAATGGCCCACATATTTTCTTAAATATTTTAAGCTGATCAAGTGAACATGTCTAACATCTGGAACAGACCTTATTAAATAGACCTTACTAAACAGACTCGCTGTTCTGAAACAGACCTTAGTAAATAGACCCGCACATAAATCCGGAGTTTCTGAAACAGTCCTTAGTAAACAGACCTTACATTACAAATATATCAAGATATGAATAGCCACAAACATAAAATATGTTACACAACATAACTTGCCCGTATTCATATTTAATCAGTTAAAACTTAAAATTTACAAAAACATTCATAATAGAAATCAAAATCCATATGTAGAGTACATACACTACACATATGAATCCAACGGCTTTGTGGATCCAACGGCTAAAATTACCTTCATAAGAAAATAAACTTAAAAAAAATACTAATAAGTTAATAACTAAATAAACTAACGAACATACCTTGGCTTTGTGAGTCCAACGGCTAATATCATTTTAATAAGTTAATAACTAAATAAACTAACGAATATACCTTGGTGAAGAGATATGTACCCGCGCGTGCGCACGACTTACACTCACACACACGTCAACACAACAATATGACGTGGAGTTCTAGAAGACGGCGCACGCCACTTAAACAAAAGACAGGTGTCACCCGACAAGAGCAGGGACATGTGGCCAATCAGAGGTGTGTATTCCCTGCTCCGTGATCTCCTGTAGGTACGAGGTACAGAAAATGACAGAAAGGACGATAACAGGACACGTGGACCAACCACAGAGCGACAGCGCGAAGAATGACAACGGTCGTAATAGTACAAGACAGCTGTCATTCCCCTCACAACCAATCACTGACCACCTCAGGGGCCTATAAATACCCCCCTTCGTCATCAGAAGAAGGGATCAGATCGGCGAGTGAGAATTCATACTATATAGCTGTGATAGATAGATTATAGTCGAAACTCTGTAATATTCTGGATTAGTGTATTGTATTCATCTTATTTTTTAATGCGAATCACGTCCTTCCTTATATTTGCATACTAGCACTACTATATTCAGATTGTTAGATTGGTGTTTCTTCATTGGCGCCATCCGTCTTTTGAGCTTCAAGAACAGCAAACTTAAGCACTTTTATCTCTCTAAAAACCAGCTATGAGCTTTTTACCGACGACACCAAGCTTCCCTGGAGGCACGTCAGGCACTGGTATTGCCCAGGAAAACACCAGCCAGCTTGATAACACCACAGAGGAACAAGTTCATGGTACGAACGCGGGTCATACTCCATCCTCCGGGACTAGACAGACCCCATCCTTCCATTTTGCCACAGATAATCTTCAAGCTTCACCTGTTGGTCATACCACGCCGATGGTTAGTCCGGAGGTGTGGTACGCCCAACAAAAGGAAGCCTTGAAACAAGCATTCATAAAGAAGATAAAAGAACAACAGCTAAGAGAAGCATCCCGCGCACTATCCTTCAGCGAAGGAAGGCCTGTCACCGTATCGGAAGGGCCATCCAAAGCTGCGGGACAGGGCGGCGGGAGCAATCAGGTCACTGACCCAACTTGGAGGGAAGACTCCGATGGGTCTCAGAGTCGTTTTCACCGTGACACAAGCTAGTACTTGACCAACACTGTTGATCGAGCACACTTGATGTCCGGTGAGGACGATCTCACGCAACCATATTATCCTCCCTTATTCAGTGAAAAGTCAAAATTTACACCGCGCATCGCACTCGCCACATTGCCCGCAAGAACAAAAATACCAAGCACTTTGGGAAAATTTGATGGCACAGGTGACCCTGACGACCATTTAAGAAGCTTTGAAATCGCAGGAAAGTGTGCAAGGTGGAGCCTACCCGCGTGGTGTCACATGTTCGCGTAGACGCTCACGGGCGCTGCGCGAGTATGGTTCGACAGCCTGCCGAATGGCAAGATAGACAACTTAAAAGAACTGACTGATAAGTTTTCAGACCACTTCAGCCAAAACAAGAGAGTAGAACGCGACTCCACTGACATCCTACAAGTCAAGAGGCGTGAAAACGAATCCATTGAAGATTACATCACCAGGTTCAATCGTGAAGCCTTACAAATCGGGCCAATTGGTTTTGAGCTCATGAAGGCGGCATTCACACAAGGAGTGAGATGTGACTCACTGATCCGCACTTTGGCTGGATTCACAGGTATGCCCAACACCTGGGAAGAAATCATGCGCGACGCGAAGAATTACGCAAAAACCGAAAGAGAATTATCTGTTTGGAGCAAAATCCAAGCACCACAATACACAGATACACAAGCACAAGCAGCGCGCAATAGAAACAACAGGCATGAAAGAAAAGGCAAAGGAAACGTCTGGACCAGGCTTCAGGGAGCCACCCCGACGGTGACAAACCCCGCTGCGCCTCAAGAATACCAACGCAATGCGTCACTCGTGCACAAGTCAGGAAAAAGAATTCACAACAACTGGACCCCCTTGATGAAAACGCCAGCGCAAGTCCTGGCCATAGAAAATATCGATTTCCCAGAACCAAAGGTTATCAAGCGGAGGGAAGGACTAGATCACAACAAGTTCTGTGCTTATCATCAAGACATAGGCCATGACACTGATAAGTGCTACCAGTTGCGGCAAGCCATCGAGGACACGTTAAAGTCCGGTAAGCTCGGACATCTACTACAAAATGTGGAGTGCAAGCAAACGGCGGGACCACCGCCAAAAAAAATAAAAAACATGAGCATGATGATCCATAGGGTGGACGCCGGCTCCAGAAGCGGAAACCAGAAACAACCGCAGAGTGGAAAGAGCAACAAGTATGCTTCCCATTGGTCAAAGGTGGCCCGTCCGCCACACGGACGATCATTGTCACAGCCCTCTTTGACCATTACCGAACCACCAGGGCATTCATGGACACTGGCAGCAACTCCGATATCATGTATGGACAGGGCTTCGACCTGCTAGATGATAAGGATAAACAACGACTGCGCCCCATCAATTCCCCAATTATGGGATTTTCAAACGAAGTCGTGACCCCACTAGGGGAGATATCTTTTCCTCTCACTCTAGGCGCACACGGGCGCTCACGAACTGAAGAAGTTACATTCCTTGTCATCCCAACAAAATCCAAGTACGATATCATCTTAGGGCGAGACTCCATGGCCTCGTACAACATGGTCACTTCCACAGTCCATGGCGCAATTGGTTTCCCCACCCCAAACGGTGTGGCAATCGTGTGGGCTAACTAGAGAATGTGCCCTGACCACGAAATCTCACCCAGCTAAAATGCTAAAACCATGCTCGCGCACGGAGCCAGAGAAGTGGATCCTAAACCCAAAGTTCCCTGACCAGCCCATCACACTGGGACCAGCAATCTCAGAGAACATCCGAGATCACTTGAAGCAGCTACTCCGCAAAAACATGGACGTCTTCGCATGGCAACCATCAGATATGATCGGGGTCCCACGCGAACTCGCCCAACACAAGCTCAACACATATCGCTCAGTCGAACCCATAGCGCAAAAGTGACGAAGCATGGGTGCTGAAAAAACACAAGCGATGAACGGACAAGTAGGAGAGCTGTTAAAAGCTGGAATCTTGAGGGAAACAAGATACCAAACCTGGGTTGCCAACCCAGTAATGGTCAAGAAAAGCAATGGCGGCTGGAGGATGTGTGTGGATTACATAGACCTCAACAAAGCATCTCCCAAAGACTGCTACCCGCTGCCAGAAATCGATTTAAAGATTGACTCACTAGCGCCTTTCCGATTCAAATGCTTCCTGGATGCCTACAAAGGGTACCATCAAATCCAGATGGCGCTAGAAGATGAAGACAAAACGGCTTTCCGCACTGACAAAGGAGTCTTCTGTTACACCAAGATGCCATTCAGCCTAAAAAATGCGGGAGCTACATACCAACGGTTAATGGACCGCGCATTTGCCAAACAGATAGGGAAGAATCTGGAAGTCTATGTGGATGACCTGGTCATCAAGTGCAAGGAAGAGGATCAAATGTTGAAGGATATCGAAGAAACCTTCAAACATCTGAAAGAAATCTGTATGAAACTGAACCCAAGCAAGTGCGCGTTCGGAATGGAGGAAGGAAAGTTCCTTGGCGTTGTGGTCACCAAAGACGGTTTCCGACCAAATCCTGAAAAGATACAAGCCATTGCGCAAATGCCCTCCCCGTCCACGCTAAAAGAGGTTCAAACGCTGAATGGACGTCTGGTCGCAATCAACCGTTTCCTGTCACACCATGCAAGCAAATCGATCCCGTTCATCGAAACATTAAAGAATTGCCTGAAAAAGAATCATTTCAAGTGGACCGCAAAGGCGGAGAAGGCTTTCCAAGAAATGAAAGAGTGTCTGATGGACTTACCAACACACATCGCCCCACTCCCAAGGGAGCCACTGACAATGTATCTCTGCGCGACAGAGCAAGCGGTGAGCGCGGTACTGATGGTGGACAGAAAACTGGTGCAAACGCCCATCTATTATATCAGCAGGGTCCTGAAAGATGTAGAAACCAGGTACACCACCATGGAAAAGCTGGTCTTAGCTCTCGTGCACGCGTCGCGAAGATTGCGCAGATATTTCCAGGGCCATCCCATCAATGTGCTGAGCGACTACAAGCTGAACAATGTCCTGTCCAAACCAGAAGTCTCCGGGAGACTGGCAAAGTGGGCCATCGAACTGGGCGAACACACCATTTACTACAAGACACGCCCAGCGATTAAAGGACAGATACTAGCAGATTTCATAGCCGAGGTACCTCAAGAAAAAAATCGAAGAATGCAAAGCAGAGCAAGACCCGCAACCACCATGTGACGAAAAGGCTATTTGGAATCTTTACACAGACGGGCCCTCAAATGAAGATGGTGTAGGCGCAGGAATCCGCCTAGTTAGTCCAGACGGCGCGGAGTTCACTTATGCAATCAGACTCGAATTCAAGGCCACCAACAACGAGGCTGAATATGAAGCTTTCCTCGCCGGCCTGCGCATCGCGCAAAAGCTGGGCGCCAAACACATCTTCGCACATGTCGATTCAATGCTTGTGGCGGGCCACATTACAGGGAAATATGAGGCGAAAGAACCCTCAATGATCATGTATCTCCAACGTGCTAAAGAGCTCATGGCCAACTTTCCTAACTGCACCATCGACCACATCAAACGCAGTCAAAACAAGCCGGCGGACGCTCTAAGCAAAATGGCTTCTACAAGCTTTAGCCATTTAGCAAAAGAGGTCCGAATTGAAACCCTGAGCGAACCGTCTGTTCCACCCAAAGCGGTCAATGTAATACAAACGGGTGTTGATAGCTGGATGACCCCGATAGTTTCTTACCTCACTGCTGGTGCGTTGCCTGAGCAACGCGCCGAAGCTAGGAAGATACAGCACAAAGCCCTACAGTACCAGATACAAGACGGGGTGCTCTATCGGAAGTCATACCTAGGGCCACTACTGCGATGTGTGGATGCAGTCGATGCAGATTACCTAGTGCGAGAGATACATGAAGGGATATGTGGAATACATGCTGGGCCACGCATGGTGGTCGCCAAAATTATGAATGCAGGATACTACTGGCCGGGCATGCATCTGGATGCGCTAAAGATCATCCGCAAATGTGATTCTTGCCAACGTCATGCTCCCAACACCTTGCGGCCCAAAAATGACCTTATCCCAGTAACCTCAGCGTGGCCATTCCAGAAGTGGGCTATCGATATTTTGGGACCATAACCAATGACGACAGGGAAGAGACGATATCTGATAGTCGCAATTGACTACATCACGAAATGGGTCAAAGCTAAACCACTCGCTGAGATCACGGCCAGTCATGTTAAAAAGTTTGTTTGGGAGTTCATCATCTGTCGTTTTGGGTTACCCATGATGATCGTCACAGACAACGGGACCCAATTTGCGGACAAAGGATTGCTGAAATGGTACGCACACCCGCAAGGCAATGGCCAAGTCGAACGCGCGAACCGAAGCATAGTGGAAGGCATCAAATCAAGACTGGGTACCAAAGGGAAGGCCTGGGCGGAAGAACTGCCGAGCGTGCTATGGGCTAATCGCACATTAACAAAAACGAGCACCGGTGAGACCCCGTTCAGCCTAACATATGGCTCTGAGGCTATGATACCCGCAGAGATTGGATGCCCGTCCGCAAGGGTCCTCTCAACAACCCAGACGAACAATGATCAAGAACTGCGCATCAACTTGGATTTGGCAGAAACACGCCGTGAACGAGCAGCGGCAAAAGAGGCGAATTACAAACAACAGTTGGAGAAGTACTATAATGCTAAAGTCAAGCCTCACACCTTCCGCATGGGGGACTTCGTCTTTAGAAACAATGAAGCCAGCGGCGCAATACCCAAAGGAAAACTGGCCCCCACTTAGGAGGGTCCATACCGTGTCACTGAAGTAATTGGCAAGGGAGCCTACAAGCTATCAACTCTAGACGACAAGCCCGTTCCCCGAACATGGAACTCCGCTTAATTAAGAAAATGCTACATGTAATAGTATCCCAATTTGTAATGAAGGCCGTTGCGCCATTTAGTGGAATGAAATCTGGAAATTTCTTTGCTTTACACGCATTTCGTCGTGTAAACACTCATTCAAGATGCCACGTGACAAAATAAAGTGAACTACGCACACTTTAAAAGCGTCAATCTAAATGCCCAAACAAAAATTGCATTGTTAATCTGCAATTCCCTAAACTGCGCGTTGTATGGTTAAGATACAACGCGCAACCCAAACATTGTATGGCTAAGATACAATGTCCAAACTAAAATTGCATTGTTAATCTGCAATTCCCTAAACTACGCGTTGTATGGTTAAGATACAACGCGCAACCCAAACATTGTATGGTTAAGATACAATGTCTAAACTAAAAATTGCACTGATAATTTGTAATTTCCTAAACTACGCGTTGTATGGTTAAGATACAACGTACAACCCAAACATTGTATGGCTAAGATACAATGTCCAAACTAAACTTGCATTGTTAATCTGCAATTCCCTAAAATGCGTGCTGTATGGTTAAGATACAACGCGCAACCCAAACATTGTATGGTTAAGATACAATGTCTAAACTAAAAATTGCACTGTTAATTTGCAATTTCCTAAACTACGTGTTGTATGGTTAAGATACAACGCGCAACCCAAACATTGTATGGTTAAGATACAATGTCTAAACTAAAAATTGCACTGTTAATTTGCAATTTCCTAAACTACGCGTTGTATGGTTAAGATACAACGCGCAACCCAAACATTGTATGGTTAAGATACAATGTCTAAACTAAAAATTGCACTGTTAATTTGCAATTTCCTAAACTACGCATTGTATGGTTAAGATGCAACGCGCAAACCAAACATTGTATGGTTAAGATACAATGTTTTAACTAAAAATTGCACTGTTAATTTGCAATTTCCTAAACTACGCGTTGTATGGTCAAGATACAACGCACAAACCAAACATTGTATGGCTAAGATACAATGTCTGAACTAAATTGCTTTGTTAACCTGCAATTCCCCAAACTGCGCGTTGTATGGTTAAGATACAACACGCAACATAAACATTGTATGGTTAAGATACACTGTCCTAAACAAATCGCACTACGAATCGGCAAGCCAAATGTTTATATGTTTACCGTACAGCGCGCGAAACAAGTTAGTCGTGTGCGCATAATATAACTTATGTTAGGCCATGTACTCAAAACTAGCGCGAAACAATAGACTTGAACAAGAAATATTAAACAACCACATTTTCACTAGAGGAAAAGGTTTCAAGTACAACATAAGACATTAAAGATCTTGAAATCATTTACAAATAAAAAGCAAAATAAAGCAACAGCAGGCTTCAATCTTTAAACTCAGAGGACGCGTCGCTGTATTCATCATCTTCTTCAGACCCAGACAAGTCCAACTTCTCACTAGCCTCAGGCTGCTCACCCGAAGCCACATCTGCTGCCTTGGCTTTCCTAAGGGCGTAGTCGCGCCGCATGTGAGTAAGGCCTTGCTTGTCAAACGACTCCTTCAACTCATAACAAGATGGCCGGTCGCGATGGCCCACAACGAAATCAACCAGCTCGTACTTTAATCCATCAAAGGCGGCAGCCTTCTTCGCAAAAACGGCATCAAGGTCCTGCCCATGTAACGCGAACTGCTCTGGGGCTTTGCCGTCCTTGGCATGTTGATAACCCTCCAGAAACCCAGCTTTGCGCCCCACAAGCTTCGCAGCAGCATTCACTGCCGCCACAGCCTGGCGCGTCTGGTCACAATTCTTCACATAGTAAGCCACCTAAACAAGCATAAAGAACAAAAAACTCAGCACAAACATCAAAGGCTGTTAAAGGAGAAGACACAAAGGTAAGAGACAAAAACAAACCTCAAGAACGCAGCTGGTGAGCAACCACTCACGATCGCTCTGCGCCAAGCGCACCTCTTCACGAGTATCCAACAGCTCCCCCTCGAGGTCAAGATTCTGCTGCTGCAACTCCAGATTCTGTTTATCCGTCTCCTCCTTCACCGCCTTCAGCTGAGCGATCTCCTCGTCCTTCTCCCTCAACAAATCGCGAGACTCAAGAAACTTGTTATAATTCTGCTTCACGAGCCTCTCCATCCGGGCCAACTCCTTAGATATCTCTTCATTCCGCGCGTCAGCCTCACTAATTCGTTTAGCGGACGCCTCCATCTTGGCACAGGCAATTTTCCACTGTTGCTCTCTTTCAGACAACTGCCCCTGAAGCTTGTCCCGCTCCTCACGGAAAGTAACAGCATCCCACTTCGCACGCTTCAGCTTGTGGTGTATTTGGCCGCGCTCATCAGTCACGCGCTTCAACTCTTGGTGGAATCTGTTACGGTCATGAGCCATAGACCCCCACTCGCGCACAATCTCAGCGGAGGTAGACAACATGTTTGCCATACTCATAATATGGTCATCCATGAGCTCACCCCGCGGACGAGTGGCCTGATGCTCACGCTCCCCGGGAGGGACAAGATTAGCCAAAAACTGGCGGCAATCCTCCATGTCAAGAAATCGGGTGGCTGGCGTCAATGTCCAGTTGGGCACAAAAATGCCAGCAGACGACTCACCACCCCCAAGGGGAGGGGCACTCGAAAAGCTACGACCAGGCTCGGTAGTCACCGTCTTCTCATTCTCATCATCATCATCCACAGTCATGTCAATATCCCGCTCATAACCCTCGCTCACGTTAGTGGGCGACACCCGCCTAGAGCCACCCTCTAACATATCCTGAGGTGGGGTAGGCAGGCGCGCAGGTGTCGGCTGCCGCGGAAGAGTAGTCAGACGCGCCGGCGTGGGCTGACGCACAGGCGTGGGCTGGCGGATAGGTGATGACTGATGCACCGGAGAAGATGTCACCAAAACGTCGTCCTGCATCTCAGTGCGAACAGGCTCCTGAATCTGTTGGTTTGGAGATGCCTGCCCCAAAGGGCCAAGGTTAAACCCTTCAGCAAACGGGGCCATCGATACGTTCTCTGACACGTTAACGTTCAACAAATCCGCTGCAGAAATAGAACGACGAGCAGTTAATAACAACAATCATAGTACAGAAAGATAAGAAAAGAAACACGAGCACTTACCCAACAAGCTATCTTCTGCGGAGTGCACAAGATCATCTAATTTCACCCTCTTCTCAACAGGAGGTGTCAAATCTTCCACAACCTTCTTGCCTTTAGTTCCAGCACGCCTGGACCGTTTTTCTGACGGGGCACATCAGTAGCAATAGGACCAGTCTCCGCTGCCTCCGCTGAAACAGGCTTTGTCACCATCGCGCCCTGCACCTCCTCGGTTAACTTCACCACCGGCTCTCCTTGAACGAACGTATCTGAAAGTTCAACGTAGCTTCGTTCAAAAGGGTGGTAATTTTCAAAATATTTATTAACCACTTCGTGGTTAAGAACAAAATAACAATCTTCACCTCCGACTGCCCCTGACTGCGGCCTGGCGATACGATGGACAAGAAAGTCATCATCTTCAGTTTTCTCATCGCTATCGTTCTCAACACGCGCAGGCGGCGACTGAGGTCCATGAGTGCCTGCGGACGACGGACGCGGAGAGAAGGACCCCGATGAGTCAGACGACTCATCACTGGATATAACAATTAAAGGAAAGCCCGTCCGCATGAACATGTTGACGGGTGAAGGATTATCAAAAAGTGGCGAGGACTCACCTGCTTCAGTTATCAGCAACTGCGGCAGGGCCTGCTCCCGCGCCGCCACATCCAGCTGGGGATGAATCAGCGTGTCCCAAGCCTTCTCTAGGATGTATAATTCATCCTCTGCCAGCTCCCTAAAGGCGAAACCCATGTTGTCACCGCCCAACAATATGTCATACAAATTCTTGACATCTGCAAGCGAAACACAGCAAAGGGCAAATTAACGACAACACACAAAGGGTGCTCAACAAGTAACAACAACAAAAACGCCAACTAACCTTTCCCATCCTGAGTGAGATGCGGATTGCGGCCTTTCACATCATACTTGATGCTCATCCCAGCCATCACCAACCCAGTCTATGGGATCTCACAAAGGTCCACAGGATGACTGGTAAGGGTCTTGAACCACTCCTGCTCCTTATAGTCGATCAGCACAACCTTCCCTATCCCCTCAGCCGGGTCCAACCGACCCATCTCTATGGGGATAACCCCTTGATTGATCCAGAAAAACTTCGGTTTCCACTCGCAAAAGCTTTTCACACCTACCCCAGCACATGCAGGCACCCCAGCGCGCGGCCTGCAGGAAAGCCAACTCTCCACAAAGCTTAAACTATAAAAAAACATAAAACATGTCCACCAAAGGTTCAATCTTGTGGGCATGGAAACAAAACTCAAAGAACATGAGTCTAGACATCAAACCAGGATGGATCTGGTTAATATGAACCCCCACAGCCCGCACAAAGGTGCCAAGAAACCGGGTTATAGGGACCCTAAAATTGCAATCCCGAAAATATGCAGCATATAACCCAACTTTCCCAACAGGAGGCTCAAGGATCGTTTTGTCAGGAGCAGGTACCTTCACACCATACGAGGAGGGGAACCCATACTCCCTCCGGAACTTTCTAAATTCATCCCTCCCCCAGACGACCGTGACCTCGTTAGCATGAGGCGGCCCCTTCTTTGAACCATCATCTCCTCTCCTAGAACCTCTACGTTTTTTCTTCGGGATATTCGTAATATGCTCCATCTGTACGCGTGAAACCGCCCTTCGGATGCAAATAAACAATAAAAAGATGAAAAAACTGATGAACAATGGAGAGGAAATTAGAAAGAGTACTTGGAAAGAAAGTAAAAAAGAAACGGATGGAAAAGGGGGATTAAATAGGGAGATCACACGTGGTCTGACGGTTTTTTGAATATGAAAGGCCCAACCAATAAGAAAAGTACACGTCACAGGAAGAGAGAGAAAAAGCACTCGAACCGACTAGGCGGCCCCACCACGTCTCTGACACTGTACAACCGTCAGGAACGTTTCGGCTACCAACCTGTCACTTCATACGCCCGGACTGACAATATTGATGCGAGCATTAATTACAGACGTCCGCAACCTTACCACTTGCAAGACGTCGCGCATGAATACCAGAAATCAGGGTGAAGCGCAAAAACCGCCCGCATTGACACTTCTACCTTACTGAGTCCAGCGTCTCGCATGCTACGCATACAACACACTAGACTAGGGGCACTTGAAGAGATATGTACCCGCGCGTGCGCGCGACTTACACTCACACACACGTCAACACAACAATATGACGTGGAGTTCTAGAAGACGGCGCACGCCACTTAAACAAAAGACAGGTGTCACCCGACAAGAGTAGGGACATGTGGCCAATCAGAGGTGTTTATTCCCTGCTCCATGATCTCCTGCAGGTACGAGGTACAGAAAAGGACAGAAAGGACGATAGCAGGACACGTGGACCAACCACAAAGCGACAACGCGAAGAATGACAACGGTCGTAATAGTACAAGACAGCTGTCATTCCCCTCACAGCCAATCACTGACCACCTCAGGGGCCTATAAATACCCCCTTCGTCATCAGAAGAAGGGATCAGATCGGCGAGTGAGAATTCATACTATATAGCTGTGAGAGATAGATTATAGTCGAAACTCTGTAATAGTCTGGATTAGTGTCTTGTATTCATCTTATTGTTTAATGAGAATCACATCCTTCCTTATATTTGCATACTAGCACTACTATATTCAGATTGTTAGATTGGTGTTTCTTCACTTGGCTTTGTGGATCCAACGGCTAAAATCATTTTATTCATGAAGCCATTCAATGGAATATGATGGATCAGTTCCGACATTAGCATTAACCACAATCTATCACCTTTTCGTATTCTGAAGAATCTGATCCTAAAAACTTTTCTTTCTTTGCCATTGGCATGATCCCTTCCTATAAAAATATTTAAAAAAGTAAATTTTAATATACTTGTTAATAAAAAAAATTGGTAAGTTAAACTATATATTACCTTTGTATAAGTCTTTAGGAACTGCGGCTCAAGTCAACTGTCTGAACTAAAACAAACTCGTTGTCTGAACTGCGGCTCAAGGTCTTGAGCCGTGACACCGTCGAGCCAACAACTTTACGAACCTCTGGTTGTAGCTCAAGTGTTCCAAACATGTTGTTTCCTTCTGAACTGCATCTCAAAATCTTATATCGACAAGTTGTTTGTTTCCTTAGTCATCTTTCTTGGATCTTTTTCTCTTCGGCAGGGCTTCAATCTTACCATCATCTTCTTTAGACTCACCATTCTCATCAGCACCTTTCTCCTCTGGTTCAAAATCACTCACATCCTCATTGTCTTCGAGGTAGCCACAGGTCTTACTAAGCATTCAGTTAGTGCATCCAAATAAATTAAAAACAAAATCCCAATAATCCAAAACCAAAGTCAGGGAAGTAAACAAAATTAATAACAATTAATATGTGACACCCGGTATATTCATGTTAATACTTTTTCAAACATATAAGTCGACCTTAGTGATGAGCCGGTCGTCACGGGTCATACAAAACCTAATTAACCTAAGTAGCTAGGGTAAGTAGGGTATCGAATCCAGAGGAGCGTGTGGTTAGTGGATGTTATTTTAGTTGATTAAATGGTATTTCTTATGAAGATGCTAGAAACTTATGAAGATTTTGATTGGTTCATTTAAGAATTTGATTTAAAAAGATTTTGTTTATTATATTAAACTTGAATTGAAATTATATGAATAAAAAAATAATATAGGTTGTAAACAATTTAATTAAAAAGATCACACTAAGGTTTCAACAATTGAATACTAGGGATTTCACAAATGGGTAAACAATAGTAATGTGATTGGTGTTAACAGAGTGATTGCTCAATAGGCTTAGGTGTCAAGTTTTATCAATATTGAAGATAGAATAAACTACACTTCATTACCTAGAACATACAATCCTATGTTTGTGTTAAAGCAAGGAACCATGTTCATATCATTAGAAATTGGCACAAGATCAATTAACTAAAATGAGTTCAACATAAGGTTAATCACAATTCAACACAGTTAATTCAAACACACAAAAACATAATCAATTGTTTAAGAACAAGGGTTGGGTTATTCTACAAAGGCTACAAAAAATGAGAAGGGTGAGAAACCACTAGAAAATGACATGTGTCCAAAGATTAAACAAGTGGGAGGGGTAATTTTGTCAAAAGCATATGCACATGCAAGTCACATGCCATTTCCACCTTCATTTTTAAATGTTCGTAACTTTTTTATACGTCATCCTTTTTAAAAAAAAATTATACCATAAAATTGAGCATCTTTTTATCTTTAATATGAGTACCATATTGTTATACTTTTGAAAAAAAAATTCAAAACCCACTTGCGTAAGACACAATGGAGTGTAAAACACAATGAGCACCAATTAAATATAGGATATAAAACAAAATCAAGAGTCTAGTAAAACACAATGGATGACAAACTAAAGACACAATGAATAGAAGACTAAAACACAATTAATACTTTTGAAAAAAAAAGTTGAAAACCCAGTTGCGTAAGACACAATGGATGACATACTAAAGACACAATGAACAGAAGAATAAAACACAATGAATACTTTTGAAAAAAAGATAAGAACCCAATTGTGTAAAACACAATGGACGACATAATAAGGACACAATGAACAGAAGATTAAAACACAATGAATACTTTTTGAAAAAAAGTTGAAAACCCAGTTGCGTAAGACACAATGGAGATAACGTAAAACACAATGAGTACCAATTAAATATGCAATGAACAATAAAGTTTAAAACACAATGAACAGTCTAATAAAACACAATGGACGACATATTAAAGACACGATGAATAGAAGACTAAAACACAATGAATAATAGACTTAAACACAATGAACAACATAATAAAACACAATGTACACCTAAATACAAAACTCATTTGCGTAAAACACAATGAAAAGCATACTAAAAACACAATGGACAAAGTTAAATCATGTGTAGACTAAAAAAACATAAATAACATATTTATAAAGCACACATGCATACTATAACACAATGAACGATCATAAGACACAACGGAGAAAAAAAACCCATTTAGCTCGAATTTTTTTTCTCAATTTTAATGTATCAATGTGGTACTCATATTAAAGATAAAAAACGCTAGTTAATATGGTGAAATTTTTTTGAAAAAAAAATGTCGTATGAAAAAGTTATAGACGTTTTAAAATGATGGGGGGAATTGACATGTGCATTGCATGTGGAGAGAGAAAGTCAACAAATGTGGTTTTTCTTTTATGCCCTTCCTCTAATTTATTATTTATTTTTTTCAAACAAACTAATCTCAACCCTTCAAATATATGATCAATTGAGCACAATCCTTCTCACCCTTCCTAGAAAAAGTGTCTTATGTATTTGATGCTAACCCACTTGCTAACCCTAGATCTTCAAAAGTTTACATCCCCAGTGTGATACAAAAAGATTAGCCACTCATGGCCATAAAGCTTGCTTCTTCATTCCCCTCCACAAGAATATGTGGTCTCTTCCTAAAACATAATAAAATAAACTCCTCTTGCTTTTTTTATTTTTCGAATCTGCGATCCTTACTCTATTTTTTTTTTCAACCTCTGTTGCCTCCCCCAAAGAATAATAATTATAATACCCCTACGAAATTAATGTCCTTTCCTTTATAAAATATGTCCGCCGTCAATGCCTAATATAAAAAATCCATCAACTCAAAAGTGTCTTTTGTTTTTGCTTGGGCTCTTTGGGCTGTGACTCCATGTCACATTTCAATTGTTTCATCTTATTATTATTATTATTATTATTATTATTATTATTATTATTATTATTATAAATGGTATTATGACCCTATGCTCTCGACTCGGGTGTTCGGGTCTCGAATATAATTTGTACTGTTTTAGCCCCGCTCCATACAATCACCTACCAAAAATATAAAATAAATCAATTAATAGTAAAAACAACCAAAAAGTAATAAAATATATACAATACTAAAATAATAGAGTACAGACATAAAACTAATAAAAATACTATCTAATCGACTCGAAAATATACAAAACTAGCAAATAAGCATGATGCGTGCAACCACGCATCAAACCCCCACACTTCTCTTTTTTCGTCTCGAAAAAATTATATACACTCTGCTCCAAACATTATCACAGACTAGCACCTCAGTCACCCTATCATACCTTAGCTAAGGTCCAAAGTCATACCCCATTTACAGATCAGCATTAGATGTGTTAATTCAGCAAGTTAAATTGATTTTCAATTAAAACAGAATTAACCTGACTAAATCTAACATGCTTCCGGTTTTTATTTTCATGCAACACACCCCTCACAATTTTTCACTCCACTCGGTTTAATATCTGGACTAGCATGTAATGCGCTAGTTATAATCACTCAAAAACCAAGTATGCAACTCTGTTATCATAGACTTGTATGACAATCACACCTCAACTGTAGGCAATGCACATATCTAAAGGACTTACGGGTTTTGGGCTTAGGGTGAAGGTAGGAAATATTTGGCTAATAAGTGGCTAAAACGAAGACACATGCCGACCCATGACAATCTTTTATTCATACTAAACACAATAACTAAAACTGCGGGTTATTTTCGACCCGTATTACACAATACTAACAATTTTTTTTTATATATCTTTTTTTTCCCTCTTTCTTTTTTTTTTCAATCGCCTACTTTGGTATATCAGCCTCATGAATTGACTGATTTTTTTTCAACGTATAAATACTAAACATCATAATAACTACACTTAGATTGTCAAGTAACACAGGTGACACAAAAGGTTGGTTTAAGAAACTGATTTGGGTTTAACAAACGAATAGGTAAAGGCTCAACATGGCTACTAGGGGTAATATTGTTGGTAAACAGGTTAATCACGTAAACAAATACACGGGTATCAAACGAAAAAGGGAATCCTAAATTGCCTTTATCATCTATGTGCATATCTAGTCTACAACATCGGCATGTATCAAATCACATAAGTTCTGCAACAGAGAAACATCTGGCCTACTCTCAACAAATGAAAATATATAAATCAAAATATCATCTTGTAGGCTCAAGATCTCACAAAAGTGGGGAAATGGGTTACCGATGTGTGCATGCATTTATTACCAATAGCTTGTTAAATCTAGTCAGACAATTCTAAACTTTTTTCTTAAAAACACCTGCTGAAAACGGTTCATATTACTTTTACACAAATTAGACCATGACTAAGGATCTACTGCCAAAACAATCAAGAAACAACTGGTAGGTACCAAAAGAGCTGCTTTTATGTCTGATAATTAGAATGCTTTTTTTTAAGAACAATTTTCAAGACATTTCAAAAAAAAATTCAACTTTAAATTTTTTTTAAGATACAAAAATAAATAAAAACGAAGTTTCCCCACCCCCACACTTGAATGACACATTGTCCTCAATGTGAGCTAGGAATAAAATAAAGCAAAAATAAAAATAAAATACAACAGTAAAGGAACAGACTCCCCTGGATATAGGCAGTACGCGTATGAGCCTCTGGAATTCCTCCCAATGGAACCGTATAGCATTTCATTCGCGGCCGATAGACAAACCTGAAACTAAGACTCAAAAGAAAAATAAAAACGTAAAATTCTGGGATGCCTGATACACCGATGGTGTACAGATTTACCCTGCCAGAATGGAGATTGAGTACAGGCAAGTTATCTGATTGCAAGTTAAACTCCAAGCATTCCCAGAAATCAAAAGACTCAAAATAGTAACTAAAAATAAAAAATAAATAAAACAAAATAAATAGATATACAAACTATACAAGAATCATACCTGATATTCATTCATGGTGGTCTCAAAGAACATTTGCCTACTGAGTTTCCAATGTATGCTCGGTAGTTTACATGCCATGCCCCAATCTGTTCATTCTCCTTTAACTTGTCCATCGAGTCCAAACATGAAGGTTTTATCCCACATTTTCCTACCGAGTTTCCAACATACACTCGGTAGTTCACATGCCAAATCCACAATTGCTTCCCAGTTATTGGCATGAGAATCTGGTGATTTTTGTTGCGGGGCCTTTTTACAATAAATTGCTCAATGTCCTCCCAACTCACTTTCCTCTTCTTCATCTTTGAACCTTCATCCTCCACTTTGTTGGGTGCTATAATCAACACGGGATGAGATTCGTGAGGAACTTTCACCTCAGCCGCCAGATCTTCATGAGATACTAAGTCTTCAGTTAGAGTTAACCATTCAGAAAGACTTGCAGTATCTTCATCTATATCAGCATAAACCACTACACCACTAGCCAACTCATCACGCTCACGTTTAAGTTGGGAGATTTCCTCAGCTAGTTGATGAACCTGCATAACCAAAGCTTCATGAGCTTTGTCTCTCACTTCATTTCCCTGCTTCGCCTTTTTTATCATATCTATGATAGCATCAAACTTGGAATCTCGTGAGTTTTGAGATTCTTCATATGTCGGTTGAGGGCTATTAGAATAGTAGTCATCATATTCCTCATGGTTTGGATATGGTTGCGTCCTTTGGCTAAATGAACTCCCTTGATACCTGTTATTTAACTGATAATAGCCTTGGGAGTTTGAATAGCGTGACTGACGATGTGAAGAAGATAAATATGAACCTCCAGGTTTTTCGAGCCTAAAAATAATACGATCTTGTCGTTCTTTAAATGCTTCCATTTTCTTACGGGCCACTAGACAATCTCGCCACAAATGATATGGGCTCCCACAACAAGGATAAGAATTATCATCATCTTCCCAATACATTGTGATGATGACGATCAAGTCTTGCTAAATTCCCAATCTTCAGATTTTACACAAGTGGCATGCATGCATTATCTGTCACTTGCACACTTCACACACGACGCGTAAAAACGAACAAAAAGAGGTAACAAAGGCAAGTTAAACAGTTAATCACAATAATTAACTAAAAACTAAACAATAAGCACACTAGCTCCCCGGCAACAACGCCATTTGATGAGCCGGTCGTCACGGGTCATACAAAACCTAATTAACCTAGGTAGCTAGGGTAAGTAGGGTATCGAATCCAGAGGAGCGTGTAGTTATTGGATGTTATTTTAGTTGATTAAATGGTATTTCTTATGAAGATGCTAGAAACTTATGAAGATTTTGATTGGTTCATTTAAGAATTTGATTTAAAAAGATTTTGTTTATTATATTAAACTTGAATTGAAATTATATGAATAAAAAAATAATATAAGTTGTAAACAATTTAATTAAAAAGATCACACTAGGGTTTCAACAATGGAATACTAGGAATTTCATAAATGGGTAAACAATAGTAATGTGATTGGTGTTAACGGAGTGATTGCTCAATAGGCTTAGGTGTCAAGTTTTATCAATATCGAAGATAGAATAAACTACACTTCATTACCTACATACATACAATCCTATGTTTGTGTTAAAGCAAGGAACCATGTTCATATCATTAGAAATTGGCACAAGATCAATTAACTAAAATGAGTTCAACATAAGGTTAATCACAATTCAACACAGTTAATTCAAACACACAAAAACATAATCAATAGTTTAAGAACAATACCTACTTGCTAACCCTAGATCTTCAAAAGTTTACATCCCTAGTGTGATACAAAATGATTAGCCACTCATGGCCATGAAGCTTGCATCTTCAAATATTGGATCTTTTATCTCCTCTGCGTGACCTCCTTCCCCTCCACAAGAATATGCGGTCTCTTCCTAAAACATAATAAAATAAACTCCTCTTGCTTTTTTTATTTTTCGAATCTGCGATCCTTACTCTATTTTTTTTTCAACCTCTGTCGCCTCCCCCAAAGAATAATAATTATAATACCCCTACGAAATTAATGTCCTTTCCTTTATAAAATATGTCCGCCGTCAATGCCTAATATAAAAATTCCATCAACTCAAAAGTGTCTTTTGTTTTTGCTTGGGCTCTTTGGGCCGTGACTCGATGTCACATTTCAATTGTTTCATATTATTATTATTATTATTATTATTATTATTATTATTATTATTATTATTATTATTATTATTATAAATGGTATTATGACCCCGTGCTCTCGACTCGGGTGTTCGGGTCTCGAATATAATTTGTACTGTTTTAGCCCCGCTTCATGCGATCACCTACCAAAAATATAAAATAAATAAATTAATAGTAAAAACAACCAAAAAGTAATAAAATACATACAATACTAAAATAATAGAGTACAGAAATAAAACTAATAAAAATACTATCTAATCGACTCGAAAATATACAAAACTGGTAAGTAAGCATGATGCGTGCAACCGCGCATCACTTAGCGAAAAACATTTATTAACGTACTTAACTGGGTCAATTGAGTCGGGTTACATTACGTATTGTCCAAGGTTCAATGATTCGGAGGATCATTGGGGTTATTTTATGTACACACGAGTCTTGAGTCCCGTTGCTGGTGAATTACATGAATTGAATTAAGTGACATACATAGATTGATCCATATATGTTATATAATGAGCAAATACGTGTTTTAATGGTGTTTATATGATTATAAATGATTATACATGCTTAACATATGTTAGGATTGCATGTTCATGTGTTAAAACGTGTTTAAATGACAAAACTATAAAAATGGGAAAAACATGAAAACTGGTTCGACCTGTAGGGGGTGCGAACCAATTTCCTGGTCAGTCATTCGACCATCCTTCAAACTCGTTCGACCCTTGCAGGGTGTGAACGGACACGTAGTATAAATACCATACTTTGCAATTTTCCATCATTTCATAAACCCTAAACGCCTCTAAGTGCTCTCTGTCAACCTTAAACACCTAGGGAGGAGTTTTTGACCTTGTTTATCAGAATCTAACCGACAAACACCTTCAATATCGTAAACAAGAGAAGATCTAAGGTGTGTTCTTGATCTAAAATCCTTTTCAAGCATTTTCATTCGTTTTTATTAAACCCCAAAGGTCCAGATCGGTTCTAAGTAGGGATGGCAAAAAAACCCGAGTCCGACGGGTATACCCAAAACCCGAAGCCTTTGGGACGGGTATACCCGATACCCGACGGGTATGGGACGGGTTTGGTATTGGAAAAAAAATATTTCGCGGGTATGGGACGGGTATGGTATTAGGTGATACCCGACCCGATTACCCGAAACCAAATACCCGTCTACCCGAAATATATACCCGAATACTTTTAAGTTTTATATATATATCTTTTCTTAACTATTTTTAGTAATGTTTCATTCTAATAGATTCATTATTTGAATGACAAACTTTTCGTCTAAAATATATATTCTAATAACATTATTATTTATATGCTATGAAATATATAAATAGTTTTCAAAATTCATACTATAATATATATTTACATATTAAATGTTTCAAAGATTATTATAGTGATAATAATATATATGTTACTTATTACAATTTCATTAACTCTAGATTTTTTAAAACATAAGACTATAAAAAAATAAATATATATATATATATATATACATGCAAATACCAACGGGTATACCCGATACCCGCGGGTATGCTCTATACCCGATGGGTAATACCCGACAAAAACCCGATGGGTAATGGGACGGGTATGGTATGAGATTTTACAACCGGGTATGGGTATGGTATTAGTCAAACCTGACCCATACCCGACCCGTTGCCATCCCTAGTTCTAAGATGGTTTTCTTGAATAAAAACCTTTCAAACATCTTTCTAAACAAAACCTCATCATTTATAATGAATTTTTTATACAAAATAACATGTGTTAATGGTGTTTTATGTGTTGTTGATGATTGAATGATGTATAGATGTCATAACAATGATCTAGGGCTGTTATAAATGATGGTTTATGATTATCATAGGTTACAAGTTGATGGATGATGATGTTTTGCCCATTTTTAGGGATTTTGTGTTAGATCTAGGGTTTGTTCATGATGTTATTGTTAATGAAATGAGTAGGGGTTTTCATATACATGATAATCTTAGCATATTGAGCTGATTGTTAGATGATTTCGACAACTTTCCATTTTGGGTAAAGTTTACATGCATTGATGTGACATTTCCATAATTTGCCATTTTAGGTAAGTAGTAAAACGGACTGATTTTGGAGAAAAATTAGTAGGGTTTTGTGGGGATAGGTTAATGATGTTTGACTGTTGTGATTTGTGGCATTTCGTGATGTTTTCAGACTATTTAGATACGATTTGGTGCATTTTATGAGAAATGTGCAGCCAAGGGTCGAACCAGGAAACTCATTCGACCCATCGTGGGGTCGAATGAACTTCCTTGGGGTCAAACCAACTTCAATCAGGGTCGAAGGAACTTTATTTGGTCGAATTAACATGTGTTAATGTCGAATGAGCATGTGTTAGGTCAAATTAACATGTGTTTAGGTCGAATTAATATGTGTTAGGTCAAATAAACTTGTGTATGGATCAAATGAACATCATATGGGTCGAATGAGGACACATATGGGTCGAATGAGGACACATATGGGTTGAATGGACTCCCAAACATACTGATTCAACCTTACTATCTCATATGTGCGATTTTTTATGCAAACTAAGTGTTTTATGCATTAACCTTATGTGTAATATATATGTACTCGATTAGTTTATGTAATTGGTCACCAATGGAATGTCGGGTCTGTCTGGTGTGTCAGTTCAACAGTCAAACACGTTTTCAAACATACTTAGTCATGATCTGAACAATTGGGGACTAGTTAACCTAAGGGTTATTAGTCAAAACACTTATCCAAACTTTTATGATAGATCGTCGATATTTGGGACTATCAGGATTGTGTCTTTGTTAAAGGAAGCGAACTAAGGTCAGTGTCACAGCCTCATTCTTTACTGTTTTCATACTTTTGGGGTTGAAACATGCGGTACGAACTTACAAACTTTTAGACCAACATATATTACATTATATCACATGGATACTTAGTGACATTTATTCATCAGTAAAGACCTCTCAAACGTTAGTGAACCATTAATATGTGGATACAGAGCGGGGAAAGTGTGAATAGATCTATTGGGCCTGGCAAGCCCCACTCGGGCCGATTGGAGGTCGGTGGCGAGTGCATATTTGTCCTACCAAACTTACGGCACCGGATGATGAACCAGTTACGGGTATAGAGGCATTCTAACGTTCAGCAGTGGTTCACGACACTATAGTATCATGTAACGATGTCTAGCTAGCATTAAGTATAGATGTAAGGATTGTTGGGTCTGGATTACAAAGGTTACAAACTTTTGCAAACTTTATCTCTGTGACTCACCGGCACTGTATGTATTGACTAACCTTGCATGTTTTCTCAGGTCGCTAAGGTAGCAGGGAGTCTTAGGCGCACTGGGGTCTCACTGCGTCTCACTTGGGTCTTGCATGATTTTGAACTTGTTGGTTAAACTACTTACTTTTGGATTTGGTTTGTAAAACTTATATTGCTTCCGCTGTCGTTGTCTTGATTTATGAAACTTTTAAACTGTGTGGTTGGTTATTTTACGTTATTTTCATATCATATAGTTGTCGCTTATTGTAACCGTTGACTTGGATCCTAGTATGTCACGCGCCTCGTGGTAAAACCTCGCAAGTGGAATTTGAGGGTGTGACAGATTGGTATCAGAGCCAATGGTTATAGTGAACTAAGACTGCATGTAGAGTCTGGTCTATAGCCGAGTCACACACACTAGACGGTCACATGTTTATGAGTCGTTTTAGTGGGAAACTTACTAACTTTGTCTGGGTGTCTATATCATCATCATACTTATGTGTTACATCATCTATTCTTTCTTTGGTTTACCTATTCTCTATCTTATCTTCTTCTTCGGGATTTGAAGACGAAGGGACTGACTTATTGATTCTTGGCACGGCGGTGTTGTGCATTGGAGTGGCTTCGTCGTACCTTCGAGATCTGTCCAGCATTTGGACATCTTCCGTTTTTGCTCCAACGGACACACTTTCTTACACACACTATCTTGCACTAGTACTTGGTTTAGTACACCTCGGGATGATTAGTCATTCGGGGATTCTTATACGCTTGGTATTCTGATCGGATAATTTGTGGTTGATACGGATTGGTCGGATCAGGATGATTCTTTATCATTGTTTCTAGTGGTTGATACTATTGAGGAGTCTGAACATCTTATTCTTTTGGATTCCAGAAGATGTCAGCTGCTCGTGGTGGTGGACCCCGTGGTGGACGCCGTGGTGGCGGTGGTGGTCGTGCTGGGGATCGTGGTGATGGGAATGTCACTGTGACTCAAGCCGAACTGAACAACTTGATTCTGAAACAGGTGTCTGTTGCCCTTGCTACATTTCAGGCTGCTCAACAAGGTTTTGGTGGCAATTTGGTTACTACTACTCTTGTTTTCTTATACCTTGTGTGGTGTATTCGTTTTGTTTATCTGGTGTGTTGATACAGGTAATGTTGTTAACCCACCTCCTCCTGCTTGCACTTATATGATGTTTATGGATTGCAAGCCGCACCATTTCTCCGGGTCTGAGGGAGTAGTGGGATTGCTCCGTTGGTTGGAGAAGGCTGAGTCGTCTTTTGCTATGTGTGGTTGTCCTGCTGAGAACCACGTGAAGTATGCTTCTGGTACTTTTGAGGGTCTTGCACTGACATGGTGGAACTCTGTTGTTTAGTCTATGGATTTAGTGGAGGCTAATGGTATGCCTTGGGCTGAGTTTGTTTCTCTTCTGAAGACTGGGTACTGTCCTAGGGACGAGATCAAGAGGTTGGAACATGAGCTGTGGAACCATGAGATGGTTGGATCTGAGATTGAGGCTTATACTGCGAGATACCATGAGCTGGCTCTTATGTGTTTGGATGCTTCTACTCCTGACTTTATGAGGATTGAGTTTTACGTTGCTGGGCTTGTGCCAGAGATTCGCGGGTTGGTGACCGCAAGTGATGCTGCTACTCTGTAGGGTAAGAATCGATTGGCTCACAAGCTAACCAATCAGAAGGTTTAGGAAGGTGCTTTGCCACCTAGTGGTACAGTTGTGAAGGATCCTAACAGCATCAACAAGCGCAAATGGGATGGTTCTGTGAAGAATTCTGCTTCATCACAGCCTCAGCAGCAGCAGAAGATTTCTGATTCTTCTACCCCTTCATCTGGAGCCCAGTCTGGGCAGAAGTCTGGTTCTTATCATGGTAGTTACCCGAAGTGCAACAAGTGTAACTATCATCACAATAGGCAGTGCCGTAAAGTTCAGACTTGTCAGCGGTGTGGGAAACCGGGACACGAGGTGCATACTTGTCGTGTGTCTGAGTGACAAGGCTACCCCTCCAGCTGCTAACTAGCCTAACCAGGGTTATTATAACTGTGGTCAGACTGGACACTTTAAGCGGGACTGTCCCAAGTTGAAGCAGTGTGATGGTGGAAAGAACGGTGGTGGTAACGGAAACAACGGAGGCGGCGGCAGAAATGCATGTGCTTTCGTCATTGGATCGGGGGAAGCCCGACAGGACCCAGACACAGTTACCAGTACGTTCCTTCTTAACGATCGCTATGCTTCAGTTCTGTTTGATTCTGGTGCCGATAGGAGTTTTGTATCGGTAGAGTTTAGTCGGTTGCTATATATAGTACCTACACCTTTAGAGGCTAAGTACTTGATAGAATTGGTAGATGGTAAGAAAATCGAGGCGACACATATTCTTCGGGAATGTCGTTTGGAACTTTCGGGTTTGTCTTTTCCTATTGACCTTATGCCGGTATCCTTGGGTAGTTTTGTTAGGACAAAGAGGATTGGTGAAACCACTTTTGTAAACCTTAGTCTAATTCACTTCTGTCATTTTTGGCTAAATAGAAGAACTGAATAGAAGACAAGAAACTGCTGATTAGAAGATATGAAGAAGTGCTGAAGTTGCAGAAGTTCTGAAGTCCAAACCAGACAAGTTCACTTCAGAAGTACTGAAGACAAAAACTACTCTTCAGTAGTTGTCCTTCATCAGCACTTAGCAGAAGATATTTGCCACCGCCCATTTGCATCAGTAGTTTGTTGTTTAATATTACTTTTAGCTTTATTTGTTTCTTTCAATGTTGCAACTTGTGCAACTTGTAACTGGACTTTCTGTACTTGCTTTTCAGGCAAGATACATGCATGTAATCGTCTATAAATAGAAGACTTCAACCTTCTATTTTAGACATTGATTTTTATACAGAAAAATCCTTCAAACACTCTCATTGTTATTATTCCATTTCTGTATTTATTGTGAATCTTGCTAAGTATCTAATTCTCATTTACAACTTAGATTCATAATAAATACTTTGTCATTTATCTTGTTTCAAACATCAAGGGGGAGTTACAACTCTGCCTTTGCATAAAAAGTGTTGCTTTAACTTATAACATTCCGCTGTGCTTATAATCTGATTTACTAGGACTTGCTAAACACTTAAGTGTCAATATAGCAAGTTCTTACTTAGCAAACAAGAGCAAACTGATCCAACAATTGGTATCAGAGCATTGGTTTATCTGATCACATATCAATCTAACAAATTGAGAATCAGACACAAAGCTCTTATTGATATTCAATAAAAAGATCAAAAGTTCACTTTTTATCAATATCCATCACTTAAAAGAGTCATCAGACAAATCTATAACTCTTTAAAAATGGATCCACATAATACTGGTTCTGCCACCAAACCTGCCATGCTTGTGAGAAATGAGTACAATATATGGCAGAAAAGAATGGCACATACCTTGTCACAAACCAACACTGGTTGTTGGAGATCTGTGATATATGGTCCACACAAACCAGTAAACATAAACCTTGAAACAAAAGAAGGGATTCCTAAGGATCCCAAAGACTATACAGATGAAGATTTCCTAAAACTTGAGCTAGATGCTAAGGCATTCTCTATGTTGGCAATGGCTCTCCCAAATGAAATATACTCTGGCCTTTTACATTGTGAAAGTGCCAAAGAACTTTGGGACTGTCTTAAAGAACAGTTTGGAGGAACTGAAGAGGTGATTGCCAACACCAGAGAAATTTTGGCTCAACAATATGAAACATTTGCTTATATTAATGGGGAGACTTTGACACAACAATTTGAAAGGTTCTCCTCATTAATCTCTGAGCTAAAGTTAAATGGGCAGACCTATACAACAGTATCTATGTTACATAGATTTTTAAGGTCTCTGCCTGACAAATGGGAAACTTACTCCATTGTCTTAAGATCCTCACCAGATTTTAGCTCCCTCACTCTTACAAAACTCCATGGGAGATTACTCACTTTTGAAAGAGAAATCGATCAAAAGAAGAAATTACAAACTTCTGGTAAAACTGCTGATGACTACCTACCAGGTAGTACAGCACTTTTGGGACAAGATTCACCAACTTGTTCCTATGGATCTTATGACAATATTGACATAACCACTGGGATCTCATCAGAAAGATCTTTCCCAGGTTATGACAATGATGACCAAGGTCAAACTGCTGATAATCTATGTTTTATCATGGATGATTTGAAAAATTTTAGCAGTGATGACTTGGAAGAAATGGACATACTTCACCAACTGGCCATGCTAAGCATTAAAACTAACAAGTTTTATAAAAGGTCAGGAAGGAAATTTCCAGGATTGACCAGTAACACAAAAATTGGTTTTGACAAATCTAAACTGAGATGTCACAAGTGTCAGAAGTTGGGACACTTTGCTAGAGAGTGTAGAAGCTCTAGCTTTAACCAATCACAATCTGGAAATAACTATAACCCCAATTATAATAGGAACAATGGAACTCAAGGGAGTGCTCATTTTGTACAGGCACAAGCTCCTCAACAGCAATATATGCCTCAAGTACAATATGTTCAAGTGCCTGCTCAACAGATGCAGAGCCAACAATCAATCCCTCCCTTTCCAGCTGCTCAACTTCCTCCACAGCCTCAACAACCCCCTCAACAAAGCCTCTTTACCTCGGGGTATGTTGACTGGAGCAGTCTCCCATATGACACCACAGAGTGTAATCCTGATGCAGACAACAAAGTGTTTGACATCAACTGGGGAGAACCAGACAATGGCAGAAAGAACTTTGCCTTAATGGCATTTGAAGGCTCTACCTCAAGATCTGCATTGTCTCAGGTATCAAAAGAATCTTTGACAAAACTATGTTCAAACTCTTGCAAAGAAACTTTTGCTCTCATAAGAGAGACAAACGTGCACCTACAAGGCAAAGCCAATGATTTAGAAAGAAAATACACACAGATAAAATGTGATTTGGAAAGAAAACTGTGTGCTAAAACTAAAGAGGTTTCTAAATTAACTGACTCTGCCATTGAAACCCAAGCACAAATCAAAATGATGTTAAATGACCTGGGAGATGTCAGACAAGAGCTTGCTGACACCAGGATCACTTGTGAAAAATGGGTTGAATCTTGTAGGGGGTATCAACTACTGCTAAACAAACAAAGTGCTTCAAATGTGAAGTTTGGCATAGGATACCATCATGTTGAAACACCAACAGATTTTTCTCCCAAAACTACTGAAGATGGGAGAAGAATTGTTTCAAATGAAACTTCTGAAGGGAAAGAATGCACATCTTTCCATGAAAACTTTCTAAATAGAAATCCTGGCATTTTTAAAGAAAGTACTTCAGAAGTATTTACAAAAACTGACAACAAGCCATCAGTAGTTTCATCTACTTCAGGAGTTGAGACTCTGAAAACTACTGATGAGCAAAATCTTTTTACTGTCAGAAATTTGCCTTCAGAACAAAAACAGAAGGCAAAAGCATGTGAAATTTGTGGCTTGTTCAACCACAAAACTGAATTTTGTAGATACAGAAAAGGAATTCAGTTCAATCAAAAATTTAAACAACAGGTTGTGGGAAATCAAATCAGAAATGATTATGAAAAAGTCTTTAAACCCAAGAAACAACCTGAAAACACCTTTTCTCAGAAAAAGATAATATCTCAACCAAAATCTTTTTCTCAAAATTCAATGTCAGTAGTTAGACCAGAATCATCAGCAGTTTCACAAACTGCTGAGATTCAAAATCTAAAGAACATGGTAGAACTACTGATGACCAAGGTTGATGGTGGTCCTAAAAAGGATACCACCATAGTTCTTCATGAAAAATCCATTGCCAAAAAGACATGGATTTCTCAACCTGGTCAAAAACAAACTGTAACTGTTCCCAAGAGCAAACCCAAAGCCAAACAGGCTTGGGTTTCCAAATCTAACTAATTTGCTTTTATGTGCAGAGAGTTTCCAGGGGCTTAAACAGCATATGGTATGTTGATAGTGGAGGCTCTATGCACATGACTGGATGCAGATACCTGATAAACAACTTTATCAGCCAAAGAGAAGGATCTGTGTCCTTTGGGAACAATGCCAAGGGATATGTGCTAGGACATGGCAATGTCTCCTCTGGCAAAATACAGTTTGACAAGGTCAATCTGGTGGAGAACCTTGAATACAACTTGCTGAGTGTGTCACAAATGTGTGATAAAGGATATTCTTCCTTTTTCACAAAGACAGCTTGCAAGATCATCTCACCAGAAGGCCAGAAGTTGATTGAGAAGATTATAGAAGATCATACTTTGCTGATTGCCAAAAGATGTGGCAATGTCTATGCAGTGGACATTGAAAAGGACAAAGTATTGAACAACACTGCCTGTTTCTTCTCAAGGGCATCAACTTCAGAAACAGATCTCTGGCACAGGAGACTTGGCCATGTGAACTTTAAAACCATAAATAAAGTCACAAAAATGGGCTTGGTCAGAGGTCTACCTTTGAAAGTATACCAGTGTCAAGAACACTGTGTATCCTGTTTAAAGGGAAAACAGCATAAGTCCTCTTATAAGTCTATTGAAGAATCAAAAACAACTGCATGTCTTCAACTACTCCATATGGACTTATTTGGGCCTGTCAAGATTATGAGCCTTGGTAAAAAGAAGTACTGCTTAGTCATCATTGATGACTACTCAAGATTCACATGGGTATTCTTCTTATTTTCCAAGGATGAGGCTGCTGAAATCATCAAGTTCTTCATTCTACAAGTAGAGAAACAATATTCTCTATCTGTCAAAACCATTAGAAGTGACAATGGGACAGAGTTCAGGAACAAAACTCTGGATGAATTCTGTTTGTCTAAAGGGATTATTAGACAATACAGTGTTCCCAGAACTCCTGAACAAAATGGTGTAGTAGAAAGGAAGAACAGAACATTGATAGAAGGAGCAAGAACAATGTTAGCTGATTCTGGACTGCCATTGTACTTTTGGGCAGAAGCAGTTAACACAGCATGTTATGTTCAGAATAGAGTTCTTGTGGTCAAGAGACATTCCAAGACTGCCTATGAAGTTCTTCATGGCATGAAGCCCCTTATCTCCTTTTTCAGGGCTTTTGGGTGTCAATGTTTCATCTTGAACATCAAGGAATCTATCTCAAAGTTTGCTGCCAAAGTTGACTCAGGTTACTTTCTTGGTTACTCTTCAACTAGAAAAGCCTACAAGGTTTTTAATTCTCACACCAAGATAGTAGAAGAAACATTGAATGTCAAGTTCAATGAGTCAAAACACACTCTTATTCCAGCACATCCTGCTGAACTCTTTGACCTTGACAACTTTCACTTTGGACCTGAAAAGGCTGTTACTTCTTCCAAACCTACTTATTATGGTGATCAAAGGTTTGAAGATGAGGATCCTGCACCATGGACTCCTCAAACAGTCATTAAGTCAACTACAACACCATCAGAAGTTTTCCAAACTTCTGATCAAACAAATACTGAAGGCCAAACTCAAACATCTGCCTCAGCACCTGCAACTACTGAAGAAGCTGCAACTGCTGAACCAGATATCATAGACCTCAGTAGTTTGTTTGAAGAACCAGAGCCACCTACACCTGTCAGTGGTTTACAACAACTGATTGAACACAGAGATCATCCACTTGATCAAATCATGGGTGATATTGCTACAGGTGTTCTGACCAGAAACCAGCTCTCCAACTTTTGCCTATTCTCAGCCTTTATTTCACAGTTGGAACCAAAGAAGTACCAGGAAGCCCTCAAAGACAACAATTGGGTGCAGGCTATGCAAGATGAACTACTACAGTTCAACAAGCAACAGGTCTGGGAAATCTGTCCCTTACCTCAAAACAAGCAACCAATTGGTACAAGATGGGTTTTCAGGAACAAACAAGATGAAGCTGGTATGATAATCAAGAACAAGGCAAGACTGGTAGTTCAAGGGTACTCTCAAGAAGAGGGAATTGACTATGATGAAACCTTTGCTCCAGTTGCAAGGCTTGAGGCCATCAGGTTATTTCTGGCCTATGCCATTTCCAACAAAATAAAAGTTTATCAAATGGATGTGAAAAGTGCATTTTTATATGGTAAAATCAAGGAGGAGGTGTATGTCTGTCAGCCACCTGGGTTTGAGGATCCTACTCATCCTGAGTGGGTGTACAGACTGGATAAAGCTCTTTATGGGCTCAAACAGGCTCCAAGAGCCTGGTATGATACACTCTCCACCTTTTTACTGAAAAATAACTTTACAAGAGGTGCCATTGATAAAACACTTTTCATTAAACATGTTGGAAATCATGTCTTACTTGTTCAAATTTATGTTGATGATATCATCTTTGGTTCAACAAACACAAAATTGTGTGATGATTTTAAGAAACTCATGCAATCAAAATTTGAGATGAGTACCATGGGAGAACTGCAGTACTTTCTAGGACTGCAGATCAAACAACAAACAAATGGAACTTTTATACATCAATCAAAATATGTTAAAGAATTATTGAACAAATTTTCTTTAAATGACTGTAAATCATGTTCCACTCCCATGACACCTATCACACAAGTTGAACCAGATGATCAAGGAAAACAGGTTGATCAAACCATGTACAGATGCATGATAGGTTCCCTTTTATACTTAACTGCTTCTAGACCAGATATTATGTTTTCAACATGTGTCTGTGCTAGATATCAATCAGCACCAAGGGAATCACACCTTATTGCAGTCAAAAGAATTTTTAGATATCTGAAAGGAACTCCAACACTGGGAATTTGGTATCCTGCTTCAAGCAATACCAAGTTATCAGCATTTTCAGATAGTGACTATGCAGGGTGTAAGATGACTAGAAAGTCAACATCTGGTGGTTGTCAATTTCTGGGTAACTGTCTAGTGTCATGGCAATCAAAGAAGCAAACATCTGTTGCAACTTCAACTGCTGAGGCTGAATACATTGCAGCTGCAAGTTGTACATCACAGATACAATGGCTCCAATATCAACTTCTTGATTATGGAATCAAAGAGACCAAGACACCTTTGTTTGTAGACAGCAAATCTGCCATTAGCATCATTCAAAATCCGGTACAGTTCTCAAAAACTAAACATATTGAGATCAGGTACCATTTCATAAGAGATTGCTATGAAAAAGGCAAGATTGAGGTGAAGCATGTAGCAACAGCTAATCAGATAGCTGACATCTTCACTAAGCCCCTTGACACATCAACATTTCAGAAGTTAGTTTCCATGCTTGGAATGCTAAATTTGTAAGTGTTTATTTTTTTTTTTTTTTTTTTGCATATCAGTTAGAATCCAAGTTAACACTTGATTCTACCTAACTCTACAGCAAACTTCTACATCAATCACTACTGATATGTATCAAAATTTTTCTTTTTCCTTTTTCCATCCTTGATTCCATCCTGTTTATCATGGTGGAATCAAAATGAAAAATTTATTTTTCCTTTTTCCACCCCTGATTCCATCCTGTTTACCTTGGTGGATTTCAGGTTAACATTTTCCATCTTTTTTCTGGTTTTCACTTACAAATGTCAAAAGTCTGAAACAAAACTTCTGAAAAACAAAAACAGTTTGAGAGAAACTACTGATGAACAAAAATCATCAGTTTGGGGATAACTTTTTGAAAAAGTGTGTAACTTCTGATAAAATAAACTTCAGAAGTTATGAACTAAGTATTTATAAAAACATTTCTCATCAGATGTTAAAACTACTGAAGAGAAAATGGGAACTACTGATGAAGTAATCCTTCATCAGCAGTTTAAGTCAAAAGGGCAAATCTGACTTTTCCCATCATCAGAGGTTTGACCTAATAAGTTTAAAACCTCTGATAAAGAGATTTTTAACCAAAGGCGGTTTTAAAACTTCTAATAAAGAAGATTCAAGCGGTTAAAACTCCTAATAAATACCTTTTTCACACACTTATCCTTTTAAACTCACAAAATATCCCTCCTTCTCTCTCAAAACTCTCTCAAAACCTACACCTGAAAATTCACTGTTCGATCAAAACACCCAAACCACAATGGATCTTGTTCTAAAACAGGGACACAATCAAAGAGCTTTTCTTGAAAAACAAGAAGGCTGGTCCCAATACGATGAGATCATTGATCTTGTCGTCAAATCCCAATACTTTACTGCTCTCACAATTAACCCACCAATTCATACTGAAACTCTGAATGAGTTCTGGGCAAATGCTGAGACGGTTACAATGGGTGGTGAGGTCATTTCCCTCAACTCAAAGATAAAAGGGAAACAACTGACCATCACACCAGCCACACTAGCAACAAGACTGGGTCTGGATGATGTAGCTGCCCCTGACCATGTTGCTAACAAAGATATTCATCTAACCATGACTGAGTGTGGTTATCAAGGTACTCTCTCCCATGCAACAATATTCAAAAAATATTTTGAACCAAAATACAAACTTTTGTTTCATTATATAATTATGTGTTTGAGTCCAAAAACAGGGTCATATGACCAGATGCCCTCCACTTTTCAACCAATATTTCATTCCATTGTGAATGAAACCAAATACAGGGCATCAAAACTGTTTTTCCATGAGTTGGTGTTACATCATAATAATACCAAGAAAAAGTTTTTGTTGTACCCAAGGTTCATTATGCAATGCATAATAGGGGAACTGGGTAATGAGGTGCTTGTGGGAAAAGTTTCAACTTTAAACCCTTTAACATCACAAGCATACTCAAGACTGAACAAACCGGCTGCCTGGCCAGAAGATGATCAGGGAGAACAACAACAAGTCCCCCTGAAGCCCACATCTTCCACACCTACACCACCAAAAGCCAAAAAGCCCAAGCCAACAAAAACTGTAACCCACCAACCCAAAAGAAAAGCTGTTCAGGAGGTTGAGATGCCTGAACATGCTCTTGAGCATTCTGCTCTTCAAATTGGTGAGACTGAAACACCCTCTCAGTCTCATCCATCTCAAACCCCACAAAGAGCACCCGTATCTGTTCATTTCAAAAGAAAAAGACTTAGAAAAACATATCAAACACACTCTTCTTTTGAAACTGCTGAACAACAAACTATTGCCCAAACTACTGAACCTTCCCCACAAATTTCTGAACAAGAGGCAATTGAAATTGCCAAACTTCTCTCTGGGCTAAGAGAGAATGTCCCATCTGATCATGTCAGTCCCCATCAACCACAACAAACAGGGGACATAACTACTACATTAGACATGGATGTGGACATCACTAGCCCTATCCAAAGAGATGAGGGTGGACCAGAGTCTTTAAGCCCAAATTTAGAGACTCTTGGGGCATCTGAGGCTGCTACTACTCAGTTACCACCCAGTGGTGGATCTGAGGACAGAAGTAACATAGCTAAGACCTCAGATGTGGCAACTACTGATGAAGGCTTAATGCCTGAGGTAGGAAATCCTCAGTACCAAGAAACAGAGGTTCATGAGAGAACTGAGTTGGGCTCAGCTCATGATTTAACTGAGACAGTCCTCTCTGAGGGCAACATCAGGGATACAGATGATTCCATTAACTTGGATGATGTTTCAAAAACTCCAACTACTGAATTGACGGCACTTTCTGAAGGTCCTGCTGCAAAGGTATCCAGGCTCAAGAAGCCAGTCACCTTTGCACAGGTTAAAGTCCACTCAATCCCTAAAACCCCTAGAGTGGCATCCTCTGTACAACATGAGGATCTCCCAAAAACACCCCCTTCACAGCAAATGCCTACCCAATTCCCTGGGCAAACAAGCATAGACCTGAACCAGCTATGCAGCCCAGAGGGTCCCCTGTACCACATGATGAACACACTCATCAAAAATCACTTCCAAACATATACAGCTGACTTGGAGCTGTCAATCAAGAACCAATTTGGAGTGATTAAAACCAAGATGAACGATCTGTCTAACAAAATAGACTACAACAGCCAGCAGATTGCTCATCTTCAAGGACACTTCTCCCAACCCTCTGCTTCAAGGGTTAGAATTGATGAATCCAAAAAGGGGGAGAAGATCAGGGAACCTAAGGAGTCATTCCAAGCCAGAGTAAAGGCACGAGTGGCACTCCTTGAAAGAGATCAGAAAGATCAGGCCAGAAAAGAAAAATTGGCCAAACAGTTTGGTGTCTCTATTGAAGAAATTGAAGCTGCTGAAAAAGAAGATGAGACCCAAAGTTCTGATGATTCCCTAAGGTGTAATGAAGAAACTTCTGATTACCAAACTTCTGATGAAGAATCAGAAAGTACTGAAGACAATCCTTCAGTAGCTGACAAACCATCAGCAGTTGTCAGCACATCAGAAGTCAACACTTCCCAACCTCAAACAACTGAACCTTCCAGAACCACTGCTCCCACTCAACCAACATCTGATCCCATCAGGCCTACATCTGTTACAACAATGACTGTATTAAACCCTTCTCCCATCTCTCAATCAGCTGAACTACTAGAGAAGAGTTTAATTGCAGCCAACAAGAAGGCCAGAGAAGATCAGATTTGGAAATCTCTGGAAGAAAGGGATGATTTAGACTTAAGCCATGAAGAAAAACTTCAGGCTTATGCAGCTGAACTACAAAGGCAGGCTAGCCTTGATGAGATTGCTGAACAGGATAAAAGACAACAACTGGTGTCTTATATCACCAAGAACAGCAAGACCAAAGCCTTTACACTCAAAGGACTCTCCATGCAAGAGCTGACAAGAAGAGCACAACTGCTTGCAGACAAAATGGCCACAAGCAAAGAAGGAAAGGCCAAGAGAGCCCAGATAATAGAAGAGCTAGTAGCAGAAGGATATGGTTCAAAAGCCTCTGTATCCAGATGGAAAGAAGAAAGACTAATGGATACATATAGAAAATATTTGGCTGCCAAGGCTGCAAATCCTGAGAAGTTTCAAACTGCTGATCCTTCAAGATCAGTAGTTAGAACTTCTGGTGTATCTAGAAGATCTGCTGCTCAGAAGAAGAAGGCAGAGGACAATGTCAAAACTGATTTCAAAATGGTACTACTTGAGGGAAGCTCAATAGTCCATTCAGATTTTGATATTGAGGAGAAACCTCTGTTAACACAGTTTAGGGATCCTTCCACTTTTGCTTATCAAATACAAAAGACCATCACAGAAAAGATGCATACCAAAGTAGTGACTGAACACCATCTCCCAACTGTTCAGATGCCTGGTATGCAACAACATCAACAAGGAAGAGAATCCCACCTGAGGCTATCTGAAACTGAAGACATCCAGCACTCAGGATCATCAACCCAAGGGACAAGTCTGGTTCCCTATTCTTCTGACTTTAACAAGTCAAAGATACCTATCATCAGATGGTCACTTACTGATAACAACTCAGTACTGTTGACAAGAAGAGACTTCTCAAGCAGGGCTTACAAAAAGATCAGTGATCTGAAGAAACTGTCAACACAAGACCTGCTCACAATTCAACATCTAGATCCACAGAGAGGATCTCTGTCTGATGATCTGTACAACCAGCTCAAGAACACCATGTACAAAGAAATATGGAAGATTGTTCAAGACAGAAGAAACACATAAGGAATTAGTAAGGTTTTGGCTTCATCAATCCAGGGGGAGATTGTTAGGACAAAGAGGATTGGTGAAACCACTTTTGTAAACCTTAGTCTAATTCACTTCTGTCATTTTTGGCTAAATAGAAGAACTGAATAGAAGACAAGAAACTGCTGATTAGAAGATATGAAGAAGTGCTGAAGTTGCAGAAGTTCTGAAGTCCAAACCAGACAAGTTCACTTCAGAAGTACTGAAGACAAAAACTACTCTTCAGTAGTTGTCCTTCATCAGCACTTAGCAGAAGATATTTGCCACCGCCCATTTGCATCAGTAGTTTGTTGTTTAATATTACTTTTAGCTTTATTTGTTTCTTTCAATGTTGCAACTTGTGCAACTTGTAACTGGACTTTCTGTACTTGCTTTTCAGGCAAGATACATGCATGTAATCGTCTATAAATAGAAGACTTCAACCTTCTATTTTAGACATTGATTTTTATACAGAAAAATCCTTCAAACACTCTCATTGTTATTATTCCATTTCTGTATTTATTGTGAATCTTGCTAAGTATCTAATTCTCATTTACAACTTAGATTCATAATAAATACTTTGTCATTTATCTTGTTTCAAACATCAAGGGGGAGTTACAACTCTGCCTTTGCATAAAAAGTGTTGCTTTAACTTATAACATTCCGCTGTGCTTATAATCTGATTTACTAGGACTTGCTAAACACTTAAGTGTCAATATAGCAAGTTCTTACTTAGCAAACAAGAGCAAACTGATCCAACAAGTTTTGATGTCATTGTGGGCATGGATTGGTTATCGTTGTATCGTGTAGAGATCATTTGTTTTGATAAGGTTATTCGGATCCCTCTCCCTGATTGAGAGATTCTTTCGATACATGGTGAGAAAAGCAATTCTCCTTTGAGTATCATTTCTTGTATGAAAGCCCATAAGTATCTTCGGAAGGGTTATTCGGCCATTCCGGCTCTTGTTTCTATTTCGTCTGATGATGAGGAGAAGATCGAGGATATTCCTGTGGTTCGTGATTTCCCGGATGTGTTTCCTAAAGACTTACCTCGTCTCCCTCCTCATCGTCAGGTTGAGTTTGGTATTGATCTTGCACCTGGTGCAGCCCCTATTGCTCGAGCTCCATATCGTCTTGCACTTCCCGAGATGCAGTATTTGTTTAACCAGTTAGAGGAACTCTTGGAAAGGGGTATCATTCGACCGAGTTCTTCCCCGTGGGGAGCCCCTATCCTGTTTGTGAAAAAGAAGGATGGAAGCATTTGCATGTGTATCGAATATAGTGAGTTGAACAAGGTGACCATCAAGAATCGTTATCCTCTTCCTCGTATTGATGATCTCTTTGACCAGCTCCAGGCTTCTAGCTTTTATTCGAAGATTGATTTGAGGTCCGGATACCACCAGTTACGTGTGCAGGAAGCCGATATTCCGAAGACTGCTTTTCGTACTCGTTATGGCCATTTTGAGTTCTTGGTCATGCCTTTTGGTCTCACCAACGCACTGGCAGTTTTCATGGATTTGATGAACCCTGTTTGTAAGCCTTACCTTGATAAATTCGTCATCGTGTTTATTGATGATATTCTGGTCTATTCCAAGAGCAAGGCGGACCACGAGGAACACTTGCGACTAGTCTTGGAACCGTTGAGGCGAGAGCAGCTGTATGTTAAGTTCTCGAAGTGTGACTTTTGGTTGCGCGAAGTTCAATTCCTTGGTCATGAGGTTAACGAACTGGGAATCCATATCGATCTGGCTAAGATCGAAGCCATTAAAGACTGGAAAGCACCAAAGACGCCATCTGAGGTGCGGCAATTCCTAGGTCTCGCGGGTTATTATCGTCGTTTCATTGAGGGATTTTCGAATATGTCTCAACGCCTCACCTCTCTTACCCATAAAGACCGAAAGTTTGACTGGCGAGATTCGCAAGAATCAGCATTTCAGATGCTGAAACTTAAACTCTGTTATGCTCCTATCTTATCTTTACCTGATGGTACAGATGATTTTGTTGTGTACTGTGATGCTTCTATCCATGGTCTCGGTTGCGTGTTGATGCAACGTGAGAAGGTTATTGCTTAAGCTTCTCTTCAGCTTAAGGATCACGAAAAGAACTATACTACCCATGATTTGGAATTGGGTGCAGTGGTTTTCGCTTTGAAAATCTGGAGACACTACTTGTACGGTACCAAGTGCACTATTTATACCGATCACAAGAGTCTTCAGCATATTTTTTATCAGAAGGAGTTGAACATGCGGCAGCGTCACTGGGTCGAACTCCTTAACGATTATGATTGTGCTATTAAGTACCATCCTGGAAAGGCGAACATTGTGGCGGATGCCTTGAGCAGGAAGGAATCTACGAAGCCTCATCGCGTTCGAGCTTTACAGCTTACCATCCATTCTTCTTTACCTGACCGAATCCATTCTGCACAACAGGAAGCTTTGAAGGTGGAAAACCTTAAAGCTGAAACCATGCATAGTACCGATAAGCATCTTGAGCTTAGGACTGACGGCTTACACTATTTTGCAGAACGCGTTTGGGTTCCTTTGTTTAGGGGATTACGGGAGCTTGTCTTGGATGAAGCTCACAAATCCCGATATTTTGTTCACCCTGGCTACGACAAGATGTATCAGGATTTGAAGATACTCTATTGGTGGCCAAACATGAAGGCTAATATAGCCTCCTACGTGAGAAAATGTTTGACTTGTGCTAAAGTCAAGGTGGAGTATCAGAAGCCATCTGGTCCCCTGCAACAACCTGAGATTTCCGAATGGAAGTGGGTACGGATCATGATGGATTTTGTCACCAAACTACCGAAGTCACCACGTGGTTGTGATATGATTTGGGTAATTGTCAACAGGTTAACAAAATCAGCACACTTCCTGCCTATTAAGGAAACTGACAGACTTGAGCGGTTAGCTCGCATCTATCTTAAGGAAGTGGTCTCTCGGCACGCGGTGCTAGTTTCTATCATTTCGGATCATGATTCTCGTTTCGCTTCTTGTTTCTAGAAGGCTCAACATAAAGCCTTGGGTACTCAGTCAGATATGAGTACAGCTTATCATCCGCAAACTGACGGTCAGAGTGAGCGGACAACCCAAACTTTGGAGGATATGCTTCGAGCATGTGTTATCGATGTTGGCAAGAGTTGGGAAAGTCACCTACCGTTGGTGGAGTTCTCTTACAACAACAACTACCATTCTAGCATTAAGGCAGCTCCATTCGAGGCTCTTTACAGACGGAAATGTTGGTCTCCTCTTTGTTGGGCCGAGGTGGGCGAGAGTCAAATTCGTAATCGTTTGGCAGCAGCTCGGGATCGTCAGAAGAGCTATGCCGATCGCCGTCGCAAACGTTTGGAGTTCCAGGTTGGAGACAGGATACTTCTGAAAGTTTCTCTATGGAAGGGCGTCATACGCTTTGAAAAGCGTGGCAAACTTAATCCTCGTTATGTCGGACCGTTCGCAATAATGGAATGGATTGGACCGGTGGCATACAAACTCGACTTATCGGCAGAGCTCGGTTGTGACATCCGTCACCTTTCATTTTTATCCTTATACAACTTTAGTCCCCCCTTATTTCTTATGTTTACATTTATAGTCTTATAGTCTTGTATTCGAAACTATTAATAATAAAAACAAATAAAACAATAAAACAAAATCCATTAATACATTCACCTTACATTCATATTTCGTTACAATAATTATGTAATGTAACCTATGGCATTAAATGGAGTTATGACTAGGTTTCGTAACCGATGAATATCATTTACATTCTTAAACAAAATAAAAGAATTATTATATTTAGAAATGAAGTTACGAAAACTTATTTGAATATTAAATATGTCATGACTTTTCTTTCATCTTAAATTGAATTTAGAGTTCATGAAAATTTATTGTCAAAACAAAAAAAAAGTTTAAAACAAACGTATGTTTACTTATTAGTTAGGTATTATTATAAACATTTATTAATATATATTTATACTTTAAAGAATGTTTAATTCTAGATTTATTAATATTAAATATGATGGACATAAATTCTAATGAATGGAGATGAAACTTAATGTATTATTTAGTGTAGTAATTGTGAGTGAGTTTCAAAATGGACATAAATTCTAATGAATGGAGATGAAACTTAAGGTATTATTTAAGTAACTTCAATTGTTTCATTTTTTTCATTTACTCCCTTACTAATTACAAGAAATCTTGTAAGCTACATAAATCATTGAAGGTGACTGAATTATGATATAACTTTTTTAAAAAACATGAGATTTAGGTGTGCATAAGTTTTAGGAATTCGGGACACGTGATTCAAGCCTTAGCAATTATATGGCTTTCGTTATTTCTCGTTGTTTTCTCACATGTTTATCATCGCGATCAATGTGAGTATATCTTTCCCTTTTTACTATTTACTCTTTACTCTTTTGGGGTGACTCATGTACAATTATTACTAAACTATTATGTATTATTTACAAAGAAATGTGCTCTTTGATATGTTTTGTGTGAATTGTATGAACGATTTGTCAAAGTCATTAACCTTTGGGCCGCACCTAACAATGAGTAGTACTACGAATTATATCCCTTGTTTGACTTACGTGAACGAGTTAAGTCCTTGGTCATTGTTATGGTTTTTCTTGAACGATGTGTGAACGATTATTGAACGATGTAAGGCTTGATTTTGACCCTTTTACATATTACAATATCATAGCACATACATTGCGAAACACTTTTCTATTATATGTATTCAACAGGGTATGCTCACCAATACATTTTTGTATTGACCAAATTATTTTCGTACATGTTTCAGGTTCTTATGAGATCACTTCTAAGCTTTTGGAACTTAGGCTTAGATTGAGATTTACTGTATTAAGTTTAGATTACTAGTTTTTAATTGTTGTAATTCTTTTAATGTAATAAATTATTCAATTCAATGTATCAAAATTTACATTTCTAGTCCATGAGCTATTGAACAATCGTCACTACGTGACACCTCGATGTTTCCACCATCGGTTGGGGTGTTACAGATTGGTATCAGAGCCATGGTTATAGGGAATTAGGTTATTAGAATGCCTTTTAGCCTAGACTATAACTAAGCTTACTTTCACGAATCCTCTCGTGTATATTTCTTTATATTTTCTTTCAAGATATTTTCGCTATGACTCTTTCTCGTTATTCTCTCGGTGTTTTGTTTTGAGAAGAAGACATTCCTATTTTACAAACGAAACGATATCACCAAGTTAGGAGTGACATCCATAACTTGGTGATTAGTTTCATTCCTCTATATGTTATACATCTTTGGAATATACCTTTGGAATAGGAGTGACATCTGCACCTCAAAGAGTATTTCCTTCAAAAAGAAACTTAACCACTAAGCTGGGAGTGATATCCTTAACTTAGTGATTAGTTTCATTCCACAATATTTTTCAATTTTGAAATACATCTTCGAGTTAGGAGTGAAATCCACATCTCTATTTCTACATCTCGTTTTTAATCCCGCTAAAGTTTTGGAATTCACTAGAATAGTACACACTTTTTATACACCTTGTGCCTTGAAACAAGTAGCCCGCTATGAGCCCAAAGAGATGCATGCCTTGAAACAAGTAGCCCGCTATGAGCCAAAAGAGATGCATTAACGATCCTTACAAACAAACGATCTTTCAATGTATAAATTTCGTAAAAGGTTGGCAATTAAAAGGTTTCAAGTTTACCCAGTCCAAACGGGTAACACTTAGATTTTCTCAACATTTCATAACAATTAAAAAAATTCGACTTTTCAACCCACAAGTTAAAGAAATGTTTAAATACAGAAAATTCTATTTTTTTAAAAATTCGTCAAGGCATCTGGGATCATTCACAACCTTCACGTCATTTTAAATCTTGGTCTTTTAAAACACATTATATTTACACACACTTCATGAAATGGTTTCATTTTGCATTTTATAAACTTGTATTGCATATTTTATAAGTCAAATGAAAACCCTTTGTTTTCATATGACGTATCCAATATATGTTTTCAGAAGAAACTTGCAACTAATAATAAGCCTTGTAACATTGTTCAAACTCGACTCCTCGTAAACACATATCTACGAAGATTTTTCAAATGAACCAGTTTTGAATCTAAAACACACTTCGGTTACTAAAAAGTTATCATCATACATTACTACTACTAGGTTATGTACCCGTGTGATACACGGGTTGAACAATTTAAATTATATATATATATATATATATATATCAATTATTATAATTAAATTTGAATTTATTGTATTAAATTAAAAAAGAAATGAGAGAATTCATGAGGGAGTGCCATGTGTCCCTCATTTGTTTTCTTTTATTATATAGTGTAAGTGTAGACAGTGTAGAAGTGTAGATGTAGATGTAGATATATAAGATCAAATATTGTAAAAAGAATCATGTGTTTTCTTTTATTAATGATTTCAGTTACAACTATGATTATTAATATAATTAATAAAATTTAATTTAACAAATTTATAATATGCTTTTGCAACTGAAGTATTATAATAAAATTTGAATTTATTGTATTAAATTAAATAAAAAATGAGAGAATTCATGAGTGAGTGTCATGTGTCCCTCATGTGTATTATTTTATTATATAGTGTAGAAGTGTAGAAGTGTAGATGTAGATGTAGATGTAGATTTCAGTTACAACTACGATTAATAATATAATTAATAAAATTCATTTTAATAAATTTATAATATGCTTTTGCAAATCAATTATTAAAATTAAATTTGAATTTATTGTATTAAATTAAATAAGAAAATGAGAGAATTCATGAGGGAGTGTCATGTGTCCCTCATATGTTTTCTTTTATTATATAGTGTAGATTTCAGTTACAACTATGATTATTAATATAATTAATAAAATTCAATTTAATATATTTATAATATGCTTTTGCAAATCAATTATTATAATTAAATTTGAATTTATTGTATTAAATTAAATAAGAAAATGAGAGAATTCATGAAGGAGTGCCATGTGTCCCTCATGTGTTTTCTTTTATTATATAGTGTAGGTGTAGATAGTGTAGGTGTAGATGTAGATATATAATAAGATCAAATATTGTAAAAAGAATCATGTGTTTTCTTTTATTAATGATTTCAGTTACAACTATGATTATTAAATAATTAATAAAATTTAATTTAATAAATTTATAATATGCTTTTGCAACTGAAGTATTATAATTAAATTTGAATTTATTGTATTAAATTAAATAAGAAAATGAGAGAATTATGAGGGAGTGTCATGTGTCCCTCATGTGTTTTCTTTTATTCTATATGTAGATGTAGATGTTGATTGTAGATTGTAGATTGTAGATTGTAGATGTAGATTTCAGTTACAACTATGATTATTAATATAATTAATAAAATTCAATTTAATATATTTATAATATGCTTTTGCAAATCAATTATTATAATTAAATTTGAATTTATTGTATTAAATTAAATAAGAAATGAGAGAATTCATGAAGGAGTGCCATGTGTCCCTCATGTGTTTTCTTTTATTATATAGTGCAGGTGTAGATAGTGTAGATGTAGATGTAGATATATAATAAGATCAAATATTGTAAAAAGAATCATGTGTTTTCTTTTATTAATGATTTCAGTTACAACTATGATTATTAATATAATTAATAAAATTTAATTTAATAAATTTATAATATGCTTTTGCAACTGAAGTATTATAATTAAATTTGAATTTATTGTATTAAATTAAATAAGAAAATGAGAGAATTCATGAAGGAGTGCCATGTGTCACTCATGTGTTTTCTTTTATTATATAGTGTAGGTGTAGATAGTGTAGATGTAGATGAAGATATATAATAAGATCAAATATTGTAAAAAGAATCATGTGTTTTCTTTTATTAATGATTTCAGTTACAACTATGATTATTAATATAATTAATAAAATTTAATTTAATAAATTTATAATATGCTTTTGCAACTGAAGTATTATAATAAAATTTGAATTTATTGTATTAAATTAAATAAAAAATGAGAGAATTCATGAGTGAGTGTCATGTGTCCCTCATGTGTATTATTTTATTATATAGTGTAGAAGTGTAGAAGTGTAGATGTAGATGTAGATGTAGATTTCAGTTACAACTACGATTAATAATATAATTAATAAAATTCATTTTAATAAATTTATAATATGCTTTTGCAAATCAATTATTAAAATTAAATTTGAATTTATTGTATTAAATTAAATAAGAAAATGAGAGAATTCATGAGGGAGTGTCATGTGTCCCTCATATGTTTTCTTTTATTATATAGTGTAGATTTCAGTTACAACTATGATTATTAATATAATTAATAAAATTCAATTTAATATATTTATAATATGCTTTTGCAAATCAATTATTATAATTAAATTTGAATTTATTGTATTAAATTAAATAAGAAAATGAGAGAATTTATGAAGGAGTGCCATGTGTCCCTCATGTGTTTTCTTTTATTATATAGTGTAGGTGTAGATAGTTTAGATGTAGATGTAGATATATAATAAGATCAAATATTGTAAAAAGAATCATGTGTTTTCTTTTATTAATGATTTCAGTTACAACTATGATTATTAATATAATTAATAAAATTTAATTTAATAAATTTATAATATTCTTTTGCAACTGAAGTATTATAATTAAATTTGAATTTATTGTATTAAATTAAATAAGAAAATGAGAGAATTATGAGGGAGTGCCATGTGTCCCTCATGTGTTTTCTTTTATTCTATATGTAGAATGTAGATGTAGATGTAGATGTAGATGTAGATGTAGATGTAGATGTAGATGTAGATGTAGATTGTAGATTGTAGATTGTAGATGTAGATTTCAGTTACAACTATGATTATTAATATAGTTAATAAAATTCAATTTAATATATTTATAATATGCTTTTGCAAATCAATTATTATAATTAAATTTTATATACTGTAGGTGTAGATAGTGTAGAAGTGTAGATGTAGATGTAGATATATAAGATCAAATATTGTAAAAAGAATCATGTGTTTTCTTTTATTAATGATTTCAGTTACAACTATGATTATTAATATAATTAATAAAATTTAATTTAATAAATTTATAATATGCTTTTGCAACTGAAGTATTATAATTAAATTTCAATTTATTGTATTAAATTAAATAAGAAAATGAGAGAATTCATAAGGGAGTGCCTTGTGTCCCTCATGTGTTTTCTTTTATTATATAGTGTAGATGTAAATTCTTTCAACTATATCATAAAAATTGAGCAAACTACGTTTTGATAAAACGAAAATTTATCTTATTACACTCGCACTAATTATTAGCAGTTACTCTTACAAAACTGGTTTTGAGCAGTAATTTAACTCGTTTACTTTCATTTTGAACGATTTACTCGATTTATATTATACTATTCTTTCAATCGAAATTTTACGCTATACTTATATACTTACCTGAACGCATATTTGGTATGCATATTTTTTTTTTGTGAGCAAAACCCTGTTATACTTTACATTATTTTGTTCACTATCATAGCCAACGAACATACTAGTTGATAACTCGTATGAGAACTAAGCCAGTGCCCACGTACGACTCGGATTAGAGTATTTCTTCAATCTGAGGGGAACGGTGTAAACCTCAGGGTTTATCAATAGGAGTGTTTAGAGCCAACGATGGGAACAGAAGTTACCGGTTAAGGGTGAACCCGAAAGGGAAGAACCTCTAACGATGTCTATTACTTACATGTTACTCTCATTACGGTTAAAGGGTAAATCCGAAAGGGAAGAACCTCTAACCATGTCATTGTTTCATTGCAGTATCAATTACCTAGCGGATCTTGATTGCACGCATTTGTTTCTAGTATTACTTAGGATAGGGTTATGGAAAAGCATAACACCTTAGTGTAAGGTAAATCGATGATTACGGTCCGGAACGCAATCATGGGTTTACAGGTACATAAGGGTGGTGTGTGATTCTATTTAGGCTATTGGTAGACAATCAGTACGAGTCCAAAGTATCGGGAGTGTGGTGGGTTAGCTGCGGTACACCCTATATATAAGTATAAACGATACTGCGGGAGCGGACTAGGAGTTTGACCAAGAACCTACCCATTACTACCTTTTCATTAGATTGTTGACTAATAGCTAGCATTTCAATAAGAACATTTTACATAAGCTTCAATTAGTTGTGTTGGAGCCTTCCTTGTTGAACATCTCTACAGAAAACTTTAAACTTGTTATACACTTACACTCTCTGTTAGTCGAAATCATGTTGCCTGTCCTTAATAAAGTTTGGTCAGAAACCTTTCTAAAGTAGGGGAGACTACCTTCATCAGTGCCTTTCCCCTCACCAGTTACACATTCCCAGAACCATTCACACTTAAACACTCAATTTTTTTTATCTCGGGTCAACTGTCTAAGATTTTAAAACTTTTACTTTGAGTATTAGACAACTACTTTAAAATTTATCAAAATATAAATGATGTAATATGTTTAAAAAAAACCTACTTGGCTTTTACAACGCCTTCTGTTTCATAGGAACCTCCACTTGAAAGGAATTTCGAGACGAATTTTCTAATGTAGGGGAGACTGTGACATCCGTCACCTTTCACTTTTATCATTTTACAACTTTAGTCCCCCCTTATTTCTTATATTTACATTTATAGTCTTATAGTCTTGTATTCGAAACTATTAATAATAAAAACAAATAAAACAATAAGACAAAATCCATTAATACATTCACCTTACATTCATATTCCGTTTCAATAATTATGTAATGTAACCTATGGCATGAAATGGAGTTATGACTAGGTTTCGTAACCGATGAATATCATTTACATTCTTAAACAAAATACAAGAATTATTATATTTAGAAATGCAGTTACGAAAACTTATTTGAATATTAAATATGTCATGACTTTTCTTTCATCTTAAATTGAATTTAGAGTTCATGAAAATTTATTGTCAAAACAAAAAAAAAGTTTAAAACAAACGTATGTTTACTTATTAGTTAGGTATTATTATAAACATTTATTAATATATATTTATACTTTAAAGAATGTTTAATTCTAAATTTATTAATATTAAATATGATGGACATAAATTCTAATGAATGGAGATGAAACTTAATGTATTATTTAGTGTAGTAATTGTGAGTGGGTTTCAAAATGGACATAAATTCTAATGAATGGAGATGAAACTTAAGGTATTATTTAAGTAACTTCAATTGTTTCATTTTTTTCATTTACTCCCTTACTAATTACAAGAAATCTCGTAAGCTATATAAATCATTGAAGGTGACTGAATTATGATATAACTTATTTAGAAAACATGAGATTTAGGTGTGCATAAGTTTTAGGAATTCGGGACACGTGATTCAAGCCTTAGCAATTATATGGCTTTCGTTATTTCTCGTTGTTTTCTCACATGTTTATCATCGCGATCAATGTGAGTATATCTTTCCCTTTTTACTATTTACTCTTTACTCTTTTGGGGTGACTCATGTACAATTATTACTAAACTATTATGTATTATTTACAAAGAAATGTGCTCTTTGATATGTTTTGTGTGAATTGTATGAACGATTTGTCAAAGTCATTAACCTTTGGGCCGCACCTAACAATGAGTAGTACTACGAATTATATCCCTTGTTTGACTTACGTGAACGAGTTAAGTCCTTGGTCATTGTTATGGTTTTTCTTGAACGATGTGTGAACGATTATTGAACGATGTAAGGCTTGATTTTGACCCTTTTACATATTACAATATCATAGCACATACATTGCGAAACACTTTTCTATTATATGTATTCAACAGGGTATGCTCACCAATACATTTTTGTATTGACCAAATTATTTTCGTACATGTTTCAGGTTCTTATGAGATCACTTCTAAGCTTTTGGAACTTAGGCTTAGATTGAGATTTACTGTATTTAGTTTAGATTACTAGTTTTTAATTGTTGCAATTCTTTTAATGTAATTAATTATTCAATTCAATGTATCAAAATTTACATTTCTAGTCCATGAGCTATTGAACAATCGTCACTACGTGACACCTCGATGTTTCCGCCATCGGTTGGGGTGTTACATCGGTAGTGTTCACAACGTCTTCCATGTGTCTAACTTGAAGAAGTGTTTGACTGATAAATCTCTTATTGTTCATCTCGAAGAGATCAAGGTTGATGATCGTTTGCGTATTGTGGACGAAACGGTTGAAATTCTTGATTATAAGATTCGTAGTCTTCGTCGGAGTAAAATCCATATCGTTAAAATCCGTTGGAATTCATATCGTGGACCGGAGTTCACGTGGGAACGAGAAGATCAAACGAAGGCTAAGTACCCTCATTTATATCCCAAGCACGCTCTTAAGCAAACACCTGTTACTGTTGAAGTTGAGTGAATCTCGGGGTGAGAATTCTTTCAACATGGGGATGATGTAGCAACAGGAAAATTTTTCTTTCTTTCCGTCTCTTCCTTTTCGGCTTCATGCAATATTCGGGACGAAAATTCTTTCACAGGGGGATGATGTGACACCCGGCATATTCAGGTTAATACCTTCTCAAACATATAAGTCTACCTTAGCAAAAAACATTTATTAACGTACTTAACTGGGTCAGTTGAGTCGGGTTACATTACGTATTGTCCAAGGTTCAATGATTCGAAGGATCATTGGGGTTATTTTATGTACACACGAGTCTTAAGTCCCGTTGTTGGTGAATTACATGAATTGAAGTAAGTGACATACATAGATTGATCCATAAATGTTATATTATGTGCAAATACGTGTTTTAATGGTGTTTATATGATTATAAATGATTATACATGTAACACCCCAACCGATGGCAGAAACATCGGGATGTCACGTATTGATGATTGTTTAGTAGCTCATGGTAAATAATAAATTTCAATAATTAATTAAATGAATTACATACATTTGTTCTAAAAGAAATTTGTACATCGAATGGGAAACACTAAATACAAATCTTCAAGCATTAACTCAAATCTTCAAGCAAAGCTATAACCTGAAACATGTTAAGTTTGAAAATATTTTGGGTCAACAAAAGTTGGTGAGAATTACATAGGTTTGAATATTGAATAAAATTTGTACAATTCGAGTGTCATGGCAAGTCTAGTCCATATGTGAAAACAAAACTACTAGGTAAATCGTGTGCATAATCAAACCTTGAGACTAGAATATTGTGGTCCATACCATACGCATATGGTTCACTCGTTTTTTGTTATATGATCGATAACAATCACCCACGCTACCCATACTGGAGGTACACGTATCTGGGTGGGGTTGTCAGTCCAATAGATCTATCATTGTGTATCGTTGGCTTGTACAGAGTTAATGATTATGCTAGTCTAATTGTGCTTACCATAGTAATGTTTTAGACATAATGCAACATAGAATAACACATAGACACTTATGTTGAATTGCAATTGAAAATGTAACATGTTTCACCCCAAAATAGTGAAAAGGGGCAATGTAAACTCACCTTAGTGCAAGAATTGAATCCCTTGATATAGAATAATTGTGGCTCGTGTGTGTCTAAGTATCACCCTATTTTTAAGGCAATAATTAAGTAATGGAAAAAATTAAAAGTCTAAGTTTTCTAGTTTAAAAGTATTCTAGGGTTCCTAATTTGGGGATTGACAATTGTCTAGGGGTTAGTTTAGAATAATTGTTAATTAAATAATAAATAAAGTAATAAACAGATGAAAAGGATTTTTGTAAAATCTTGATTAAAGGTAGTTGTATTAAGATGTTGTAAATGTGAAAATAATTTTTATAAAATCATTTTCTAAATAAATGAATATATAATATATTAATTTATTTGTCAAAATATAGTATTAATATTTAAAAATATTAAAATTCATATATTTTAAATCATAAAATTATATTTTTGATCTAAATGAATAAAAATATTTTTTGTGAAATTTTATAAAACAGTTTAGATATTTTTATAGAATTTTTGATTTATTAATGAATAAACTTGTAATATATTTTATATATATTAAATAAATTATTTTTGAAAAAACTAAAAATTGTATGATAAACTTTACCATCAGAATAACATAAAATAAATTTTATAGAATTTATAAATCATTTTTGGTATTTAAAAACTATTTTAAAAGATTATTAGGTTAAATATATAGATAAAGGTTATATAAAAAAAATGGTTGTTTGCTGCCAAGGATCGAACCCGGGTCCTTGGCCGGTTCTGGTTTTTAAATCACAAGCCTAGACCATCTGGTCTAGACCCTGAGAACGTTTATGTTTGGTTTCAATTAATTATAAATGCTCCTTGATTCAGACCATAAAATTTAAGAAAATTAAAATGGTTGTGACTGGATTCGAACCCAAGTCGCTAACCGGTTCGATGTTTAAGCAAAGAAGGTGTTACCAACTGATCTATGGATCAGTTGGTGATTATTTTTTATCTGTATTAAGTATACACGATGACAGGCGAGTGTCATCTTCCCCAAATCAGGCTTCGAACCCTAGCTATATCAATTGATCAAATCATCAACCAATAACCCTTGGATTCATAGGGTTATTGGTCGGAACGTATCGGTGATTAAAAACACAAGATGGAATGAGACTTACAGAACAGTATCGAAGGAAGAACACGAGTCAATCAAAAAGTCAAAGACGTGGTGATTCTGGCTAAGAACGAGTTATTTGTGGGAATTAAGAGTAGGGTTTTTATGATCGGCGTGTTTAGGTTGTAATGAGAGGTTCAATTTATATTATAACACACGGATTGCACGAATGGAATGTTTGACCCATACCAAATATACATACGCGTGATTGTCATAATAATTGGTAAGTTTTGATGGAAATTGACATGGGGAATACGCTGAAAGGTCGGTCAGAAACATTACATACTTAATCAAATATCAAAAAACGCGGGATTTAAACTTAATTGGAAAGGATCGATCATAGTTGACTATCTGTTTGTTGACTATGATAATTAAGGAATGGTTAAGTTTATTTGTGTTAGGATATAATCACAAAAGACCGAGTGGCTCAGTGGTTCAAGGGTTTGTGTGTGGTTTGGACGCGGGTTCGACTCCCGGTTCAAACAATTATTTTTTTGAAGTATTTTTCATATATATATATATATATATATGTGTGTGTGTGTGTGTGTGTGTGTGTGTGTGTGATCACACATGGTTATAAATGTTACGAATAGTTTTTAAAAGATACTAAAACGTCGAGATCCAAAGATTTTATTAAATAATTATTAGTATAAGGTGGTTAAAACATATATTGTTTTGAATTCATGTAAAAAAAATTGTCAAGAGAAAAATATACTAGGTAAAGTGGTGGTTTTATTAATTAAAAATTTGGGAAAAAATATGTGATGTTACAATACATGCTTAACATATGTTAGAATTGCATGTTCATGTGTTAGGATGCGTTAAAACGCATTTAAATGACAAAATTATAAAAATGGGAAAAACATGGAAACTGGTTCGACCTGTAGGGGATGCGAGCCAATTTCCTGGTCACTCATTCGACCATCCTTCAAACTCGTTTGACCCTTGCAGGGTGCGAACGGACATGTAGTATAAATACCATACTTTGCAATTTTTCATCATTTCATAAACCCTACACGCCTCTAAGTGCTCTCTCTTAACCTTAAACACCTAGGGAGGAGTTTTTGACATTGTTTTTCAGAATCTAACCTACAAACACCTTCTATATCATAAACAAGAGAAGATCTAAGGTGTGTTCTTGATCTAAAATCCATTTCAAGCATTTTCATTCGTTTTTATCAAACCCCAAAGGTCCAGATTGGTTCTAAGATGGTTTTCATGAATAAAAACCTTTCAAACATCTTTCTAAACAAAACCTCATCATTTATAATGAGTTTTAATACAAAATAACATGTGTTAATGGTGTTTTATGATGTGTTGTGTGTTGTTTGATGATTGAATGATGTATAGATGTCATAACAATGATTTAGGGCTGTTATAGATTATGGTTTATGATTATCATAGGTTACAAGTTGATGGATGATGCTGTTTTGCCTATTTTTAGGGATTTTGTGTTAGATCTAGGGTTTGTTCATGATGTTATTGTTAATGAAATGAGTAGGGGTTTTCATATACATGATAATCTGAGCATATTGAGCTGATTGTTAGATGATTTCGACAAATTTCCATTTTGGGTAAGTTTGCATGCATTGATGTGACATTTCTATAATTTGCCATTTTGGTAAGTTGTAAAACGGACTGATTTTGGAGAAAAATTAGTAGGGTTTTGTGGGTATAGGTTAATGATGTTTGACTGCTGTGATTTGTGCCGTTCCGTGATGTTTTCGGACTGTTTAAATGCGATTTGGAGCGTTTTATGAGAAATGTGCAGCGAAGGGTCAAACCAGGAAACTCATTCGACCCATCGTGGGGTCGAATGAACTTCCTTGGGGTCGAACCAACTTCAATAAGGGTCGAAGGAACTTTATTTGGTCGAATTAACATGTTTTATGGTCGAATGAACATGTGTTTAGGTCGAATTAACATGTGTTAGGTTAAATAAACTTGTGTATGGGTCAAATGAAGACCCATATGGGTCAAATGGACTCCCAAACATACTGATTCGACCTTACTATCTCATATGTGCGATTTTTTATGCAAACTAAGTGTTTTATGCATGAACCTTATGTGTAATCTATATGTACTTGATTAGTTTATGTAATGGGTCATCAACGGGATGTCGGGTCTGTCTGGTGTGTCAGTTCAACAGTGAAACACGTTTTCAAGCATACTTAGTCATGATCTGGACAATCGGGGACTAGTTAACCTAAGGGTTATTAGTCAAAACACTTATGCAAACCTTTATGATAGATCGCCGGTATTTGGGACTTTGAGGATTGTGTCTTTGTTAAAGGAAGCGAACTAAGGTGAGTGTCACAGCCCCATTCTTTATTGTTTTCATACTTTTGGGGGAGAAACATGCGGTACGAAATTACAAACTTTTAGACCAACATATTACATTATATCACATGGATACTTAGTGACATTTATTCATCGGTAAAGACATCTCAAACTTTAGTGAACCATTAATATGTGGTTACATAGAGGGGAAAGTGTGAATAGATCTATTGGGCGTGGCAAGCCCCAATCGGGCCGATTGGAGGTCAGTGGCGGGTGCATATTTGTCCTATCAAACTTACGGCACCGGGTGATGAACCGGTGACGGGTATAGAGGCATTCTAATGTTCATCAGTGGTTCACGACACTATAGTATCATGTAACGATGTCTAGATAGCATCAGGTATAGATGTAAGGATTGTTGGGTCTGGATTACAAACGTTACAAACTTTTGCAAACTTTATCTCTATGACTCACCGGCACTATATGTGTTGACTAACCTTGCATGTTTTCTCTGGTCGCTAAGGTAGTAGGGAGTCTTAGGCGCACTAGGGTCTCACCGCGTCTCACTTGGGTCTTGCATGATTTTGAACTTGTTGGTTAAACTACTTACTTTTGGAATTGGTTTGTAAAACTTATTTTTGTTCCGCTGTCGTTGTCTTGGTTTATGAAACTTTTAAACTGCGTAGTTGGTTATTTTACGTTATTTTCATATCATATAGTTGTCGTTTATTGTGACTGTTGACTTGGATCCTGGTATGTCACGCACCTCGCGGTAAAACCCTGCAAGTGGAATTTGAGGGTGTGACATAATTATAGCATATTCAAATAAATCAACAATTAAACTTGCCACAATTACATATACCTGCTACTTGGGCTTCTTGAAAGCTTCTGATCGTTCTTTATAATTTTTTTTCCATAGATAATAATTGATCAGTTCTTGGTTGGTCCACGAATAGTTTGTAATAGCGACTATATTGTAAATTAAGTAAATTGCATTATTATAGGAAAGTCTGTTGTATAGCTTAATGACTTTCCTTTGTTATCGCTAATCAGTGTAATTATATATAGTCCGATTGTTAATGAGAATGGCATTCAGTCAAATTATTCTTCCTATATGGTTTCAAAAGAGTACCTTTCCTCTTGACCGCCACCGCCGGCCCTATGCCACCACCCTTCCGCCTTTTCTTCTTCAACCTCTTCTCCCCTTTCCTCCTCATATTTCTTCATGGACATCACACTCCATCCCGCTATTGCGGTCACCAACATTAAAAACATGATTCCTCTCGTTCTTGAAGATGAATCATCGCACTACTCTACCTGGACAGCCTTCTTTGAGGTGCACTGTCGTGCCTATAAATTATACGAACATCTCCAGCACCGCCTTCCCCCTGTTGCTCCTCCCGGCTCGTCATCAGAAACTAACGCAGCCAAAGCCTCTGCTGCCCAGGCTGCGGCCGATGTCCTTTGGGCTCGACTCGACGCCTTGGTATTGTAGTGGATCTACGGAACCATCTCCAAACCTCTTCTTCATATTATCATTGTTCCGAGTCACACCGCTCATGAAGCGTGGCTTGCCATCGCAGACCACTTTAATGACAACAAAAGTGCTCGTCAGATCCATCTTCAATAACAATTCTCTAATATACACCTCGAAGATTTTCCAAATATGGTCGCATATTGCCAACAAGCCAAGCATCTTGCGGATCAATTGAATAATGTCGGAGCACCGGTTGACAATCAACGGCTAGTTACACAACTCCTAGCGGGTCTCACCGAGGCATACGAGAGCATCTCCACGGTCTTGCAAAACCGTGATCCTCTCCCCCCCTTTCAATGAATGCAGATACCATCAAACCATGGCAGAAACAACGAAGAAAACAATCTCCGCTCGCGCCGCCCATACATCCGCCATAGCCCTGGCTGCCACCGCCGCCTCTTTTCCCTCGGCTTCCACTGTTGCGTCTGCCTACTCTCGTGGCAGGGGTCGTGGTAGATCCCGGGGGCGGGGACGTGGTGGCTCCACTCGTGGCGGCCGATCTTACAACAGCCAATCCCCTCATCCGTATATTGTTTTTCCAAACTCATGGGCCGCTAGTCAATGGAGTTCTCTCATGCAAGCCAATCGGCCTTCTCGGTCTCCACAAGCCACCACACCGCCATGTCCGTACCCATCTACTCCTTGGGCCAACAATACTTCCGCGGGTATTCTTGGAGCAACACCGGATCAAGCTTACACAGCTACTCTATCCCCCACAGACATTCAACAGGCTCTTTATGCCTTGTCCCTCACCCAACAGGACCCGCACGGATTCATGGACACCGGGGCTTCTGGCCATATGAAAAATCCTCAAGGTAATGACTTCCCGTCTTCTTTTAATACTTGCACTAACAAATTTATTATAGTTGGTAATGGTATGACCATCCCCGTGATTGGTCAAGGCAATCTAACCCTCCCACCACCCTTCCCGCCTTTTAAATTAAACAATGTCCTTTATGCCCCAAACCTTGTCAAAAATCTTATCTCTGTCCGAAAACTTACTACTGATAACTTATTATCCATTGAATTTGACCCCTTCAGTTTTACTGTGAAAGATCTCAAGACCAAGGCGCACCTTCTTCGATGCAATAGCTCGGGAGATCTCTACCCATTGACAGCACCGCTTCCCTCCAAACCAACCTCCACTGCTTTTGTGGCTACCACTCAAGAATGTTGGCATCAACGACTTGGGCACCCGAGCTCCTCTACATTGCATTCATTACCTTTATTTGTTTCTAGTTCTACTAATAAACATGACAAAACTTTATGTCAAGCATGTGTTTTTGGCAAAAGTGTGCGCATGCCATTTTTTGATTCTTGTAATCGTACTCATTTACCATTTGATATAATTCACAGTGATCTTTGGACATCTTCTGTGCCTAGCACCGGGGTCACCGTTATTATGTGTTGTTTTTGGATGACTTTACAAATTTTCTTTAGACCTTTCCCCTAACAAACAAATCCAGTGTATTTTCCATTTTCACCATTTTTCACAACTACATCACCACCTAGTTTGGCGGCAAAATAAAACAATTTCAATGTGATAATGGCAAGGAATATGACAATAATTTGTTTCACAATTTTTGTCGTCTCCAGGGAATGCATTTCCGCTTCTCTTGCCTATACACCTCTTCTCAAAATGGTAAAGCTGAGCCTAAAATTAGAACAACAAATAATATGATACGCTCTCTATTAGCCCAATCCTCTTTGCGACCATCCTTTTGGCATCACGCCCTTGAAACTGCCACTTACCTCCTCAATATCATCCCCAACAAACACACTCAATTCCTCTCCCCCACCTCACGCCTGTACAACTGTGATCCCACATCTGAGCACCTTCGCGTGTTCGGGTGTTTATTCTACCCCTTACTACCCTCCACCACCATAAACAAACTTGCTAATCATTCCAAACCATGTGTCTTTCTCGGTTACCCACCCAATCATCGTGGTTACCGATGCTTAGATCTCACCACAAATTCCACCTTTGTCTCTCATCATGTCCAATTCGAAGAGACAGTCTTCCCCTTTTCAACCACCCTTCCCACCCAACCCGCCTCCTATGATTTCCTTGACAGTGGACTTAATCCACTACTTTGGGATAACATCCGGCCCACATCTACCTCACCGCCCACTCCCCAGTCCAATACCATAAACCCGCCCACCCAACAAACTCCTTCTACTCCCTCGGCCACCTCACAGCCCAACCCAACACCACCTATTACTTACTCTCGTCGCCCTCGTACCACTACCCATCTCCCTTCCATGGTTAGCCCATCAACTAGCCCAAATCCTCAACCAACCCCCTCGGCCCAACCAGTCACTCCCATCCAACCTACCTGTCTGGTCCCCTCTACCCAAGCACACATCCCTCCTGACTCACCATCCCCTTTGCACTAAACGGCCTAACAACCCAACCCATCCTCTCAAACCCAACCGCTCAACCCGAGCACTGCCCCTCCCTCCAATCCACAACCACCGACACGTACCATGCGCACACGCGCTATGGATGGCATATCCAAACCAAAGCACCACTTCAACCTCCACACCACCACTATTGTGCCTATTCCCAAGTCCCCACAGGTTGCCTTGTCCTCACCCGAATGGCTCACCGCCATGATCAATGAGTTTAGTGCACTTATTAAAAATGAGACTTGGGAGTTAGTACCTCATCAACTAGATATGAATATTATACGGTGTATGTGGCTGCTTAAACATAAGTTTCGTTCAGATGGTAGCTTGGAACAGTATAAAGCTCGACTGGTTTGTGATGGTCGCAGTCAACAGGTGGGTATAGATTATGGGGACACCTTCAGTCCGGTAGTCAAACCGGCAACGATTCGCCTCATCCTTACTTTGGCTCTCTCACGCTCTTAGGCCATCAACCAATTAGATGTCACCAACGCCTTCCTCCACAGTAACTTAGAGGAAACAGTCTTTATGCATCAACCCATGGGGTTCCGGGACTCTCGTTTTCCAGACCATGTGTGCAAACTGAAGAAGTCCCTCTATGGTTTAAAACAGGCTCCACGAGCCTGGTACCAGCGATATACTGACTTTGTCTTATTATAGGGATTCAAACAAAGCAAGTCTGACACCTCTCTGTTTATCTATCATCATGGTCAGGATACTACCTACCTCCTTCTTTATGTGGACGACATCATCCTCACCACATCCCCGGATGCTCTTTGTGGTCGTATTATGACATCTTTATCTAGCGAATTTGCTATGAAAGATTTGGGCTCATTATCTCATTTTCTGGGAATCTCTGTCACACGCACGGGTGACAGCATGTTCTTATCTCAGCAGTCTTATGCGAGAGACATCATCCACCGTGCTACCATGGACTCCTGCAAACCAGTTGCTACTCCGGTTGACACAGGTTCAAAGCTTGGTGCAAACTCCTCTGCACCATTTCATGATCTAACCACCTATCGCAGTTTGGCAGGTGAACTACAGTATCTTACATTCACATGGCCCGATATCTCATATGCGGTTCAACAAATATGCATGCATATGCACTCACCATCCGATGATCATTGGAATGCTCTCAAGCGGATCATTCGATATATACAGGGCACGTCAGACTACGGCCTCTATCTCAATCCTGCCCCAAATATTTCTCTTCGTGCAGACACTGACGCTGACTGGGCAGGATGCCCCGACACTCGCCGTTCTACTTCCGGCTACTGTGTTTATCTTGGTGATAACTTACTTTCCTGGTCGTCCAAACGGCAGCCAACAGTCTCGCGATCCAATGCAGAGGCCGAGTACCGAGGTGTTGCAAATGTTGTCTCTGAAATCTGTTGGCTTCGTAACCTGATGCTAGAGTTGAATCAACCTCTCCTCAAGGCTACCCTCGTTTACTGTGACAATGTCAGCGCCATTTATCTTTCAGGTAACCCGGTTCAACATCATCGGGCGAAACATATTGAATTGGATATACACTTTGTTAGAGAGCAGGTACAACGGGGGTGTGTTCGGATTCTGCACGTCCCTTCTCGCTACCAGATCGCGGATGTCTTCACTAAAGGCTTACCTCGGATTCTGTTCGATGATTTTCGCTCCAGTCTCAACGTTCGTCAACTTCCCAATTCGACTGCGGGGGTGTAATAGCGATTATATTGTAAATTAAGTAAATTGCATTATTATAGGAAAGTCTGCTGTATAGCTTAATGAATTTCCTTTGTTATCGCTAATCAGTGTAATTATATATAGTCCGATTGTTAATGAGAATGGCATTCAGTCAAATTATTCTTCATATAGTTTGAAAGAGAGAAAGAGGCAGATGTATATTATAATCTTCAAAATACCATCAACAAAATCAGATATAAAATCAAGGGTCGTAAAAGAGAGAATGGGTGAATCGAATATTAATCCAATTTTAATCAGATTATAGGTGTAATACTTCCCAGACCTAAAAGCTAACTGAAGACCTCCAAATCCAAAGCTTTAAACTTAATTTTCCCAATACACAATTCTCCATATCTCTGCCAAATTACATAAACACAAAATATAAATTAGATGCTACATTCAACATATTGCATATAAAACAAATCAAACGAAAATGAAACAATATCATAATCTAAATTCAAAGAAGCTAACTTCATCTTTTAACTCTGAAAAATAATTGCAAAGGCAATCGATTGATAATGGTGGTATAAAGGGTATATGAAACGTGTATTGAAACCTATCAAAAATATATATACTCATGTAAGTGTTAGAAAATATTTCAATTCAGGATCAGAAAAAAAAAGCTAATCATTTCCTTGATTAAAGATCTTGACAACTAAGGGAACCAATCAAGAAATATAGCCGTTTATAAATTGGCAATCATCCCAACCTTTCCTTCTATTTGTCATAATGTCTCTTCTATATATATTTCTGTCTATTTGCTGTAATACTACAAGAAATCAATATCAAAACATTATTATTATTTTTCCTTTCTCTGATTCATAGAACCAATATGGTATCAAAGCAGTAAATGTTCTTGACCTGCTCATCATCTACCTTGATTTCTTAAGCTACTATGTCTTCTGACGACAACCAAACGAATCAAAAACAATATCGATATTTCAAATCAGTTAGCCACCCTTCTCAATGGGATCCAAACCCAAAACCAAAATACCAAACACAACCTATCCGATAGCCTCAAGATTAGCCTCAAACTTAACAACCAAAACTATGCTCTATGGGCTCGGATGATCCGAGTAGCCATAGGCGGAAAATCAAAAACACTCCTCGGTCATTTGTCAGGAAATCCAACATCGCCCAAACCGACCGAAGACGGGTATGAGCAATGGGAACAAGACGACCTCGTAGTGTTCTCGTGGCTTATACAGAACATTGAACCAGCCATAGCAAGCAATCTTACCGAGTTTCCCACGGCGAAATCTCTATGGGATACACTCGTGACAACTTACAGTAGCGGCAAAGATAAACTTCAAACGTTTGACTTACATGTCAAGGCAAATGGAGTTAAATAAAATGGGATGCCTCTAGAAGAATTTTGGATCATAATGCAAGGAATTTGGGGAGAAATCGATCGGAGAGATCCGAACCCAATGACCTCATCAACAGACATCTCCACATACAACAAGCTTCGATCCGAACAGAAACTCTTTCAGTTTCTGAATGCTATTGATCGCCAATATGATACCATAAAAAGAGAAATCCTTCGAATGGATCCTTTACCATCAGCCGAAGGAGCATACGCGGCTGTCCGAAAGGAGTTTGCGCATCAAAACATCCTTGGAACCACCACTACAACACCATCAGGAATTGGGGCTGGATTAGCAACGACTCGAACAGAATCCGGTGATGAAGCTCTAGGGCTCGCTTCCAAAGGACCAGCGCGACGTCTAGGCGCTTCTTCAAGAGCCAAAACTGACAAATCTCACTTGAAATGTGATCATTGTGGTATGATGACACATACAAAGGAACAATGCTTCAAGATTGTGGGTTGCCCGATTGGTGGAATGATGGACACAAGAAGGGCAGTGGGAGAGTTGCGGCCGCCACTAGCAACATCGGAGAGACCAGCGGCGACGGCGGAATGGATCAAAACACTGGCTTTGGAGGGATTGCTTTTGGAGTCGATTCATTTGCTATAGATGGAGGTACTGGGTTTTGGGGAAGAAGAACCTCAGACCCATTTCTCAACTCTAAGTTTTTTAATTCTCATATATTAGATTTATTAATAAAACATACTAATGAACCCTCTCAAAATAAAATAGACCAATTAGATGAACCCTCTCAAAATAAAATAGACCAATTGGGTGAACCCTCAGACCAATTAGATGACCCCCCCTAAAAAAAGATGGTACATGCCCATTTTTATATCAAGAACAAAGATGTAATATGGGTCCATTTACTAATAAAACCAACTTCAAATGGAGGAAACGTAAAAAAAGGCCTTTTTTAAAAGGAATTTTTTTTTTGTCACAAGCTAATATGGCTCAAAGTGGTATAAAAACAGATGAATCCTGGATATTTGATTGTGGTGCGACTGAGACCATGACTTATGATTTATTGGATATAATTTCAACAACTAAACCTAGGATTGACCACATCAAAACTGCTAATGGGGGGTTGTTCCTGTTAAAGGAGGAGGGACCGTTGAAATATCCCTAACCTTAAAATTATCAAATTGTTTATACGTCCCGTCATTGTCCCATAAACTGTTATCCATTAGTCACGTTACAAAAGAGTTAAATTGCACCATCTTGATGCATCCAACCTTTTGTATTCTTCAGGATATCAGGACGGGAATGATCATTGGGCGTGGCACTGAACGATCAGGATTGTATTATGTGGAAGAAGTAACTAAACAGGGTAACGTGATGCTTGCTCATGGAACTACAAACAGAGAGGCTTGGCTTTGGCATAGGAGACTAGGACACCCATCTATTGGCAATCTTCACCTTTTATTTCCAAAACTTTTTCCTTCCAATAAAACTTTAAATTGTGAAACTTGTGCTCTAGCCAAGAGTCATAGACATACTTATAGTTTAAATAATACTCGTGTTGAGTCACCTTTTTCCCTTATTCATTCTGATGTGTGGTGTAACACCCCAACCGCAGGCGGAAACATCGAGGTGTCATGTAGTGACGATTGTTCAAAAGCTCATGGTACTAAAGTGTAAATATTATCAGATTTATGATTAAGTGTCAAACATCAAAGTCAACCCACTACATCAAGTCTCAAACAAAACAATACATAAAGCTTGTTTATTAAGTCTAAGTCCATGCCTATGTGACAATCATCAAGCGTTCCCTGAAACATGTACAAAATAAAACGTCAACAATAATGCTGGTGAGTATACTTCGTTTGTATACGTATAATATAGGTATAAAAAGTTTTTACAATTCAAGTGTCATGAATCATTCAAGGCAAATATGGAAAACACGTAAGTACACAATACGGGTCAAAATCAAACCTCTTATGCGACAAAGATTAAAGCATTAACAATGACCTGGGACTTCCCACACACATAGGTACTTTCCACTAGGCGAGTTGTCAATTCAAATAGCGCCATCCATTGCTAAAGTCGGCTAGCTAAGTTAATGATTTTATAATGATTGCAAGTATACTACGTTTACGTTTAAGCACAAAGCACAAGAATTCAAAGCATAACACGTGTATGAATTGTATGTAAAATGTTTATGAATATGTGTAAGTGTATGTTTAATATGTGTACATGAATCACCCCAAAAGTGTAAAAACGAAAAAGGGGATAAGTGTACTCACCTTGTTAGTAGTAGTGCAATGTATTACTTGAAAAGAGTGAAACAGGGCGGAACGAATCTACTTGTTTCCTACAATAAGAAGGACCCTAATAAGGTCTATGACTAAACCCGAAAGTAAACGTTGATATGTTGGGTCAAATTAGAGAATGATGTTATCAATTACAAGCAAGTTTTCCAAGTGCTCACACAGTGGGCTGAGCACTTAGTCAAGTACTTAGCCAAGTACTCACATTGAGTACTTAGGCAAGTACTCAACCAAGTACTCACACTGAGTACTTAGGCAAGTACTCGGCCAAGTACTCACACTGAGCACTTAGTCAAGTACTCACACATTTTAGTAGTTTTCCAAGCAAGTGGCGGCTTGCTTGGAGGACAAGGCTCAGGATCTATAAATAGGACACTAGACACCATAGAAGGGTGTGCATTTGGAGCCACCACCCCGGGGGAGCTCACCCGGGGTGGGTGATTATCTTGTTATTTGTTTATTACATTCAATGAAAGTTCTCTTTGTTCAATCCAATATCTATCTATCTTTCTTATATTAGTTGTTTGTTCTTGGCTCAAAATCACCCGTCTCTATATTTATATCAATTCAAGGCTTAAACAAGATCATTTGGGAATATCAATTGGTATCAGAGCCACGGTTGGCTCGTTTGAGGCTTGTTTTGATTGGATCTTCAACCGAAACCCGCCGGAGACGTAAAACAGTTGCTGAATATGGTGTTTAAATGAATTTTCAATTCACGTGTGGATGAATTCTGCGCACTTATGCTTGAATGTTGAGTACTTGTTTCATATCTTGAGTACTTGTTTCATATCTTGAATGTTGAGTACTAGTTCGTGGATGAACTTTGAGCACTTATGCTTCAATTTTGAGCACTTATGCTTCAATTCTGCGCACTTATGCTTGAATGTTGAGTACTTGTTTCATATCTTGAGTACTTGTTTCATATCTTGAATGTTGAGTACTTGTTCGTGGATGAATTTTGAGCACTTATATGAAGAAATAAGATGGCGGCTGATGAGCATTTGTGACTCCTAGGGTTTACAATGATTAGGGTTTACAATGATTGGATAATGATTATTCTTTTTGGGAGTTGTGCATGATTGTCTTATTCTAGCAGAGCTGTACGGATGTTGCATACTTGTGTGTATCATCCCTGAGCACTTAGGCAAGTACTCAGCCAAGTGCTCACACAGTGGGCTGAGCACTTAGACTATGAAGCTGTTTACACTACTTCAATCATTCGGAGGTTTGAACCTTTATCTCATGCCAATTATAATAGAGATGATCAATCGAGCGTAAAGCTTACACGGAGTGGAAGTTGCTAATTGAGTTTTAGTCTCGAATTAATTAGGAGGGTCTATATTTGCGGGGGAAAACAACAATGAAAGATTTTGGGTGTTTAGCCGATTTGTGAAGATTCGAAGACAGTGTCAGATATATCAATAAGGATCATATGGAGAATTGATAGCATCATTCTCGGGGGAATATTGTTGGGTCAAATTAGAGAATGATGTTATCAATTACAAGCAAGTTTTCCAAGTGCTCACACAGTGGGCTGAGCACTTAGTCAAGTACTCAGCCAAGTACTCACACTGAGTACTTAGGCAAGTACTCAGCCAAGTACTCACACTGAGTACTTAGGCAAGTACTCAGCCAAGTACTCACACTGAGGACTTAGTCAAGTACTCAGCCAAGTACTCACACTGAGCACTTAGTCAAGTACTCAGCCAAGTACTCACACATTTTAGTAGTTTTCCAAGCAAGTGGTGGCTTGCTTGGAGGACAAGGCTCAGGATCTATAAATAGGACACTAGACACCATAGAAGGGTGTGCATTTGGAGCCACCACCCCGGGGGAGCTCACCCGGGTGGGTGATGTACTCAAAGTGGTTTAATAAAAACTAACTAAATTAACCTAAACTAGACACTCTAAGTTTTAAATTTATAACCTAAGACTCTCTAAACCTAAACCACACAACCGGCAAGTGTACCGGTCAGTGCAGTACAGCTAAAGTAAGTCCGAGTATCGAACCCACGAGACTCTAATGGAAAACGTAAACTAGACTCGATTACTTATCTACAAACTGACTTAATAATGCTTTTATTGCTTAAAGGGGGGTTTTCTAACAAACTAATTGCAAATAAATAAATAAAACTTAAATAATTGAAGACACAAGCTGGGAACTAGAACTGGGATAAGATGATGGGAAGGCACTACCTAGGCTAGAATCCTACACATGAATGATAAACTTCTAATGGCCATGGAACTGGTGTGGAACCGGGATCTTAAAATACTAAACTTACAGGATAAACTAGAGGACCCTCGACCCTTCTCAAGGAGAAACCTAAGGTTACCTATAAGCCGTTAAACCACCGGTTGAGAGGTTACCCTCACAGGCTTACCTACTCGAATCTTAAAGTACCCGCTAGACAGTCTACCTCACAGCGCGAAAGTCACAATACACCCGAAAGTGCAAGGGGTAACTACAATATTTCTGATAAGACTTGGCCTACAAGGAATGCTAGGGAAACTAGGAAGATCTTCTTACAAAGCATCTAGATCTAGCAATTTAACACCCTAGACAGACCAACAATCTCGCACCTTACAGCTATTGAGAATTGGTAGAACACTTAGAATTACCTAATTAACAATTACAACTCCTATGGATAATCCTAGGTAATTAACCATAAACTAGTTGCTAACACCCAGTCCGCAACCTAACCCGCATTCATACATGAAAGACATTCACAAAAACGCAAGTGGAGTTTATAAAAATTAATTAAACAAAACTAAATACGCATACACATCAAACCAGAAAATAAAAAGTTCTTTACTTAAAAATTCACCCACAACCAAAAGTTCCAAAACCAAAAGAAAATAAATCAAACAAGCGTATTCATCATCGCCTAGGTAGTTCTATGATCTAGCCAATAATTGTCATGACAAAATCAAAACAATAAAAACTAAACATATTCATGACGTTCACAACGGGTTTAAATAGAATAAATAAATAAAGTAAAACCAACCCGTGCTGGCACCTATGCTTCAACGCTTTACCTCCAACTCTAATAGTTCTCCTTCAAAAGTCGATCAACCTTAATAATATTTTTTCGGCTGCTATCTGTCCTTCCCAGAATTATATTGTGCGCAGCTTTCTAGAAAGAATCACCTCCTAAGAATCTCCAATATGTTGTATCCTGCGCAGCTCCCTCTTCTCCTCGATAATAATATTCCTTCATAAAATGCCCTACCAATTATTTCCTTTTTTTCTTTATTGGCTTTTTTTTTTGGGCTGTGAGAACGTGACTTTTAAAGTCACAAATTTTTATGTAACATAATAATAATAATAATAATAATAATAATAATATATATATAGCGTTCTAGCTCCATGCTCTTAACTCGGGTGTTCTTGGCTTGACCAAAGTTGCTCATTTACGCTCCAACGTCCATTCGAACACCTACCAAAATATAAAATAAATAAATAAGTACTAAAAAAAACCAAAACTAATAAAAATCTATAAAAACCTATACTAAATAAAATAGACCGGTACAAGCCTAAAACTAATAAAAATATAATTTAAACGACTCGAAAACTATACAAATTTTACACTGGAAATAGATGTATTTTACAATACATCAGTGGGTGATTATCTTGTTATTTGTTTATTACATTCAATGAAAGCTCTCTTTGTTCAATCCAATATCTATCTATCTTTCTTATATTAGTTGTTTGTTCTTGGCTCAAAATCACCCGTCTCTATATTTATATCAATTCAAGGCTTAAACAAGATCATTTGGGAATATCATGATATTATGACACGTCACTCAAAGAAATCTTTATTCGATGTTTGTATTTTAGTAATGCGGCGAATGATTTGTGATAACTTTTGTAACGTGTAAAATATATATTTCTACGTAACTATTATAAAACGTTTGGATGTTCGAGTTAGAGTTGAAAACTAACAAATTGTAATTTATGAACTTTTGATACCCTAGTGTATTAAATAACAATTAATTGATTGTCCTCTAAAATTCTTAATTAATGAAAACATGTTTAATGTCATAAAACCCTTATAAACCATAAATAATATTTTCTAAGTAAATAAATAATTACATAATATAACTGAAATATGTCTTTCATGATTTATTTATTAAATCGTAACATCCTCATTTCAAGAAACAAGAAATGCATATTTGCTTTTGAGGAAACAATAATTTTCATAAGTCCTTTTTAAACATTAATTAATTAGATAAAACTATTATTATTATTTTTTATATCTAACGAAATACTAATATTAGGCTTTAAAAGGTAATATACTAGTCTAGTTTAAATAGTAGATTCATCTACCAAATATATATTAAAACATTCCATGTAAAGGACTTTTACTACAAACTTTGAGAATTGAACAATAATAATACGTATAATTGATTTTGAATGATTGGTTGGGTTCATATTGATGAGTACGATATTGAGAGTTAATTGGTATTGCCTGAAAATATTAGGAGAGGTTACCTCAAATAATAAATGTATGGTGTACGCTTGCCTAGACAATATGTTGTGGTGATATCAACCGGTATTGAACAACTCGTGAGTGATTGGCATTGACACCGAGCACCGATCACGGGTGGCTAAACCTTAGCGTAGGATTGTCGGGTCTCCACACGTACATTGGCAAGGTGAAACAAGCCGAATTAGAAAAAAAAATGCATGGTAACAAAGAAGGGGTTCGTTGTTACCTTTCATCGATGTATACAATGGTGAAAGTACTGTAGAATATGATGGGCTAATACAATTTTGTTAGGTGAATGGATTAGGCAAAGAGGGTAATTTGTGAAGACACTTGTTTTCTTTAGTTACAAAACCATTTTCCCACCATATATATGTATAAGTTGTTAATATGATTAAATAATCATTAATTAAATAATAATATGATTTATTAACCCTTTTTAATGTTACATTTATGTTTCTTTGAATGTCAAATTAACTAAAATCATAAATTCATTTATCAAGTAACACCCTTTTTTTTGAATGACATAACTTTAATTTACTTGTTAGTAGTTTTTACCTTAGTTCAAACCAAATACATAAATTAAGCAAAGTAACTCTTTTTTTATATATATTAAAATTAAAAATGTTCAAAGTACGATGACTGAAATTGTAAATTCAATATAGTTTAGAAAACACGCAAATGTCACATGTGGGGTCACTAAAAATCAAAAATTAGTGGCATAACATTTAAATGCCACTAAAAGTACGTGTTTAAGCAAGTATGGCATACAAAAAGTGTCACTAAAAACCTTATTAGTGTCACATACGCTAAATGCCATTAAAAATGTGTGCCACTAAATGGCATTTTTTTTTGTAGTGCAAGTTGATCCACTTCCTTCCATACAATCCGATCATACCATAAGTACCACTACCCAAGATTCCCTTAGTAAGGTAAGTCACTTACATACACATGGGGATACTGAAAATACTGAAACTCACGAGCCTCCCCTTAGTCCAAACAATATATTTAATCATGTTCCTATTGATATATCCGATAGACCTGATAACAATGAAATAGCAAGTGAACAAGTTATGGAGGAGGAACAGGAGGAACCTATACAAGAAGAAACTGAAGTACAAACCGAGGCAAATGAGAGATATGTGTTACCCCCAAGAACCAATAGAGGGTACCGCCAAAACGGTACTCCCGGGAGAAACAGACAAGATCTACTAGATATCCCATGCCAAACATGGCCATCGGGAACTTGTCTAAGGAGGCTAAAGCATTCACTACTGCTCTTTTTAAAGAACAACTCCCAGCTTCTGTAGAACAAGCCTTGAAATCCAAAGAATGGAGAGATGCCATGGAAATAGAAATGGAGGCACTCATGAAAAATAAAACGTGGGAGAAATGTACCCTTCCCATAGGAAAAAAAAAACCCAGTGGGATTGACTACTCACAAACATATGGGATTGACTACTCACAAACATTCTCTCTCGGTTGCTAAGATCGATACAATCCGAGTTTCTCTTCTCTATTGAAGCCAACGAAGGATGGCCACTTCATCAGTTTGATGTCAAGAATGCTTTCCTTCATGGAGAATTAAAAGAAGAAGTGTATATGGAACCCCCTCCCCCCCCCCCCCCCCCGGTTTTACAAAAGGCTTCAACAATCAAGAAGTATGTCGATTAAAGAAGACTCTCTACGGTCTTAAACAATCCCCTCGGGCCTGGTTTGGCAGATTCACTCTAGCAATGAAAGGATATGGTTTCAAACAAAACAACTCAGATCATCCTTTGTTTCTTAAACGAAAAGGTAAACTCGTGACTTGTTTAATTATATATGTTGATGATATGATTATTACAGGAAACGATGAAGAAGAAATGAAGAAACTAAAAGCAAACTTGTTCCGTGAATTCGAAATGAAAGATCTAGGAAGATTAAAGTACTTCCTTAGGATCGAAGTTCTAAGGTCTAGACAAGGGATTTTCATATGTCAAAAGAACTATATCCTTGATCTCCTTGCTGAGACTGGAATGGTCGACTGCAAGCCAGCCGATACGCCAATAATGACTAATCAGAAACTATATATGGAGGACAAAGCAAAGTTAGCAGATAAAGGGAAATATCAACGTCTGGTGGGCAAACTCATATATCTTTCACACACACGACCTGACATCGCATATGCAGTTGGAGTAGTTAGTCAGTTTATGCACCAACCTCAAGTTAGTCACATGGATGCTGTGTGGAGAATCATAAGATACCTTAAAGGAACCGCGAGTCAGGGAATCTTGTTTCAAGAAAATAAACATCTAAGAATCCAGGCCTATACGGATGCTGACTGGGCAGGAGATAAACAGGACCGAAGATCTACATCAGGATATTTCACCCTAGTTGGCGGGAACTTAGTCACCTGGAGAAGCAAAAAACAAAAGGTTGTTGCTCTATCAAGCGCCGAAGCTGAGTTTCGTGGCATTGCAAGAGGTCTAGCAGAGGTTTTATGGATACGGAAACTTCTAAACGAAATCGGGTTCCAACAGACTGAGACAAGCAAAATAATATGCGACAACAAAGCAGCAATACAAATTTCTGAAATTCCTGTTCAACATGACCGTACAAAACACGTGGAAGTTGATAGACATTTCATTAAAGAAAAACTAGAAAACGGGACCATAGAACTTCAGTTCGTTCGATCAGAAGACCAACTAGCTGACATCTTAACAAAGTCCGTCAATGGAAGACTTTACAACAAGTGCCTATACAAGTTGAGGATTGGAGACCCCACTACTCAACTTGAGGGGGAGTGTTAGAAAATATTTCAATTCAGCATCAGAAAAAAAAGCTAATCATTTCCTTGATTAAAGATCTTGACAACTAAGGGAACCAATCAAGAAATATAGCCGTTTATAAATTGGCAATCACCCCAACCTTTCCTTCTATTTGCCATAATGTTTCTTCTATATATATTTCTGTCTATTTGTTGTAATACTACAAGAAATCAATATCAAAACATTATTATTATTTTTCCTTTTCTTTGATTCATAGAACCAATAGTAAGTATATAACAGAACACTGCTGGATAACTTCTGATTATTTTGAAGACAATCGTTCCAAAAGATACAGTGTGATCAATTAAAAGTCAAAATTGGGCAGTATCCAGAGGCGAAGTATATATGTGGCCAGGGGTGGCCCTGGCCCCCCCTGTTTTTTGGCGCAGTGGTGGAAATTTGCGATTTTCATAGGTAAATTAAGTCCGGGTTGAGTCCGGCCCCCGCCGATTTTCCACTACCAATCGAAAAAAATTGAGTTCGGCCACCGCCGATTCCGAAACCAAGCTTCGCCACTGGCAGTATCATTACCTCAAAGGGATCAATTTCACCCTCCAACTCAACCATCACTGGAGCTTTCATGCTGAAACATAAACAAAGAAGAAATCAATTTCATTTCTCAAAAATCATATATTAATTTCGGTTAAGTGAAATAAACTTCATGAACAACTAAATATTTCATTCATGGGTTTCAACAAATCTGTATCGTAGACTCCATCACCAAATCTCGACCCTTCACAAATCGAATCCCATGCATCATCAGCATCTCCGATGGACGGGTATAAAAATATCATGATGACATAAGTTCTTTTCTTGCATTTAAACAAAAAAATTATTTTATTTAATCTTTAATCTTGCTATTTGAGAATTAAAGATTTGCATAAATGAGAATTAATATTGATCTGTATACATATCCTTTTTGCACAGCTAATATGCCTCCTCTTATCTAATTTTCAGATATGGGACGAAAGGGTTCAGAAAAGCTCATCATTTTCAATGGTAAAAAGTTTAGGGTGCGTTTTTATCTAATAATAAGTCCAAGTTATAGCAAGTAATCAAATACGCCATGTTACATTCAGCTATTAGATGCATCAATAATTAGAATGTAATCTATCTATCTATACACTAGCTGATTACCCCGGGATGGTCCCGGGGTTGAAAAACCTAATTTTACGTGATAACCTATTGCAAATGGCTCAAGTTAACTAACCACAAAATCTCTCAATCATTGCATATTCATAGTATTCTAATCAGTAATAACTCATATTCCCCACAAAATCTAATTTTACGTGATAACATGAACACTTTGTGTGTTTTTTTTTCCTATATGAACGAAACCCCACAAAAAATAGTCGATTTTTTTCTCCGTTTTTTATATAGCAATATGGTACTCGTTGGAAAGATAATAAAACACTCGTTAATTTGGTGTAATTTTTTTCTTTAAAAAAACTCGTATATAAAAGATATAAACGTTTAAAAATTATGGGAGGAAATATGAGAGAGAAAATTTTAAATTTATTTTTAAATTATTTTTTCCTAAAATAACTCAATTTAATTAAAAAAGTAAACAATTCAAAAACACCAAAAACTCTCCATTTTGATGCCACGTGTCACTCTCAAGGAAAGGTTGAGGCATCCATTGCACGCCACGTCAGCATATACGTTTTCTTTTATATATATAGATATAATAAACCAAAGTCATTTTAATGACATGTCATTCAAAGAGACATTCTCTTCCATGAGTGTGTCATGTGTCATCTCATGTGGCATTGAGATATTTTAGGAAAAAAATAATTTAAAAACAAAATTGGATTTTTCACCCTCATGTTTCCTCCCATAATTTTTAAACGTTAATATCTTTAATATACGAGATTTTTTAAAGAAAAAATTACACCAAATTAACGAGCGTTTTATTATCTTTCCAACGAGTACTATAGTGCTACATAAAAAACGGAGAAATTTTTTTGTGGGGTTTTGTTCATACAAGAAAAAAAACACAAAGTGTTTAGGTAAATCATTAATCATGTATAAACAAGTCACTAATTATGTTTAAATCAGTAAATATAAATTTTTTTTCAACCAGAGCCGAATAGGTTAATAGAGTTATACGTTGTTTTAAGTTATGTATCAATATTAGTATGTTAGAGTTGTACATTTGTTTAGTCTTTACGATAGGTGTTAATATTAGAGTTATATTAAAGTTTTATATTCTTTTAGGTTAGGTGTTGGCATTGGAGTTGTACATTGTTAATTTGTTTTAGGTTAGATATTAATATTAGAGTTATACATTTTCATATGTAAAATTGATGTATCATATTAAATTTCTCAACCCAGGACGCTCCCGGGGTATAATCTAGATGTAAGGCTGCACAATATTTTCTTTGCAAGTGCAATACATTACTCTTTCCTAATTTAATGGTTTTGCAACTTAGTATGGAGGACATGATGGCGTGGGACCCAACGTATGCCTTCGCCTTGGTCTAACAGATTATAGGTTCTCACTCTTTCTTATCTGTGTATACCTTTTATGTATATAAATCCAGCCTTTTTATGCCATTTTACTGGTTCAGTTTTGTGGGGACAAATTTAAATCCTTTATGGGAAAGATTTCTTGTATCATCTGAATGTAAAAAAAAAAAAGACAAGTCATTTGTTTTTCATGGTTTTTTTTTTTTTTGAATGGCAGAAAGAGCTTTATATATATATATATATATATATATATATATATATATATATATATATATATATATATATAAAAAGACGCCCAGCAAGAAACTTGGAAAGGTTACAACAACAAAACATAGAACCAAAATTACATCAGATCAGCCGTATCAAAGGTGACCCATTTCTCCCACGAAGGCGAAGGGAGGCTGGATCGGTTGGAAACCCACAAGAAAGAATCCTCCTTTATCAATTCTACCAGCCGCTGTACTGGAACGAAGACTCCGTCAAAGACTTTTCGATTTCGGACTTTCCATAAATTCCACACGGTGGCCATAGCGATGGTAGAGATGATGCGCTTCCATCTTTTACTCCCCGGGCTGTTAAATAAAGCGTCTATAATGCCTTTTAAGCTGTCAATTCCCATCGGCCATTGAATACGAGTCCATCTAAACACGTTCCACCATGTACTTTTCGCAAACAAACAGCCTTCAAAGCAATGTTCGACCGACTCTTCTTCGAATCCGCATCTGCTGCATACAGAATCAGGGAGGTCGACCCCTCTCTTTCTGAGTTCCTTTTTCGTGGCCACTTTACCCATCAACGCCCTCCAAAGTAAATAATTGCTTTTAAGCGGTGCCCACGAGTTCCACCTAAATTGATCCCCGATCTCCTCTCCCAAACCCGCAGCCACGATGTCCATTCTAAGGCCTTTCGTAGAGAAGCTTTCGCCCAATCTATTTTCCCAAACCCATCGATCTGTAGAGTCTTTTAGAGTTGTGTTTTGAAGCAGCCCCATCAGGAGGCTAAACTGCCCCCATTCAGTGATTGAGGACGGTTCGCGAACCCATCCCCACTACCACTCGGTCCCTTCACCTTCTTTGCTGAAGTTGTCTGCTACCGAAGCGTCTTTGGCAGCAGCAAGTCTGAATATAGCAGGGAAAGTGACCATAAGAGCCGTGTTTCCGACCCATTGATCCTTCCAAAACTTAATCTTATTGTCGTCCCCAACCTCGACCTTTAGCTTCTCCTGAATATTTATGCCCATCTTCATCAGAACTGGCTCCATGCCTCCGATATCTTTCCAAATACCCGGGATGGTTTTTTTAATAAGGATAAGGCTACCGGTATTCCTGTTATGATGGACCGCTTGAATCACCCGGGCCCATAATTGATTCGGCTTATCCTTGAATCGCCACCACCATTTCGAAAGCATGGCAAGATTAAAATCTTCCACGCCTCCCAAACCAACCCCACCAAACGTTTTCGGGGCCACCATTTTCGACCACTTAACCCATCGGATCTTCGATCTCCCCCCGGAGCCACCCTTTCCCCAAATAAAGTCTCTTCGTATAGCTTCCAACTTATGTATGACTTTTTTTGGAGCCGCGAATAATGATAGAAAATACGAGGGGAGGCTTCCCAAAACCAACTTGGCAAGGGTAACTCGACCCGCAAAAGAAAGCCATTTACCCTTCCAACTAGACAATCTTCTTTTAAATTTCTCGAACACCGGTTGCCAAAACTTGATACGCTTCATATTAGCGCCTATGGGAACGCCCAAGAAAGTGAAGGGGAGTGAACCCACATCGCAATTCAGGATGTTTGCCACAGAAGCCACTTCATGGTCCTCTACCCCAATACCGAATAGAGTACATTTGCGATGGTTGATTTTTAACCCGGTCACAAGATTAAGACAACGAAGGAATCTATTGAGGCTCGAAGCATTCTCTTGTGACCATTCTCCCATGAAAAGGACATCATCCGCATAACAAAGATGTGATAATATTGGGCCATTATTCGGTAACTTGACTCCTTTGAAAAGCCCCAAGGAAATCGCCCTCTTCATAAACATATCCACCACCTCCATAGCCAAAATGAAGAGAAAAGGCGAAAGCGGATCCCCTTGTCGTAGCCCCCTTTTAAAACGAAACTCCTTCGTTGGGGACCCATTTAATAAAACCGAACCCCTCCCGGACCTAAGACAACCCTTGATCCAATTGATCCACGTCTCAGGAAAAGCCATGAACTCCATAGTTTTAAAGAGGAATTTCCAATTCAATGAATCGTAGGCCTTTTCAAAATCCACCTTAAAAATCATCAACCTGGTTTTGCTTTTTTTGGCCCAAGAAATAGTCTCGCTAACAATCAATGGCCCATCAAGTATGTTGCGACCCCCCACAAAAGCCGATTGGGTCGGAGAAATAAGCCCATCAATTATTGACTTAAGACGATTAGCAAGTACCATCGATAAGATCTTGTATAATGACCCGATAAGGGAAATGGGACGGAAGTTACCTATCACTTGAGGGTCCTTAGTCTTCGGGATCAAGGCAATGAAAGAAGCGTTACACCCTTCCGGAATTACACCTGAAGTATGGAATTCAGCCAACGCCGCTGAAATCGCCGGTTTAAGGACATCCCAATAGCGTTTAAAAAATTTCATAGTGAAACCGTCCGGCCCCGGTGCTTTACTTCCATCACAAGGCTTAATCGCTTTCCAGATCTCCTCAACAGTAAACGGCCTGATCAATTCAGCAGCGTCCGTATCCGAAACCTTGCTAAGACCCAAATCCGAGAAGCCGGGTCTTCGTCTAATCGGCTCCGCAAATTGTTTTCTGAACCAAGACATTACAAGTTGTTTTAGCTCCACCGGATCCGAGATACAAGACCCATTAAAGACCAAACCATTGATTCTTTTGGAGGCCAGATTGATCTTAACGGCTTTATGAAAAAACGAGGAATTATCGCCACCGAACTAGATCCATTTTAGTTTAGCTTTCTGGAACATATCTTTAGCCTTCGCAAGTTCTAGTTTATTAATTTTGGCCTTCGAAACCATACGAGTATCCAGCTCCACAGAAGATAACGCGGTCGATTCAGCCTTCTTTTCCAGCTCGTCTACAATGTTACGTAAGGTTTTGACTTCTTCATTCTCCTTACAGCGAGTCATCTTCCTCCATTCTTTAATGCCTCGTTTAATACGTCTAAGAATACAAGCTGCACTCAAAAAAAGCTTGTATATTCGGGTTGGTATTTGTCACTGCATTATTAACGATATCATTCAGCTCGAGAGACCCCAGCCATCTATTGAAGAACTTGAATGGGACTGGACCAAAATCCACCAGATTACAAGAGAGGGTCACCGGGCAGTGGTCGGAGAAGCCTTTCGGTAGCACCGAAAGAATAGCATTAGGCCACAAACTAATAAACTTCTCACACACAAATATCCAATCCAGTTTACTAAACTTGATCTCGCGGTTATCAGAGACATATGTGAATCTGCCCCCCACCATATGGTATTCCAAAAACCCGGCTCTGTTAATGAAATCGTTGAAGAACGAAGCCGAGGCCGGATCAAACCTCGAATTCACCCGCTCTTCAGGCCTCGTCACATCATTGAAATCACCTAAAGCAACCCACGGACCGGGGTGATTAAGACGGAGCTCCACGATATTATTCCAAAGGGTACGATGAAGATTTTGATCGTTTGGAGCATACACAATAAGAACATTGAGGATCTCATCCACCCCGTTTAGGAACCCCGAGACCAAGATAAAATTTGAGCCTTTAATTACAGAAACAGGCGAGAAGTAATCTGAATTCCACACCGAGATGATACCACCCGATCTCCCCACCGCGTCAACCGAATCCCAACCGAAAGGAGATCTATCCCAACATCTACTAACATCCATTACCTGAACCCCATCAAGATGGGATTCTTGCAAGCCCAGGAAGGAAATTTTGTTCTCAAAAATCAAATTGCGGACCCACCCCGGTTTGTGAATACCGCTGACCCCTTTTATATTTAGAGTGAGAAAATTCATCTAAGCCTTCTCAACTCCCTTTCCCCATTGACCAACTTCCTCACTTGGTTCCCAAAACCACCTAATTCGATGCCCAGCTCCTGACCATAATTAATAGTATGACTAACCTCCGTCTCGAAGTCACCTTCCTCATATTTCGACTCTGAGTCACTTAACACCTCTGCTTCAAACCTTCCCTCCAAAACATCCGACTCGGTAGGATTATCGGCACCATCAACCCCAACCCTATTGCTCGGAGCAGGCGTCTTCTTAGATGATTGTCGAATAATCTCCTCAAGCTGAAACGGGTCAGAATCTTCTCCATTATCCTCCACAGCCTCATCATTCAAGTATGGTGTTTTAAAGCTTTGGGCTTTGGAAGTACGATTATTTTTATTACCTTTGGGTCTCACAGTAATGTATGATAAGCCCAGCCCAAGTAATGGCCCAAAGGGGAGGGTGTCTTTTCCGAACCGTTACAAAGGTCCAGATTCCCAACAGGAGAAGTGGGGTCCCCACAACCGACAAAATTGTCAGGGTTGACTTCCTGGCATACTGCCATGGTAGGTGGGTCAGAAGATCCCTGCACCATACCCATGCACAGCGACGTTTCAGGTCCCAAAATAGCTTCCTGCACCTCACCAACTTCTGGGACCACCACCTGAGATTTCATTTTTGACTTTACCGGAAGATCAATTTCCGGTGACCGGCGAGACATAGACGACGGAGACCAGTCAACATCCACTTCTTTCACCCTGACTCTGATCAAATGCCCACACCATCTTAGCTCCATAGTCTGATCGATTTCGGTAACCGAGTTGACTAGGATCGCCATCTTACTAGAAGCCAAGTTAAAGTCTTCAAAAGACGCCGATGACCTAGATATCAGACGACCGCATCGTTCTCCTATTCTGTTAAAAACCAATCTATCCCACAAACAAATTGGGACACCCACTACTACAATCCAGGCGATCCGTTCAAAGACTGGTACTCCACCATCCCAAACATAAAGTCTGAGGAAGAGAAGAGACCAGAAATCAAACTGTGTCTTCAAGAAATCCTCCGCACCATTGCTGGACCGGAAAACCAATAGCACCTTCAGCCCTCCCATGTACTTGACTTCAATATCAAACTGACCACATGCCCCAATTCGCTCCACCAGGTTATCTAAAATAGATAAATCTTTAACTTCACCAATTAGTGACCTTCCCACCCACTGTGTCCTGGAGTGGGACATCACCGGAGGTAGGTCTAAGCATGAGCCCGCATGAGGCTTCCCCCTTTCCCCTGCTAGAACTTTCAAATAATGACCTGAGGGCTAGGGCAGTTGTTGAGTGGAGGGAGCTTCAACTGATTTTTGGGATATCGGAGGATCCAGCCTGTCAAAAACCGAAGGTTTCTCCACTCCCATCTGAATATTAACCTTAGTGCCGTCCCTATAGTATTTAGCCATGCTAATACCAACCACCGCCCCATCAATGGTCACCTCTTGAAGGTTCTTCAGCCACTCTTCAGCGTTGACGATACCAGTGAATCTGATAAACCCAAACTTATTCCCCGCCCCGTCCCTTTTTTTTGGAATGAAAACATCATCCAGATTAGGGAAATGTTGAAAGGTCCTCCATAACTTGTCTCCATTGCATGAATCAGGCAGATTTGATACGAAGAAGGATGTGGTAGAACGGGCCCTCTCCACTCTTTTCCTGAACTTCTTCTCTAGCAGAGCTTCCTTCTTGCTTAGCACTAGCTGCCAATCACCATCCTTGTAGACCCTTTGTCTGATGTTTCTTTGCTCCTCTGTCTTCCTTTGTCTGAGCTGCTGAAGTTGCCGTTGAGCCATCCATGGTTGTTGCTACCGATTAGTTTACTCCCTGGTCTTCTCTCTCATCTTCTTCGTGGTCGTAAATGCAAGTAGTTATAATTGTTTATCATGACTTGTAAATCAGAAAGATGCTGCCTATGTAACTTAAAGTTTTAAAGGACCATTGTCAGAGCACTCAGTGCTGTGTGTGTGTGTGTATATATGTGAGACCCCAAACCCTGTTTTTCATGTTATATGCGATGGTATCTACATCACTTCAGCTGCAATATTACCATTTTGATATTTTTGTAGTTGATTGTAAGCAGTGTCAACATACATCTAGTCCATTGGGTAATGGTGCAGTTGTAGAGACAGATGGCAATAAGATTCTCGTGCTCCAAAGAAGCAATAATGTTGGTGAATTTCCCGGATACCTTGTCTTTCCAGGTGGCCATCCTGAGGTACAACTTCCTTATTTTTTTCTCAAAAGTAGCTTGTGTGTTAGAAACGGAACAACGGTATCGAAACGAACACACGGATTTTTTGTGAGGTTGACAAACCTCACGACGGCTTTTTATATTATCAAACGAAAAGAAGAGTATTACAATTGATGGGATAATAAACTCCCTGCCTATTGATCTATTTATCACATAGAACCTTGGGTTTCCTAGTTGGATGACTTAATTATAAAAACAAAGATTAATTAAGGCTCCGGATATTTGCACAAGTAGCAAATTTATTCACACAACCCTATACGGGCCGTAGAGGTCTTTACGGCCTGTAGGCCTCATTTTTTGAACATTCTACGGGCCGTAGAGGGCTCTACGGCCCGTAGGTAATCATTGCCAATGATTGTATGATGGTAAGAAATTACACATACTAATTATCCTTTTAATTACACATTTAATAAGATTCAAAGTCTCTACATAAGTGAAGGGATAGGGAGCCTAATCCAAGGGGAGGAGGCGCCCCTATCCCCATAAACAGGATTCCTCGCGCCAGACTCCGGCGCCAGGACCCATCTGCGCGCTACCAACATAACATGCAGCGCAGCGTGCAAGGTTACCAGCTGATAAACAACGAACAACACCTAATAAGCGCGTGCAACCACGCGCGGTATCTTCCCTTATCACTTTTGGTACGAGGTACAGAAGATAACAAAAGGAAGATTCACAAGGATCTCTGACAGAGTACGCGCCAATGAGAAGGCGACAGGTAGCAAGGGTGGTCCAACCACCACTGACAAGGACGGCGACATGACTGTCCCCATGCTTCCACCATGCCATCATCAACAGTGATAGCAGACATCCCCTGCCGACGTCAGAGGCATGGTCAACGACTGTAGCAAGGACAGGGGCGCCGTCCGCCAATCAGAGCCCGCCACGTGTCTGCCTTGAGCAACAACCATGCTGCAGAATGACGTCGTCCACAGTAACCTGGTTTTCCCGCCATTTTTATGGGAAGCTTGGACTTAGGCTTTGACCAGGCCCAAGTAAGGATAACTTCTCATGGGCTTCTCTACTAAGCCCATGAGTTCTCCTCTAAATAAAGGAAGACATCTCCTTGCAAAAGGATCCGAAAATATTCATTGTAATCTAGCATTACTCTCTTGTAACTCTCTCTACTCGTTTATTAATAAGATTCCGGCTAGTTACAGTGGACGTAGTTCACTCTCCGACCGAACCACTTACATCTTGCGCCTTTATTTACGTAACTCTCACACACATTCACACTTCTTATTCCCACCCGGGTTTAACCTAGAGGTTTGGGTAAAGGATTACTCTTGGCGAACGTAAGTATTGACCACACGGTGATTAGTGATAACCACCGTGATACTTATTGTTTCTTCATTGGTGCCATCCAACGGTTAGAACAACTTTTTTCTTCATCTTTTAAACCCACCCATGGCTGAACCCAACCCTAACACTTCTGTCATTAACCAAACCGGGGAGGTTGACACTCAATCCCCGGAGAACCAAACCACACCGCACACTGTCGTCAAACAACCCACTTCACGACTCGAGCAGCCAGTTCTCGAGGTCCGTGACCTGGACTCTGATGATAACAGTGGGGCCAGTTCAGAGGAGGATCCAGACCAGTGGCTCCTCCGTCAGAATGCCAAGAGCGCTGCGATCTACCAGCGTAAACTCCTACAACAAGCTAAAAAGAAGGGCAAAGCCCTCATTTATGATACTCCGTCAAAAAAGGGGTATAGAAAGAAATACTCGGCCACTCACGGTGATGGTCGTAGTGGGGAGCTCGGCGGAGACGCCAAGGCTTGGGGCTACGCAAAGTCACGTGACAAACCTGATGGCTACGAGTCATCTAGCAGTGATTCTGACCACAACGGAAAGAAACGTACTCACCGTTCACATCACAACGACGAGGACGATGACTTGGTCAGGCCATTCAGGCCAAAATCCTTCACCGAAAAGTCAAAATTCGTCGCTCGCATAGCGACAACCAAAATCCCAAGGAAAGCTAAGCTTCCTAGCAGCATCGGTAGATACGATGGCCTACGTGACCCTGATGACCATGTGCATGACTTTGAGTACGCAGGTGTGTCGGTGGACAGGCCCGTTCAGGTTTGGTGCCACTTGTTTGCCCAGACCTTAACAGGCGCAGCCAGGGTCTGGTTCGATAACCTCCCCACGGGGAGCGTTAAGGACTTTGACGACCTCACCGATAAATTCGGCAGCCACTTCTCGCACTTGCGCAAGCATAAAAAAGACAAGGCGTATATTCTGTTATGCCGCCGACATGATCATGAGTCCATCGAGGATTTCATCGTTCGGTTCAACAAGGAAGCCTTGCAAATAGGCTGTGGGGAGGAACTCACACGGGCAGCGTTCATACACAATGTGCGCAGCCCAGAGCTCATGACGTGCCTCACAGGCAAAGATGGCATCCCGGAGTCTTGGGACGAACTCGTTCACTCTGCCAAAATATATGCCTCCTCCGAGAAGTCTTTCAACCAGATGCATGGTTTCCAACCGCAACACCATAATAATAATAATAAAAACAAAAACAAATCTGTTTGGAGCCGCATCTCAGGCACCGCCGACGAAGGAAAGTACTCCCCAGCCGGCGATGCCCGCCAGATCATCAGCCCAAAGCAATCGCAGGACCAACGTGGGCACTCCAAGAAAAACCACAATTGGACCCCGCTGACAAAGACACCATCTCAGGTTCTGAAAACTGAGCAGGTCATGTTGAAAGAGCCCAATCCTCTGGGGAAACGAAGGAACGTGGACCGAAGCAAGTTCTGTGAGTACCACAATGACTTCGGTCACCTCACAGACAACTGTTATAGCTTGAAAATGGAGATTGAGGCCGCGCTGAAGTCGGGTCAGCTCGGTCACTTAGTAAAGAATGTCCACCGCACTGGCAAAGGTCAAGCAGGCGAGGAAAATCAGGCGGAGGGGTCACGGAAGAAGATCCGAGACCTCAATACTCATGCCGCCACATTGATCCCTCGTCACCATTGCAATATGACAAGGAGAGGCAAAAACACGCACCACGGAAGCGCACCCGTGCACAACCACTCGACGATTCATGGAAAGAGGCCGACGTCCTCATGCCAAAGGTCAGGGGTGGCGCTTCCTCCACTGCCCCTCTTGTCATAACTGTCGTCTTTGGACATTACCGCATGCGGTACATGTTCCTGGATGGCGGCAGCAGCACAGATATCATGTATGAGCAATGTTTTCAACAATTGGATGAAGAAGACAAAGCAAAGCTTGTACCAGTCAATGAGCCAATCTCTGGTTTCATTCATGAGACCATCATGCCACGGGGCATGCTCTCCCTACCAGTCACGTGGTCCGATGGCACCCACGAGCGCACGGAGATATGCGACTTCATGGTCTTGCCAGCCACCTCCAATCACGATATACTCTTGGTTCGGGAAGGCATCGCGCGCTTTAACGCCAATGCTTCAACGGCGCACACGATGGTCAGCTTTCCAACCAAGACAGGCATCGCCTTCATCAGAGCCAACAAAGACTGCCACACCACCGAAACCGCCAAACCTCCAAAAATGGTCAAGACAAACGCCCGCACTGAGCCGGAAAAATGGGTGCTCAACCCTAAATTTTTGGAGCAAACGGTGGTCATTGGCCATGAAATCTCCGAGACCATACGCAATCACCTGAAACAGCTCTTAATCAGCAATATGGATGTTTTCGCGTGCCAACCGGCTGATATGGTCGGTGTCCCCCGCGAAATAGCGGAGCACAGACTTAACGTCTACCGTTCCATAGAGCCGATAGTGCAAAAGAAACGAAGTATGGGCCCGGAGAAAACAAAGGCCATGAACGAACAAGTCACCGAGCTGCTCAACGCGGGCATCCTCCGCCCTATCAGATACCAAACTTGGGTGGCTAATCCTGTCATGGTCGCCAAAGCTAATGGAGGGTGGCGCATGTGCGTCGATTACAAAGATATCAACAAGGCGTGTCCAAAAGATTGCTATCCTTTGCCAGAAATCGATCTAAAGGTGGACTCTCTCGCCCCTTATCGGTTCAAGTGTTTCTTGGACGCATACAAGGGGTACCACCAGATCCAGATGGCTAAGGAAGACGAAGACAAGACAGCGTTCCGCACGGACGCGGGCATCTTCTGTTACACCAAGATGCCCTTCGACCTGAAAAACGCGAGCGCCACATACCAGCGCCTAAAGGACACGGCCTTCATCAATGAAATCGGCGTACGACTTGAAGTGTACGTCGACGACCTTGTAATCAAAAGCAAGGAAGAGAGTGACATGCTTCGGGACATCCAGCAAACGTTCAATCAATTACGCAAAGTGCGCATGAAATTGAACCCGAGCAAATGTTCATTCGGGATGGAAGAGGGCAAATTTCTGGGCGTCATCGTCACGCGGGATGGCTTCCGCGCTAACCCAGAAAAAGTGCAAGCCATCGAAAGAATGCCATCACCCGCTTCCGTCAAAGAGGTACAAACACTGATGGGCCGCCTTGTCGCCCTTAACCGATTCTTGTCCAATTACGCTTCAAAGTCGTTCCCGTTCGTGGACACTTTGAAGAACTATTTAAAGAAGAGTAACTTCCGTTGGACCCCAGAGGCGGAATCGGCATTCCAGGCAATGAAACAATGCCTAATGAACCTTTCGACACTAACAGCGCCTCTTCCTAAACAACCGCTCACGCTCTACTTATCCGTCACGGAGCGGGCAATAGGCGCGGTTCTAATGGTTGACCGCAAAGGTGTGCAAACACCAATTTACTACATTAACCGCACGCTGTTAGATGCGGAAACAAGATACACAATCATGGAAGAGCTGGTTCTCGCCCTCGTCCATGCATCCCGAAGACTGCGCAGGTACTTCCAAGGCCATCCGATAAACGTCCTCACGGACTACCGGATAAATGACATACTCGCCAGACCCAGACTATCGGGTCGCCTGGCGAAGTGGGCTATCGAGCTGGGGGAACATACGATCAATTACAATCCCCGGCCCGCGATTAAAGGCCAAGTCCTCGCGGACTTCGCCACGGAGATACCCGCGGACAAAGTCCAAGAATGCCAAGCGGAAGAATCACCCGCACCGGCACATGACCCGTCGCAAAAGTGGTCCCTATACACAGACAGGACTTCCAATGACGACGGCGCCGGCGCAGGGTTACGCCTCATCAGCCCAGATAAACACGAGTTCACATACGCCTTCCGCCTTGACTTCAAAAGCACAAACAACGAGGCGGAATACGAAGCGTTGCTGGCAGGCCTCCGCATTGCGGAAAAAATAGGGGCCAGGCACGTGGAGGCACACGTGGACTCATTACTTGTCGCGCGACAGATCAATGGATCCTACGATGCAAAGGATGAAATCATGGCCCTATACCTGGAACAAGCCAAGCAACTCATGCGACGGTTCGACTCATGCACGGTCGAACACATCCGACACAGTGAAAACAAGCCAGCCGATGCGCTGAGTAAAATGGCATCCACGGTCTTTGAACATATGGCCAAGGAAGTCCGAATTGAGGTCCTAGACAAACCATCTGTTCCACCGCGACAAGTCAACATCATCTAAACAGGCAACGCGTCCTGGATGACCCCAATCAAGGCCTTCTTATCTTCCGGCACCCTGCCTGACGACAAGTCAGAGGCCCGGAAGATCAAACACAAGGCTTTACAATACCAACTTGTAGACGGTACCTTGTACCGCCGCTCCTACCTAGGGCCGATGCTGCGCTGCGTAGATTCCGCAGACGCCTCCTTCCTCCTTAGAGACATACATGAAGGAACATGCGGGCTGCACGCGGGCCCAAGGATGGTAGTAGCGAAGTTGATGAACGTAGGGTACTATTGGTCGGGCATGCACGTGGACGCGGTCAACGAGTTGCGCAAATGCGACAGTTGCCAGCGCCACGCTACGAATACCTTGCGCCCCAAGAATAACCTGGTGCGGGTTACAGCGGCTTGGCCATTTCAGAAATGGGCTATCGATCTGGTAGGACCATTCCCAATGGCTCCGGGCAATGTAAAATACTTAATCGTCGCCATCGACTACTTCACCAAGTGGGTCGAGGCAAAACCTCTAGCCATGATTGACGGCGCACACGTCAAGAAATTCATTTGGGAGTTCATTATCTGCCGATTCGGCCTGCCAATGCAACTGGTAAGCGACAACGGCACACAATTTGAAGACCAATCCCTCTAAGAATGGTTGGCTCAAATGGGGGTTCAACAAATATTCACATCAGTCGCGCACCCACAGGGCAATGGTCAAGTGGAAAGGGCCAACCGCACAATAGTAGAAGGCATCAAAGCACGACTCGGAACCAAAAGAACCGGGTGGGTAGACGAAATCCCTCATGTTTTATGGGCCTACCGCACCCTCACAAAAACGAGCAATGGCGAAACGCCATTCAGCCTGACATACGGTACCGAGGCGGTCATCTCCGCCGAAATAGGCTGCCCTTCGGCAAGAGTGTTAATGGCCGAAGCAAGAGACAATGACAAAGAACTCCGTTTGAACCTTGACTTATTAGAAGAGCGTCGCGATCTTGCTGCAATCAAAGAAGCCAAATACAAGACACGGTTAGAGCGCTACTACAACAAACGCGTCAAAGAATCCGCGTTCAAGATCGGGGACTACGGTTTCCGCAATAACGAGGCTTCCAACGCCAAAAAAGCCGGAAAACTAGCTCCTACTTGGGAAGGCCCATACAAAATACAAGAAATACTTGGCAAAGGCGCTTATGCGCTAGAAAGGCTAGATGGCACACCTATCCCGCGATCTTGGAATGGCGCGCAACTGCGACGCTGTTATTTGTAAAACACTTGTAAAATGGCTACACATGCCGTCCTTATCAATGAAATATGGTTTCCTATATCTGTATTTCTACTTGTTTTTTCCGCGCCAGGGTCTTCAAGACTTAGGCAAATCTCATGTCGGACCAGAATCGCTGGCTGTTAAAGCAATGTAAGTCTTCAAGACGCGCCTCGCGCACGTCGGACTTGCACAACTTGCACAACAACGCAGCACACTATGGTCTTCAAGACAGGTTTACTTGCCGGACCTAATGACGCGCGTCACGCGTGTAGATGTAAAACCCTTGTCTTCCAGACTTGTTGAAAAACAAGTCAGAAAAAGGAAACACACATTACACGAAAGCGCAGTCAATGGTCTTCTAGGCAAGGCTCTCATGCGCCTAACTCGGACCCTATGGCACAAGTCGCGTCCCGCTATAGTCTTCAAGGCAAAAGTACATATACTTAGACGGCGGACTATCTAGCCAGACGCGCACTCTAACTTCTACTTATACACCGGGTGACGACTTGGTTAAATAAGTAAAAAGAAGTTCGAGTGAGAAACACACATGATATAAACAAACCACAAAATTTTCATTAAAAAGGGAGGGATTTAAAAACCCTTTATATTTACAAGTAATTACAAATAATTACAAATGCAGCGCCTACTCGTCATTTACATTTGAAGTGCTCTCGCCAGAGGCCTTCTGACGCTCCTCCTCTTGGCGCTTGCGCTCCATCTCCTACGCTAGCTCATCAGATTTATCCATAAAATACTTAAGGGCAGCAGGAGGATCCGCATTGTTGTTGCAGTCAGCAATCACTTGAAGGATGGGGAAGTCAACTTTCTCGAATTTGACTAGCTCCGCCTCATACTCATTCTTCAAAGGCTTCCCATAATGCTCCGCATCCTCAAGCCGCCCATTGTTTTGAGCAGCCAAGAAACCATCTTCATAGCCCTCGCCATACCCATAAGCTTGGGCGGTGGCGGCTATAGCAGCGACTTGGTCGCCCAACTTGGGCTCCTGCCAGAACCTCTTAAAGACCTGAGAGAAAACAAAAAGTTAGCAAATCAATGGTAAAGATAAGATCAACAATAAGGAGAGCATAAAGACTTACCCCAGTCATTCCATCAGTCATCAGCCAGCGGATGGAATTTTGCATCTGGGTCTGGGCAGCGACCGCCTCCTCCAACAATTGCTGGGCCGCCTCACACTCCTTGGTGGCCGCAACACGAGCTTGCTCCGAAGAGTCAAGGTCTTGCTCCAAATCCTCTTTGGCGTGAAGGATTTGGATCCTCTCCTACTCCAGAAAGGAGACGCGCTCAGTAGCCTTGATGAGATCAGTATCTTTAGATTCAAGCTCCATGTGCTTCTCCACGTACTTAGCAGTCCTCTCGGAGAGGGCCTTGCTCTTCTCTTCCAACTTTCGGGTCGCCACCCGCCTTTCCTCCTGCGCTTCGGCCAGAGTCTCTCTCTCAAGCGCATTGTCTCTGCATTGGTTTTCTTGCAAGACTCTGACCACCTGCGCCTCTCCGCCGCCGCGTCCTCTTCAAGTTTAAGGACCTTAGCTTCGGCCTCATGGGCGCGGCGACGGTACTTGGAGATTTCAGCCTTGAAGGCAGCCTCTTTTTCAGCAAGGCCTGCCTTCTCCGCCTCCAAGCGTTCAATGTCTCGCCACATCGCCGCATCTCGGCGGCGCAGCGAGTCCATCATAGATAGTTGAGTCGCCTGATTTACACATAAAGCAGAAATAAGGTCAGAACGACTCAACATATCCTGGTGAGTGCGCTCGTAGGGAGGCACCACCTCGCTTACAAACTCCTCCGCGGCCAGGGAGTTGGAGAATAATGTATTCTCCCTGACCGCCCAGCGAGGGCGCTAGATGGCGTCACCACCAGTCCAGCAGGAACCATCATAAGTCCCTAATGGTTCCCTGCTGCCAATCCTAGAAGACTCGCGCCGTGTTTGGCGTGAGCCCTCCCCAGTACCAGCAGCGCCCGCCTCCAGGAGCGCCCTCTCAAACCCATCAACTTCATTGGTTATTCCTTGGGCTTCAACCTCGGAGCGCTCCTTCGCCTCCCGCTCCTTCAACTGACGGGCCTTCTCCTCCAAGAACTGTTGCTCTTGGAGACGAAGACGCTCCGCCTCCGCCCGCTTTTCTGCCTCAGCCTTTTGCTTAGCTTCATTGGCAGCAGCTATCTTCTCAGCCTCAGCCCTCCGAAGGGCTTCATCGGCTTCCGCCTGCCTCTCCGCCTCCTGCCTTTGCGCCTCCTCTTGCTCTTTCCATAGCCTCTCTTCCTCCATCCTAGCCGCCTTCGCAGATGGAAACGTAGGAGGAGGAGTAGGGATGATCTTGGGTGCAACTGAAAACAGAAGGCAAAACATGTTAAAAGAAACACAAGAACAAAAGACTTAGAAAAGCAATGAAGCAATACTTACCAGGAGCCTTCTTCTTGATCGGCTTCTCGAACAGAGGCTGACGAGTTGGGGCAGCGCCAATGCCCATAGAGAACACAGGCGCGACTCCCCTTGGTCACCACCATAAAAGGTGGCCTTCTGCTTACCAGCATCCCCAACAGCCGTCTCAGGGGCAACAACTGATTCAGGGATTTGGGTAACACCCTCACCCCCTCCCCGCCAGTAGGCGCCGAGGACACTTCCTTTGAAGCAGCAACGCTGCTAGCAACAGCGCTGGCTGGGCGCTTCTTCTTCCTCCTCTCCAGCTTGGAAGATTCAGCCTCATCTTCATCATCAGAGGGCGGCCCGTCCCTTCTGCGACGGCGCCCCTTGATGACCTCTCCTACTGAAATGGAAGAATCCGAGTCAGAAAGAGAAACAACCTTTACTGGATACTTATGTTTCCGCGGAGCGTGTTTCCAACGTCCACGCCCCGCAGACGCCTTCACAGGCTGAACAATCTCTACTGAAGAGTCAGTAGAGTCGTCTCCAAAAAGACTAGTGAGCAAAAGGTCACAAGACTCACCAGTAGTGTAATAAGGCTTCGGCACGCTAGAAAGGTCCGGGTAGTAGAAGCGGTCAACGAATTCCTCCAAGCAGGAAACTTGACCCTCCGCCACTGGCCTCCACTTGATGCCCTTCTCCTCGCGGGCAGCATAAAATTGGAACTTGCTCACACCTACAACAGCAAACAGTTAGAAAAATATTACACCAAAGTCTGAGGAAAAAAGAAATTACTTACCCTCTAGAGCAATGTAGAGCTCCTTGCCCGCGCGAATCCCGAGCCGGCTCATCCCCAGAAGGAAAAAGATACCCTCCGTCAAATTTTTGAACTCCAACTTAGTAGCGTTGGAGGTGAGGGTGATGAACCAGGGCTGTTTCTTGTAATCTTTGGGCACAGCCATATCCGCCACGCGCTGCCCATCCGCAATCACCTTCCAGGGCAGACTCACGAGGATAACACCCCTCTTCACGAAGAAGAACTTCTCCTTCGCCCAGTGCAAAGACTTGGGGTTATTGGTGGCCATTGGCGTCACCCTCGGGCGCGGCTTGAATGAGAACCACATCTCATCGCGCGCCAAAAAATAGAAGACGTTGAACCTCTCAACAGTGGGTTCAACGTCCAGGGCGCGGCAGGAGGCCTCAAAATGTACTAACCTCAGAAGCCCGAAGGCGGTTAGTTGTGTAGGCCCAACGCCATACGCCACCAGTGTATCAATCTGGAAGCGGGTGCATGGCAGGCGAAACCCACACTTAGTGAAGTGGGCTTCATACAGGGCAAGCTGACCACTCCCCGCGGAGAGGACAGTGTCCGTCGGAGACGGCAGGGCAGGCTCCCACTCCGGCAAGATATCATACATCTTGCAAAACTGGTCAAAGGACTCCTGACTCCAAACACAGTATGTGTTGGTCATCAGTTTCCTTTCCTTTATCTTCCCTTGTTCAACGGTGACCTCCTCCTCCACATCCTCCAACGCCGGTTCCTTCCTAAGAACCTCACCGGAAGGAGATTGACTCACAGACAAGTCAGACATTCTGAGTAAGAAAAAACGAAAGAAGAAAGGTTATCGGAATCTGGAAAAAAGTGATCGGAAAACTTGAAGATCCACCGGAATCTTCAAGAGAAAGTTTGGAGATCAGAGAAACTTTGACAGAAAAAGGAGGAAAATGGGATAATCACAAGAACTGGGCAAGAAAGAAGTTAAAACTTTGAAGTTTCAACAATGAATCTTCAAGATCAGTGAGATCTTTGAAGATTAAATGGAAACTTCAAGTGGTACTCGCTGGAAAATAGAGAGAAAAAGGAGAGAATATGAAGGCAACAATGAACGTGTAACCGTTCAATGGTATCTGCATGATCCTTATATACCCACTGCATTAATGGCAGTAGGACCCACATGGAAGCAACAACCGTCACACATTTTCAAAATGGAGAGCCAGGATGACGACACGTGTTACATGCGCCATCAAACGGCTAAGATTAACATGGGGAAATGATCCAGCCTATCACTCATCGGATGATTGACACGTGTCAGCAGATGTCATCATTTTAAAAGCTGTCAAGCACGTGAACGCTCATGCGTCTGACAAAACACACGTGCTATACGACACGTGGCACAATCACATTCACTGAGACACCAAGTGGGGCGCGTGACGGCACACGCGCCTGACACCAGACGAAAGGTTGGTAACTGCACCCCGCCGATGTGACAACCAATATTCAGCACAGCAGACGAGGACCTGACACATCAGCAACCCTTAAGTTTCCATCAGAAGGAACTGATCATTCGACTTCCAGGCGCATTAACTCCAATTTATGAGAGACAAATTGAATGCCAATGATTTCAAATTTATTACAACTTCAGGCCCGCATTAATCACCGGCGAGCATTCAATTCCATGGCGAAAATTTGACGTAAAACTGAAAAAGACGTTCCCCGCCCAACTCCTTCACAGGTCATGGCGGAACACATCTTCCTCAGCGCAAATTTGATGCAAAAGCAATAAAGACGTTCCCCGCCCAGTCTTTACACAAGCCATGGCGGGACACGTCCACACCAGCAAATTCCCAGAGCAACCAGAAGCAGATGAGCTTTCATCCGCGACTCGATATTTTGAGTCTAGCGCTCCACCTTCTCTCCATCAGAGAGCAGGAGAAGCCTAGACTAGGGGGACTTGAAGGGATAGGGATCCTAATCCAAGGGGAGGAGGCGCCCCTATCCCCATAAACAGGATTCCTCGCGCCACACTCCGGCGCCAGGACCCATCTGCGCGCTACCAACATAACATGCAGCGCAGCGTGCAAGGTTACCAGCTGATAAACAACGAACAACACCTGATAAGCGCGTGCAACCACGCGCGGTATCTTCCCTTATCACTTTTGGTACGAGGTACAGAAGATAACAAAAGGAAGATTCACAAGGATCTCTGACAGAGTACACGCCAATGAGAAGGCGACAGGTGGCAAGGGTGGTCCAACCACCACTGACAAGGACGGCGACATGACTGTCCCCATGCTTCCACCATGCCATCATCAACAGTGACAGCAGACATCCCCTGCCGACGTCAGAGGCATGGTCAACGACTGTAGCAAGGACAGGGGCGCCGTCCGCCAATCAGAGCCCGCCACGTGTCTGCCTCGAGCAACAACCATGCTGCAAAATGACGTCGTCCATAGTAACCTGGTTTTCCCGCCATTTTTATGGGAAGCTTGGACTTGGGCTTTGACCAGGCCCAAGTAAGGATAACTTCTCATGGGCTTCTCTACTAAGCCCATGAGTTCTCCTATAAATAAAGGAAGACATCTCCTTGCAAAAGGATCCGAAAATATTCATTGTAATCTTGCATTATTCTCTTGTAACTCTCTCTACTCGTTTATTAATAAGATTCCGGCTAGTTACAGTGGACGTAGGTCACTCTCCGACCGAACCACTTACATCTTGCGCCTTTATTTACGTAACTCTCACACACATTCACACTTCTTATTCTCACCCGGGTTTAACCTAGAGGTTTGGGTAAAGGATTACTCTTGGCGAACGTAAGTATTGACCACACGGTGATTAGTGATAACCACCGTGATACTTATTGTTTCTTCAATAAGTGTTAACTCTCCAATTAATATATTAATTGATCCTTATATTGGTAATCAATTAAATATCGAATTTTGAATTTCAAATTTCAAATTATAGTTCAAAATGTTTAAATTCGAATTTGACAAAATATAAAATTTTGTCAAATTTTGGTTAATAATTATAAGAAAGTACATATACTAATTATCCTTTTATTTACACAGTTGATATGATTCAAAGTCCCTATATAAGTTGTGTCAAATCTTATTAATACATTAATCGATCCTATTAATTGCACTATATTATCCTAATATTAGTTTAGCTTATATTGGTAATCAATTAAATAACGAATTATCAATTTCAAAGTAAAATTTGAAATATTAAATTTGAATTAGACAAAATTTCAAATTTAAATTTTTTTAATAATGGTAAAAAATTATACATACTAATTATCCTTTTAATTAAACATTTTTAATGACTTAATCTTTTAAAAAAATTAAATTTTTGAATTAAAGTTAATAATGGTAACCATTACACCTATTTATTATCTTTAAATTATGATTTCTTAATATATTTAAAATATAACAATTAATAATTTTGGTTGTAACTTTCTCAAATTAATTACAAGTAAAAATTAAAACTTTAAATACTAGACTTTGGAATTATAGATTTCTGTTAAACTTTAAAAATATTTGAATACTAAATGTTTTATTTAATTATTTAATCTTAAAAATTTGAATTTAAGATTTCTGGTAACATTTAGATTTAGATTTAATTAACACATTTAAAATAATTAATTCAAATTTTTGAATGATTTGAATCTTTTAAATTTTGATTACTAGAATTTGAATTGATAGATTTCAATTAAACTTTATAAATATTCAAATACTAAATGTTCTATTTAAGTATATAATTTCATATTTCGATATCTATAGTTTTATTTTTAAATTTTTTAACATTATAAAAATTCTAAATTTTGGATAATAATAGTAATAATAAGACTTAATTATAACATTTAATTCAAATTTTGAATTATCTGAATATTTAAAAAAATTACAAACTTTGAATTTAAATTAATGATTGTAACAATTAATCCTACTATGACCATTAAAATAGAGATATTATAATTAGAGATATCCTAATATATTTAAAATTTAACAAATCATAGTTTTGATTATAAATTTCTCCAATTAGTTACAACTTAAAATTCAAATTTTGCTTACTAGAATTTGAATTGATAGATTTCAGTTAAAATTTATAACTATTCAAATATTAAATGTTCTATTTAAGTATATAATTTCATATTTCAATATTTATAATATAAATTTTAAAATTTTTTTAACATTATAAAAATTATACATTTTGAATTCTAGATAATAATGGTAATAATTAGACTTAATGATAGCATTTAATTCGAATTTTGAATGATTTGAATATTTTAAAAATTTTCAAACTTTTGAAGTTAAGTTAATAATTGTAACAAACAATCCTACTATTAGCTTTAAAATAGAGATATAATAATTAGATATTTCCTAATATATTTAAAATTTAACAAATAATAGTTTTAGTTGTAAATTTCTCAAATTAGTTACAAGTTAAAATTCAAATTTTGAATACAAGAATTTCAATTGATAGATTTCAGTTAAAATATTTAAATATTCAAATATTAAATGTTCTATTTAAGTATATAATTTCATATTTTAATATCTATAATGGTAACAATTAGACTTAATTATAACATTTAATTCGAATTTTGAATGATCTAACTCAAACGGTGTCTTACTTTTAACATTTTATCAGAAATATTTTTCACTACTATTTATTTTTTACTAGATAATACTCCTCAAATACCATCTGATAACAAGATTCCAGTGAAGTTCCAAAGGCGTCAGTTCCCAATATACGTATGTTTCGCAATGACCATCAATAAAATGTGTATTCCTTGCTTTTAAATTTTAATAAAATATTTCTACTATATTTTGTTTATAGGTTATACCGCTTCAAATAATTGTTAGTTGTTGAACCGCGTGTCCACGCGGGCAATAATCTAGTATATAATAAAAACATGAGAAAGTTTTAAATAAAAAGAATTCTTATTGTAGAAATGATAAGAAGGATTTAAAGCAGTGGCGGATCTAGAAATATTTTTCAGTAGCAACGTTCAAAAAAAAAAATTTCGCCATAGTTTCATACAATGTAAAGGAAATAAAGATAACAACATGATAATAGATAATTTTAGACACATACCTAATAGATTTCGCCCCTTCGGTTCTTAAAAGCTTGAAATCGAGCCATTACATCATTTTCTTTGACTTTATCAAAAGTGTCTCTTTCAACCACGCAAATCAAAGCATTGTTCAAATAGTCCTCACCCATTCTATTGCGTAAATCCGTCTTGATAAGCTTCATCTTAGAAAAACACCTCTCAACAGTTGCGGTTGCAACCGGCAAAACTAAGGCTAACTTCAACGCCCGATAAACCAAAGGAAAAGTTTTATGTTTTTCGGTTTCCACCATTACACGAGCAAGATCACACATTCCATTTAGTTTTGCAAATTTTTCATCTTCCTTTAATGTGTGATAAAATACCGAAAGATCACCCGAAAGGCATCCTCTTTCCTCTTCACTAAAATCATTCGGATACATCTCACAAAATGCTAGGATCTTAGGTATGTCAAACTTAGAAAACGAATCACAAGGATTTAAACCCGACATATTATCTATCAAAGTTGTTGATACCTCACTGAATCGACTTTCAAGTTCTTGAATTTGCAAATCCAAAACCGTATTAAAAACTTCAACTTCAAGATATGCTCTTCTTATGTCATCTATTTGATTAGGGTGATAGCTATAAATGGGTGGTCTATCAGCGGGATCTGAAGGAAGATCATTCAAATCTATATATGACCTCGCGGATGAAGCCGAATGATTAGGAACAACTGGAATTGAAGTTGTAGCATCATCATCATCCGTTTGCATATCGTTAGCAACATTATTAGCAACATCATCATCCGTTTGCAAATCGTTATCATTATTACCAACATCATCATTCACGTCCTTATTTTCAGTATTTTGCGAATTACTTGAACCAATTTCAGAATTTCCGGGGGCTTTTCTTTTAAAAAATTGCTAATAAGTGCTTGTTTAGTGTAACAACCGGCAAAAAAATAAGGTAATTCCGTACTAATTAATTAATATATGATTAACGTAATTAAATACAATTATATGTGATTTAATTATCAACGCTTTAGGAGATAGCAATTTCCAAATAATGCATAGGAATGCATACGTTTAATGGTAAAACATGATAGGATCATGTGCGAATAAACTATCCGGTATGGACATTGGCGATTACCCGGTAATAATTAAATAAACGAAAAGGATCCCGGACGCCCAGGATATAAAATAAAGGGTATTTTCACAAAATATAATGAGTTTTGGAACTCCAAAACCATAAGTGGAAACTTTTCATACAAATCTCCCGGTAACGAATAAAGTGCGCGTACCGCACCCGATACGCGTATAACTTATAATTTCACCCGGCAAAAGCCTAAATAACCAATCAACGCTTAAATTAGACTATATTTAAGGGTTATTAAAGGTATTTTTAATGTCCGAATAACGCGCGATTAAAACCCAAAAAATACCCGAACGACACCCGAACGACGAGGGATTTAACTTAACAAACAATGGGTAAATATTTGAAGTTGTGGACCCCACCTAAACCCACCAAGGGGCCGGCCTAATGGCCTTGTAATCTCCTTGCGTTTTTGTTTTAAAAATAACCTACAACCCTATGGATATTAAGCATGCATGGACAAGAATTGGTGTAAGATTTGTCAAGTACAAAAGCATGCTCTAGGTTGCTTTTCCTTGTAAAAAAATCGGCCCTATGGCCCTAATAATCCAAGACAAAATGCAATCTAATTATACACTAGTACACACATGTATGCATGCTTCCAAAAGATCCCATATCCTACTAAGATTATAAGCATGATTACATGATATCTTGGAAAGATTATAAACCTTCCTTTCTTCTTTAAAACCCACGGCCAAACACCTAACAAATATCCATCCAAGATCATTTCTTTGTACTTCTTAAATCTCCTAAATCTTTAGTAAGATCACATGCAATCCATGGAAGATATGGTGAGGTTATATAACATGCGTTAGGCATTTGATGAAACAAAGCAAAACTCTTCTTGTTTTGCTCTCCTTGGCCGTAGGTTTCACCTCATCCACACACACATTTCTTTCAAGTTTTTACATCTTCTAATCACTCAAAACAATCCATCATTCAAACCCCCATTGTGTGTTTCAAGCTTGGAGCTTAACCATTAAGGAAGAACACACTAAACCCCTCTCAAATCCAAGGTTTTTGTCTTCCCTAGCCTTGTGCTAGTAGTAAGCTTCTTAACCTTGTTTTGATTATTAATATTCATGTATGTGTTCTTAGAAGCAAGTTGTACATGAAGGGTTAAAATGTGGTTTTGAAAACATAACTTTAATAGATTTTACATGAGTAAAATGGATGATTAAAGACATGTAAATGGATCATGGATTTGATGATAATAAAGTAGTGTTCTTGAAAGATATAAAATCTACACATACACTATGTAAGATGATGATCTACATAAGATTTGAGGAAGAAACTTGAATGTGTTAAAAAGTAGTTTTAATCATCTTAAAATGATCATCTAAGATATAATATATGATGGAATATATTAGGATGTCATAAATGAAGAAGTTGCAAAACTAAAGTTTACTTACTTAGAAGAATGGGATTTTGATATAATGGACAAAAACATTAAACACACATATTAGTAGCCTTATGTATGGAATATAAGACTATTAAAAGTGATTTGATGCAAAAATAACTTAACAATAAAAAGATGAATCTTCAAAGTCGACTAATTTGGGTGAAGAATACTAACTTTGGAAGTTAGAGTGGAAAAATGCAACATTTGAAAGTTAAGGGACTAATGTTGTAACTTTGAAAGTTAGAGGACTAAAATGAATATTTTAGAAACTATTAGTCCAAAAATGCAATAATGGAAAGTTTGGTCTCAAAAGTATAAGTAATAATTTTCCTAGGTTGATTTGGTAAATACTAGTAACATACTTGGGTATTTTGTATAAAAAGTGTATTTTTATAAAATGGAATTTTATGAAAATATGGACTCCTTCTAACATAAGAATTATTATAAAAACAAGGTTTTTATAAAGATGGAGACAAATTAAAAACTTGGGAAAACTTATATAAAAATGAACACTTTTATATAAATGGGAATATAAAAGTGTTGGAACATTTTTGTATATAAGTTGGCAAGTTTGGATTAAAAATAGGAAAGTATTTTTAAACCTTCCAAGTAACATGTGTTAGGAGGAAGAAATATGAATAATATTTCTATAAAACACATGTTGGGAAAAACTTGGAAAAATTAACTACTCAAGCTAAGATATCGAACTAGGACGCGTTAACGAACAATAAACGGACAAAACGTGAGAAAAATGCCGTTGCGGCAAGATGAGAAAATATATATTTTTAGGAAATAAAATATATATATATATACATCATGGGTGAAAACTAATTAACACTTTCCTAAGTGTTGAAGAAAACTATTCGTGGGAGAAAAACATAAACAAGTAAGACGTTAAACAAACGTATAGACTTAACAAGAAAAATTACACGTTTATATATATATATATATATATACACGCTCGTCTCGGCAAAATTCTAGTATATCTACTTAATGGGAAAGTAGATATGTGGGAAGGAAAACCAAGACGAGTAGACAAAATATATATGTATATATATGTGTATACCGTGCCGACGAGATCCTAGTATATTTATTTGAATGGGAAAATAAATATACGGCATGGTGAGTCGAATCGGGTGTTGAGAATATACTACCGAACGACAAAACCTTAGCATATTTATTTAAATGGGAAAATAAATGTGCGGCAAAGTGAGTCGGGTCGGGTGTTAAAAATATATTATATCGAACGATGCGATCTTAAGTATAATTATTTGAATGGGAAAATAATTATACGTTAAGTGAAGTCGAGTCGAGGATAATAATATACAAGTGAGGAAATATTAATGAGAATAATATATAACTTGTAAGGAAAGGGGTAATCTAACGCCAACGAAACCTAGGATATGCGCTAAATTAAACGGGAATTGGAATAACTCGTGGTCGGGAGTTGGGTGTACAACTTGCCAAGGCACATGCACTATAGGAATAGTGACTCATACGTCTAGGACGTTTGTAGGTGCGAGACCCCCCGTTTGCTATCTACCTTTTGAGCCGGACATTGATTCAGGTGAGTCTCACGGCCCCATTTTAAACTATTTTACGTTTTCGGGGGAAAGATATGTTAGGGAAAATGTTTGACGGAATAATTGCTTGGGGTGTGACCGCCACTCGGGGTTGAGACCTCACTTCTATAATCATTTATTCAGGGAAATGAAACCGGGGAATATTTGAATAGTACTATTGGTGCCTGACAAGGCCCACCCCTAATCGATAGCGTCGATTATGCATTAGTGTATGCCTGGGGTGCATATATTCTGAACTTAAGTCGTAGGATACCGAGAAACGACTTGGAGCGGGGCATTATTATTATACGTCTTGGTTTGATTATAGTCTCAAGTAGATTTATAGGAATTTGCAACTCCTATATATTGTCATAACATGGTATTTCCCAAGTGTTTAAGTTTTGGAAACTAAAAACCTGTGAACTCACCAATATATTTATATTGACGAAATTTTAAACATATCTTTCAGGTAACTAGATGAAGACAAGCATGGCGGGCTGGGTCACGGAAATCTCCTATGCGGCGTTGGATGTTTTGCGGGGTTTCACTTTTATTTCCCAAAGTCTATGGGATATATTTGAGAAACCTCACTAGTTATGTTAAAAACAATTTACTTTATGTGTAATGCTTGAACATGATTTTGACGCCTAAATAAATGACCCGTTTTCTTAATTACTTGTGATTTGCGTTAACCTTGACTTTATACGCTTGAACCGTCGCGCCACGTGTTTCCGCCATTGGCGTGGTGTGACAGAAAGTGGTATCAGAGCCAAGGTTATAGCGAACTAGTAAAATTTCTTTAAAAACTAGACTATAACCGGATTTGGTTCAAAAGATAAAGTTTTTAAAATATAAAATTATATGCTAAACGCAATAAAGTAATTTTTCAAGAAGCAGTGGGCATGAGGAGATTCCGACCAAGCTAGCCATGGGTATTGTTATGCAGTACGTAGTATTAGAGGTTAGGAAGGTTACCGTTAAATGTACGCCTTAACTATCTAATTAAATAACTCATATATATTAGTACGGTTCTTTTGCCAGGGATGTCTGACGCGGAGAGTATAGCTCCTAGCTACGATAGTAGCTTACAGATTATACCAGCACCTCCAGCTGAGCCAGTTGAGCTAGTCGTGCTCGACTCGGAGGAGGACGACATGGAGTTGGACGCCGCCGCCGGAGGCTCAGACGGCGACAGTTCTGATGAGACGGATCCCAGCGAGGATCCAAATTGGGCCCCCTGGGGATGACGCGGCCGCCGTGGCCGACGCGCCGCAGGCCGACCTACCCATTATACCACTACCTGCCGCACCACTACCCCCACACCCGGTTAGAGCTGTCAGGGATTTCCCTGCAGACTGCGCAGGTCCCTCGAGACCCGTCCCTGCCCAGTCGGAGACTGTGGAGTCTCCATTTGACCGCCAGGCTCACGTCGATCACGAGCCACTACCCGTCCCACACATTACCGTTCCTCCAGGCATGAGGCTTATGCCGATTGCCCGTGGACGAAACGGGTGGATCTCGGACGACTCGGACGACGAGTCGGTAGCTTCTGTAGACCACATGCTGGTACCCTTGATACCGGCCGTCCAGGAGGAGCCCGTGGCTCCAATGATGGAGGGCGCCCTGCTGCACCTATAGCCCCACCCGCACTACTCGAGCCCGTACCACAGGAGGGGCCAGCCTCAGCAGGACCCATCTTAGAGGGCAGCCCCGCCCGTAGCTCTGAGCTACGCAGGGCGGGCATGACAGCATTCGCCACTGCGAGCCCTCCTACCCCTACCATAGTGGTGTCCACCCCGGAGTGGGCCACTATTTCACAGCCCCTTATGGCCCCATTGGCCGAGCTCATAGCACCACCCACCGCACCCATGACACTGCCCATCCCCACCTTACCTATGCTGCCACCCCACCTTGAGATGCCTACCATGCCCTTACCCGCACCTTACACCTTAGGTGCCGGAGCCCCCTACATGATGACACCACCTGCACCATACCCTCTGGGTGCAGGAGATCCCTACCTGATGCCACCCTACTTCACCCCCGGACCACAGGGTTTTGCCCAGCTATTCCCCCACTTACCGATGCCAGACCCAGTTGGCCCGTCCCAGCCAGTCTACCCCGACATACCTGGGCCATCACAGCCCTACGGGATAGCACCATTATCCGGACCAGCTTGGTCCTCAGCTATTTCACTGGAGCGAGATTTCCAGACTCTCGCCGACACGGTGCAGCGCACCGTGAACCAGATGGAACAGCAAACCCGACTTATGTGGGCACGTATCATTGATGCCCGAGATGCCCTAGCACACTATGCCGAGGAGTTGTTGCGCATGGACGCGCATTGTGGGATCACGGGCGATGCACACTTCGCGCATCGACAGTTTTTGTATGATCGCATCATGGCGATCAGTATGACCATCAGCATTCACGCCCCTCAGTATCAGTTTCCGCCGCCGCCACCACAGTAGGGATACTTCGGAGACCCTTGAAGAATCACCTGCAGATGTATATAGTAGTAGCAGTATGGTAGCGTAGCACGAGTTATAACACTCGTTTGCATTTTGCCCAGCCGTGCGGGTATGCCGGCATATGATATGATGTTTTTATTTATTTCAGAACGATGTATTGTATGAGGGATGTTATCCCCTATTTTGTTATTGTAAACAAAGCATTGTACTCGTACTATTGAAATTAATGAAAAATCTTATTGTTATGATGGTGAAATATGTTGTTGTCTACGATTATTATTGCTTACTCCATATATTGTGATTTGTGTGATTGTGTGGTGATGTTGTGTTGATTATTATGTTCATGTGATGAGTTGCTACTTATGCTTTGTGTATGTTTATATTTGTGTGAATGTTCGCCAAAGCTAACCTTTAATAATTATTATTGAAGAAAAATGGCACCGGCTACCCGGAGCAACAGTGGCAACGACGGGTTGCCCACAACACCCGCTGAACTAGAAACACTAGTCTCGGAGCGTATAGCCCGAGCCATAGCGGAACACGAAGCCGCCCGCTCTGAGCGATCGCGGGATAGGACTGGGAGCGACCAACGTGAAACCTCCCCCATTGGTAAGAGGTTTATGAATAAATGAAAAAGCGATGGGAGATTATCATAAAACTCCTATCCCATAATAACATACTACCTTATTATTGCAGAAACGGCCTCGCGAGAGCGTGGCTGCACTTTCAAGGCCTTTTTGGACTGTAAGCCGATAAATTTCAGCGGCACAGAGGGATCTGTCGGACTGATTAAATGGTTCGAAAAGACCGAAGCAGTGATCCGCATCAGCGGTTGTACCCCTCGACAATCAGTCATGTACTCCACGAACTTGTTTCTGGATCAAGCGCTAACTTGGTGGAACAGCCAAGTACAGACACTGGGAGATGATGCTGCTTACTCCCTACCATGGTTGGGATTGAAGGAACTTATGATCGCCGAATACCGAGCGGCGAGTGAGGTACAGAAACTTGAAACGGAATTCTGGAACCTTACCATGGTTGGAGCAGACGTGGCTGGGTACACGTCCAGATTTCATGACCTTGCCCGACTAGTGCCTCGTTTGGTTACCCCGGAGAGCAACAAGATAGAGCGGTACCTGTTCGGACTAGCGCCACAAATACGCAGCATGGTCACTTCTTCCAAGCCCACGACCATGCGCGAGGCTATCGATCTCGCTCTAAGCCTCACCGAAGACGCTATTCGAATGGGAACCTTAATCCGGCAGGTTTCGGGACTGAAAATTTCTGAATCTAGCAGCGTGGAGGGTAAGAATCTGGGGACGAGTTCAGCTGTTGTGTCGAATGATCAGGGGAATAAACCTAGGTTTGGGAAACGTAAGCGGAATGAAGGGAAGAAGGATGGATCGCCGGGTAATGCGAACAAGAAGGGAAAGGGATATGTAGCCACAGGGCGCGGAAATGGTGGGAAACAGGGTAATCAGGGGAGAAATAACGGGATAACTTGTGGGAAGTGCCACCGCTCGGGGCACAAGACGGAGGATTGCCGGTCAGGAGCACCGAAGAATGGAGGAGCAAGACCCTGCTTCGCGTGCGGGTCACTTGACCATTGGAAGAAGGATTGCCCCAAGGTAAACAACCAAGCCCGCGGGCGGGCGTTTGTGATTGGAGCCGGTGATGCACGACAAGACCCCAACGTGGTCACTGGTACGTTTCCTCTTAATGGTCATTATGCCTCTGTATTATTTGATACCGGTGCTGACTTTAGCTTCGTATCCATTGAGTTTAAAAGATTACTTGGGCTAAAAACTAGTAAACTAGATACACCCTACTCCATAGAACTGGCTAATGGTAAAACTATTGAAACGAGAGAAGTAGCGAGAGATTGTAAATTGGAACTCTGTGGGCACGAGTTTGGGATTGATCTCTTGCCAGTTGTGTTGGGAAGTTTTGACATAGTTGTTGGCATGGACTGGTTATCCGCACACCGTGCCATCGTAGTTTGCAACGATAAAATCATTCAAGTCCCCCTCGCAAGCGGTGAAACCCTCTCAATTCAAGGGGAAAGGCACGGGACGCCACTAAGGATTATTTCAAGCATGAAGGCGCGAAAGTGCTTAAGAAAAGGGCTTGTCGCATTCTTGGCACACGTGGTGGACAAGAAAGCCGACGAGCGGAAGTTGGAAGACATTCCAATAGCTAGAGATTTTCCGGATGTATTCCCAGAAGATTTGCCGGGGTTGCCACCACCTCGACAAGTCGAGTTCCGCATCGACCTCGTTCCTGGAGCTGCTCCTGTGGCACGATCGCCATATCGCTTAGCTCCATCGGAGATGCAGGAACTATCCAGCCAGCTACAAGAATTGTTGGACAAGGGTTTTATAAGACCGAGTTTCTCACCTTGGGGAGCTCCCGTCTTATTCGTAAAGAAGAAGGATGGCACATTTCGCATGTGCATTGACTATCGAGAGCTGAACAAGCTAACCATCAAGAATCGCTATCCTCTCCCCAGGATCGACGATTTATTTGATCAGCTCCAAGGATCTAGCTTTTACTCCAAGATCGATCTGAGGTCCGGCTATCACCAGTTGCGTATACAGGAAGAGGATGTACCAAAGACGGCCTTCAGAACCCGATATGGGCACTATGAATTTTTGGTAATGCCGTTCGGCTTAACCAACGCACCAGCTGTTTTCATGGACTTGATGAACCGCGTGTGTAAGCCATACTTGGATAAATTCGTCATTGTTTTCATTGACGATATTTTGATCTATTCACGCACCAAAGAAGACCACGAGAATCACCTTCGGTTAATCCTTGAAGTACTACGCAAGGAAAAGCTCTACGCTAAATTCTCAAAGTGCGACTTTTGGATTCGAGAAGTTCACTTCCTAGGCCACGTGGTGAATGAAAAGGGCATACACGTCGATCCCGCCAAGATCGAGGCAATTAAAAATTGGGAAGCCCCTCGAACTCCTACCGAAGTGCGACAATTTCTTGGCCTTGCGGGTTACTACAGAAGGTTCATCGAGAACTTTTCCAAGATAGCACAGGCTTTAACCATGCTAACCCAAAAGGATAAGAAGTTCGAATGGACGGAAAAGCAAGAAACAGGATTCCAATTACTAAAAGACAAGCTATGTGGCGCTCCGATACTATCACTCCCCGATGGTACGGAGGATTTTGTGGTTTACTGTGATGCCTCACATCAAGGCTTGGGTTGCGTATTAATGCAACGAGAAAAAGTGATAGCATATGCTTCCAGGCAACTGAAAATCCATGAGAAGAACTACACTACACACGATTTGGAATTAGGTGCAGTGGTATTCGCTCTCAAGATATGGAGGCACTATTTATACGGAACCAAGTGCACAATTTTCACTGATCATAAGAGTTTGCAACACATCTTTGATCAGAAGGATTTGAACATGCGACAGCGGCGATGGGTCGAATTATTAAACGATTACGATTGTGAGATAAAGTACCATCCCGGTAAGGCGAACGTTGTGGCCGACGCCTTGAGTCGCAAGGAACGGGTTAAACCGTTGCGTGTCCGAGCTTTGGGTCTGACTATCCACACGAATCTGACTGATCGAATTCGTGAAGCTCAAGTTAACGCTCTTAAACCCGAGAATGTCAAAGGTGAAAGATTGCGAAAGATGATTGATTCACTGGAACCAAAGGCGGACCAGACCCTGTATTTCATGAATAGAATTTGGGTTCCAGTGTACGGGGGATTGCGTGAGCTAGTATTGGCCGAAGCTCACAGTTCTAGATATTCGGTTCACCCTGGTGCAGACAAGATGTTCCACGATTTGAAGGAACTTTATTGGTGGCCAAATTTCAAAAGAGATATAGCGGCATATGTTGCGCGATGTTTAACTTGCGCAAAGGTCAAGGCCGAGCATCAGAGACCTTCCGGCTTGCTCCAGCAACCGGAAATACCGGAATGGAAATGGGAACGAATTACCATGGATTTCATTACCAAGTTACCCAAGACAACAAGCGGCCATGACATGATCTGGGTAATCGTTGATCGATTGACAAAATCTGCACACTTCCTCCCGATTCGCGAAACGGACAAGTTGGAGAAACTGACCCGTTTGTACATTAAGGAAGTAGTGTCTAAGCATGGTGTACCTATTTCTATCATCTCCGATCGAGATAGTCGTTTCACCTCAAGATTTTGGGAAAGTTTAAATGAAGCCCTCGGTACTCGCCTTGACATGAGTACCGCGTATCACCCCCAAACGGATGGTCAAAGTGAACGAACCATCCAGACCTTGGAAGATATGTTGCGGGCATGTGCGATTGATTTCGGTGGTAATTGGGATACACACTTGCCATTGGTAGAATTTTCTTACAACAACAGTTACCATACGAGCATTCAAGCTGCACCTTTTGAAGCTCTATATGGACGCAAGTGCAGATCTCCTCTGTGTTGGGCTGAAGTTGGAGAAAAACAACTCACCGGGCCCGAAATTGTTCAAGAGACGACGGACAAGGTCTTCTTGATAAAGGAACGTCTCAAAGCGGCCCGTGACCGACAGAAAAGCTACGCTGATATGAGGCGAAAGCCTTTAGAATTTCAAGTGGGAGACCGGGTCCTACTAAAGGTATCACCGTGGAAAGGTGTCGCGCGCTTTGGAAAGCGCGGAAAGCTGAACCCACGATATGTAGGGCCGTTTGAAATCTTGTCCAGGGTAGGCCCGGTGGCATACAAGCTCAAGCTGCCTCAGGAGCTTAGTGGAATACACGACACGTTTCACGTGTCAAATTTGAAAAAGTGTCTATCCGACGAAACTCTCATCATCCCTGCTGACGAAATCCAAATTGACGACAAGTTACATTTTGTTGAAGAACCAATCGAGGTAACCGATTGGAAGGTCCAAAAACTAAGACGCAGCAAGATCAGATTGGTCAAAGTGCGCTGGAATGCCAAGCGTGGACCGGAGTTCACGTGGGAAAGGCTGGACCGGATGAAGCAAAAATATCCCGCCCTATTCGAGAAGACACCTGTACCGGAGAACTCGAAGTGAATTCCGGGACGGAATTCTCTTAACGGGGGGAGAATGTAACAACCGGCAAAAAAAATAAGGTAATTCCGTACTAATTAATTAATATATGATTAACGTAATTAAATACAATTATATGTGATTTAATTATCAAGGCTTTAGGAGATAGCAATTTCCAAATAATGCATAGGAATGCATACGTTTAATGGTAAAACATGATAGGATCATGTGCGAATAAACTATCCGGTATGGACATTGGCGATTACCCGGTAATAATTAAATAAACGAAAAGGATCCCGGACGCCCAGGATATAAAATAAAGGGTATTTTCACAAAATATAATGAGTTTTGGAACTCCAAAACCATAAGTGGAAACTTTTCATACAAATCTCCCGGTAACGAATAAAGTGCGCGTACCGCACCCGATACGCGTATAACTTATAATTTCACCCGGCAAAAGCCTAAATAACCAATCAACGCTTAAATTAGACTATATTTAAGGGTTATTAAAGGTATTTTTAATGTCCGAATAACGCGCGATTAAAACCCGAACGACACCCGAACGACGAGGGATTTAACTTAACAAACAATGGGTAAATATTTGAAGTTGTGGACCCCACCTAAACCCACCAAGGGGCCGGCCTAATGGCCTTGTAATCTCCTTGCGTTTTTGTTTTAAAAATAACCTACAACCCTATGGATATTAAGCATGCATGGACAAGAATTGGTGTAAGATTTGTCAAGTACAAAAGCATGCTCTAGGTTGCTTTTCCTTGTAAAAAAATCGGCCCTATGGCCCTAATAATCCAAGACAAAATGCAATCTAATTATACACTAGTACACACATGTATGCATGCTTCCAAAAGATCCCATATCATACTAAGATTATAAGCATGATTACATGATATCTTGGAAAGATTATAAACCTTCCTTTCTTCTTTAAAACCCACGGCCAAACACCTAACAAATATCCATCCAAGATCATTTCTTTGTACTTCTTAAATCTCCTAAATCTTTAGTAAGATCACATGCAATCCATGGAAGATATGGTGAGGTTATATAACATGCGTTAGGCATTTGATGAAACAAAGCAAAACTCTTCTTGTTTTGCTCTCCTTGGCCGTAGGTTTCACCTCATCCACACACACATTTCTTTCAAGTTTTTACATCTTCTAATCACTCAAAACAATCCATCATTCAAACCCCCATTGTGTGTTTCAAGCTTGGAGCTTAACCATTAAGGAAGAACACACTAAACCCCTCTCAAATCCAAGGTTTTTGTCTTCCCTAGCCTTGTGCTAGTAGTAAGCTTCTTAACCTTGTTTTGATTATTAATATTCATGTATGTGTTCTTAGAAGCAAGTTGTACATGAAGGGTTAAAATGTGGTTTTGAAAACATAACTTTAATAGATTTTACATGAGTAAAATGGATGATTAAAGACATGTAAATGGATCATGGATTTGATGATAATAAAGTAGTGTTCTTGAAAGATATAAAATCTACACATACACTATGTAAGATGATGATCTACATAAGATTTGAGGAAGAAACTTGAATGTGTTAAAAAGTAGTTTTAATCATCTTAAAATGATCATCTAAGATATAATATATGATGGAATATATTAGGATGTCATAAATGAAGAAGTTGCAAAACTAAAGTTTACTTACTTAGAAGAATGGGATTTTGATATAATGGACAAAAACATTAAACACACATATTAGTAGCCTTATGTATGGAATATAAGACTATTAAAAGTGATTTGATGCAAAAATAACTTAACAATAAAAAGATGAATCTTCAAAGTCGACTAATTTGGGTGAAGAATACTAACTTTGGAAGTTAGAGTGGAAAAATGCAACATTTGAAAGTTAAGGGACTAATGTTGTAACTTTGAAAGTTAGAGGACTAAAATGAATATTTTAGAAACTATTAGTCCAAAAATGCAATAATGGAAAGTTTGGTGTCAAAAGTATAAGTAATAATTTTCCTAGGTTGATTTGGTAAATACTAGTAACATACTTGGGTATTTTGTATAAAAAGTGTATTTTTATAAAATGGAATTTTATGAAAATATGGACTCCTTCTAACATAAGAATTATTATAAAAACAAGGTTTTTATAAAGATGGAGACAAATTAAAAACTTGGGAAAACTTATATAAAAATGAACACTTTTATATAAATGGGAATATAAAAGTGTTGTAACATTTTTGTATATAAGTTGGCAAGTTTGGATTAAAAATAGGAAAGTATTTTTAAACCTTCCAAGTAACATGTGTTAGGAGGAAGAAATATGAATAATATTTCTATAAAGCACATGTTGGGAAAAACTTGGAAAAATTAACTACTCAAGCTAAGATATCGAACTAGGACGCGTTAACGAACAATAAACGGACAAAACGTGAGAAAAATGCCGTTGCGGCAAGATGAGAAAATATATATTTTTAGGAAATAAAATATATATATATACATCATGGGTGAAAACTAATTAACACTTTCCTAAGTGTTGAAGAAAACTATTCGTGGGAGAAAAACATAAACAAGTAAGACGTTAAACAAACGTATAGACTTAACAAGAAAAATTACACGTTTATATATATATATATATATATACACGCTCGTCTCGGCAAAATTCTAGTATATCTACTTAATGGGAAAGTAGATATGTGGGAAGGAAAACCAAGACGAGTAGACAAAATATATATGTATATATATGTGTATACCGTGCCGACGAGATCCTAGTATATTTATTTGAATGGGAAAATAAATATACGGCATGGTGAGTCGAATCGGGTGTTGAGAATATACTACCGAACGACAAAACCTTAGCATATTTATTTAAATGGGAAAATAAATGTGCGGCAAAGTGAGTCGGGTCGGGTGTTAAAAATATATTATATCGAACGATGCGATCTTAAGTATAATTATTTGAATGGGAAAATAATTATACGTTAAGTGAAGTCGAGTCGAGGATAATAATATACAAGTGAGGAAATATTAATGAGAATAATATATAACTTGTAAGGAAAGGGGTAATCTAACGCCAACGAAACCTAGGATATGCGCTAAATTAAACGGGAATTGGAATAACTCGTGGTCGGGAGTTGGGTGTACAACTTGCCAAGGCACATGCACTATAGGAATAGTGACTCATACGTCTAGGACGTTTGTAGGTGCGAGACCCCCCGTTTGCTATCTACCTTTTGAGCCGGACATTGATTCAGGTGAGTCTCACGGCCCCATTTTAAACTATTTTACGTTTTCGGGGGAAAGATATGTTAGGGAAAATGTTTGACGGAATAATTGCTTGGGGTGTGACCGCCACTCGGGGTTGAGACCTCACTTCTATAATCATTTATTCAGGGAAATGAAACCGGGGAATATTTGAATAGTACTATTGGTGCCTGACAAGGCCCACCCCTAATCGATAGCGTCGATTATGCATTAGTGTATGCCTGGGGTGCATATATTCTGAACTTAAGTCGTAGGATACCGAGAAACGACTTGGAGCGGGGCATTATTATTATACGTCTTGGTTTGATTATAGTCTCAAGTAGATTTATAGGAATTTGCAACTCCTATATATTGTCATAACATGGTATTTCCCAAGTGTTTAAGTTTTGGAAACTAAAAACCTGTGAACTCACCAATATATTTATATTGACGAAATTTTAAACATATCTTTCAGGTAACTAGATGGAGACAAGCATGGCGGGCTGGGTCACGGAAATCTCCTATGCGGCGTTGGATGTTTTGCGGGGTTTCACTTTTATTTCCCAAAGTCTATGGGATATATTTGAGAAACCTCACTAGTTATGTTAAAAACAATTTACTTTATGTGTAATGCTTGAACATGATTTTGACACCTAAATAAATGACCCATTTTCTTAATTACTTGTGATTTGCGTTAACCTTGACTTTATACGCTTGAACCGTCGCGCCACGTGTTTCCGCCATTGGCGTGGTGTGACATTTAGTATTAGAACGTGGTTTCATCTTTATAATCGCAAACCTAATCAATTAATCAAAGACAATATAATCAATTATAACAATCAACTAATCAAGCATTCAACCTAATTAACACAATAAATAACCGGTATATGTAATCAACTATAATAAAGTAATCAACTAATTTCCTAAATCCTAAAACACATAATCAACATTCAACTATATGTAAATAACTAGATAATAAAGCTAATTAACACAATAAGTTAAAAAAAAAAAAAAAAAAAAACTTACTGCAGAGCCGCTGCACTGCAGGACAGCAGAGGCGGAGGCCGGTGACAGGCGGCGGAGGCAGGGGAGGAGCTGGGTTAGGGTTTGGTTGAAAGTGAAAATCAGATTCTTTGCTGGCTGCTGTCTGTCGAGCTGCTGACCTGCAGTATGTGTTTTATTTTTTATTTTTTTCACAAATCAACTAACCAAAAGGGTGGGCATTGGTCTTTGGACTTGGGTTAGGGAAAAGGGTGAACTTTGGTAGTTGAGTTATTGGCCTATTGGGTTAAGATTACATGTATATTATTGGGTTAGTAACTTAGTATTGTAGGATAGGTATTAGATTAGTTAAATTTTTCGAGTTCGGTAAATATTTTTTCGAGTAATGTAACGTGGTAACGTATAATTTCATTTAGTAGTAACGTATATTAAATTTTAGTAGCAACGTAAATTCTATTTCAGTAGTAACGTTTTTGAAAAATCGTAAAAAAAAATTTTTTCACTACGCGGGCGTTTTTCAGGAGCAATGGGCGCAGCCCCTAGTAAGCTACTAGGTCCGCCCCTGATTTAAAGCCTTTGATCTAGAGAATCAATGAATGATACGGAAAGATTAAATTGGGTTGAAATTTACGCATGTAAAATTGAAAGAAAAAGTATGGAAGGATAAATTAAGTATACCCTACCATTGTTGATTTTTTTAAGTTTCACCCCAATTTTATTTTATTTAAAAAAATACATCATAAAAACAAACATTTTATCATTTTTAATTTGCATACCATATTGCTATAGTTTAAAAAAATTGTTGGGTTTATATTGTGCGTAATTATCATGTATAACATGTGTTATAATTTTGTATAATATGCGTAATTAAAAAATATAACGTGCGTAATTATAGTGGCGGACAAGAATACCCTTTTGAATAGTGTACGTGTCACGATTTGAGGCCTTCGTAGCCTGGGGAAAATGTCGACCCCCTCTCCATTATTCCCCAATTTGACTTTCAATTTCCCAGGTTTAGCCCTCCAAGTTTGGCTTCCGTCCCCTTTTAACTAAAAAACTTCTTTAATTTCTATTTAACATCCATTTTAACTAAGTTAATAAAACCTAGTCAAATTAATTCACCAGTGTAAAATCCCAGATTTTGGGGCGTTACATGAACATAAGAAGTTTCCAAATCCTTAGGGTTTTTTATACATTTCTAACCCTGCTTATAAACCCTTCCAACTAATAAATAGGTTGAATGCTTCTTGAATACATTTTCATGATGTTTTGCTTAAAAATCAATAATAAGACCTATGTAATGGAGTCATTCTCTATCACTAAAATCTGTCTCTATTAGACTCTTCCTCTTTTATTTACAACTCAATAACGCTATTAAACCCATTAACTTTTTTTTAAGACAAACTCAATAACCGTTTAAGTTTCGACCCTTTTGCCATTAACCTATCCTACCCATCAATTTGTTGGCATGTAATATCAAGCAAAGTTGAAATTAGGAGCAAACACTAATAGTAATATCTATGCATTACAAGCATTATGCATAGCAGACAAAAGTTTCACATTTATGACTTTTCTTGATTCCATTAGAAAACAATTTTTTTTTTTTATCATGAATGGTCCGAATGGATGATTTGTATATGTGAATACCCCCCCCCCCCCCCCCCCTCCAATTTGAAATTTTAGTTAGTTGTTTAGAAACAATAATCTAAGAACAATAACAAAAATGTGGCTGTAGTTTAGTGGTGAGAATTCCACGTTGTGGCCGTGGAGACCTGGGCTCGAATCCCAGCAGCCACATATCACTTTTATTTTGCCGAATTGCCACCTTTTTTGTTTTTTTTTTTTTTTAGTTTAGTCAATACTCTGCCTGGGAATGTAAAGTTGGTGATGCAAAGGGGGTGTTAAAGAGTCGCTCCTAACGCTGTGTCATTTAATATGTTGTAGCTTACAAATGCAAAGTAAGTAGAGTTGACGAAGCCCACAAGATATTAGTTGAGAATTCATGAAGAGGAGCTGTGTAGCTGTTAATTACCACTAGTTTAGTTCACTAACTCTTATGGCACCTGCTCCATATTATCAACTACATTATTTTTGCATTCCTTTTTCATGTATAAAAACACACATCACATCAAACAAAAACCATCAATCATTCATCTTCTGTCCTTGATCAAAGTCTCCTAATGGCAGCTTCTACCTTCACTTGTTTTTCACTCCTCTCCCTTCTTTTCCTAGCCACCTCCGCTCGGGTCCTCATTGAGGACCCTGAGCCTGCGGCCCCTGTGGTTGCACCCGAAGTTGGTGATGAGGTGACTCCCTTAGGGGCCATCCCACCTAACCCAGCTTTGGGTGCTGGTGGTGCAGTAGTACCTGTCGTCGAAGGTCCTGACCACACACTTACTTTCTTCATGCACGATATTCTTGGCGGGTCTAATCCCTCGGCTAAAGCTGTCACTGGAGCCGTGACTAACCCGGCTGTCAATGGTCAGGTCCCGTTTGCCAAACCAAACGGTGCCAACCTCCCGGTCAACAACGGAGTTCCACAAGACGATGGAAATAATGGGATTATCAACAACAATAATCTCCCTTTCCTAACCGGTTTAGGCGGGACCACCTCAAGTGTTTTTCAAAACAATAATAACAACAACAATAACAATAACAACAACCTGTTTGCAGCTATTGGTGGACAGTTACCCCAAGGTAACGCCTTACAACAGTTTATGTTCGGGACATTGACAGTTATCGATGACGAGTTAACCGAGGGACATGAACTGGGGTCTGGTTTGATTGGGAAGGCTCAAGGGTATTACGTATCAAGCTCGATAGATGGGAAGAGTCAGACAATGGCGTTCACTGTTATGTTTATGCATGGGAGCTACATTGATAGTTTGAGTTTTATGGGAGTTCACCGAAGCGCGGTGGCCGAGTCTCAGCTGGCTGTGATGGGTGGCACTGGGAAGTATGTGAATGCTAAGGGACATGCTGTGGTTAAGACTTTCCAGGGTACAGACCAGCAGAACAATGATGGTACAGAGACACTGCTGCAGTTCACTGTCTATCTTGCTTATTAGTTTGTTGGTCTGGTTTGTGATTCTGTTTTTTTTTTTTAATGGTTATGTAATTTTTATGAGAAATTTGTGTGCAGAATATGAAAAAAAAATTCAAGGGTCTATGTCATTTTTGTAATGTTTGTCATCAATGAAACCACTAAACCATACATTTCAGTTAAACAAAATGCAAAACCAGTTAATTATCTAATGAGCCTAAAATTATAAGACTACTTTAGGTATGAAATAAATGACATTTAAGAAATTATTTATTTGATTTTGGTTATAAGCATAAGATAAACGGCCGAAATAAGTATGTATGTTCATGAGCAACAAGCCGGCATACCTTGCTCATGCTTAGCTCGTTTACAAACCAAACTGAGTCGAAATCGAACGAGCTTATTTTCGATCCAATGTCGATCGATTTTTGAAGATCGAAGGTTGCTTTTTGATTGTTTAGTGTTTGTAGGTTGAAGAGTGTTTCTGTTTGTTTAAAATGAATAAAAATGGTTTTTTTTTATAAATACCCAAACTGGCCGTCGGCCAACGGCTAGTTGGCTGCCAACGGTCGGATTGTCCTCGCTAGCACACGCGAGTATGGTCACATTCACTCAATCGCGCCAGCTTTCACATGGGTTGTTGTGGATCAAGTTGTGACTCACGGGCCACAACACATAGTCTAAGATAATGTCCCAATTACGCTAACCGGCCGAGCATACCTTTGCTCATGCTTGGCTTGTTTACGAACCAAAGCAAACCGAACCGAAACGATCCGACTTATTTTATTTTCAAGGAGCCAAAACCAAAAGAACCTATTTACAAGCATCTTTTGAAAGAAACTCCGAGTCAGTTTCGAGCATCGAGAACAGCCCTAAAGTCGCTCTAAATCCCTACTCGATTCGAACGCAAAACCCAACCAAAGATCGTGTTACATGAATAGTGTAAGAAGATCTGGAAGGTGATAACCATGGAGAATGCATTCAAGCTACTCCTTTCATGTCCCTCTGGTCTCTCTTCTTCACAGGTTAATTATATTTGTAATATTTCACTAAAAATACAACAAGTTTCCTAATCAATTTCAACACATTTATAATAACTTGTGATTGATTGAACTTTTTTAATAATATAGGTATCGGTGCATTTCGACGAATCGTATGATAGAGTTCCTCATCCGGATGCTGATTTGGAAAATTCCATTTCACAGGTGTTCTTTCTTTAATTAGATGCAAATGTGAATCTGTAGATTTTATCCTTATTAAATAAAATCTACTTTATGCTGTACATGTAGCCTTGATTTTTTTCATAGTGGAATTAGGGGATTGAAGTATAATTATGGAAGAATTAGTTAAAGCTATGGAGTCTGGTTATTTGATATTGTTATTTGATTTAGTGTTGTATAATAAGGATCATTGGTTTTGAGATAATGTGAACTCTACCTAAGGAAGTGGAACTCTAAATAGACTCGTAATGACCCGTGAGATGATCTGCTGAAGTTTTCCTGTTGATCGATATTGAGATAAATGTAGAGTAAATGGCTTAGAAAGTAGTCAAGTACAATATGTAGGCATCAAGTTATGAGCCCTCAAGTAGGTTGATTAGACAGCTCAAATTTCATCGGCAAAGTTATCCATATGTTAGCTATTTTGACTAGATATATATTAGGAGTATTGGATTTAAACAATCCCAACTATTAGCTATTGGCCACCACCGGTTCCAACTAATGAAATATGTGCTGGCGGTCCTACCTTTTAACATATTGGCCACCAACGGAATTGAAGTTTGTATGTGTCAATCATAGGATTTTGGTTGGAACTATCTCACTTGCTAGGTATAGATGGTTTGCACTATAATTCTGTATTCCATCATGCATGTTTATGACACATTAAATCTGTTTAACAAAAAGTAAACTATGTAATTTTTTTATCTTTTTCAAAAAAATAATTAAGATTAGGAGTATAGGGTCCAGCATTTCTCCTTCTTGGTACATTAAATATATAAAAAAGTTTTAGACATGAGTTATATATTAGTTAAACGAGTCGTTTTCATGTGTGATACTTGTGCTAGTCGCTGCGTTGTCTCTGACTTGTTTAACACGAGTAGACCTGTTTTGCCAGCCCTAAACTATGATTTGGTTAAGTGACTGCATATTCCAGATATTAGATTGAGGAAGCATGTTTAGGACCCGTTTGAATTCAGAAAATAGCTAAATTTTAGACTAATGAGAAAGATATCTTACTGCTTGAGTAGCGTAACTGGGATATTCATCATTCATAAGATGTCTTACTGCTTTAGTAGCATAACTGGGATGTTCATGATTCATCAGAATATATGGTACCTGAGTGTTAAGGCTCTGTTACTTTTCATTCAGTGCTGCTTTTTCTGTTAATGGCAAGTAACATTTGCATAAATGAGAATTAATATTGATCTGTATACATATCTTTTTTGCACAGCTAATATGCCTCTTATCTAATTTTCAGATATGGGATGAAAGGGTTCAGAAAAGCTCATCATTGTTCAATGGTAAAAAGTTTAGGGTGCGTTGATTTATCTTATAAGTCCAATTTTATAGCACGTTCACCTGTTAAGTAATCGAATTCGTCAGGTTACATTCAGCTATTAAATGCATAAATAATTAGGATGTAATTTAAGATAACAGGATCTAAGGCTGCACAATATTTTCATTGCAAGTGTTACATACATTACTCTGACTATTTTAATGGTTTTTGCAACTTAGTATGGAGGACATGATGGCGTGGGACCCAATGTATGCCTTCACCTTGGTCTAACAGATTATAGGTTCTCACTCTTTCTCATCTGTGTATGCCTTTTCTGTATATAAATCAGCCTTTTTTATGCCGTTTTACTGGTTCAGGACTTTTGTGGGGACAAATTTAAATCCTCTATGGGAAAGATTTCTTGTATCATCTGAAGGTAAAAAAAAGGACGAATCATCCGTTTTTTAGTGTTGTATGCAATGGTTTCTACATCACTTCAGCTGCAATATTACCAATTTGATATTTTTGTAGATGATTGTACGCAGTGTGAGCACATGTCTAGTCCATTGGGTAATGGTGCAGTTGTAGAGACAGTTGACAATAAGATACTCGTGCTCCAAAGAAGTAATAATGTTGGTGAATTTCCTGGATACCTTGTCTTTCCAGGTGGCCATCCTGAGGTACAACTTCCTTATTTTTCTCAAAAGTGGCTTGTGTGCACCTATGTTAATAGTCAACTGTTTGTAGGAGGATTGTTGTATGTATGTTTTTTTCCTTTTTGCAAATAATAGCAACTCTATCTCTATGTAAGCATGTAAAAGGATTTTATTTTTCTTTTCCCTTTTCTGTTTTAGTTTTCTGTATGATCAACTATAACATTTGTCTATGGTTGACAGCCCGAAGAAGTCGGTATTACATCCCATACATGTGAAAAAGGATTGCAAAACTCCGAATTGAGCAACAGTAAAGTTTCTCAGGAGATGTTTGACAGCATTGTCCGTGAAGTGGTTGAAGAGATAGGAGTACCTGCCGCAACCTTGGTCAGAATTTATCCAAATATATATAAATATATTTAAAAATATTAAATTCTACCACGTTATGCTGTATAAAACCTTAAACTTCAGTGTATCATGTCCTTATTTATTAATTTTGGGGCTTTAAGAAAAAAGCTTTAATGTGTTACGATTTGGTTTGATGCAGAGCGAGCCGTTATTGATTGGTATATCCCGCAGGGTATTGAATCTGAGACCAACTGCATTTTTCTTCATCAAGTGCAATCTTCAATCAACACAAGTTCAAGAACTCTATTCCAGTGCACAAGATGGCTATGAATCAACAAAACTCTATACTATCCATCCTGTGAGTTACTAAATACTTTCTCTTATAGCCAGTTTTGAGAAAGAATAAATATGCAGTTAAATTTAAACAGTTTCAGCCACAAACCATTTTATCATTTAATAAGGGTAGCAAGATAGGTTTGGGTAACGGGTCACAGGATCGGGTTCCATTATTACAAGTTAAATTTTGTATGAATGAAGCAGGGTGGGTTTGGCTGACCTGCATAAACTTTTTTGTTGATTGTTTTTTTGAAACTTCTATAAATTATTCAGAGTGAGTTGGAGAACATGGCATCCAAAATGCCTGGCTGCCACCAAGGAGGATTTGCACTTTATAACTTGATGTTAGAAGCTGGGAATGATCTCAAGTGAATGTGTTCAAGCCAATGACCCCAGGTTATATTATCTTTTTGTTTAGTTTAAATTTTAGACCTCAAGATTCTTGTTTATCCAAACAACCACATTTGATGACTAAAAAGTAAAGAATGTTAACTAGATCATCTTGTTTTAGTGATCGTTGATTTAGTTATAAACTGTTTATATCAAACTAGTTAACACATTAAAGGACATTAGACTTTAGTATTTTTCATATTAAATCCTTTATAAAACCAAAAAATGCATATTTGATTATAGATTTTTAAAATGGGACTCATTCACTTTTTCACCGGTTAGTCGAATAAGCAAAAATTCAGTCCAACATCACATGTTAATTATCCAATTGGGCTTGTTGTAAGCTTAGGGTTTTTTTTTTTTTTTTTTTTTTTTTTTTTTGAATACTTGAATCTTCTTATTTTTTGATTAAATCATCAACTGGTGAATTATGTGTATGGATGCTTATTATAAATATTGTCACAAAGCATTCCGTATATTTCATCTTATTTGCTTATTAGATTCACATCAATCGAGCATGGTGACTTTAAATGAGACAAAGTTGCGGTATCATTTTTCCGCATTATTATTGCATGGATCAGTTTCTGCACTAGATAATTTCTTGTCATAATTGTCTTGATTTGGGTCATTTTTGTTAGCTAAATCGGTTGATTTGGTAATTTTTGTTAATTGAATGGGCTGATTTAGATCCCTCTAGATGCATGAGTCGTTTCTATGAATTGAGCCCACTCGAAACAGGTCCAAATCTGTTAGCACTATACATCACAATTCACAACTATCACCTACTGGTTGTCACCGTTGCCAACACTACCACCATCACCACGGCGGCATGCCAAATCTTTCCAGTATCATTTATTGTTATAAATTTGATTGTAGTTTGTCACTTGTAGCACTCTTTCGAGTAACATTGACAATCAATAGTTACACGCTTGCACAATCAAGTACATAAACACAAAGTATAAAACAAATTAAAGTTAAGGATTTAAAATACATTGAAACTAGTTATAGATCGAATAAAGTAACATTGATTTATTATTATTTGATATACGATATACCCTTACAGCTATTGTTACCTCACATATCCCTCTTCATTCGACGAAACATATTTTGATTTGATGTGATCGGGGTTTTTGTGCGTCAATTTTCTTTTGGGCATTAACAATTAACACATTTTAGTGCATTTGAAAATGCACCTTCTACACTACCGGCTCTTCACATATTGGCTATAAAAGTTCTATTCGCTATGAATATATATGTGAATCAGTTGAAGAATTTATATTCATATCGATATTTATTAGAAAAACTCATAAAGATCTTAGTCTTGATGTGGGATATTTGTTCAAGAGCCCACTTATCGATATCCAACGTAGAAGATAACATGGGAAATATCAATGATACAAGAATAAAGAGCACAAAACTGCCAAGATGCAGGAATATATACCCACAAATAAAAACACCAGTCATACTATCGCCGTATGATAAGTTGATAGTATGTGTGCAACCCAACTTGGATGCATTTGGGTGAGAGTACAATGACGGATCTAGAAGAAAAATTGAGGGGTAGCGCATGCTACATTTTTTTTTTGTTTAGGAGCGGCCGATACATAAAACGAATAAGATTTTTTTTTTTTTTTTTTTTTTTTTTTTTGCAATAAAAATGTATTTCACCAAAAATGTTGAGGAGTAGCCTGGACTGCCCCTCAACCTATTCTAGATCCGCCCTTGGATGAGAGTATGAGACTCTTGGAACAATGGATGATGAATTGAATCACCAAGTTAGCCATGCATTCTACTCTTTTGAATTCAAACCGATGTCATGATCAATCCTGCCATTTCATCATTTTTGATAGGTTGACAATGTCACGTAACTTCACTTTGCTAAACAACCGTGGACAACCAAACTTGAACGCATTTGGGTGATTTAAGACTCTTGGAACAATTAAAGGTTGCGCACGAGCATGATAAATTGAAGCGCTAAGTTATCCATGCACTTCACTCTTATAAATTCAAACTGATATCATGGTCAATCGTGCCATCTCATTTTGATAAGTTGACAATGTCATGTAACACCACTCCTTTGTTGGCCCGGACAATCAGATTAAACACAAACACGCGATATTTGGGAGGAACGAACCCGCAACTTTTTCTTAGTCAAACAAACGTACAAACTTACAAAGAAAGAGACAAAACTTTATCTCCTAGACAATTAAATTGTTGCTAAACCTAATTACCAAAAATAAAACAAACTTTCTTACCAAGTAATCATACCATGAAAACATACCGAACATAAAACTTAACAAAACACACCCAACTTTCTTTAATTCAAGATTAGTCCTTCATACTTTGCTAAACAACTCCGGGATATTTGAATCACCATACCTAAGGAAAACACGTTTACCAGGTTTATGTATGAATCGAATTGCGTCATCAAGACGTGATTTTTGTTGATTATACGTGATTATAAGACTCGCCCACATAGAAATTTAAATAGACGTTCCATTAAACAAAAAGGATATGCGAGGTAAAGCTGATATACTACCATGATGACACGTAAAAACTGACTTATGCCTAATTAATTACTGAAATAACTATAGAGGTATATCATATCCACGTAATACTAGTATCGTGGTTTTCTAAAAAATGATCCTGATGTAAAGCAAACATTTATGGGAAACGGAATTTATAGTTCAGAAGTTTTTTTTTTTTTTTTTTTTTTTTTTTTTTTTTTTTTTTTTGTAATAAATCACATTTGAAAGGATAATTAACAAAAACAAACTAAAAAGTGTTTTACACATAAATAACACGAGAAAGGATATAAAGGATTGTGGGTCATTCATTTAGGGAATTAATGGATGAGATTATGAGATGGGGTAAAATAGATATAGTCTACAATTGCTGACTTTTTCAAGTTTCACCCATATTTCTTAAATGTCCATACATTTTTCATAATAAATTATTTAAAAAAAAAAACACTATAAAACAAGCATTTTATCCTTTTTTTAATTTGCATATCCTATTGCTTGAGTTTATAACGTGCGTAATTATCACGTATAAAGTGATAATTATCAAGTATAATGTGAATCATTATGTTGTGTAACATACGTGATTAGTGGCGAAGCTTGACCCAAAGGTTTGGGGGGTCGGAAGACATCGGGGGTCGGAAGACACTGGTTTCGAGGGGTCGAAAACCAGTTTCGGGGGGTCGAAACCCTATATTTCCAAAACTTTATATACGAATACTATATAATCGGAACTTCTGCGTGAAAATTCGGGGGGGGGGGGGGGGGGGGCGGCCGCCCCCTCCCGCCCCTACAATGCTACGCCCCTGTACGTGATTAATTGAATGCGTGATAACGTGCGTAGTTATAGTGGCGGACAAAAATACCATTTTGACTAGGGTCACATCTTTAAGCCCTTCATAGCCTATGTTAAGAAGCCTTCATATGTTAACTAATAGCAGTAAAAAAACAACGAATTTTCATAAATGTATCTAAAATTAAAAGAAAACAATATGCAAACTAGTACATATAAAAATATGGTAAAAGGTTTGATGAAAAAACAGGGAAGATGTGCCGAATCTATACATATAATAAACCAAAGTCATTTTAATGACATGACACTTAAAGAGAGTATTCTCTTTATTGAGTGTGTCATGTGTCAAAGGCTTTATTTTAGGAAAATAATAATTTAAAATTTAAAAACAAAATTAGATTTTTATCTCTAATGTTTTCTCCTATAACTTTTAAACGTTAATATCTTTTATATACGAGATTTTTTAAGGAAAAAAATTACACCAAATTAACGAGCGTTTTATTATCTTTCCAACGGGTACCATAGTGCTATATAAAAAATAAAGAAAAAAACGACTATTTTTTTGTATGGTTTTATTCATACAGGAAAAAAACACAAAGTGTTCAGGTTATTCATTAATCATGTATAGGCAAGTCATTAGTTATGTTCAAACCACTAAATATGATTTTTATTTACAACATATGTTAGCATTGGAGTTGTACATTGTTTTATGTTAGGTTTTAATATTAGAGTTATACAGTGTTATGTATTTTTAATAACATTGAAGATACATTGTTAATTGTTTTATGTTAAGTGCTACCCAAAGCTTTCCTGCATGTAACTGTAAAACGCATCAGTTTATTTCAGGTGTAAAATTGATATTTCAAATTAGATTTCTCAACCCGGGACGCTCCCGGGATATATTAGTTTAAAAAAAAATTATGGGTTTGGGTCGGGCCTGGGATTAGGTGATACCCGACCCAATTACCCTTTTTTTATATTAGAATATGATAACTTATGTCAGAGATTTGTTTAAAATAATAATAATAATAATAATAATAATAATAATAATAATAATAATAATAATAATAATATTCATTAATCATATATTGGCAAGTCATTAATTATGTTGTCATATTAGATATTTTATTATGTCATATTAGATATTTCAACTCGGGACCCTCTCCAACAGGTAATTGATATGTTTTCTTTTTCTACCATATTCTGAAATAGCTCAAATCTTATTGTATGCAGTTAAAGACCTTTGACTGAATGTATTGGTGCTAAACAATCTTTGTCCCCTTGAAGTGCTTGGTATCTTAATATTCAGTTTTAGGTGTTGATGTTGTAAGGTGAAATGGATCTTTTGGTATATTTTTTTAAAAGTATCTATTGTAAGTTGATACATAGATGCCATTTTTATAGTTTAGATACTTCTAATTTTATTCATTTTACTTAGATTTCTCAACCCGGGACGCTCCCGAGGTATAAGCTAGTCTTTTTATAATTAAAAAGATGGATATCTCCATTTATTTCTTTTAAATTAGAAGATAAGACACATTTTGTTATGTATTTTTTTAAAGGGAGAATTTAAGAATCTCTTAAAATTAAAAAAAAAAAAAAAAATCAATTCCATTTGGGTGGGGAATTAGAATGTCTGGCTGCCAATGTGGGACTAGCCCACTTGGTAGAGGTATATGCCTCTTAGAGGGGAGGTCCAAGGTTCAATCCTTGGCAAGGGTGTTATAGTTTAGAATTATTGGTGTAATAGTATAGGAGATGTAATTTGCCGTTCAAAAAAAAAAAAAGAATGTCTGGCTGCCCAACGGTCACATTACCTAAATACGGTTGTAGCATGGGAGAATTTTGGCATTTGGTTTCCGGTGATTATATTATTTATTTATTTAATCACATGCCGCAGTGAGACAAAATCCATTATTCCTCGGAAGCAAATATTTTTTTATCCAAAAATTTAAAAAATGTATAACTGAAAACTGTTCTTCAACGACAGTAAAAAATCGATTTTTTTTTTTTTTTTTTTTTTTGTTTTTAAGGTTTTGTTTGATAATCTAGTTGAAAGTGTTTGAATCACATTACCTAAATACGGTTGTAGCATGGGAGAATTTTGGCATTTGGTTTCCGGTGATTATATTATTTATTTATTTAATCACATGCCGCAGTGAGACAAAATCCATTATTCCTCGGAAGCAAATATTTTTTTATCCAAAAATTTAAAAAATGTATAACTGAAAACTGTTCTTCAACGACAGTAAAAAATCGATTTTTTTTTTTGTTTTTAAGGTTTTGTTTGATAATCTAGTTGAAAGTGTTTGAATCATATGATGTATACAATTAATAATTTATGGGGCTGTGTATCCTTGTAGAGAGATTCACAATCATGTATTCTTTTTATTTTTGTTTGTTTAACTGCTAACGTTACTCTTACTCAAACTTTTTAAAAACTGGTTCAAAATGGCTGGTATTACCGGTTAAACAGTACGATAGATTCCGGTCTAATTAGGGTACCAGTATAGTTTTCGAACTGCCAGAAAATTTGGTATTACCGGTACGTACCGATGACCCTCTATACCCATGTTCAACTTCGATTTTTAAACTCCCCATTATGGGAAAGAGCATGAACCGTCTTCTCAAACACAAGGTTACGTTTTATATATTTTACTTATGTTACATAATTTAGTATATTATGGTTATTGGTAACCAAAACTTCTTATTTAATATTATAGGAAACAAAATTAGTTATGTTTTTGTTGGTAAGGATGGCGATGCTAGCAAATTTTATCTTTTAAGTGATCTTGTACTTGATACATTCAACTCTTTAATGCCATAGACAATTAGCTGATTATAACCTAAATCCAGTACAATATAAAATTAGTTTTTAAAACATTGTTCCTACTCTACTTAGCACCAAATTATTCTAAATTAGTTATTTTTCTTCAGGTTTAAACCTAAGAACTCTCATCTAAAAAACCGTACTTACATATGCCGACAAAGTGGATAGCCCCACTTAGCTTCACATTCAGGGATATGAAGTGGAATTTGAAAGGAGTGGAGTTTATTAAAAAAAAAAAAAAAGACATTTGATCTTTTATGATCCAACTAAGTGAAATCTCGTGTGAAAATACAGGAATACCATTTCATACTTTAAGGTCTGTTTAGTAAAAACAACAATGAGAAGTCAATAGTATGTTCTAAGAAAACCTTTTTACTAACATTTGTTGCTTTCACACCTCCACCTTATAATAGTAATTACATATGTTTAGTACTGAAAGTTGTTACAACCATGGAAAGATAAATCATCAGACGGATTAAACCTCTGTTGAGATAACACATATTATATATAGGGAAAATGACCAATATAGCCCGTTGACCGGGCATTTTGCACAAATAGCCCCCTCCACCGTCTTTGGAGAGACGGGACACGGCTCCCAACCCGTCTGAACCGTCTCCCGAGAGGCTTCCCATTTCAGCCAACAGAGGACCGCCACGTGGCGTCTCTGATCCCGAGATGTACCGTCTCTCTCCGGACGGGTCAGAGATCTCTCCCAGACGGTTCACGTTTACCAAGACGGCTGACCCTTCGGTTCAACCGTCTCCAAAGACGGTTCACGTCTATCAATGCCGGCTGTCCCTTCGGGTCAACCGTCTCAAACAGACGGGTCACCTTTCCCAATACGTCTTAACGAAATTTTTGAACCGTCTGAACCGTCTGAACCGTCTCACGAGTGTATATAAATACCCTAATTAACTTAACGAAATTTGCACCCACCGCTCTCCTCTAAGCTTTCATCTTCCATGCAACACCCAACCGTCTCCTCTAAGCTTTCATCTTCCAATCCAATGACGTTTTTTTACTTTCCCAGCCGAAGCCTTTTTGACTTTCCCAGCCGAAGCCTACCGGCTTCGGAAAATATGTCCCGGTTCCTTGGATTGTTGTTTCATCTGCGTACGGCTACTTGGATTGTTGTTCCATCTGCGCGTGGTTTGCAACCCGTGTAATGGATCGATGATGTGGTGGTCTACATTTTAGGCAAGTTCGTTCGCTTTCCGAATTTATGTCTCGATGTTCGACGTGTGCTCACTGAGAACTATTGTTACATAAAACGAGGAAATGTTTCGGACTTGTCTGTGTAGAGCACATACACCATTCGAAACAACGTCTATGTAGACCACTGCTACTACCGCCGCTGTGGAGGACAAAACATCTAACACTAAGATGTAGTCCTCAATAGTTGGTTAGACATTACTATTACTTCAAACAAAGTTCCTAGTTCTGGAAGTAAATTTGGAAAGTTTGTTGTAATAGTGTAGTTTTTTACTTGTTGCTTCTTAATTTTCTCTTGTTGCTTCTTTATTCTCGGGAAGTTTGTTGTAATAGTGTAGTTTTTTAATTGTTATTGTAATAATATTTATTGTTTATTTGTGATTGTAATAGTATAGTACGTTTAAATATAAAAACAAAACGACAAATTAAAAATATAACCAACTATTGCATTAAAAATAAAACCATTACAAATAAAAATATAATTCCAAATTACATAAAACGATGTTTAATCATTTGCCACACGGACACATGTTTAAACTCTTTACCCTCCCTGTTTTTATATTGCCTTAGACTGTGTCTAATGGCCACGTCTTCAGGAAAGTTTGCGGGTACGTCGTAAAGGGTCCGGTTGTGGTGGCCGTTGAATATTTGACACTTTGTCGTCAAATCATTCAACTTGCGGCTAAGCGACTCGGTGGTACGTTGTGAGCCCCCAACGAGCCGGTTGTATTCGTTCAGGATCCGGAACCATTTGTTGTTGAGGTGTGTACTCTCTTCAACATGCAACCATGCCGCAATCAACGCAATCTCTTGTTCTTCCGTCCATCTTTGGGGTGCCATTGGTGTTGGATGGTGGTTTGGACGGTGGTTTGGACGGTGGTTTGGACGGTGTTGAACGGTGTTGGACGGTGTTGGACGGTGGTTTGGACGGTGTTGGACGGTGGTTGTCGGGTAGTAGATGGTGTTTGGACGGAGTTGTACGGTGGTTGATTATGTTCAGACGGGTTGGATGACGGGAAATGGACGGGAGACGGGTATTTATAGGGCTGAGCCGGACAACCGAAGCGTCGCCGCTCATCGGGAACCACCGCGTCGGTAAATGTGTACCGTCTCTCAAGACGGTTGAACCGAAGGGTCAGCCGTCTTGGGAAAGGTGACCCGTCTGGGAGACGGTTGAACCAAAGGGTCAGCCGTCTTGGGAAACGTGAACCGTCTGGGAGAGGGTTCTGACCCGTCTGGAGAGAGACGGTACATCTCGGGATCAGAGACGCCACGTGGCGTCCTCTGTTGGCTGAAATGGGAAGCCTCTCGGGAGACGGTTCAGACGGGTTGGGAGCCGTGTCCCGTCTCTCCAAAGACGGTGGAGGGGGCTATTTGTGCAAAATGCCCGGTCAACGGGCTATATTGGTCATTTTCCCTTATATATATTACAAAAAGCAACATAACGGTTATTTTAACGGTGTTAAATTTGCTTTCTAATAATTGCTTCTAAAACCAACCACTTTTCTGACCGTGGTCAACGTTGCATACTAATGGTAGATTAAAACCGTCCTTTTTCCGTAATCTTCCCTTCCTTATCTGCCTCATCGATCCTACCCCTTCAAACGTCGGATCTTTCAATTGGTAACTGTTCGTAACCGCGTCAGTGGTGTTACTAACGACGTTAGTGGTAATTGTCGGTGACGGTTTCTGGCAACCGTTGAACGGTTACCAGGAAACAAAAAATCAAAATCCGGCAGTTTCACCAATGCAACTAATACCAACCATAACAACCCAACGGCAGTGGCTCTTAAGAGGCGGTGCGTCAGACCACGGTACTGCATGTCTTAATCTTGATCTTGACTAGATTCAGTGGCGGGGTTGTTCGGTTGTCTGTATAGTGTTTAGATGATGAAGTTATACCTGTTATTTGTTATAAGAAGATGAAAGATTGAAAGTCATGGCCTATGGGAGAGGGAGATATGCAATCCCACAATAGTAATTAAATCTGTGCAAGGGAAAGGTATGTGGACACAAGTTTGTATGGGAAACTGTAATAATCTAATTTAATGAAATTAAAATCAAGTATAAGTAAAATATTTTGCTTTAACTAAATATGAACTTTCATACGTAAATATAGTATACACCCACATTTTTATATTTGGTGATTATTTTTGTTATTATAGATATTGGATTTTGATTGTGTATCAATAATTTGTTAATAATTATAAAGTTGTCCGGTCTTAAAATTGATTCAACCAGTAAACCTATAAGATGACCGCCTCAACGTTCGGTGTGGTTATGTAAACGTTGAATGAAAATCATCTTGAAAATAAACTACGAATCGCAAAACGCAAAAGACTTTCGTAAATCAAAAGTCCTAAACCACGTTAATTGCTTGAGTAATATAAAATGAAAAACATCATTCTTATTATACTTTAATTATAATACATTTTACTAATATAACAGCCTAAATAATAATCAAGTATTTAGCAGTTCTCATTTATCGTTTCGTTGGTATGTACGGGGTAGAATAGTGAATCCTAAATTATTGTTTTAAAAACTCTCATAATTATTATAGAAATTATTTACACAACTATATGATAAAAAGACATTCATCATATTGATATATAAAATTCTATTGTATGCCTTTGTTAGCGCCATACCAAACGGATCCCGCCGCAACGCGCGGGTTGAATTCAACTTGTATAAATACAAATAGCAACTTAACGTTGCAAGTTAACGGCCTACTTTTCCGTCATCTTTTCGGTTCCGTCGCAAACCATTCTGCACACCGTTTCCTTTCCGTCTTCAAACTTCTTTCCTCTTCCTTCCCTTACCGCTTCATCCGTTTGCTCTTTCAACTGTCAACTATTAGAAACGGCGTCAGTGGCATCTGGTGGTGGTTTCCGGCAACAGTTAAGCGGTATAACACCGATTCAAGGCACCTGTTTCGTTGTATATATACCTAAAATCACATCTGTAAACGTGTTAGTCATGAACCGATTCTATAACAAAAACCATTGAACATTGTCACTTCTTTAAACAATAACAAAAACCATTGAACATTGTCACTTCTTTAAACAATAAAAATCAATATCCATGACTGAACCACAATTTTAGTCGGAAATTACAGGAACATACCTGACTTCCGGTGTGATCACGGTGGACGACCACCACCGGAGACGGGGAGAGAAAGGGAGGGAGAGAGGCGGCTAGGCGATTGTACTGTTGTGGTGGTACGTAGCCGAAAGGGGTATTTTAGAAAGAAGATAAACACTCGGAAACTTTAACGTGTAACGGCATCGTTCAACTGGCGGTGTTGTCGTGTTGACAATGGTGGTTATGGCGGGTGGGGCGATTCTATGAGAGATGTGCAGCCTGAACGCTATCCCGTCGTCGGAACCTGCCACCAACAGTGGTGCCCCCCCTCCCTCCCTCCCTCCCTCTGTCTACTTCCAGATACTTAGAAACTTGAAAGTAAATGGTTTTGTCTTTGAAGTTTGATCCATGGTTTTGTGAGAACGTGGGTTTTAATTTTGGTTGGATGTACACTATTTTCGTACACGTAATGTTTTTTTTTTAATTCAAAATTTGTGTGTTGAAATGTATTTTACCTTTTCATTTATATAACAAAAAACATAAACATGGACAAATGACATTCTTTTTTCATTAATGGCACAAGATTCGTAAGTAAAATTTGGTTTTTAACAAGTACTTGAGTTTTGAAAAAAAAATGTATACTAACAAATCACAAGTTCTAATATTATCTGGCTTATACAATTATAAATGATTATTACTTACTCAAATTAAACCAAAATTACTCACATAAAACTGAAAGGTGATCTGAATTTTTATTTTCACAAAAACGTAATTAACTTTTTGATATTAGTTTTATACCTTTTTAATGAAAAGCATCTTCCTATATACATGTATATAGTAAGTACTATAACGAAACAAATCCATACCATTTGAATTATCGAGCATGGTGACAATGACTACGAATAAAGAAAAATAAGAAGAATATTTTGCATAAACTATATTTTTTATTTTTGCATCTCATATAGTGATAGCATAGACTTTTATAATCATTATCCCGCCGCAACGCGCGGGGTGACACCAACTCGTTAAAAACAAAAAGAGGGTCCCTTAAAGAGTCATGTAATTAATATATTTAACATCATCAATAATTTCATTCAATAATAGTGAAAAATAACATTATTCATTATAAAACAAAAATACATAATAATATATAAAACAAAAAAAAAACAGAATAAACCTACTTAAACGAAAAAAAAATTAAACATAACATAACTAATCTGAATCTACTTCTTCTGATGACTGATCATCATCAGATGCAGCCAATTGCATTTCTCCGTGTTTAGCTTCCTGCTGCAACGTAATTATTCTTGATTGAATCATTCGTTCAAGATGCAACACTACTTTACTTTGATTCACGTTAGCCATCCCGACTTCCATCAATTCCTGCAGAAACTCCAAAAAAATGGAGTTTACTATCTCATTTTGATGGTATATTTGTCACATCCTCAAATTTCCACTGTGGGGTTTATACCGCGAGGCGCATGACATACCAGGATCCCATAGCCATAAGTCATATGAACGAACTCTAAATGCCCAAACCATTTAGTTCGTTTTCAAAAATCAAGTTTAGTTATGCTGCGGAAGCGTAAACCAAATTTAAATCTTTTAAAACCATGCGCAAAACAACGCGCCCAAATTAAAACCATATGAAGGAAAATGTAAAAGCATAATGTGTAATTTAGGTGTATGCCCAAGACTCAAATGCAGTGAAGTGTGCAGTGCTTTCTAATCGTGGCACCGGAAGCTAACTACCTGCAAAAGCATGTATATCGTGGGTCAACAAACACTGTTGGTGAGTTCACAAAGTAAAGAAAGTGAGTAAGTAAATGCGTTGGTTTCCCAAAACCACGTAACCAAGTAAAAGCGTAGGTCCCAAAGACCCAAAAGTTCAAGTGTTATCAGTTTAATCATGTCAGGGGTAGCTAACCCACTCATTGCAACTAAACAGGAGATTATTGGGAACCTTCAGTAATGTGTTTAACATACGTTAAACTGCCTTAGGAACTAGTGTCTATCAACACTAGCATAACAGATGTGGTTAGAAGTTCATGCCCATGCCTCCAGTATCACAAACATGAGGTTGCTGCACAACCTAATAGCGCTATCAACTAATACCCCATTCGCCTCCAACGATTAACCCAATAATATGTAAGGACTTTTCAGTGATAGAGTGTTTAGTTCACATAGGACCAATAAGTTTTAAACTGATCAAAGCGCAATCCACCCGAGGATTCGTAACGGAATTTCCCAAAGAGTCAATGTCCAAGTAGTCCCGAACCGGACTAGAAAACGTTTACCAAAGTTGTCTCAACCTGAGACGCATGCTTTTGAGAAAACGTAGTGAAACTCACCTTAGTATGCAAGCAAGTAAATCCAAACTCCAAAGTAGGGTGTGCTACCGAATCCCTATTACATGTGTCACTAAGTGAGTATATGTGTAATACCATTACACCATATAACCCGTTTGTCCAAGACGTTTAAATGTTCAAAAATCGTGTAAGTGACACCTAGTGCTTCTACATGCATAAGAAAACCCTACGGATCCGTTGGTGAATATGTTGGTTATCATCAGTTGTACACTTCATATGCATCTCATATAAGTGTCTATTCAAGTTCATGTCAATTACATACCACCTAAGACTCCAAATAGTCACATAAACACAAAATATACAATCTGCGTTTTTAGGACAGATTATACGCCATGAAAACTAATTTATTAAAAATACTTATCCAGTGAGTTAGACTCCCAAAATTTTACTAAATATTCTAGGGGTCTACTAGACAAATCCATATTTTAAGTTTGTGATAAAATCTTGTATAAAAATTATGAAAATTCACGGAAAACAACTACGTTCCGAAAATACACACAACAGATCAGTTTAGTAGAAAAATTCCCAAAACTCGTGTATTCATCCAAACGGGATGAATCCACTTGGAAAAGCCAAGTTATTCCAATGTTAACCTACTGTCCAAATTTCATAACTTAGAGGGTGTTTGGGATTGAGTTTAGAGATGCAAAAGTGCTTTTGGTCAAAAGTGCTTATTGGCTTATGACTTTTTTAAAAGGAGTTTTAAAAAAAGTGTTTGGATTAGCTTTTGGGATGAGAAACGTCAAAAAGTCAATAAATTGTTGTTTTTTAAATGTTTCGCTTAAATTATTGTGAATATTGGTTGTATGGTTGGTATATTTGTAATTTTTTTCCAAAAGTCAAAAGCCAAAAGCCAAAAGCCAGAATTTCTAACTTTTCAAAAACAGCTTTTTCACCCTTAAAAGCCAAAAGCTAAAAGTCAAAACAGAAAGTGCTTTTGGGTTACACAAACAGCTTATTGACTTATTAGCTTTTTGGAAAAGCCAATAAGTCAATAAGTTGTTTTGAAACTCAATCCCAAACACCCTCTTAATTCCTTGTAAAACTCGAGTTATGATTGTTCAAAGTTGACTTAGTTTGTTAATCCGAAAATCTGATATGACCTTTAATCAAAGAAAATTCCAAAAACTATTCAAACGACGTCCAAATCAGACGATTTTACCCATTAGGAAAAGCTAAGACCATGTATAATACAACCATGCAAAGAAATAATCAAAAACCTTATGTTTAAGTCATGTAACAGACCCTACAAGTTGACCCAAACATTCTGTCCAGATTTTAATCATGCATAAACTCTTATTTAAGCGACTCACGTATGCGTATAATCGATCAACAACAATCAAAAATCATTATAAAACATTCATAAGACCTAACATGATCAGAACCTATCATAACACATGCAAAACTATAAACCCTAAAGATCAGAAACATCATAAACATGCGCAACATGCAACCTATCAATTTCTAATCGCATAAGATTATGTTTAACCCATTCAATCTTTATAAACTTCAAGTTTTAATCGTTATGAAAACGTTTCAGACCTGGACAAACTTAGTTATAAGGTTTTATAATATATTAAGGAAGATTAAAACACAAGAGATTGAAGGTTATACCACAAGCTCTTCAAAACAATCAACTGAATGCTCTTGAAGCTTCCCGATCGATGTTCTTCCCGCTCACAGCTCTTCGGCCCGCGTCAGGTTGCCTGCTTCATCGTACAACATGTTTTTATCGATGTTTTCGCTATTTTGGACCATAATAAGTGTAACCCCATGTGTTAAGACCCCAACCATCCTACCGGTCCACCTATTACGATTTTTATTAACGTATTCGGTTTAAGTTCACGTAATCACATATAGTTTGCACATAGTTTCACAGAGTATCATAGAAGCACATAATTGCAATCAATTTCAATCAATTAATTCACAATTATTTATTTCATTGTTCACCAACGTCCGAGGTTCACTACTCATGTATACATGGTAATTCCCCGAATTACCACTTCATGCGGTTATTAACCTATAACTGTGCAACGTGTGTCCTATCTAGCTAACCCTAGTTAAGTAGAATGCAAGGAATGTAACTAGAGTTTAGTTAAAGTGAGAACCTGAAATTGCGGGGTATCACATCATCCCCAAGTTGAAAAGAATTTCATCCCGAAATTCAGTAAGTAAATAGTAAAGCCAGCTTAGTAATGTCTTAGGCGCTGTTTGTTTTTTGCTCAGAAGCACTTCTGACCTCTTTTGTCTGCGCCACGCAGACGCGCGCAGACGTTTGGGATCTGCAGATTGTTTGTTTTTTGGAAGACCTTTCACTCAAAAAGGTCTTCATGACCTCTTCTTGGTGCAGACTTGTTCCAAAGTCTTCTAAGGTCTTCAAAGGTCTTCTCCACTTCTCTTCTCCTCACCCACCACCATCACCACCACCACCCACCACCACCACCCACCACCACCACCATGGTCCACCACCACCACCGTCCACCACCACCACCACGGTCCACCACCACCAACCACCACCGTCCACCACCACCACAGTCCACCACCACCACCACCGTCCACCACCACCATGGTCCCCCACCACGGTCCACCACCACCACGATCCACCAACAACACCCACCACCACCACCACCACCGTCCACCACCACCCACCGCCACCACCACGGTCCACCACCACTGTCTACCACCAAACTGCTGTAAAAAATCAGTTTATTTAAATTTCAGTTTATTTCAGCAGCCTACAGACATTAACAAACAAACAGTCTTCTTCTTGCAGACTGCAGACCTTTGGTCCACCTCTTCTCCTGCAGATGTCTGCAGATGTGGTCCGCAAACTGCAGACCTTTTCCTGCAGAAAAAACAAACAGCACCTTAGTAATGTTTGTTTGGTTCTTGGATGTCACACCATCCCCAAGTTGAAAGGAATTTCGCCCCGAAATTCACTTTGAGCGAGCTGCTTTATGTTCGGCGTTAGATCTATGCACAGGTTCATGTTCAGTAAAGAGGTGTGGATATTTGAACTGCATCTGATCTCTGTGCTCCCACGTATATTCCGGTCCTAGACGGGAATTCCATCGTACCTTGACAATAGGTATAGTGCTTTGTCTGAGTTTCTTGATGCCCTGCTCAAGAATCTCCACTGGTTCTTCCACGAATCGTAGCTGGTCGTCCACCTGGATCTCCTCCAGTGGCACTACCAGCATCGTATCTGATAGGCATTTCTTTAGGTTTGATACGCGGAATACATTGTGCACTCCACTGAGTTCATCGGGCAAATTTAGCTTGTAAGCTACCGGACCAATCCTTTCGACTATCTCGAATGGTCTAACATATCGCGGGTTCAGCTTCCCCCGTTTTCCAAAACGTATCACACCTTTCCAAGGTGACACCTTTAATAGTATCTTGTCCCCAACCTGGAACTCCAAAGGTTTCCTACACTTGTCAGCGTAGCTTTTCTGTCGATCACGAGCAGCAGCCATCCGGCTTCTGATTTGCACTATCTTCTCCGAAGTTTCGTGCACGAGTTCGGGACCTGTTAGCTGGCTATCCTCAACTTCAATCCAGCAGATGGGAGACCTACACTTGCATCCATACAGTGCCTCAAAAGGCGCACACTGAATCGAAGTGTGGTAACTGTTGTTATATGAGAATTCAATCAAAGGCAAGTGTTTAACCCAACTGTTGCCAAAATCCACCACGCACGCTCGTAGCAGATCTTCCAATGTTTGGATGGTATGTTCACTTTGTCCATCCATCTGTGGGTGATAGGATGTGCTCATATCTAAGCGAGTCCCCAAAGCGTTTTGGAGAGTAGTCCAAAAATGAGAAGTGAATCGCGCATCGCGATCAGATATGATAGAAGTAGGCACCCCATGCTTAGCGACTACCTCCTTGATGTAGAGATTGGCTAATTTCTCCAGCGAGTCGGTTTCCTTTATTGCCAGAAAATGTGCCGATTTAGTTAAACGATCCACGATAACCCAAATCATGTTATGGCCAGTTGGCGTTCTAGGGAGCTTTGTGATGAAATCCATAGAAATTCCGTCCCATTTCCACATAGGGATTTCTGGTTGCTGGAGTAGGCCTGAAGGTTTCTAGATATTCGATCTTAACCTTCGCACAAGTCAAGCACTTACTAACATAAGTGGCTATCTCAGCTTTCATGTTTGGCCACCAGTAAAGATTTTTGAGATCTTGGTACATCTTTTCTGAACCAGGATGTATCGAATATCGAGAGGTGTGAGCTTCATCGAGCACCAATTGTCTGAGATCCCTAAAACGTGGTATCCAGACTCGATTCATAAAGTATTGAAGACCATCTGTCATTAGTTTCAGATGCTTATCAGCACCATGTAGATTTTCAAGCCCGATGTTTTCTTCTTTCAAAGCCTCGCCCTGGGCTTCACGCATTTTTTCAGGAAGATTAGAATGTATAGTGAGTTGTAAAGCTAGCACCTGTTTGGGTTTCGTTTCCTTACGACTAAGGGCATCAGCTACTACGTTATCTTTCCCTGGATGATATTTGATGGCACAGACGTAATCATTCAGAAGCTCGACCCATTGACGCTGTCACATGTTCAGCTCCTTCTGATCGAATATGTGTTGGAGGCTCTTGTGGTTAGTGAAGATCGTACACTTCGTCCCATAGAGATAATGCCTCCAGATCTTTAGAGCAAAAACCACTGCCCCGCAAGACCAAGAAACTGGCGCACCTCTGTAGGAGTCTTAGGAGCCTCCCACTTTTTGATTGCATCAATCTTGGCAGGATCGACATGTATCCCTGCCTTGTTAACCACATGTCCTAGAAACTGAACTTCTCGAATCCAAAAGTCACATTTAGATAATTTCGCGTACAGCTGCTCATTTCTCAAGAGTTCCAAAATCAGCTGCAGGTGTTGCTCGTGCTCTTCCTGGCTCTTTGAATAAATCAGTATGTCATCTATGAACACTATAACGAATTTGTCCAAATAAGGCTTACACACGCGGTTCATGAACACAGCCGGTGTATTGGTTAGGCCAAATGGCATTACCAAAAAATCATAATGTCCATAACAAGTTCGAAAGGCTGTCTTCGCCACATCCTCCTCTCGGACTCTCAGTTGATGGTATCCTGACCTCAAGTCAATCTTAGAATAGAAACTCGACCCTTGTAGTTGGTCGAACAAGTCATCAATACGAGGCAAAGGGTAGCGGTTCTTAACCTGTAAGACCCTAACCCGAAATCATGCGGTTAACGACTAATCTTAAGGGTTTTGACCTTACGTAAAACCACCGCTGATTAAAACTTTTAAAATTATGAGAATCTTAAACCGTTTCGATCAATACATTTTTTTTATTTCCATAGGTTTTACATTTTTAGCTATTAAAAATAAAGTAGGTTTCACAATTCTTAACGGGAGTATCTTGAATCTTTTGCGAAAGCCTGATGAGTGTTCGGGTGTGTTCGGTTCTTCTCGCGACTCGATCCTTCCTCCGGGATTTCCATCACATGTTTACCTAGCACCATTATACAAATAATGGTTAGTGGGATTACCAATAATGCATTTACTATAGAAGGAGTATCGTTACACATCAATATGGAACGATCCAGACCAAACGGCCAAAAATAAAATTTTTAACAAATTGACTTAGAAGGCCTGAACGGCCGTTCATCCAGAGTGAACGGTCGTTCACTGGGCCACGAACAACAACAAGCTGATCAGAAGGTCTGAACGGCTGTTCACCGTGAGTGAACGGTCGTTCACTGGGCCAAAGCCCCTTTTGACAATTCTAAAAGCATAAGATTCATATTGTCATCCCAATGTTTTGACCCATTAACTTGGTCGAAAGGCTGTAAGCCCTTATGGACTTAGTTTTCCATCAATTCCAATATTTCCTCACAATTAGTAATTGTTAGGCGCATTAGCGCGCATAGGACATAGTTATGTAAACGACTTACCGATTTGGCACCCACACTTCATGTGGGTGGTTTTCATACCCATACTACTTCGCCCAAGGCATTTATTTAACTACCGACTTACCAGATAGCGTTGTTCCATTCCAAACCTTGATAACTCTTGTCCATAATACTTGGCATCATGTGCCCCATTTCCAAATGCTCACCTGTGGATGACTTCCTCGACACACATTAGAATTTGGGATCCGAATGGTGACACATCACCATTTGACCCATTTATATATTTTGAAACTCAATGCTTGATATACAAGCATTAAGTACCGGGTCCCAATGGTGAGAACATCGCCACTTGACCCGCTCATGAGTTGCATACTTCGGACGCAACACTAACTTTGTTACTTACCATACACTATTTCTATTTTAGTCTAACATGAATGAACCCACTTAAGGTGTTTTGCCTTGTTTCCATATATCGACTTTTTAATCGTCATAATCAAGTTATAGCCTAACTCTTCAAGATTTACCCTGTTTAATATATTTCATTTCTTGGGTGCACATGTCACCTCATTGATTGTCATAAGGTAGTTTATACATAAACTCATATGTTTAGACCCGCTTAGTGATTTTCACCACTCGGGGTCCTACCTTTCTCCCATAACTAAGTTTAAACGATTAACACGCAATGCATAAGTCATGATATTTAGTATAATAACGTAAGCAACACTTACCTTGTATCCTTGCGAGCTTCATGCTTGTACTTGTATTTGTTCGACCCGTTCCTCTCCAAGCTCCTACCTAAGCTTGTCAGAGTCAAACTACCACATTGTATCCACAAGATGATTAGATTAGTCAACCATTAACATGACTATCACACCTTATGAATTCACACACACTTCTTCATCAAAGCATGCTATATAATAATAAACAACTAGTTTTTGTTTCATGAATTTTTCCATTCACTAACCGTTTGACCCGTTAGTGAAGTTACATATAAAAAAACTAGGTAATAAATGGTTTTGAACGCTTTAAGTATATCACATAAGTTGCTCTATGTCCTAAGAATCAACACTTCATGCCCAAAGCAAGTATGTATATGATCTTATGCCCCCTTTTTGATTAATAAGATTAATAATGTGCAGCGATTTTCTATACAGCTGCTGTATTTGACCCTTTTAACCTATTTAAAATCCGAATTAGTTGAACATGTTCAAAGATGGATTATGCTTCGCTCAAAGACCTTTCCAGGCGTATAAAGAACACCTCCTAACGATTTTTCTATGATTTTATATGAATATTTTAAGATCAGGTCAGCAACTATATTATGTGCAGCGATTTCCTTTTCAGCTACTGTAATTGACCATTTTGACCCATTTAAAGTCCGAATTAGTTGAACATGTTCAAAGATGGATTGTGCTTCGTGCAAAGACCTTTCCAGGCGTATAAAGAACACCTCCTAACGATTTTTCTATGATTTTATATGAATATTTTAAGATCAGGTCAGCAACTATATTTTTATTTTCACAGCTTTCAAAGCTTCTGCCCAGCTGTTCTAATTCACCTTTTCGACCCGTTTAACAACTATATTAACTTCATATGATTGAAAACAGCAAGAATTTACTCGATAAGCTTTCCGAAAAGGTATAGAACACCCAAATCGGATAAACGGTTGATTTTATATGATTTTCCTTAAGATTAATCAAAATCTATATAAAAGCTACGAAAATCATGTTTAGGGTCCTCTCAAGTTCGACTTCCCTAGCTTTCATTCTTGACACCTATTTCATGATTATTACACCTAGGTGCGTTCATGGCATATGACACCATATGATTCATAAATGTTTATGTTTATGCATCACTAGCAAACTCACAAGTTTAACAAGTTTGACACAATTGGTTACTCTTTCAAGCATTTCATCAAACACCTTATATGCTTAAGTTTCCCAAAACTAAGATCATGACTAATTATTATTCTACCTTTACCAATCATCAATTAACCACAATTTGGTTACTAATAAGATCCAACATCATCATCTAGTGCAACTAAGCAAGTGCGATTAAACAAATCACCTCTAAACCATTAGGGATGATCAAACATTACACATAACTCCTCAATTTCATGAACCTAACCTAATTGAGCCAAAACCCACTTTATGTTAAGTATGAACATAATCAATTACAAATATAATATGTGATTCATAACCAAATTAGACATGATTGAGGCTCCCTAAAGCTAGAGAAACCCCTAACAACAAGAAATCTCACGTTTTATCAAACTCGAGATTTTCATCAAAATCAAAAACGAATTATAATATCAAATTCTACCAAATAAAAGGTACCTTGATGTTCCATAGGCCTTAGATAACTCGTTTCTTGCTAATGCACTGAAAAACCCCTTGATTTGGCTTGGATTCAAGCATGTTCTTGTGTTTAGGGTTTGCTTGTTGAAGGAGATGTGTTCTCCTGATGTTTTTTTTTTTTCGTAACACACACATGTGTTTATTGTTTTATATTTTTTTTATTAATAATAATCAACTTCATCACATTGGCAACTATAGCCCCTCAACTAACCCACAAGGTCATTTCCTTATAAGACTAACTAGTCAAGTTAGTTTTTTTTCCCTATATCATTTGCTCTTTTATATAACTAATAACATTAACTAGGTTATTTCAATATTGGAACATAACCCTCATTTTTATTGTTTAAGTCTCATTTCATTATTTTGCTAATCACGCCTAATGGCATAATTAGACGAACAAATGGTTTTTGGGTGTTACAAGTCTACCCCCCTTAAAGAGGTTTCGTCCTCGAAACCTTTCTTGTGTTGTTGCTTTGGTCACACCAAATAACCTTAGTGTCTCTAATCAATTTTGAGCACCGCTCAATCCCTTAACATTATATAGTCTAATGAGTAGTACTATATACTTTAGTGTTTTGTATCCCTTTACTCGGCTTTCTAGCTTTTATTATATGGAAGCCTTAGCTTTCATAATATGACTTGAGTCATTCTATTCTTTCGGTTAACTAGGGACAATATCTACATACTTACCCCCCCTTACCCGACATTTTAGCTACTTATGTTCTTCATAGGCTTTCCTTAGAACCGTAGGCTATTTCCCGTTTACTATTATCCCGAAGGATGTAATGATTAAAAGGTCCATTCTATCATACCCCATAAGGCATCTGCTGGGTTACTTGATTCCATTATGTATACGTACATATGCCTATGCATTTATTAACAACAAGTAATTTATCTCGGTTTCCATGACTAACCTGGCTTTTTAACATAGCCGTTTTCTAACCCCTTGGACTCGTCCCCGAATCCAACTCTCGTTTATTTTTGGTTTGCTAGAGTGTTATAGACAAACCTTGCTTGACATTAACATTTTCCTTTATTTGGCTAATCCTATTTTAAGAATTTTCCATTTATTTGGTTTCCCCAAGTTCTCGTTTTGCTAACTCGATTGGTTGTCATTGCCCCCAACCGACCCGTTTAAAGACCTTTGATTTTCAGAGTTCAAATTTTTTATTTACTTATTTGGAACGTTTATTTTCCAAAAATCCCTTCTTTTCTGATTTTCTGATCCCAATATAAGCTGAGGTCAGTTTCCTTTTCATAATGACACCATATATATTTTCTTTCATCATTTTTACTTAGCGCGAGCGTCATACTTGACTTTCGCGCCTTATCAGTTCACTTCTTCTTTCTATTTTCCATTTTATCAACCATGATCATAAGATCATGATTGTTTTCTTTCTGTTTTCTGCTTTATCAACCATGATCATAAGATCATGATTGTTTTCTTAGGCAATCAGGCCCCGTGGGTCGTTTATACTTCAGTTCCTATGCCAAGATCACTATGGTAGCTTTAAAACTCACCATAGTGTACATATCATCTATTTTTCCACATGAGTCCGTAGAGTCCATGTGTCTTTTACTCACCTGTTCTTTCTATTTTCAGCTTTACCAACCATTATCCTAAGATCATGATTGTTTTCTTTGGCAATCACCTAAGTTTTTACGGCCCCGCGGGTCGTTTATACTTCGGTTTCACATGCCCAAAATTTTGTCACTGACCCGAAAGTCCAGTTGACCCATGGGTTTATCACGGCCCATGTCCGTTGTCTGTCTTTGTTAACTCGTACTGAATACTGTCCTCTATGCTAGCCCAGCGTATTTCAGCTGGTGCCTCGCTTAAGGTTTTGCATGGATTGCATCCCTGTCGTGTTAGACAGTGGACTACATCCGAACGCGTCCTTCAAAGAATGAAGGCTTTTCCCCCGACACCTCACACTTACTAAGCCTTTCCTACATAGATTGCAAATGTATTAATTATAAGAAACCCATCGTGTCATATGTTTAACACTTACCTGGCCAGGGTAAGTGTAACGACCCTGGCAGTCGGTGCCGGGTTGTTGGGTCGGGTTATCGGAGCTACGCAGCGGAATTCAGGATAATAACAGTCTTGACTCTTCCAGGATCCACGTCATCATATCTGTTGGGTTACCTGAACACATGCCAAAAATAGTTTCTGTCAACATAAAGTTGGTGAGGTCGTGTATTTTATAAAGCGAATGGCCAGTTCGTTATTGATAATTCTTTTAGAACATTCTTTTATAAACATGCTTTACAGTTATAATTCTGAGGGGACAATATATTCTATTATATTAATTCGATTATATGTCCATCCTAATATATTATTCCGTTTATATTCTATTAGTTGCCATTCCTATCGATGGTACCACTCTGTTTGTGGTAAATATAATTATTCCTACCCTCTACTCGGGTAAGACTGGTTCTTGTCCTCTAGTTGGACAAGAAAGGAAATGGCGATATACCGGTCAGTATTGTCCTAGTCGTTTCTATTATCCCCTTTTCTATTATATTTCCTTTATAAAATCTATTATGTAAAGCATTTCTATATTTTCCTTATAAATGACATGTATTTCCCCGAAAACGCTTAATAAAACAGTAAAAGTGGGGAGTTCACGATACTCACAGGTTTGCGTTATATCTTCTGCTAATCTTCTTATTACAATTATATTTCATATATATATTGATACGTTTTACGCGTGAGACTTGTTAGATTGTAATATTTAGGATATATATCATATATACAATTTATACATATAGAATTCGGTATATATTAGATAGTCCTAAATTCGGGGTTTATTATTGACACGACACGGACATCCTAAATCTAGCTGGCCATTACAGCTTGGCACTCGTAGCTAATAAAGCTGGCCATTACAGCTTGGCACACGAACCTAAAGAACTCTAGACACGAACTTACCCGGATGCTGGTTCAGCAGAGCATATTATTATTAACCCAAGTCTAGTATATCGTTTTACATATCGAATCGTATATATATAAACGTATATATTTTATATATAATTATTATTCTCTTATTATTATTATCAAGTCCGTACGTTATTCGTATTATATATATTCGTATAATTCTAATAATCCTCGTCTATTTATTGGACCGGGTTCTATTCCGGGTGTTGACCGAGTCACTGAGTCGACTCGGTATCGGGTTCAATCTCACCGAATCAGTTATTGGTACCTCACAAGCAAATATAACCATTATGTTAATAATATATTATAAAATACTTAACCAATCAATCTATATAACTGATACTTACCGGATATGTGACCGGAAGTTATATAAAACCGGGTATCGGACCCGTCTTCTAAATCGGTAATCGGTACCTTATCAGTGATTCATCGGCATATAGCCGGAGACTAACTATAATACTAACAAAAGGTGGGTTAAGACCCGATGACATGGTAGCCTGTTCACCGGACCACGGTCACCGGAACCGGTGACTGCTTAACGATTCAGATGAGGAACGGGTCCAAGGTTTGGGGTAACGACTACGGGCCATGAACAGAGGGATGGTTTAACGAACACAAACCAGCAACAGAAGGATGAGTGACCGGATGGTTTACCGGTTGGGTCCGATAGGTGGTTATTGGTGACAGTCACCATCACCGGTGACTGTCCGGCTTCGTTAACAGAAACAGAAAGACGGACAGGGTGGTTTATCAGATTGTAATCAGAATCAGAGAAGGGTTCTTGGTGGTCACAGACGACAGTCACCAAGACCGGTGACTGTCTTAGGTTTGATCAACAGAACAGAGGTTTGGTTCTCGGAATCCCTATCGGAGATTATACTGACCCGACGGCAGTCACCAAGTCTTGGTGACTACCCGATTACAAAGATGGAGGGTGATTATTGATTATTATTGGAACAGAAAGGGAAAGGATTGTGATTCGGTTATGGTTATGGATTGGGATCTGAGAAGCGATGAGGGTTGTTGGTTGGTTTGTATGAATTCAAGAGGGTGTTTGCCGGAGGAGACGAACGCCGGAGATGGAGGCGGCGGCGGCCGGAGATGGTCACCGGACCTGTGACCTTGATGGAGCTCTCATGTGTGTGTATCTGCTCGTGAGTTTCTGCAGACAGAGAGAGAGAGAGAGAGAAGGGATTCTATAGGTGAAGACAAATAGAGGGGTGTTTGGCTACAGGGATAATAGCTGGGACTCGGGTGTTTGGTAATGGTTATAACAGCAGAACAAAAGGCGTTTGGCAACGAATTTTCTAGCAGATAAGGATCGTTTAACCGAGATAATAAAATTCAATAATTATTACCTATATAACCGGTTGAAACGTTTGGTCGTGAGATTCGAACTGGAATATTTTAATAAGTAATCGGGTGGTCAGGTACGACCCGACCCGTTTTAAGAGACCCGTAACACCTCGAGGTGTTACAGTAAGTAATTCGCATATGGTACACACGGACTTGTTATAATTAAGGCATCACACCCTATGCAAGCAAATTTTCAGCTCATGCTTGTGTCCCCTATTTTATTTGGTAAAACATTTCCTTGATATTTATTGGATATTTGGTTTTACCTGTACTAATTTAAAACCAATGACGTATTTTCGTTTCATAAAGCTTTGTGTGATCACACTCCTTGGTATGATCACAACGCCTTTCTAGCATCCTTTGATTTTTAAACATTAGTTTGGGATGATTACCCCCAACCCGGTCTCGATGTTCAAGTTACGTTCGTGTATTGATTGTTCACTAGTCTGAACAATGCACATTTCTCATTTAGCTTCTTGCTTGCGTATGCAAGTACCACCCTTCATGTGTTGCTTGCATACTAATACGCTTAATATAATTTAGAGCGTGTATCTGATTAATACTTGCCATTGTGTTCCCTTTTGTTATCAATCCGCTAGTCCGAGTCGCCACTTGACTTGGTCCTTAGTAAGCATGCTTTCAGCCGTGCTCCCGAACCCTCCGCCACCTCGTTGGGTGAATCATTCGGTCGTATCTCGATCGAATAAAATGTTCTCATCCCTGTCACATTTACAATTCCAATTGATTAGTAACATGACATGTCGGTATTAGTATGCATCTTTACATTAATATTGTTAGAATTCTTGTTACGCAAGAATTTCGTTACCCGAATAAATCTTTGGATAGGCTTCATGCCACCCGACCATTTCCTTACCAAGATGTTGTGATAGCATGTATCTACACGATATCACTATTGATCATATATAACAATCCCCGATCAAACCGGATTGTTATTGTAAATGGTACTTACCGGATTCCTCGATCAAGCCCCGAACCGAACACCCTTCAACACTTGAGCGCACAGTTTGAGTCCAAGTATCCTTCTTGATACTCGGATCCCTCAAACCAATGGCTCTGATACCACTTGTAAGACCCTAACCCGAAATCATGCGGTTAACGACTAATCTTAAGGGTTTTGACCTTACGTAAAACCACCCTCGATTAAAACTTTTAAAATTATGAGAAACTTAAACCGTTTTGATCAATAAATTTTTTTTATTTCCATAGGTTTTACATTTTTAGCTATTAAAAATAAAGTAGGTTTCACAATTCTTAACGGGAGTATCTTGAATCTTTTGCGGAAGCCTGATGAGTGTTCGGGTGTGTTCGGTTCTTGTCGCGACTCGATCCTTCCTCCGGGATTTCCATCACATGTTTACCTAGCACCATTATACAAATAATGGTTAGTGGGATTACCAATAATGCATTTACTATAGAAGGAGTATCGTTACACATCAATATGGAACGATCCAGACCAAACGGCCAAAAATAAAATTTTTAACAAATTGACTCAGAAGGCCTGAACGGCCGTTCACCCAGAGTGAACGGTCATTCACTGGGCCACGAACAGCAACAAGCTGATCAGAAGGTCTGAACGGCTGTTCACCCTGAGTGAACGATCGTTCACTGGGCCAAAGCCCCTTTTGATAATTCTAAAAGCATAAGATTCTGACAATTCTAAAAGCATAAGATTCATATTGTCATCCCAATGTTTTGACCCATTAACTTGGTCGAAAGGCTGTAAGCCCTTATGGACTTAGTTTTCCATCAATTCCAATATTTCCTCACTATTAGTAATTGTTAGGCGCATTAGCGCGCATAGGACATAGTTATGTAAACGACTTACCGATTTGGCACCCACACTTCATGTGGGTGGTTTTCATACCCGTACTACTTCGCCCAAGGCATTAATTTAACTACTGACTTACCAGATAGCGTTGTTCCGTTCCAAACCTTGATAACTCTTGTCCATAATACTTGGCATCATGTGCCCCATTTCCAAATGCTCACCTGTGGATGACTTCCTCGACACACATTAGAATTTGGGATCCGAATGGTGACACATCACCATTTGACCCATTTATATATTTTGAAACTCAATGCTTGATATACAAGCATTAAGTACCGGGTCCCAATGGTGAGAACATCGCCACTTGACCCGCTCATGAGTTGCATACTTCGGACGCATTGTATCCACAAGATGATTAGATTAGTCAACCATTAACATGACTATCACACCTTATGAATTCACACACACTTCTTCATCAAAGCATGCTATATAATAATAAACAACTAGTTTTTGTTTCATGAATTTTTCCATTCACTAACCGTTTGACCTGTTAGTGAAGCTACATATAAAAAAACTAGGTAATAAATGGTTTTGAACGCTTTAAGTATATCACATAAGTTGCTCTATGTCCTAAGAATCAACACTTCATGCCCAAAGCAAGTATGTATATGATCTTATGCCCCCTTTTTTATTAATAACATTAATAATGTGCAGCGATTTTCTATACAGCTGCTGTATTTGACCCTTTTGACCCATTTAAAATCCGAATTAGTTGAACATGTTCAAAGATGGATTATGCTTCGCTCAAAGACCTTTTCAGGCGTATAAAGAACACCTCCTAACGATTTTTCTATGATTTTATATGAATATTTTAAGATCAGGTCAGCAACTATATTATGTGCAGCGATTTCCTTTTCAGCTGCTGTAATTGACCATTTTGACCCATTTAAAGTCCGAATTAGTTGAACATGTTCAAAGATGGATTGTGCTTCGTGCAAAGACCTTTCCAGGCGTATAAAGAACACCTCCTAAAGATTTTTCTATGATTTTATATGAATATTTTAAGATCAGGTCAGCAACTATATTTTTATTTTCACAGCTTTCAAAGCTTCTGCCCAGCTGTTCTAATTCACCTTTTCGACCCGTTTAACAACTATATTAACTTCATATGATTGAAAACAGCAAGAATTTACTCGATAAGCTTTCCGAAAAGGTATAGAACACCCAAATCGGATAAACGGTTGATTTTATATGATTTTCCTTAAGATTAATCAAAATCTATATAAAAGCTACGAAAATCATGTTTAGGGTCCTCTCAAGTTCGACTTCCCTAGCTTTCATTCTTGACACCTATTTCATGATTATTACACCTAGGTGCGTTCATGGCATATGACACCATATGATTCATAAATGTTTATGTTTATGCATCACTAGCAAACACACAAGTTTAACAAGTTTGACACAATTCGTTACTCTTTCAAGCATTTCATCAAACACCTTATATGCTTAAGTTTCCCAAAACTAAGATCATGACTAATTATTATTCTACCTTTACCAATCATCAATTAACCACAATTTGTTTACTAATAATGTCCAACATCATCATCTAGTGCAACTAAGCAAGTGCGATTAAACAAATCACCTCTAAACCATTAGGGATGATCAAACATTACACATAACTCCTCAATTTCATGAACTTAACCTAATTGAGCCAAAACCCACTTTATGTTAAGTATGAAAATAATCAATTACACATATAATATGTGATTCATAACCAAATTAGACATGATTGAGGCTCCCTAAAGCTAGAGAAACCCCTAACAACAAGAAATCTCACGTTTTATCAAACCCGAGATTTTCATCAAAAACAAAAACGAATTATAATATCAAATTCTACCAAATAAAAGGTACCTTGATGTTCCATAGGCCTTAGATAACTCGTTTCTTGCTAATGCACTGAAAAACCACTTGATTTTGCTTGGATTCAAGCATGTTCTTGTGTTTAGGGTTTGCTTGTTGAAGGAGATGTGTTCTCTTGATGTTTTTTTTTCCGTAACACACACATGTGTTTATTGTTTTATATTTTTTTTACTAATAATAATCAACTTCATCACATTGGCAACTATAGCCCCTCAACTAACCCACAAGGTCATTTCCTTATAAGACTAACTAGTCAATTTAGTTTTTTTTTCCCTATATCATTTGCTCTTTTATATAACTAATAACATTAACTAGGTTATTTCAATATTGGAACATAACCCTCATTTTTATTGTTTAAGTCTCATTTCATTATTTTGCTAATCACGCCTAATGGCATAATTAGACGAACAAATGGTTTTTGGGTGTTACACGTCACTTTGTTCAACTCCCGATAATCAATACACATGCGGAAACTCTCATCCTTCTTCTTAACAAACAGAATTGGGGCTCCCTATGGCGAAGAACTGGGTCTAATAAAGCCCCTATCCAATAGCTCTTGGAGTTGGGTAGACAGTTATTGAAGTTCGCCTGGTGCTAGGCGGTATGGTGCACGTGCAACTGGAGCTGTTCCAGGTGCAAGATCAATTTGAAACTCCACTTGACGAACAGGTGGAAGTCCAGGTATTTCCATTGGGAAAACATCTGGGAAATCTCAGACTACTGGGATGTCCTCAATCTTAGTTTCAGCTTTAGCTCGAGTGTCAGATATGTTAGCCAGAATGGCTGGACAACCCTTTTGAATACACTTCTGGGCTTTCATGAAGGAGATGATACCCACCATGGCACCACCACGATCACCCTGTATAGATAAAAGTTCTCCACTTGGGAGGGGGGACACGAACAATCTTCTCCTGACAGAGAATTTCAGCGTGTTGCTTGGACAACCAGTCCATGCCAACCACGGGATCAAAGCTTCCTAGGGTGATAGGTAAAAGGTTGATGGCAAACAATTGCCCATCTAGATCAAGCTTACAGTCACGATGAATAGGGGTTACTTCAACAGGCTTCCTATCAGCTAACTCTATAGTGTACGGGGTATTAAGAAGAGTAGGAACCATCCCTAATTGTTTGCTAAGTTTCGATGACACCAAAACTATAGTCCGCACCAGTATCATATAAAACAGAAGCGAGAGTGTAGTTTAGGGAACACGTACCCGTCATGGCATTGTTATCGGTCCTAGCTTCCCCAGAGCCAATCACAAATGTCCTTCCACGAGCCCCATTGTTGTTGTCGTTGTTGTTGTTGAAGGACGTATACCTCACACTATCCCACGTTCTCTTGCTATCGCCAAAAATAGAAGATGAAGCACCATGCTTCGAAAAAGTACCATGCTCAACAGTCTCGTCAGTGAGTTTGCGAGCCAGGTGAAAGATTTGTTAGATTCTGGGTAGGTGAGCTGCAGTGGCCATGCCACGAATCTGAGGGACCCACCCTTTTGGTATGAAGTTCGATCCGCTGGTAAGGTTGGTTAATTAGATTCGAGCATATAGTAGCTAACTCCTGTAGCTTGGTAGTGTAGGTGTCGATCTCAGACCCAACTGTCTTTAGATAACAAATTTCTAAATTTCGTCACGAGGGTTACATTCTCCACCCAAGTATCTGTAACTCATCGAGTGTGCATGTAGCATACATTACCCCATCCTGCTTGAGGCAATTGCACATGGCAAAGACTTATACTATCGAAGCAATCAGACGGTCCCCTTCAGTTCCGTTGGAGTTATCGAGGTTTACAACCAATAAAAGCCTTGAAAATACGTTAACGGGTTGTTGTTGCGGCATGTGCGTTCCAGGAATAAGGAAGTTCAAATGCTAAAGTCAAGGGAAAGGAATGATTTAGCAACTTAGATCTTTACTAGCTTGTAAATATGCGAGGGCCTCAACCACCCTATTGTTGATCATAAGAATTCACTCTTATCTAGGTTTACAAAAGAAAAGGAAAGAGAATACTAGCAAGGAAGGGTAGGAGCAAATCGTCGCCACGCTCTGTCAAGATAGTAGAGCCTTCATCCTCACTTTCCATGTGTTCGTCCTGCTCAGGTTTTCCTTCCATCCCTTCTCCTTCCTTCTTCGCAGGTGTCAGTGTTATATGGAACTCGTCGTGTATAGTATCCAACTCCGGTCCTGTGTAATTCAGTTCAGTTTTCAGCTGCACCACTCGTTCCTCCAATCATGACTGTCAGTCATTAGCAGGTTTCATCTCCCTTTGAGATATTGCACTATGTCGCAGACTTTACACAACTCCTCAAGAGTGTGAGCAACAAGTCCTGATCTGATGTGTCTCCGAGAAACAGGGATAGGCAAGTTATACGTTCGCCCGCTCGTACTAGGCGTAAAATACTAAAGTAAGAAATAAATTCTATATGTGTAACCCAGTCTCGTCTGAGTTTCAAATGAGAGTAAGGAATATCAAGCGACAAGGAACAGGAACTAATTGTCTCCTTGCTAAAAGAAAAAGGATAAGTCTCAACATTTGACTTTCTTCTAATTTGATTCGGTTTAATGGTATCACGTCATGCGCAACGTGCAGCTTCCTGTGTACGTGCGCCATAACCCTCGCAAGGGCTCTCTCCCCTATACTATTGTTGTTTCCTCATCCATGAGGTTTGTTAGGATACTAATCCCCGTAATGCGCCGCCTGGTGTAACCCTGGGTCCCCCACCAGTGACGTGTTCAGAATCAGGTTTAGAACTAGAAGATAACATATCTCCTGAAATCACGTGTTGTAGATATTTGTAGCTAAAAGCTAGTTGTGTACTTAAGCTGTGAGTGTACTAATACTTATGCTATGATGATTATAGACTAGACTCAACATGCAGTCCTAGTTCACTATAACTAATACTTATGCTATGATGTTTTAAGGAAGATTAAAACACAAGAGATTGAAGGTTATACCACAAGCTCTTCAAAACAATCAAACGAATGCTCTTGAAGCTTCCTGATCGATGGTCTTGCGCCTTAGCAGGTGTTAGGGGTTGATATTTTTGTAACTAGGTGTAAGGGGGCAATTAGGGTTTGAGTTTAGGGGATACATGAGGCTTAAGGTTGCTTAAATACTAGTTTAAGTCGGTTTGGTGATAGCTGGCACCCGCGCGCGGCCGCTAGAAGCCTGTGAGCGGCCACTCACAGCTCTTCGGCCCGCGTCGGGTTGCCTGCTTCATCGTACAACATGTTTTTATCGATGTTTTTGCTATTTTGGACCATAATAAGTGTAACCCCATGTGTTAAGACCCCAACCATCCTACCGGTCCACCTATTACGATTTTTATTAACGTATTCGGTTTAAGCTCACGTAATCACATACAGTTTGCACATAGTTTCACAGAGTATCATAGAAGCACATAATTGCAATCAATTTCAATCAATTAATTCACAATTATTTAATTTCATTGTTCACCAACGTCCGAAGTTCACTACTCATGTATACAGTCTGGTAATTCCCTGAATTACCACTTCATGTGGTTATTAACCTATAACTATGCAACGTGTGTCCTATCTAGCTAACCCTAGTTAAGTAGAATGCAAGGAATGTAACTAGAGTTTAGTTAAAGTGAGAACCTGAAATTGCGGGGTATCACAATATTTTTCCCGAACCATCATCAAAATTCACCGATACTCTACTAACTGATTCAGCGTAAAACCACCTCACCACATGCAGCGGCTCTTCCTCTTCATCTTCTCCAAACTTGATATCAAACTTTCCCTGTAATCTGAATTCTTGAAAACTACAAAGTTCCTTTGTTTTTCCAACTTCATAAACTTGTCGTTGGAATTCATCATCCATTTCAAGGATGGCTTTCCTTGATCCAAATACGAAACTTGTGTTATCGCACATTTGTTTAACAATTATACTACTCAGAATATAAAAAACATAAACAGACAACTGTTATGCTCTGCTTAGTGAATAACAAATTAAAGAGCCATTCTACTGTTAAAAGAAAAACTGTATTTCTTAATGTTTGTTGCTTACACGATACCAGTTAATAATATTGATTAGATGTTTAATAACTATTACAACCACGGAAACATAAATCTACAGACGGATTAAAGTTCTGTTGAGATAACACATATTAAAACAAAAAAGAGGATCACCAAATTAAAAAGTAAATCTAATGTTGAACTTTTTTTTTAATTAGAATAAGAATCATATCATAAAGGGTAAATTACATAAGGATAGTCGGTAGGTGGCAACAAGTTGCGCCGCCACCCTTTTCTGGATAGAAAATCCCAATCTACTAAAAACAAACCCCCGCCCTCGGTTCTCCAATATCATGTTATGTAGAATAATACAAGTATAGACGACGTCCATGATCCTCTCTCGTGTCCAAAACCTTATTGGGTTGGCAATCAATGCAAATCTTTTTTTAAGAACGCCAAACGCTCTTTCAATATCTTTTCTTGCCGACTCTTGTTTCTTTGTAAAGTACTTGCGTTTGTCTTCAAGTTGTGATGAGAAAGCTTGAACAAGTGTCGCCCATTCGTTGTAAATACCATTAACCAAATAGTAGCCGTACTTGAAATTTACATTGTTAGCGTAAAACGATTGGGGCGGCTCAACCCCGTCGATAATGTTACCGAATATAGGTGATTGGTCGATAACATTTAGGTCGTTATTTGACCCGGCAACTCCGAAAAAAGAATGCCAAAACCAAAGATCATGCGAGGCCACCGCTTCAAGTATGATACTCGGTCCATAATGATCACCCCGATGAAACTGACCTCGCCAGGCCGTAGGACACATAGCCTAACCAACATGCGTACAATCTAGACTACCAAGCATGCCGGGAAACCCATGTTTTTCACCATGAACCTCGTATATGCGTTGGATATCATACATGGTTGGTTTACGCAAATACCGTCATGAGTAAATAGATATGATCCCTACGCAAATATATATATATATATATATAGGGTAGGGATCATACGAGAACCAACTTTAGGGAGAGAACCAGAGAACCATTGTCAACACAAACAAAAAAAAACCTAAAAACCCCACCTTCACCCCCTAAAAACCTAAACCCACCCACCTCACTCCCTAAAAACCTAAACCCCCATCCCCCACACCGCCCCAACCCCCCCCCCCCCCCCAATTGTGAAATGCACATGTGCAGCTAACCCCACACCCCCAAAAACCAAAACGCTCCATCCCATCCCCCCAAAAAGATACCCCCCTCTTCCACCATACCCAAAAACTAAACCCTAAAGCTAAACCCATTAAAAAACTTAACTATAATAGTGAAATGCATATGTGCATGTAGTACAATTATCTTATTTTATAGTTTTATATAGGGGTTTTTTTAAGTTTATTCACCAACAACCACAAAAAACCTAACCTCATTCCCATCATACCTAAAAACTAAACCCTAAAGCTAAACTCATGAAAAAAAAACCTAACTATAATAGTGAAATGCACTTCGCGTTTATTTAAAGATCATTGAATAAATTTTTTTTCACCTTATATATCATGTCACGTCCATTTAATGATCATTTCATTATGGCAATTGATAATTTATTCAAAAGTGTGCTCTAATAGTGAAATGCACATGTGCATACGGTATATGACGTAAAAAATGCCATTTTTTTGTTTTTTTTATTTTTTTTGTATTTTTTTGTATTTTTTTTCAGAAAGATTAACACTAAAAAAACATTTTGGTGTTTTTACTTTTTTTATTTTTTAGGTTATATAATTTTTTTATTATTTTTTTTTTATTTTTTGGTGTAGGGTTTTTGTGTTCACACTTGGTTCTTTGGTTCTCTCCCTAAATAGTGGTTCTCAAATGATCCAAATCCTATATATATATATATATACACACACACATACATATTTTAAAAACGACATTTGATAATAAAAGTGTAAAAAATATGTGAGTAAACTATGTATAGAGATATACCTTGACAAAAATAATGAAGAGAGTCGCGCGCAACTTTTTCGGACATCGCAATATACTCGTCCATTGCGTTCGATGCAAGCCCGTAGGCTAGCTACCTATTAGCGGCCGTACATTTTTGTACGGAGGTGAACCCTAGTCGGCCCCTTGCGTCTTCTCTTTGTTGGAAAAAGGATAATGCTCCGACAAATCATTTGATAGGCGCATGAATAATTGTCTACTCATTCGAAAGCGTCGCCTAAAATGATCTTCAGTATACACAGGATCCGGGCTGAAGTAGTGTCGATACAAAGTATCGTTTGCTCTCTCTCTATCACGGTCAAGCGCCGGTTGTCTCGTTAGCACCGGAGTCCTTCGTCTTCGATACCGGGCTATCGGGTATTCAATCGTTATCCTACCCATTTCCATAAACAACTCGTCTTCTTCGAACGAGTCGGACGAAGAAAAATCGTTCCATTGCAAGGCCATTTTGTAGTGAGTGATAGAAATTTTTTATGGTTTGTGTGGTGTGAGGATTGCAAATTTTTTGATTTGTTTGCCAAAAATAGCCAGTCGGCCACCAACGGTCGTTAGCCAACGGCTATATTCAGGGACGAAGGATAAGAAGGGCCAGGGGTGGCCCTGGCCCCCCTGTTTTCTGGCGCAGTGGTATAAATTTGCGATTTTCATAGGTAAATTGAGTCCAGCTTAAGTTCGGCCCCCACCGATTTGCCACTACCGATCGAAAAAAATTAAGTCCGGCCCCCACCGATTCCGAAACCAAGCTTCGCCACTGGCTATATTGACCAGCCAACAGTCATATTTGACCCGCTACCACACGCGAGTGTGGTAGCTTTGGCTAGCTCGCGAGACCGATAAAGCATGGGTGTTATGGTGCCAGCTATCCATGTGTACTAATTTGTGGCTCTCGGCTGATTGCTCACGGGCCACAACAGATAGTCTGAGAGTTAACTAAGTTTGATACGATGTACATACATACATATATCCTTGCACCTATTTTTCTATGTATTAATTGCATCTAAAAAGTGCTTAGAATGCTGAAATATAAGTATGAACTTCTGCTAGTAAAAAAAAAAAAAAAGTATGAACTTCTCAGCGTATTTTTAGAGTATTGCAGTTGATATTGAAATATTTAATATCCACAAAAATTATTCCATATTTTAGTAACAACTTTAATATCTACGTCTACCAATTTGTGGCTCGCGGCTGATTGCTTGAAGGCCACAACAGATAGTCTGAGGGTTAACTAAGTTTGATACGATGTACATACATGCATATATCCTTGCACCTATTTTTCTATGTATTAATTGCACCTAAAAAGTGCTTAGAGTTAGAATACTGAAAAAAAAGTAAGAACTTCTCAGCATATTTTTAGAATATTGCAGTTGATATTGAAATGTTTAATATCCACGAAAATTATTCCATATTTTAGTAATAACTTTAATGTGAAATAATGAAAATATTGTCTGTTTATGGATCAATCAAAACGAATTTGTTATGATACTATATTTCAAAACGAATATATATGTTTCTAAACGAATATATATATATATATATATATATATATATATATATATATATATATATATATATATATATATATATATATATATAGGTTTAGGATCATGTACAAAACCTATTTTTTGTGAGAAGTGTGAGAACCAATATGGGAGTAACATGTGGCACAAGGTGTTTGGGCATTTTAGTAATTTTTACATACTATTAAATAATGATTAAAATTATAATTTTGGTAAGAGAGGTGAGAGAGAGCATAAAAATAGGTAAAGAGAGAGAGAGAGAGAAATCGGAGAGAGAGAGAGAGAATGGTTCTGGTCACCATCATCATCGTCATCATTAACGTCATAGTGTTTTAACAATCAACGTGTAGTGTTTTATGTTTAAGGTAGATTTTAAGTTATTCTTTTTATACAAGGTATGGTGTTTTTATTTGTAGTCTTTGTAAAGGGTGTTAATTTTACATGGTGTTTTACCATTTAAAAAATTTTAAACTGTACAAAAACAAAACCAATATATATATATGACCATATGAAGATAAAACACATAAATATGAATATAAAACACCACACTGTAATCCAGTAACCACTATGAAAATATAACACACTATTATGAATGTAAAAAATAATCCACCATGAAACACACTAATGAAGATAAAAAACACTATCCCTTGAACATAAAACAACCAAAATACAGAAGGTGATCCAATAAAGAGTAAGGAAGCATGTAATTTTTTTTCTCTTAAATTCACACAACATTTGTTATCACAACCAATTTATATAAAAAGGAATAAACAGATTAAATTAAGGTGTAAATAATTAAAATTATGTTGTGTGCATCACGAAACATAGAAATTAGAATTGAAACCAAGAAAAGTTGAATTAATTAGTAACTAACAAAGAAAAAAAGAAACAGATCACGAGCAGGAATTGGCGACGAGGATAGAGAGAGAAAGAGAAAGAAATAGAAAGAGAAATGAATTAGAATTAATGTTGTTTCTATTTTTTAAGAGCTATTAATTAAATGTGGGTGTCTAATTTACTTTAATACCCTTAACCATGTAATTTATTATTAATATTATAACACTAATTACCAAAATGCCACATACTTAATCCACACCATAGATTAAGATGATCTAATGGACAAAACACCTTCTTACACTTCTCACAAAAAAAACACTTTGTACAGGATCTTGACCCTATATATATATATATATATATATATATATATATATATATATATATAGGAGGGTTATCTTGAGAACGCTAAATATTGTGAGAACCGTGAGAACAAGTAAAAAAATCAATTAAAATCAATTTTTTTTAATACAAACCTCATTATAATCAAAATACAACATTAATAAATGAATTTTCTTTCCAAATAGTTTATCTTTTCTTGCAAAAACACTTTTAAATTAACTTTTTACACATGTGTAAATGAAACAGTTTACACATGTATAAACAGCAAATTTACACATGTGTAAAAACAAATTATTTCCGTATACGTTTGAATTTTTACGCGTAAATTGTGTTTTTGGGTTTGTATTTTAGTAATAAAGACAAGTGTAAAAAGAAATTTTGAATTTGAATGGTTTAGATGCCGTTCTCACGGTTCGCACGAAATATAGGTGTTCTCAAATTAACTTTCCCCTATATATATATATATATATATATATATATATATATATAGGGTCGAGATCGTGTACAAAGTGGTTTTTTTGTGAGAAGTGTGAGAAGGATTAAAAATTGATACTTAGGCATCATTTTTTGAACATAGTCGTGATGTTTTGGATTGTTTTGCCTATAAAAACACCAAACATAACAATTAAAACCCGAAAACAATGTATTTTAGGCTTAAAACTTAAAACACCATGCTAAGAACATTAGCAGTGTGTTTTAAGCGTTAAGTAGTGTGTTTTAGCTGTTTTTTAAATTTAATGACTATAATACACTGTATTGTGTTTTAGATTGTTGTGTTTGGTGTTTTTCAAGTTAAAACAACCTAAAAAATCATTCCTAAATCCAAAACATGATGTCTACATGTCAATTCTTAGTCCTTCTCACGAAAAATGTACTTTGTACAGGATCCTAAACCTATATATATATATATATATATGTTTAGGATCATGTACAAAACCCATTTTATGTGAGAAGCGTGAGAACCTATCAGAGAGTGGCAACCTATTTTTTTAATAAAAAGGGCATCATTGTAATTTGTATCCATAATCTTATTTTTAGTAGATAATATCTAATTAATTACCTTATTAATTAAGAGCAATAATAGGGATTTTTTCTGTAGGTTTTATAAAGATTCAGATTTTACGAATTGGCAAATCATATTCATTTACTTAAATCAGTCAAATATCATATCGTTATGTTTTATTATTCTAAGGGTGGTGTTTTACGTTTAAGTTGGTTTTTTTTTCACACCACGTATGGTGTTTTTAACATATATGAATGACATGTGTTAGTCATACGTGGTGTTTTATCAACCAGAAATTTTAAGATGTATAAATAAAACACACATCGAAGACCACAACTAAAATATAACACACTAATATGAATATTATACAATCATTCGTGATGAAGATAAAACACACTATGAAGATCTCATATTCAAAAACAATTTGATTGATTAGACGACATAACACCATGAATCGTTTGTACAATCCTTCCGGATGTAAAATAACAGCATAACTTTGAATCGCAATACAATCTTCCAAAGGCTAAAACACTATGACTTGAATATAAAACACATTGATATGAAGATAAAGAACGGTTGCCGGAATCCTCACCATATTTCGTCAGCAGAGAAGAATTCGATACCGTAATCCCTTTAATTTCTTCATCCAACCATGTAATTTTATGGACCTATATTCTTTCTCCTTTATTTAATTATTGCCGTATTTCTTCATCCAAAAGAAAAATGCATGTAACACTAATAATAATAATAAAAATATTAAAGATTGTTTTATGTTGAAAAGTGTGTTCTGGTAGGAGGCGCGGAGAGAGGAGCAAGAGAGAGAGAGAGAGAGAGAGAGAGAGAGAGAGAGAGGTGATAGAATAGAGAGAGAGAGAGAGAGAGTAATGAGAATTAATGGTGGTTTCTATTTTTTTAAGAGGTATCAATTAAATGTGAATTAAATGTAGGGTGTGTTTTACCATTATACCCTTAAGTAGCCTAATTAGTTATTATAACTATAACATTATTTACAATAATGTCACTCATTAAATCTAAACCATTGATTAAGATGATCTAATGGTCCAAAACACTTCTTACCCTTATCACACAAAACACACTTTCCACAGGATCTCGACCCTATATATATATATATATATACACACACACACACACACACACACTATATAGGGTAGGGATCCATGAAAAAACCCTTCTAAACTGAAAAACTCTGGAAACTCTGACTTCCAAGCTTTTTAGGGCCTGAAAATTTTAGGGCATGTAATATACCCCATTTTAAGCATTTTGAGCAAAAAAAATCAAAAAAGCGCCGAACACTTTTTTTTAAATAAGTTTTCGGGTAACACATGTTAAGCGAAATTAACATGTGTTAACAATGTGTTACCCAAAAACTTATTTATTTATTTTTTAAAAAAAGTACTTGGCGTTTTTTTGTTTGATTTTTTTGGCTCAAAATGCTTAAAATCATGTATATTACATACCCTAAAATTTTCATATAAAAAAAAGCTCGGGAAGTTAGAGTCTCCAGAGTTTTCCAGTTTAGGAGGGTTTTCCATTTATCCTTATACTATATATATAGGGTTAGGATAATATGAGAACTGTACCGAGTTGTGAGAACTAGATAACCCATGTGGACCATTGATCTTGTTGATCCAATGGTGGAGATCAAAGGATGTGACTTTTGTCTTGACTTGATTAATAAGTATTTTTTTAATATATTAAAGTACATTTAGGGGTATTTATGTAAAAAACTATGGGAGAGAAAAAATTAATATTATATCATTTAATATTTTATTCCATTATTAAAATATTCATTTTTAAAACTTTATTTTATTTTTTAATTAAATTACCTTTTTTAAAAAAAACAAATTGTACCATTCTGTCATTTACAAAACTTTTTAAAAATATTCATTTTTTACTTTATTTTATTTAATTTTTTATTTTATTATTAAAAAATTCATTTTTTTAAACTTTATTTTATTTTTTAATTAATTTAGTTTTTTTTTTGGAATAATGAAAATAAATAATCCCAACTATTGACTATTGGCCAATAACAGTCCCAACTACGAAAATTACCAATAGTGGTCCCAACTTTCGACATATTGAAATATAATGGACCCAAACTAACGGAGGTCTAACTCCGTTAGTGTGATGCTGATGTGGCATCCTAGGTGGCAAAATGATCCTACGTGACATCCGACGTGGCATCCTAGGTGACAAAATGATCCTACGTGGCATCTAGGTGGCATCCTACGTGGCATGCCCACGTCAGCACCACACTAACGGAGTTAGACCTCCGTTAGTTTGGGTCCATTATATTCCAATATGTCAAAAGTTGGGACCACTATCTATACATATAATATTTAGGAGCATTTTTGGACACTTGGCATTCATTTACCCCCCTAGCAATTAATTCTCCTCCTTTGGTGATCCTACATGGCATATTGTGAGAATTAATAAAATTTTCTTTTTTTTTTAAAATCAAAAATCCCAATAATTATATAAACGACTCAAAAGAGACGGACATAAGATTATACCACAATCAACATCGCCTCCTTCAAAACCTAAACCCTAATCTTGGCGATTCATACCTATCGATCATATCCAATCCAAGGTAACCTCCATTCGATTCTTCTTTTGAATAGATCGATGTTCTTCTATCTTTGATTATTATCTCAGATCATCGATTAATTGATTTTGTATATTTTTTTTTTATTTCGATTACTGTTAATGTCTTTGTTGTACTGATTGTTCTTGGTTTTTTGTTTATTATTCTTCAGTCTTTCAGTCCTGTTAATATCTTTGATTTTGTGTTGATTTTTTTAGGGTTTATGTCCGACGTTTCGATTTAGGGGATTTTACACTTCAAGCGTTAACACAAAGTTTTGATTGATTATTATTTATTAAGACTGATTATTGTTCCACTGATGATTATTATTTATTAAGACTGATTACGGTTCCACTGATGATTATTATGGAAAATATTTTTTCGGTTTCTATTTAGCTTGAATGTTTTAGGTTTATGATTCGATTGATGTTTTATAGAAACCTTAGAATGGATTGTTATGATTTAGTTTTTGATTAGTGGTTTATGTTTTAGTTATCGATTTATGGTTTAAGAAATACTTTATTGGTTTGTTACTATTTAAGTGTTCAACTGAGAATGATTTTGCATTTATGTTATAGGTTTGTATTAAGGTTGAATGTTTTTTGGTTTATGATTACGTTTCAATTGATGTTTTAAGGATATTTAAGAAAGGATTCTTATGATTTAGTTATTGATCCATTCTTTATGTTGTACTGATTGTTGATTTTTTTAGGTTTTATGTCCGACGTTTCGATTTAGGGGATTTTACACTTCAAGCGTTAATGTTTTAGGTTTCTTTTGAGTGTTAATGTTTTAGGTTTCTTTTTAGGGTGCAACTGGTTTTGATAGAAAGCTACGAAACACTAACTGTTTTGATTTATGTATCGATTTATGGGGTTTTAGGGTTCAACTGATGTTATAATGTGTGACTGATTTGGTTTTTTAAGAAAGCTACGAATCAGTAATTGTTATCAGTTAGGTATCGATTTATGGGGTTTTAGGGTTCAACTCATGTTATAAGGTTTGACTCATTCTTCTTTATTTTTGGTTTATTATTATTCAACATTAATTGTAGTTTTATGTTTTAGGTTTGTATTTAGGAAGAATGTTTTAGGTTTTGACTTAGGGTTCAATTGATGTTTTAATGAAGCTACAAATGGATTCTTATGATACAGGGTCTGTATTAGGTGTTAATGTTATATGTATTGATTTTTGGGGTTTTAGTAGGTTCAATTGATGTTATAAGGTTTGCTTGATTGTACCTCCCTTTTAGTTTAATATAATTTAGAATGAGTTTGACTTTAGGATTTAGGTTTGCACTTAGAAAAAATGTTATAGGTTGTGATTTAGTGTTCTATTATGTTTTAAGGAAGCTACGAATGGATTGTCAAATTATCTAGGTTCCCATTAGAGGTTTATGTTTTAGGTATCGATCTAACGTGTTTTAATTGTTCAAGTGATGTTATAAGGTTTTACTGAATGTTGTTTATTTTTGGTTTATTAGTATTCAACATTATTCGTACTTTTATGTTTTAGGTTTGCATTTAGTAAAAATGTTTTAGTTTTTTATTTAGTGTTCAACATTATTCGTAGTAATATGTTTTAGGTTTGCATTTAGTAAAAATGGTTCAATTGATTTAGTCTTCAATTTATGTTATAAGGAACCTAGGAATGGATTGTTATCATACATGGTCTGGATTAGGTGTTTATGTTTTAGGTATCCATTTAAGGGGTTTTATGGTTGAAGTGATGTTATAAGGTTTGAGTTATTGTTCTTTATTTTTTCTGTTGTTGAAGATTAACAATATTCTGGATTAATGTTTTAACTGTGTATTTAGGAAAAATATTCTTTATTCAGTGATACAAAGATTTGATTCATTTATTCGTCTTATACTCATATAAACATTACTTTGCTGATATGTATTTGCGATTATGTTTTGTGGTTGCTACAGGTGCATACACGTTCGTTATACAATGGTTTATGGATTTTGGATTGAGTCGGAGGGTAACAACCATGTTTGTATTGTAAGATATCTGTTACATGCTAAAAGGTATATGTGACACCCGGCAAACTCAGGTTAGTAACGTTGACTAAACTAGTAAGTCTACCTTAGCGAGTCATGCATATTACGTACTTAACGGAGTCAGTCGAGTCGGTATGATGATTCGGGGGAATCATCGGGAGTCGTTACGATGATCTGCGGGGTCATCGGGAGTCGGTCCATAACCATGTGTACAAGGATTGGTGATTCGTGGAATCGCCGGGTTTAATGCACACACGAGTCTCGAGTCCCGGGAATTGGTGAACGGATGTAAACGTGTTAGTTATCATGCATTATATGTTTGGAATCATTATGTGACTTATCGGTATGTGAATACGTGGTTATATGTGTTAAAATAGCGTTTAACGCGCCGAAAACCCAACTTGGTGGGTTTCAGGCGATTAGGACCTGGAAGAGGGCCTAATCGCCTATATATATAGGCGAGTAGGAGATATAACAGGCGATTGGGACCTAATCGCCTGATGTATCATGCGATTAGGCCCCCAATCGCGTGACATGAACTGCTAATTGTCTATACAGCAGAGTCCGGGTCAAAACACCTATAAATAGAACCCTTAACTCCCCAAACACCTCTAGAACAACCCTAGCTGATCCCAAGCCACCCACGCACCTTGAAACACCTCTGGAACTCATTTTGCTACAAAAATCACCATCTCCAAGCCTACACATCTTTCTTTAACAAAACCCAAGGTGTGTTCTTCATCCCTAACCTTTGTAAAGTTGTTATTTTGGTTCCCCAAAGGTCCAGACCTTGTTTTACTAAGTTGTGTCTTTAAAAACCTTTCAAAAAGAGTTCTAAACCAAGTCTACACCTTAATGCTTGCTATATGTGAAGTTTACATGCATATGTTGGTCTTCTTGGTGATTATAACATGATTGTTTCCAAGATATGATTGTACTTCTGCTATGTAGAGATTATTAGGAAGGTTATCTTAGAGTTTGAGCCATTATTGTTGTGTTTTGATGAAAATGTGTATTTTGACCCATTTGAATGTTCTTGAAGATTTAAGATGATTATGGCATGATTGTTGATGCAATGTTGTTAGGATTTTTACTAGGAAGATGTTAGATCAGAGGTTTGATGATTTACAAGTTTGTAGAGATTGAAATCTGATTGTTTCCATTTAAGGAAAGATAAGGTTGGTTGGTGAAACCTAGTACTTTGCCATTTTAGGAAATAATTGCTTAGAATATGTTAGATCAGTGATATGTTGGGGGTTTTTGCTTGGGATGGGTTGGTAAATGATTTAGGTTTGATATTGGGTGTTGTTGCATGTTTCGGATCTGATTTGGAGGGTTAAACGCGCGAAAATCCGTTACACAGCAGCAGCAGGCGATTAGGAATCCTAATCGCCTGATGCTGAGGGCGATTGTGCAGACATTCAGGCGATTAGGACCCTAATCGCCTGATATAACAGGCGATTGGGCCCCTAATCGCCAATAGTTTGATGCTACTCGCGTATTGACTTTCCCAATCGCGTGTACTGCTGTCGTAAACGCGTTTTGACATCCCGGAACACGATTTGACACCTAGGAACATGCTAGGAACCCCGGGATACACCCAATGACTTAGTAAGACGTGTTCGGACCTGATTATGCGTTAATCGAACATTATGCTAGACTAGGTGAACAATTGCGCGTATTAAGTGTTTAATTGCATATGTTGCATGATGTCTTGTGTCTACCTAACACGTGGAATGTCGGGTCACCAATGGGATGTCGGGTCTTGTCTGGCATGGTCGGTTTAACAGTTAATGATGTTTTCAAACGTTTATGGTCACGTTCTGGACATTCGGGGACTAGTTAGCCTGCGGGTTATTAGTCCAATACTTATACACATCTTATGATAGGTCGCCGCTATTTGGGGCTATCATAACATAATTACTTAACTGTTTTCAAGTAACGCAATCCGAGGTGAGTTCACAGCCCCACTTTTACCGTTTTACTTTCGGGGGAGAAACATGCTACTTACTTACTTACTAAAGGTCATGTTATACTATGGTTACTTTACATGTACTATGCGGCTTTTTATGGAAAGTCCCAGGGGGGAAACCATGAATGTGCGGGGATGCACAACGGGGGAAATGTGGATAGATCTATTGGGCCTCACAAACCCCACTCGACGGCTGGGCCGGGCGGGTGCATATTGTCTCTTATTACTGGCTCGCCGAGGCATCGGTTATAGCCAAAACTGTTGGGCAAGCTTCAACAACTTATAAACGTATAGTAATGGATTCCCAACCGCAGTAGTAAACAAACACTTAACGTCTAGCTAACGTTCTTATAACCTAGTAGTAACGGATATGATCTTCACAACTTATAACAAACGCTTTATAAAAGAAAACCTGTGAACTCACCAGCATTATATGTTGACATTTTTGGCATGTTTTCTCAGGTCGCTAAGGTAGCAGTCAATGGGCTAGGCGCACGGAGTCATGCACAGCGTCTAATATTTTGAAGCATATTAAACAATGTTTTGTAAACAATGATATGTCTTTTGGTTGTAAACAAGAATGCTTCCGCTGCTGGTTTACAGCTCAAAGCATGATATTTTGGTTTTAAATATAATTATGAATGCATGTTTGTTGTATGTTTATTGTGATCGTTGACTGAGATCCTGGTGTGTCACGCGCCTCGCGGTAAAACCCCGCACGTGGAATTTGAGGGTGTGACAGATTGGTATCAGAGCCAACGGTTATAGTGAACTAGGACTGCATGTAGAGTCTAGTCTATAACTGAGTCGCACACACTAGACGGTCACAATTAGTCGAGTCTTAACAAGTGGGTAACAATATGACTTGTCGGGGGTGTCGGTGTCGTCATCTACTATGCTACATCATCTACTTACTCTTTATCATCCTATTTCTTGACTCATCCTTACTATCATTCGATGGCGAACGATATACTATTGAACTTCCTTGACGGTGGTGTACATTGGGGTAGCTTCGGCGTACTCTTGAGATCTGTCCAGGGATTTGGACATCTCCCTTCTATGCCCTAATGAACACGCTCGTTCTTATGCATACTATCTTGTACTTATACTTATGATAATACCATGATTGGGCGCTAGTGTTCGGTGACTTGAACTTCAAACTTAAAGCGCGCCTGGAGGACCATGTAGAACAGTTTATCATGTCGGGTGCACACGAGATCGTAAACTGTGATGCATGGGATCCCTGGCGGACTTTGGGCTTGAACGGATGGACCCGAGCTGGGCTCGGTCTAGTTTCTTGAAATTCCTAATGGGTTATACCACGGGCAAGCCTAAATCTTTTGTTTTATGTTATGACAGAAGATGTCGGGAGCTCGTGGAGGTCGCAGAGGCGGCCGTGCTGGCGGTCGTGCTGGCGGCCGTGGTGGCGGCGGTGGCCGTGGGAACATTAACATGACCCAAGCTGAGTTGGATAACTTGATGCAGCAGCACGTGAATATTGCTCTGGCTGCATTCCAAGCCGCTCATAATGCTATGGGTGGTACGTTGATTCTCACCTATTCTATCTTGTCCTAGGGTACTGTACCTTTTCTTGATTCTCGCCTGCGTGTCTGTTCCAGGTGGTGCTGTCAATCCTCCTCCATCCCAGTGTTCCTACAAAAAGTTTATGGATTGCAAGCCCCACAACTTTAGTGGCACTGAAGGGGCAGTGGGACTGCTCCGCTGGTTGGAGAAAATTGAGTCAGTTTTCTCGATGTGCAACTGCCCGGAAGGCGACCGGGTGAAATATGCTTCTGCGACCCTTGAGGGTCAAGCTCTGACTTGGTGGAACTCCACCACCCAGACTATGGGTATTGGGGAAGCCCACGCTATGCCCTGGGCGGAGTTCATTCAGTTGCTGAAAAACGAGTACTGCCCGAGGGATGAAATCCAGAAACTTGAGCACGAAGTCTGGAATCATAAGATGGTGGGGTCCGAGATTGAAGCTTATACTGCTAGGCACAATGAGTTGGCGGTGTTGTGCCCTGATCTGCACGCACCCGAATACCGAAGGATTGAGCATTATGTCGCCGGGTTGGTACCGGAGATTGCAGGATTAGTTGCTGCGGGTAATCTCACTGTTTACTCTGCCCGAGGGATGAAATCCAGAAACTTGAGCACGAAGTCTGGAATCATAAGATGGTGGGGTCCGAGATTGAAGCTTATACTGCTAGGCACAATGAGTTGGCGGTGTTGTGCCCTGATCTGCACGCACCCGAATACCGAAGGATTGAGCATTATGTCGCCGGGTTGGTACCGGAGATTGCAGGATTAGTTGCTGCGGGTAATCTCACTGTTTACTCTGAGGTGGTTCGGTCGGCTCACAGGCTGACCAACATGAAGGTGGCTGAAGGGGTCTTGCCTCCTCGAGGCGCTGCTGTGAAGGCTTCTGATAGTAATAAGCGGAAGTGGGAAGCTGTGGGGAAAGGCTCGAGCTCGGCTCAGCCTCAACAGGTGAGGAAGTCTGATACTGGGGGATCGTCGTCTGAACAGAAAATGGGGGGTTATCAGGGGAGGTTGCCAAAGTGTGAACGATGCTGGTTCCATCATACTGGTCGTTGCGACAAGAGCCATTGTCGCCAGTGCAACAAGGCCGGGCATGTGGCTCATGACTGCAGGGTTAATCTTCAGGGTAACCGGAACCCTCCTGCTACACCTACTCCGGCTCCTCCTGTTGCTGCTCCCCAGGGAAACCAGGGCAAACAGGGGTGCTACAATTGTGGTGAACTTGGTCACTACAAGCGTGAATGCCCCAAGTTGAAACAGGGCGAGGCTGGGAAGAACGGGTCGGGTAATGGAAACAATGGGGGCGGAGGCAGGAATGCTCGCGCCTTCGTGATTGGTTCGAGCGGGGCTCGACAGGATCCTGACACTGTTACTGGTACGTTTCTTCTCGATAATCGCTATGCTACGGTTTTATTCGATTCCGGTGCCGATAAGAGTTTTATATTTCTTGGGTTTAGTCAATTGCTTGATAGGGTACCTACACTTTAGAGGCTAAGTACTTGATAGAATTGGCTGATGGTAAGAAAGTCGAGGCGACGCACGTCCTTAGGGAGTGTCACCTTGAGTTGTCGGGTTATTCCTTCCCTATCGATCTTATGCCGGTGTCCTTGGGTAGTTTCGATGTTGTCGTGGGTATGGATTGGTTGTCTCTGTATCATGCTGAGATCGTTTGTTTTGATAAAGTCATTCGACTTCCTCTCCCTGATGGAGAAATTCTGTTGGTGCACGGTGAGAAGAGCGGGGTCCCGTTGAGTATCATTTCGTGTATGAAAGCCTATAAGTATCTTCGGAAGGGGTATTCTGCCATTCTGGCACTTGTTTCGGTTTCGTCTGAAGAAGAGAAGAAGATTGAAGATATTCCTGTTGTCCGTGACTTTCCCGATGTATTTCCTGAAGACTTACCTGGTCTTCCGCCTTATCGTCAGGTCGAATTTGGTATTGAACTTTCTCCAGGTGCGGCCCCTATTGCCCCGTGCCCCTTATCGTCTTGCACCTCCCGAGATGCAGGAGTTGTCGAACCAGTTGCAGGAGCTGTTAGAGAAGGGTTTCATTCGACCTAGTTCGTCCCCGTGGGGAGCCCCTATTTTGTTTGTCAAGAAGAAGGACGGAAGCCTACGGATGTGTATCGACTACCGGGAATTGAACAAGGTTACCATCAAGAATCGTTATCCTCTTCCTCGCATCGATGACTTATTTGACCAGCTTCAGGGTTCTAGTTTCTATTCGAAGATTGATTTGAGGTCGGGGTACCATCAGTTGAGGGTTCAAGAAGCTGACATTCCGAAGACCGCCTTTCGAACTCGCTATGGCCACTTTGAATTCCTGGTCATGCCTTTTGGTCTCACCAATGCACCTGCCATTTTTATGGATTTGATGAACCGTGTTTGTAAGCCTTATCTTGATAAGTTCGTGATTGTCTTCATTGATGATATTCTAGTCTATTCCAAGAACGAGGTGGACCACCAGGAACACTTGCGTCTTGTTTTGGAACTCCTGAGGCGGGAATAGTTGTACGCCAAGTTTTCTAAGTGTAGCTTCTGGTTGCGTGAAGTCCAATTCCTTGGTCATGTTGTTAATGAGAAAGGAATTCACGTTGACCCAGCTAAGATTGAAGCCATTAAAGACTGGGAAGCACCAAAGACGCCATCTGAGGTGCGGCAATTCCTAGGCCTTGCAGGTTATTATCGTCGTTTTATCGAGGGGTTTTCGAAGATCGCTCAACCCCTCACCTCGCTTACCCAGAAGGACAGGAAGTTCGACTGGGGTGATTCGCAGGAGTCGGCTTTCCAGATGTTAAAGGCTAAACTCTGTTCTGCTCCTATCTTGTCCTTGCCTGAGGGCACGGACGATTTTGTGGTTTATTGTGACGCTTCTATCCGGGGTCTCGGTTGTGTGCTGATGCAGCGCGAGAAGGTAATCGCTTATGCTTCTCGTCAGCTCAAGGTTCATGAGAAAAACTACCCCACCCATGATCTGGAATTGGGTGCGGTGGTCTTTGCTTTAAAGATTTGGAGGCTTTACTTGTACGGTACCAAATGCACTATTTACACCGATCACAAGAGCCTCCAGCATATCTTTGATCAGAAGGTGTTGAATATAAGACAGCGTCGCTGGGTCGAGCTTCTTAATGATTACGAGTGCGCTATTAAATACCATCCTGGCAAGGCGAATGTGGTCGCAGACGCCTTGAGCAGGAAGGAAACGGCTAAACCTCGTCGTGTTCGAGCTCTTCAGCTCACCATCCATTCCGGCTTACCTGATCGAATCCGTTCAGCGCAGCAAGAAGCTTTGAAGGAGGAAAACCTTAAGCTGAAACCATGCATGGTGCTGATAGCCACCTTGAACTCAGGTCCGATGGGTTACACTATTTCACTGAACGTATTTGGGTTCCTTTATTTGGGGGCTTGCGGGAGCTCGTTCTTGATGAAGCTCACAAGTCCGGTACTCTATTCACCCTGGCTCCGATAAGATGTATCAAGACCTAAAGATACTTTATTGGTGGCCGAACATGAAGGCGGACGTGGCTTCGTACGTGAGCAAGTGCTTGACCTGTGCCAAGGTCAAGGTCGAATATCAAAAGCCATCCGGCCTTCTGCAACAGCCTGAAATTCCCGAATGGAAGTGGGAGCGGATTACGATGGACTTTGTGACCAAACTCCCAAATTAACTTTCCCCTATATATATATATATATATATATATATATATATATATATATATATATATATATATATATATAGGGTTAGGATCCATGGAAAACCCTCCTTATCTAGAAAACTCTGGAAACTCTGACTTCCCGAGATTTTTAGGGCCTAAAAATTTTAGGGCATGTAATATACATAATTTTAAGCATTTTGAGCCAAAAAAAAATCAAAAAAGCGCCGAGCACTTTTTTTTTTTTTTTAAATAAGTTTTTGGGTAACACATGTTAAGCGAAATTAACATGTGTTAACAATGTGTTACCCGAAAACTTTTTTTTTTTTTTTTTTTTAAAGTGCTTGGCGCTTTTTTGATTTTTTTTTTTTGGCTCAAAATGCTTAAAATCATGTATATTACATACCCTAAAATTTTCATATAAAAAAAAGCTCGGGAAGTTAGAGTTTCTAGAGTTTTCACTATAACAAGGGTTTCCAATATATCCTTATACTATATAGGGTTATATATATATATATATATATATATATATATATATATATATATATATATATGTGACACCTGGCAAATTCGGGTTAACAACGTTGTCTAGATGAAAGTCTACCTTAGCGAGTCACGCGTATATTGTACTTAACTGGGTTAGTTAAGTCGGGTTATGGTTCGGGAACTATTGGTTAGTCTAGAAGATCATTGGATGTTGGTCTAGAGGTTCGTTAGATGTCAGTCCTTAACCAAGTGTACAAACGGTGACGATCGGTAGGATCGTCAGGGCATACGGAACATACGAGTCTCGAGTCCCGGGAATTGGTGAACGAGTGTGAATATGTGTATTTACTTGTGTTATGTGTTTACAATCATTATATGACTTGTCGGTACATTAATATGTGTTAACATATGTTAAAACGGGGTTCATGTGGTGTGACTGGGAATCATATGGTGTGACTGGGATTCATATGGTGCGACTGGGGCTAATCGCATGACTGTTCATGCGATTAGGCCCAATCGCGTTACTGTTCACGCGATTAGGATTCCTAATCGCGTATAAACCTGCACAATCGCATGGAACGGGCTGGACGACTAGAAACGCCTATAAATACAACACTTAACCTCCTAAACTCAATTAGACAAACCCTAGTCGTCCCATAACCGCCCCAAACACTGAAACAACCTCTGGAAGGCGATTTTGATCAAAAACACAAGGTTTCAAGGTCTAACCATCAATCTTTTACAATTCCAAGGTTTGATTCTCATCCATAACACTTTGTAAACGTTTTCAATCAATCCCTAATGGTCCAGACCTGATCATAAACGAAAAAGCTTTCTGAAAATCGTTAATAAGAGTTATTAATCGGATTATAATTAATAAACATGCGTTATGGGTATGTGTGATTAGAAAGATAGGATTTTTATGAATCTTGATGATGTTTTGATGTGTTATCATGCTAGGTCAGAATTGATATTGATAGTATGATGATAGAAACCTGATTAATTGATTATTAGGGTTATTGCTATGTATGTTGGTATGATATTGCATGCTACGTGTATGTGTTTGGATTGCTTTGGTTGCATGCAGGACTGATTTTACGAGGTTGAACGAAGGGTTTTGGGTTAAACATGTTTAGGATAGTGTTTGGGATGATATTGGGTAGTTACACACGTTCTGGATCTGATTTGGAGTGTTAAACGCGCGAAAAACCGGAACAGCATGGTTACAGGCGAGTAGCAATGCTAATCGCCTATAACTCATGCGATTGGGGTGCTAATCGCCAATAATGTCATGTGATTAGCCCCAATCGCCTATAACTTCATGTGATTAGCCCCAATTGCTAGTAAGTTCATGTGATTAGCCCCAATTGCTAGTAACTTCATGTGATTAGCCCTAATTGCTAGTTTTACATGTGGTATAGCCCTAATTGCTAGTAGTTACATGTGGTATAGCCCTAAATGCTAGTAGTTACATGTGGTATAGCCCTAAATGCTAGTAATTCATGCGATTAGGATTCCTAATTGCTAGTTGACCAACCTAAATGCTAGTTGACTTTTCCTAATCGCGTGTACTGCTGCTGTAAGTGTAAATTAGCATTCCGAGACCCGATTTGACATGTAGTAACATGCTAGGAACCTCGTAACATGTCTAATAACTTGGTAACATATATTTGGATGTTTTTCGGAGATACGTGAACTATATGCTATAACTTGTTGTGTGTTAACGTATGTTAAGTATACTTGCGTTATTGCATGTTTTGGAGCGTAAACATAACACGGGGAGTCTCGGGTCACCAATGGGATGTCGAGTCTTGTACTTTGGGTCAGTTAAACAGTCACGGTATTTTTAAACGAACTTGGTTATGGTCTGGACATCTAGGGACTAATTAACCTGCGGGTTATTAGTCTAAGTACTTGTAACTGTCGTATGTTAGGTCGCCACTGTACGGGACTAACATAGCAGCTGAGTTTACTCGGGATTAGGAGTAAAGCAACTTAAGGTGAGTTTACGGCCCCTCTTTTAAACTGGTTTTATACTTTCGGGGGAGAAAACATGTGTTAAAACGATTGTTTGGTAAATTCTGTCATACTATGGGTTCTAACGTATACTACACGATCTTTGGAAGTCCCGGGGGGAACCATGAATGTGCGGGTTTGCACAACGGGGAAATGTGAATAGCGCTATTGGGAGTGACCAACCCCGCTCGTCGGCTTGGAGGGCCGGGCGAGTGCATATTGTCTCAAACAGGAACAACAGGAACATTTGGAACTATTCGGGCACAAAACTGGTATTCGAGTTAGTAATGGTTTTCCAATCGTGGTAGTAACAAAACGTACGCCTAGCTAGCGTATACTGGTTTTCTATTTGTTATAGTATGGACAGGTGGACTTGGTACTTGAACTGCAAACCTGTAAACTCACCAGCATTTTTGTGCTGACGTAAACTTTTACATGTTTTCTCAGGTCGCTAAGGTAGCACATGGAACTAGGGCGCACGCGTCTGCACGGCGTCTAGATAGAGTTGCATGATTTCATAAACATTGAACTTTGGTTAATTATGTTGAACTTTATTTTGAATAAGCTTCCGCTGTAAACGGGATTTTAAAACTATGTTTTGGTATTGCATTAATTACATTTAGACTTGTTTATTGTGATCGTTGGTTTGGATCCTGGTTTGTCATGCGCCTCGCGGTAAAACTCCGCAAGTGGATTTTGAGGGTGTGACAGATTGGTATCAGAGCCAATGGTTATAGTGAACTAGGACTGCATGTAGAGTCTAGTCTATAGCCGAGTCGCACACACTAGACGATCACATGGTACTAAACGTTATAGTGGTTTACGTATGGTCTTGTCGGGGTGTCTCTAAATCGTTGGACTTTCTGCGTTACATCATCCGTTCTATTTTAGGTTGGGTTACTTGTTTCCTAGGCAGTGTAGTCTATTGGGGTAACTCGTGTGCTCTTGAGATTTGTCCAAGGCTCGGACATCTCCCCTGTCGCACTCCAATAGAAACACTTGTCATGAACTACCGTAGTATTACGGTGTATAGCTAAGAGTCTATGTTCGGTGATTTGAACTTTGAACTAGGAGAACACTTGGAGGACCATGTAGAGCGTTTTATCATTTTGGGTGCACACAAAATCATAAAACGAAATGCATGGAAGCACTAGTGAGCTCTGAGTTTGAGGGGATAGTCCTGGATTGGATCTGGCTTTGATCTTGTGAACATTAGTGGTTATCTTTAACTGCGAAACTAAATTTTCTCGTTCTTTCTGCCAGAATCATGTCTGGAGTGCGTGGAGGACGAGGAGGTGGCCGCAATGGTGGACGCGGTGGTGGTCGTGGTGGTGCTGGTGGTCGTGGTGGAGGTATTAACCTGTCACAGGCTGATCTGAACAACTTGCTCCAGGCTGCCTTTCAGTTAGGGCACAACGGTGGTGGTAAGTTGTTTTATCCATTTTCTTTGCCTCATTGGTGAGTCTTGTGTACGTTATTCGTGATTTCTCATACGTTTCATTTCAGGTGGTCCTGTTGACCCACCCCCACCCATGTGCACCTATAAGATGTTCCGGGACTGCAAACCCCAGGAATTCTCTGGCACCGAGGGTGCGGTCAGTTTGCTTAGGTGGTTGGAGAAAGTGGAGTCGGTATTCCTAATGTGTAACTGTCTCCCAGAAGATCGGGTGAAGTATTCGGCTGCGTTATTTCAGGACGTGGCATTGACTTGGTGGAATGGTATCACCCAGAATATGGGTATTGGGGAGGCATATGCTATGCCATGGGAAAACTTTGTGCAGTTGCTGAAACGGGAGTATTGCCCGAGGGAAGAGGTACAGAAGCTGGAGCATGAGGTGTGGAACCTCAAGATGACTGGATCGGAAATCGAGAAGTATACTGTGAGGAGAAATGAGCTGGCGGTGCTGTGTCCCGATTTGCACGTGCCAGAGTATCGTAAGATTGAACATTATGTCTCAGGGTTGGTGCCGGAAATTGCAGGGTTAGTGGCTGCTGGGAATCATCCTACTTATGCGGAGGTAGTTCGATCTGCACATAGGATGACTAATTTAAAGGTGAATGAAGGGATTTTGCCGGCGAAAGGTTCGACTGCTAAGACTCCAGAGAACAATAAGCGCAAGTGGGAAAACGACGGGAAAGGGTCTGGGTCTGCACAGCAGGGTAAAAAGTTTGATAATGGGGGTTCATCGTCTTCGGGTAATAAGCAGGGTGGTTATGCAGGAAAACTGCCCAAATGCAACAAGTGTGGACGCCATCACCAAGGGAACTGCGACAGTAACCGTTGTCACCGCTGCCAGCGAACAGGCCACTATGCTAAAGATTGTCGGGTTACACTTCCATCGACTCAGACTCCGACTAACAGTTCAGCTCCGACTACTCAGGGGACTACAGGGAAACAAGGATGCTACAACTGTGGTGACACTGGGCACTACAAGAAGGATTGCCCAAAACTGAAACAGGGTGGAAACAACGGGAATGGTAACAACGGGGGCGGCGGCAGAAATGCACGTGCCTTCGTCATTGGAGCTGCTGAGGCTAGGCAGGACCCTGATACAGTCACCGGTACGTTTCTTCTCAATAATCATTCTGTTAGCGTGTTATTTGATTCTGGTGCCGACAAGAGTTTTGTATCCATGGACGTTAGTCGACTGCTAGATGTAGTACCTGTACCATTAGAGACCAAGTATATTATTGAGTTGGCTGACGGGAAAACGATTGAAGCTACTAGTGTTCTTCGGGAGTGTCAGTTAGAGTTGTCGGGTTTATCGTTCCCCATCGACCTTATGCCGGTACCATTGGGTAGTTTTGACGTTGTGGTAGGAATGGATTGGTTATCTTTGTATCGCGCGGAGATTGTCTGTTACGATAAGGTTATTCGGATTCCTCTCCCTGAGGGAGAATTTCTTTCTGTATACGGTATCAAGGGTGGTGTTTCACTAAACATCATCTCTAGCATGAAAGCCCTTAAGTGTCTTCGAAAGGGTTATCCAGCCGTTTTGGCGCTCTTATCTGTTTCCACTAGTGATGAGAAGAAGATTGACGACATTCCGGTGGTACGCGAGTTTTCTGATGTTTTTCCCGATGATTTATCTGGTCTTCCTCCTCATCGTCAAGTCGAGTTCGGTATTGATCTTGTACCAGGGGCTGCTCCTATTGCTCGGGCCCCCTATCGTCTTGCACCTCCCGAGATGCAGGAGTTGTCTAGTCAGTTACAGGAACTCTTGGACAAGGGTTTCATCCGGCCAAGTTCTTCCCCTTGGGGAGCCCCGATTTTATTCGTCAAGAAGAAGGATGGGAGTTTCCGATTGTGTGTAGACTACAGAGAACTGAACAAGTTGACCATCAAGAACCGTTATCCTCTTCCGCGTATCGATGATCTATTCGACCAGCTCCAGGGTTCTAGTTATTATTCCAAGATCGACTTGAGGTCCGGTTATCACCAGCTGCGCGTCAGGGAGGCTGACGTTGCAAAGACTGCTTTTCGAACACGTTATGGCCATTTCGAATTCTTGGTCATGCCTTTCGGTCTCACGAACGCACCAGCGGTTTTCATGGACTTGATGAACCGCGTCTGTAAACCATATCTGGACAAGTTTGTCATTGTGTTTATTGATGACATTCTAATCTACTCCAAGAACGAGACCGAACACGGGGAACATCTGCGATTGGTTTTGGAACTTTTACAACGGGAGCAACTTTACGCCAAGTTCTCAAAGTGTGACTTTTGGTTACGCGAAGTTCAATTCCTAGGACATGTGGTTAATGAACTGGGAATTCATGTCGATCCCGCTAAGATCGAAGCTATCAAGGACTGGGGAGCACCAAAGACGCCAACTGAGGTGCGGCAATTCCTAGGCCTTGCGGGCTATTATCGTCGTTTCATTCAGGGGTTCTCGAAGATTGCTCAACCCCTCACCACTCTCACTCAGAAGGATAAGAAGTTCGACTGGGGTGAATCACAAGAGTCCGCGTTTGAAGAACTGAAGTCTAAACTGTGTTCTGCTCCTATTCTGTCTTTACCTGAGGGTCCTGATGATTTTGTCGTTTACTGTGATGCTTCCATTCATGGACTCGGTTGCGTGTTGATGCAACGCGAGAAAGTGATTGCGTATGCTTCTCGTCAACTCAAAGTGCACGAGAAGAACTACACAACTCATGACTTGGAGTTGGGTGCCGTGGTATTCGCGTTGAAAATTTGGAGACATTACTTGTACGGTACCAAATGCACCATCTACACCGATCACAAGAGTCTCCAACACATTTTCGACCAACAACACTTGAACATACGGCAGCGTCGCTGGATTGAACTTTTGAACGATTATGATTGTGCTATTAAGTACCATCCTGGCAAGGCGAATGTTGTAGCAGACGCCTTGAGCAGGAAGGAATCTTCTAAACCTCGTCGCGTTCGGGCGTTGCAGCTCACTATCCATTCGTCGCTACCTGACCAAATCCGTTCTGCCCAATTGGAAGCTTTGAAGGAGGAAAACCTTAAAGCTGAAACTATGCACGGTGCCGACAAGCATCTAGAGCGAAAGCCTGATGGCCTGCACTACTTCGCAGAACGCATATGGGTTCCTTTATTCGGGGGACTACGGGAGCTTGTCCTTGATGAGGCTCATAAGTCCCGGTATTCTATTCATCCTGGTTCGGATAAGATGTACCAAGATCTGAAGGTGCTTTACTGGTGGCCAAACATGAGGTCGGACATAGCCTCATACGTGAGCAAATGCTTGACCTGTGCTAAGGTCAAGGTGGAATACCAGAAACCGTCGGGTCTCCTGCAACAACCTGAAATTCCGGAATGGAAATGGGAACGGATTACTATGGATTTTGTCACACAACTTCCTAAGTCACCAAGCGGGAACGACAAGATATGGGTGATTGTCGATCGGTTAACGAAATCAGCCCATTTTCTTGCTATTAAGGAGACCGACACTATGGATCGTTTGGCTCGCCTTTACTTGAAAGAAGTTGTTTCTAAGCACGGGGTACCAGTTTCTATTATTTCGGATCGCGATTCTCGCTTTACTTCTCACTTCTGGAAGTCTTTGCACAAGGCTTTGGGTACCCAACTAGACATGAGTACGGCTTACCATCCACAGACTGACGGTCAGAGTGAGCGTACGATTCAAACTTTAGAAGACATGCTGCGGGCGTGTGTGATCGATTTTGGGAAGGGTTGGGAAGCTCATCTGCCGTTGGTAGAATTCTCGTACAACAACAGTTATCACACGAGCATCAAGGCTGCTCCGTTCGAGGCACTGTACGGACGGAAATGCCGCTCTCCTCTTTGTTGGGCTGAAGTGGGTGAGAGTCAACTCACTGGGCCTGAACTAGTGTACGAAACTTCGGAAAAGATCGTACAGATTCGAAATCGGTTGGCGGCGGCACGGGACCGACAAAAGAGTTATGCTGATCAGCGTCGCAAACCACTGGAGTTCCAAGTCAATGACAAGGTACTTCTAAAAGTCTCACCGTGGAAGGGCGTCATACGCTTTGGAAAGCGTGGCAAACTCAATCCGCGATATGTCGGCCCATTTACGATCCTGGAACGGATTGGGCCGGTGGCATATCGACTTGATCTACCGACGGAGCTCGGTAACGTACATAACGTCTTTCACATGTCAAACTTGAAGAAGTGTCTGGCTGACGAGTCTCTCATCGTTCCACTAGAAGAGATCAAGGTTGATGATCGTCTTCGGATTGTGGAAGAACCTGTGGAGATCCTTGATTACAAGATTCGTAGCCTACGTCACAGCAAGATTCGTATCGTTAAGGTTCGGTGGAACTCGAACCGGGGACCGGAATATACATGGGAACGGGAGGATCAGATGAAGTCTAAGTATCCTCATCTCTTCCCTAAGGAAGCGTTCGAGTCGAGGCATGTCTCTTCGGCAGCTGAATGAATCTCGGGTCGAGATTCCTTTTAACGTAGGGATGATGTGACAACTCGGGTAAATCTCTCTTCTGGTTTCTATCTTTTTGTTTGATTCCTTCGTTACTCTTTTGTTCTTTTGGTACTTGTGCAATTTTCGGGACGAAAATTATTTTAACGTGGGGATGATGTGACACCTGGCAAATTCGGGTTAACAACGTTGTCTAGATGAAAGTCTACCTTAGCGAGTCACGCGTATATTGTACTTAACTGGGTTAGTTAAGTCGGGTTATGGTTCGGGAACTATTGGTTAGTCTAGAAGATCATTGGATGTTGGTCTAGAGGTTCGTTAGATGTCAGTCCTTAACCAAGTGTACAAACGGTGACGATCGGTAGGATCGTCAGGGCATACGGAACATACGAGTCTCGAGTCCCGGGAATTGGTGAACGAGTGTGAATATGTGTATTTACTTGTGTTATGTGTTTACAATCATTATATGACTTGTCGGTACATTAATATGTGTTAACATATGTTAAAACGGGGTTCATGTGGTGTGACTGGGAATCATATGGTGTGACTGGGATTCATATGGTGCGACTGGGGCTAATCGCATGACTGTTCATGCGATTAGGCCCAATCGCGTTACTGTTCACGCGATTAGGATTCCTAATCGCGTATAAACCTGCACAATCGCATGGAACGGGCTGGACGACTAGAAACGCCTATAAATACAACACTTAACCTCCTAAACTCAATTAGACAAACCCTAGTCGTCCCATAACCGCCCCAAACACTGAAACAACCTCTGGAAGGCGATTTTGATCAAAAACACAAGGTTTCAAGGTCTAACCATCAATCTTTTACAATTCCAAGGTTTGATTCTCATCCATAACACTTTGTAAACGTTTTCAATCAATCCCTAATGGTCCAGACCTGATCATAAACGAAAAAGCTTTCTGAAAATCGTTAATAAGAGTTATTAATCGGATTATAATTAATAAACATGCGTTATGGGTATGTGTGATTAGAAAGATAGGATTTTTATGAATCTTGATGATGTTTTGATGTGTTATCATGCTAGGTCAGAATTGATATTGATAGTATGATGATAGAAACCTGATTAATTGATTATTAGGGTTATTGCTATGTATGTTGGTATGATATTGCATGCTACGTGTATGTGTTTGGATTGCTTTGGTTGCATGCAGGACTGATTTTACGAGGTTGAACGAAGGGTTTTGGGTTAAACATGTTTAGGATAGTGTTTGGGATGATATTGGGTAGTTACACACGTTCTGGATCTGATTTGGAGTGTTAAACGCGCGAAAAACCGGAACAGCATGGTTACAGGCGAGTAGCAATGCTAATCGCCTATAACTCATGCGATTGGGGTGCTAATCGCCAATAATGTCATGTGATTAGCCCCAATCGCCTATAACTTCATGTGATTAGCCCCAATTGCTAGTAAGTTCATGTGATTAGCCCCAATTGCTAGTAACTTCATGTGATTAGCCCTAATTGCTAGTTTTACATGTGGTATAGCCCTAATTGCTAGTAGTTACATGTGGTATAGCCCTAAATGCTAGTAGTTACATGTGGTATAGCCCTAAATGCTAGTAATTCATGCGATTAGGATTCCTAATTGCTAGTTGACCAACCTAAATGCTAGTTGACTTTTCCTAATCGCGTGTACTGCTGCTGTAAGTGTAAATTAGCATTCCGAGACCCGATTTGACATGTAGTAACATGCTAGGAACCTCGTAACATGTCTAATAACTTGGTAACATATATTTGGATGTTTTTTCGGAGATACGTGAACTATATGCTATAACTTGTTGTGTGTTAACGTATGTTAAGTATACTTGCGTTATTGCATGTTTTGGAGCGTAAACATAACACGGGGAGTCTCGGGTCACCAATGGGATGTCGAGTCTTGTACTTTGGGTCAGTTAAACAGTCACGGTATTTTTAAACGAACTTGGTTATGGTCTGGACATCTAGGGACTAATTAACCTGCGGGTTATTAGTCTAAGTACTTGTAACTGTCGTATGTTAGGTCGCCACTGTACGGGACTAACATAGCAGCTGAGTTTACTCGGGATTAGGAGTAAAGCAACTTAAGGTGAGTTTACGGCCCCTCTTTTAAACTGGTTTTATACTTTCGGGGGAGAAAACATGTGTTAAAACGATTGTTTGGTAAATTCTGTCATACTATGGGTTCTAACGTATACTACACGATCTTTGGAAGTCCCGGGGGAACCATGAATGTGCGGGTTTGCACAACGGGGAAATGTGAATAGCGCTATTGGGAGTGACCAACCCCGCTCGTCGGCTTGGAGGGCCGGGCGAGTGCATATTGTCTCAAACAGGAACAACAGGAACATTTGGAACTATTCGGGCACAAAACTGGTATTCGAGTTAGTAATGGTTTTCCAATCGTGGTAGTAACAAAACGTACGCCTAGCTAGCGTATACTGGTTTTCTATTTGTTATAGTATGGACAGGTGGACTTGGTACTTGAACTGCAAACCTGTAAACTCACCAGCATTTTTGTGCTGACGTAAACTTTTACATGTTTTCTCAGGTCGCTAAGGTAGCACATGGAACTAGGGCGCACGCGTCTGCACGGCGTCTAGATAGAGTTGCATGATTTCATAAACATTGAACTTTGGTTAATTATGTTGAACTTTATTTTGAATAAGCTTCCGCTGTAAACGGGATTTTAAAACTATGTTTTGGTATTGCATTAATTACATTTAGACTTGTTTATTGTGATCGTTGGTTTGGATCCTGGTTTGTCATGCGCCTCGCGGTAAAACTCCGCAAGTGGATTTTGAGGGTGTGACAATATATATATATATATGGTTGGGATGCGTTGAGAACTCGATGAGTTGCGAGAACTCGCAAGAACTCGACGTAAAATGTGAAAAAAAAATTCTTTTCTTATTGATGTAACTTCCGTATTTCATTTTAATGTGAAGAGTATTTGGTAAAAATAAAAAAAATTTGAACCACATATTCATTTTTTATTAAAATAAGTGTGTGGTTATAAAGTGAGTTCATATGGTTCTCACAACTCAAAGGAGTTCTCAAATGATCCTAATCCTATATATATATATATATATATATATATATATATATATATATATATATGGTTCAAATAGGAACCAACCCTTAAGTAGGAACTATAGGAACCAATCTGAGCCATCCATCTTCAATGGCATGATTGTAAATAAGTAAAGCTTTAATTAATTGTTATTTTAATAAAGGGGTATTAATGTCTTTTGTTCAATATCATTTATTAGGTAATTAATAAGAAACTCTTGTATATTTGGAAACAGCAAATTAGTGTTTATGGTATACCCAAACGTATTTATTGTATATACTATTAAAATTATATCTCGGTATATATACAACAGTGTACATTGGTGTATATTCGTTTTTTCATTCATCATCATTCAACATCATCAACACAGATATACATTGGTGTATATTGGTTTTTTTTCATTCATCATCATCAACACAGATATACATTGGTGTATATTCGTTTTTTCATTCATCATCAACACAGATATACATTGATGTACACAGATATACATTGGTGTATATTCGTTTTTGATGTGTACATTGGTGTTTATCAGTTTTTTTTGTTCATTCATCATCATCATCAAACACGTATATACAACGGTGTACATCAGTTATACATTGATGTATATCTTTTTTTTTCTTTTCATTCAACATCATCAACACAGATATACATTATGATAAGAAACTCATAATTTTCATACATTATGATAGCTTCGTCCAACGTTCTAAACTTGGCACCTACAAATGGTTTAACATCGTCTGGTACAACAGGCGTCCAATATCTCGTCCTACCTGGAGACTCATATACGTTGCTCGACGAGGAACCTACAATAAAAAAATGTAAAATTAAAAATGAATTTTACAATATTTAAAAAAAATAGTTAGACATGCTACAACTCATATACGGTATTGAGTAACACACAGGCTGTGTCATACTGCACATTCCATTTTTTTATAATGAATATACACCTTTGTATATTTAACGTCAAACAAAATACTATCAGTTTATTATAACGTCTTTTACCACCTATAATACACTTGTGTATAATAATTAATAGATTTGTTGTTATACACTGGTGTATAACAACTAAGAAACTAAGAACAAATCTTATTGTATCTGTACAACCCCAATAACTATATATGATACACCAGTGTATAACTCTTTACTCATTCAAATTCTGTGCGTAAAATATGACTTACAGAATACAAAACAACTATTTTCCAAATCAATAATAAACCACACTGTAAGGCTAATCCAAATAGAAATCACAAAAAAACGTGATTCTCGCACGAAAAACAATTAAAAAAAATAAAAACAATACATAAATACCTTGATTTTCAACACTTTTTAGAAACAAAGCTTGTGATTGTGTTTCATGATCTTCTATCACATGAGATTGTGATTCAATGTTTTCATGTATAGAATTATTATCCATAACTTGGAAATCTGAATCGTTGGCCGATTTTAGATTCTTTTAAATCGAAAGTTTTTTCAATTCAATCAATTTAAATCTTCTGAATTCGACTGGAAGTTATTTCGATTCAATCGAATTCAATCGAACGTGATTTTTTTTATTTGGGATTAGAGATGATAATAGGTTGAGAGATTTAAGGAAAGTCAAAAAAAACTTGCATGTTAATCGCAGAAAGTTAATTAACTGTCATATATAAAACTTTTAATTAAATTAAAATATAATATTTAATTGTCTAATTACATAACTACCCCCTAGATCAAGATCAAAGATGAATAGCTCAGATTGGTTCCTAAGTTCCTAACTAGGCTCTTGGTTCCTATTTGATCTTTTTCCTATATATATATATATATATATATATACATATGTAGAGGGTACTTTAGGAAAATTGTTTTTTTTTTAGAAGTGTGAGAAAGATTAAAAATTAACATGTAGTCATCATGTTTTGAATTTAAGAATGATGTTTTGGGATATCTTGGCTTGAAAAACACTAAACACAACAATTTAAAACACAATGTAATGTATATAGCCATTAAATTTAAAGCACACTAATTAACATTTAAAACACATTGCTTAATGTTTTTGGCATGATGTTTTAAGTTTTAAGCCTAAAATACATTGTTTTCGGGTTTTAATTGTTATGTTTGGTGTTTACCTAGGCAAAATAATTCAAAACATCATAAATAAGTCCAAAAATGATGCATAAATATCAATTTTTAATCTTCTTCACAAAACCCATTTTCGTACAGGATCCATACCCTATATATATATATATATATATGTATATATGTGTGTGTGTGTTAGTCTATGCCAAACACACATGATGACTGGGAAGATGTAGCGGGGGCCGAAGTGGCGGATAGGTCATGCCGTCATGGATATGAGATTTAGCGAGTGGTGAGATTGAGTTTGTATGAAGGTTTAAGTGTGTTTTTGGTTTGGGATTGCCCGTCTTGGAACGGGTAAGCATGGGGTGAGTACCTGGTGGGACGGACTCGGAGGATGTAGTTGGGGGCCGAAGTGACAGCCGAGGGTTGTGGCGGTGGTGGTGGTGGGGGGGGACGTGGAGATGGAGTTGGGTTGGTCTGATCACGACGGGAATAAGTTTGGAAAGGTGGGTCATTGTTAGGTTGGGTGAGGTGGATAGGGGTGTGTTGGCCGAGTTCGGTTGGATGGGGTCAGTGGGAGATAGGGTGGGCTCGTGAGATGGAAAAGAGTTGGAGTTGGTAGAATTGTTGAAGCGGAAGACCGAGTGGGGTGGTGGTGAAGTGAGGAAAAAGTAAAAGGGATGGGTCAGAGACGAGAAAGGAGTAAGAGGAGGGAGTAGGAGTAAAGGTAGTGGCAAATGGAAACTCGGTCTCGTCAAAACTTACATGACGATAGATATGGACTTTACCCAAGTTGAGGTCGAGGCAACGATATCCTCAGTGGGCAAGGGGTACCTAAGAAAAAGCACCGAGTAGCACGAGGAACGAGTTTGTGTGGCCGAGTTACGGATTGCTTTGGATAGCAAACACATCCAAAGACTTTTAGATGGACATAGGATGGGTGTTTCGAGTAAAGCAGAGAAGTGGGGTGTGTAAGTTTAGAAGTTTAGAGGGTAGGATGTTATGTAAATAAGTGGCGGTATGAAGGGCCTCGACCCAAAAGTGGAGTGGTAAAGATGCATGGGTAAGAAGGGAAAGCATGAGGCGACGAAGCATACGTTACGCTTTCCCGTTTTGTTGGGACGTGTAGGGGTAAGAAAAACGAAATTGCAAACCATGTTGATTAGCAAAATTTTTGAAATTTAGATTATCAAATTCGCCCCCATTGTTACATTAGAACGTTTTGTTGGGTTGATTGAATTGGGTAAAAATATATTTGTAAAATTGGGTGAATTTGCCAAATGTTATGATTTATATCGTAACGGGAAGACCCATGTGAAATGTGTGAAATCATCTGTAAATGCAAGATAGTATTTATAGCCCTGTTTGCTAGGTATTGAAGAAGTCCAAATGTCACAATGCAAAATATCAAACGGAAGCAAAGTACGAGAAGTAGATAAACTAAAAGGCAAACGCTTATGCGTAACAATTTGACAAGAACGACAAATAAAAGTACGATGTTGTTTATTACAAGGAATAAACTTATTTAGAACTTAAAATCTAGAACATGTGAGCCAGGATTTCCTAGACGGTTGTGCCAAGAAGTAGAATCTGGTTGAGTGACGAAAGTTGATGTTGTTGGAGGTTCGGTGCAGTGAGCGGGTAAAGACGATCAGTGCTATGGTGGAGGCTCAAGATCTTCCCAGTCGAGTACTCATTCACAGAAAAACCAAAGGGGTCAAAATCAACAGAAAACCCAATTATCAGTAGTAAATTTACGTACGGAAATAAGGTTTTTAATGATTAAGGGTGTATGAAGGATGTTGTTAAGTTAAAGCGGTTTTGAGGAGTGCCTGAGGGTGATATGACCCGAGTCAATTACTAGGACTCTTTTACCATTACTAACTAATATATTTTTAATAGATGTGACACTAAGAGATGAAATCATACCTTCCTCCAACGTGAGATGGTCTGAGGCACATGTGCCCATGTCCCAATTCAGTTCACCGGGATCTAAGGACATAGCTTGAAAGGCTGCACCAAATTTGTTGGGCTCAAGAGGATTGACTTCTGCAACGTGAGCTTGTGCCTGCTGGTTGTTGGGCTATTGAGACTCATTCGGTGGCAAGGTGGCGGAGCCCAATACCCAGCCCAGTAAAGAGGTATGGAGGGATAGCCAGCATGAGCCGAAGCCCAAGGAGGACGAGCAAATATGTTCTGATGTGGACTGGGTTTAGTGGTAGGCGGCTGACCATGGGTCTGAGTCGACCTAGAGTTGGATCCGCGACCAGGTGTTGGCCTGCGATTGTTACCCCTAAAGTTACCACGAATGGGACCTCGGTAGTTATCTGTGTCTTCGGATGTCGGAGTGACAACAGCCTTGGCTTGAGAAGGGGCAGGAGATGTAACACCCCAACCGATGGCGGAATCATCGAGGTGTCACGTAGTGACGATTGTTCAAAAGCTCATGGTACTAAAATGTAAATATTTGATTATTGAATATTGTTTAACAACACGTGAAAATAAATACACGACAACAAAATAGAGATAGTTGATTGATTTAATCTAAGTCCAAAGTTCTATGTGAAGCGTCAGGCAGCTTATCCTGAAACATGCACGAAAATAAACTTTTGTCAACATATGATGTTGGTGAGTATTACCTAGCTTTGTACATATAGTATAAGTTTGAAAAGCGGTACAATTCATGTGTCTAGCATCACCAAGGCATTATGTAAACACATAAGTAACCAAACAAGACAAGACAAGATCAAATGTAAAGTTGGTAAGGTAAAATTGATAATGAGCACCCTAACACGTGTCAAGTCTAAAAGAGCACCATAACATAAGTTATGTCTAAATGAGCACCGTAACATAAGTTACGTCTATATGTAAAGAGCACCATAACATAAGTTATGTCTAGATATATGATTTTGTACGTAAACTACATTCATGTTCAAACATAAAGCACAAAGATAAACAAGACACGTATATGAATTGTAAATGAAGAAAAAATGTATGTGTAAGTGAATGTGCAAGTTTTGTATACTTGTGCATGAATCACCCCAAAAGTGTAAAAACGAAAAAGGGGATAAGTAATACTCACAGTTCGCGTAATAACTTGAAACTCTACTGCACAACGTGATGTGAATTAGGATTATCCCAAAGGATTAACCTAATGAAATATATAATTTGTAAGGGAATGAACTTAGAGTCTAAGCTATCTAGGATACAAGTAGTTCTAGGGTTCCTAATTTGGGGATAAGTAATTGTTTTATTAATTGGGTAAATTGTTAATAAATAAAGAAATTGGGTAATTAATTACATAAAGACTATTGTAGGTTTTTGATTAAGGATGATCATGTTATAAGGTTTCTAAGTATGGAAATAATTTTTATAAAATTATAAAATTATTTCCTCAAAAATTGAATATTGAGTATATTTATTTCTATTTGTCAAAGATATAATTTTAATATCTAAAAATATTAAAATTAAAGAAATTTCAAATTAAAATTTATACTTCTGTTCTAAATGAACAAAAATAATTTATGTATAATTTTGTATAAAAATATTGAAAAATGAATTTATTATGATTTATTTATGATTTAAAATAACAAAAATTAATTAAAAATATGAAACGAATGATTTTTTCTGAAATAAAATTTATTTCTAAATGCTTATAGATCTACAAGTTTAAAATAATTTTTTGTGGAATTTTATAAGAACATTTACATATTTTTATAGGATTTTAAAATTATAAATGATTAAACTTGTAATATTTATAATATATATTAAATAAATTATTTTTGGAAATCTAAAAATTGTATGATAAACTTTGTCATGAAATCTACTTAAAATAATTTTTGTAAAATTATTAGGACACTTTTGGTATTTTAAAACTATTTTTAAAGAGTAAAAGGTTAATTATATAATTAAAGGGGGTAAAAAAAAATTGCTGTTACTTATGGGAGTCGGTTCGGTGCTTAACATCACAAGTCCAGACCAGTAGAACAATTTTAAACAGGTACTTTTAATTATATCATGTGTTGGAGTGAAAATATGATTTTATTTATAAAAAGGAGAAGGAAAACGTGGGTGCCATGATTCGAACTCACACCCCACAGGTTCCCCACAACGTGCAGTACCATCTGATTCAGATCAGATGATTATTACAAAATTATGCAGAAATGTTTTTAAACCATTAACAACGAGTATCATCTTCCCCATTTCAAGACTATGAACCCTAGAATTACAATTGGCATAATAACTAAACGATAGCCCCAGATTTCATAGGGCTATCATTCGGGTAAAGACGAGGAATGAAAACATGGGTTCGATCAAAACTTACAAATACAAATTGAAGGTATAACCCGTAGTCAACCAAAAAGTCAACTGAGCACGATTTGAAGATTATCACGAAGATTTAGAACTAATAGAGGGTAGGGGTTTTGTTTTCGGCTCTTGTAGGTGATTCGGGAGGTATCAATTTATACACAAGCACCCGTATTGAAAGAATTGGAAAGTTGACCATCCTTTTTAATGTTAAACGCGACATTGAGCACAATTATGGAATGGATGCGAGGTAATTGGATGTGTAATGGCCGAGAATGATGTGCTAGACACAAATCAATATTAATAGTTTCCGATTCTAGGTTCCAGACGCATAAATTTGATTTAATGGGTGAAGGGGATATGGGTTTTGACTTTTTCATGGTTGACTAGCCATAATCTAAGAGGTGTTTAAGTTTTAAACGTGTGGGATAACTTCACAAAAGATGATATGGCTCAGTTGGTTTGGATATAGGAGTTGTTATGGCTAGCCGGCTGTGGACGCGGGTTTGAGTCCTGGTCCATGCGATTATTTTTTTTATAATTATTTTACACATGTAATGTTATGATTACACGAGTTCAAAAGTACCCCAAAATATTTTTTTTAAACGTATAAGAATAATAAAAATGCGACGTTTTATTGAAAACTTTTAAACACGAAATGTTATAGTAAAAATAAATACGAAAGGTGACGGATGTCACAGGAGATTCTCGGGCCTAATGTCGACGATGTTGATTATCAAGGATGATGCAAGCCTCTTCCCCATCAGGCAATGTCTAATTTATGACGGCGCCAATAGCATCATACTCAGGAGTTAAGCCACGACCAAGTTGCAGAACCAGACTTCTTTCATTAACTAGGTGTTCGGATCGTTTAAACCGATCCGCCAATTCTTTGAGTTTCTGAAAGTATGAAGGGAGGTCAGGCATGGCTGAGAGTTTCAAATTGATGAAGTCTTGTTGAAGTGCGACTGTCCAGGGACCTTTATTATTTAGGAATAATTTTTTAACCTTATTCCATGCTTGAAGAGTAGTGGATTCGAGTTCGAGAAGCCGAGTAAGATGGTCATTAGGTAAGGTGCCATAAATCCACTAGAGCACAACTGAGTCAATCTTCTTCCACTGAGCATAAGAGTCATATGTTTCATTTGGTAGAGGGGATCCATCAATGTGAGCGACAACGTCATACCCACGAGCATGAAGGGTGAAGAGTTTCACCCAGGAAGAATAATTAAGTGACTTTAAAACCACCAAGGCCCACGGGGATCCGTATATGTCTTTCTTCTTATGTATATCGGTGACGGTATGAACAGGGTGAAGGGTGGGTAGAGGTTTGATAGTTTCAGTTTTGTCGGCCATGGATGAAGAAAAGAACAAGGGGATCGAATGATGTTGGTTAAGGATCGAAATCCAGAATTGGGGCAGGCTTGAAAGCTTGCGGCTATGAAGAGATTAGGGTATACAGCCAAGCTCTGATCCCATGTGAATTATCAATAATCTTTGATGATTTGATTAACAGGAAAACCGTTTAAATACATAAATATATAAATACTGATTTGATTAACAGGAAAACCCTTTAAATACATAAATATATAAATACTAGGTTAGAGCCCCGTGGGGACCCACGGTGCAAACCAAAAGTAAATTAAAAATAATATTAAACTAAGAGTTGTATTATTCAAGTTGAGTGTCCGTAAAACCAATCAATATATCCAACATAATATTAACATGCAATTTCAAAACAAACAATCAACTACCATGAAAAAAAACAATCAAAATATCATACTTGCGTTGGTAAGTTCACATATTAGGTAGTATTAAAAATAAAGATTACTAAAAAAAGAAGGATAAAGACAATATGACGTAAAAATCAAACATTATCAAATTTCTCTTTTGGCCTTGCGCTTCTTAATTTCTCGTTTTTTCAATTTGTAAACTGAAGTTAGCGTAAGCACGTCTTCAGTCTTGCTGTACCTAAATGTGGCAAAACTACCATTTTCTATCCCATTCTCCTTCAACCATTCACCCCAATTTTCAATAGCAAACCTAAAATCGGCAGTATCCAAAAGCTAACTGTAGTTAAAATTGAAACATAAAGTTAGATTACAGTTTTTTTGATAAATGATAATACATGTCTGCAAACCATGTATTTCAACCATAACATAAATCATACGAGTGTATCATATACTACATTGGTTGTCATTAGAATATCTGGTATGTATTTAAAACCAAAATCCACATAATCATCATCTACTGAACCATATGTGTTATCAGAGATCCAACCCTAATCTATATACTACACATTTTTTCTATGACCTATATATGAAAAATAGAATGTTTTTCATTTTTTGTCTAATCAAATGATAAAAATAGGTTAGTTTCCTAAAGATTAGTTAACCCAAATTAAATATATTTATAAATTAACTCAATGTAGGCTACTACAGGATTTGATAAATGATAATACATGGTCTACAAACCATGTATTTCAAACATATGTGAAATCAATAGATTGTATCAAATACTACGTTGAGTTGTCATTAGAATATTAACAATGTATTTATAACTAAAATCGACATAATCGTCATCTAATGAACCATATGTGATATTAGAAATATGAATGTAATCTATATATGACAAAGACTGTATGACCTATGTATCCGATTGAAGGTTTAAAATTTTTTGTCAAATCAAGTTAAAAAATAGGTTAGTTTCGTAAATAATAGTTTACCCAAATTAAACATATTTATAAATTAACATACATAATATTAACGATTACACATATTCAAGAACATATGACATATGGTTTCAAACAAAACCTTGATAAAAAAAAACATTCATAATTAATAATCAAAGTATTAGGTATACAAAATCTAGAAATTTCGCAATGACACTCAGCAAAATTATATTACTGATTATTCCAAACAATATAAATACAAAAGTTTTAAAAGAAACTCACAGATTTTAGGATCGAAGAAGTATAAGAAGACGAGTATTAGTGATAAAGATGAGAGTGTTTTCAAGATTGGTAAAGTGCATTGATATTATCAATGATATTGGTAGCTAAGTAAATGTTAGGTTATATACAATTGAAAAACAAAATCAGTATCATACTATTATTATAGGGCCTCCAATCCACCAATTAATTTAGTTGGGCTCGAAATGCTTAACGGACTGACAACTTGAGTAACTAAATAATAGTGTTTGGGCCTGCAATCATTAAAATAGATTCGCAAGGTTTTTAGTTGACATTTACTATTGGATTACATAAGTGTTATTGAAGAAAAATGTTGATTTGCAGTGTCTATATATAAACAGGTAAGGGTGGGTGACTAAAAAGTGGTTACTATTTAGATGGCAAATGTACATTGTATTATTAGATTACAAAAGCGTTATAAAACTACGAATAACACTGGAGTAGATGAGTATATGAACCAAATGATTTATAGTAAAGATTTCACAAAATATAATAGCAAATAGAAAAAAATATATTTGTCATTCAACCAAATACCTTTATTAAAGATTACCCAATGTATTTAAACATAACATAAGTAGCAAATATTGGGAATCAATGAAAATACGAAATAACAAAGTGAAATTGTTCAAACATAATTAGAAAGAAACATAAAGCAAAAAAACTCATAGACCATTAATATGGTTAAGACCATTACTTGTCTTCCAATGGCTTTAGGAAGATGGTGGATTTTCATTCCATTTTATCTTTCTCCCTAATCCCACCACTTCCAATCTTAGTTGAAGGCATTGGTGTGCTTTCATCATCTGAAATTGAGTCAATAAGTTTACGCTTAACCATATGATATTTCTTATTGATTGAACATTGTTCGCCTTCAACATAAACTTTCTTGTCAACAAAGTTATCAGCAAAGGAAATTGGCGTTTCATTATCGCCTGTGTCTGATTTAGATTCCTAAAGAAGAAAACATTTATAAACATATATTAGGTCAATGCATATCTAATGGTTGTTTAAGCAATAGAAATAATGTAACGCTTTTAATACGAATGTAAATATGGAAGAAAATTTTACCTTAGCAACAGACATATCATTAGACGGCATTGCTAACATAGATGTGTGTATTGACTCAGATTTAGTAGGCTGTAAATAGAACATTGAATTCTACATTCAAAGAATATTATATGATATACATAAAACTTTTCTTAATAACAAATAGGATTTGATAATGTACCTGGCCTACGTACAACTTTTTCTTAAGCTCTGAGATAATGGTTGGATCATCAGTTATCTTAGTTACACCATAAACATCATATTTGTTGTTCAAATTGAAGACGGATACAAAGATTTTGAATGCAAGTTCTTTTTCCAACAAAGCCTTAATCTCTTCTGGATATTGAACTGTATCACCAACCTATATAAAAGGAATCAATAAATATTTATATAATAAAAAAATATAACTAAAGAACAATTGATAACAAACTCTAATTATATAGGGAAAATAATATGAACTACCGTATTCTCATCAAGCAAGTCAGTAGCACTTTTGTTAAGAAGTTGTGCAGCGTCACGATGAAACAACGTAAGAGAAACAGCACCATTAAGATCTTGTACACGAACCTGAATCTTAAACCTGGCAAAAAAAATTAAATAAAAATTAAATGTCATGCATTTTTATATAATTTTATTTTTAATAAGCCATGTATGTCATTTAATTAAACGTATATTTAGTAGACAAACTCAACCTTGGTGTAGGCACGACTTGTTTGGCACTACAATTTTCATTCACACATTGGAAAACCTTTTCTTCCTCGAATTCAGAACTTCCTTCACCAACTTGTTTGATTACATAATCAATACCACAATTTTTGGTACATTTGGGACAACCCATATAGTGCCAACCAAATTCGGTAAATAGGTCTTTGATAGTACCCAATAACACCAAAGGCTGCTCCTGTATGAAAATTAGAATTAGTTACCGAATAAAGAAAGAATTGGGTGTGAAATTTACAATTATATTAACAAAAACACAAATTCAATAATGTTAACCTAATACACTTAAAGACATACATGGTAATTATATACAATAATTTTATACATAAATAAAAAATGAACATTATCCTTACCTCTTGTATCTCACAAATATCACCAATGTTGCTAAAAGGAGTGTTGTGCAGAAATTCATCTTCATCAGAACAGAACATAGACGTTCCATATGGTCGATACGATGATGAAGGATTATCAGATATTTTCTTACCCAAACTGGATAATAAAAAAATTGAATTACACATAAATGCTTTGACACAATAAATAGGACAACTTTACGATTTTGTAAATCGTTGAAGGACATAATATTGTTTACCTTTTTTTTGTACTTGTTGATATCTTCAATATCTTCATTAATGAGCAGTCGACTAACATGATCTCCAAAAGAGTTAGAAACATAGGGTTTTCCTGAATATCATCAATATTAAAATTAAAATTCAAAATAAAAGGTGGAGTATGTAAAGTTACTAAACATGTATATATAATTATATATAAAAATATAAAACAATTACAATTACCTATTACAAACAGTGAATAAATGTAACCAACCATTATAAAACTTCAATCGGCCAAACTGCAGTATTATAATATATTGTTTATCCGTTTGATGAGTCGCCACATATTTCGACATCTCCATGGCATAAGTATCCCACAATGTTACATAAATGTTCAAACCCCTTTAAAAAGAAAATTTTATTTCAGTGTAAAAAACAAAGCATATATTACGTTATTTGTAAGTTGTATGAAATTCAAAGCATTAAACCAATACATACTCGATATCCTGGATTTCCATTGTTAACCTCTTCTTACCAGCGACAGCCTTTTTATCCTTATCATCATTGTTGAAGAACTTGTTAACATGTCCGATGACATCTATATAATAATAGAAAACAAACAATAATGTAACCTCGTTACTTATCATACCGTTAATGTTTAGAATTTGATTCAAATAATTACTCAAATGACGATGCATACCTATTGTGGCGTTTTCATCAACCTCCTTGTCCAGAATTTTTTGATAAGGGACAAAAGAGAACCCAAAGTCTGGACCTTGAAAATCGACATTGACGTCAGAAATATGTGTGTTCATATTCAAGCACAGTTTGTTTGGGTTTGATGCAAACTTGTACTTGGATGAATTGACTCCAATTCCGGGATTTCTTAAAATAATGGAAGCATTTTCTTTCAAAAACCTCTCAAATCTAAAAAACAATCACTTGAAAACATTTGCTTGAATCCTGTCACCCTGTAAATAAATAATTGACAAAGAAATATCAATATTGTTAGTCGAAAAATGTTACGACTAAATAATATATGCAAGTAAAATATAAGACTATATACATCCAAAATAAAATATTACTATCTATATTAAAATAGTAGTGTGTAGTAAATAATGAAATACGCAAATAGAATCATATAACAATAAAATGGCTTTGTGAATTACATTTTCGTCAGTGAGGATCATTTCAATTGAGTAAACGTCTTTAGGATTGCGACGGTCGGGTAGACGCCAAACCCGAAGAATCTTTAGCTTTAAAGAAACATCATTTCTGTTAACATCAACTTGGTTAACCATGGTAAACGCTTGTGCTTCGACTGCAGCCATGTAAATGTTCGACTGATTGTATGTAACACATTCTAATGCATCTATTTATAACTAAAATTTTGATAAGGAAAGGTTATAAAGTGGACATAAATTTTGCCTTTTACTGATGCTGAATAAGAGACTAACATGTAAATTCAAATTGATTATTGATATTTAGTCAATACAAAATAGGAAAGAGTATAATTACTTTCTTGCTATATCGACATATTTTAAGGAGTTAATCAAGGAATTAACAATATTTATTCAAAATGTCATGAATGTTTATAATTAGTCAATATTAATAATTAATAATAATAATTATAATGGCATAAGCAATCGAAATTGAAGGCATGAGTAATGTAGCGACATATTTGAAGGATTTAATAAAGGAAAAATTACGAATATGCTGTAAGTTTCTATTAATAATTACAATGACTTAAAATCAGATATTAATTTGATAAAATTAGATTACAGATTTTTCGTTTATTTATTAAGGAAATAGAATTACTGATTGATTTATTTAATGTCATTAATTAGATAACAATCAATCATTGACAAAATATTCGTAATTGATTTCTGAATTGATTAAGTAATTTATCATTAAAAAACCATATTCGTAACAGCATGACATTAATTTGCATTTAGAATTTACATATGATGTTAGGATGATTTGTTTTAGTTTGGGTAATACTAAGTTTTTGAATAAATATGATATTGGGCTAAAAATTGTTGGGTTGTCACAACTCCATTGAGCGTACATATATATGGAAGAGTTGTTTTTTTTTGTAGAAAATTCTAACAACTTATTACATTTATTTATAGTATGAATCAATGGAGATATCATGACATTTAGTGATGATTGCAAACAATAGGACAACATGACGTAATCACTTTTTGAACCAATCGAAGATGTGGATATTCAAATGATTAAGGAATGGAGATATTGTCGCATTTAGTGATGAATACACAGCTTCTTCAAAGTTCGATATTTGTAACTTTCTTGTAATGGCTTATTGAATCTCATATCTTTCGTAATTGATGAATTATATGACATATCTTTCGTAATTGATTTCCAAATTAGTATTATTATTTGACTGTATTGAATCTCATTTAAAAGACAATACATTTTAAATGGCATAGTATTGGGAATTGATTTCGGAATTGATAAGGAAAGGTTATAAAGTGGAGAGAAATTAGCAAATGTACTGATGCTGAATTGATTACTAACATGTAATTTCGAATTGATTATTCGAATTTAGGCAATACGCAAATGGCAATAGTATAATTCCTTTCTTGCTCTACGGCCATATTTTAAGGAGTTAATTAAGGAATTATCAATTCTATTTATTCAAAATGTCTTTAATGTCATTAATTAGGCAAATAAACATAATTAAAATGGCTTAAGCAATATAATTGATGCATTAGTAATGTACCGAGATATTTTAAGGAGTTGATTAATGAATCTTCAATATTTATTGAAAATGTCTTGAATGTTATTAATTAGGCAATATTAATAATTATAATCGATTAGGAGTTGATGAAGGAATTATCACTCTCATTAATTAGGCAATATTAATAATTATAGTCGCTTAGGAGTTGATTAAGGAATCATCATTTATAAATTTTCGATTTTGTAACTTCTATACATCTAATAAACTAAAGTCCATGAGGACACTTGGCACTCCCACATTCATCCTCAATTGTGTAGCCAATCATATTGTGCCAAGTGTCTCATTGTGGGAATTTATAAAAATTTTCTTTTTTCTAAAAATCAAAAATCATTTATTGGTTGGTCAAAATCGGTAATTAATATTAATTTTCCCATTAATAAGTTGGTCAAAATCGGTCATTAATAGTAATTTTCCCATTAATAAGTTTCCTATTTGTTAATTAAAACCAATCTTTCCTATAACTTTCTCTCTCTAAACCCTTTTCTGCAGCAATTAATGGATATATATTGTGATGTACTGGCTTAAACTTCAAAACTGAGGCATCAAGTAAACCATTGCTGTTAAGTTGGATTGATTAAGTTTAACCTTTTGTCGTGTCGAACGGAAGGATACTACGGTTTCGAACAGTATGAATGATATATGTTGCTTCTTAAGTCTTAACGTTTTGCAATGGTTTATTGGTTTCAATTGTTGTGTTGCTGAAGTCCGAATATAAGAAACGCTGCAATAAGTGTTTCTGTGATTCAAGGTTTGTTTATCTTCATGATTCTTTATTTTATTTTATTTTACGTTTTTTCCTGTTTTTTTGTTTATTTTGTGTTCTGAAACCCTACATTCTTTGTATTTCTATTCAAACAAAATGGGAATAAATAATGACCAACAAACATTTGATACTCTTTTAATTTTATGCATTTTCATATTTTGAATGAACAGGAAGAACAAGTGAATATTTGGAGGGAAAGAACAGATGACAAAAGAAATAGTGAGTTTCATGTGTTCAATTTCGTCATTGTTATTTATTACTAGAGTTATTCCTTTGTTTGTTTGTTTGTTATATAATTTACTAAATCGATGTTTGTATGTATCTTAATATGAAGTATAATACTTCTTCTTAGTGTAGGCATAAGCAAGTGATGTTGGAAGCTTATGATGCACAGTGTGCTTGATTAGATGCAGAATTGTTGAGGTAACATGACGATTTCAGTTTATCTTCATTTACAAGAGGTGTGATATTATGATGTATGCTAAATTTCTAATATTCATCCAGGTACAAGTATGGCGAGGTGTGATACTATAATGTTCTTTGTAATGACAAGGTTGAGTTTATTGTCTTCTCGAGCCGCGATCGCTTCTATGAATATGCCAACAACAGGTATAAAATTGCATCTATTTTATATAATTCTTGAAAACCCACTAAAGATTTAAAAAATGGTTTAAATGGTGTTTGATTCTTGAAAACCCACGAAAGATTCAGTGTTAGTTAATTAATGGAAGATGAATTTGTGTTGATCATTGCATTTTTTTCATTGTTATTTTATGCTGATGTTGTGTTCGGTGGGTTGGTGACGACTAATAGAGTAACGTCAAGCGGATAACATGCTCACCTTTGTTCCATACCTTTATGTGTTCCAATATGATCCATACCTTTATGTTTTAATTTACAGTATAATTTACAGTATGCTCATTGAGTTCGAGTGTGTATGATTTCGTAATTTCATTTGATTTTCAGGTTAATGTTCTATGGCATGGATAGGTGGCTCGATATTGATAACATATCATACGAGGTAACAATACAAAAATTGTCTCATTTTAATCAAAATTATTTTTATATCACATTAATAACTTTCTTCTTTCATAATATTAGTCAATCTTCGACAAGTATTTAGGCATCCCCTTTCATTCGCAAACCTTAATACTTGGCTTCATTTTGTTTGAGTGGTTACACTTGAACGATCTTCTTCATATACAAAAACCGAAGAGTTAATTTCAATAGGTATGTTCTACTTATACAAATGTGTTCTTGAGTTAGCATGAATTCTCGAGTGCTCTTAAAAAAATATTTTTTTTATAAAAACATTAATGACTATTTTTTTGAATTTTAAAAATAGAATAGTCATTAAATGTTTTTTATTTTAAAAAAATTAAAAATCTGGATTATAGTGTTTAGGAAAGTTATTAAACACTTTGACCGAAACATTAATGAATGATTTTCGATTTTAAAAAATATTTATTTTTATAAAAACATTAATGACTCTTTTTTGACTTTTAAAAATAGAATAGTCATTAAATGTTTTTTATTTTAAAAAAAAAGTAAAAATTTGGATTATAGTGTTTAGGAAAGTTATTAAACACGTTGACCGAAACATTAATGAATGATTTTCGATTTTTAAAAAATAAATTCTTTTATAAAAACATGACTCTTTTTTGAATTTTAAAAATAGAATAGTCATTAAATGTTTTTTATTTTAAAAAAAATTAAAAATCTGGATTATAGTGTTTAGGAAAGTTATTAAACACTTTGACCGAAACATTAATGAATAATTTTCGATTATTAAAAAATAAAAAATTTTATAAAAACATTAATGACTCTTTTTTGAAATTTAAAAATAGAATAGTCATTAAATGTTTTTTATTTTAAGAAAATTAAAAATATGGATTACAGTGTTTAGGAAAGTTATTAAACACGTTGACCCAAACATTAATGAATGATTTCGATTTTTAAAAAATAAATTTTTTTATAAAAACATTAATAACTCTTTTTTGAATTTTAAAAATAGAATAGTTATTAAATGTTTTTTATTTTAAAAAAAAACAAAAAATGTGGATTATATTGTTTAGGAAAGTTATTAAACACGTTGACCGAAACATTAATGAATGATTTTCGATTTTTAAAAAATAAATTCTTTTATAAAAACATGACTCTTTTTTGAATTTTAAAAATAGAATAGTCATTAAATGTCTTTTATTTAAAAAAAATTAAAAATCTGGATTATAGTGTTTAGGAAAGTTATTAAACACTTTGACCGAAACATTAATGAATAATTTTCGTTGATGTAAAATAAAAAATTTTATAAAAACATTAATGACTCTTTTTTTAATTTTAAAAATAGAATAGTCATTACATTTTTTTATTTTAAGAAAATTAAAAATCTAGATTACAGTGTTTAGGAAAGTTATTAAACATGTTGACCCAAACATTAATGAATGATTTCGATTTTTAAAAAATAAAAAACATTTATAAAAACATTAATGACTTTTTTTTGAATTTTAAAAATAGAATAGTTATTAAATGTTTTTTATTTAAAAAAAATTAAAAATCTGAATTATAGTGTTTAGGAAAGTTATTAAACACCCGGCTGTGGAGTAGTCCGGGAAGCAAAATGTGGAAGAACATTTACACAATGTGGGGTTAGCAACGATTTCGCAAATATGGAGCGTATAATTAGCATTTATCGTGAGTTACTCAATATTGGAAACATCTAATGTTAATAATTATGATTACCATTTAATTAATAACATTTAAACATAAAATTATTAATCATATATAAATACATTTATAAATTTATTTTTAAACATTCAAAATCAAAATTTAAAAAAAAATCCAGTTTTTAAAATTAATGACATTTAAACACAAAATAAATGCTGAATTATTTGATTTGTCACATTACTATTTTTAGCGTATAAATAGCATCTATAAGGTAATAGTCGGTTAAAATTATTGAGTAATGCTCCTTTTACTTATACATGGGTCACTTTAGATAATGTTCCTTCCTATTAAACACTTTGACCGAAACATTAATGAATGATTTTCGATTTTAAAAAATATTTATTTTTATAAAAACATTAATGACTCTTTTTTTACTTTTAAAAATAGAATAGTCATTAAATGTTTTTTATTTTAAAAAAAGTAAAAATTTGGATTATAGTGTTTAGGAAAGTTATTAAACACGTTGACCGAAACATTAATGAATGATTTTCGATTTTTAAAAAATAAATTCTTTTATAAAAACATGACTCTTTTTTGAATTTTAAAAATAGAATAGTCATTAAATGTTTTTTATTTTAAAAAAAATTAAAAATCTGGATTATAGTGTTTAGGAAAGTTATTAAACACTTTGACCGAAACATTAATGAATAATTTTCGATTATTAAAAAATAAAAAATTTTATAAAAACATTAATGACTCTTTTTTGAATTTTAAAAATAGAATAGTCATTAGATGTTTTTTATTTTAAGAAAATTAAAAATATGGATTACAGTGTTTAGGAAAGTTATTAAACACGTTGACCCAAACATTAATGAATGATTTCGATTTTTAAAAATAAAGTTTTTTATAAAAACATTAATAACTCTTTTTTGAATTTTAAAAATAGAATAATTATTAAATGTTTTTTATTTTAAAAAAACAAAAAAATGTGGATTATATTGTTTAGGAAAGTTATTAAACACGTTGACCGAAACATTAATGAATGATTTTCGATTTTTAAAAAATAAATTCTTTTATAAAAACATAGAATAAAATATGCTCGAAGTTTTTTTAGCGGGTCGATATGGGTAATGCTCATCTTCTCAGACGTGTCAAATTAAATTGTGAAATTTAGGTGGTAGTTAGTTTCTTATTTTCATTTTTATTACTTTCTTATTGTTGAATATGCCATAAGTCTATTTTTAACACATACCATTTAAGTCGCCTTATTCAGGTTGGATTGTATTTAAGAAACCCTGTATTTTCACATGGCCAGCTTTATGTCGCATTGTCAAGAGTTAAAAGCAGGGCAGGCGTGAAGTTACTTATACTTGATGCTGGTGGGAAAGTGATGACTAAAACAAAAAATGTGGTTTATAAGGAAATTTTCAGCGATATTTGAATAAATGTGTATTCGTTGATTTTAAATTTTAATAAAATGTTTCTACTTTATTTTTCTTATACGTTATACTACTCCAAATAATCGTACTTTGTTGAACTGCGTGTCAACGCGGGCAAATATCTAGTACTAATAATAATTAGATAGATTGACTTAAAATCAATATCATTAATTTGATATAATTAAATGATAGATTTTTTGTTCATGATTAAGGAATTACAATTATTATTTGAATGTAATTAATGTCATTAATTTTACAAATGATTTGAAACATGGAATTCAATAATTCAAATGCAAATGATATTAAATAAGGTATAAACCTCATGAAGAATTCAAATAAATTACATTAAAAACAAATAAAATAACCAACGTTTTAAATTTCTACATCAATGACATTGTTGTGGACGTTTTTAGAGACCAAAAATGTGTTCATAACTGTCGGCAATGTCTGGATTAAACATTAAGAAAAATGTTAACACAATTAATAATCAGTTTCTTCAAGTTAACAAAGATAATTATGAACAAGAAAATTAGAATCATACCAAAACTCTTGAGGAAGGGTCATGCATGACTGTGAAGAATTGCCCTCCTTTGTGATAAGCCATTACCTTATATTTATCTTTGGATGATACTCCTCCATCAAATGAGAAAACATCCAAACGTTAGAGGTAAAGCAACAAAGTAAGGTCTGAAACAATCATACAATTATGTAGATATGAATCTGTTATGGTGTAAAGCAAGAAAGTAACAAATTAATATTTCTGCCTTCTCTGTTATAAGCCGATTTATACAATAAAATCATCCACTTGAATTGTTCGATATATAAAGGAAGATTAAAGAATGAATAAAAAAATTATCATGTGTGAACAGAATCAAGAATGCATAAAATCACTCACTTGATTCGGCCAGTACACACTAACCATTTATATATCGAACATAATCAATAATGCAAAAAAAATTACGGATGTGCGATGGTATGTTTCAATAGAATACATACCTAGAATCAAGAATGCAAAAGAAGAATAAGGATGAATGTTGGTTGGAAGATTTGTTAGAGAGTATGATGGAAGAATGTAGTGTAGATATTATGTTTAGAAAAGAGTATTTATAGTGAGTTAGTTAGAGCTCCATATACAATATGGATACCTCAAACACTCTCTAAGGGCTCCATTCAACCCAAGTTAACCTCAATTATTATATAGATAGATATATCGATTAATATTTACATTTTCTTTGATAGGTTTGCCTGGTGAATATTAAACATCTTGATTTGTGTTTTTTTTAGGCAAATTTTTCGATTCATAAATCACACATTTAACTATTTAAGACATTAAGCTTTTATTCTCCGCTCAAATTTGGCCACTCGTAGGTCGTAGGTATAGTTTAAAGTTATTGCTTTTTTTTTTTTTATCTTAATGTATAGTGGTCAAGTTTGGGCTTAGCTACTTAAATATATCTCATTTAATATACATGCAATATCATACACTCATGGTTGTTTACATATCAGTTTACCATGGTAGAGCTAGTGAGATAACATACATGCCCGGTTACTCAAAAACATTTATATTATGATACATGTTTTGTGTATGTATGTGTGTATCAATCAACAAAGACAACATTGCTCACTATATTTCACTGTCTATACGGAGGTTGCATCTTTATGTATGGACCCGGATGCACACACATGTACGTCCCACCACTTGTTTACCTCTTTTATATATTAAAATCGAAAAGCAATTACTTCATAAATTTGTATAAACTTTTTATAAGCTAAACCCTTTACTACAAATTTACAATTTAATCAATTTTTTTCCATAAACAAAATATCATACAAACTTGATATCAACTTACATTAGGATGACATGTATACGAGTAATAAGCTGCACCGTCACACCTTTCTGAGCAGCAAAATTTAACCTACTAAAAACAAACACTTGGCCCTATGGGATCGAAATATTTCTTTAACTGTGCTTTAACATCGTTTGCCCTGCTACGAACCCACTGTCTCAAAAGCCAACGAGAAGCGATACACCCTTGATGTCCTCACAAGCATTTTTATAAAATAAAATGTGACTAGTTAGAATTTTTGTCGGTTACTGCATGTTCCAATTTATACACAAAAGATTATTAATAATATGAAAGAAAATTCCATCTACATAATGTGCTCTGTTTGAATAAAAAAGAAAAGAGCTTTTTGTAAGTGATTCTGATTCTATTTTTATGAAATATACAAGTCTTCAAAACCTTTGTTGCATACATGTGCCATAGACTCTCTCTCTCTCTCTCTCTCTTCATTGATCACAAAAAGATACACGTACAACAAGGGATAGCTCTGCTTCTTTTCTGATTTAATACCATATTACAGATTGATTTGATCTCATAAAGCCATATTCAATTCATATCCTTTTTTCCTTCTCAATGGACGACAACAAAAGCACCACCTTCATTTCTTCATTCCAAGGTAACCCATTTAAATTTCTACCTACAAATACTCCTCTTTTTTTTATATATAACATTTCATCCCTCTCTCTTTCTTAATAATAATAATAATAATTCTCTGTTTTTAAACAGGCCATATATAATGCAGCCTGTGATATTATTAAATATTTGAATATGTTCCTTCATGGGTATTGATTCTACACGATAACAATATTATTTTCAACGTTTCAAACAAAATAATAATAATAATAATAATAATAATAATAATAATAATAATAATAATAATAATAATAATAATAATAATAATATATTAAATGAAAGCATCACCGGAAACAGGGGTGCCCAGGAAAAAGATGAAGAAACAAGTGACTGGAAAACGAGACGATACACCTTTGCATACAGCAGCAAGAGTGGGTGATATTAATATTGTAATGGATATTTTAGGTGATTGTTATGGAGAAGAAGAACTGATATTAATGTTGTCTAAACAAAATTATGGTGGTGAGACACCGCTGTATGTGGCTGCAGAATGTGGTCATGTTGATTTAGTTAGACTGTTGATTGATCACTGTGATATTGCAACCGCTAGCATTAAAGCTAATAATGGTTTTGATGCTTTGCATATTGCTGCTAAACAAGGAGATTTAGGTATCTAAATTGTCATGTTATTATGTTATGAGTTATTGAATTATGATATGACTGTTGTTGTTTTTGTTGTTTTTTTAAAGTATTGTTGTTGGTTTGATGTATAGATGTGTTAAAAGTTTTGATGGAGGTGCACCCGGAGTTGGCGATGACGGTGGACGGGTCGAATACCACGGCGTTGCATACCGCGGCGGTGCAAGGGAATATTGATGTGATGAATTATTTGTTGGATATAGAGAGTAGTTTGGCGTCGATTGCGAGAAGTAATGGGAAAACGGCGTTGCATTCGGCTGCGAGGAATGGGCATCTTCAAGTGGTGAAGGCGCTTTTGGAGAAGGCGCCTGGGATAGCGGAGAGGAATGATAAGAAGGGGCAAACTGCGCTTCATATGGCGGCTAAAGGGCAAAGGCATGAGGTGGTGGAGGAGTTGATCAAGGCGGATACGTCTTTGATTAATATGGTTGATGCTAAGGGGAATACGGCTTTGCATATAGCAGCACGTAAAGGCCGGGTTCAGGTAAAATAATAAGGTTTTCACCGAGTGCATCTGATGTTTTACTTAACTTTAGACATCAGATGCGTTCATAAAGTGCATTTGACGCCTCAAATGTTTGAGACATCAAATGCAACATGTCATAAAGGTGGTTGGTTTTTTTGTTCTCAAACAAGCAATTTTTATGTTTATGCAGATTGTTAAGATGCTGCTAGCTCGTAGCGAAACCAACACAAGACTCGTGAATAGGTCGAAAGAGACCGCCTTCGACACGGCCCATAAGATGGGCCACCCCCACATTGGATCCATCTTACAAGAACACGGAGTTCCAAGCGCGCGGGTACTAAAACCTCCAACGGCTCCAGCCAGAGAGCTAAAGCAAACCGTTAGCGACATAAAGCACGAGGTCCACAACCAACTAGAACACACTCGCCAAACTCGAAGAAGGGTCCAGGGCATTGCAAAACACCTCAATAAAATGCACGCCGAGGGGCTCAACAATGCGATAAACTCCACCACCGTGGTGGCAGTGTTAATCGCCACTGTGGCCTTTGCCGCAATCTTTACTGTCCCAGGCCAGTATGCTGATGATCCGAGCCATATACCCAACGGATTTTCCCTAGGTGAGGCGAATATAGCCCCACAACCATTATTCATAGTCTTTTTTGTTTTCGACTCGGTGGCTCTATTTATCTCGCTAGCTGTGGTCGTGGTTCAAACGTCTGTGGTGGTTATCGAAAGCAAAGCAAAGAAAGAAATGATGGCTATAATAAACAAGCTAATGTGGTTAGCTTGTGTGCTTGTGTCCGTGGCGTTTTTGGCACTTGCGTTCATTGTGGTCGGGGAACACGAGAAATGGCTAGCTATTTGTGTGACTATTATAGGAACAATGATAATGGTCACGACTTTGGGTTTGATGTGTTATTGGGTGATCATGCATCGGATAGAGACGAAGAATATGAGAAAATTGAGGAGCTCAATGCCGGGTGGGGTAAGTAGGACAAGGTCGAGGTCTAGGTCATTGTCGATGTCTGTACTTTCGGATCCAGATGCAGTTAGTACCGAGTTTAAGAAAATGTACGCGATTTGAAGAAAAAATATTCATTCTAACTGAACTCTTTGCAGTCTTGTTTAAATTCCATCCTAATAGGCTTTCAGGGACAAATAAGTCCGGTAAGCACGGGTTCTAACCAAAATGCATTTGTATCAATGCGAGCTCTGATCAAATGACATCGGATTGAAATCAGTTTAGGAAAAAGAAAAGTATTAAAATGGGTTTGCCTTATATTCTTTTAACGCCGCAAGTGACGACAGGGTGCAACTACATGGTTGCATATCGGTGCATTGGTAATGGCAATGTTAGTGCAGGTGGTGTAGAGTAGGTGATTGGGATGGAAGCAGCAATGGTACAGGTGTGTACGAGTCATTATGGTGGTGATTGAGGTGACGAAAGCAGTTGTGGCCTCGGCTGTTGTGAGGCAACCGGGTAGTAAAGGTGTCGGCAGTGCCACTGGCAACGACCCCAACAACCCCAACGACAGTAAGTTGCACATGGGTAATTTATTTTGCTTGTGTAATTAGAGTAAAAAAAAAAACTTATTCAGTTGTATAATTTGAGTTTAGTGAAATGGTCCAGCCAACTTTCTCACCCACATTACCAACACCAAGCAACAATTTCATTTTCAAATCTCTCTAAAAACTTGCCTACAATAATAACAAAAGTTGTGAAAAATGCTTCATATTATCTGATATCAATAAGACCCTAGAATGACACTCACAAATGATAATGAACAATTAACTGATATTACAAAGGATTAAACAACATGAACCTAATCCAAAACCTGAAACCTGACTACCATAACCAATGAACTATCAACAAACTTTACATGTGAAATTGTCAATGTTGAGGTAGAGTCGGTCTTTTTTCCAACATCTCGTAGTAGACCACAAAATTTTCCTGCAGACCGACATAGAAACGGGTTAGAACTTAAAACAATTAAAAAAAAACAGACTAAACACGTATCACAAATTTGTTTCAACCTTACGTACGGTTTCCCATGTGTTTGGATCAAAACAAACATAGGATCCTCTCTCGTATGTCTTTGTCTTAACAAGAGGTTCCATCTTTGCTGCCCGCATAAACCACAATCTATGCTCTCGGTGGTAGAACCACCCTCTGTTATACCTGCAACAAATTAAATGGGTTAAACGGGTAAAACAAAAATAATAGTTGGACATTTGTTTCACATCAACCCAAACCAACACGTTTAGAAAAAGACCAATTATGCTTCCTCTATCAGAATCCCATAAAAGATAAAGCTCAAATAAAGTGAGCATTTTGACAAAATAACTTACAGCTCATTTGCAGAATACAACTGGGCTTCATCTTTTGGCATGCTGCATTATTCAAAAACAAGAAAGGCATTTTTAGATGCTGATAAAGTAAAATCACCAAAAAAAAAGTATAAATAGAGAAACTCAGATTACCTGTAAAATATATAGAATAAAGTATTTAACTGAAACTTGGATAAATAACCTTGCTGCAATACTTGAACACATTAGAATTTTCACCAAAAAAGTGGAGCGAGCATAATATTTAAGAATGGCAATTTTGACCCGTTTACTTATGGGCAGATCAATTCAGGTTATTTTTTCTTTTTAATCAATCAAATAGGAAAAAAAAAGTTTCAGAAAAGCAATAGGTGTTACAGGTCAACCAGACCCTGGCCTGTTTTGACCTGTTACCCAACCACACATGTTAATAACTGTTTACTCACATTAAGGACAGGTGGTTGTTTGGTATAGTAGCATTGTGGGACGGTGAATTTTGGAGGTTCTTTGGTAGGTTCATCCAACCATGGGGAACCAAATGTCTTGTGAAGATTTTCAGAAGAATTTAAGTTGAGGCCAAGTGTTGTCAAATCGATTCCAAGTGCAAGAGATGTTAAATCAGGATCACTCATCCTAGTTACACTTAATATGCCGAGTAATCCAAATCGATCTGGAGTAGCTTGTGAGACCTGCATCGACTTTACTCCTGGATCCCTATAAGATTGACTGGCAGAAAAAAATTGCTGCAACCGAAATTGAGATTGATTTTGTTGCTGTTGATATTGTTGTATAAGTTGGTCATATGAACCGACACCTGAAACTCTATTCGGAGAGTTCAATGGTCTCAAACCAACACTAGGGGATCCACCGCCCTAAAAATATCTCAACAAGTTACATTACACAAATTACTTAAAATAATACAAGATGAATGTGATCATGCAGGGAAACCTGTGAGTGATAAGATGAATGTGATCCTTGAAACATATCTGAACCGTGTAAGGGGAAAAGATCTTGATTATTTACAGGTGAAAACGGGACACTGCTGGTACTAATGGATGGAACTTCTTGTGGTTGTGATCTATGTGATGTAAATGTTCCTCCTGAGTTGAATCCAGAAGATCTTCCCATCTGCATCATGAACCACGGATATAAGTTATTATGGAACCTTGAAAGCCAGGAAACACCACTACCACAAAAGAAAGTGGCCTTCTCACTTTCTCAAAATGAGGTGGCAATTCTGACCCATCTCACATAAGTCATAAACAGGTCAGATATAAATAAGATAAAAATAAAATACAAAATACATTAAAAAGAAACGAATCAAAAGTTGCCCAAAGTGTATTTGTTAAAAAATGAGGAAAAAAGAAAGGAATAGTGTTTTGGCTCAACCCACAACCCGTTTTGACTTGTTTCCCTACCCACCCATATCACTACCACCTCCTACTCAAAAGTGGCACTCACAGAAAAATGTGGAGATTGCATCATGGACACATTGTTGTCACGAAGTTGATCCTTCTGATGCAGATCCATAGCAATATCAGCACTGCCACCTAAATAATATCTAAATTCCAGTTAATATGGGGTGTCAAATTCTACTAGAACTGGTAAACGAATGTTTTTATGATAAAAGGTGAAATCACCTTTAAATCCTGGTAGGGCTGGAAAATCTTCGTTCTGGATGCTGAATTCTTGGTTTTGCTGAACAATAGGACTAACCCCAAGACCTTGTTTCCGTAATGCACCTGAAATTGTAATGAAAAATAAAGTTTTGCATAGAAATAGCACCTGAAACACGCTTAGTGACAACTGACAAGCCTAGCTCTAGATTACCGATTTGCCCTTGGGCTCCTCCAGAGGAACTAGGACGGCTGCTTAACTGAGGGAAGTCGTTTATATCAAAAGGAGAACCATCATTGTTATTCAAATCATTTAACATTCCCATGGAGTTCTGAACATGATTTCGAGAAAGGGGTCCACCTGAATGATATGAATTTCCAAACATAGACATCACATGTGGAGAAGCTGCATTTTAAAAACATCAAGAAAACTATAGAGATAAAAAAAAACACATTGTTTGGATAAAATATATATGAAAATAAAAAGATATTACACTAGAAGGGGCAGACAACACACCTTGTTGAAGCATACCACCCATTAATCCATTTGATCCCTGCACACCAAAATTTACTGAACCGCTATTAGTGTTTAGGTTTAATCGAGAAGCAAGGCCTGGGATTAATAAACCCCCACCAATACTCAAGCTTCTTCCAATGTTGCCACCACTGTCAATGTTTCCAGATGAACTAGTGATCCGGGAGCTCAGATTTCCTAAAACCGGTGTGACACCAACTCCCGTAATAGAATTACGGTTACTGATTGGCGCAGAGGTAGACAAGATCCGGGAAACGAACCACTAATTGCATTTGCACCACTATTGAACCCAGCGGATCCAACAACACTCAAGCCACCCCTATTATTTAGCCCTGAATGACTAAGTGAATTGCCATGACCTATCTGAAAAAAAATGACCGTAAGATTTAAATGCACTGCTAGTTTCATTATATTTTCGCCTGTTCTAAGAAATGATGTGCAGCAATGTGTGTTACAGAGTTTTTTTTAGGGTAAATCTGAAAGTATATAATACAAGTCGAAAAAACAAAAAAACAAGTAGAGGTCCACAAATAATTATTAAAATGAACAAGGGGTCCGGAGTTATTTAAAGCAGTTTTATTTGGGTCAAAGTTAATTACTTGTGAGCTAGCAGTTTCCTTTAAGGTTTTAAGTATTTTTTTGTTAGTTTCCTTCTGTTAGTTTTTTCTTGTTGGAGAATATTTATAAATGGGTAAGCGGGGGTTGAGAACTCGAGATAGAGGATAGAAAAAAAAAAACATTCAAGTCTTTCGACTTTGAAAAACCCCGGAATCTCAAATGGTAGATTGGTAGGTTAGGGAAAGGTGGGTACCTCTGGAACATAGTTGTTAAAAGCCATCGCCTCTTGCGCCTAGGCTCATTTTTTAGGCGAGGCGATGCATTTGCGCTTTAACTACCTAGGCTATTCCAATAGGATTTGTTGCACAAACTATCTAAATCATGTATATACTACTTAATAGTTGTACAATGTGAAACCACTTGTATACATACCTACATGAGAACATCAATACTGTATTTTTGAATAATTGTTCTTTTCCAACCTTTTCACTTTATGTTGAAACTACAATACGAGTCTATTTTGATACTTTTACTTTCAATTGTACCTAACTAACATACTTTAGTGTTAAAACAGCTTTAAAATGCAAATACAAGAACTTACATGTACACACTCACAATCACATTTATATACACATAAGTATGTGTATGTGTGTGTATAGAGAGAGAGAAAGAGATGATAGTTCAAATGAAAACCACAAAAAATTGAGAACCGTGAGAACTACAAAACTAAGTGTTAATGACTTAATTCATATATGATTTAAGTCCATTCACATATAACATTATAACTATTGGTGGAGGTTCAAACGAGACCAAAAGAAGGAAGTTGAAAACCATAAAAGTACCTTTTAATTCACATGTGATTTGATTTGTTCATGTATGAATGACCCACCTTGTTCACATGTCAACGCCTCAATGGATCAAACCACATGAGATTTAACACGTCATTTTGGGGTTTTCGCCTTTTTTTTTTTTTTTGGTTCTCAATTCAACCATCACATATATGAAGTACCTGAGAAAGAGCAACAGGCATATTGTTTGATGTAAATCTTCCAGCAGAAACGTTTCCACTTTGTTGTTGAAGCCCAATTGACGGTACATTAGCAGTTGTTGAATTTTTGGATCCAAGTGTGCCCGCAACATTGAAACTACCATGTAAGCTGTGGAGTCCCTGAACAGATCCTATAAACAATACTTCCCATGTAATGTATTTACATATAATAATGCCATAGGTGGCAATGTAAACCCACTTACATATAAAAAGGTGCCATGTAGTTTTACATATAAGAATACTAAAAATAATCAGTAGAGCTCACTAACCACTTTGATGAAAAACAGGGGAAGCTGCACTAGATTGAGTTAAGAAAGATGCAGAAAATGGTCGCCCAGTGTTGTCTTGAAAATTTGAAGCCGGTCCATTCAGAGATGACTACACCCAAAAAGATAATAATTTGACTATGACTGAACGACAGAACATATCTGAACAAGAAACAACAGCTGTAACAATAATGGCAATAAACCAATTTACTTATAAGTGTGTCGATTGAGTTGCTTTACATTTCAGTTGAGTCATATAGGCGACAAAACAACAGGTCAAATGGGTCAATCAGATTGAAAGTCATCCAAATTCTTTTTTAATGCGAACAGCCTCCTAAAGTCGTTTATTCAAATACTCATATTTTATTGTAATAATAATGTTTCTGTATTAACAGTCAAAACAAACCGTTTTGACTTGCTACCTAACCAGTGCATCCTGCCACCTCTAAACGATATCCTTAAGTTCTTCAAGGCTAGAAAACTTGAATAACATATGATGAAATGATAACCATAAAACACAATTTTCAAATATTAAAAGAACAATGATTGGACCCTGAATAGATTAAGTGATTAACACACTTTAAAAGAACATGGTTTATGTGAAAGATATTCCCATACATTATTAAGTAACCCTGACATTGCAAAAATGCCAAAAGGTCATGCAGAATACTAGCCTTTCCCAATAAAAGCCTTCTTCTGAAAATTACAAGTTTGAAGCTCTCAGTGCTTTATTAACCTACTATCGAGTATCTGAAAAGAACAAGATTAGAGCAGGTTAAAAAATTACAAAATAAAGTAAGAAACAACTAATAAAAGAACAGATTCACATATAGATTATGTAACATGATAACCATTTTTTTATGATTAGAATGTATCCAATATTAATGTACTCGTATAGCCATAAACCGAGGTTTTCACGTGGTACACCCCTTAAAACTGATAAAAGCAATAACTATATAAAATATTATATAAGCACAGGTGACATGTACTCAAGATATTGTACAATACAAAACAAAACATAATAACACGTGCCTTAAATAAAACCAGCTTAGAAATCACAATCTTTCTTTTAACAAATGAAAACTCCATCTTCATTGAGATGTAAACCGCCGACTCACCAACGATAACTCTTAATATATCTACAACAAGAACAATACTTTACTGCCACAGGACACCTAAAAAAGGTTGAAAACTATGTTTAGAACTAATTTTAGAAAAACAAATCTTAAACTCTTTTAATTAGCCCAACATGAGTACTATATGATGAAATATATGAAGAAATAGGTGTAAAAATGTCTTGGCTTCAATCAAAAGTTAATTTCAACAAGTTCAAAATAACTTAACTATTTGAGTCAGGATCAGTTTCGGTACTCATGACTATTTGCTCATTCCTGTATTTGATTTGTCTAGCTACCATCTAAACCAAACACTCTAACTAACAGTCACACCTAGTGAAACATTCTACCTTTCTTCTATCAATTCAAACACTGTTTATCTTGCACAACCAATTGCCTTTCACAATTACAGCAAACGGGTAACTAAAAATCTCAAATCATTCAAAAAAAAAAAAAAAAAAAAAAACTAGAACAGCTACAATGTATAATAATGACAAATGGCTACAGTTTTTGTTAATTTAAGCATAGGAGTGGAACGAAATCTAACCGTTTGTTAAAACCCTAACGCAAACAGTACATCATAGACAACAAAATCAAACGGAACACAGTGTTTTTCTAATAGTTTAATTGAATTTGAGGGAGTGTGGAAGCTGAAAAACCCTAGTTCGTAAGAAAATGAAAATTGTATGTAAGGGAATATATAGAATACATGAGAGAGAGAGAGAGTACCTGAGGAGGGAAAAGGATCTGTCAAAAGATGTCGAAGCTTTTACAGTAGTGTTTTCAAAGGTGATAAACGAGGGATCGAACATGAATAGAGAAGTGTAGCTGATTTTGAAGACATCCGTTACCTTCTTAACCTCCCTCACACTCACACTCACACTCACACTCACACTCACACTCACACTTACACTTGCCAAGCTACACCGCCCCCTGGTGCGGCAACGGCATGGGAGCCAACCTCTTGCCGTGGAAGCCGGGCCAAGTTTGTTGTTTTTAATTGATTTTTTTTATTATTTTTAATAATTTTGACCAATGAGGACGTCATCATAGTGCACACCACCCCCTTGGAAGCCCATCATGAGGATGCCTCTCCTCCCACTCCTACGTGGCACCTACGTGACGGCCCATCATGAAAATTTCACCCCTCTCCACACCATATAGTCACACTCACACTCACATTTAGAGTTTCATAAAAGGATGAAACAGGCGAGCAATGGCTCTTAAACCCTGCGCAACTTCGAATCCTTCCTAGTGGTGCTTATTCCTATTATTTATATTTTTTCGCACATAGTAAGGATCAAAGTTGAACCTCCTTAGGAGAAACCCATATGGGAAAACCCCCTTACCACCCCACCAAAGTAGTGATTGATATATTTATATGGGTAATTCTTTAGAGTTGGCTAGAGTCGTAGTTATCCATGTGTTGTCGCCGTATGTGAGTTACATTTGTGCGTTGTTCTGTAACGCAGTTTAAACTCTGTGCATATTAAAATAGAAATGTTGGCACTACCGAATAAATACTTTTGTTGCTAATGTACCTCTATTTTCATTGGATTTTATATTGTCACGTTTGAGAAAACTATAAAAACAGAAACGGTATAGTTACTGATATTAAGACAGTACTAATTCAGTTCTCCATGATAAAGGAAAATATTACTAATATTAGATACGAGTTCCAGTACCAAACGTCGACCCCTAAAAGAAAAAAAAATAGCAACCGGTACCAAATAAAAAGGGTTCACTTTAAAAAAAAAATTGTCTTTCAAATGTTGGCGGACGTAAGACCATTAGGTGTGGAGAGGAGATGCATCTTGATGATGGGCCGCCACGTAGGAGTGGGAGGAGAGGCATCTTGATGATGGGCCTCCAAGGGGGTGGTGTGCACCATGATGACGGGCCTCCTCATTGGTCAGAATTATTAAAAATAATAAAAAAATATAAACAATTAAATCCCAACTCTCTCTCAAAAATTGGACCGGCAACAACGGCATCTTTGGATTACTAATAGAACCAATGGAATTACAAAAGATTGGTCAAAATGGACTTCCTTTGACATCTGATTCAAATGCAATTTCAATATCTTGGGAATATGTAACTTGGGCTGGGTTTAGTTTTACTGAATGGACCAAATGTAATAAGGGATGGGTTCTTGTTGGACTATGATCTAATGAGCACCTTGCTCATAGAGGACTTTGTATATTTGGTGATGGAATAGATGTTTTTTGCCTTTCAAAAAAAAAAACAATGGCATCTCATTGCCTCCTCTATGCCGTGCCCCATACCTTATGGTCTAAGTAAAATAGGGACGATGCAAGCTAGTACAACTCAAAACCGTGAACAGGTGTAAATCAACAGATGCTTTCTCATTGTCCTACCAAACCAATAATGGTGGTAGAGGTAAACATCAACAACAACCCGACCATTGAGGGAGTGTTTCGATTTTGACTTCGCTGAGCATCATACCCTAAGGTAATTTTAGGTTGTTGTTTTGATGAATACGTAATCCCCTTTCTTATAATTACTCTGTGCGTGTGTATGTGTGTGTATTTCAACTTAGGTTTTCACTTTTTGTTTGAATTTGATCAATGTTTGTTGGCTACAACTTTGAATAACTTCTGTGTTTTTATAATTGAGGCTTAATTCTTTGACAGGTAAACAACAATTCCACAAATTATACTATTAGAAACATAAGTGCATTAATGGTAATTTGGTTATTTGCAAAATCATATGTTGAATGCATTGTTTCCAGCCATCCCAATCCATGCTAGCAATGAGCAGTTCTAAGCCTTTAAAATCACATCTTTTACCTATGTTGATTAGTTATCTGAATTGTTTGTTTGTTATGTAATTAATTTTTCTTTTATTTTTCCTGATTTTGGTTTCTCCTTTTCGATTGTGACATCGTTGTTCATCTGTTGGGCCGATTTTACTTTCAGCTAATAGTTGTTCTAAAAGAGTAATAAGTCCGAACCTTGGTTCTCTGATTGTGTAATATATAGCAAAATTTGTTCAACCTAATCGTTTCTGTTGATACTTCTCTTTCTAAGTTTGCCTTTGATTCTTCTGTTGAATTGAAAACGGGTCAATTCAAGTTGTATTTTCACCCGTTTAGATCTTATCATCTTGACCCATTTATGTGTATTAATAATGTGTCAAATGGTACGCAGCTCAAAATTTATACAAGGTGTATTCAAATGGGTACAATTTTTCCACATCATCATATTTGATCCATATTTTGTTATTGTAATTCATGCTATAGTTTTTAAAATGAATGTAATTTAAATGATCCTCGATTGCTATTATTTTAGTTTAACGCAGCACGGTCATACTTTGTTTACTTGATATGTTGATTGTGTGTACCGTACCAAACCAAACTTAAAAGATATTGACCGAAACCTCGTAGTGTGGGTAAGTTACTAGTTTGGATACTAAGATTTGAAATTTGAATGTTTACAATTTGTGGTTTTGATTTTAAAAGAAGTTTTGATTTAACACTAACTTCTCTAAAATATAAGAAAAATGACCGAAATACAATTACCATTCACAAACATAAAACAAATTGAATAAAAATTTTATTTTCTTTGAAAAGATAAAATAAATAAATACATTAAGATTTACAACCAACACATCATGGATTATGTTCTTCTGTGTTTCCGTATAGATCGCTAGTGTGACCAGAATCATCAAGTAACGGTGAAGGTGATCCGAATGTTTGTGGCGCCACATTCTCCATATTTTCACCGATCTTGTGCAACCCGTTGGAATTCGCATTTGCTCCTCCACCGGTCTGCCCATTTTCTTTACCGCCTAAATGTCGTTACATGTGTTAATACGATTAACAATAAAAAATAGTTACATCAACGGTGACAAATAAGATCTAACCTGTAACATTTGGCATGTTCACATTGATAGTGTTTCTTTTCCTACGCAAGATGATAAAAATACCTACGACAACCCAAACAAGAAAGAAGGCGGGGATCGTGATGCCTAGTACTAGTGGTAGCGAGCTGCTTTTCTTGCTCTTTGTTACACCGGTGCTCCCTGGTGAACTCGAAGTCGAGCAGGACTTACCAGACGTACACAATGAAGGGTTTTCCGTAACACTATTCATAATTTAAAATGTCTTATAACTTTAATATTGTAATAAATGAATATATAAATAACAAAGACCCAACTTGATAAATAACTTACTTTAACTTCAATTTGTTGTTCTTTGATAATGTAGTAGGTATGCTTCCACTAAACTTGTTATTTGCCAAATTCCTACAAAATAACAGTATTATTTGCCAAATTCCTACAAAATAACAGTATTTTCTATAGATGAGGACTTGTACAAATGTTGATCTAAAAGTATAAAATTATTCAAAAACACCTTGATGTATATGTTTTGAATTTGTAAGCGAAAACATAAATGTAAGATTCAAATAAAAGCTTGTAGAATGTAGATACTATTGAACACATGATTTCAACCAAATTTTATGATTAATATATATAGGCAAATAGAATAGCTAGATTTGATAAAACTTTTTACACGCATAACGTTTGATTCTTTTGGATTACCCTTAAGACAACACGTAGTGGTACTGGAAAAAAAAAAAACGCCCCGTCCACTTGGGCTAATTTGATTGGCTCCCAAAAAGGAAGCAATGTCACGCCCAAATGCGGCGTTAGTTTTTTCATGCCAAAAACCAATTCTGAAGGATAACGCCCCAGGGGCCGGTGTTGGGGCATTTTGGGGGCATTATTGGGGGAACTTCAAGTCGAATTTGATTGCCACTACAGATTATAAGATATGGACTTCAATTTCTTACATTTTGAATTGTGCAATTGACTATCATATTTGATTCGCCTGTTTATTATTAATATTATCTAGTTTAACTTTTATTCCGTCAAGTTTAAATTTAATATGAAGTCATATTTATGTATAAGTCTACACTATTAGACACAGTTTTCTTTGATTCTTTCCCATTTCTAATAATTTGTGTTATATTTGTTATACATCAAAGGGTGATAACAAAATACACTTACAGTTGTTGGAGATTAGACATCGTGCCAAGGAAACCAGGAATCGTTCCGGTCAAGCTGTTATTGTGCAAATCACTACAATAATATAAAATCATAAACAAACTAAGAGACTGCATATAATTTGATTAACTCCTATTTAATCATATAACAAAACAGGTACATATATTTTTCTAAACTCAAATTCAAAGAATAAATTCGTAAGTTCAAATACAATAACCAAATTGATTAAGTTCAAGTGTTAAACTCACATAATCTCAAGAGCATCCATTGAGCTAATATCCGGAAACGAACCCGTAAGTTCGAAACTATCAAGATACCTGCAAATTTTGAATGTCCATATAACTTAATCTAGATATCATGAATATATTATCCAATAAAACGATAAAAGCTAGATAACTTACAATGAGGTAACGCGAGGCCTAGCGTCGTCGCTGCAATTGAGCCAGTCCCACGAGTACGATGCTGGAAGGCACGGGTCGCCAGTCCATTCTCCTAACACGGTAAATGTTGTTTGCAACAAAGCTAACGCTTCAACTGTGTTTTACCATTTAAAACAAGTTAAAAACAAAACAACATTAAAAACAAAATCTTAATAATTAATCCAAACAACGTTAAAAATACGTACCATCATTGCTATCGGTACCATCAGTTAAAACTTCGCTAATACTAAACGCCTCAGCCGCGTTTATGATAGGGGGGAGATCAGAACCAACGGTAGCAACTAAAGAAATGTTGGTGAGAGACTCAACCGAGTAGTTAGTAAGGTTTCGCACAACCACGGCACCATAAGGTGGCGAAATCGGGGGTTGTATAGGACCATTTTTGGTAGTTGAGGTCTCGTAAATCCTAAACGATCTTGTTTGAGTAGTAGAACTGAGGTCAGTAACTTCTGAAAAGTACATAGTTATATAGAAGAGGGAACTCGAAGGGGGGACTCGAGCGAATATTAAAGAATCGGACGTGCTATCAGCTGTGACCGCGTTTTGTAAAATTTCTCGTGGGGGATTATTGGGTCCAGTCGAGTCGATAAGAAGGGCTTCGCTTGGGACACCTGCGTCCTTGCCAGAAGGTGACCATATACGGTCATATGGATCGTTTGGAAATCTGAAATGTAAAGTTGTCATATAAATTTGAAAGAGTAAAAAAGAAATGAATCGAAAAACTGTATATGTGAATAGTATATTCTTAAATCACATAACTCTCTTTGATTACAATGAAAAATAATAATTAGGGATGAGTTCGGTACTGAACTAATCTCGATACTGATTTTTGCTAAAATTTGGTACCGACGTCGAAAATATATGGTACGTTACGGTATCGGTATTTTAAGGTAAAATAATACCGCTACCGAACTGAAAATAGAAATACCAATTTTTGCCAAACTTGATACCGAAAATGAACTGGTATCGTTATTTTTTGTATCGGGATCGGTTTGGTATTGGTATTTTCGTTATTTAACTCCGAAATGCTCATGCTTAATAATAATGGTGAACAATTGTCTTGATATATATATGGTTGGGGGGGGGGGGGGGGGGGAATCTTTGTCGTTCATAAACATTATAAATAAACTTAAAGATTTAAAGATAGATATAAGTTATGATTTAAAAAACTTGAAAAGAAAGAACTTAGATAATCACACCTTACTGGCTGGCTTGCACCATAAGAAGACCTAAAGTTTAAGATCAAAGCTCGACTCTCATCGACGTCGCTGTAAACTTCCGAGTCGACACTTCGGATTTCAAGTGCAGACATAAACGGGAACTGGTTGAGCTTTGTTTGAGCTACACACACACTAACCACTTCTCCTTTTGCGACATAAATGACTTCGTGCACTGTCACGTCAGTAAGCGAAGTCTCAACTGTGGTCCAAAGATTTCCATCAAAGTGGAGATCGAAGGTGGGAGGACTTGACAACCCATCGTAGTTTCCATAGTTGAAACTCGCTCGAACAAGGATCTTTTCGCCCTGTGTAACCTGTTGGGAATAACAGTTTTTCTTCAGAGTTGTGAAAACCCTGAGGGTGTCCATAATCGGATCCGATGCTGAGTTACTAGACTGAACCACTCGAGCAACACCATTTGGGATCAGTATATTGTCTGGTGTCCAAACAAAGTTGTTTGAATCAGTCTTGACCTGCGATTCGCCGCAGTTTATGTTCACAAACACTGCAATCATTATGAAACTTGAGTCATTCAGAAAAGCACATTATGGTCATGCCCCATACAATCGAGAATTTTAAAAAAAATATTGTTTTTTTTATTTAAATCCAAAAATACATATGTCACACCCTAGTTTTTTAGGGCGTGGCAACTGACAATTATCTAGTTATATGATAATAATTAAATGGATAGGGGGAGAATCAAATGAGAAGAAATGTAGAACAAAAAAATGACATAATGGTAACATTTAATACTTTAACTTTTCTTACATTAATTATTATCTTTCTAATTAATTAGTCATTAACACGTTATCCTACACATTATCAAAATTTATCCTACACATATAAAAATTCATCATACATATATCAAAAATTATCATATGTTCAACTTACAAATATCAAGATTATCATACGTTTATCGTACACATATAAAAGTTCATCCTACACATATCTAAATTATCTTTCACTTTAGTTAGGTTTGCCTTGAAAGTATATAACTTTAAAATTAATTATGAGTTCCATTTATTTAACTAGTTTAAGGTGGTTACAAATTTTTTTTTTTTGAAAGGAAAACTTAATTCAAACGCCGCAAGCGGTCCTCAAATCAAGGACCCCCAGGCAAACAAAAACTTAATAATTATTTAACATTAAATACAATTATTATATGAAAAATTCCTATTGGTTAATATTTGTTCTTTTTCTTCTTACAAGTTATTTTATTCTCATTTGAACTCTCCACTAGATGGATAACATCACTAACAAAAATGCAATCATAAGTTTATAAAATGCTTACCATCTCCAGACACCGAAAATGTAAATAGAGCCAAAAGAAGAATAGGCAGCAACTTGAAAGGTCTGGCCATGGTGGTAGAAGAGGTGGAGTTGAAAGTTTGGCATGTGAAGTTTATATATATGAGTATATGGTCCAGTTCATTAGTTGACTTTTGCATGGGAAGACTTTTGAAATTTACAGGTATATGGAATACAAAATAATAATCGCTCACCATAAACCATGTCAAAACACGTCTTATTTGAATAGCCCGATGACCAATGTATATTCTTTTCTTTAAGTAGTTTTAGACGACATGTAATGTAAGTTGAATTATGGTATTTAGTTATTTTGGTTTATATCCTAATTAAAGGTTTATAACAGGGGTGTAAATGATGCATAACGGTTCGAGAGTTACTCGTGATCGGATAAGTAAAAATCTCGAACGAGCCGAGCCTTAACGAGCCTGAGCTCGAGCGTGAAACATTACTCGTTTAGTTATCGAATCCAAGCTCGAGCTTTTCATACAAAAACTGTTTAGGCTCACCTAAACATTATCATAGAAAATACTAAATAAGTCGAAATGATAACACATCTCACGTATAAAAATTGACGTTGAAACGACAATAAGAAGAACCAATTTTAACACATCAAATAAGCAAGCCGCAAAGCTAAGTAAATACTAGTGGTGGAACGTTGAATCCAATCATGTGAATTTGGGAGCAACGTATGTGGCCGTCCATGGACGCTAGTTGGATTTAGTTGTGTTTCTTCTCAGATTCAGCTTCCATATCTCATTTTTTTTAAACAGCGAATAAACATTTTTGACCGACTATCCAGAGGAGTCCTCACACTATGGACAGACCCCCACGACCAATCCAATGGAGGGCCCATACGTACCTCGGACGGTTGGCATAGTCAGGCCCGCCCATGCAGTTCCCGAAACCGGGAAAAACCTAACCCCTCACCCGCCCATAGGCACGACGGTGAAAAATTGGTAAAACCCGGGCGAGATCAGGAATCGAACTCATGACTATAGGCCAGGAGTCATCCATTATTTCTCATTATGTCCTTCGTGGGAATCGAACCCAAAATTTTTAAACGTTAGTAACTTTTATGTATGACATTTTTTTTTGAAAAAAAAAAATTTACACCAACTTAATGATCGCTTTATTATCTTTCCAACGAGCACCATAGTGCTATACAAAAAACGAAAAAAAATGTTTTTTTAGTGAGTTTTTGTTCATGCAGAAAAAAACACATGTGTTTAGGTAATTTCTTAATCATATATAGGCAAGTACTAACCGTGTTATGATAGTATATATGTTTTTAAACCTACTATTACATATGTGAATTGCCCATGTTCATGTGTTATAACGATATGTTTAGCATTAAAAGAGGTTGAGATTTTTTTAATCTGCTGGGAACGCAGCATGAGAGCCCATTTTCGTAGTATAAACATTAGAACAACTTTCTTTACCATTAAAAGTGGTTGAGACTGTTTACTTTTTTTATCCTTTTTTATTAAGTCATATTAGATTTTTTTAACCCCAAAACATTTCCAGGGTAATCAGCTAGTAGATTATAACCAAGTATAATGCATGTTAACAAATATACACCACGTAATATGTTAGATAAGTGAGTTGTTTTACATGATAATAAATTTTATCAAGCATATAATATAATTGGTAACATCAAATATACAAAAAAAAAAAAAAAAAAAATCAAACATATTATGACTTTTATGTACATAATTAAAACCATAAATAATACATCTATTTATTTTCGACTAGTGCGCTATTTTCTATAAACCACCGGGAGCGTTATATTAATAACGCTTGATAACAAATGAAGCATCCAATCATATAGTAACACGTGGCGAAGGGTAAGAAAAAACGGTCAAATGTTTTTGACCGTTGCACATTTATTTTTTTGAACGGTAACATTTATTTTTTTTAGATTTTATATATATACACACACAATAACACAAACACACATACAACTTAAACTAAAAAACACACACCACAACACAAACAAACCTACAACACAAACATGTTTCCATATGGTTCACCGTTCGGGGTCCCGGGTCGCCCGGGTGCGAGGCCAAACACTACGAGGCCAAACACTACTACTCCGTTGCCACCCAATTGGGGCGAGTTTGACGCGAACACAATGCAATACGCGCAACTTCTTGGCATGCCCGGTCAATTTTTTCCTCCACCAAACATGCCCGGTCAATTTTTTCCTCCACCAAACTATGTCCAACCTTCTCAAGAGGAGCCCGATTCCGTACCAAAAACTCAAGACGAACCACGTCAACCCGAGGGTTCTCAACGGGGGCGCGGGCGCGGGAGACGCTCGCATAAAAGGAAAGATGCTACCGCTCCTCGTCAAACAAAGCAACAAGAACGTTGGGAAAGAGAAGAGGAGTATGCTTTAGCGCGAGCCTAGCTCGACATATCCGAGGACCCCGAAGTTGGTTAGTATTTTTTTTTGTGTTTATATATATATATATATATTTATAATGTTTGTTAGTATTTTTTTTTGTGTTTATATATATATACTTTAAAATGTTGGTTAGTATTTTTTTTGTGTTTATATATATATATATATATATATATATATAACGGAAACTCTTTTGTAGAGCACATACTAACCTAACATACCTACTATAAACATAACCACTATTACATGAATATTTCTGAATACCTTTGTTTGAAATTCATTATAAACAGAAGCTTTCTTCTTCGGTTATTGAATCCGATGATCATATAGTTTAGATCAAATTAGGCATGTTTGTGTGTATGAATATAACGTAATAATTTCAGAATTCGAATCGTTACCTCATGATTAAAAACACAATTTTCACTATTGATTTCTCGATTTCTATATAGTATGATCAAGTTTATAAAACTCTAAGTTTTTTAAAGTACCCAACTCTATATAAAATGTTATAACATAACATATAACATCATGAATTGTTTTTTATATGTTTTCTATTAAATATGTTTACAGTAATTATAAAATTGAATGTCATGTGTTTTTATAAATATCTCATGACTCTTGACTTTCTTTTAATTAAATATGGTGTTTAAAAGACATATTTACCCTTAAAAAGTAGTTATTTTATGAATTATGTGTTGTATCATAGGCATTTAGACTTATACCTCTTAAATTTTAAGAAGTCCTTGTCAAATGCTTTATAATATAGTATATATATATATATATATATATATAGGGGAAAGTTAATTTGAGAACACCTATATTTCGTGTGAACCGTGAGAACGGCATCTAAAACCATTCAAATTCCAAATTTCTTTTTACACTTGTCTTTATTACTAAAATTTCATCTCAAAAACACAAATTACGCGTAAAAATTCAAACGTATACGAAAGTAATTTGTTTTTACACATGTGTAAATTTACTGTTTATACATGTGTAAACTGTTTCATTTACACATTTGTAAAAAGTTAATTTGAAAGTGTTTTTGCAAAAAAAGATGAATTATTTGGAAAGCAAATTCATTTATTAATGTTGTATTTTGATAATAATGAGGTTTGTATTAAAATTTTTTGATTTTGATTGATTTTTTTTACTTGTTCTCACGGTTCTCACAATATTTAGCGTTCTCAAGATAACTATCCCCTATATATATATACTTTAAAATGTTGGTTAGTATTTTTTTTTGTGTTTATATATATATATATATATATATATATATATATACACACACTTTTTAATCGTATAATACATATTTTTTTTTTTGCAGCAAACTATCAACATAGCCCGTTGTTTTGGCAACGGATTCGAGAGCTGTTTTTTGCGGCCATGGGTAAAGGGGAGTATCGAGAGCACGACTCGATATCGGGAAAGTGGTCGGACATTAATAATAAATGTCACTCGTTTGCGGAGGTTTACCAACGTTGTAAGGACAACAGGGGCAGTGGGGAAGGTGATGACGGTTTGTTGGCAAGAGCCTTGGACGAGATGAGAGATACCCGCGGGCCGTTCCCGTATTTGAGGATTTGGGAGATGTTGAGACATAGTCCTAAGTGGGCTAATGTACCACCTATGGGGTCGGGTAGTGGGCGCAAGATTAGGAGAGGAAGAGGATCAGGAGGAGGAGGACCATCAAAACGAAGTAAAACCACCTCCACGTCGCGAGATCCGGATACACCGACATCCGATGCTCGCTTTGTGAGTTTAGATGATCCTATTGATTTGGAGGATGAGGAGGAGGAGGAGGGGGATATTCCAAGACCACCCGGTAGAAGATCAAAAAGGGTGGCAAGGCGGAGTCGTCTTCGACAGGAGGTGGTGCATCGAGGGAGGAGTTTGATGAAATGAATCGACGACTACAGGATCTTCGCGACCTCGGCCAAAGACGTTTGGAAACTATGGACCAGAGAGTGGCCGAGAATAAAAGGTTTGTCGACATTCAAGAGGCGAGACAAAGGGAAAAGGACATTGAGTTTTTGTCCAAATCGATCGACCACCTCGAGGGAGAAGCCCTACGCCTCGCGATACATCATAGGCAACAAATCCTTGCAAAATATAACCTCCAGTAATTTATTTAAGTTGTTTTTTTTTAATTTGGTATTGTAATTTTTTTAAGTTGTTTGTTTTTTTTAATTTGATTAATATTAGTTGTGTGTTTTTATTATTATTTGTAATTTTTTATATTTATTTGTCTTTTATTTTAATTATTTTGAGTTAAAAGATTAAAAAAAAATAATAAAAAAACCAACTAATCAGAAACAGAGACTTTATAAATAAAGCCCCACCACTACACCCATTTTTCAGTTTCTCTCTCCACGCTGACTCAGCAGTCACGTGAACCACTCAAGAAGGAGGGCTTTATATATAAAGCCCCCACTACGCATGCTCTAACAGAAAGTGATATTATTCCTTGAGAGCTTATTTCTATGCAGGTACAAGACGTTAAAAATGTAATTAGGTGCAAAGTGATAAACAATTGTAGTCCATTCATTAAATTGACTTTTGATATCCGAGTCAACGTTTACTTTGATGTGTGCAAATCAACTATCGAACAAATACGCGCTAGGCTCATTGACTCTCAAGCATATCCAATTATTTTTGAACAATCAACTAAAGTATTGCCGGGTACTCTGTACGTGACCCCTAATAGTCGAAAGAGGCCCCAGACGGCCTCTAGTCCGTACGGACAGAGCCCTTCGGCCCACCCGTCTCCTGTTCCAGGAAAAACCCGGCTCACAAACCCGCCCGAAGGCATGACGGTAATGAACCGGTAAAACCTGGAGGGATCAGGAGTTGAACCCATGACCACAAGGGTCAAGGGTCTCTCCATCACTTCCCAACCACCTACCCACCACAAGGGTGGGGGTATCCATCACATGCCTCCCGTAGGAATTGAACCCGGCTCCCCCAAAGAGAGAACCGGTCCTTTTACCACTAATTATTAAACCGGGTCAAAAGCAACGTATTAAGGGTTGATTAAAATGGATGATTTTATTGGAGTTTTTTTCTATACTGGTGTTGGTGTAAAAGTATTTACCATTTAGGTGTTCTTAGAAAACTATTTACTAAAATGGTGTTTTTCATTCATTTTGTACTTACTTTTTTATTGGCTCAATAATATTAGAGTAAAATATAAAGAAAGGGCATACTCCCTAACATTTTGTATGTCATTATCTGTCATAAAATTAGAGTTACATAAACCATCGTTTATTTGTTCATAAACTTTTTACTTCAAACATATTGTTTGTTTATTTGTGACCTCATCACAAAGTTTTATTTTGTTTCAAAAAAGTTGCCATCGATTTCATGTTCTCTTTGTGACTTCACCACAAAGGTTTATTCTATTTGAACCAAATGTTCATCGATTGTATGCGCTTTTTTTGTACTTTGACAATTTTTTTGTTTATGAGTTAACCACAAAGTTTTACTTATCATTGTTCTTATGTTTTGAGTGCAAATGTCAATTTTCTTTAAACACTTGGCGATATATTTACAACTACTACTCAATTGTTGATTGTTATTGTGATGCTTGGTCATGTTAGTTTTTACCACTTCCTCATGAAGCATGTTTGACATTTTTATTTTGTTTTGTATTTGTTAGAGATAACTATAGACTTTTGCCCGCGTTGACCGCGGTTCCACAACTTACAATTATTTTGAGCGGTAAAACGTATAAAAAAATATAGTATAAATATTTTATTAAAATTTAAAAGCAAGCCATACACATTTTATTCAAATATCACTAAATATTTCCTTATACACCACATTTTTTGTTTTAGTCTTGACATTCCCATCACCATCAAGTATAAGTAATTTCACCCCTGCCCTGCTTTTAAGTTGGGTTAGGATTAGTATGACGGATTTTGGGCACAACCAGGTATAGGACCAAAAAAATCACGCTTTAGGCTTTTAAGGCCCAAGCCCTTTGGACACTTGAATTGAATGCATTTACCAGCTCCATGTTTAGTTTTGTAGAAATCGATATTGATTTAACCTTGGTTAAACATATTACTCAGTAACAGATGGTCTGAAAATTCAGCACCGAACCCAAGACCAAAGGTCCTTACTCCTAACCAGGACCACTCGCAGGACTAACTTGTTGATCCCAAGTTGTTACGTTAAGCCCGAGCATTATGTCAAGTCATAAAGCAAGCTAAGCAATTGAGAAATTCGATCCTAAATAGATCATTCATTACGCATAGCCAGCTTTTTTTACATCATAAAACAGGAACCGCGAGTTCCAAGTCAACAACAGAGAATTCACAAGTCTGCAAATATCAGTTCCAATGCATATGTCGAAAGGCAATGCTTATTTAGAGATTTTTCTTACTCAAGTCAACAACTTTGAACATGGAACGCAAGTTAGAGATCATCACCCCACATTCACCCTTCTCATCATATTTGACAAATTCCCCTCCGTCCATATTAATATCCTCAAACTTGGTTCCTTCCGGCTAAAATCAAAATAAAGAATTTACAATTATGCCCCTATCAACATGTTCTTTATGCAATTATGACTGACTACATGGTTAAAAAGCCGAATAGCCGATTTTGAAATCATATGATGAAAGTAATCATTACTTGATGTGGGTTATGACTTACAGATTCAACTTTCCAGCCACTGCTGAATGCGAAATCCAACGGTTCAAAATCCTTACAGTCAAATACCATTAAAGGAGCATGCTTCCCAGTCTCATTGTGGTCATGAGTAAGTGGAGAGCCTCGGACAAGGATCATAGTTACAGTTCCTTCCCTTTTACAGAACTTACACTGATACAACCACAAACACAAAAGCAAATAACATTGTTTAATATTAACCATAGTCATTTGAATCAGGTAACACCATACCAGTTTGACTATAATTTCATTATAAGTAGACTGTATATAGATATGTAACAACAAAATGAATTCATTTGTGGTTCTTAGTATAATTTTTTAATATAAATAAAAAGAAACTATCAAGAACATTCTTGCGAGTTTTAGGGGTTATTTGCATAAAAAGTAACCAACTCTGTTCCAGTTTCTAATTTTCTATTGTAGGTAAGCACACTTTACTTCACTAACAAAAAAAGACCAAAACGTAAGCAACATAAATTGATTTATGGCAACCTGATATGACATATGGAAATTGGTTAAATTGAAAAATTTCAAAGTTGGTTACTTTTATGCAATTTGTCCGTCTTTTAATATGTAATTTTATAGTCTTGTTAGCATACCTAAGTCAAGAACTTGTCGTTTGATTCAACCTTAGTAGAAACATCGAGTTTTTTCACAGCTACGCTTTTTCCATTATCTAAGGTTGCAAAATAGACTCTTCCATATGAACCTTCACCAATTAGTGCCTTCGATCCAAAATCATCGGTTTTTTCTTTCAGTTCTTCCAAAGAAAGTGCTGGCACTTCTATTGGCAGCACTGCAGATTTGACAGGAGGTTCTTTTGGTGTCCTATGTTATATGAAAATCCTAAGTGTTACGAAAAACACATTCATAATAAGCCCTGGATTAATCATTGTAGTTATTATTGAAATTAGAAGAATACTAAAATAATGGGGCTATGAGGGCATACCATCCACGTAATCTGGTGGATCCTTTACAGGTTCATTGTCATTTGTTGGGTTAGACTCTTCGACCAGACATGTACAACAAAACCACCCCATCTTAGTATTCTTCCGGAAATGTAAATCGTTTAAGTGTATAAGCCTGCAAAACCATAAAAAAATGAAAATAACATCAATGTGCGGATGTGGCACATGTCAAATCAACTATCCATGATGTTATAATTGTTAAAAAAGTGTGAAAGTTGCTTGTCTGTAAATTGTTTTAAGGGTGTTTCGCATTAAGTTTAAAACTGATACGGAATAATCAGAACCAGATAATCAATTGAAACATAACGGGTTGCAAGAAACGCATTCAGATGTGCTTGAGTTGTTAGAAATTGTGATCATTAGTTAATAAGTTGTTTTATAGATTTACTATCAGCAAAATCCCAATTATAACAAATACAATCAACCGAATAAGGTTCGGTAGTATAGAATCAAAACTAAATTATAACAATCAGTTAACGATCATACAAAAAAAAACTCTTTAAACCTAAACAAATCAATTAACAATCATATGAAAATTCCATTATGGATGAAATAAAAAATCTGATACAAATGATTGAAAGCCATCTTAAAACATGTATAATACCTTTCAATCAGAGATTAGGGCTTGAATCCTTGGAACGCCGCTGCTTTATTGAAAGTAATGACCATTTGACTAGTCAAATGGTCATTACTTTCAATACAGCCGGGGGGCTACTCGGTTTCTAGCCAACGACTCTCAAAACTGCAAGGTGGTTTCGTATAAGAAATATAGAGGTGGAAGAATTGTTTTATTTATTGATTGAAATGTTTTGTTTGGTACAATGGTAAAGAAGAAAACAATCTCCTATAAATACATTCATGGAAAATGGTAAAATAAGAAAGAAGCTAATCTAAAGGCACAAGTCAATGTGCTAGTCTTTAGGCATAAATCTTAAAGGCACAAGTGAAGGAAGACTTTGACTAGAACTATTACTTTGACTAGTCAAATGGTCATTACTTTCAATACTCCCCCTCAAGTTGGAGCGTGAAGGTTACGAACGCACAACTTGACAAGTGATATATCTTCTTTTTCGAACACTCCCCCTCAAGTTGGAGTGTTTGTTTTTTTTTTTTTTTTGCGAGCTCGTAGATTTGGACCCGACTTTCTTCTTGCAGGTTCAAGGAACCCGACTTTTCTTCTTGCGGGCTCAAGGAACCCGACTTTTCTTCTTGCGAGCTCAAGGGAACCCGACTTTTCTTCTTGCGGGCTCAAGGGAACCCTACTTTTCTTCTTGCGGGTTTAAAGGACTCGACTTTTCTTCTTGCAGGCTCAAAGGAACCCGACTTTTCTTCTTGCGAGTTCGACGAACCCGACTTTTCTTTTTGCGAGTTCGATTTGAACCCGGTTTTTTTGCGGGTTCAAATGAACACGACTTTTCTTCTCGTGAGTTTTAAAAAAAAAAAAAAACTCAACTTTTCTTGCGAGTTCAAAGATTTGAACCCGACTTTTTTCCTTTGCGAGTTCAAAGGACACGACTTTCTTTTATCTTGCGGGTCAAAAGAACCCGACTTTTTTTCTCGCGAGTTTAAAAAACCCGGCTTTTGTTTTTCTTGCGGGTTTTAAAAAAATCCGACTTTTTTTGCGGGTTCGAAAGAACCCGAGTTTTCTTTCTTGCGAGTCCAACAACCCGACTTTTCTTGCGAGTTAAGAAAACTTGACTTTTCTTTTTTTATTTTTTTTGCAGGTTCAAAGGATCCGACTTTCTTTTATCTTACGGGTCAAAACAACCCGACTTTTCTTTCTCGCGGTGTAACACCCCAACCGATGGCGGAATCATCGAGGTGTCACGTAGTGACGATTGTTCAAAAGCACATGGTACTAAAATGTAAAATATTATTGAATAAGCCAAATTGTCTTACATGGAAATGGAAAAATACAAAGTCTAAATGAAACATAAATTTTGAAATAACTGATTAAAATAAAGCACTAAAAGTCCCATCCTAAAGCACTAGATCAAACTGCACCTGAAACATGTACAAAAATAGGTTTGGTCAACATATGAAATGTTGGTGAGCATTCCTAGTTTTAATATATATAGTAAGTTGAAAAGATATACAATTCAAGTGCAAGCTACAGTGCAAATATATAAACTATGTATCATACAAATGAGCGAAATCAACCCTGTGACTGTATAATGTACTAATTGAACGGCGGTGTACTTATCCAATAAATGGATAAAAACTTAACAATGACCACGGATTCTCCGATGAAAAAGGGGGAGAATCAACCTAGGCGGGTTGTCAATCCAATAGCGCTATCCAATGTTAAGGTCGGCTTGTACATGGTTAATGATTTCACTAAGTACAAATGTATTCTACATGTAATGTCTAAGCATAAAGCACGTATGTAAGCAAATGCACGATGTACTAGAATTGTATTGTAAAAAATGTGAACTTGTATGTGTATTTTGTATAAGTGTACATGTAACACCCCAAAAGTGAATAAAGACAAAAAGGGGATAGGAAATACTCACTGTTCACGTAATAGCTTGAAATTCAACCGGACAACGTAATTTGAATTGAGATTACCCCAAAGGATTAACCTAAAGAATTTGATAATGTGTAAGGGAAATAATTCTAGGATACATGTATTTCTAGGATTTCGAATTGGGGATAAGTATTTATTTGATTAATAATCAAATTGTTTATTAAATATAAGAAATTTAATAAATAAACAAACAAAAGTCTTTTTGTAAATTTTTAAGTTAAAGATGGTCACAATATAAAGTTTTAAGTATGAAAATAATTTTTATAAAATTATTTTCTTGAAAATAGAATATTTAATCTATATATTTCAAATTGTCAAAATATAAATTTAATATCTAAAAATATTAAAATTAAAGAATTTTTGAATTAAAAATTGTATTTCAGTTCTAAATAAATAGAAATAATTTATATAACATTTTGGTGCAAAAATATTGAAAAATGAATTTATTATGATTTATTTATGATTAAAACTAACAAAAATTAATTAAAAATATAAAATGAATGGTTTTTTTGAAATAAAAATTATTTCTGAAATGTTTATTGCTATACAAGTTTAGAATAATTTTTGTGGAATCTTATAAAATCGTTTAGATATTTTTATTGAATTTTACAATTATAAATGAATAAACTTGTAATATTTATAATATATATTAAATAAATTATTTTTGAAAAACTAAAAATGGTATGATGAACTTTACCATTAGGAGGTCATACAGTAATTTTTATAGAATTTATAAACCACTTTTAGTATTTAAAAACTATTTTAAAAAATTAATATATTAAATAATTATATAAAAGGTTAAAAAAATGGTTGTTGGTTATGGGAGTCGAACCCGGGTCTCTGGCCGGTTCGAAGCTTATCACAAGTGTGGCCACCAACTGAGCCACACCCTGAGAACGAATTATTTTGGATTGAAATTAATTATAAAGGTTCCTTAGGTTAATTCATAATTATTAGAGATTTCGAACTCGAGACTGAGGCCGGTGTCACAACCCGACCAAGGTGGGCCTGGTCGAAATACAAATTGGTACCAAACTTGCACAGTGGAAGTAACATTTACTATAATAAAGGTTTAATACAATTTCTAATTCCAAATGTATACATATACAATATTTGAATAAATAGTTCAGAAGTATGCAGGGACGAATCGCGGCGGTCGTCGAAGCAGTTGATGGTGTGCAATCCACAATTTAATCCAATCTCTAACCATGCTTAGCTCTATGCTCTAATCCGCAACTAATGTAGTATACTTCGCGTTTGCCATCCTTCCATAAGTTGTACCTGAACACATGCTTAAAATGGTTTTGGGTCAACAAAATGTTGGTGAGTCCGTGTGTGCGTTAAACTGGTTTCCAATAAGTTTATCTTCTCAAAATAGTTTGTCGTTCAAAAACAAGTTTACTTAGTTTAGCACAAAACATGTTTAACATTCCAAAATAAGTTTAATACGGTTTAACACGTGGTTGCATTGGTGATGTACAAGCCACACCTCAAACCAGACACTGAATCCATCTGCTCTCATTATGGATTCCCATGGCAGAATACGTGTCACAAACCTCAGTGGAGGGTTCCCCGGGTTTCCGGGTCCACTATGTGTGGGGGTTTCCCCAAGTAGTACTACCCACATATTAAGTGGCCCAATCTCCCGTTGGGTTAATGAGTGTGAAGGTTCGGTATTCGAGAGCACACCTTGTCACATCAAACTGGTTTTTATACTGGAAGCATATGTTCACCCCAAAATAGTTTAAACAGAAAAAGAGGGGATGGTTCACGAGACTCACCTGGATAGCAATGCAGAAATAATAATAATGAGTTGCTAGGTATCGCGTCCTGATATTCTCCTGGTCGGGCCCTATGTCGACACACATTATTAGTGTTGGTTTTGTTAATTACAGTTAAACGTGGGGACAGGCTCGAGCGTATGGTTCTTAGAGTTCCATGTTTTTAGGTTGTTTCAGACCTTAGTATTAATGTATTCCGTCTACTACGTTTATTGGGTCTATCGCGTCCTTTACTTATTTTATAGTCTAGAGGTTGCATCTAGTAATCGTATATATCGTGTCCTCGGATTCAAGTTCCTAAGGTCAAGTTTGCTTCTTAATCCCAAGTTTAAAGTATTGTAACTTAGTATCCGTTTTATAGGTATTTGTATATGTTAATCATGTCTTAAGATGTGTCCGTTTCTAGTTATATCCGAGGTGTCAATGTCCAATGTGCCGATGTCCAATGCTTCAAGTCCTGAATTCAATATCGCCACTTATGATCTAAGTTAACATATATGATGTCCGTGTCTTATACTTCGCCGTGGATGTGGTCTAGTCAAGTCCGAGTCCTTGATCTATTATTATTGTTATTTCCACATCTTAAGTTCTAAATATATTTAGCTTCAAGTCCTATGCGCCAATGGCCTCAAGTGTTCAAGTCCGGTTATATCACCTAAAGTCTTGGGCCTTCACTATTTGCCAAAGGGTATGTGTAATATTATTCGTTCATAGTCCGTGTGTATGTAATCTTATATCCATTCAATACTTCCCTTACCAATCTTTAGTATTATTACTATCCTATTTACTTATGTACCTCAATCCAATAGTTCCAGTTCAGGTAATCACTTCCCAAATGTCCAAGCTAACATTGTTCTAGCATAGGTGGGTTTTGGGTTCATGGCAGCTCGACGAGTCCCACACGTGTCGTTATATATATAATATCAATTGTTAGAAGGTTTATATACTAAATATGATTATCGGTTTATCGAACGTAGTTATACCTCGCATTCGGATCTAGTCCCTGTTCACTGCCGCAGGTGACTTCAGTTGACCAGTGTTGACCAGCTTGGCTTTCTGTTGACTGACTGCTGACCCGTCCTTTGACCCGAGCTCTTGTACCAACAACCACTCCTGACCATCAACCTTCCCACCTTAACACCACCACATCCTCCCACCGTAACCTACCGAGACCACCACTGGAAACCCACCTTCACCATCAACATCATCACCATCGTCACCACCTGTGACCCCTGCTGTCCACCGCTATTTTTACCACCATTACAACCTCCACCATGGTCATCGTGACTACTACAGAACCCACCACCATTATTCCCGTCACCAACGACAAGCACCATTACTCTATTATTATTATCAAGGGAGAAAGGGGATGGTTGCGTTACCTCGTGACTAAGCCTGCACATCACCATCACCGTCGAGTCGTCTTCTTCTTTGTTTCCTGACATAACCGACCGGCCGGCCGGAGGCCAGGGCCGGCGGCCTTCACCTTCGTTTTCTTCTCTTTCTCCTCTGTTCTATCTCTCTCTCACCTGCCGCTTTCTCTTCTGCGTCCCACTCTTCCTCTCTGTTCTTGAATAACAAGCTGGGGTGGGTGATAGATGTGGTTGTTTGGTTGTAGGCGGCCGGAGCTCCGCCGTGGCCGGCGGTTGCAGGAGGTCCTCCGACCTCTAACTCTCGGGTCTCTTTCGCTCTCTCTCTCTCTCTCTCAAAAGATAGCAAGGTGTGTGTGTGTCGTTTGGGGAACGGTTCAGCCGGGGCTCCGCCGCTGGCAGCGGTCGGAAGCCTACCGGCTCCTCCTGTCTGCTTTCAACTTCTCAGCTCTCTATCTCTCTATATTATTAAGTGTGTGTGTTATGACAAGTATAGGGGTGGGTTTGGGTTTATATAAGGGGTTGGGTTTGGTGGTTTATAAAACCATCAAATGGTTTCCTATGTTGTGGCAACATGTGGGGAGGACAAGTGTCCTCCCCTTATGACTAAGCAAGGGGCTCGGGTGTGGGTTCGGGTTCGTAACGTTAATTCGGCCCGGTCTCACATTAAGTATTCTAATAATAATATTTATATACAACGGTTTGGTTTTTAATTTCGCACATAACCGTCTCGGTTAATATTTGTTTTGGTCACTTGTTTATTACACGGTAATAATAATAATGCTCGAAAAAAAATTTAGGGGTCTGTGTCGGGTTGTTACATTCTCCCCCCGTTATTAGAATTCCGTCCTCGGAATTAATTTTCGTGCTTTCTCTGGTTGTACATACAGTACATTTCATATTCGGGTTTGGTGTTTAAGTTTATGTGCTTGTGTGTACGTATCCTTTTCATAAACCAAATCATAGTTATAGTGTTTCCCTACTAAATCCCATAATATTTTCTATCGTTATAGACTTCATGCATCAATTACTACCAATTTCGCCTCCCGAATCTTAATGTCTAAACTCGTATTTCCCGGTATAAATTATTAGGAGTACAAGGCCTTATGTGTACAAGTGTATCCCAAGAGTTATCATGTTCGGTTGATTTAATCTAGTTTGTGTCTTAGTTTCCAAATCTCCAAAATTCCATGTTTTTGTATCATACCTCAAGCGTCCAAGCTTGTCTATTCAGTGTTCTGGGTGTACATTAGTCGTCAAAAGGGTAAATATCGATCTTATAAGTTCTAAGTTGACGTCCAAGCATTGCTACCTTCATCTAGTTCCAGTTTGTATACATAGGTACTAACGAATCTATACATATATTTTCCATTATCAAATTTTTGGTGTTGATGCAATGATTACAAAGTCATTAAGACCTTTTCTATTCCAAAGGGGTGGTAGAATTTCATCGAACTTATCCTTAGAATTTTGGAAATTGGACACAATGTCCCGAGTGTAGATTTGCAGCAATGGGTTATCAATTGACATTTTTGGTTTCATTCTTGGTTAAATTCCCAGTTCCATTTTCGATGCACCGTAGGTGTTTATATATAGGGTGTACTGCAGCCAACCCACCACACCTTTGGTAGCCTCAAAAATGTACTAGAAATTTCAAAGATTACGGTATGTTTTTGGTTTGATTCCCAATCTTGTTTTCGACACATCATTGATGTTTATATATAGGGTGTACCGCAGCCAACCCACCACACCAATGATGTCTCGTAGACGTACTGGAAATCTCTCCAAAAACTTGATAGAAATATTCTTAAGAAATCCTATGTGATCCTGGAGTTACTAATCCTTAATAACCTTATTTTTGAGTGAGTCAAACACTAAAATATGGTGTTGTGATCTTAAAATCTGTCACTCTTATCAGTCTTATGTATAATATCTTGGTTAATTCTATCGATACTGTCTGCATAATAGTTGAATTCTTAAGTCTTTAAAGTTTTCTAGGGTATCTGATGTAGAATATGGCGACCAGTTGTCGAAAAACACTAAAAATCAGACATCTAACTACTATATGTTACTTTTAATCAGGATAATGGAATACACCTTTCTCTGGTATCTTAAATCTTGGCTTCTCATATGGTCGAATTGTTAACTATGAAGGCTTTTTTTTTTTTTTTTTTTTTTTTTTCTTATCAACTTTCGACTACATTCTCTGGCGTCCATCAAATATTTCCTATAATTGTTACTACGAGTGTGTCTACTCCCCCCGTTAGAGCCTACCTATGTAACTTCAACAGGTTTCATACGGATAACTGGTCTCTGCATTAATATGTTATTACACCAACCCAAAGGTTTTGACACTAAGGTAATCAAGATGAATGACCAAGATGAAACTAAAGCAATCCGAGAGTCTATCTGAAAATCTTCGATTATTCGATACTTCAAAAAAATTTAACACTAATCTAAAGGCATCATGGGTCATTAAAGTGGCGGAACATAAATTAAATCTTAAAAATACCTCTCGCAGGGTTCGATCTAGATTTCTTTAGGTTGAAAAGGATTGGATGTTCATACTAACTAATGCTTTCTTGTATCTGGTTTACTGACTTTTTAGATAGTGTACGGTAAATATTCTCTAGAACCTGCGTTATGATCACTATCCAAGATACTATACTCGACTTAATTCTAAGAAAGTCGGTACAAATCAAGTTTTTAATAAAAGAATCTACTGATCAATGTTTATACTTTCAAATTTCTGGTCTGGATAAATTGAAGGATGCAAACAAGTGTTTCTATGGTTATAAACGCATGATCTATGTAAACGAATACATCACTATATAAAGTAAACAGTAAACGTAAATTAAAAAAATAAAACTTATCGGATTAATGCTTTTATTTGCTTGGTTGTTCAAGATTCTTCTTGGTATTTTGAATTTCCTTTCCAGATATAGCATTAAATTTCTGTTAGGTACCTGGTTCTCATGGTTAGTTCAAAACTTGTTCATAAAAATTATCCTCAATAGTAACGTTAATATAGATTCATGGTACATATATGTAAGTTTAAGAGCTAAACATCACATCAGTCAAGGGTGTATTCATTTATATTCTTTCTAAACACGTCAAGTGATAATAAGAATAACGTATTCAAATCTTAACTTGGTTATGCAGATATATCATAGGTTTGGTTATGACTCTAAATTAGTTCATTTTCTCGCAAAAGTTTACGGTCACCATGTTTGACACTTAAAATTTCAACGATTCTTCGAATTTCTTAGAATTTTCTCGTGCCTGTAAATTCACGATTACGTGATATCAAGTGTAATCGTCAATTTACCTCACAAAATTATTCTAGTAATCTCCGTCGTAGTCATAAATTTTAGGTGTCAACCACAGCTCGTATACTGGTTACGCTGGTTCTTTAGTTGAATTAAGCATTCTGGTGTGTTCAGGTACTCAAGTTTCGACTTATTTTGCGACTACTTTGTCCGGTCTTATGTATGTCCAAGGTATCTCCTAACTGGATAATTCTCAAGTCTTAAACTACGATCTCTCGGTCGTAGTCTAGGAGTTTTCCGTAAGGAAAATCCTAGTGTGCTACAACCGCTGCTCTGATACCAACTGTCACAACCCGACCAAGGTGGGCCTGGTCGAAATACAAATTGGTACCAAACTTGCACAGCGGAAGTAACATTTACTATAATAAAGGTTTAATACATTTTCTAATTCCAAATGTATACATATACAATACTTGAATAAATAGTTCAGAAGTATGCAGGGACGAATCGCGGCGGTCGTCGAAGCAGTTGATGGTGTGCAATCCACAATTTAATCCAATCTCTAACCATGCTTAGCTCTATGCTCTAATCCGCAACTAATGTAGTATACTTCGCGTTTGCCATCCTTCCATAAGCTGTACCTGAACACATGCTTAAAATGGTTTTGGGTCAACAAAATGTTGGTGAGTCCGTGTGTGCGTTAAACTGGTTTCCAATAAGTTTATCTTCTCAAAATAGTTTGTCGTTCAAAAACAAGTTTACTTAGTTTAGCACAAAACATGTTTAACATTCCAAAATAAGTTTAATACGGTTTAACACGTGGTTGCATTGGTGATGTACAAGCCACACCTCAAACCAGACACTGAATCCATCTGCTCTCATTATGGATTCCCATGGCAGAATACGTGTCACAAACCTCAGTGGAGGGTTCCCCGGGTTTCCGGGTCCACTGTGTGTGGGGGTTTCCCCAAGTAGTACTACCCACATATTAAGTGGCCCAATCTCCCGTTGGGTTAATGAGTGTGAAGGTTCGGTATTCGAGAGCACACCTTGTCACATCAAACTGGTTTTTATACTGGAAGCATATGTTCACCCCAAAATAGTTTAAACAGAAAAAGAGGGGATGGTTCACGAGACTCACCTGGATAGCAATGCAGAAATAATAATAATGAGTTGCTAGGTATCGCGTCCTGATATTCTCCTGGTCGGGCCCTATGTCGACACACATTATTAGTGTTGGTTTTGTTAATTACAGTTAAACATGGGGACAGGCTCGAGCGTATGGTTCTTAGAGTTCCATGTTTTTAGGTTGTTTCAGACCTTAGTATTAATGTATTCCGTCTACTACGTTTATTGGGTCTATCGCGTCCTTTACTTATTTTATAGTCTAGAGGTTGCATCTAGTAATCGTATATATCGTGTCCTCGGATTCAAGTTCCTAAGGTCAAGTTTGCTTCTTAATCCCAAGTTTAAAGTATTGTAACTTAGTATCCGTTTTATAGGTATTTGTATATGTTAATCATGTCTTAAGATGTGTCCGTTTCTAGTTATATCCGAGGTGTCAATGTCCAATGTGCCGATGTCCAATGCTTCAAGTCCTGAATTCAATATCGCCACTTATGATCTAAGTTAACATATATGATGTCCGTGTCTTATACTTCGCCGTGGATGTGGTCTAGTCAAGTCCGAGTCCTTGATCTATTATTATTGTTATTTCCACATCTTAAGTTCTAAATATATTTAGCTTCAAGTCCTATGCGCCAATGGCCTCAAGTGTTCAAGTCCGGTTATATCACCTAAAGTCTTGGGCCTTCACTATTTGCCAAAGGGTATGTGTAATATTATTCGTTCATAGTCCGTGTGTATGTAATCTTATATCCATTCAATACTTCCCTTACCAATCTTTAGTATTATTACTATCCTATTTACTTATGTACCTCAATCCAATAGTTCCAGTTCAGGTAATCACTTCCCAAATGTCCAAGCTAACATTGTTCTAGCATAGGTGGGTTTTGGGTTCATGGCAGCTCGACGAGTCCCACACGTGTCGTTATATATATAATATCAATTGTTAGAAGGTTTATATACTAAATATGATTATCGGTTTATCGAACGTAGTTATACCTCGCATTCGGATCTAGTCCCTGTTCACTGCCGCTGGTGACTTCAGTTGACCAGTGTTGACCAGCTTGGCTTTCTGTTGACTGACTGCTGACCCGTCCTTTGACCCGAGCTCTTGTACCAACAACCACTCCTGACCATCAACCTTCCCACCTTAACACCACCACATCCTCCCACCGTAACCTACCGAGACCACCACTGGAAACCCACCTTCACCATCAACATCATCACCATCGTCACCACCTGTGACCCCTGCTGTCCACCGCTATTTTTACCACCATTACAACCTCCACCATGGTCATCGTGACTACTACAGAACCCACCACCATCATTCCCGTCACCAACGACAAGCACCATTACTCTATTATTATTATCAAGGGAGAAAGGGGATGGTTGCGTTACCTCGTGACTAAGCCTGCACATCACCATCACCGTCGAGTCGTCTTCTTCTTTGTTTCCTGACATAACCGACCGGCCGGCCGGAGGCCAGGGCCGGCGGCCTTCACCTTCGTTTTCTTCTCTTTCTCCTCTGTTCTATCTCTCTCTCACCTGCCGCTTTCTCTTCTGCGTCCCACTCTTCCTCTCTGTTCTTGAATAACAAGCTGGGGTGGGTGATAGATGTGGTTGTTTGGTTGTAGGCGGCCGGAGCTCCGCCGTGGCCGGCGGTTGCAGGAGGTCCTCCGACCTCTAACTCTCGGGTCTCTTTCGCTCTCTCTCTCTCTCTCTCTCTCTCTCAAAAGATAGCAAGGTGTGTGTGTGTCGTTTGGGGAACGGTTCAGCCGGGCTCCGCTGCTGGCGGCGGTCGGAAGCCTACCGGCTCCTCCTGTCTGCTTTCAACTTCTCAGCTCTCTATCTCTCTATATTATTAAGTGTGTGTGTGTTATGACAAGTATAGGGGTGGGTTTGGGTTTATATAAGGGGTTGGGTTTGGTGGTTTATAAAACCATCAAATGGTTTCCTATGTTGTGGCAACATGTGGGGAGGACAAGTGTCCTCCCCTTATGACTAAGCAAGGGGCTCGGGTGTGGGTTCGGGTTCGTAACGTTAATTCGGCCCGGTCTCACATTAAGTATTCTAATAATAATATTTATATACAACGGTTTGGTTTTTAATTTCGCACATAACCGTCTCGGTTAATATTTGTTTTGGTCACTTGTTTATTACACGGTAATAATAATAATGCTCGAAAAAAAATTTAGGGGTCTGTGTCGGGTTGTTACAGCCGGCCCGTGTTTTAACACATCAATGTCTCACCAACTGATTTGCAGTCAGTTGGTGATGGTTTTTCATTTTATATTAAACTTATATGATCACAGTTGTTAGCCAAAACCCCAATTCGAATGCCAAGAACCCTAGCCATTTCAATCGCGTTAATTATCAATCAATAGCCCATGTAATGTTGGGGCTATTTCATGTATGTAGCCGACTAATATAACCCACAAAGAAAATTGGACTTACAACGTGTTTGAAGCTATGAATGATCGGGTCAACGAATATAGTCAACAGGCACGATTACGCAGGTTTGAAGATGTTTAAGGGTGAATTGAGTTTAGGGGTTTGTTCTTCGGTGCATTGAGCTTGTTGGATCAGTAAACTGCTCTTTTAGTTGAACTTGCTAGTTGACACTTAAGTGTTTAGCAAGTTCTTGGTGAGTGATAGCACAGCGGAATGTTTATAAGTTTATAGCTACACTTATCAACAGGAGTTATTACTCCCCCTGGATTCAAGAACTAATAAATGAAAAGTGTTTATTGAGAATCTAAGTATTGAATGAGAATGAAACACTTTGACAGATTCTCAGTAAACACGAAATGGAAATAACAATAATAAGTGTTGAAGGATTTCTTGTATTAAAATCAATGTCTAAAACAGAGGGATGAACCCTTCTATTTATAGACTTTACAAATACATGGGCCTTGCCAAAAAGCAAGTTCAGAAACAAGTTGCAACAAGTTGCAGTCTTGGAACTTGTACATAAAGCAAAAAGAAATACTAAAGTATTAAACTACTGATATACAAAGGCAGTGGAAAAGATCTTATGTAAGTACTGATGAATGACAAACTACTGATGAGTAGTTTGTCTTCAGTAGTTCTTCAGTAGAAGTGTCTGGTTTGAACTTCAGATTTTCTGATGACTTTTCTTCTTCAGCACTTCTGAATCTCTTCTTCAGCAGTTTGATCCTTTGTCTTCAGCAGTTCTATACGTAGAGTATTTTGACAGAAGTGAATTAGACTAAGGTTTGCAAAAGTGGTTTCACCAATCCTTTTTGTCCTAACAATCTCCCCCTGGATTGATGAAGCCAAAACCTTACTAATTCCTTATTGTTCTTTTCTGTCCTTCACAATTTTCCATATTCCTTTGAACATGGAATTCTTGAGCTGGTTCAGTTGATCATCAGTAAGAGACCCTTTCTTTGGTTCTAAGTGTTGGATTGTAAGCAGGTCTTTGGTTGATAGTTTCTTCAGTTCATTCATCGACCTATATTCCCTGCTTGTTTGATCTCTTCTTGTCACAAGTACTGAGTTGTTATCAGTAAAGGACCATCTGATGATTGGTACTTTAGACTTGTCAAAGTCTGCAGTGTAGGGAACCATGGTGGTACCCTGGATTTCTCCTGAGTGTTGAATGTTTTCTACTTCAGTGATTCTCAGGTGGGACTCACTTCCTTGTTCTTGTTGCATCACATTAGGTATCTGAAATCTTGGTAAATGATGTTCAGTTACTACCTTAGTGTGCAGTTTGTCTGTGATGGTTTTCTGGATTTGATATGCAAAGGTGGAAGGATCCCTGAATTGTGTGAGCAGAGGCTTCTCTTCTATGTCAAAATCAGAATGTACTACTGTACTACCTTCTAGTAGTACCATTCTGAAATCAGTCTTCACTTTCTCCTCTGACTTCTTTCTTTGTGTAGCTGGTCTTCTTTGAACACCAGAAGTTCTAACTACTGAAGTTGAAGCTTCAGCAGTTTGAAACTTCTCTGGATTAGCAGCCCTTACAGCCTTGTATTTTCTATATGTGTCCACCAATCTTTCTTCTTTCCATTTGGACACTGAGGCTTTTGAACCATAACCATTAGCTACCAGTTCTTCTATCATCTGAGCTCTCTTGGCCTTTGTGTCTTTACTTGTTGCAAGTTTATCTGCAATAAGTTGAGCTCTTCTTGTCAGCTCTTCCACAGAGAGTCTCTTCAATGTGTGGGCTTTGATTTTGCTGTTCTTCATAATGTAAGACATCAGTTGATGTCTTTTGTCTTGTTCAGCAATTTCATCTAGGCTAGCCTGCCTTTGGAGTTCAGCTTCATAAGCCTGAAGTTTTTCTTCATGGCTTAGATCTAAGTCATCCCTTTCTTCCAGAGTTTTCCAGATCTGATCTTCTCTGGCCTTCTTTTGGGCTGCAACTAAACTCTTCTCAAGTAATTCTGCTGATTGAGAGATTGGAGAAGGGTTTAGCACAGTCAATGTGGTAACTGTTGTAGTAGGCCTGATAGGAATAGAGGTTGGTTGAATAGGAGCAGTTGATCTGGAAGGGTCAGCAGTTTGAGTCTTGGAAGTGTTAACTTCTGATGGGTTGACAACTTCTGAAGGTTTGTCAACTACTGAAGGATTGTCTTCAGTACTTTCTGATTCTTCATCAGAACTTTGGCCATCAGAGGTTTCTTCATTGTGCCCTTGGGATTCATCAGACTTTTCAGTATCTTCTATTTCTTGAATAGAGACACCAAATTGTTGTGCCAGTTTCTCTTTTCTGGCTTGATCTTTTTGATCTCTTGCTAGGATAGCCACTCTTGCCTTTCTTCTGGCTTCAAGTGTATCCATATGTACCTTGATTTTCTCCCCTTTTTTGGCTTCATCAGCCTTTGAAGTTGAAGCTTGGGAGAAATGACCTTGAAGATGAGTAATCTGTTTGCTGTTGTGATCAATCTTGTTGGACAGATCATTCATCTTCGTCTGTATCACTCCAATTTGGTTCTTCATGGACAGCTCCAAGTTAGCTGTGTATGTTTGGATTTGATTCTTGATGAGGGTGCTCATCATGTGATACAAGGGACCATCTGGGCTGCATAGCTGGTTCAGGTCTATGCTTGTTTGTCCAGGGAATTGGGTAGGCATTTGTAGTGAGGGGTGTGTTTTTGGTTGATCTTCTTGTTGTACAGAAGATGCCACTCTAGGGGAATCATGGATTGAGTGGGCTTTAACCTGAGATGGTGTGACTAGCTTCTTGAGCTTAGAGACACCAGGTGCAGGACCTTCACTTGTAGCTGTCAATTCAGTAGTTTGGTGTTTTGAAACATCATCCAAATCAATGGAATCATCTGAATCCCTGATTACATCCTCAATGAGGACTGTATCAGTTACATCATGAGCTGAGACCAACTCAGTTGTCTCATGTACCTCTTGTTCTTGGTTCAGAGGATTTCCTACCTCAGGCATTAAGCCTTCATCAGTAGTTGCCACAGTTGAGGTCTTAGCTATGTTACTTCTGTCCTCAGGTCCACCACTGGGTGGTAAATGAGTAGTAGCAGCCTCAAAAGTACCAAAAGTTTCTAAGTTTGGGCTTAGAGACTCTGGTTCATCCTCATCTCTTTGGTTAGGGCTTTGAGTGTCCACATCCATGTCAATTTCTGAGGCTATGTCCCCTGTTTTATGTGGTTGATGGGGACTGACATGTGTATATGGGACTTTCTCTTTTAGCCTGGAGAGAAGTTTGGCTATTTCAATGTCTGGTTCAGAAATTTGGGGTGCTTGTTCAGTAGTTTGGGCAATGGGTTCAGCAGTTTCAAAAGAGGAATCTATTGGAATATTTTTCTTAAGTCTTTTTCTTTTGAAAAGGTTTGTTATTGGTGCTCTTGGTGGGGTTTGAGATGGATGAGACTGAGAGGATGTTTCAGTCACATCTTTAACAAGTGCAGATTGCACAACAGGTTGTTCAGGCATCTCAACCTCCTGAACAACTTTTCTTTTGGGTTTGGTGGGTTTTTGTTTTGTTATCTTGGGTTTCTTGGCCTTTGGTGGAGTAGGTTTGGAAGATGAGGGTTCCATGGGGACTGGTTCTGGTTTCCCTTGGTTATCTTCTGGCCAGGCAGCCTGTTTGTTGTGCCTTGAGTATGCTTGTGAGGTTAAGGGTTTTAAAATTTCAGTTTTACCCACAAGCACCTCATTACCCAGTTCAGATATTATGCATTGCATAATGAACCTTGGATATAACAAAAACTTTTTCTTAGTGTTATTGTGATGTAACACCAACTCATTAAAGAAAAGTTTTGATGCCCTGAAATTTGTTTCATTCACCATAGAATGAAAGATTGGTTGAAAGGTTGAGGGCATCTGGTCATAAGACCCAGTTTTAGGACTCAAGCACATAATAATATAATGAAACAAAAGTTTATATTTTGGTTCAAAATACTTTTTAAAGATAGTAGCCTGTGAGAGAGTACCTTGATAACCACACTCAGTCATGGTTAGGTGGATTGCAGAGTTGTCAAACTTCTCAGGGGCATTCACATCATTCAACCCCAGTCTGTTTGAGAGTATGGCCGGTGTTATGGCCATTTGTCTCCCTTTAATTGTTGAGTTGAGGGAGATAACTTCATCATCCACCATCACTGTCTCAGCATTAGCCCAGAACCCATTAAGAGTTTCAGGATGTATTGGTGGGTCTATGGTGAGAGCGGTGAAATATTGGGATTTGACGACAAGATCAACGATCTCATCATATTGGGACCAGCCTTCTTGTTTTTCTAAGTAGGCTCTGAGATTGTGTCCCTGTTTGAGAACTAAAGCCATGTGGTTTGTGTGTGTTGATGAATCGAACAGTGTTTTTGTGTTGCAGGTTCAGGGGTTTGAGAGCTTTCTTGAGAGAGAAGGAGGGAATTTTTGTGTTTGAAAGGATAAGTGTTGAAAAAAGATATTTATCAGAAGTTTTTAACCGCTTGGATCTTCTTTATTAGAAGTTTTAAACCGCCTAGGTTAAAAATCTCTTTATCAGAAGTTTTAAACCGACTAGGTCAAACTTTTGATGATGGGAAAAGTCAGATTTGCCCTTTTTGACTAAACTGCTGATGAAGGATTATCTTCATCAGTAGTTCCCATTTTCTCTTCAGTAGTTTTGAACAGCTGATGAGAAATATTTTATAAATACTTTTATTCATAACTTCTGAAGGTTATTTTATCAGAAGTTAATCACTTTTCAGAAATTATCCCCATACTGATGTTTTGTTCATCAGTAGTTTCTCTCTTTTCAGAAGTTTTTCAAGTTTTTGAAAACAGATGTAAGTGAAAAATAAAAAAGTTGTGCAGAAAAATAAAGAGAAACACTTACAAATTTAGCATCCCTAGTATGGATACTAACTTCTGAAATGTTGATGTGTCAAGGGGTTTAGTGAAAATGTCAGCTATTTGATTAGCTGTTGCTACATGTTTCACTTCAATCTTGCCTTTTTCATAGCAATCTCTTATGAAATGATACCTGATTTCAATGTGTTTAGTCTTTGAAAACTAAACAGGATTTTGAATGATGCTAATGGCAGATTTGCTGTCTACAAGCAATGGTGTCTTGGTCTCTTTGATTCCATAATCAAGAAGTTGATATTGGAGCCATTGTATCTGTGATGTACAACTTGCAGCTGCAATGTATTCAGCTTCAGCAGTTGAAGTTGCAACAGATGTTTGTTTCTTTGATTGCCAGGACACTAGACAGTTTCCCAAGAATTGACAACCACTAGATGTTGATTTTCTTGACATTTTACACCCTGCATAGTCACTATCTGAAAAAGGTGATAACTTGGTATTGCTTGAAGCAGGATACCAAATTCCAAGTGTGGGAGTTCCTTTCAGACATCTGAAAATTCTTTTGACTGCAATAAGGTGTGATTCCATAGGAGCTGATTGATATCTAGCACAGACACATGTTGAAAACATAATATCTGGTCTAGAAGCAGTTAGAAATAAAAGGGAACCTATCATACATCTATACATGGTTTGATCAACCTGTTTTCCTTGATCATCTGGTTCAACTTGTGTGGTTGGTGTCATGGGAGTGGAACATGATTTACAGTCTTGTAAAGAAAATTTGTTTAGTAATTCTTTAACATATTTTGATTGATGTATAAAAGTTCCATTTGTTTGTTGTTTAATCTGCAGTCCCAAAAAGTACTGCAGTTCTCCCATTGTACTCATCTCAAATTTTGATTGCATGAGTTTCTTAAATTCATCACACAATTTTGTGTTTGTTGAACCAAAAATGATATCATCAACATATATTTGAACAAGTAAGACATGATTTCCAACATGTTTTATGAAAAGAGTTTTATCAATGGCACCTCTTGTGAAGTTATTTTTGAGTAAAAAGGTTGAAAGTGTATCATACCAGGCTCTTGGAGCCTGTTTGAGCCCATAAAGAGCTTTGTCTAGTTTGTACACCCACTCAGGATGAGAAGGATCCTCAAACCCAGGTGGCTGACAAACATACACTTCCTCTTTTATCTTTCCATACAAAAATGCACTCTTGACATCCATTTGATAAACTTTTATTTTGTTGGAAATGGCATAGGCCAGAAATAACCTGATGGCTTCAAGCCTTGCAACTGGAGCAAAGGTTTCATCATAGTCAATGCCTTCTTCTTGAGAGTAACCTTGTACTACCAGTCTTGCCTTGTTCTTTATTATAATACCAGCTTCATCTTGTTTGTTCCTGAAAACCCATCTTGTGCCAATTGGTTGCTTGTTTGGTGGTAAGGGACAGATTTCCCAGACCTGTTGCTTGTTGAATTGAAGCAATTCATCTTGCATTGCCTGCACCCAATTGTTGTCTTTGAGAGCTTCCTGGTACTTCTTTGGTTCCAACTGTGAAATAAATGCTGAGAATAGACAAAAGTTGGAAAGCTGGTTTCTTGTAAGAACACCTGATGCAATATCACCCATGATTTGATCTAGTGGATGGTCTTTGTGTTTGATCAGTTGTTGTAAACCACTGACAGGTGTTGGTGGCTCATGTTCTTCAAACAAACTACTGAGGTCTATTATATCTGGTTCAGCAGTTTCAGTGTCTTCAGTAGTTGCAGGTGCTGAAGCAGATGTTTGAGTTTGGCCTTCAGTATTTGTTGAATCAGAAGTTTGTGAAACTTCTGATGGTTTTGAAGTTGACTTAATGACTGTTTGAGGAGACCATGGTGCTGGATCCTCATCATCAAACCTTTGATCACCATAATAAGTAGGTTTGGATGAAGTGACAGTCTTTTCAGGTTCAAAATGAAAGTTGTCAAGGTCAAAGAGTTCAGCAGGATGTGTTGGAATGAGAGTGTGTTTTGACTCATTGAACTTGACATTCAGTGTTTCTTCTACTATCCTGGTTTTTGAGTTAAAAACCTTGTAGGCTTTTCTAGTTGATGAATAACCAAGAAAGTAACCTGAGTCAACTTTGGCAGCAAACTTTGAAATAGATTCCTTGATGTTCAAGATGAAACATTGACACCCAAAAGCCCTGAAAAAGGAGATAAGGGGCTTCATGCCATGAAGAACTTCATAGGCAGTTTTTGAATGTCTCTTGACAACAAGAACTCTATTTTGAACATAACATGATGTGTTAACTGCTTCTGCCCAGAAGTATAAAGGTAGGCCAGAATCAGCTAACATTGTTCTTGCTCCTTCTATTAATGTTCTGTTCTTCCTTTCTACCACACCATTTTGTTCAGGAGTTCTGGCAACACTGAATTGTCTAATAATCCCTTTAGACAAACAGAAGTCATTCAGAGTTTTGTTCCTGAACTCTGTCCCATTATCACTTCTAATGGTTTTGACAGGTAGAGAGTATTGCTTCTCTACTTGTAGAATGAAGAACTTGATTATTTCAGCAGCCTCATCCTTGGAAAATAAGAAGAATACCCATGTAAATCTTGAGTAGTCATCAATGATGACTAAGCAGTACTTCTTTTTACCAAGGCTCATGATCTTTACAGGCCCAAATAAGTCCATATGGAGTAGTTGAAGACATGCAGTTGTTTTTGATTCTTCAATAGACTTATAGGAGGACTTATGTTGTTTACCCTTTAAACAGGATACACAGTGTTCTTGACACTGGTATACTTTTAAGGGTAGACCTCTGACCAAGCCCATTTTTGTGACTTTATTTATGGTTTTAAAGTTCACATGGCCAAGTCTCCTGTGCCAGAGATCAGTTTCTGAAGTTGATGCCCTTGAGAAGAAACAAGCAGTGTTGTTCAGTACTTTGTCTTTTTCAATGCCCACTGCATAGACATTGCCACATCTTTTGGCAATTAACAAAGTATGATCTTCAATAATCTTCTCTATCAACTTCTGGCCTTCTGGTGATATGATCTTGCATGTTGTCTTTGTGAAAAAGGAAGAATATCCTTTATCACACATTTGTGACACACTTAGCAAGTTGTACTCAAGGTTTTCAACCAGATTGACCTTGTCAAACTGTATTTTGCCAGAGGAGACATTGCCATGTCCTAGCACATATCCCTTAGCATTGTTACCAAAGGACACAGATCCATCTCTTTGACTGATAAAATTGTTTATCAGGTATCTGCATCCTGTCATATGCATTGAGCCTCCACTGTCTACATACCAAATGCTATTTAAGCCTCTGGAAACTCTCTGCACAAGATAGCAAATTATTTAGATTTAGGAACCCAAGCCAGTTTGGCTTTGGGTTTGCTCTTGAGAACATTTACAGTTTGTTCTTGACCAAGTTTAGAAATCCATGTCTTTTTGGCAATGGATTTTGCATTAAGAACAATGGTGGTATCCTTTTGAGGACCACCATCAACTTTGGTCATCAGTAGTTGTACCATGTTCATAAGATCTTTAATCTCAGCAGTTTGTGAAACTGCTGAAGATTTAGGTCTAACTACTAACAGAGAATTTTGAGAAAAAGACTTTTGTTGAGATTTTGTCTTTTTCTGAGAAAGGGTTTTTGCTGGTTGTTGTTTCTTGGGAGAAAAAGTTTTTACATAATCATTTTTGATTTGTTCCCCCACAACCAGTTGTTGATTTTTCTTATTGAACTGAATACCCTTTCTATATCTGCAAAATTCTGTTTTGTGGTTGAACAGACCACAAATTTCACATTCTTTTGTCTTTTCTTTCAAAGACAAATCTCTAACTGTTTTGATTGGTTTTAGGTCATCAGTAGTTTTCAGGTTCTCAACTCCTGATGTAGTTGAAACTACTGATGGCTTAAAGTCAGATTTAATCAGTACTTCTGAAGAACTTTCTTTGTGTGTTTTTAGAAAGTTTTCATGGAAAGATGTGCATTCTTCCTCTTCAGAAGTTTCACCTGAAACAATTTTTCTCCCATCTTCAGTAGTTTTGGGAGAGAAATCTGTTGGTGTTTCAGTGTGATTGTACCCTATGCCAAACCTAACATTTGAAGCACTTTGTTTGTTTAGCAATAGTTGGTACCCCTTACAAGATTCCACCCATTTTTCACATGTGACCTTGGTGTCAGCAAGCTCTTGTCTGACATTTCCTAGGTCATTAATCATTATTTTGATTTGTGCTTGGGTTTCAATAGCAGATTCACACAAACCACTACACCATTTGGTGTTTTGTGATGTTAATTAAAACCAATTAAACTTAAACCCTTTCAAGGTCCCTTAGTCAAACCTGAAAAGTCAAACGTAGTCTCCTAGTCAAGTCAAGTCAAAGTGTTAGTAAACATGGTCTCCTAGTCAAGTCAAAGTGTTAGTAAATATGGTCTTCTAGTCAAGTCAAAGTTGTTCCTAAATTCTAGCCTAGTCAAAGTAGTCCCTAATTACAACTCCAAATTTTACACTATAAATACACTAGCCTACCATTCAACTCTTTATACCATTAAAAAAAAACATTATTATCCCATCTCCCATATACTAAAGTTTTCATCCGTCATTATCTCCTCTAGCTAGTTTCGAGTTTTCCAAGGCATTATTACTAAGTGTTTGCACGCTCAATAAAACGCACGAACTCATTATGCACCTAAGGTGAGTTTACATAGCCCCTTTTTCTATTTTATATTTTTGGGGTGAAACATGTTTAAACATTTTATACACTATCATTTACTCATTCTTACATTGTTGAAACTTGTGATTCAATTACACTATCATTTACTCATTCTATCATTTGACTGTAAAAAAAGACACAGTACAATCATTAACATTGATCAAGCCGCCTGTTTAGATTATAGCGCTATAGGTCTAACAAACCCATCCCCCCGCATAAATTCAGGGATGATCGATAACAGTTACACTTTTACTAACTTGCGAGTTAGGTCTCAGTCGACACAAGGTTTGATTGTACAAAAGACGCATTGTTACATGTCGGACTCATACTATTATATTATACAACTATGATTGTTGTACAAACTACTATTATCTATCATATTCAAAAACCTATGTATTCTCACCAACTATTTATAGTTGACCCCCCATCTTTCCAACTTAACATGTTTCAGGTTTATATGCTATTGGAAGTTGTACAAGTCTTGGAACACATAGGAGCTTTGGACCTAGTTTATATTAATCAATTTTTGTAATCTCTTCTTGTAAGATGAATTGTAAATTGTTAAATATTATTCAACTTTCATTTAGTACCATGAGCTATTGAACAATCATCACTACGTGACATCCCAATGTTTCCGCCATCGGTTGGGGTGTTACAGGCCGTTTGTCCCTGAAGTGGTCCTGAGGTGTTGTTATGTGGGGCTGCCGAAGGGTGAAAGGTTTGTGGGTGGGCTTGGTTCGCAGTTGGGTATTGGGACAAGGGGTTTGTGGGGTATGGACAGGGTGGGAAATTCCAGGCGGGCCAAGGAGTAAAGGTTTGTTGTTGTGGAGTTAGGACCGGCCAGGAAGGAGTCTGCCATGGGTTAGCTGGTTGCCATACGGACTGTTGGAACCGACCCCGACCGTAGGATCCCCGACCTCGTCCGCGATCAGTGCCTTCCGGTGGAGTCGAGTTCCGGGTGTCATGGGATGGGTTGGATTAAGAGGTGATTGCGTTGAGGGCGGTTCCGGCCGATTGAGCCGATAGGGATGCTTGGCTTATTTTTTGGTCTTCAACTTGGCATAGGCGAGACCGGGTATCGTAGAAATCGGGTAGGGGTTTGGTTGGTTGGAGGATAAGTGAGATAGTTTCGTATTGTTCGGTTAGGCCGGTAAGGATTTGCATGACAAGTTAATTTTCGGTTACATTAACATAAATAATAACAATTTAGTAAATATACAATGAGATTTATGATCTATTAGTATTTAATGTTGAGACTAGTTGTGTGTAAACTTTAATGTTCGATTAGTTTGTTATGCTGCTTATTTCATTATTTAAATTTATTTGAGATGACTTATCGATTTAGTCTCTAGTTTACCTGTATTGATTGATTTTTAATGAGTTGTTAAAAAATAAAACAAAATAAAAGACATTATAGTGGTTTGAATATTGAAGGAAAAAAAACCAAAAAAAAATACAAAAAGAATACAAAATATGTGACTAACTAAATAAAAAGAATGTACAAGAAAAGACCAAAAAAAATAATGGATTTATCGAATAGAAAAAAAGAAGTTTGATATGTTGGTTAAAAAGGTAAAAATGAATGCAAAATAAGCGAAAACACCATTTTGGTAAATAGTTTTAAAGAAACACTAAAACGGTAAATACTTTTATCATGAACACTACACTAGGAAAAAACTCGATTTTATTGGATTTGGGAGATCCTTTTCCCTCTATCTCTAAATATATATACTAGGGTTTCAAACGAGTTAAGCGGCTTGTGAGTACAAGACATGAGCAACAGGGGTATCACCGGGGATAAGATCAATTCGGAACTCAATAGGACGAATAGGAGGAAGACCAGGTAAATTATCAGGGAAGACTTCTGGAAAATCACGAACAATAGGAATATCTTGAATCTTCTTCCCTTGGTCCTTTTTTTCCACTACATGGGCTAAGAATGCCACATATTTCTTGCGTAAATATTTTCGAGCTTGGGTACAAGACATGAGCTTAAGGCCACCTTGAATGTTTCTCACCATAGACTTGCAGAAAGTTACCTGAGAGAGGGATTCGAATATACTTCTCGAAACAAACAATTTCAGCATGGTACTTAGAAAGCCAATCCATGCCTACTATGATATCAAAACTGCCCAATTGCATGGGTATAAGATCAATGGAGAATTCGTGCTCATTAAGGTTAAGTATGCAATCACAAATAACAGACTTGATTGTAATGGGAGTACCATCAGCAACCTCGATGGTAAAGGGTCTTTCAAGTTCAGAACGAGAACGAGAAAGCAAAGGTTCGAAGGCTAACGACACAAAACTCTTGTCCGCACCAGTATCAAACAAAATTGAAGCATAAAGACCATTAAGTAAGAACGTACCATTCACGACATCAATCGCTGCCTGAGCTTGACTTGCATTAATGTTGAAAGCTCTCCCACGTGCTCCATGATTAGTAACAACTTGATTTGGTTGGTTAAGTACTGGGCAACGAGCTTTGATATGGCTTGGATCCCCACAATGATAACAAGCATGAGCAGGTGCAATGGGTAATGGGTTTCGAGCTGTTTGTTCAATGGCTGGATGAGTTGGTGGTGGATTTCCTTGCGGTGCAAGTACCACCCTGCAAGTGGTAGCAAAATGCCCCCACTTTCCACACCTAGTGCACTGACGACACGGGATATGGGCTGGGTGATGATACTTGCAAGTGTTGCACAAAGGATGAATACCAGTGTAGGGTCGAGTAGTAGCTGGTTGATTAGCACCAACAATTTGAGCCATAGGAACTTGGCGAATAGGGGTAGGGGTGACGACAGCATAATTCCTGTTTTGACGCTTACGCTTGTTGTTGTTGGATGAGGTTGAAGCAGTCTTATCTGAAACAGCTTTGGAAGGTTCAACATCCGTAGCAGTTTTCTCAGCAGCTTTCTTCGTACCCTTCCGAACAAGAGTCCCCTTTCTCACGTGTTTATCAGTCAAAGAAGCTGCAAGCTGAATAGCTTCTTCCACCGAAATGGGTTTGCTACCAGTGACGACATCTTGAATAAGATCAGGCAATCCCTCGATATATTTCTCGATTGCTCGAGAAACTGGGGTTACCATGTGTGGAATCAAAATGCTAAGCTCATAATAACGAGTGTTGTAGGAAAGATTCTCCCCACTGTCTTGTTTCAAAACGTAAAATTCATCTTCAAGTTTCTTAATTTCATTTCTAGGGCAGAATTTGGCTAACATGAGGTCCTTCACCTCGGCCCAAGTCAAAGCTAGAGCAACATTAGTACCCCGACTATGCTTTTCACCGTTCCACCAAGTTAATGCCCTCTTGTGAAGAACACTGGTGGCATGGCGAACGCGGAGTTCATCAGGACACTCGCTATTTATAAAAGTGTTCTCCATGCTTTCAAACCACTGGAGGAGGCCAGTAGCTCCCTCTTCCCCAGAGAATTTAGTTGGGTTGCAAGAGTTGAAATGTTTGAAGGTGCAACGAGTGTTACCTCCTCTGGTAGTTCTAGAGCTTCCAGAATTGTTTCTATGGTTCAACTCAGCAACTAGGTTAGGAATCACAGCAGTAATACGTTCAGTTACTAGTGTCGCAAGTCGACGATCAGCTCGATGACGAGAGTTACGATGAGCAGTACGACGGTCAGCCATCTAAGAATAAAGAATATTATGAGGTCAAAAATAATAAAATCTTTATACGCATGACGGGTTTGCACAATATGTGTATGAAATAACCAAGTATGAAAATGTATCACCAATATATGAAAGTTTTTCTTTTTAAGCATATAATGAATCATTATGATTTCAAGAAATCAATAATAAAACATTGGAGTGTTCTTATCCAGTCATAAGACCCGACAAAAACTTTGACTGTTCAAAGAATCAAACTCAGTTGGAGATTAATGAAGACGTGCTTTAGCCTATAAGTGGACACTCACTCCAGGAATCCCCAGGTAAGCATAACAGGTCCGCTTTCGGATTTATGCGCTATGCTTGCCTATGCCAGAAAACCCAGTGTACAGGCACCCACCCTTCCAGATTGCACGTGTTCTCTCACTTAGAGTTAGACACTTTGAAGGATGAAAAATTTATGAAAAACAAAAGTAGGCAATTAAGCCAAGAATATTCAGCATGCTCCAAAGTGTAGACGTTTCCTCCAAATAAAGTCACTCCTCAAAACCCATGACGAAGAAATAAAGAAAGAAATAGAGAAAATAGGGGAAAGAATGAGAGGTGACAAAGGAGAAAGGTTAGTGGAGCAAATAAACAAATAAACACAAATAAGATCATGTATGGGTTCTTAGTTATAGTCTAAGTTATTTACTAATAACCTAATTCCCTATAACCACGGCTCTGATACCAATCTGTAACACCCCAACCGATGGCGGAAACATCGAGGTGTCAAGAGGTAACGATTGTTCATAAGCTCGAGGTACTAAAATACAAATATTTATTTATTCACGATTAAGTGTCAAACATTACATTTCAAAACATTACATCTAGAAACAAAGCATAAGTTTTATTCATGATCTCTAAGTCCAAGCCTTATGTGATAAACTTCAAGCATCTCCTGAAACATGTACAAACTAGTATCTGTCAACACACAAGATGTTGGTGAGTACACTTAGTTAGTGTACGTATGATATAGGTATAAAAAGGTTCTACAATTCAAGTGTTATGATTTACTCAAGGCAGTATGATAAACACGTAAGCACACTATGCGGGTCACAATCAAACCTTTATGTTGACAAAGACTAAAGAATTAACAATGACCCAAGACTTCCCTAACGCATAGGTACTTTCCATTAGGCGGGTTGTCAATCCAAATAGCGCTATTCATTGTTAAAGTCGGCTAGCAAAGTTAATGATTATGTAACGATTGCAAGTATACTACGTTTATGTCTAATCATCAAGCACAAGAATTTAAAGCATAACATGTGTATGAATTGTATGTAAAAACGTTTATGAATATGTGTAAGTGTAATTTTCATAGGTGTACATGAATCACCCCAAAAAGTGTAAGAAAAGATAAAAAGGGGATAAGTATACTCACAGTTTTGCTAAGCACGATAAATCTGAATAAACTTGTCACGAGTTAAGACTACGAATTCTTGAAGAACTTAACCTATACGTATAAGAATACTAATAAGGGATATGTCTTAAGAGTCTAAGACGTCCAAAATCTAAGGCGTTAGGATTCGTTAAATTATTTGGGGAAATAGTATTTTTATAAAAATAAGTATTTAATGATAAATATGTATCACGAAAGCATATTATGTTTTAAATTTTATAAAATGACTAAGTAAACTAATTATTCTTATTTGAATATTTTGTATAAAAATATTCTAATTAATTTATATAAAGGTTTTAGTCAATTATTTTAACTAAATATATAACGATTTTTATGACTACATAATATTTAAACAAATGAGTCTAAGATTCACACTTATGATTTTCAGCTCTGAAATATTTTTCTAGAAAAACATTTATAAAGAGATTTTATATATGATATAAAATTAGATGTTTTATTTATGTCCTATTAAGCATAAATAAGGCTAAAATACAAGATAAACTTCAAAAAGGTTATTTTGATGAAAATTAGTTACCTTCTGATGAAAAGTAATAAAAAATAATTTTTCCACCATTTTTCTCAATTTACTTTTATCTAAAACTGATTTATTGAGTTTAATTTATGCTTTAGATGATTAAAAATAGGAAAATCCATAAAACGTATTGTTTTGTGAACTCATAATTTTTATTTAAGTTTCTTATGATTAGGAATAACCTCTCAAAAATTTTGGGATTTAAATCCTTTAAAATGAATTTTTAATCAAATTATTATGATAAAAAGGATTTAAATTGATAACTATGCGAAAATAAATTATTTTCCCGAAGATAAAAATACTATGATCTTCTACATGATGTCAAGATACTGCACGTAAAGTTTCATAATTTTTGGAACAAGAATGAATTTATTATGAATATTATTTATTTAAAGCTAATTAAACAAATAATTTAAGAAAACATGTAAAAACGTTTCAAAACAGAGAGAAAATGACATGAAAATTATTCTAACATCTTGAAATATATTTTCACCAATTTTCATGTTAAAATACTTAATATCCGATTTTATATGAATTAATCATGATTTCAGATATATAAAATGATTAAAAATATTAAAAATCGTCAAAAATTCACGAAAATTTTTATACAACTTCTAATCAGTAATATGATCATACGAACCAAGTTTCGAAATTTTTAGATCAACAATGGTTGACTTATGGAATTTTAAAGTTGTAAATACTTTTAAATCAAAATCCCCAATTAATCAAGAACACCCTAATCCTAGATTTTTCAATTGGAGCCCTTAACGATTATGTTTGCTGAATTAAACAGAGGGCTTTTGATCTACTAACATAAATGAAAGAATAACCAAAAGGAATTGGAAAAACTCACGAGTTTGATAGTCCGATTGATAAGAACACGAAAATAGCAAAACCCACTTAAATAAGCCTTCAATTCGTGAAAACCACGAGATGATAAACGATGATTCAGTTACAGACTTGATAGAATAGATAGGGAGAGTATATGGGTAAGTTTAATTGTGATAAAACTAGATAGAAATGGAGTAATTAGATTATGATTAAAATGGGTATTTATAAGCAAAATTTCAACTTGTGTGAACACAAATATGGATAATGATAAGATTTCAACTATGGTAGGCTATGGTGGCTGGATAGATATGGGTGTGTTTGGGATAAGAGTCGGCTGAATTTTTTTATTTTTTTTTTTTTTTAAGGAAGGACTAAAATAGTGTATTTGGGTAAAGCCAAAGGTGCAATTGTTACAGGTTCCAACAATAGTGGTGATGCAGAACCATGCGTTGGCTATGATGTTGATTCAAATAGGTTGATTGGTGGTTATAGCTCCACAGGTGGTGGCTTGAGTGTGCTAAGGCCAAGGGTTCCTTCTAAACCAGACATTCCAGCGAAGGCTAGGGTTCCAGTGAAGATCCGGTATCTTTCTCATCAATTCCAGTTTGACGGTAATTTTTTTATTCTGTTTTATTGGGTTAGTTTAGTGCAAAGGAGTTTGGAATTAATCGAGCTTGGAATTTTAAAATCTTAAGCTTCTATATTAATTTAATTCTCTAATTGCAATTCTTTTGGTAATGAACTAATCTTAGTTACTACATTTGCTCTTCTTTGTTTATTCAATTTCTTAACGGTATAGGTTCGATATCTTGAAAATTCGTTCACGAAAAATGTACCTTCTGCATGGCATTGATTTGGAGAAAAAATTGTTGAGAAAATGAATGTCGCTTCACGTGCAGAACTTAAGGTTAGTTGTGTTTGTATTATTTAAAGTTTTAAAGTTACAAGGAAATTCCATAAAAAGATGTTGTAATGCAAATTGTATTTACTTTTAATTTTAATTTTGTACTAACTTTGGTGTTCAATTATTTGACGATAGCCATGTTTTTAGGATTGAATATAAATGGTGAAGAGCTGGTGCATTTTTCTAGCCATGTTTTTATTTATTATTTTTCTTTATCAAATCAAATGATCATTGTTGATGTGATTGAGCTTACTTTCTCTTTTTCCAGTAGCACTCTGTAGCTTTCTACCATGCCTAAGTAGATAGTGTAAAGAAGTTCTAAGCCCGAAAACAATGTAAGTTCTCTACTATGTTCTTGATGTTTTCTTAAAATCGAAGCTAATGATTTGTTGCTGTGTTCTTGATGTTTTTTAAAATTATGTATTTCGAAATCCTATCTTTTCCAGTTGTAATCAATAACATAAGATTGTAAAAATAATCTTTTAAATAATGGACAAGGTTTTTGCTAATTGGAATCAATATAATAAGATTGTGAAACGGTTGGATAATAGGTTTTGATCTTCAATATCGGTTGACTAGGCATGGATAGTGTTTGCGGGTTTGGATTGGTCTGGTTTGTGATTATTGTCATTAGTTGACTTACCAAGTTTGTTGCCACATTTGGTGTAATAGATTGATTACTAAAATTTACTATATTTGAATTTTAAAAATCACGAGGTCAACTTAATTGATTAACATTAATAATTAATAATCAATTTTTTTTTTGTATTTTGAATAAATGAGAATGAGAAAGGAAACTGACGTAAATTAGGAACTCATTAAATTTCCTTATTACATTCAGATTACTCACTTCCTAAATTTAGTGTAATTTATATTGGTAATAAGTTAAATTTCGAATTTTGAATTTCAAAATTCAAATTAAATTTCAAAATATTTAAATTCGAATTATACAAAATTTCAAATTTTGAGTTTTGGTTAATAATGGTAAAAATTGCACATACTAAATATCATTTTAATTACTTATTTAATAAGATTCAAAGTCTCTACATAAGTAGTGTCAACTCTCCAATTAATACATTAATTGATCATATTAATTGTGCTATATTAATTTAATATTAGTTTAGCTTATATTGGTAATCAATTAAATATCGAATTTTGAATTTCAAATTTCAAATTAAAATTTGAAATGTTTAAATTCAAATTTGACAAAATTGAAAATTTTAAATTTTGGTTAATAATTGCAAGAAATTACACATACTAATTTTCCTTTTATTTACACAATTAATATGATTCAAAGTCCCTATATAAGTTGTGTCAACTCTTATTAATACATAAATTGATCCTATTAATTGTCCTATATTATCCTAATATTAGTTTAGTTTATATTGGCAATCAATTAAATAACGAATTATCAATTTTAACTTAAAATTTGAAATATTTAAATTCGAATTAGACAAAATTTCAAATTTTGAATTTTGTTTAATAATGGTAAGAAATTACACATACTAATTATCCTTTTAATTACACATTTTGAATGACTTAATCTTTTAAAAAAATTAAATTTTTGAATTAAAGTTGATAATGGTAACAATTACACCTATTTATTATCTTTAAATTATGATTTTCTAATATATTTAAAATATAACAATTTATAATTTTGGTTGTAACTTTCTCAAATTAATTACAAGTAAAAATTAAAATTTTAAATACTAGAATTTGAAATTATAGATTTATGTTAAACTTTAAAAATATTTGAATACTAAATGTTTTATTTAAATATTTAATATCAAAAATCTGAATTTAAGATTTATGGCAACATTTAGATTTAGATTTAATTAACACATTTAAAATATTTAATTCAAAATTTTGAATGATTTGAATCTTTCAAATTTTGATTACTAGAATTTGAATTGATAGATTTCAATTAAACTTTATAAATATTCAAATATTAAATGTTCTATTTAAGTTTATAATTTCGTATTTCGATATCTATAATTTTTAAATTTTTTAACATTACAAAAATTCTAAATTTTGGATAATAATAGTAACAATAAGACTTAATTATAACATTTAATTCAAATTTTGAATTATCTGAATATTTTAAAAATTTTCAAACTTTGAATTTAAATTAATAATTGTAACAATTAATCCTACTAAGACCATTAAAAATTGAGATATTATAATTAGAGATTTCCTAATATATTTAAAATTTAACAAATAATAGTTTTGATTATAAACTTCTCCAATTAGTTACAAGTTAAAATTCAAATTCTAATTTTGCTTACTAGAATTTGAATTGATAAATTTCAGTTAAAATTTATAACTATTCAAATATTAAATGTTCTATTTAAGTATATAATATCATATTTCAATATCTATAATATAAATTTTAAAATTTTGTTAGCGTCATAAAAATTTTAAATTTTGAATTCTAGATAATAATGGTAACAATTAGACTTATTTATAGCATTTAATTCGAATTTTGAATGATTTGAATATTTTAAAAAATTTCAAGCTTTTGAAGTTAAGTTATTAATTGTAACAAACAATCCTACTATTACCTTTAAAATAGAGATATATTAATTAGATATTTCTTAATATATTTAAAATTTAACATATAATAGTTTTAGTTATAAATTTTTCAAATTAGTTACAAGTTAAAATTCAAATTTTGAATACAAGAATTGGAATTGATAGATTTCAGTTAAACTTTATAAATATTCAAATATTAAATGTTCTATTTAAGTATATAATTTCATATTTTAATATCTATAATGGTAACAATTAGACTTAATTATAACATTTAATTCGAATTTTGAATGATCTGACTCAAACTGTGTCTTACTTTTAACATTTTATCATAAATATTTTTCACTATTATTTATTTTTTACTAGATAATATTCCTCAAATACCATCTAATAACAAGATTCCAGTGAAGTTCCAAAGGCGTCAATTCATAATATCCGTATGTTTAGCAATGACCATCAATAAAAGCCAAGGACAGTCTCTATCGAAGGTTGGATTGTATTTAAGAGACCCCGTATTCTCACATGACCAACTTTATGTCGCATTGTCAAGAGTTAAAAGTAGAGCAGGGGTGAAATTACTTATACTAGATAGTGATGGGAATGTCAAAACTCAAACAAAAAATATGGTGTATAAGAAAATATTTAGTGATATTTGAATAAAATGTGTATTCTTTGTTTTTAAATTTTAATAAAATATTTCTACTATATTTTGTTTATAGATTATACCGTTTCAAATAATTATTAGTTGTGTTGAACCGCGTGTCCACGCGGGCAATAGTCTAGTATATTATATACAGAGATATATGTGTGCATCAATGTTAATATCAAATACATATGTATATATAGAGAGAAAGGGTGTGAGAAAATTAATTTAACATATAATTAGGGTTGATTAAATTAATATAAGATATAATTAGACATATTTAATGATTATTTAGCTTATTATATCACCAACTCAAGATAGAAACACTCATAATGTCTTAGAGGGTGTTTTGGGATTGAGTTTGAAAATGACTTATTGGTTTATTTTTATTTTTTTTGAAAATCCAATAAGCTATCAAACGCCAAGTTTTTATGGCTTTTGAAAATGACTTATTGGTTTTTCTAAAAAACGATAAGCTAATAAGTCATTTGACAAAGGGCTCTGGAATCCATCTTGGGGAGTTGGGCCTCCTTTTGACCAATGGTGTTTTAGGACCTTAAGAAAATTTAGAAGTTACAGGACCACATTCTACAGGACAGTGGAGTGGTTAAGTTAGATTCGGATTACGAATGGGCTCTAGGATGCCAGTGCAGATCCCTCCATACTTTGATTTTGGCGGTTTCACTTAAGCCTAAAGAGACTTTGGCGAATGCTCTTAATAGTAAAATTGCCCATAGTATAGTAAAAGAGTTTGATCTATCATTGCGGCAGAAAATGGTGTTAAATGTTTCCCATGCCCAAGACTTCATGTATGTTGCCCCTAGTGAGGGACTTGGGCGACAAATGTCTGCGGCTGAATATAGGACGATCCTTAAATAACGCTTGATGATTCTCTTGTTCCCAGTCGATGAGCCTTGCCCGGTGTGTCGTAAGCTTGCTTAGACATGTTCGGGGAGCATGCGGTTCACTGCAAGGATTTGTTAGGTTCCAAGTATCGTCATAACTTGGTTCATATTGTCTTGTGATATGTTCTCATGACGGTGGGGATATCTGCAAAGAAATAGGCCTCAATGAACTTTCTAACAGATCCGCAGGAGGGGAGGTATACTCTGTGTCATATGTTCTTGTGTTCGGTTGGACAGGTGTGAAACACACTTGTGTGGACCTCACTGATTGAGTGGTCTCAGGGATAGTGGCTTTGTGGTAGGATAGGCAACGTCAAAAACAAAATATAAGAAAGTGGAGAAGAATGATAAAGCTTGCGCTGACAATCAACATCTTTCATCCCTTTTCTCGTCGATAATTTTGTCTCTTTAACTTCGGAACTTGTTAGGTTCCTTGATAGAAGTTCAAGTTTTAATTAGCTTAATTATGCATATTTGTATCATATATACTCTTGAACTGCACTACTTTGATATCGTTTGTGTTTTACCGGCCTTGACATATTTAAGGTGCGTTTGGGAGGCTTTTGGAACAATGGGATCGAAGACTGACGAATCGGGAGTGAGAAAATAGGTAAAACTGAGGTGAACACTATGCAAGAAACAAACAAAACTTCATTTGGGCATGTCTTAGGCTACGAAATGAGTTATGTAAGCGGCATCATATGAATCTTTACTATTTCAGTGAGAGGAATCCAAATATGAGGCTTTTAAAACTTCAAAATGAAGTTTAGGGGCAACTGGAGTCTTCTAAACAAGTTAGACAACAAGAAATTGCGTTTGCATAAAACTGACATTTGTAGAAAGCGTCGGTGATGCCTAGGTCTGAGTCCGTGACACCGAATCAAAATGTTGTTTGAGATTTTTAATGACCTGAGCCATTCAAGGCTCATAAATCATGGGGGTTTCGATTTTATTAAAGTAAAAACACTTATATAACCCCCAAATTAGACCATCCTTTATTCTAATTCCATTATAATCATTCCCGTAAACCCAAATGAAAATTCCAACACAAAGATTTGAAGATTTCATCCATCATGCTTTGCTAGTCTTTCAAGCTCACCCCGGGTGTAGATTGTAAGCATTTGAGGGTTATTATAACATTATTTGGTTTGAAAACCATTTGATTGTGTATGTGTTTGGTTTTTAAGTATTGAAGAAACAACGAAGTATGATTACCTTGAGAAAAAGGTAATTAGGGTCGAACATTCATGTTTGCTACAGGAACTATCATTTGCTCACACTCGTGGTCGATGACTGAACCTGAAAGAAGAAGAAGAATGTAGTGGGCTGTGTGAAGGGAGGCGCCTGCTAGATAGTCACAATGACTCTAACGTACAGATACAAAAATGGTCTTGGCTTGCTAAATGCAACATTACATGTCTATACACGTGACAACCGACAAATTCCGTACAACGTTTAACGTAATCTTAACCATGCTTTCGGAGTAATTAACCTGGTTTAAGGTTAATTTGGATTAATTGAACCGTCATAAATCCTACGTTGTTTACTCGAAGTTCGTAGGAGCGTTGATGCCTTTAAAGAAAGACTTCTCGTATTTAATGTTAACGAACTGACATTAGTAAAAAAATTGTCAAATTGGACTAACATAAGGCTAATAAATGTAAATACAACACGTATTTACTATTCATGCGATCGGATATGAAATCGACGCGAAAAACTGTAAAAAACGCAGCGTTTTGAAGAACGCAGAGAGGAATTAACGTGGGAATCGGACGTAAAAATGCGTGGTTTTAACTGTTACCGAACATTTGGAATAGTTATTTATTGCAAATAATGTCATTTATAAAGTTTCGAAAGTAAACAAGTCGTTTAAATGAGGGATAGCACGACCAAATCGATTAATGCGATTTAAACGCGTGTTTTGAAAGCACTCGTCGGGCGACGAAAATAATACGTAAGTATCTCAGTTTATTTATGTTTTTATTTCAAACATAATCGGCTAACTTTTGTAATTTATTAATGTGCCAAATATATAACCGAGCCTAAAACGTTTAATCGAGTTCGAATACGCGGTACCAACCTAACTAACTCAAACCTTAATTATAAATAGCCCTCCTTCCTCTTCCTAATTCACTTTTGTGCAGCCACCAACACGCCAAACCCTAATTTCCTCTCTCTACAATCTCTCTCTATCGTTTCCCTCTCATCTTACTCCCTCTCTCTCTCTATGTTAAGGAAACGGACGGCCACCACCTACTTTGGTGGTGGCCGCTGTGTTGGGCTCACAAAAAAGGGAGGGCGGCTATGATGGTGCTTTTCCGATGGTTCAAGGCGGCGTTATGAAAGAATAGTAAGATGATGATGGTGGTTTTTGTTTATTGGGTCTCGGCGGGTGGCAACAGGAGTGACGGGTTGGGAGTCGAGTGGTTGTTCTGTTAGGGTAACAAATGATAACTGATGTCGGGGATAGAGGTCTTTGGTGGTCCGATCATGGTAGTCTTAGGGTGTTTCTCGGGCTGTTCGGTTGTGGAACATGCGGATGATGGCTGAGGTTGTGGTTGTGGTTATGGTCGATGGAGGTGGTGTCCGGTTGTTGAGGTGGTGGTTGTTTCCAGGTGGTGATCGATAAAGAGGGTATGGTGGTTTGAAGGTGGTTTCGGGTGGTTGTTGGTGATGTAGCGGGTTTAGGTCTCAGGTTAGAACTAGCCCGGTTTTGATCGGATTTTGGGTTCGTTTTGCGAGTCAGGTTCGTGTCACGGGTCTTGGTTTAGATCTGGCCAACCCGGTCAGATCTGGTCAACTGCTGGTTAATGGCTCAGATTCCGGATTCGGTCAAGACCCGGTCAACTTCCATCAAGCGCTTCGGTATAACTAACTCGTGATTATTTTGTTGTATAATTATTTATATATATATATATATATATATTTCTAAAATATATAAATATAAACGACTATCACGCTAACGAACCGATATGAATAATAAACGAAAAGTATTATATGATAGTATTTGTATATTGGTCGTGACTTGGTGTTGTTGATTATCGGACTAATCTGTTGGACTATATGTAGGGATGAGCTCGGGACGGTATCGGTACCGAACCGATACCGATCCCGACAATACCGATACCGAAAAGTTAAAAAAACCAATACCAATACCAATACCGATACCGAACACATACGGTACGGTAGGGTATCGGTACGGTACCGGTATGGTATCGGTATTTTGCCTCAAAATATTGATACCATACCGATCCCGTACCGATACTGATAATACCGAAACCGAAAATCCATAAAAATGGGTACCGATACCAATCCCGAAACCCCTCGGTTCGGTATCAGTTCGGTACGGTATCGGGATCGGGACGGGACAGGATCGGTATTCGGCCTTGTATGCTCATCCCTAACTATATGTATATTTATATAAACAAGTACGATTTATATAAAAGTTAACGAAATATATAAAATCTCGTTCGATTTGAAAATTACGCATAATTATATTTTCGTCTTGTGTTGGTGTATTGATTTGGGGAAAATTGTAGACAACTTGTATTCCAGCGTGATTAGTTTATAAGCTCCTTTCCCAAGGACCTCCGCGATGCGGTAGGGTCCTTCCCATGTGGGTGTCAGTTTTCCCAAGGACCTCCACTTGGCCATTTCCTTGTGTATGCGCAACAGAATAAAGATGGGTTGGATGTGCAGATCATCATACCAATTCAGTAACCCTTTGTCCGCGAATTGGGTTACGTTGTCTGTGACAATCGTCATAGGCAGGCCAAAGCGACAAATGATGAATTCCCAGATAATTTTTTTTACTTAGTTCGTTGTAATTTCTGCAAGCGGTTTAGCCTCTACCCATTTTGTGAAGTAATCGATAGCGACTACTAGGTATCTTCTTTTGTCGGTTGTCATTGGAAACGGCTGTAATAGTACTGATTTCTGAGAAGATTAACATGGACCTTTGTATGACACCCTAGGCAAATCCCACATCGGCCGCTTGTAACGAACCGAACCGACTTGTAATAAACGCTTAAAATAGTGATGAGACATTTGAAAAAGGAATGGTTCATCTATATTATGTTTATGAGCATACGCATTCCCATGTTTCTTTTACATATACAAACACATAATCTAGTCGTTTATTCAAGTCCAACAATAGTCGATTTATTATTTTGTCGCCTGATGATGACTAAATATGTTAGTATGTATATATTGTTACTAGAACGATCAAAGGTTGAGGTATACATAAGTGTTACTTGTCAAGCATATAATTTTTATTACATTATAGTTTTAACGAGTTAATCAATTGTCGTGTCTAAAAGCTTGGTCAAATTACGTGTTATTTAGTTTGGACAATTGATGTTTTGGGATAAAATAGACGACTTGCGTTGTCTGGTTTCTTACAAAAACAGAGGAGACTCTGCCCAAATTTTAAAAAAATATATATATAAGAAACATAACGGATAGTCAAATCTATTATTTTGTTCAATTAAAGCTACGTATTACAAGTAAATTCTATTAGCAAACCTTACTTTATCATACTAGAAAAATATATATATATATATATATATATACGCACACACACTAACCAACCTACGAAACGAGTTAACATTCAAGTTGAGTTACTCAAATATTATTTTCATTGTCAAAAATGTTTCTTTAGCAATAATTTCAAGACATGACTTTGAATACTATAATAAAGTATTTAATTTAATAAATTAAAAATACGCGCATACTTTCAAGAAATCAAAACCAAGTCCTATCGGTTCGTCAAGCTAAAAATACTTTAAGACGAGTATTGTTTTCAATACGAGTCTAGGTAGTTGAATAAACTATCTTTACAACTAAGAAACGAAACAAGTGTATTTGCATTAGAATTTAAGGCATCGTTTATTTGTAATAGGATACAAGAGTTCAATTTATCCAAGTTCAGATTTGTTGCTACTTGCTAGTACTTGCACAATGAATTTCAGGTGAGTTTACGTTACCATGTTTATGCAATTATTCATACTTGCAACATTATACTTAAGCAATTCTACATGCATGTCTAGTTGTAAACTTTAATGCCTCATGATTTAGACAACAACAACAGTTTCAACGAGTTTCAACATTACATAATCATTAGCTATGGCCAAGCCGGCGATACTCAATAATAGATCTATTGGATTGACAATCCCACCCGGATACGTGTACCTCCTACATAGGTAGCGTGGGTGATTGTTATCGTTCCAACATATTATTAAGGTGAACCGTGGATGACGGGATGGACCTAAACTAGTCGGAGGTTTGATTATGTCGATTCAACATTTCATGTTTATTCATGTAGACTTAAACTTACGATAGACATATGAATTGCTAAACTTTTATTCTTAAACTTAATTGCTTGACATGGATTATGTATTCTCACCAACTTCTAGTTCCCCCCCCCCCCCATTTTTACAACTCAACAGGAAATAATGATGCTTGAAGTCTAGAGCTAGCATGAGAAGATATTTGAAGTTTTATGCTTTGGATGTACTAGACATTTAATGTAATTCAATATTGTATTAAAGGATTATGTAAACATATGTATTACCATGAGCTACTGAACAATCATTCATACATGGCACCTCGATGTTTCCGTCATCGGTTGGGGTGTTACAGTCATCACCATACGTGGCCCTGCATGTATCCCACAAATTCCTTCATGTATCTCTCGAACCAAGTAATCTGCGTCGTCCGCATCAACACATCTCAAGAGTGGGCCCAAATAAGATTTTTGGTACAACACTCCGTCTTGCATTTGATATTGGAGGGCTTTGTGTTGTATTTTATTTGCTTCAACTTGCTTATCTGGGAGTGCGCCTGTTGTGAGGTATGACAGAATTGGTGTCATCTAGCTGTCAACACCTGTTTGAATGACATGGACTTCCTTGGGTGGAACAGACAACTCTTGCATGATTTCCACTCGGACCTCTTTTGCTAAATGGCCGAAACTAGAAATGCCATTTTGCTTAGAGAGTCCGCCGGCTTGTTTTGAATGCGGCTGATGTGGACGACGGTGCAACTTGCAAAGTTAGCCATTAGTTCTTTGGCTCTCTAGAGATACTTGACCATTGAAGGGTCTTTTGCTTCATACTTGCCTGTGATTTGTCCTGCAACCAACATGGAGTCGACATACACAACGACGTGTTTGGCGTTTAGCTTTTGTGCCATGCGCAGACCCGCAAGAAGAGCTTCATACTCGGCTTCATTGTTTGTTGTCTTGAATTCCAGCCGGATTGCGTATGTGAACTCTGCGCCTTCTGGACTTACGATCCACAGGCCAGCCCCTGCACCGTCTTCATTCGAAGCTCCATCGGTATAAAGATCTCAAATGGCTTTCTCATCGCATGTTGGTTGTGTTTCTTGTTTTGCTCTGCATTCTTCAATTTTTTCTTGTGGTACTTCGGCTATGAATTCAGCTAGGACTTGGCCTTTGATGGCTGGGTAAGATTTGTAAAAAATGGTGTGCTCGCCCTGTTCAATGGCCCATTTTGCCAACATGCCTGATAACTCTAGCTTTGAAAGCACATTGTTCAGCTTGTAATCGCTCAACACATTGATTGGGTGGCCTTGGAAGTACCTGCGTAGTCTGCACGAGGCATGAATCAGTGCCAAGGCCAGCTTTTCCATAGTGGAGTACCTTGTTTCCGTGTTTATTAGGACTCTACTAATGTAGTAAATTGGGGTTTGCACCAATTTTCGGTCGACCATCAGTACTGCGCTCACTGCCTTCTCCGTTGCGCAGAGATACATCGTTAATGGTTCTTTGGGAGCGGGGCAGTAAGTGTCGGTAGGTCCATCAAGCATGCCTTCATGTCTTGAAACGCTCTTTCTGCTTCAGCAGTCCACTTGAACTTGTTTTTCTTTAAACAACTTTTTAAAGTTTCAATGAATGGGATTGATTTACTTGCGTGGTGTGACAGGAAACGGTTGATTGCCACCAAACGTCCATTCAATGTTTGCACCTCTTTCAGTGTTGATGGAGAGGGCATCTTTGCAATAGCTTGGATTTTTTCAGGGTTCGGGTGGAACCCATCTTTGGTGAAAACCACTCCTAAAAATTTTCCTTCCCCCGTACCGAACGCGCACTTGCTCGGGTTGAGCTTCATGTGAATCTCTCTCAGATGCTTAAAAGTTTCTTCGATGTCCTTAAGTATTTGGTCTTCTTCTCGGCTTTTAATAACTAGGTCATCCACATACACTTCCAAGTTCTTTCCGATCTGTTGCGCAAAAGCGCAATCCATCAATCGTTGGTACGTGGCACCCACATTCTTTAGGCTGAAGGGCATCTTGGTGTAACAGAAAACTCCCTTGTCAGTTCTGAAGGTTGTTTTATCCTCGTCATCCAGCGCCATTTGAATCTGGTGATAGCCTTTGTAGGCATCCAGGAAACACTTGAATCTGTAGAGTGCTAGGGAGTCGACTTTGAGGTCGAACTCCGGGAGGGGATAACAGTCCTTTGGACATGCTTTGTTCAAATCGGTGTAGTCCACGCACATTCTCCACCCACCGTTGCTCTTTATGACCATTACTGGGTTTGCAACCCGGGTCTGGTATCTTGTTTCTCTCATAATTCCTGCTTTCAATAGCTCGTCCAACTGCTCATTCATTGCTTTTGTTTTTTCAGCACCCATGTTTCTGCGCTTTTGCGCAATGGGTTCGACGGAGCGATAGGTGTTGAGCTAGTTCCCGTGGGACTCCCACCATGTCTGATGGTTGCCACGCGAAAACATCCGTATTCTTCTTAAGCAGTTGCTTGAGGTGGTCCCGAATATTCTCTGAAATTGTCGGTCCCAACATGATTGTTTGTTCTCGAAACTTTGGATTGAGGATCCATTTCTCCAGCTCTGTGCGCGACTTTCTTTCAACATTTTTGCTGGGTGGGGCTCCTCCGTCATGGCACATTCTCTGTTGGCCCATACAATTGCCACACCCGTTGGGGGTGGGAAAACCGATGGCACCGTGGACGGGTGAAGGTACCATATTGTAATCTGCCATGGAGTCACGCCCCAAGATGTCGTCATATTTTGATTTTGCTGGAATCACAAGGAAGGTGACTTCTTCAGTTCTTGAACAAGCTTTTTCTCCCAGAGTGAGGCGGAAAGAGATTTCTCCCAGCGGAGTTATCACCTCATTTGAAAATCCCATGATCGGAGAGTTGATTGGGTGCAAGCGTTTCTTGTCTTCATCATCTAATAGATTGAAACACTGCTCATACATGATATCGGAATTGCTTCCTGTATCCATGAATGCGCGTGTGGTCCTATAGTGATCGAAGATAGTCGTGATAACTAAGGCGTGAGTGGATGAGGGTCCGCCTTTGACTATTGGGAAACATACTTGCTGCTCCCTCCACTCTGCGCTTTGTTCGGTCTTGCGTTTTTTATGCCTGCGCCTGTCACTATGAATCATCATGCTTATATTCTTGATTTTTTTCTGGGTGGCCCTTCATTTTGCTTGCGCTCGACATTTTTCAATAAATGTTCGAGTTTTCCGGATTTTAGGGCGTCATAATGGCTTGCTTGAGTTGGTAGCACTTGTCTGTTTCATGGCCTATGTCTTGGTAATTAGCACAATACTTGTTGGGGTCTAAACCCTCTCTCCTCTTGTTGACTCTTGGTTCGGGAAAGTCGACATTTTCAGTGGCCAAAAATTGCCCTGGCGTCTTTGTCAAAGGCGTCCAGGAGTTGTGGCTTCGCCTTCCTGTCCTGTGATCAGATGACGTGCTACCTTTGTATTCTTGAACCTCTGCGGGCTTGGTGTCCGTCTGGGTGGCTCCTTGAAGCCTGTTCCAGAGGGAACCTTTACCCTTTCTGTCATGCTTGTTGTTTCTATTACGCACAGCTTGGGCTTGTATGTCTGTGTATTGTGGGGCTTGGACCCTGTTCCAGACTGACAGCTCTCTTTCTGTTTTTGCATAGGTCTTGGCGCCTCGCATGATCTCCTCCCATGTATTTGGCATTCCTGTGCAGCCCGCCAAGGTGCGGATTAAAAGGTCCCACCACACCCCTTGTTTGAAGGCTGCTTTCATAAGCTCGAAACCAATTGGTCAAATTTGGAGGGCTTCCCGATTGAATTTTGTAATATAGTCTTCAATTTACTCGTTGTCACGTATCCTCACTTGTAGGATGTCCGTGGAGTCACGCTCTATTCTTCGGTTTTGACTGAAGTGATCAGAAAACTTATCAGTGAGCTCTTTTAAGTTGTTTATTTTGCCATTGGGTAGACTATCAAACCATGCTCGCGTAGCACCCGTAAGTGTCTGTGCGAACATGTGGCACCATGGGGGCAAGGTCCATCCTGCGCATTTTCCTGCCACTTTGAAGCTTAGTAGGTGGTCATCAGGATCGCCTGTGCCGTCAAACTTTCCCAACTTACTCGGTATCTTGGCTCTTGGAGGCAGCGAAATAAGTGCAATACGCGGAGTGAACTTGGACTTTTCACTAAAAGATGGAGGATAGTATGGCTGCGTGAGGTCGTCTTCACCGGACAGTAAGTGTCCTCGATCAACAGTGTTGGTCAAGGGCTGGCTTATGTCACGGTGAAAACGACTCTGTGACTCGTCGGAGTCCTCCCTCCAGGTGGGGCCAGTGACGTGGTTGCTTTCGCTATTATGCCCCGCAGCTTTGGATAGCCCTTCAGACACAGTGATGGGCCTTCTTTCGCTGAAGGAGAGCGCACGGGTTGTTTCACAGAGCTGTTGCTCTTTAAGCTTTTGCATGTAAGCATGTTTTAGAGCCTCCTTTTACTTGGCATACCATACCTCCGGACTAACCATTGGCGTTGTACGACCAGTTGGGGAAGTCTGATTGTTATCTGTAGCGAAGTGAAAAGATGGGGTCTGCCTAGTCCCTAAGGACGGAGTGTTATTGTGACCGGCATCTGTGATGTTTAGTTGCCCTTCTGGGGTATCACCAAGCTGGCCGGTGCTTGCCTGAGTAGCGCCGGTGGATGAGGTACCGCTAGGGAAAGAAGGTGGCAGAGGTAGAGAACTCATAGTTGGTATCTAATAAGATAGAAGTTTTTAAGATTGTTGTTCCAGTACGCTCAAATTACGGATGACACCAATGAAGAAACACGGATATAACAATCTATAATATGAGCACAATAAAAGAGATATTTCTATTAATGATTGCTGGACTCTTACAAGGACTCAGACACAGACTGTTACAGCGCTTCGACTATAATCTATCTTTCTCAACTATAGACAATTCTCTAACGATTTCTCTGCCAAGTATTGAATGAATCTTCTCCTAAGAAAGAAGGGGTATTTATAGGCCTTCAAAATCCTCTGTGATTGGCTGGATTGAGAATAACAGTTGTAGTGTACGATAGCAGGCCGGGGTCGTTCTTTGCGTTGGCGTCTTGTGATTGGTCCATGTGTCGTGTATCTGTCCTTTCTGTCATTTTTCTGTCCTCGTACCTGCAGGTGATCATGGGGCAGGGAATAATGGCCTATGATTGGCCACATGTCCCTTTCATTGTCGGATCATGGCTGCCACGTTGGAGATTGCATGCGCAGGCTTCTAGAAGTCCACGTCAGCTTGGTGTGCTGTCATGTGTGGAGATGTGGAGCCATGCACACGCGCGGGTACATATCTCTTCATCAATCTTAGAAGAATTAATGCAATCACTCTTTAATATAACATGTCGAATACAAATTTTATTGTCGTTTAAAGATTAAAAAAATAAATACAATAAGATTTACAACCAACACATCATGGATTATGTTCTTCTGTGTGTCCATATACATCGCTAGTTTGACCAGAATTATCAAGTAACGGTGAAGGTGATCCGATTGTTTGTGGCACTACATTTTCCATATCTTCATTCGAATCCCCATTTGCTTCTCCACCAGACTGCCCATTTGCTACGCCTCCTGAATGTTGTTACATGTGTTAACACAATAAACAATCGAAAGTGTAATTACGTCGATCAACAATCGCAAATAGGATCTAACCTGTAACATTTGGCATTTTCATGTTGACAGCATTTCTTCTCCTACGCAAGATAACAAAAGCACCCGCGACAACCCAAACAAGAAAGAAGGCAGGGATTGTGGTGCCGAGTACTAGAGGTAGCGAGCTGCTTTTCTTGTTCTTTGTGTTTAGCGGTGCCACCCGAAGAAGACTTGTCTGTCCCCGGAGAACTCGAGCATGACTTGCCAGATTTACACATCGAAGGATTTCCAGTAACACTATTCATAATTTGTAAAAAAAAAATGGAATATAACTTTAGATAAATAATACATAATGTCTAGCTAGTTTTCAATGTCTTACAAGTCTAATAATGAAATAGAAGAATGTATAAAATAGCAACCAAAAAAAAATATATGATAAACAACTTACTTTAGTTTCAAGTTGTCGTTATTTGATATGGTAGTGGGTATGCTTCCACTAAACTTGTTATCTGCCAAATTCCTACAAAATAACAGTTTTTTTTTCATATAAATATGTACTTGTACAAATGTGGATGTAAAAGTATAAAACTGACATACTATTGAACGCATTTCAACCTATATATAACTTTTGTATGGACAATTAGCTAGAATAGGATACAATTTAAGACAAACATATATTTGATCTTTTAAAGTAACAAAGACATATGCACAAAAATGTGTACCACGCCCAACACAAATTATGCAACCTTGAGCGGTTGAGCCCACTTATAATTTGATTTTAAAATTCTCATCAATTTTTCGGCTTTTGATTTTTGAGCGTCTATCATTGATGCCATGATTAATTATTAGCATGTTTATTATCGTCTAGTTTAATATTCATGAAGTCAATTTCAAATTTTATAGTAAGTGTCAAATTTGGAACCATCTTATTAAAAATGATTGTCTTAACTCTTAAGTACACGAAAAAAGCTTCTTGTTTTTTTTCCTATGGCCTATTGTACATGGCTCTTTATAACTCAAAGAATGATAATAAAATACACTTACAGTTGTTGGAGATAAGACATGGTGCCAAAGTAATCAGGAATTGTTCCGGTCAAGCTATTATAGTGCAAATCACTGCAATAATAATTAAAAAAAAAACAAATAAAATAAAATAAGAAAGTGTAAAGTTTACTTAACATATGGTAAAGCCCTTTTTAGTTGTAACGTAAAGTAAAAAAGAACACATAATTCATTAATCGATATTCACCTCTTTAGTAAACCAATCGATGTTTTTTTTGACAGTATTATGTTCTTTTGTAATACTGAATTCAAGCCAACCTTCTTTACCAACCACGCTATTTTGTATGATTCTCATGTCCATGCCAAAAGTTCCACCAACATTCCATGATATAATTACTGTTAGTTCTTGTGCATTCAGGTTTTCTTCTCATGTCACCGACTCCGTTATAATATAGAACACAAAATCAAATTGTATGCATAATCAAAATAACGGAAATCAAATACCGACCCTCTTCGAAGTAGGTTTCAAGATTGATATCCGCTGAAGAATGACTATCAAATAATAAGAAACGAAATCGTAAGATCATGAAATCATCAACTTACTATAGTAAGTATGATCATAATAAAACAGATCTTACTAATAATTATATATTGAATAGATTGAAATGATAAAAATACCAAGTCAAACGGATAAAAAGTCTCAGAATGCACGTGTAGTGCATAAGCCTGGTAAACTTTTATTCAAAATGCAAAATGTTGTTTAATATTTTTTTTAATATTAGTATATATATATATCCTGTTAATATGGTTTCTGGGGCCTCGATTCAACAAAACTGTGCCCCAGCTTGCCTCAAGTTAGGCAAAACTAAGAGAAAAAAACAACATTTGATAGAGCAAGAGTATAATAGAGCCATACAAATCCATCTTAGAAATGTCAATGAGCTGGTAGTAATTACGGCTAACATGAGGGACCTGCAAAATAAATATGAAAAGGGACAAATTGATTAAACAAATTGTACAGAAATATGGATCTATGCAATATGAACAACAAACACTCACAAACAAGAAGATATAGCGACGAAAAACAGGTGTCAAAACTCTTATTTAACCAAACCAGAAAACACCCCCCAAATACCCTGAGTCTCAACAATAGATGAGACTCTAAAGAACTGATAATATGAATCAGCTGATTGTTTAGATCAGATGATTCACTCAGTGTTTTGATAGTACAAATACTTACAAAACAAGGAAGAAATAGATCGTACACAAACGATCACAAGACCAGACAAGAAACCCTAATCTCCAAGTGAGAAGAAGGGCACAAATACAGAGGAACGAATACAGACGATCGAAACAAAATGAAACCCTAAGAAATATCCCAGCTACCACATCATTTATATAGCTGGACTATATGGGCCAAACAAACAACCAGGCTTATACGCCTGGGCTAATCAACCAACGAACTTGGGCTGGACCATTATCTCACAAACCTGAAAATAAGATAAAACAAACTCCACCAAAACATTAGCCCACATATTTAATATTTATAACACATTACAAAGTTACCATGACCTTATGATAATACTTGAATTATTATTGCAATGTATATATTTTAACATTCCCCCTTAATTCAAGTATTAAAAGGATCAAACATATTTAAGCTTTCACAAAAGGCTTTGTGTTGTTCAACACTAAGACCTTTAGGTGGTGTTTGTTTTTCTCCCAGAAGCACTTCTAACCTCTTTTGTCTGCGTCGTGCAGACGTGGGCAGACGTTTGGGGCGGGCAGACTGTTTGTTTTTCGGAAGACATTTCACTCCAAAAGCTCTTCCTGACCTCTTCTTGGTGCAGACTTGGACCAAAGTCTTCTAAGGTCTTCAAAGGTATTCTCCTCTTCTCTTCTCCTCACCCACTACCACCACCACCCACTACCACCACCACCACCGTCACCCACCCACCACCACCACCTAGCATCGTCCACCACCACCGTTCACCACCACCACCGTCCATCACCACCACGGTCCACCACCACCACCACCCACTACCACCACCACCCACCACCACCACCACTACCACCACCACCACGGTCCAACACCACCACCACCTACCACCGTCCACCCACCACCACTACCACCACCCACCACCCAGCACCACCATCACCCACCACCACCACGGTCCACCACCACCACCACCCACCACCACGGTCCACCACCACCACCACCACCCACCACGGTCCATCACCACCACCACCACCCACCACCATCCACCACCACCACCGTCCACCACCACCACGGTCCACCACCGTCCACCCATCACCACTACCACCACCCACCACTACCACCACCACCCACCACCACCACGGTCCACCACCACCACGGTCCACCACCACCACCCACCACGGTCCATCACCACCACTACCCACCACCGTCCACCGTCCACCACCACCACCCACCACCACCACCTACCACCGTCCACCCACCACCACCACTACCACCACCCACCACCGTCCACCACCACCCACCACCACCATGGTCCACACCACCACGGTCCACCCACCACCACCACCATCTACCACCAGACTGCTGTAAAAACTCAGTTTGCTTAAATTTAAGTTTATTTCAGCAGCCTGCAGACGTTAACAAACAAACAGTCTTCTTCTTGCAGACTGCAGACCTTTGGTCCACCTCTTCTCCTGCAGATGTCTGCAGATGTGGTCCGCAGACTGCAGACCTTTTCCTGCAGAAAAAACAAACAGCACCTTAGTAAACCCATCAGCTGTTTGACAAAGAGAACCTATTTTCTCAGGTTTTATCATTCCTGTAGCTACTTTCTCTCTGAGAAAGTGTAAGTCTAACTCAAAATGTTTTATTCTATCATGAAACACTGGGTTTTCAGCAATAGAAATAGCAGCCTTGCTATCACAATAGATTTTTATAGGTAAAGCAACATCTATTTTTAACTCAGTCAATACATTTTTGACCCATATTAACTCACAGGCTGTAGAGCACATAGCTCTATACTCAGCCTCAGCAGACGAACGGGAAATGGTACTTTGCTTCTTGCTTTTCCAAGAAATCAAAGACTTCCCTAAGAAAACACAATAACCAGTCACAGACTTTCTGGTTTCAAGGCATTTAGCCCAGTCAGAGTCAGTGTTACATTTTCTACAAGGTCAGTGGCTTTGCCACTCTTTGTAGAAACAATGTAACTTTATTCTATGGGAGTAGCAACTGGCTTGCATCCCAAATAACCAAACTCATCTAAGAGTTCCAAACAATACTTCCTCTGTGACAAACAAATACCAGATTCAGACCTTAATACCTCTATACCTAAGAAGTATTTCAGAACTCCTAAATCTTTTATAAGAAATTTAGAATTCAAACACTTTTTAACCTTGTTAATTTCTTCTTCATTGTTCCCAGTTAGAACAATGTCATCCACATACACTAATAACACTACAAAAATATCATTTTTAGCAAGTATAAACAAAGAATAATCACAGACACTTTTAACAAAACCAAAGTCAAGCAATACCTTAGTAAGTTCCTCATTCCACTTCCTAGGTGCTTGCTTTAAACCATATAAAGATTTAACAAGTTTACGTACTTTGGTTTCATCCTTAGAGTAATAACCTTCAGGAAGTTTCATGTAAACATCCTCAGTTATTGAACCATACAAGAATGCATTATTGATATCTATTTGATATAAAGGCCAGTTATGATGAACAGCAAGATTTATTACAATCCTAACTGTTACCATCTTCACAACAGGTGAGAAGGTTTCACCAAAGTCTATTCCTTCCCTTTGGTTATAACCCTTAGCTACAAGTCTAGCCTTGTACCTTTCTACCTCACCATTGGCCTTATACTTTATTTTAAATACCCATTTACACCCTATAGGTTTTCTATCTTTAGGTAAATCTGTTAGAACCCATGTGTTATTTCTATGTAGGGCTTCCATTTCAGCATTCATTGCTTCTATCCATTTAGGATCTTTGGAAGCCTCTAAATAACTTGTGGGTTCTACAGTTTTATTTAGACTGGACACAAAACACCAATTGTCATCAGACAGATTGGCATAGTTAACATATTTCTCAACACCATATTTGACTTTCCCACTAACAACATACTCATCATATTTTCTAGGAAAGACAGACTCTCTAGACGACCTTCTAATACTACCTCCCTCAGATGGGTAATTCTCATCATTAATAAGTCCCTCATCATTGTCAACCTCCTCAGGTTGTCTGCAACTGGAACTGCCTAAGTTCTGATTTTCACCAGAACTACCAGCAGCTTCAGGAGACACTCCTGGTTGCTGACTAGTGGAACTAACTTGAGAATGCATGATTCCCCCTTCATCATTGGGAGGTTCATGCCTCTCAGCCACTTTAGATGTTTGGTTGTTTTCAGATTCATAAAAATCAAAAAAGTTAATATGATTTAACTCATTATTTTTAGACAAAACAGTTTCATTATTACCAACTTTAAAAGGAAAAATGTTCTCATAAAACCTCACATCCCTTGAATACTCAATTTGTTTTTGTTCCAAATTCCACAATTTGTAACCCTTTTTAAAATTTGAGTATCCAATCAATACACATTTTTCAGCCCTAGATAACATTTTATCAGGTTCATTTAAAACAGTTACAAATCCTAAACAACCAAAACTCCTAAGATGACTAAGAGTGGGGGGAACCCAAACACAACCTCATAGGGACTCTTACCATTTAAGACTGAAGAAGGAATCCTGTTTATCAAGTAAGTAGCAGTTAGAACACATTCAGACCAAAACCTCAAAGGTAAACCACTTTGAAAAAGTAAAGCTCTAGTTATATTCAAAGGATGTCTATGTTTTCTCTCAACCAAGCCATTCTGTTGAGGAGTATACACAAGATGTTTGGTGTATAATTCATTTGGATAAACAAAATTGACCCATTTGATTATTAACAAACTCACTACCATTGTCACTCCTAAATACTTTAATTTGTTTTTTAAACTGAGTTTTAATTAATTCATAAAAACTTATCAAATTTTCAAACACTTCTCCTTTTCCTTTCATCAAATAACACCAAACAGTCCTTGAAAAATCATCTACTACAGTTAAGAAATACTTGTAACCATCTCTGCTGGGAACCCTATAAGGTCCCCAAACATCCAGATGAATTACATCACCTACTTCTTTAGTTTTATGATCACTTAATGGAAAAGGTTCTCTAGTTTGCTTAGACTTGTGACAGACTTCACATGGTTGAGAGTTAGACATATCAATTTTAAGATCATCTTTTAATACAGCTAGAACCTTATCAGATGGATGTCCTAACCTACTATGCCAAAGACTAGATTCACTAACACTATTTAAACAGACATGGTTAATACTCACTTTTTCACCAATAAAGTATAAACCATCACTCTGTTTACCAGTCACCAGGATTCTCTTGGACTTGGAATCCTGGACAAAACACTTAGACTCATCAAACAAAACAGTCAACTTATTGTCTCTAGCTAACTTATGAACAGACAACAGATTAACACAGTAATCAGGAACATATAAGACATCTTTTAAAACCACATTGTTAGCAAGAATGACATCCCCAATTTTAGATACTTTAGCACTAGTTCCATTAGGATGTTTAACCTTAACATCATAGTCAGAGACATTTATAACATTTATCATGTTTTGATCACTATTAGACATATGTTGGTTTGCACCAGAATCAGTTATCCAACTATAACTGATTACTTGTTTAACAAAACTGGAACAACTTGAAAAATTTTCTAACACATTTTTCAAATTTTGAAGACAGGATAGACTAGAAAAACCATGAAATACATTACCTCCAGTGTTAGAAGACTGAGGGTCACTAGTAGACTTTTCACTAATAAGACTCATAAGCTTTGAAATCTGCTCAGAAGTAAAAGGCAAACTAACAGTAGCAGATGCATTTGATTTATTATTATTACCACCAAACTTAGGTGTCCCACCCTTACCAGACCCTGAACCAATATTCCTTTTCTTAACACCAGGTGGGTAACCAACCAGCTCATAACATCTATCAACAGTATGTCCTATCATGTTACAATGAGTACACTTTAAGTTTGGATTAGGACCTCTGTTTAGATTCTTTTTATTATCAAAAGACTGACTAGTTTTTGAAACAAAAGCAACATTTTGTCCTTTGACAGAACTACTAGACCCTCTATGTGACTCTTCCCTAGACACAATACCAAAAGCATTTTTAAGTGTAGGTAAAGGTTCTCTAGTTAATAGATTAGTCCTTACTGGTTGGTACACATCATCAAGCCCCATAAGGAATTGCATTAACTTTATCAAAGAGTTAAAGTAATTGAAATCCTTTGAGGCCTTACACACACAAGAAGGTAATTGAACAATAGCATCAAATTGTTTCCACATAGTGTTTAACCTATGATAGGATTCAGCCACAGAACTACCATTTTGCCTAACTGAATTAATTTTCTGATACAGATTAAACACAACAGACCCATCAACTTTATCATAAGTCTCTCTCAAGTCCTCCCAAACTTCAGAAGCAAGTTTGGAAAAGACCTGTCCTAAGAACAACTCCTCACTCACAGAACTTAACAACCAGGACAGAACAACAGAATTACATCTATCCCATTGTCTTCCTAAGACATCATCAGTATCATTTTCAATACATGTGCCATCAACAAACCCAAACTTATTTTTAGTTTGTAAAGCTAATTTCATAGAACTCGCCCAGACAGAATAATTTTCAGTTCCTTTAAGTTTTATACCAGTTATAGTAAGACTACTAGTGTCACTAGGATGAAGAAACAATGGATCACTCATATCCAGTTTACTGATGAGGGTTCCTAACTGAAGAGCTCCTGAATTAGAGTCATCTCCATTACCCCCACCAGTAGCCGGGATGTCTGATCCACTCATGTTAACAGACCACACAACACACAAAGACCAAGAAAGAATCCAAGTAACAGACAAGACAAAGTTAGCAAAACACTAACTCAACAATCAATCAGACAGAGTAATACACAAAACCTAGAAAGCGAAGCTGTGTAGGTGTTCAGATCATGGGTTCATCACTCAAGGGTGCCCACGCAGATCCTTACACAGGAGCTTTTTGTAACTATATAGATATATATCTAATACGTATAGACCAAGAATATAACCAGACAAAACAATAACCAAACAAGACACTAATACCGGTCCACCTAACCCGGTCAAATGCCTCTAGACACAACTAAAACTAAAAGAAAGAGAGGAACGATCTCACAGTGAGGGAACCCAAGTTAGGGTTTCGCCAAACCCACAACCAACACCTTCACTTAGGGTGTTGAGTTATGGGTGCAATTGTAGCTATTAACTCCAATCCAAACAGCAACAGCAGTCCCAAAAGCCAACAATAGTTGACCTAAATCACCTCATGAATCAAATACCCAAGAAGACAAACAACTAACAGACCAGATCTATGAATGAGATCAGATCCGTTATGTAAGACCACCATAGATCAGATCTATTATTTTAGATCAGATCTCCCAATACAAGAAGACAAGAAACCAGCGGAAGACACAAGACAACAAGATCAAGAGCCTAAGGCTCTGATACCATGTACAGAAATATGGATCTATGCAATATGAACAACAAACACTCACAAACAAGAAGATATAGCGACAGAAAACAGGTGTCAAAACTCTTATTTAACCAAACCAGAAAACACCCCCCAAATACCCTGAGTCTCAACAATAGATGAGACTCTAAAGAACTGATAATATGAATCAGCTGATTGTTTAGATCAGATGATTCACTCAGTGTTTTGATAGTACAAATACTTACAAAACAAGGAAGAAATAGATCGTACACAAACGATCACAAGACCAGACAAGAAACCCTAATCTCCAAGTGAGAAGAAGGGCACAAATACAGAGGAACGAATACAGACGATCGAAACAAAATGAAACCCTAAGAAATATCCCAGCTACCACATCATTTATATAGCTGGACTATATGGGCCAAACAAACAACCAGGCTTATACGCCTGGGCTAATCAACCAACGAACTGAGCCAACGAACTTGGGCTGGACCATTATCTCACAAACCTGAAAATAAGATAAAACAAACTCCACCAAAACATTAGCCCACATATTTAATATTTATAACACATTACAAAGTTACCATGACCTTATGATAATACTTGAATTATTATTGCAATGTATATATTTTAACACAAATACACAAGAAGGAACAAAAAAGTTGTAGCTTTATAGAAAGGGTGATCAAATACATCATAGTTATGGCAAGAAGGGACGATATATAGCTTCAAGGACTCTATAGTTGTGTAACGTTAAAACTAAAAGAAAAAATACATAGAAAATACAAAAACTAATATATTATCAGTAACATAAAAGCGGTTTATACCTCTTCCATGAGTGTCTTGCTTCTCATTCTTGTAAGCGTTTTTGGAGGGGCTGGTAGTAAAAAGTGATTCTTGGATAATCAATCTGGGTTACTAGTCTAAATATCCATATTCAAGACTTTACTTTTTCCTGCAACAAAAAAGGATAAAAAATAAGATAAGGCATCTAAACCTTGCATGAAATTTCAATCAACTCATCTACCAAGTAAGATGAAACATGTTGAGATAAACGATTACAGGTTGTTTATATGTCTTCAGCCCTTAAAGGCAGGAATGTTTTAGGAAGAACATTGACATCGAAGCCTAAAAATGACAAAAAAAAATATGGATTATGAAATCAATAACAACCAAAAAAAATATGCAAAGCGATAAGTAAAAAGTCAAACCCAACCAAATATGGATTATGAAGTTGTTTATAACAAATATGGATCTGTTAAAGGAATGTAGATTAAAATATTTACAATTCAATTCCAACATCCACATTTTGAATATCAAAAACGTGTTTTTACTGCAAAAAGGGAGATTTTCCATCAATGATGAGTGAGAATGGATAAAAGGTCATTGGCCCTTCGCCATCGAGTCTTTACTGGTAACCTCGTATGTTAGAGCAGGTTACCCAACAAATCTTTACAGGACCAATAATATAGATCCTGCAACAGGTCTATAAAACCACATAAAAAATTTAGATATCGAATATGTGTTCTTGTGTATATATTGTACAGAGCACTAAATCATCATTTCACAAATAGGTGCATACAGTCCTTAACAATCCATCAACACACGAGAAACTAAAGATCAGTCCATAATAGCCCACTAATCCACTCCACCGATATGTGTATGTGATCAATAATTGAATTTTTGTGGGAGAAAAGCTAAAGAAGGTCTATTCCTAGTGTTGCTTCAATTTATTTACTATGTTGTTACGAAACTTAAATAAGGTTCCAAAAATCAAAATTACTCCATCCTACATCAACACAAAGTTGCTTAGAATGAAGAATCTCATACATAAATAAATATTTATTTTTGTTGAACGGGCAGGTCAGGTTGTAACATCGCGTGTTTTTACTTTTCTTGTATTTTAAATTCTATATTTAACAAATTCCAAGTTCGCCTTTATTCGCTTCTTTTATGTTACTCCTACCAAGTCATGACGGGTCGTCATTATAATTTATCCTAATCAATCTAGAAACTCATTTAGTTAAGGTCTTAATATATATATATATATATATAATATTTTAAGTTTAAAAAAAAAACAAAAAAAACGTGACTTAATTAAGTCACTTTGATATAATTTGTGACAAAATCAACAAACAACATATTAATTTATGATTGTTTCATTTGATTTTTTTTAAAAAAAACTCGATCATACAGTACAGAAAATTAGTAGGATTATTACTTATTATTTAAACATTAAACCCCACTTAATCTCCTCCCAACCACCCTAATAACTCTATTTAATACCCAACCACCTTAACCCAACTATAAATACACCACTTCCTACCCATTCAAACACTTGCTCAATCCTAAATCCTCTCTAAATCTCTAAATCTCTCAAGAATTCTCTCAAGAATAAGTGAGTTTCTCACTTCACCTTCAACCTCTCTTCTACTTTCTTCACTCTCCTCTTCTTCAAACCCTTTGAGGAAACCTCTAGGACCTCTCTCCTATTTGCCATGGCAAATAAACATGAGTAGGGCACCAATTTGAGGCCTCAAATGTGGTCATCTTCTATTATCTTTTATGCACTAGGTTGTTAATAATACCAACCAAGTTCACCAACAACTCAATGATGGAGGGACTTGTGTTATGTTTCATGGTTGAAAAAAGGAAGGCCAAGGCTCATCCAAACTAAGTCACCATACCCTACTTCCTAAGTTATATTATATAAATACTAAATTATATAAACTCTACTAATTTAATAACTCGGAAAGGTTTGTGGATACATCCCTACCTTACCAATGCTTGACTCTCATAACCATCCGAATCACCTCTATGGTGGTTTGTGTTTTGGTTCGCCTAAAAGGCTTGCTTGACTCTTATGACCATCCGAATCACTTTCATGGTGGTTTGTGTTTTGGTTCGCCTAAAAGGCTTGCATGACTCTCGTGAATCTATAACCTAAACTCGAACCTAAGACCCTTTATTCTTTAATTCTAGTTAACCAAGACTAAGGAACTAACCTCCCAAGACTCGTCTTTGGAGCCTTACTAAACGCACCCAAAGGTGAGTTCATACTTGTCCCCTTTTTACTCTTTATTACTTTTGGGGTGTAAACATGTATCATATGCAAAACACACTAATGCTTTCATAAACACACATGCTCAATCTATTAAACATACTTATATGCTACTTGCCATGCTTATGATTCTTAGATACTTAAACATAATTCATTAACTATTATTAGCCCACTTAACATGTATAGCGCTATAGGACTAGCACACCGCCCCCTTTATGGGTCATTGTTAAGATTTAAATGGCTAACATGAATATGTTAGGTATACGCTGTGGTACTCGCGGGTTTGAGTTATGTCTTTTGTATGATAGGTATGTGCAATGCTATAGTATGAGATTTGAGTAAACCATTCTAAAATACTATGTATGTAAACTAAAACTAGTATGCTCACCAATGTTTTATGTGTTGACGGATATTTTATACATGTTGTAGGAAATGTTTGATGCAGGATATTCAAGAAATCTACTTAGGATTGGACTAGAAACTCACGCTAGTTTAAGTTCTATATTTGGATGTCGTATTTCTCTTTTCATGAAAACAATTTGTATTCTGTTATCTTTTTAGACGATGATTATGCTATGAACGAAATTTTATCTTTAAATCATATTGTCACAATTAGTGTCATGAAGTCTTTGAACAATCTACCACAAGTCTCGCCCCGATGTATTCCGCCATCGGTTGGGGTGTGACAGATTGGTATCAGAGCCATGACTATAGGGAATTAGGAAAAATTGCCATGTTTGACCTAGACTATAGTTAGGAACCTTTTTGACCAGTCCTTTTATCATGCTTAATATACTTGTTCTTCATATCTTGCTTCTACTCTATCCTCTTGGTCCTTAAAATTTACCTTCGTATTTGTGGATTACTCTACACTCGAAGACACTTGTATACCACAAACGAAAGGAAATCACCGAAATAGGCGTGAAACCCTCACTTTGGTGATAACTTTCAATCCGCGTAAAATCTTTGTGTTTTTGAAACTACGCCAAGATAGGAGTGATATCCTCACCTTGGTGGAAATTTCACGATTCTCGTTTTAGTGGACACTTACCAATTGAAGGTTAGAATTAATTTTCTTACCACATTGGACTAAGTGTACAAACCACACTCAAAGAAACGACCTCGCTAAGATAGGAGTGAAATCCGCAACTTAGCGACTAGTTTCAATCCTTGATATTTTTTTTAAATCTCGCCAAAGTCTCAAACTTACTAATGACAAGAAACATGTAGTAACTGGAAGGGTGAATACCGTTAACCGAAAGTTTCGGCGAGAGTATTCCACCTATTAGGCCAAAGCATGTTTTCAAACTCAAAGGTAAATTCGAACCACTTTGGTTAGTCTTAGTTCCGTTCCGGAACACTCCAATTGCTTGCTTAAAACAAGCCTCTCATTTTATGTTAATATTATTTTCAATGTTGTTTTCATGCTATGTTTTCACTACATATATTCGATTTATTTTACTCGCAAATGCTCTCAAGACTCATATCTCAAGTACTCTAGCAATCTCCAAACAATACTAATAATCGCAAACCAACATAAATCAAAACTCTTTTATGTTAACTAAGTGCACTATACTTGCTTATACATATGTGTTACGTTATTTGAACAATGTGAAACTTGCATACTATACGTATAACTTGAACTTACATACTAAGTCTATGAGAACAACTTGAACTTATGTAAATATATATATATATATATATATATATTTCCGAATTTGCACCAACTTTACCGATCTAGTGAAATTTTACTCACAAGCTTTCATTGTTAATCAACATTCTAATAACTCCTTGCCTAAATTCAAAAGTCACCTTGCTTAAAAAAAACAAAAACAAAAAAAAACAAAAAAACGCTTATGCAAATTTTTTTATGTATGATTCTCGTAGACGTCTTCTCGTCTCAACAGCATCGATCTCAACCAACTGGCAAGTCTTATTGCCCAAGAACTAGTCAAGATCATCCCTAACCTAGAGACACCAACAAACCCAATTCCAAACCCCGACGATACCATCCAAGACAATACAAACCATGTAGACACTAAACCATCTACCCATACCCCTACCAAACAAACGAAAAAGGATAACCGAAAATGCAAAAACCTCAAACGAAACCACACTTCGACAACCCCTGAGACTCCAATCCCCAACAAAAAGCAGTACCGTAGAACCCATCCGTTATGCAAGAGTTGTAAATTCCACCATCTCACCCACACACCATGCCACATATGCGCCAACTGTGGTACATATGGTCATTTTGCCAAAACATGTCGCCACAGCACTAAACCACGACCCGAACAACCTACTAGTACTACCTCATTCCCTAAAGCCAATGGAGGGATATCCTCCGAGTGCAACGACCGAACCCATGAACGCAACCAATGCCCAAGACTTGCCATGGTGATCTACGATGCTGGAAGACCCACTCACCACACTAAAGAAGATTGATTTTTCTTTTAAAAAAAATTGAGAATTTCTTTATGTAATGTTTTCAAGAAATCGTTCGGATGTGAAATTTTCTTTATGAATTATGAAATACCATCGTTATCTTAGTTTACAATCATAATTTATCGACAAAATTCAAACATCGCAAAACCCTTTGCTCCTCGCGCACAATCTTTTTTCCAAATTTTTGAGCAAAAATCCTTCCTACTATTTCTAAGAGGATGCATATTCTTATATAAAATCCTCACTTTCAAACCACTAACAAATGTGTGTGTCGAGTCTATATGACAAACAAGATTCTAAATGGTAAAAGTGTTTAAAATAAATTTTCTTTTGCAAACAGGATTTGTGAGCAAAAATCAAATAACCTACTTCTTTATAATCCCAAAACCTTTTCTCTTGAAATCGTATCACGAGTCAAAATATTCATCAACGCCAAACTAAAATTGTCAATAAACTATTTTTCTCGCTTAATAAAATGGATTTTTCATAAATCAAACGACCATCTTCGATAAAACTTTTACACTAAATTTTCCCTACTTCAATTAAATCCATTTTCCTTTAACATCCGACGGACTAAATTATTCTACCATCAAACTTGAACCTTAGACTTGAAAAGCTAAAATTTCCCGCGTACCCATAAAACTCAATTTGTAATAAACCCAAATTCTATGTTGCCCACAGTCAAAACATTTTACACGTTTTCATTAGGAATGCAATTGTCCATCCTTTTGTTTGATTTTATCATCTGAACGTAACCACATATGCACAAGTCTACACCGTTATGTCATGAAACAATACATCTACGCCAAAAACACGTACGGTTATCAACATAAAAAAAACTTGCTTAATGCCTTTTCACATTATGTGTTTGCATGTCACGTTGCTTGCTATGTTTACAACATCAAAACTGTTTAACGTCTTTTCCTTTGTGTATAAGTATTTTGTGTCCACTAGCGACCCACACATAACTAAGACAAATTATGTGGACCATACGACAATTGGACTAATTACGGGTGCACACATAATTACAAAAATTGGGCGCATGGAAAACATAATAAGTCCCAGTGTGTGTAACCTATCATGACTTGAATAACAATACGGATGAGGTATGATAACGGCATGGTGGATACGCCGCCGGTACATCCTATACATAAATGTCCTGTCATACTACCAAAAGTAGAGTTATTCATGCCATGAGAAGTTTTGAGTGTCGAGTTAAAATTTTGACCAACACTTACGTTATTTATCTTTTGCGATACCGTTTATGTTATAGTTTACTAGTCTAATTACGCTTGCATTATTTATCTTTTATGCATATTATAACCTTGTTTTGAACCATACTCTCTACTATGCAACATTATCCTTTGCCATGAATAATCTATACTTGTAATCTCCATCAACTTCGTTTCCTTCCTTTTGCCTTTCCTTGCTTAATCAGCAATCCTCCCATTATCAAGAATCTCGTTCTAAGTCCCGTAAACTTTGGCCTTAACCTCTAAAAAGCATTTATACATTTAAGACAAGATTTTCCCTCTCACTTTCTTATATTTTATTGACTACTTATCTACTGGATTTCAAAACTAAATAAATACTATTTATATCACCAAAACGCTGTTTTCAAATAGTCCAATTTCTCGTTTATTTAATCACTTCTAAAAAGTTTTTCCCAACAAAACTTTCGACCTTGTGCAAACCAAATATCTATTACTAAATACTACTCATTCTCACATCTAGTCACTCATTATGCTCACATTTTTACTATTCCACCCAATTACCCAAAGACACCTCTTTTACAAGCCAACAAATTTTACTATTTCATATATGATATATCGTATAACTACTTATTCAAAATTTCTATATACAAGTATACTTACCTACCGTCACATGACTTTTTTTACTATTTCATATATGTTATACTGTATATTTACTTACTTTTCCAAAACTTGCTGCATCAACCCCATATACAAACCTATTTATACGTACCCCGTATTTCACTATTTACAAAATGCTTATGTCGGTTAGGTTCTCAAATTTCTACGTACAACCTTGTGTAAAATTTTAAAAGCACTTTTCTTCCGAGCATAATCATCGCACAAGTGACTAGATACCGTATTCGCTATAAACATAATAAACTAACAAGCTTTGTTCTCATATCAAACCACATACCTATTTTTCAAAATGTTGACACTTAATTAAATTTCGAGACGAAATTTCCTAAAGTATGGGAGACTGTAACATCGCGTGTTTTTACTTTTCTTGTATTTTAAATTCTATACTTAACAAATTCCAAGTTCGCCTTTATTCGCTTCTTTTATGTTAGTCCTACCAAGTCATGACGGGTCGTCATTATAATTTATCCTAATCAATCTAGAAACTCATTTAGTTAAGGTCTTAATATATATATATAATATTTTAAGTTTGAAAAAAAAAAAAAAAAACAAAAAAAAACGTGACTTAATTAAGTCACTTTGAATTAATTTGTGACAAAATCAACAAACAACATATTAATTTATGATTGTTTCATTTGATTTTTTTTTAAAAAAAACTCGATCATACAGTACAGAAAATTAGTAGGATTATTACTTATTATTTAAACATTAAACCCCACTTAATCTCCTCCCAACCACCCTAATAACTCTATTTAATACCCAACCACCTTAACCCAACTATAAATACACCACTCCCTACCCATTCTAACACTTGCTCAATCCTAAATCCTCTCTAAATCTCCAAATCTCTCAAGAATTCTCTCAAGAATAAGTGAGTTTCTCACTTCACCTTCAACCTCTCTTCTACTTTCTTCACTCTCCTCTTCTTCAAACCCTTTGAGGAAACCTCTAGGACCTCTCTCCTATTTGTCATGGCAAATAAACATGAGTAGGGCACCAATTTGAGGCCTCAAATGTGGTCATCTTCTATTATCTTTTATGCACTAGGTTGTTAATAATACCAACCAAGTTCACCAACAACTCAATGATGGAGGGACTTGTGTTATGTTTCATGGTTGAAAAAAGGAAGGCCAAGGCTCATCCAAACTAAGTCACCATACCCTACTTCCTAAGTTATATTATATAAATACTAAATTATATAAACTCTACTAATTTAATAACTCGGAAAGGTTTGTGGATACATCCCTACCTTACCAATGCTTGACTCTCATAACCATCCGAATCACCTCTATGGTGGTTTGTGTTTTGGTTCGCCTAAAAGGCTTGCTTGACTCTTATGACCATCCGAATCACCTTCATGGTGGTTTGTGTTTTGGTTCGCCTAAAAGGCTTGCATGACTCTCGTGAATCTATAACCTAGACTCGAACCTAAGACCCTTTATTGTTTAATTCTAGTTAACCAAGGCTAAGGAACTAACCTTCCAAGACTCGTCTTTGGAGCCTTACTAAACGCACCCAAAGGTGAGTTCATACTTGTCCCCTTTTTACTCTTTATTACTTTTGGGGTGTAAACATGTATCATATGCAGAACACACTAATGCTTTCATAAACACACATGCTCAATATATTAAACATACTTATATGCTACTTGCCATGCTTATAATTCTTAGATACTTAAACATAATTCATTAACTATTATTAGCCCACTTAACATGTATAGCGCTATAGGACTAGCACACCGCCCCCTTGATGGGTCATTGTTAAGATTTAAACGGCCTAACATGAATATGTTAGGTATACGCTGTGGTACTCGCGGGTTTGAGTTATGTCTTTTGTATGATAGGTATGTGCAATGCTATAGTATAAGATTTGAGTAAACCATTCTAAAATACTATGTATGTAAACTAAAACTAGTATGCTCACCAATGTTTTATGTGTTGACGGATATTTTATACATGTTGCAGGAAATGTTTGATGCAGGATATTCAAGAAATCTACTTAGGATTGGACTAGAAACTCACGCTAGTTTAAGTTCTATATTTGGATGTCGTATTTCTCTTTTCATGAAAACAATTTGTATTCTGTTATCTTTTTAGACGATGATTATGCTATGAACGAAATTTTATCTTTAAATCATATTGTCACAATTAGTGTCATGAAGTCTTTGAACAATCTACCACAAGTCTCGCCCCGATGTATTCCGCCATCGGTTGGGGTGTGACACAGGTAACGGGTCAGAACAGGCTGATTTAAAACAGAAGCGATTAGGTTCGGGTCAAAACGGGTTCACTTTAAAAAGTTCCTATTATTTAATCTAATCGACTTATTGATTTTGAAACTCAATACTGTAGCACCAGAACTCAAATGCGCAAAACGATTGCCTTAAAACATAAAAATGAAAAACACAACCCAAAGATTAGAACTTAAAGATCACTACATACTCTGCAAACATTTAGTACATGCATAATTAAATAACCTTCAACATGTAGTTACCTTTTGAACTTGTTATGTTCTTTTGAAAGAAAAAATATATCCTGCACAAGAGAACAAATATATCATTTAATTGATCTTACACAATTGATTCAAAAACGTTACAAAGTATTAGATACTGTTAAACATTTGAAACCCAAAACGTTAATTGTTACAAATTGGAGACAGATCCATCTCAAATCGAAAGCAAACCGAAAAAAAATTGTCGGCCTAACACCAGTGAATTGTAACTAAACCCATAACCTATCTCCAATCCAAATCAACTAAATACATAAACAATATCTAAGTTAAACCAAACAGAAAAAAAAATTATCGGTTGAAACTGAAATACTTATGTATTGAAACGATATACATAAACTGTTAAGGTAAAGATAATTTCCAAGATGATTTGTATTAACCAATATGTCAACATATATACATGGTACAAACTTGAAAAAGAAGAAATACATTAAATACAATTTATTGTAGAGAATATTTATAATAAATCAAGGATTTCCATATCCTTGATTTAGGCCTTGCTATTACCCCCCGTCAATCGAACAGGTGGGGGACCAACGCGAAACATGTTACGAAATTTTTCAAACGGAGGCCGTGGAAGACTCTTGGTGAAAATGTCAGCCACTTGGAGATTGGAAGGAACAAATTTGGTGTAGAGGCGACCGGAGGAGACCAATTCACGAACAAAATGATAATCAATATCTATGTGCTTCGCCCGTTTATGAGAGACCGGATTTTGACTTAGGAAGATAGCACTTTTATTGTCACAAAGAAGTGTAGGTCGATCCATGGGTAAAGCATGTAGTTCGCAAAGGAGATAAGTGAGCCAAATAATTTCTGCAGCTGTGTTTGCCATTGCCTTGTATTCAGATTTACAACTGGAGCGAGCAACAGTTGGTTGTTTCTTAGCACTCCATGATACCAAATTACCTCCCAGATAAATAGAGTAGCCATAAGTGGAGCGACGAGTCTCAATACAGCGTGCCCAGTCAGCATCCAATTAACCTAATAAGGAGGTAGAGGCTTGCTTGGAGAAGTGTAATCCCAATGCGAGAGTGCCTTTGACATATCAAAGAATACGCTTGACCGACTGAAAGTGAGATGTTGTGGGTGCTTGAAGATGTTGACTGGTTTGATTTACTGCATACGACAGATCCGGGCGTGTGATGGTTAAATACTGAAGAGCACCAACCAGAGAATGATATAGAGTCGGATCATGAAATGGTTCACCCTTGGAATGAAAAACTTCAGTTGATGATAAAGGAGTTGCAACCGGTTTGGCATCCAAAAGACCTGCGCGAGCTAGGATATCATAGGCATACTTTGCTTGACTTAGAAAAATGGCTTTGTCTTGGTGAATAACTTCAAGTCCCAAAAAATAACTCAAGGCGCCTAAATCTTTAATGGAGAATTCGTTGTGAAGAGTGGACACGAACGAGTTGATAAAGGCTGAGTCGTTTCTAGTGAGGATGATGTCGTCGACATAAACCAGAAGATATGCAATCACCTGTCCCTGCTTAAAAACAAATAAAGATGTGTCTGCTTGGCTGCAAATAAAACCATGATTAGTAACAAAGGAGCTAAGGCGTTGAAACCAGGCACGCGGTGCCTGTTTGAGGCCATAGAGAGCCTTCTTTAGAAGACAAACATGGCCTAGAAACCGAGCATCAACAAAACCAGCAGGCTGCTCCATATAAACAGTTTCATTTAGGTTACCATTTAAGAAGGCATTACGCACATCTAGTTGTCGAAGAGGCCAGTTGTAAATAGTGGCGAGTGCAAGAACAACGCACACTGTAGAGGCTTTAACAACTGGACTGGAGGTGTGAGAAAAATCAAGACCCGGAATCTGAGTGAAACCCTGAGCAACCAATCTAGCCTTATACCGATCCACTGTCCCATCCGATTTGTATTTAGTACGAAAAATCCATTTGGAACCGACAATGTTGGTGTGTGAGGGACGGGGAACCAAAACCCATGCATTGCTTTACGCCATTTAGGGTGCTTCGCGGCAGTTTTGTATCCGCAAGGATCAGAGTGCGCAAATAATGCATGATGCAGATTGTGGGAGAAGAGATAGAGGTCAGCGTGATGTTTGGGTTTGAATATTCCTTTTTTGGAACGGGTTGTCATGGGGTGAGTAGGAGCTGTGCTAGGTGGGTTCGGTTGAGGTGGAAGGTTTTGGGATGAGGAAGTCTGTTCGGTTGGAAGTGGGCTATTTGGTTGGAAGGGATTTGGGTGTTGGGAAGGAGTAGGAGTTGTGGATGTTTCGATAGGAGGGGAAGGATGATGGGTCGAATGGTTATTGGGCTGGTCCGTAGGGATAGAATCAGTAGGATGGTTATGTGGACATAAGGTACATGGTTTGAGTGTGTCTGTGGAGGTGGATGAGGAAGACGGAGGAATGATGATAGGTAGTTGGTCTGAGAGATTGGGCATTGGGAATGACTCATCAAAGTTAGAGAAAACAAGCGTAGACTCATTTATAGGCGAAACCTTTCCACTAAAAGGAAAGGTATCCTCGTCAAATTGAGCATGACGAGTCACGTAAATGCAATTGGTTTTCAGATCCAAACATCGATAGCCTTTGTATTTCGAGTCATAACCAATGAAGATGCATTCCGCACTCCTAGGAGAGAGTTTATGTTTTGCATAGTCCCTAAGGTAAGGGAAAACACGACAACCAAATAACCTAAAATTAGCATAGGTGGGAGCATAACCAAATAAGAGCTCAAATGGGGATTTTTGGTTCAAAACCTGAGTAGGGAGGCGGTTTATAATAAAGGTAGCGGAGGAAAAAGCATCTACCCAAAAAATGGCCGGAGAGTGAGAGTCAAATAACATAGCCAAACCAGTTTTCTGTGATGTGCCGATGCTTGCGTTCGGCACGACCATTTTGTGGTGGGGTCTGGGGACAAGAGAGTCGGTGATGAATGCCTTTTTCATGGAAAAAGGCTTGTACGCGAGAGTTGGTAAATTCCGTTCCACCATCGCTTTGAAATATTTTAATATTGCAAGATAATTGGTTTTGAACATAAGTAGTAAAAGCAAGCAGTACATCATAAAAATCAGACTTATGTTTAAGAGGATAAAACCAAGTAAAGCGAGAATAATCATCAATAAATATAACATAGAAACGACATCCGTTTGTGGAAGTAACGGGTGTCGGCCCCCAAAGGTCACAATGTATTAAATCTAAAGCATGTAAAGAGCGTTTGCTATTTAAATCAAAAGGCAAACGATGCGATTTAGATAACTGACAAGGTGAACAAAGTTTTGGTTTTGGAAGCAAAGAAGTAACAAACAAAGATTCAGTTTTATGTCATCTAGAAATTACATCAAACGAAACATGACCAAGATGACTATGTCATTTTTCAAAAGAAGCTTTAAGATGTTGAGCAGATTAGGACGCCACGAACGCCTGCTGTCCTTCTCGTAGAATGTAAAGACCGTTTTCACACGTGCCTTTTGCCAGGATTTGCTTTGTTTTTCGATCTTGAATGTTGAAAATTTTATTAGAGAACAAGACATCAATAGGAGAATCATTGGTGAGGCGACTTATGGAAAGGAGGCGTTTGGTTAAATGTGGAACAACAAGAACATTTTTTAATGGAATGTTATGAATAGTGGCCGAACCAATTTTTGTAACAGGCAATGAAGTTCCATTACCAAAAGTAACAGTTGTGTTACCTGTGTGGCCATAAGGCGCATGAACATCACTGTCATTAGGAGTCATGTGAGCATCGGCTCCCGTATCACCAGTCCAATCAGGATACTCATCCGTCATGTGACATTGGGCATGAAATGCCTGAGCGAGATTTGCATCCAGAGAAGAAGCATGGTGAGCGTAAGAGGAGAGGTTTGGACACGCATTTGCATAATGCCCGTCCTTGTGACACAATTGGCATTGAGGTGGTCTTCGAGCATGACCACGACCTGAGGAACGACCATGACCACGAGCATTAGATGAATAATTTAAAGACTGTTTAGAAAAGTTACCGGATTTATGGTGGTTTGCAGCAAAAGCGACTTGAGGCGTGGAGGGACCATGAATGGATCGAAGAAACAACTCCTGGTTCTCGGCCTTTGACAGCAGTTCACGAAAGGGTAGATCGGATGATATAGGACGATGGGTTGTTGAGAAGTTTTCGAAGGTAGGGCCGAGTCCACAAAGAAACCAGTGCCGTTTGTCAGATTCGGAAACAGGGTGGCCAATGGCGGCGAGTTCATCACATAGAGACTTAAATTTTCGACCGTATTCGGTAACGGTAGACGAACCTTTTGTCAGTTGGCGAAGAGTATCACGGAGTGTGTGAACTCTGTCTATGGAACGATGGCTGAAAGCCGACTCAAGAGCAAGCCAGATTTGCCGAGCAGAATCGAGTCCGATGATTTCGGACATCGCTTCCTCTGAAAGGGAGGATTGAATGAGCAGACGTACCGAATGGTCTGCCTCCTGCCATGTTGTAAAAGCTGGGTTAGTAGTTGTTTTATCATCAGTAGTAACAATTTTCGGTGGCGGGACTGTTGAGCCGTCGATGTGTCCGGTCAGTTTGATCATCGATAAAACAGGGATGATTTGCTGTGACCATGGTAGATAATTAGAGGAGGTGAGCTTGAGAGGGATGAAGTGTAATAGAGAATGAAGGGGAATGGTGGTGTTGGTTTGGCTGGAGATGGACATGGCTGAAGAAAAAAAAATTGGTACTGAACAGAGGGAAGGTGACGAGGAAAAAATAAAATAAAAGGTTGGTGGTTAATGGTTGACAAACACTAAAGGTGATTATAATATGAATGGTTGACAAAGTAAATATGAATTTGTTGGTAATGTAAAGTGTGGACGGTGGATTAATATGTGACAGAGGAATAAAGGTGTGGTCTTATGGGGAATATTATTTAGAGGTGAAGAAGAATTTTGAGAAGAAGAATGGTAGGCGGCGGCAAGAAGGGTTTGGAAAGGACATAGGATCAAGGAAAGGACCGATAGGCTGATACCATGTTAAGGTAAAGATAATTTCCAAGATGATTTGTATTAACCAATATGTCAACATATATACATGGTACAAACTTGAAAAAGAAGAAATACATTAAATACAATTTATTGTAGAGAATATTTATAATAAATCAAGGATTTCCATATCCTTGATTTAGGCCTTGCTATTATAAACAATCTCCAATCGATGTCAACCAGATACATAAACCATCTGTACATTAAACCAATCAGAAAAAAAAAAATTGTCAGTTGAACTACTTATGTATTGACACTGTGGGAATAAGACACTTCTCAACCGTATAACATTGTTGTACCTTGATAAGCAGGTCAAAGTTTTCTACATTGATGACGTCCGTAAGTGCCTCAATTGCATCTCCTTGTGAAGGATATAGTTTTCATGCAACCGATTAAAATGTTAGAAAACATGTAGCAAATGAAAATATTAGATAATAAAAGAAACAATGAACAGTGAGAGTCATGATAGGTAGCTCACATGAATGTTAATTAACAAATAACATAGATCGGTCATTATGAATGAACAGATAACAGATAAAATCAATGAATTATTAAGTGTGTTGTATACTAAAATCCTAGGCTATAGTAAAACAACAATTTGAAAAAAAATAAAAATAAAATAAAGGCCACTATGAATGGATGTATGTTTATCTTCACAACATTCTGTTTTCTAGCCATTTACCTTTTCTCTTATATCACCAGTACTTACTTAATTGACTGACCAATATTTATTTCACTTCTACAGCAACACACATTAGTGCAAGCTGAACAAATTGTGGTCACCTTCGAGTATAGAGTGTAACATACAAATCAGTAATAAGTAATTAAGTATAGCAGGCGTAATCCTCTCACCTTCATAAACCAACTCAACTGATCAAATTGTTTACTAACAAATGTATATATCTGAACAAATTCAGTGGCAAGTAATTATGTATAGCTGGCGTAATTCTCTCACCTTTATAAACCAACTCGACTGATCACATTGTTTACTGACAAATGTGCATACCTTAAACTTTAATGAAGTCATACAAAAAAGAATGATGACTCCATTGCAAATAAATTATCTAGAAAAACCTATTTAATCAAACAGAACAAAGAAACAAATTATTACCAGGAAATGACTTTCCTTAATTCATATCGACACATTCATCAATATCCAGCAAATTTCATACCACAAAAACCAAATTTCACACCACAAAAACCAAAAAAATGAAATTATCAAACATGTAAATGCGAAACAACGAACGCTATAACATGCCCCAAACTTAAAAATGACCACACTACCACAGTATACAAAAAGAAATACTTACACGAAAAACAAAAGCACCACAACCAAGCCAATCTTCAGGGCGTCATACCTGCGAAACAAACACCAAGACGAAGGTCAGTCTTAAAATTCAGTCTACAACAAAGAAACCAACACCAACATAATAGCCAAAAAAATAAGTATTAGGCATAAAGCTTAATTAAAAATCACAGGATACCATGACCATGAACTACTGAAAACGCTTCACATACTTTAATCACAAATTATCAACCCACGACGGTAAAAAGGTGATCACAGGACGACATGACCGAAATGGCATCACCACCCGTCCCTGCCTTCCCCTCTCTGCTTCATCTCTACCATCTCTGATCTACTTGAAAGATGAACACGAATCTTGATTGAGTGACTGACCTACGTCGTAAGTTGGCCGATTCGTCGAACATGCATATGTTTTAGAGATAGGGTTACGAAGGGTTGGAGAAGCTGAGCGGTTTCACGAATGTTAGGGTTCCGATTGAATTTCATTGAAAGAAAAGAACAATAAGATTCAACTACAGAAAAGGATAACATTTGTATCTACGATGTGAAGATCAATTAGGAGAGATTGGAGAGAATGACTAAGATTTTAGAACGCAGATTATGATTGAATTGATAGGAATGGTAGGGTTTAGTTTGTCGGGTTAGAATGAGTAAACGGATCAGAATACAGGCGCGTATTTTTTTATTGTTTGATGTGGTGATGACACTTGTATGCAGAGTTGGCGATGAGATGGCAGCTATGTGGAACCCCTAGTAAAAGGCCATGTGGCGTCCGAGCTACTCCTTTATTAGGAGAGGTAGATTATACTACTAGGATTGCCTTAACAATATAAGTGAGAGTTGGACGTGTCAATGGTCAAACTGTATGATCCATAGATTGCTATCGGCCAATTAGTCATATTTTATATTACTAAAATCTATTTTTTTAAAGTAAGAATGCAAAGTGAATAATACGTATGACATCATAATCTTAGAAGAATTAATGCAATCACTATTTTGTAAAACATACCGAATACAAATTTTATTGTCTTTTAAAGATTAAAAAAATAAATACAATAAGATTTACAACCAACACATCATGAATTATGTTCTTCTGTGTGTCCATATATATCGCTAGTTTGACCAGAATTATCAAGTAACGGTGAAGGTGATCCAATTGTTTGTGGCACTACATTTTCCATATCTTCATTCGAGTCCCCCTTTGCTTCTCCACCAGACTGCCCATTTGCTACGCCTCCTGAATGTTGTTACATGTGTTAACACAATAAACAATCGAAAGTGTAAGTACATCGATCAACGGTCACATATAAGATCTAACCTGTAACATTTGGCATGTTCATGTTGACAGCATTTCTTTTCCTACGCAAGATAACAAAAGCACCCACGACAACCCAAACAAGAAAGAAGGCGGGGATTGTGGTGCCGAGTACAAGAGGTAGCGAACTGCTTTTCTTCTTCTTTGTTTTAGCGGTGCCACCCGGAGAAGACTTGTTTGTCCCCGGAGTGCCACCCGGAGAAGACTTGTCTGTCCCCGGAGAACTCGAGCATGACTTGCCAGATTTACACATCGAAGGATTTCCAGTAACACTATTCATAATTTGTAAAAAAAATGGAATATAACTTTAGATAAATAATACACAATGGCTAGCTAGTTTTCAATGTCTTACAAGTCTAATAATGAAATAGAAGAATGTATAAAATAGCAACCAAAAAAAATATGATAAACAACTTACTTTAGTTTCAAGTTGTCGTTATTTGATATGGTAGTGGGTATGCTTCCACTGAACTTGTTATCTGCCAAATTCCTACAAAATAACATTTTTTTTTCTTATAAATATTTACTTGTACAAATGTGGATGTAAAAGTATAAAACTCGCATTATATTGAACGCATTTCAACCTATATATAACTTTTGTATGGACATTTAGCTAGAATAGGATACAATTTAAGACAAACATATATTTGATTCTTTTAAAGTAACAAAGACATATATATGCACAAAAATGTGTACCACACACAACACAAATTATGCAACCTTGAGCGGTTGAGCCCCATTTATAATTTGACTTTAAAATTCTCATCAATTTTTCGGCTTTTGATTTTTTGAGCGTCTATCATTGATGCCATGATTAATTATTAGCATGTTTATTATCGTCTAGTTTAATATTCATGAAGTTAATTTCAAATTTTATAGTAAGTGTCAAATTTGGAACCATCTTATTAAAAATGATTGTCTTAACTCTTAAGTACACGAAAAAAGCTTCTTGTTTTTTTTTTTTTTTTTTTCCTATGGCCTATTGTACATGTGCTCTTTATAACTCAAAGAATGATAATAAAATACACTTACAGTTGTTGGAGATAAAACATGGTGCCAAAGTAATCAGGAATTGTTCCGGTCAAGCTATTATTGTGCAAATCACTGCAATAATAATTAAAAAACAAATAAAATACAATAAGAAAGTGTAAAGTTTACTTAACATATGGTAAAGCCCTTTTTAGTTGTAACGTAAAATAAAAAGAACAAATATTTATCTTTTCTATAACACAATATCTAGAGAACAAAATTTTAAATTAAAAGAATAAATGTTATTGTCCGGAAAGGGATAGCCTGATGGTAAAGTAACATATTTCTCAACTAAATGGTTGGTGGTTCAAATCCTGCATTGGGCAGGTGTAATAATTTTAGTCGTTCAAAAAGAAAAATGTTTAGCTTTGTTTAACTCACATGATCTCAAGAGCATCCAAGGAGCTAATATCAGGAAATTCACCAGAAAGATCGAAACTATCAAGATACCTGCGCATTTTGAATTTCCACATAATTCGGTCTAGGTTCCCTTTGTGATTAAAATATATGATATAACCGAAACAGAACCATAAAAGTTTAGAGAAAGTTTACAATGCAGTAACCCGAGGTGTAGCGTCGTCGCTGCAATTGAGCCAGTCCCACGAGTAGGGGGCTGGGAGACACGGATCACCACTCCATTCTCCTAACACGTTGAATGTTTTTTGTAACAAAGCTAAAACCTCAACTGTGTTTATCATTTAAGACAAGTTGAAATAAACAATGTTAGTAACACAACCTTGATTAATAAATCCAAGGAATTGAATAAGGAACTAGATTGGCATTAATTACTTATTTTCTTACCATCATCGCTATGGGTACCATCTGTTAAAGCTTCGCTGATGTTAAACGCCTCAATGGCGTTTATTAGAGGTGGCAAATCAGAACTGGTCGTAGCAACTAAAGAAATGTTGGTGATTGCCTCAACCGTAAAGTCATTAAGTTCTCGTACAACCACGCTACCATATGGTGGTTCAACCGTTTGTAGTAAAGAATCAATTCCTCCAATCGACGTCCCATAAGTACTAAACGATCTTGTTTGAGTGGAATCGAGGTTACTAACTTCTGAGAAGTACATGCTTACATAGATGGGGGTATTCGTAGGAAAAACTGTGGCCAACAATAAATAATCAGACGTGCTTTCAACTGTGGCCGCGTTTCTCAAAATCCCCGATGGGGGATTATTTAGTCCAGTTGAGTCGATAAAAATTGCTTCGCTTGCGACTGTCTTGGTCCCGGCAGTGGCAGGCATCCATATTCGGTCATAAGCATCATTTGGGTATCTAAAATATTAATGAAATTTATATAAGTCAATCAAATATCAATAGTTTCAAAAGAGAGCCGGCTCAAACGTTTTGAAGACGCAAATTAAGTTAATACTCCCTCCGTCCCATTTTATATGTCATGGGCCCACAAACACACAGATTAAGAAATATTTGATTTGTATATTCTCTGAGTTGCAAAATGACAATAATATCCTAAAGTTATTATTTCAAATCTTTGGTTATCTTTTGTCTTTTATGAAAAACTAGACATTTAAATTGTTTTGTTTGAAAATGTAGTTGCTAAAAACAGAAAGAATCGAGATATCACACCTTAAGACTTGACTTGCACCATAAGAACGCCTGGTAATTAAGAACAAAGCCCGAGTCTCATCGACTTCGCTATAAACATCCGAATCAAGGCCACGAATTTCGAGAGCCGACATAAACGGGAACTGGTTAGGCTTTGTTTGAGCTACACACACACTAACCACATCTCGTTGTGCAACAAAAACTGCTTCATGCAATGTCAGCCCAGTAAGCGAAGTCCGAACTGTGGCCCAAAAGTTACCATCGAAATGTAGATCGAAAGAGGGAGGACTTGACAATCGGTCGTAGTTTCCATAGTAGAAACTCGCTCGAACAAGGAGTTTTTGGCCCTCTGTAACCGGGTAGGTGTAACAATTCTTTATCCGAGTCGTGAAAACCCTTAGGGTGTCCAAACCGGAGATAATGAGTTGCTAGACTGAACCACTCGAGCAACACCATTTGATATTAAAGTGTTGTCTGGAAGCCAAGTTATGAGGTTCGTATCAACTTTGATGTCGGATTCCCCACAGTTTATGCTAGCAATCACTGCATTAATCATAATTCATTAGGAAATAAAAAACGTTACATTAACTTTAAGGATTAAAAAAAAATAATAATAATAATAAGACAAGATGATTATATGGTTTTAAAACTTGTACGATGCTAATAATATATATGATGTGTATGCATTACTTGTTTTTAGTTAAATAATTGATCCATAATAATAGATGGATCGATAATAATATTTTTACGAAATGCTTACGGTCGCCAGAAACGGAGAATGTAAATAAAGACAATAGAAGAACCGGCAGCAAGTTGAAAGGTCCGGCCATGGTGTGATAGATGAGTTGAAAGCTTGATGTGTGAGGTTTATAATATATAGTAGTTCTCCTCATTGGTTGACTTTTAAATGGGTTGACTTTTGAAGTCGAATCCAAAAGGTAAACAACTACTCAAATCACCATAAGAAATTGTGAAAACTCAAAACACGTAGTTTAATAATTAATAGCCTGGCATGGTCACCACCAGGGCCGGCCCTGAGGGGGTGCGGGGAGGACACCCGGCCCGGGCCCAATTTCTAAAGGGGCACTTTGAGCGGCGACGAGTGTAGAGTGTATTTTTCTGCAAGTATTTTCTTTTTGTTTTCAACCCAAAAAAAGATCTATCTTAAACATCACTGGTTATAAACGCAAGAAGGTGAAGAGTATATAAAGAAGAAGATGAGTCATACATGAAAAACTATATTTGAAGGATATGACAAAATTAAAAAAAAAAAAAAAGTTGAAGTGTGTTATTTGAGATTTGTATTGTGGTACAGTAATTGTGCAGTCTTTGCAGTAAATTTTAATATATAGTAGTACTACAAAAAAAGTAATTGTCTCACGCTTGTACACATGATTCAAGTCAAATTCATTTCATTAAAAAAACTTTTGAAGTCTAGACGTAAATAATGGCCCTTCAGATTATTATGGAATTTTAAGAAATGGTGGTTTTTTTATGAGCCAATTAGCCAAACATATTATTTGTTATAATTATTACAACACTTTCATATCTGGTTCGACCGGTCCGACCAGGAAACCGGTAAGGAAACCGGTTCAACGTCCGCTTCGGTTATGAAAACATTGCTTAAAAGACCTAAGACTAAGGGGCATATATTTTCTGGTTCGGCCCGGGCACCTGAATTTTCAGGACCGGCCCTGGTCACCACAGTCATGGGTGGGCAGACGTCCAGCCGCATAGGCATGATCCATAGTTGTTAGGGGTGTTCAGAGTCTGGTTCGACAAAATTTAACGAAAATTCACGGATTTACGGTTTGCTTTTGAATGTTTCATGGTTTTTACATAAGTATTTGTGAGTGTATAAATTTACATCATCAGGGCAATCCGTGTTGTATCTTTACGTACTAAATGGTTACAGGCTTAACAATATTCGGTTAGGCAAAACTTTATCTAGCAATATAATTATATGTCACGAATATATCTACATACACATGTTAACCTTTATCCACAACGGTTAAAACCGAACGAGTCTATAATTTTGGGCCTCCCATTCCAAACTAGTTTATTGATGTAGGAGATGGTTTGGAATTTCAAACCAAGTGTGTAGTCTAGAATACCCGACTAGTTCGGTTTGGAATGGTTTATTGTTATAGGAAAAAATGAGTTTGGAATGGTTGTGGTTTAGAATGATGTAACATGTTAATGTGACAAGTTTGGAATTTTGGACGACTTTATTGTTGTGGATGCTCTTATACCAACATGTCGCCCCATTTTGTTCTCGTTAAAGAGAGTGTTGCTTTTTCCTTGCCTTTTGTTTAGTAAAATTTAAACACCAACGGATTATTTGAAAATTTATCGCTAAGTATCATCTATTTAAGTTTGTGCGAAATTGTCTCACAATTTTTAACCTTTACGTCTAAAGTGTCTGTCACGTCACTGACACATCAGTATACCACTTTTTTTCACTTCTCCATGTGGCCTGTAATAATTTCACTAGTTTTAACCGCACCCAATCATTTTTAAAAATTACCTTTTTAATTTATGTTATTGTTATCAAATAAATTAGACAGTTCAAATTTTAATACGTTGTAACTTCGAATAAGCAAGTATCGTTTTTAACCGAACATTTTATTTAATTTTAGCTAAATAAATTAACAAATGATAAAAATAATTGTAATTGTAACAAAAATTTAATGAATTAAGCTTGATTATAAAATTAGGTTATGATTTAACTAAAACAAAATATAGGGGTTTGATGTGCTTTCAAGCTATAAGAGAGTCATTTTGCAAAACTCCTAATTAAACTTATAACTTATTGAGTTAATAGCCAAAACTGTCTTTGAGGTTTGGTCACTTTTACCACTTCAGTTCAAAACTCAAACTTTTTACATCTGGGTCCTTCGGTTTTATTTAAAAAAATTTTTGCCAAATTCGTCCTTAAAAAGGTTTGGGTTTTGCTAAATTCGTCCCTGAGGTTTGGTCACTTTTGCCACTTCAGTCCAAAACCCAAACTTTTTACATCTGGGTCCTTCGGTTTTATTTTGTTTTGTTTTTTTTTGCCAAATTCGTCCCTGAAAAGATTTGGGTTTTGCTAAATTCGTCCCTAAGGTTTGGTCACTTTTGCCACTTCAGTCCAAAACTCAAACTTTCGGATTTTTATTTTTTTTTCCAAATTCGTCCCTGAAAAGGTTTGGGGTTTGCTAAATTCGTCCCTGAGGTTTGGTCACTTTTGCCACTTCAGTCCAAAACCCAAACCTTGTCAGGGACGAATTTGGCAAGAAAAATAAAACTGAAGGACCTAGATGTAAAAGGTTTGCGTTTTGGACTGAAGTGGCAAAAGTGACCAAACCTTTGGGACGATTTTAGCTATTAACTCTAACTTATTACTTATCTTCTTTTCCACCTTTTATCTCATTTTCCACCTCCTTTTCACCTTATTCAAACCTAAAAAGTCATTTTCAACCATCACCCAAACACTTTTAAAATAACTTATAACTTTTTGAAAAAGTCATAAGTTATAAGAGCGCCAAGCACCCTCTTAGTTTTTGTCTACATCTCAAATGTTGAAATCCTACCGGCTTCGACCATCTTCAGGGACGGAACCACAAGAGGGTCAGGGGGGTCAGCTGACCCTCCGGCCAGCCAAGTCTTCTCAACAAGGATATTCGTTTTCCAGATGATTTGTATACTTTGACCCCCATGATTGCTACTCCAAGTGCAGGTGTAGTGATTAGAAGCTGGGGTAAAAGTATAAAAGCGAGAAAACGGTTCGTCGGAACCTTTTCTTATATGGTCGGAATTGCAGGAATTCAAATATGATAAAAGAAGAAGATGGTTAATTTGGTATATATCAGAAGAGGAGATGGGTAGTTTTGTAATTTTTCCTACCTAATTTGAAAAGGCCTGGTGCTACTCACGAGTCACGACAAAAGTCAATGTAGTACCACATATTTCCTCTTAAATTAAGGCTCCGTCTATTCCCACCCCCCCCACCTTCTATTTCCACCCCCCTCAAAGCGCCTCGCTTAGGCCTAAGCGAAGCGCTTTGAATTCAATCAGAGCAGGTCAGTACAAGGGGCAGAAAAAGCTGATTTTGAATTCGAAGCGCCTCGCTTAGGCCTAAGCGAGGCTCTTCGGATCAAATTTTTTTTTTTTTTTTTTGATCTTTTGAGTTTGTTTTTTGTTTTTTTTTTTTTAATATAATTATTATAAAAAATGTTCTTTTGACAAACGTCTGGCTAACCTGTCCAGTTATCAATCTCACTGTCCAACAACTGAATTTTACTTGCTTGCATGAAAAGTAATGATCTGAATTTTACTTGCTTGCATGAAAAGTAATGATCAGGAACATTCCAAATAACCGTCCAATGTCAGCTTTTGTTGAACTCATGATATATCCACCAAATCATTTCTTCAAGTTCATTTCACCAAAAAAGGCATAACTGTAATGATCAAAAACATTCCAAATAACTGTTCAATTTCAGCTTTTGTTTAACTATTGTAGCAACTTCCATAGAGAAGTTATCAATCTCACTGAGATGATATCTTCTCTTTAGGTTTTGGAATTAATGAGACAATTTTTCAGTTGTTATCCGAGAGATAGCGGTCAACGATGAAGACAACCTGAAAACAACCGGATACCATGGATCAGAGAGATTCAAGCTAATTAAACTCATATCTCAAGCCGGTGCAAGTTATGTTGTAGCTCATATGTTATTATCTCTTCTCTTATTCTCTCTTTCTCAAGTTCTCGATGGATTATTGCTCTCATATCATGGATCAGAGAGATTTAAGCTAATTAAACTCATATCTCACTGTAATGATCAAGAATATTCCAAATAACTGTATAATTTAAGCTTTTGTTTAACTAATTTAGCAACAGTCCAAATAACTGTAATGATCGCTACGGTTAGTGGATACCATGGATCAGAGAGATTCAAGCTAATCAAACTCCGGGCAACCCTTGTTTGATTATACTCGTGTACAATGATTCATCAAAGTTGTACAAAGCTGGATGTTTTTACTGGAAAACCAAAACGAGCAATTAACGAAGCGAAACGGAGAGTTATAATTTTCGAGATTGTTTTTCGAGAGAAAGGAACTAAGTTGCAAATACGATAATAATCAAACTCATATCTCAAGCCGGTGTAATTACTTTCAAGTTTTTTAGAATCATTGAAGACACCACATCATTGTAGAAACCGACGATCATTCAAAATTTAAAGTTACCGCTAACCTCTGTGTCATCATCGACTACAGCAAACCGACGATCTTCCTCCACGGCACTCCTAATGGGCCTCTCTTTATGTCACGGTACGATTTGTGTTTTTGTTGCTTTATAAATAATAAGTTTTGTGTTTATCAAACCCTAACGTCTGAGCAATGATTTATTAAATCGTTTTACTAATTTCCGATTCTTGATACTTTCATAAATCGTTTTACTAATTTTCGATTCTTGATAATAATAAATTATTATAATAATAAAACAAAGGAACTAAATTACAAATATAATAAAATAATAATAATAATAATGTTTATTGAGCAATATCTTCGACCTCTCTTATAATCAGGTAAATATGGATATTGTCTTTCACATCCGGATGGGTCAAACACAAAAAAGTCAAACACCATGTCTCCTTGATGTTTGAACACAATAATGTCAAACTCTTGCACAATTTCGTATGCTCAAACGTCATATATATTTCCCCCTTTGTGACTCATAGGAGTCTTGAAGACGAAATGAATTTTACAAGATACTTGAAACAAGGTATGGATATGGAGAATAAATATTTGACTATACGTGGTTGATGATGTCAAGTTTAAGTCGTTGATTCATTTGGAAATCGAAAACGCCTATCGTCACTCTGTATAGAGAAGAAAAACAACAACCGAATATTTAGTTCTCTCCGAACTTCAGCTTCCAAAATACGACGTCGTTGTAGCTCATATGTTATTATCTCTTCTCTTATTCTCTGTTTCTCTAGTTCTCGATGGATTATTGCTCTCATATCGACTCTCACAATTATTCACAATTTTATACATACAACACACCTTCATCGTTGACCGTACTGTTCTTCTTGATCTTTTTATGTATGAATAGTGACCCTCTGGCAAACCTACCTCTGTTTTGAATTTGTTGCTTCCATAGAGAAGTTATCAATCTCACTGTAATGATCAGGAACATTTCAAATAACTGTATAATTTCGTTCAAGATTCCTATGCAAGCAAGTCAAATTCAGTTGTTAGACCAACTTGAGATATGAGTTTGATTAGCTTGAATCTCTTTGATCCATGGTGTAACATTACGCATTTAAACTTGTACGTTACACGTTCGTCTTTAATAAAAACGTCAAGTTTCATCTTATATGTTCGCATTTATTATTTTTGTCGCATTATTGAAACCCTAATACTATATATATATAATATTATATATGTGTTGTGTTATAAATATATCAAAAAAAATAATTATGCCCTGGCCGGGGTTCGAACCCGCGCCAAAGCCCAAACCAACCCAACACACAACCAACTGGGCTAAGCCATCTTCTTGTAATAAACCCGGACACACTATAATTATATACGCGATTTAAAACCTTCACAGTTGACAAGGAAAGTCAACTGTGGGTTAGCGTGTGATTCAATCCATGGTATTAACTGATAATTGATCTATAATTGGCAAATTTATGTGATTACCGGCCCAGTGTGACTCGATTACACGTCAATTACAACCAATCGTTGACTAATTTTGAATTTCTACGCGCTTGACATTTAAACGAGGGTCAACTTTCCAATTAACCAAACCCACTGATCCTCAGTATAAATAGACCATCTACGATCCTTCACAACTCGCTCACATCTCTCTCTCAACCTCCAATTACTCTGAAACATCTCTGATAATTATCTCTCTACGCTGTTTGACTTTTTGCTTTGACCGAGCAATCAAACATAAAACAACACTGTGAGTTCTACTTTTTTTGTGGGTTTTATTAGTCGGCGATCATACAACATAAACCCTAACTTTAATCGGGTTCATAATGTCTGATTTGTCCAATTGTTAAATCTAGGGTTCGTGATTTTTATTTGGGGATAAACTGAGATTCGCTTAATGTATTTATTTAAATTAAACCGGAGATCATCACAACCACTGGCCTAGGCCAAGTGGTTGTGACCAAGGGTTATAACCCAAGGCTCCCCGGTTCGAGTCCCGGCTACGGCCACACCTTTTTGTTTCTTTTCTTTTTTTTAAACAAACTAATATATATATATATATTAAACCTTTTAATCTTATAAATTCATTTTTAAATATTAAAACTATTTTATAAATTCTAAAAAAATTATATTTGTTTAATCTGAGATAAAAGATTTATTTACAATTTTTATTTTTCTGAAATTCATTTATTTAATATTTATAATAATTAAATCAATTTTATACTATTATATTTATAAAAATCCATTTCTATATCAAAACAACCTTATTAAATTCTACAAAAATTATCCTGAGTTTTTATAAAGTTAAACTTTACTGAAATAATTTGTAATTCAGAAAAATCAATTATTTTATATTTTTAATCAATTTTTGTTAGATTTAATCGTAATTAAATCATAATAAATTCAATTTTCATTATTTTTGCACCAAAATTTTATACAATTTATTTTTATATATTTAGAACAGAAATATGATTTTTAAAATAGAAATTCTTTAATTTTAGTATTTTTGAATATTAAAGTTAATTGTTGGCAATTTGTAATAAATAGATTTAAAAATCTATTTTAAATGAAATAATTTTATAAATATTATTTTTATACTCCAAACACTTTAATGTGTACATTCAAAATTCAAATTTTATAAAAAGACTTTCTTTTATTAATTATCAAATTTTCCTTTATTAATTAACATTTTAATTTAAATTCAACAATTGGATATCCCCAAATCGAAACCCTAGAATACACTTATAAGTTAATTAGACTTAGACTTATTATATATTACCTTATTATAGGGTGATATTTGGAATCATTTTGGGCAACACTATTATTTCATCTTTTCAACAAGTTTAACATTTGCTAAGGTGAGTTTTACATAGCCCCTTTTATTTATCACCATTTTGGGGTGAAACATGTTATAACATTATCATTGCAATTCAATCATCAATGTGTCTATGTGTTTTCTATGTTGCATTATGTCTTGAGCATGATTAGAGTAAGCACCATTCTAGCATAATCATTAACTCCGTACAAGCCGACGGTATACATTGATAGATCTATTGGACTGACAATCCCACCCGGATACGTGCCTCCTACAAAGGTTACGTGGGTGTTTGTTATCGCATAACATATTCAATTGGACCATGAGCGTATGGTATGTATCATATTATAACAGTCATTAGGGTTGATTATGCACTCGATTTATTTCTAGTATGTTCTCACATATGGGCTAGATTGACATGACACATGAATTGCACAACATTTTTATTCATTTTATTATCAAAAACCTATGTAATTCTCACCAACTTTTGTTGACCCAAAATACTTTCAAAATTAACATGTTTCAGGTAACAATGAAGCTGAGGCTTGAGTTAGCATGAGGATTTAACATGAAGTTTTATTTGAAGTATTGAAGTTTTGTTATTTGATTTCATGTATTGAATTCTTAGACATCATTTTACATTTGGATATTATGTTTGAATAAATTATTTAAAATCTATATTATACCATGTGCTACTGAAACAATCATCAATACGTGGCACTCCGATGTTTCCGCCATCGGTTGGGGTGTTACAGATTGGTATCAGAGCCTTGGTTATAGGGAATTAGGTTATTAGAAATAATCTAGACTATAACCTTAGGGACTTAAACAGTACTTGCTTCTCCTACTTGTAACCTTAATTGCTTCCCTAATCCTATCCTTATCCTATGCCTTATAACCCTAAACCTACATATGATTACTCTTATTCGTCTGCTGCAATCCTGATCCACCATTAGATTAATAGGACAAAATCCTCAGGTTTAACCTGAACCCCCTTGAGATCTCGTCGAAGTTCTAAATTTTAATAACGAACACGTGCAATCTGGAAGGGTGAACGCCTGTATTCTGAGTCTTCTGTCTAGGCTGGCATTGCGCATATATCCCAATCAGACGAGGGACCCGGATGCCTACCTGGGAATTCTCGGGATGAGTGTTCACTTATAGGCTAAAGCATGTCTTCATATGTTATTAGAATTTAGAATCTTTGATAAGTCAACGTTTTCGTTTATTCGTTTTAATTAATGAATAAATGATTACATTCCTTATATAAACTCTCATTCATTTCATTGTGTCTATTACAGATCATGCCTCCTCGTCGCAGCACTCGCAACAACAATGGTGAGAACCACGAAGAAGGTGGTGATAACCATAACCATAACCATGACCAAGTTCCTAACCACAACAACAATGGGGTCGATGCTCAACTGGCTGCGATCATTTCTCAACAAATGGCGCAGCAAATCGCAACTCTGGTTCCCAATTTACTCGCTCAGGTCATCCAATTGAACGGCAACGGGAATGGTCACAACAACGGGAACGGCAATGGCAATGGAAATGGACCCCAAGCTTGCACCCTTAAGCATTTCAACTCTTGTAACCCTCCAAAGTTTAGTGGTGAAGAAGGAGCTACTGGACTCCTCCAATGGTTTGAGGGTATTGAGAATACCTTCATCAACAGTGAATGCCCCAACAACTTCAAGGTTCGTTACGCCATGAGTGTTCTCCATAAACGAGCACTCACATGGTGGAATGAAGAAAAGCGTACTCGTGGGGCCGAGGTTGCTCTTGCTATGACATGGGACCAAGTCAAGGAGGTCATGAAGGAAGAGTTTTGTCCTCGCAATGAAGTTAAGAAGCTTGAGGATGAGTTCCACACCTTAGCTCAAGATAGTGGGGAAAACCTTGCCTACAACACCCGCTTTCATGAGCTTAGCTTATTGTTGCCTCACAAAGTTACTCCTCTGCCGGTAGCCATTGAGAAGTACATCGGTGGTCTGCCCATGCAAATCCAGGACACCGTTTGGGGTAGAAATCCTGCAACTTTGGAAGAGGCCAAACGTCTAGCGGCCACTCTTACTGATAATCACGTGAAGAACGGTACTCTCTTCCGCAAGGGCACTAAGAAGACGGTTGCCAAAGACACTCCACAGCCTGCAATTGAAGTCAAGCCTGAGACCTCAAGCAACAAAAAGCGCAAGGCTAGAAACTATATGGTTGCTGCTACTCCACCTGCTGCCCAAAACCCAGCCAAGAAACCATACACCGGACCTCACCCTTTGTGCAACACTTGCAAGTACCATCATCCAACACAGGTGCCATGTCGTTTTTGTACTAAGTGTCAACGATATGGTCACCTGGTGAACGTGTGTCGATCCCCTCCTACCCAAGACAACAATAACCCAGCTCCCAACCAACAAAACAACAGGCCTACTCGTGGTCAATGCTACGAGTGTGGCAACCCTAATCACTACATCAATAACTGCCCTAATCGTAACCGAAACCAAAACCAAAACCAAAACCAAAACCAAAACCAGAACCGCAATCAGAATCAAGGTGCTCGAGGTCGCGCCTACAATCTCAACGCTAACCAGGCTCGTGACAACAACGAAGTGGTGAATGGTACGTTTCTCATTAATAACCACTATGCATCCATATTATTTGATTCGGGAGCTGATAAGTCATTTGTGTCACTGAAGTTTGAACCATTACTTAACTTACCCCACACTAATCTAGAAGAACCTTTCGTGGTAGAGGTAGCTAACGGGAAGTCTATTTCGATCGACTCTATTATTCGTAACTGCTTGTTGAATCTCGACGATCATACCTTCCCTATCGATCTCATCCCCATGCATCTTGGTAGTTTTGATGTTATAGTAGGCATGGACTGGTTGTCAACTCATCGTGCCGAAATTCTGTGCTTCGAGAAAGTCATACGCATTCCTCTCGAATCTGGTGAGATTTTGAAGATCTATGGTGAGAAACCCTGTGGTGAGCTTAAGCTTATGTCTTGTACTACTGCCCAAAAGTATTTACGAAAGGGGTATACAGCCTTCTTAGCTAACGTGATAGAGAAGAAGGACAAAGGCAAAAGTATCCAAGACATTCCTATTATTCGAGACTATCCTGAAGTCTTTCCCGAGGATTTACCTGGTTTGCCTCCTGCTCGACAAGTGGAGTTTCGTATTGATCTTGTTCCTGGTGCTAATCCTGTCGCTAAAGCTCCTTATCGTCTTGCACCCTCTGAGATGCAAGAACTTGCCAGTCAATTACAGGAACTTTCTGATAAAGGGTTCATTCGCCCTAGTTCTTCTCCATGGGGAGCCCCTGTCTTGTTCGTTAAAAAGAAGGATGGTTCTCTTAGGATGTGTATTGACTACCGTGAACTCAACAAACTCACCATCAAGAATCGTTATCCGCTTCCTAGGATTGACGATCTCTTCGATCAACTTCAAGGAGCAACCCACTTCTCGAAGATTGATCTCCGTTCTGGTTATCATCAGCTTAGAGTCCACGATGAAGATATTCCCAAGACAGCTTTTCGCACACGCTATGGTCACTATGAATTCATGGTTATGCCTTTTGGGTTGACCAATGCTCCCGCAGTATTTATGGATTTGATGAATCGGGTTTGTAGACCCTATCTCGACAAATTCGTGATCGTTTTCATCGATGATATTTTGATTTACTCTAAATCAAAATCCGATCACGAGCAACATCTTCACTCTATCTTGAATCTCCTAAAGAAAGAACAACTGTATGCCAAGTTCTCAAAATGTGAATTTTGGCTTAAGGAAGTTCAATTTTTGGGACATGTCATTGATATGAACGGAATTCATGTTGATCCCGCAAAGATCGAAGCTGTGAAGAATTGGAGTGTTCCTACCACTCCAACGGAAGTCCGTTCTTTTCTTGGGTTGGCTGGTTATTATCGTCGATTCATCGCCAATTTCTCCAAGATCGTTGTTCCTCTCACTACCTTAACTCACAAGGGTAAACCCTATGAGTGGGGACCTAAGCAAGAGGAAGCATTTGAAACTCTTAAGCTGAAACTCTGTGAAGCTCCTATCTTGTCTCTACCTGATGGTAATGATGATTTCGTGGTCTACTGTGATGCATCAAACCAAGGTCTTGGTTGTGTTCTCATGCAACGAGGAAAGGTTATTGCTTATGCGTCTCGACAACTCAAGACTCACGAAAAGAATTATACCACCCATGATCTTGAATTGGGCGTTGTTGTCTTTGCACTCAAGATTTGGAGACATTATCTTTATGGGACCAAATGTGTGGTGTTCACGGACCACAAAAGTCTCCAACATGTCTTCGATCAAAAGAATCTTAACATGAGACAACGACGTTGGGTTGAATTACTTAACGACTATGATTGCGAAATTCGCTACCATCCTGGCAAAGCGAATGTTGTGGCTGACGCACTTAGTCGTAAAGAGCGTGTCAAACTCCAATGTGCGAGAGTTCGTACTGATCTTCAGGACCGCATTCTCCAGGCTCAACACACATCAGTCACCCAAGGTAACATGTACGATGAAATGTCTTGTGGTGCTGAAACTCAACTTGAAACCAAACCCGATGGTCTCCTTTATTTCCTTAATCGACTGTGGATTCCCGACCGTGATGATCTTCGTACTTTTCTCATGAACGAGGCTCATAAGTCTCGTTATTCTATTCATCCTGGAGCTGACAAGATGTACCAAGATCTTCGTTATTCTTATTGGTGGCCTGGTATGAAGAAAGACATTGCTCTTTTCGTTGCAAAATGCCTCACTTGTTCCAAGGTCAAGGCTGAACATCAACGACCATCTGGTATGCTTGAACAACCAGAGATTCCTGTCTGGAAATGGGAGAGCATAGCTATGGATTTCATCACCAAACTCCCTCGCACACCCAAAGGTTTTGATAGTATTTGGGTAATCGTCGATCGTTTGACCAAATCAGCTCACTTCCTACCTATTCGTGAGAAGTATTCTGTGGAAAGGTTGGCAAAGATGTACGTAAGTGAAATCGTATGTCGTCACGGTATACCTTTGGACATTATTTCTGATCGCGATGGTCGTTTCACCTCTCACTTTTGGGAGTCTCTACAAGATGCTTTGGGTACCAAGTTGAACCTGAGCACTGCTTATCACCCTCAAACGGATGGTCAGACTGAACGAACCATCCAGACACTTGAGGACATGCTCAGGGCATGTGTCATCGATTTTGGTGGCGCATGGGATTCTCATCTTCCTTTGGTTGAGTTTTCATACAACAACAGTTATCACGCCAGCATTAACATGGCTCCTTTTGAGGCACTCTATGGTCGGAAATGTCGTTCACCTGTCTGTTGGACTGAGGTTGGTGAAGCTCGTATTACTGGACCCGAACTAATCCAGGAAACCACAGACAAAATTCAGCTTATTCAGGATAATCTTCTCAAGGCTAGAAGTCGCCAAAAGAGTTATGCTGATAAACGTCGTAAACCCTTGGAATTTCAAGTTGGGGACCTTGTACTACTTAAGGTATCCCCTTGGAAAGGAGTTATTCGTTTCGGTAGAAAGGGAAAGCTAGCTCCTCGATACGTTGGCCCCTTCAAAATTCTTGACAGAGTTGGAAAAGTGGCTTACAAACTTGATCTTCCACCTGAGCTAAGCAATGTTCATCCGACCTTCCATGTTTCGAATCTCAAGAAATGCTTAGCAGATGAGAACCTTCATGTTCCTCTTGAGGATGTGCAAATCAATGAAAGCATGCACATTATCGAGAAACCCGTCGAGATTGTTGATACTGGAGTCAAGAAACTCAAGCGCAGTCGTATTCCGATCGTTAAGGTTCGTTGGGAATCTAAACGAGGCCCAGAGTTCACTTGGGAACGTAAAGACCAGATGAAGTCGAAGTATCCACATCTTTTCCCACCAGACTCTCCAACTCCAACTTCGGGACGAAGTTCCTAAAAGTAGGGGAGACTGTAACATTACGCATTTAAACTTGTACGTTACACGTTCGTCTTTAATAAAAACGTCAAGTTTCATCTTATATGTTCGCATTTATTATTTTTGTCGCATTATTGAAACCCTAATACTATATATATATAATATTATATATGTGTTGTGTTATAAATATATCAAAAAAAATAATTATGCCCTGGCCGGGGTTCGAACCCGCGCCAAAGCCCAAACCAACCCAACACACAACCAACTGGGCTAAGCCATCTTCTTGTAATAAACCCGGACACACTATAATTATATACGCGATTTAAAACCTTCACAGTTGACAAGGAAAGTCAACTGTGGGTTAGCGTGTGATTCAATCCATGGTATTAACTGATAATTGATCTATAATTGGCAAATTTATGTGATTACCGGCCCAGTGTGACTCGATTACACGTCAATTACAACCAATCGTTGACTAATTTTGAATTTCTACGCGCTTGACATTTAAACGAGGGTCAACTTTCCAATTAACCAAACCCACTGATCCTCAGTATAAATAGACCATCTACGATCCTTCACAACTCGCTCACATCTCTCTCTCAACCTCCAATTACTCTGAAACATCTCTGATAATTATCTCTCTACGCTGTTTGACTTTTTGCTTTGACCGAGCAATCAAACATAAAACAACACTGTGAGTTCTACTTTTTTGTGGGTTTTATTAGTCGGCGATCATACAACATAAACCCTAACTTTAATCGGGTTCATAATGTCTGATTTGTCCAATTGTTAAATCTAGGGTTCGTGATTTTTATTTGGGGATAAACTGAGATTCGCTTAATGTATTTATTTAAATTAAACCGGAGATCATCACAACCACTGGCCTAGGCCAAGTGGTTGTGACCAAGGGTTATAACCCAAGGCTCCCCGGTTCGAGTCCCGGCTACGGCCACACCTTTTTGTTTCTTTTCTTTTTTTTAAACAAACTAATATATATATATATATATTAAACCTTTTAATCTTATAAATTCATTTTTAAATATTAAAACTATTTTATAAATTCTAAAAAAATTACATTTGTTTAATCTGAGATAAAAGATTTATTTACAATTTTTATTTTTCTGAAATTCATTTATTTAATATTTATAATAATTAAATCAATTTTATACTATTATATTTATAAAAATCCATTTCTATATCAAAACAACCTTATTAAATTCTACAAAAATTATCCTGAGTTTTTATAAAGTTAAACTTTACTGAAATAATTTTTAATTCAGAAAAATCAATTATTTTATATTTTTAATCAATTTTTGTTAGATTTAATCGTAATTAAATCATAATAAATTCAATTTTCATTATTTTTGCACCAAAATTTTATATAATTTATTTTTATATATTTAGAACAGAAATATGATTTTTAAAATAGAAATTCTTTAATTTTAGTATTTTTGAATATTAAAGTTAATTGTTGGCAATTTGTAATAAATAGATTTAAAAATCTATTTTAAATGAAATAATTTTATAAAAATTATTTTTATACTCCAAACACTTTAATGTGTACATTCAAAATTCAAATTTTATAAAAAGACTTTCTTTTATTAATTATCAAATTTTCCTTTATTAATTAACATTTTAATTTAAATTCAACAATTGGATATCCCCAAATCGAAACCCTAGAATACACTTATAAGTTAATTAGACTTAGACTTATTATATATTACCTTATTATAGGGTGATATTTGGAATCATTTTGGGCAACACTATTATTTCATCTTTTCAACAAGTTTAACATTTGCTAAGGTGAGTTTTACATAGCCCCTTTTATTTATCACCATTTTGGGGTGAAACATGTTATAACATTATCATTGCAATTCAATCATCAATGTGTCTATGTGTTTTCTATGTTGCATTATGTCTTGAGCATGATTAGAGTAAGCACCATTCTAGCATAATCATTAACTCCGTACAAGCCGACGGTATACATTGATAGATCTATTGGACTGACAATCCCACCCGGATACGTGCCTCCTACAAAGGTTACGTGGGTGTTTGTTATCGCATAACATATTCAATTGGACCATGAGCGTATGGTATGTATCATATTATAACAGTCATTAGGGTTGATTATGCACTCGATTTATTTCTAGTATGTTCTCACATATGGGCTAGATTGACATGACACATGAATTGCACAACATTTTTATTCATTTTATTATCAAAAACCTATGTAATTCTCACCAACTTTTGTTGACCCAAAATACTTTCAAAATTAACATGTTTCAGGTAACAATGAAGCTGAGGCTTGAGTTAGCATGAGGATTTAACATGAAGTTTTATTTGAAGTATTGAAGTTTTGTTATTTGATTTCATGTATTGAATTCTTAGACATCATTTTACATTTGGATATTATGTTTGAATAAATTATTTAAAATCTATATTATACCATGTGCTACTGAAACAATCATCAATACGTGGCACCCCGATGTTTCCGCCATCGGTTGGGGTGTTACACATGGTATCCAGTCTTCAAGGTGGACTTAAGCACCTGAACGGGAAGTTGAAATTTTGAATGATGTTCGTCGACTGCACCCAACACACACTACAATTATTCACAATTTTATACATACAACACACCTTCATCGTTGCCCGTACTGTTCTTCTTGATCTTGATCTTCACACTTGCTTTTGACAAAGGTCTGGCTGACCTGAAGTTCCTTTGCAACCTGGTAAAAAGGAACTAAGTTGCAGATATAAAAATCCATCACATCACGATTATACTCTTTATGTATGAATAGTGACCCTCTAAGTGTGGTATGCTCAAAGATTTAAGTTAAAAATATTTTGTAAGGATTTATTTATAGATTAATGAAACAACTTTTCAGTTGTTATCCGAGAGATAGCGGTCAACGATGAAGACAGCCTGAAAGTGGATACCATGGATCAGAGAGATTCAAGCTAATTAAACTCATATCTCAAGCCGGTGCAAGTTATGTTGTAGCATCTTTGATCATCTTCTTGTAATTACTTGACAGATATCTCTCTGAGATGATAGCTTCTCTTCAGATTCTGAAAGTGGATACCATGGATCAGAGAGATTCAAGCTAATTAAACTCATAGGTAAGAACATTGTGGATGAGGATTGTTTATCTTCCATTGATTTCAAGTATGTTGCCAAATAACTGTTCAATTTCAGCTTTTGTTTAACTATTTTAGCAACTTCCATAAAGAAGTTATCAATCTCACTTCTCACTGTCCATGTTTACCTTCAACGTCCAACGGTAATGAGTAACCTAGTAACCTCTACAATGATGTGATTTGTTTTTAAATAAGGAGGTATATGTACAATGAACTTTTTACGCTAAATAAAACCGATTAATGGCAGGTTTGCCAGAGGGTCACTATTCATACACACAACTTTTTGCTCTAGTGGTGTGCTCTACCTTTTTGACAAACACCTGGCTAACCTGTCCAGTTATCAATCTCATTGGCAATCATCCGGTGCAAGTTATGTTGAAGCTCATATGTTATTATCTCTTCTCTTATGCTCTCATATCATGGATCAGAGAGATTTAAGCTAATTAAACTCATATCTCAAGTTGGTCTAACAACTGAATTTGACTTGCTTGCATAGGAATCTTGTACAAAATCATTCTCACATGAATATCCTTTGATGAATGTATTAGGGGTTGGAAACTCTGAAGACCAATGACCCTCTAGCAAACCTCCGTTAAGGGTCTTCAGAGTTTCCATGGGAAGGTAAACATATATAACATTCTCTTCTTCTTCCCTTACAAATCACTTTGCCATTAATACAAATCACATTTGTGCATGACATTACATTCTGCATGTGTCATTTCATAACTTGCACCGGCTTGAGATATGAGTTTAATTAGCTTAAATCTCTCTGATCCATTGTATCCACTTTCAACTAAAACTGTAATGATCGCTACTGTTGATTGGTATATAGAGAGCAAACCGACGATCATTCAAAATTTAAAGTTACCGCTAACCTCTGCTGCGCCATCATCGTTGACAGATATCTCTCTGAGATGATAGCTTCTCTTCAGATTCTGATTGCACCGGTGGAATTGGAATTGGAATTGGAATTAATGAGACAACTTTTCAGTTGTTATCCGAGAGATAGCGGTCAACGATGAAGACAGCCTGAAAACAACCGGATATCATGGATCAGAGAGATTCAAGCTAACTAAACTCATATCTCAAGCCGGTGCAAGTTATGTTGTAACATCTTTGATCATCTTCTTTGTAATTACTTTTTATTGTTTCGGGTTCCCTTCCATCGTTTGACAGATATCTCTCTGAGATGATAAAGGTAGATCATAGAAAGTTGAACTCAATAAAACAAAGATGAAACCGATTAATGTTCTTTATATATGAATAGTGACCCTCTTGCAATATTTGTAATTACTTTCTATTGTTTAGCGCTGATCCGATTGTTAAAAGTATCAAGACTATGAAATTAGTAAAACAACTGAATTTTACTTGCTTGCATGAAAAGTTCAATTTCAGTTCAAACTTTTCAAACACCTGCAACATCTCAAGAGTCGAGGTCCTCTGAAAAAGACATCGTACAATGAACTTTTCATGCAAGCAAGTAAAATTCAGTTGGTATTAATGGCAAGATATGTGGCTTTAGTCCTTTACGCAGGATATTCATGTGAGAATGATTTCGTTACTATAATGATCAGAAACATTCCAAATAACTGTAATTGATTTCCACGATCTACCTTGACTGTTACAACATAACTTGCACCGGCTTGAGATATGAGTTTAATTAGCTTGAATCTCTCTGATCCATGGTATCCACTTTCAGGTTGTCTTCATCGTTGACCGCTATCTCTCGGATAACAACTGAAAAGTAATTACAAGAAGATGATGTCAAGTTTAAGTCATTGACATTTAATTTTTTTTTTAACTTTTTATAATTATTAAATTAAAAAAAAAAAAACAACTCAAAACACCAAAAAACTACCAAAATAAATTACCACCCAGAAGCGCCTCGCTTAGGCCTAAGCGAGGCGCCTGGGTGCTGAAGTCGAGGAGGTCAGTACGAGGGTCAGACCTCCTCGACTTCAGCACCCAGGCGCCTAGCTTAGGCCTAAGCGAGGCGCTTCTGGGGGGTTTAAATAGAAGCTGGGGGTTTAAATATCACCACCCTAAATTAATTATAATAGTTTTATATTCATATTTCATTTTATTTTACTAACATTTTTAATTTTTACTTATATTTTAGCTTTTGTAAGTTTCTTCAATTCAATTTAAAAAATATGTATGATTCAAAAAAATTTATTTGCTAGATTTATATTATAAATATACTTGATTTACATCATTACATATATGGTGAATGGGAATTGTATGGTACTTTGCCTAGCCTCGTCTAATCTCATATTACCAAGTTAAATTGGCATGGAAATGAGTTCTTGCTGCTCGTTAAGAAGTAACCGAGCATGGCAAAAAAATCAAACAGCCAGGGGGTGGCGATGGTGTTTCCACGCGACAACGGTTTCCGTGCCCCCTTTCCAAAGAATGCCCCGCCCCCTATTGATTACTATACATTATGCAATAAATTAAATATAATAAATATATATATTGACCCTCTAATTAAAATTTTCTGGTTCCGCCACTGACCATCTTCCTCATCCCCGGTCGTCTTTTTTTACGTTAAATGCACGTCACCTAGACAAAAACACCCTTCATCATTGTTATCCACTTCACGCCCTCCTTAACCCCATGGTAGTGCTCCCTACGACGGTGTTTGACGCCCACTTCAAGGCCAAGTCACCGGGGCATTACCCAGTTACACATGGTTTAATTGTTCGATATGAATATAATTTAAACGGTTTTTAACTGATATAAAATAGTCATGCGTATATTTAAGAATAAGCTACTTGTTGCCAACCATAAAATAAAGTCTTTTTGCATATTATTGGGTTGATTGTGGTGCTAAATGGCCAGTGATATTATTCCTTGACAGCTTCCTTGTATGGTGGTACAACACGTTAAAAAAATTGTGATTGGGTGCTAGCATTGGTACTCCGTTCATAAAATTCACTTTTAATTAGCCGAGTCAACGTTTACTTTGATTTTTGTTAATCAACGATCGGAAAGTACGGGTTACCCGTTGACTATAGAGCCATATCCAATTATTAAACTCATTCAACCTTCAAAAGCAATATATGCAGGGTTAATTAAGAAGTAACCATACACTTATATTAGTTGATTATTTTTTTTTTATTATTTTTTTTTTGTTTTAATCATTGTTCCATTTCAACAAAAGAGGCAAATTACATAAGAATAGCAGGTAGGCGGGCAACAAGCTGCGCCGCCACCCCCTTCTGGATAGAGAATCCTAATCTAGAGAAAACAAATCCTCGCCCATGGGGAGTCGAGAAATTGCTGTGGACCATCCGCTGGACTCTCGTCAGAAATCTGATCGCTTCCGGGGCCAATGAGCCAAAAGTGTCAAAGGCCAAAGGGACAAAAGCATGTTGGTTATCCTCGCACGCTTTAGCATGCTTTGCCACCTTGTTCGACTCTGCTCTAATTACCGCTTGCCCCGCCACGAACCCACTCTCCCTGAATCCCGCTAAAGGAGACACACCCGTAAGGTCCACGCATGCGTGTTTCCCACCTTCCCAGCCAAACACTAGCAGGTCAGCCGGACGTAAAGTGGACCTCCCTTCTGCCGGGTCTGTAAGAAAGTTAACTGGGGCCTCTTTCTTGGCCGAGATCCCTGCTCGTCTAAGAATATCCATTAAAACGTCCCGAACGAAATCGTGCCTGTACTTAAACCCCGGTAACTCTCTACAATGGAGGGCATGCTCCCCATATTTATCCAAACACGCTTTACGGCAGACCGGACATGTTTATAGAATTGTAAGGCAATAATGACTTGCATCATGTACGATTATCATATCGCCAACTCAAAATACAAGCACTCATGGGGTTTCATCACATCTTGATTAAATAATATAAAAAAAGCATACAGTAATTAATTATTGTGATTACTTAATTACAGTATTACACAACAGGTCATTCACTTTTTTCCCGTTTATACTACTCAGTTTAGACCATGTGTAGTGAAGGATTTTATATATAAAGCCCCCTTTCTGATTGGTCCACGTGGCTGCTGAGTCAGTATGGAAAGATAAAGTGAAAAAATGGTGTAGTTGTGGGGCTTTATTTATAAAGCCCTATTAATATTTTATTTTATCTTTTAAATTAATAAAATAATAATAGAGAGAGAGTATGATGTGGCAGGCTATGATTGGGTGGGGATATATACTAACCGGCACTATATGTCTCACGCCCAAACCATTTTTGCAAATATAAAGCCCCTATGTAATGTTGTTTGGGGCTTTATTTTATAAAAATGGTGCCCAATAGAGCCCCACTACGGTAGGTCTTAAAATTTAGTTAAATGGCTAATCCTTTTAAGTGTGAACCTAATTGTAACTGAGTCCAGCCATGAGATACATATAATTCGCAGATTTCTTAAGTTTGTTCATTGTTGTATGTGGCTTATATAGAGAAGTAAATTTATTTTGCCTTTATAAGGGGGACATGGCGTCACCGAAAACGGTCACGGGTACCTCACTACCAGCACAGTAACACCGTCGCTACCAGTGTTGGTATGGGTCCTGTAAACCGTTTCCTGGTTCTTCTAACGGACGGGTAGACTGCTTCCTTTTTTTATTTAAAATAATAATTTTATAATAATTTTAACCGTTTATATTGTTTCATTATATTGACTGTTTGTTTAATATTGTTTTAAAGCATAAAAAATACATTAAAATCTAATTAAATAAAAAAACATAAATAAGAACATTTCATTAAAACATAAAATTAAAACATATTAATATTAAACATAAAATAAAAATACATTAAAACAAAGAAAAATAAACTTAAGGTTAGCGCAACAATTGTCATGCCTCGACATGGTCGAAAATGTTGTCGTGTCGAGCCTCATAGTCCATATGAGTGAAGTCGATAACCAACTCGTGATCGAGGTCCGGATCATCCCTCATCGTGTGCTCGTAAAGGGTGGTCCGCCTCTCACACTTAATGTTGAGATCGGCCCACTTCACCTGGATGTCAGGGTCCTGTCGTTGGTGCCAACATGTTGGTTGAAGTCGCTCAACACGCGGGCCCAGAACCCCTCCGGGGGGTAGGCCGAGCCCTCGTCCCTCGGGAGTTGTTGTATAGCCGGGTCGTTTGTGGCGTCTTTGTAGCACACCACTAACGTCATCTTTTGTTCCTCGGTCCAGGGATTCATCTTTGTAGGTGTTTGTTTTTTTAAACCGTGTTAAAGTGTGAATTTTCAACCCCACTGTTTCATCTATTTATATCCAAATTTTTGAACGGTTGCACTGCTAAAATTAAAGTTTACTGATCGTTTAGGTGAGTTCAATTCAATTCAATTGACGGTTTCCAAGAATTCACAAATTAATTTTGCTGATCGTTTTGTTGATGGTTGTAATAGTATGAAATTAAATATTAATAATCGGTTTAAAAAATTTAAACCGTGTGAAATTTAAAAAACAAAAAAAGTTTGGATATTTAAATGAAAATAAATAAAAGAATCAGTGGAATGTTGCTTTCAAAAAGGTGTTTCAGTGAAGTAATTAGTGAAATGATGTGACAAGACATAATTGGTTAAAATTAGTGAAAGAAAAATGTCTTACTACAAGCACCCTCCCCCCTAAAAATGCTTGTTATCTTATAAATTATTTCTACGTTGAGCCGCTCGTGAGCTACTTAAGCTCGGCTCGTTAAAAATTTAAATTCATACGAGCTTAAACGAGCTCGTGCACACTAACGAGCCGAAACGAGTTTTTAGTATATTATTATATTAAAATATATTTATATAGCAGTTTAGTACTATAAAATTATGAAAAAACGAGTTATCATATGTACACGCACACTAGGTTAGAACCTAGTGTATTACACGGGGGAATAAATGTAATTTTATATGCTCGGTAATAAAAAAAGATATATTTAAAAAAAATTGTCACTATATGGGCTGAATAAACCTGTAATTTTATATGCTCACTTTCTTTAACAATCTTCCACGCAGCTAAATGGTTAAAAGCGCTCCTCTTTTTTTGTGATAATCATCTAGCGCCCTTGTCATGACATCCACAATGGTACAATTGCTTTTCTTAACCCGCTCCTATAAAACTAAAAAACAAATATATTTAAAAATCGTATAATGGTATTATAAAAATATTCAAAATGATAACGTAAAAAATAATACCGCTTCAATGTAATAGTCGTTGAACGTATTTAATTTTGTCAACATTTCAAACCATTTTGAATTAACTTGATGGATGGTGCGAGTTGAACCACCCACCTGTTCGTTGAAGTGCTTTAACACGCCCTTCCATAAACTTGTTTTGGTTTGCTCGTTTCCTTTCACTCGATCGACCGAAACATGTACGTATGCTTTCGCCAAAGAAACTTTTTCATCCTGACTCCAATCAACTCGATCAGCGCGACCACTCATTTCCCCTTTTTTTCTATCCCTTTGGGTCTTCTCGAACCTCAACATCTTCTTTATCCTGCGACTCATCTTCTTGATCTTCATGAAATTGGGTTTCAGGAACAGGATCATCATTATCATTAAGGTATTCATAAACGGGTAGTGGGTGTTCGCAATGAGGTGTTTTGACTTTGATGTGGCTCCCTATACGTCTCAAATGCATCGAAAGATGCCATAACATCTTGTGAAAAGTCGAGTCGAGCGGGTGGTGCCATCGGCACGCTAGGATGAGAAAAATGTTGCGTTGTCTATGTTGGGCTATAAAAATTGGTTAGGGTTGTGTTTGTAAGAATATATTTAAATATTCGAAACAGATTTTCTAAAATCCCTAAATTATAACACTAATGGGATTAGGGTTCCCGCATTCAATTGTTCACGGATTAACATTTTTTGAAAAGTTCTTCTCAAATAGGTTTTCGGATTCAGGTTCATGAACCAAAAGTTCTCGGTTTTCTATTTTCGAGAACCCAAACCAAAACCGAGAAGGTGAGAACCATTACTAAATTCGGAAACCATTACTGAATCCGATAACTGTCAAGAATTTGATAACTAACTTGTTTTTTCGAGAACCTAACTTATATCAAGAACTAGGAACAAGGGCGAGAACTAGTTATTTTCTCGAGAACCTCCTTGTTGTTTCCGGGAACTAATTGTTTTTTTCTAAAAACCTAATTTCTACCGAGAACTCAATTTTTATCAAAAACTATGACAAGTTCGAGAACTAACCATTTCTCGAGAACTTCCTTGTCTACGAGAACTAAATATTTTTCTCGAGAACCTCTTTTCTCAGAAACTAAACCTACTTTTCCGAGAACTGTAACCTAAAATTCTATAGTGGTTTGCTATTAATTAGTTTATTAGTTTTTGAAAAACCTTAACTAATATGTTTTCAAAACCTAAATCAATAAACATTTTGCTTCATTTTGATAGCACTTAAAAAGACCTACTTCTACCCAAAGGTGATGTGTTACCTTAACACAGTTATCCAAGTCTAAATAAGCATACCATATTAGTTTTGCGTAATTAACAAGAATGTCTCACTTCTGTCCAAAGATGATATGTTACATTCATGTCTTGCAGAACTAAATTGTGCCTAATAAATTAAGTGTCCCACTTCTGCCCAAAGGTGATGTGCTATTATTTTAAGTATAACTTTTATTTAATCTATTATATTTTGGTGTTTATAATAGATGTTATCACATCTTCATCAAAACAATGATCCTCACATATTAATAATCCTTCATTAATATAATGATCCTAATTTTGTATGCCTTACTTGAATATCCCATAACATAAATCACTCTAAAGTTCTTCTAAAAGGTTATATCTCAAACTAACTAATCCACTCTTATTCCAAAACCTACTATGATTTGCTCTTATTGAGTCTTGATTATCCCTTATGACATTACACTCCTGTTAATTTTCTAGCAAACTAAAATTTATTTTTATTAAGAAGTGGGATAAGTCAAATATAATGTCACTTATGGTAATCAAGAACTCGAATTAATGATTGTTATTAGGGAAGCAGTTAAAGATTCTGAAATTCCTAAGACTAATTTTGTTTTATATGGAAGAATCAAAATAACTATTAAATAAGCATGCAATAAATCCAACTCAAATAAAAGGTTAAGTGGCATTCGTGAATACATCATAATATTGAAAACATGGCCTGTTAAACTAAGGGCTTATTCATGGAATCAATAATGATTTTCAGTGCGTTATACAATAACTTTTCCATTAGTACGATTAGATGCCTTATGAATAAATTACAACACTCAGAAGTACCAAAGGAAAATGAGTGTATTTATAGCAACATATGTATAGGAACAGAAACGCCTAAAACTGAAAAATCAGATGTTATTCACCTTACTACCACTAAAACTTAAAAGTGGAAGATAACTTACAATATAGAGGATAATTTTAAAGTCCGGAAACAAAATACAAGTACTGCTTCCAGCTCTAAGTTCTCCAAGCGGATGTCTCGCTACAAAACTATGCCATTAGACTATGCACAAGCAATGAGACAATCCATAAACCAAGGGAACAGCTGGCTAAGTTAAGTAGTAGAATATCAATGATATTTGATTCCACAAATATAAATATTCCAATTAACACATGATTGTTGAGTTAAGTTCTATTCGTTTCCTTACCCGATTTCAACAAATACTTAAGATGAGAGTAAGTGGAGAATTTAATGTTACGGTTGAAAGAACCATTAATAACTGATCTTTCTATTAGGCTTTATGATGCCTTACAATATTCTAGAGATTACTCAGAATTTTAGTATCAATGCAAAAGTCAAATTTTGACAGTTATAAGTTTTTATGACCAAAACAAAGTCACTATTAACTTAAACTCTCATATTATTTGTTGTCATTATCTGAACAGAAACCTTATAAAATAAAACAAGATAATACATACATTTTCACAATTTTGTTATCATGAAAATAAACATTTAACAAAGCATAATGAGACATATGCACTTCATCCATTGAGACCAAATGTTTTTCATGAGCAATCATTAATAGGTTAATGAAGGATGGTTTGTTATCAAATCTCATTCTTAGTGACTTTAAAACATGTGTTGAATGCCTTAAACTTTAAAATGGCAGAAGAAATAAATGGGTTTCCATCACATGATATAATTAATTGACTGTGACATCCAGGAACCAAGCACACATTATTAAGCTGGCTTTACTGTTTACTTACTGAATTTCGGGACTAAATTCTTTTCAACTTGGGGATGATGTGATACCCCGCAATTTCAGGTTCTCACTTTAACTAAACTCTAGTTACATTCTTTGCATTCTACTTAACTAGGGTTAGCTAGATAGGTCACACGTTGCACATTTATAGGTTAATAACTGCATGAAGTGGTAATTCGGGGAATTACCAGACTATATACATGAATAGTGAACCTCGGACGTTGGTGAATGGTGAAATTAGATAATTGTGAATTAATTGATTGAGATTGATTGCGATTACGTGCTTCTAGGAAACTCTATGAAACTATGTGCAAACTATATGTGATTACGTGAACTTAAAACGTTAATAAAAATCGTAATAGGTGGACCATTAGGATGGTTGGGGTCTTAACACATGGGGTTACACTTATTAGGGTCCAAAATAGCGAAAACATCGAAGAAAACACGCGGTACAACAGAGCGGGCCGGAGAGGAATGAGCGGCTGCTCACTCCCTCCCTTCGAGCGGCCGCTCGCGGGGCCCTGACGCCACTAAACCAACTTAACTCACTATTTAAGCAATCTTAAGCCTCTTGTATCACCTAAACTCAACCCTAATCGCCCCCTACTTCCTAGTTACGAAAATATTAACCCCAAACACCTGGTAAGGCTCAAGAACATCGATCGGGAAGCTTGGAGAGCAATCGGTTGATAGTTTTGAAGTGCTTGCGGTATAATATTCAATCCCTTGTGTTTTAATCTTCTTTAATATGTTATTAGAACATCATAACTAAGTTTTTCTAGGTCTGAAACGTTTTCATAAAGATTAAAACTTGAGGTTTATAAAGATTGAATGGGTTAAACATAATCTTATGTGATTAGTAATGGATAGGTTGCATGATATGCATGTTTATGATGTTTTAGACCTTTAGGGTTTATGGTTTTGCATGTATTATGAAAGGTTATGATCATGTTAGGCCCTATGAAGGTTTTATGATGGTTTTTGAGTATCGTTGATTGATTATATGCATACGTGAGTAGTCTTAATAAGAGTTTATGCATGATTAAAATTTGGACAGAATGATTGGGTCGACTTGTAGGGTCTGTTACGTGACTTAAACATGTTAGTTTTGATGATTTCTTTATATGGTTGTATTATACATGGTCTTAGATTTTGATAATGGGCAAAATCATCTGATTTGGACGTTGTTTGATAAGTTTTTGGAATTTTCTTTGATTAAAGGTCATAACTGATTTTCGGATTAATAAACTAGGTCCACTTTAAACAATCATAACTCGAGCTTTACAAAAAAAATAAGTTATGAAATTTGGACAGTAGGTCAACATTGGAATAACTTGGCTTTTTCAAGTGGATTCATCCCGTTTAGATGAATACACGATTTTTGGGAATTTTTCTACTAATATGATCTGTTGTGTGTATTTTCTGGACATAGATGTGTTGCGTGATTTTTCATAATTTTTGTGCAAGGTTTTATCACAAACTAAAAATATAAACTTGTCCAGTAGATCCTCTGAAAATATAGTAAAATTTTGGGAGTCTAGTTCACTGGATAAGTATTTTTAATAAATTAGTTTTCACGACGCATAATCTGTCCTAAAAACACAGATTGTGTAATGTGCGTTTATGTGACTATTTGGAGTCTTATATGGTATGTATTTGGCATTAACTTGAATGAACACTTATATGAGAGGTATATGAAGTGTAAAACGAATGATAATCAACATGATTCACCAACGGATCCGTAAGGTTTACTTGCGCATGTAGAATAAGTAGGTGTCACTTACACGGTTTTGAACTTTTAAACGTCTTGGACAAACGGGTTATATGGTGTAATGATATTACACATATACTCACTTAGTGACACATGTAATAGGGAGTCGGTAGCTCACCCTACGTTGGAAGTTTGGATTAATTCTTGCATACTAAGGTGAGTTTCACTACTTTTTCTCAAAAGCATGCGTCTCGGGTTGGAGACAACTTTGGTAAACGTCTTCTAGTCCGGTTTGGGACTACTTAGGTTATGACTCCTTGTGTGAGTCTAACAATGACTCCTTGTGTGGGTCCGACATGACTCCTTGTGTGGGTCGGGTATTACGATTCCTTGTGTGGATCACGCTTTTATCAATTTAAAACTTTAACGATCCTTTGTGAACTAAACACACTCTATCACTTAAAGTCCTTACTTATTACTGGGTTAATCGCTGGAGGCGAACGGGGTATTAGTTGATAGCGCTATTAAGTTGTGCAGCAACCTCATGCTTGTGGTGCTGGGAGCACGGGCATGAACTTCTGACCACATCTTTTCTACTAGTGTTGATAGACACTAGTACTAAGGCAGTTTAACGTATGTTAACACATTACTAGAGGTTCCCAATAATCACATGTTTAGTTACAATGAGTGGGCTAGCTACCCCAGACACGCTTAAACTGATGACACTTGAACATTTGGGTTTTTGGCTACTTTATACTTGTTATCCAAACTGTGAACTCACCGACTTTATGTTGACACACGCTAGCATGCTTTTGCAGGTAACTAGGTATGGAGCACGAGTAGGGTATGCATCATGTAGTGTCATTGGGAAATGAACACTTAAACTGATTTTTGAATATTTAACTATTTACTTTTGGTTTTGGGCGCGGTGTTTTGCGCATACTATTACTTAACTGTTTGTTTTTCTATTTTCGCTTCCGCTATTACTTAATTGGTTTGGTTAACTTTTAAACTTGGTTTTTCAATAACGAACTAAATGGTTTGGGCATTTAGAGTCGTTCATGTGACTTATGGCTATGGGATCCTGGTTTGTCATGCGCCTCGCGGTATAAACCCCGCAATGGAAATTCGAGGGTGTGACATTGACATTAGTGGAGCTTAGAAAAATATCGATTTGTATCTAATCTTTCATACGGACCTAAGTCTTCAAGAAATCAATTCATATACTTAAAAGGCTTCCTTCTAATAATGTCCTTGAATTTTTTTATGGAATCTGGACAATAGGGAAATCAAGTCTAAAATATATGAAATATAACTATTCACATGCATCGCCAAAACTTGTCATATGGAGTTCCGAGAGACTTAAAAGATCAGTGGGAGTATTAAGTGTCCTAATTATAACTTGCAAAAGTTGCAAGAGGTGGAGAGTGACAATTTTGATCTTATCTCAAATTACACCTCTTGTATATGACACTGCTCTATCACAACTTGTCTACTTAGAATATAATGATACTCCTAATAAAGTTTCATTAATGCCTAACTATAGGAAAAACTTAAATTTCTTACCAAAACTAAAGTAAGAGAAACTAACATAAACAGCGTTGTCTTGTTTCTCTATTAGTATCTATTGGTCTTCAAATCTTAACCACTATGGTCTATGCATGCTAAGTTTCTAAAGATTTTTAAGTTTAGTAGGAGTAGTAAAAGTCCTTAGACTATATGGTGTGGTCACCATTTCCCCCAACTCCCCCAAGTGCCACATCATTTCCGCCATTTTCTCCCCTAAAGTTTGGAAATGGTATTCCCTCAACCCCCGTTCATTTTTTATTACATAAAGTTTGATTAAAAAAAAAAATAGGCCAATGAAATCACTCGATGCCATCGGTGACTAGTCCCCGAGTTCCCCGAAAATTACTCGGGGGGGGGGGTGTGTTCCTATTTGGTGCCGAGGCCAAGTCATTAGGGCTGGTAATTTCAGACACGAACACGAATACCCGACACGAACCTACACGATTTTAACAGGTACAGGTATGGCCTTAACAGGTTTCGTGTCCTAAACAGGTAGACACGAAATATACCTGTTAATTTTCATGTCTAAACAGGTTAAATACTTGTTTACCTGTTAGTACCCGTTAAGACATATTAAGAATTTTTTTTTTTAAAAAAATATAGGTTGTGGGGGTAGAGTATTAGAGTTATACGTTTTTATAGATGGAATTCTACCTTTTTAATGCTTGATGATACCCATTTAACGTGTCGGATTTGAAAAACATGTTCGTGTATTATTGTATTAACCTAGTATAAACATGTATTATCGTTTCTTATCGTGTAAACTTGGTATAAACTGATATTATCGTGTCTTATCGTGTCTAATCGTGTAAACCAGGTATAAACAGATTCGTGTTCAGGTTTAGAAAAATGTACATGATAAGTTATCGTGTCGTGTTCGGGTATACATGTTTTGTGTTCGTGTTTTAACAGGTTCGTGTCTTAACAGGTCGGGTATACACGATTTGCCAGCCTACAAGTCATCTTCCCGACCCACCTCCCCGAGTGCACACCGTTTAGTCTTATCATGACTTGCTATTAGGGCTGCAAACGAACCGAACGAACACGAACAAGGCCTTGTTCGTGTTCGTTTGTTAAGAAAATTATGTGTTCACGAACAGTTCATGAACACTTACCGAACGAGATTTTCTGTTCGTGTTCGTTTGTTAAGAAAACACTCATGTTCGTGTTCGTTTGTTAATTTTGTTCATGAACGCACACGAACACAAACGGACATTAATGAACACAAACGAACACAAAGAAGTGTTCATGAACGGAAACAAACACAAACGAACATATATTAACTTTTGAATAACATTGAATTTACATACATTAAGACATTAGTTAGCTGACCCCCCCAAAATATAACCTAATTGTCCAAACATACTTAGTACTCGAGAAAGGCGTTGGGTAAAATAAATAAAAATAAAATAATATAAAAGTATAAAAAATTAAAAACCTTAATAAACTATCGAACACAAACGAACATAAACGAACACGTTACCGAATATTCACGAACATAAACGAATGAACGCGATCTCTGTTCATGTTCGTTCCTTTATTAAACGAACGAACACAAAGAGACTTCCCGCCGAACGATTCATGAACTGTTCGCTGAAAATTCAGTTCGTTTGTAGCCCTACTTGCTAGAAAATACCGTAATGTATAATACCATTTTTTTTTTGAAAGATATAAAATACTAATTATTAATTAATTTTTTAATAAAAATTAGTAAATCTCACCCCGCGTAATTTTCCCTAAAACAAACACGTACCATTTTCAAATTTCAGTATTCCCGCACACACTACTTGCCATGTCATCGATCCGTGTGACCCATAACAATATCCTGACCGTTCATTATCCACCATCAACGGCTACAATACTTTCCATTATCCTACCCACTACCTCACTTCCCCACCACCCCACTATACATAGACCAAACCCTATCCCCCTTATTCATTCATTCATTCATTCCCTCTCAATAACCATCAGGTAACCCTAAATATAATTTTGTTTAAATATAATTTTCTTTTATGGTTGTGATTAATAATAAGCATTGATTTCTTATTATTACAGGTAATTTAAAGAAACTTGAAGATGTCAGGACGAGGTAAGGGAGGAAAGGGATTGGGCAAAGGTGGAGCAAAACGACACCGTAAGGTTCTCCGTGACAACATCCAAGGAATCACAAAGCCCGCTATCCGTAGATTGGCTCGTAGAGGTGGAGTCAAGCGTATCAGTGGGTTGATCTATGAAGAGACACGTGGCGTGTTGAAGATCTTTCTAGAGAATGTTATTCGTGATGCGGTTACCTACACTGAACACGCTCGTCGTAAAACTGTCACTGCTATGGACGTTGTTTATGCTCTTAAACGACAAGGCCGTACCCTTTACGGGTTCGGTGGTTAGGGTTTTGAGGTTGGGAAGGAAATGGGTCAGGTTCAATCGGGTCAAAAGTAGGGTAGTGGTAGGTCTTGTTGTTAGGTTAGTTGTTACTGGCTTAATGCTTGTTAAGCTAAATATTGTGTTTATGTTTTCTATGAAGAAGTAATGAAGTGATATTTGTTGTTTATGATTTTCAATTTTTTAACTTTTATTATGATTGTGTATTAGTTTTATATTCATGTATGATATATCTCCCTAATTGTTTGGTTGAATTATTTATACATTTATTTACAAAAATTATAGGGTTATAGGGTTGTGAGTATTTGAAAATTTTACACCGTCTCCAGGGGTGTTTTTGGGCAAAATAGGGCTTGGACGTGTTTTTTTTTCGCGCTGCTAATTGACCAATGAAATAAAAGGAAAGTGGTGGACGGGCGTGAATATTCACGCTCCACTACGTTAGGTGTTAGTATTTACATATCTAGGCTGTGTTGTTTCTATTTGTTTTGGTAGCTTACTAGCTTTGTTCTACTATGGTTGTTTATGTCTACAGGGTAGATTGTCCTTTGTTATCTGTTTGTATACTATCCACCACAAGTTCACAACCAAGTGATGGAACCGATTTGAATATTTGATTAACACTGACCCTGCAACATGTAACATTTAAAAAATAATATGGCATCTTAATAACAACATTGAAAGAAACATGAATGCAATTTTAGACATGTTCACCAAATGACAAAGGAGAAGTATAATAACAGAGACATCTCTCTTGTTTTTTTTCTTGCAAATTTAACTTCAAACCAATAATTTAATTAGCAGTAGCATCACACTTACGCCACCATAATTCAAATAATAATTACCTTACTAAACAATCTCATCTATACCCCTATTTAACTGCTGTTTTCCACCATTTGATCATCATCAACTCTCAAACTTTCAACACAATCTGCCCTGTGATTAAAATGGCTTTCGCTAAACATCACATTGTTCTATTCACTCTACTAGCTCTTGCAGCCATAATAACATCAACACAAGCTGCTGCACCAAAGTCAGACCTTTTTCGTGAATATATCGGGGCGGAATTCAACAATGTCAAATTTTCAGACGTACCCATCAACCCAAACGTCGAATTCCACTACATACTCGCCTTTGCAATCGACTACACCACGTCGTCCTCTTCATCCCCGACCAATGGAAAGTTCAATGTGTTCTGGGACACCGATAATCTCAGCCCGTCTCAAGTCTCTTCTATCAAGAACCAACATTCTAATGTCAAAGTAGCTTTGAGTTTAGGTGGTGACAGTGTGAATGGAGGAAGCTGTTACTTTAGCCCTTCTTCAGTTGATTCATGGGTTTCTAACGCGGTTTCTTCGCTCACCAACATCATCCAAGAGTATCATCTAGATGGGATTGATATCGACTACGAGCATTTTCACGCAGATCCTGAAACTTTTGCAGAGTGCATTGGGAAGCTTATAACCACTCTCAAACACAACGGAGTCATATCATTCGCATCTATAGCTCCATATGATGATGATGAAGTTCAAAGCCATTATTTGGCTCTTTGGAAGAGTTACGGTCACATCATAGACTATGTCAACTTCCAGTTTTATGCATATGATCAGGGAACCACTGTTTCTCAGTTTATGAACTATTTTCAGACACAAAGCTCGAATTACGGAGGTGGTAGTATCTTGGCTAGCTTCATTAGTGATGGAAGTGGAGGGTTAGCGCCACAGAACGGGTTTTTTACTGCGTGTAGCAGGCTTAGAAACCAAGGGAAGCTTGGTGGGATCTTTGTATGGTCTGCAGATGATTCAAAGGCTTTGGGTTTCCGCTACGAGAAGCAGTCACAAGCTTTGCTGGCTGCCCATCCTTAGTATATAACTATATATATATATATATATATATATTTTGTATTGTACTTGTGTTTCGTTGTGGTTGTCTGTATTGTATAGTGTGAAAGGTTGTGTGTACAAATGATTATTGTCTACTAGTAAAGTGCTTACAAATCTTTGTGATCATATTTTAACTGTTTAAGTAAAGTTTATATATTATATATGGTCACAAAGACAGACAGAAGTATGCCAGAATATAGATTTTTTTCTTTATTGTCTGTAATTAATTGACACACATGTCAAACAAATGATCAGAAATGAAATGACCATACATACTGTCTAAAAAATGAGTAGATATGAAAAACTTAAACCATCCTTTTGTGACAAAAATAAAATGGTTTGTGGTGAATAGATGAATCTTCAGGTATTTGGATAGGTAACAAATTAAAATTCTAGTTTTCATGCCTCCTCTTCACTTTCTGGGTCAATCCGATGTATTTCTGTTTTCAAAATTATCCATCTTCTTCATCGTTTTAGCTGTAATACGGTTTGCTGTTTACAAGTAAACTCACCAATGCTATGAGTTTAGAAGACTCAAATTCTTTGGTCTTTTTTGTTCATCTCTTGAGCATTAGGCTAACCTTTTTTTTTTTTTTTTTGGGGGGGGGGGGGGGTGGCGAGAGTCATGGGCCCTTACAATGGAGGGGGCAGGACTCAATATGTATAAAATTTTCGGACTACACGATTGAGCAAAGAGTGCGCGCACGCAGGGGGGGGGGGGGGAGGCTTAAATTCTGTCCCCGGAGAGAAGGTAAGATTAGAGGCATATTCTGCAGCATGACCAATATATCCTTTTTGTGCCCATTGTTTCTTTTTTTTTTCTTCTATACAAATACGTAATAAAGTTCCATCAGTTGATCGCCACAGCTGGTTTTCAGTTGTTTTTAAATAAAATGTATCAACTGATCAACCTATAAAAAATCTATCAAAATATTTGCAAGTTTTGACCCATATACCTTGGTACACTTCTACTAAATTGTTTCTACTCTGACTTCAATAAAAATAGGATCAAATCAACCAGTGGAACTAAATAAACCATAATAAATGCATCTTTGTTATAGGTTGATCAGTTTATACAAGAAAATAGAATCATGAAAACAACAAAAAACAAGGAAAGACGACGGCACTTTTTGTGTTCTTGTGCAGACGATCAATATGACAAAATCTTAGTTTCTGTGACAATGTGGCTGAGACAGATGAGAACAAGATTAACGTATATTTAATCGATAATTTCAGCAGGGACAAACTTATGTCACCTTAAATAATATAAATTTGATCACTTCTATGGTTTTTGATCAAATATGGTGTTCTTTAAACCTTTCATTGTTCTTTTCACTCTACAAACTTATTTAGCTATGACACTAACACAACCTATTGATCAAAAGATGCCCATCTTTCGAGAATATATTGGCGCAGAATTTAATAACGTCACATTTGCTGATGTACCCATAAACACTCATGTGGAATTCCATTATATACTAGCATTTGCCATTGATTATAGCAAACTCGTCGTCTCCCTCCCCAACCGATGGCAAATTCAACGTATTCTGGGACGCAGATAATTTCAGCCCGTCTAAAGTTTCTTTAGTCAAGAATCAGCATTCCAATGTCAAAGTGGCTATGAGCTTAGGAGGTGACAGTGTGGCAAAACTGTACTGTAACTTTAGCCCTTCTTCAGTGGATTCATGGGTTTCTAACGCGGTTTCTTCGCTTACCAACATCATCCAAGAGTATCATTTAGATGGGATTGATATTGACTATGAGCATTTTCACGCAGATCCTGAAACGTTTGCTGAGTGCATCGGGAAGCTTATAACCACTCTCAAACACAACAGAATCATCTCTAATAGAGGGAATTATTTACTGAATGATCTCTTCTCATTGACCAAAGGGTCATTATATAATTACACAGATTATCAATAAGAAAGGAAATACAACAAACTTTCCTATAATTAATCAATTTACTAAAGTTACAAGATATCGCTATTACACCCCCGCAGTCGAATCGGGAGGCTGCCGAACGTTGAGACTGGAGCGAAAATCATCAAACAGTAGTCGAGGTAAGCCTTTGGTGAAGACATCCGCAACTTGGTAGCGAGAAGGAACATGCAAGACTCGAACACACCCCCGTTGTACCTGCTCTCTGACGAAGTGAATATCCAGCTCGATGTGTTTAGTCCGCTGATGCTGAACAGGGTTACCTGAAAGATAAATGGCGCTGACATTGTCACAGTAGACGAGGGTAGCCTTGAGAAGCGGTTGGTTCAACTCAAGCATCAGGTTACGAATCCAGCAGATTTCAGAGACAACATTGGCAACACCTCTGTATTCTGCTTCTGCACTGGAGCGCGAAACCGTGGGCTGGCGTTTGGAGGACCAAGAGACCAAGTTGTCGCCGAGGTAGACACAATAACCAGAAGTAGATCGGCGAGTGTCGGGGCAACCTGCCCAGTCAGCGTCAGTGTATGCACGAAGAGAAATATGAGAAGCAGGATAAAGATGAAGCCCGTAGTCTGAGGTGCCCTGTATGTAACGTAGGATGCGCTTTAGAGCGTTCCAATGATCATCAGATGGAGAGTGCATGTGCATGCATATCTGCTGAACAGCATAGGAGATATCCGGCCGTGTGAAAGTGAGGTACTGAAGAGCCCCTGCCAAACTGCGATAGGTGGTGGGATCATGAAACGGGGCAGATGAATGAGCGCTGAGTTTGGAACCAGTGTCAACAGGAGTAGCAACTGGATTGCAGGAATCCATGGCGGCCCGGTGTATGATGTCCCTGGCATAATTATGCTGAGATAAAAACATGGTGTCCCCTGTCCGGGTAACAGAGATACCCAGAAAATGAGATAAGGGACCCAAGTCCTTCATGGCAAACTCTCCAGATAATGAATGCATGATTCGGCTACGGAGTGCATCTGACGAGGTGGTGAGGATGATGTCATCTACATAGAGAAGAAGGTAGGCAGTGTCCGGACCATGATGATAGATGAAAAGTGAGTTGTCGGATTTGCTTTGTCGGAACCCCTGCAGTAAAACAAAGTCAGTAAACCGCTGGTACCAGGCTCGCGGAGCCTGTTTTAAGCCATATAGAGATTTCTTCAGCTTGCAGACATGGCCCGGAAAACTTGAGTCACGGAACCCCATGGGCTGGTGCATGTAAACCGTTTCCTCCAAATTACCATGGAGAAATGCATTGGTGACATCCAATTGGTTAATCGGCCAAGAACGTGAGAGAGCCAGTGTAAGAATGAGACGAATCGTCGCCGGTTTAACAACCGGACTGAAGGTGTCACCACAGTCTATGCCCACCTGTTGGCTACGACCATCACAAACCAGCCGAGCCTTATACCTTTCCAAGCTACCATCAGAACGGAACTTATGTTTAAAGAGCCACATACATCGTATAATATTCATATCGGGTTGACGAGGAACTAACTCCCAAGTCTCATTTTTAATAAGTGCACTAAACTCGTTGGTCATGGCGTTGAGCCATTCGGGCGAGGACAAGGCAACCTGTGGGGACTTGGGGATAGGTACGATGGTGGTAGTGTGTAGGTTAAAATGGTGCTTCGGTTTGGTTATGCCGTCCATTGCGCGAGTGCGCATGGTACGAGGCGGTGGTGGTGGGGTAGGTATGGGTGGGTCAGCGGCGGTTTGGGCTGGGGAAGTGTGGGCTGGAGAAGTGTGGGCCGGACAGGAGGTGGGTTGAGGGGATGTAGGTGGGGCCGAAGGGGCTGGACCAGATGTTGGGCCTGAGGCCGGAGGAAATGGGCCGATTGGGCCTGGTCTAGGGCGCCTGGAATAAGTGATAGGCTGAGTTGGGGCAGGCTGTGAAATGGGGTGAGGTGTAGAGGGGGAGGGCCGAGTAGTCGGGCTTGGGTTGGAGGGCCGGGTAGTGGGTGGTGAGTGGGTAGTGGGCTGAATGTGGTTCCACATAAGGGGATTCAAGTCACTATCAAGGAAGTCATAAGAGTCGGGTTGAGGGGGTTGGGTGGTAGAAAAAGGGAAGATTGTCTCCTCGAATTGTACGTGACGAGAGACAAAAATGGAATTGGTGGTGAGGTCCAAACAACGGTAACCACGATGATTAGGCGGGTAACCGAGAAAGACACATGGTTTGGAACGGTTGGCAAGTTTATGTATGGTGGTGGAGGGGAGTAAAGGGTAGCAAAGACACCCGAACACGCGGAGGTGTTCGTATGTAGGATCACAGTTATAGAGGCGGGAAGTGGGGGAGAGGAATTGAGTGTGTTTGTTGGGGATTATGTTTAGAAGGTAGGTTGCGGTTTCAAGTGCGTGATGCCAAAAGGATGGTGGCAAGGAGGATTGGGCCAGTAGGGAGCGAACCATATTATTTATAGTCCGAATTTTACGCTCCGCCTTGCCATTTTGTGAGGAGGTGTAGGGGCAAGAAAAACGGAAGTGCATGCCATGGAGACGACAAAAGTTGTGGAATGAATTATTGTCGTATTCCTTGCCATTATCACATTGGAATTGTTTTATTTTACGGTTAAACTGGGTGGTTAAGTAATTGTTAAAGATGGTAAAAATGGAAAAGACATTGGATTTGTTTGTGAGGGGAAAAGTCCAAAGAAAATTACTGAAATCATCTAAAAACAAAACATAGTAACGGTGACCCCCGGTGCTAGGCACAGGAGATGTCCACAAATCACTGTGAATTATATCAAACGGTAAATAAGTACGATTACAAGAATCAAAAAATGGCATACGCACACTTTTGCCAAAAACACAAGCTTGACATAAAGTTTTGTCATGTTTATTAGATGAACTAGAAACAAATAAAGGTAACGAATGCAAAGTGGAGAAGCTCGGGTGCCCAAGTCGTTGATGCCAACGGTCTTGAGTGGTAGCCACAAAAGCAGTAGAGGTTGAAGTGGAAGGAAGTGGTGCTGTCAATGGGTAGAGATCCCCCGAACTATTGCATCGTAGGAGGTGGGCCTTGGTCTTGAGATCCTTCACAGTAAAACCGAAAGGGTCAAATTCAATGGATAATAAATTGTCAGTTGTAAGTTTTCGGACAGAAATGAGATTCTTTACAAGGTTTGGGGCATAAAGGACATTGTTTAATTTAAAAGGCGGGAAGGGAGGTGGTAAGGTGATGTTGCCTTGGCCAATCACGGGAATGGTCATACCATTTCCAACGACAATAAATTTGTTAGTGCAAGTATTAAAAGAAGACGGGAAGTTGTTACCTTGAGGTGTTTTCATGTGACCCGACGCCCCGGTGTCCATGACTCCATGCGGGTCTGGCTGGCTGAGGGACAAGGCATAGAGTGCCTGTTGAATGTCCGTGGGTGATAAAGTCGCCGTGTAGGCCTGATCAGGAGCAGCCCCAAGTATACCTGCAGTGTTATTGGTGGACCGATTAGTAGACGGGTATGGACATGGCGGTGTGGCAGTTTGAGAAGACGACGAGGGCTGCTGTCCCTGCATAAGCGAATGCCACTGATTGGCTGCCCAGGAGTTGGGAAACACAATATACGGGTGCTGTGTCTGGGTGTTGAAGGGCCGGCTGCCTCGGTTGGAGGTGCCTGTTGAACGGCCCCTGCCCCGGCTTTTTCCACGGGATCTGTTCGGAGCAGAGGCAGACCCGGCAGCAGATGACGAAGGGTGGGTTACGGTGGTGGCTGCTAGGGCAGTGGCTGCAGTGACAGCCGCGCGAGCAGAAAGATTTTTTTTGTTGATTCAGCCATAGTGAGGCGGGAGCGACACTCGGAGAAAGGTGGTAGGGGGTCTCGGTTTTGAAGGACAGTGGAGATACTCTCGTAGGCCTCGGTGAGACCCGCGAGGAGTTGACTGACGAGACGTTGGTTGTCAACCGGTGCCCCGACGCCATTTAACTGATCCGCAAGATGCTTGACCTGTTGACAATACGCGGCCATATTCGGAAAGGCTTCAAGATGAATATTGGAGAATTGTTGTTGAAGGTGAATTTGGCGAGCGGTTTTGTTGTCATTAAAGTGATCAGCGATGGCAAGCCACGCTTCATGTGCCGTTTGACCTGGAACAAGAATGATGTGAAGGAGGGGTTTGGAGATAGTACCATATATCCACTGCAGAACCAAGGCGTCAAGGCGTGCCCAGAGAGCATCGGCTTCAGCCTTGGCGGCAAGGGCAGTGGCTGTGTCCGCATCGGACGACGAACCAGGAGGGGCAGCAGCGATGGGGCGAGGCTGCAGGTGCTCGTAAACCTGATAAACACGACAGTGAACCTCAAAGAGGGCTGTCCAGGTAGAGTAGTGGGAGGATTCATCCTCAAGAATGAGAGGAATGACATTCTTGATGTTAGTGACCGCCATAGCAGGATGGATTTTAATATCCATGGGAGACAGACGAAAGGAGGGGGGAGCAGGAGGGTTTTGAGAGGGAAAAACAGAGGTGAAGGAGGAGGGCAGACAGCAGGGGTTGGGGCGGAAGATTGGTGGTGAAGAGTTAGGGCCGGCTGGCGGTCAAGAAGGGAATGGATCGGAGACTTGATACCATAATAGAGGGAATTATTTACTGAATGATCTCTTCTCATTGACCAAAGGGTCATTATATAATTACACAGATTATCAATAAGAAAGGAAATACAACAAACTTTCCTATAATTAATCAATTTACTAAAGTTACAAGATATCGCTATTAATCTCGTTTGCATCTATAGCTCCGTTTGAAGATGATGAAGTTCAAAGCCACTATATGGCTCTTTGGAAGAGTTATGGTCACATCATAGACTATGTCAATTTCCAGTTTTACGCATACGATAACAGGACAACTGTTTCTCAGTTTATGAACTATTTTCGGATACAAAGCTCTAATTATAAAGGTGGTAAAATCTTGGTTAGCTTCACCACTGAAGGAAGTGGAGGACTGTCTCCGGAAAACGGTTTTTTTTGCAGCCTGTAATAGGCTAAAAAGTGAAGGGAAGCTCCATGGGATCTTTGTTTGGTCTGCAGATGATTCTAAGGCTTCAGGTTTTCGGTATGAGAGGCAATCACAAGCTTTGCTAGCAGTCCCTCATTTGCAATCTACTCATGTGTAATATTTCAGTTTATATATGAACAATTATTATATGATAACAACATCTTTAGAATGTCCGTTAGGATTTGTTACTGTTTGAATCTCTTCTTCTTTGATTATTTCTTGAAATCTTGGTTGTACTTGACAGTTGACATGTGTGTTGCTTGTAACATTGTTGCAATAATAATTTGAATGGACAAAACCACCAGCAGTGGTGGACCTAGGAATTATGTTTTGGGGGACGATTGGGATTTTTGCCTACAGATGACACTAGAAATTTTTTAAGGGGGGCACTCGCCTCCCTTGGGATGTAAGTTGGTTAGCCACTGACTACCGTTAATAATCCAACGCCAATTTATCTGAATTAAAAATATCGAAGTTCCACCCACAATTCATCCACCGACCCAATAAAAAGATGAATCATCATGGATCATGTCAAGTTCAACTCAAACCAACAGTTCACGATGATTTGTAGGGATTGAAGATGGTTACAAGTTACAACTCCTACACGCTTGGTCTCCACCTTCTGAGAGAATTTGGGCCAGTGACTAGAAAAAATGGGCTTCCTAATTTATAAGTTAAAATAAAAAAATGGGCTCCTAAGTTCATGGGTTTTAATTGGGTTAAACAAAAAGGGGTTTGAATGGGCCAAAATTAAATCTATATTATATTATAATGCATGAGCAATGGGTAGTTTAAGATACCCAAAAGTTAAGAACTTATTTTTCATTAATAACCCTAAAATGAGAGTAAATAGTCATTGATACATTATTTACATTTTAATACCCTATCTTAGTTACACTTTAATCCCTTAAACTTTACTTAACTTTTGTTTATTTAAATTATAGTTAAACTTATTTTCCTTATTTTAAACAAACCACCTCCCATGATTTTTAAATAGTCATATTTTTTTAATATGTTTATACTTTTATAAAAAAATTACATCATAATAATGAGCATTTTATTATCTTTAATCTGAGTATAGTATTGCTATTTTTTATTTAAAAAATCTTTATGTGCTACGTGATCAACGATATATAGGAGTGAGCAATAACTAAACCGTTCACCGAAGCCAAACAAAAAAACCGACAAAGCTGAACCAAAATCTATTGAAAACTGAAAACATCTGATTTAACTTAAAATTGGTTATCGTTTTCTTTTTGTACCCTTAGTTAACACAAATTAGTTAAACTGAAACAGACCCACTAATATATTCATAATAGCATGCCCGCCCGATATGGTAGGAAACACAGACACTTCTAATGGTTCATGGTTGGGTTAGGTTCAGTTCGGTTATAAGCCTCAACCGAAACAATAATCGACATTATCGGCTTATCAATCTTGTTAACCAACATGTTAATTGGTTCAGTTTATTTGATTAGATTGTCGTTTTTAGTTCGGTTTAGTTAATTTTGGTTAATCACCAAAACTAAACTTTGGTTAAAATTTTGCTTAGAAGCACATCAAATGAAGGTATAAATACATGTATTGGATGTATAAAGGATATACATGTATGAATGGTTCAGTTTTTGTTTGTTAATTTTGGTTAACTTAGGGTACAAAAAAACCGATATTAGGTTAACTCGATTTTGGTTAATTTTATGTTCGGTTTTGAATGTTTTTGTTCGATTTCAGTTGAGTTTCAATTATTGTTCACCTCTAGATATTGTTAATCACGTAAAATATCAAATTTTTAATTAAAAGTATATAGCAAATTATACTCTAATATGGTTTGAAGCTGAGTAGATATGTTTATGAATTGTAGTGGCGGTATAAATAGAGGGGGTTTTGAAATTTTTAGCTTTTATACATAGGCCTGTAAACGAACCGAATGTTCATTTAATTTTAACCGAACACGAACACATATTCAAACACATTTTTGTTTTCCTGTTCGTTCATTAAGAAATTTGTCATGCTCTTGTTCGTTTATGTTTGTTCGTTTAAACCTAAACGAACAGTTCACCAACGAACATAAACGAATATTGACGAACATAATAAATGTGAACGATTTTGTATTACTGAAAAAACCCAATTACAATTTGGTTATATATTTATACAAGTAGCTAAAGCCCAATTTATGTTTGTATTTATGTAAATATAACTACGTATGTAATTAATAAACTTAAATAGACATAAATAAACGAACATAAACAGACATTCACGAACATAAATGAACAAACTCAACATTTGTCATGTTCGTTCATTTAACTAAACAATTTTTTTTTGTTCGTGATTGTTCATTTATTAAATAAACGACATAAACGAACTTTCTGTCGAACAAGTTCACGAACAGCTCATGAACATTCGGTTCGTTTACAGGGCTATTTTTTACCTCTATTTCATGTATTTATACCTCCATTTCATGTACTTCTAGGCAAAAATTTTTAGCCAAAGTTTGTTTTTGTTATTCACCAAAATTAATTAAACTGAACTAAAACCGATAATCTAACAATACTAACCGAACCAAGGAACCAATTGTTTAATAAGATTGATTAATTGATGACTTTTGATTTAGTTTAGGTTGAGGCAAATAATTGAATTTAACAGAACCATACACACCCTTAAAAGTGTTTATGTTTCCCGCTGCATCGTGCGGGCACTCTACTAGTAGATTATTATTGTGCATTACAGCTAGTAAAAAAAAAACTTAATGGGTTTAAAAATCTTATAGGCTTTTGTTAAAAATTCTTATAAGAAATTGCTTCATGGTAGCACCTAGTCATTCATGCGAACCAAGGGAGTTTTGATCTCAAAATTGCCATGGGATGACTATGTTCAATCAATGTCAGCAAGTTGTTGGATATTTTAGTGTAATTGACTAATTGGGTTGACTGTTTGACCAATATCTTCATAATAATACATCATATAGGTATGGTGGTGCGGAGTGCAGACCTATTTGAATTTATTATGAACTTATGGGCGAAGCTCCTAAGAGACGGGGGTTCGGGGGCAGCGCCCCTGGCTAAAAGGCAGTTGAGGGTAGAGGTGTACAAAACCGGGTTTTTTGAATACCCGGGTTCGGGTACATACCCGGGTATTACGAAATAACCGGGTCGGGTTCGGGTATGGTATTTTCGTAAAAAGCCATACCCTATATACCAGGTTCAGGTCGGGTTCGGGTTCTCAATACCCGGTTTCGGGTATACCCAATTTTGGGTATTAGATACCTATTTTCGGGTATAAAAAACCCTATCCATGTGTTTTTTTTCTTTTTTATAGTTGTTTGTGTTTATAATTTTTTCCTTCTAAATAAATAATGGAATGGTGTAATGGAGTACAAAAACATAGATAGTTAAGTCTTCGTTCGAAGGCCTCTACCAGTATGAAAGAGAAGAAGAAATAAACAAGGATATTATTAACAGATCCAGTTTCCTTGAAGGCTTGAAGCCATTTTTAGAAATACACCACTATGAACGAGAAGAAGAAAACAAACATTTATTATGCTTTGGGGGTTGTTTCCACCTTTCAGAAGAAGAAAAACAAGATATTATTATAATCGGGTATTTTATAAAACCGGGTATAATATAAAACCGGGTACGAGTATTATATAGAATCGGGTACGGGTATTATAATAACCGGGTAGAAAAAAACCCGGTTTCAGGTTCGGGGTTTAGGTGAGCTGGATGTACCCTGACCGTACCCTACGGGTAGGGTCGGGTTCGGGTATAAATAACCGGGTTTTAAAATACCCGGGTTCGGGTATTTTTTTCGGGTTCAGGTTCGGGTATTTTGTGCACCTCTAGTTGAGGGACTAAATTTGGCAATTTGAAATCCTTGGTAATAACTGCCTAAAAGGCAGATAACGGGCCATTGATTCATTACGAAGTTCATTATCTTGGTAAAAAATTCTCTCTGGTTCTTCTCTCAATCATAACATACAGAAAATTCTCGATCTCTGATTGTATCCGATTGAATATTTGATTGGACCGTTGAATTGATTCAATCTGAAAGCGATTACGTGCCTTTAAAGATTTCTGTTATCCAGTTGTTCGTTTGTTTTCTTGTAAATCCCCAACACAAGCACTATAATTGAGGTTGCCATGGGAACATTAGTTGCACTTAAATAGACTAACGGGAAAATTTCCTATTATCAAAAAACCCTAGATCCGAATAAGTCGGAAGGCGATTTTGGAGACAAGGCGGCGAACAGGTTTTCCTTCGTTAACATGGCAAATCGGGAGAGGTTTAAGCCTGATGTTTGGTATGGTGTACCTCCTAAGAAGACTCGTAATAACGTCCAACACCAGAATTCCAATGTTTCGAGCGATGGGGTGAAATTCTTTGTTTCAAACCTTCCTGAAGGTTGTTCTTCATCTGACCTGAAGGAAGTTTTGATAAGGTATGGGGATATTCAGGGAATATACATTGCCAGAAAGTATGATAAGCTGGGGAAAAGATTCGGATTTGCCACGTTCAAAGTGACTAGGAATAGGGCGGATCTGGAAGGAAGTCTTAAAGACGTCTGGATTGGTAGTTACAAGTTGTTTATTGTTCCAGCAAGATTTGTGAGTGGACAAAAGCCTCCTGTTGACAAAGGAAAGAAGATCGATAATACGGTACACAAGGATACAATATGGAAACCGGTGAATTGTCCGGAGGAACAGGATCATGTGGATACTCAGAGTGGAGGGGATAGAATGCATGTTGATGTTACTTCGTCTGAAGGGTAGATCAAAGATCGTTTCGTGATACACTACTAAACAAAAAAGCGGAATCCAACATTCCTGAAGTGATTGTTCAGTCCGAAGGAAAGCATTTGCAGGAATTGTACGGGTGTGGTATTATCGCTAAAGCTTCCTCATTGGATGTTCTTTCGTCACTAAAATTTAAGTTAAAGGAAGGTTTTAATGGTGGCTTCGCTATACGTTATATGGGCGGATTAACAGTTATGTTGACTTTTGAGAATGCCATCGAAAAGGATAGATTTCTAATAGCTACTGACGTCTGGAAGGATTGGTTTGCAGCGGTTGAACCTTGGAACGGCCAAGTGGTGATGACGGATAGGATTGCATGGTTAAAAATTCGTGGAGTGCCGATTCATATTGCTGATATGGGGGTGTTTAATGACATTGCTGGTTTGTTTGGGACTGTGATTGCAGAGGCGCAATATGCTGATGAGGGTGACATTTCTTATGTTGTTGTGGGGGTGAGTTTACAATCGCATGCACGTGTCGCTGGTAATTGTAAAGTCATTTGGAGAGATAATTCTTACATGGCGTATGTGGAGGAGGATTTGGAGGAGTGGGTACCTGATTGTGTGGTTGATTTAGATGAGGAAGTAGAAGTTTTATTGGAAACTCCGGTGGAGGAACCGGCCAATGATGGCAGTAATGGTGGTATGCCTTCGGAGGAGGTCCCAGTTCGGCAATTGGAAGAAGAACATGCAGTTTTGCCGCACTTAAATGGTCATTTTGATGATTCGGTGGGTGCCGGTTCCACGTCCAAAAGTTGTAAAAGAAAAGGTGGCAAATACTCAAAGAAGAAAGGGGCTTATCGGCGATCAATATCGCCATTGGATAAAGATAGACCAAAAAAGAGGGTACGTGAAGACAACGATATGTTTGACATTGACAGGTTTATCTTTGTTAATCCAGTGCAGGTGGTTGCGGGTAATACGAATACCGAGCAGGCTCAACAAGAGGAGTTTCTTACTCCGGATCTAAATGGCTATGTGGCGTCTAATGTGATTAATGAAGGGATCGGTAATTCAGTAGATAACCATGACGAAGTGATTAGAAGGGAAGTGGAAGATACTTTGTTATTTGCTAGAGATCTTGGCGTTTCGAATATGGAACGTTTTCAGGAGCCTTTAGCGAATGTGGTTAACGAAGAGAGTTTTCAGTTGGTGGATCAATGAATGTTATGTCAATTAATATTCGAGATATGGGTAGGGTGGACAAGGCGGGATGGATATCGAATATTAGAGTGGCAAACGAGATTAGTTTTGTTATGTTTCAAGAGTCACAGTTGATGTCTATGCAGAATGTTAATTTGGATAGGTTTTGGGGTAGAGGAGATTTTGAAGCCGATTGGGTTGAAGCTACGGGTAGATCGGGGGGGGGGATTGTTTCTATGTGGGATAAGAAAGTGTTTCAAAAGCTTTCGGTTCTTAAACATAGGAATATTCTTGTTGTTCATGGTATTATTAAAAGTAGTGGTATGAAAGTGGGAGTGGTTAACGTCTATGCACCTCAAAAGATTGATTATAAGAGAGTTGTTTGGAGGGAACTGGAGAGGATTATTCGCCAGGATTCGTCTCTTTGGATTGTTGGCGGAGATTTTAATTGTGTTCATGATAGAAGTGAAAGGAAGAGTTCTAAGTTTGATGCCGTTTCTACTAATGAATTTAACGATTTTTTAGATGGGATGGACTTGCACGAGTACGGGTTACAAGGTAGAAAATTTACGTTCGTTGCGGGTAATAAGTGTAGCAGGATTGACAGAATTTTCGTGTCCTTTAATTTTTTAAACGAGTGGCCTAATGCGGAGTACCGAGCTTTGCCTAGGGGAAAATCGGACCATAGCCCTTTGCTTCTTAAAGTTGAGTATCGAAATTTTGGCCCGAAACCTTTCAAGTTTTTCAACTCGTGGTTAGATCGGGAAGGGTTCGAGGAGTTGATTATCAATACCGCTAACCGGTTCTGCGAGAGCTCGTGTCCGGATATTTTTCTGCTCCATAAGTTTAAGTTTATTCGGCAAGCTATTGTGGAATGGAGATCACACTATATGAAGATTGAGGAGGAGGAGGTTCAAAGTATTCGTGTGGATTTGGAGGAGCTGGATGTTGAGGTGGAAAATCGTGATTTACGGGAAGAAGAACATTGGGTGTATTGCGAAGGGAATAGACGATTACGAGAGATCGAAGTTGGTTTACAAAAAGATTTGAGACAAAAGGCGAGGGTGAAGTGGGCTAGGGAAGGGGATGAGAACTCGAGTTTTTTCCATGGAGTGGTCAATAAAAGGAGGGTTTCGAATTGTATCCCAGGGATTATGGCTAATGGGGTTTGGGTAACCAAACCTAATTTAGTTAAACGTGAAGTCTTTTCTTTTTTCAGGGATAAGTTTGTGGAGGATATGGAAGCTAGGCCGAATCTGGCCTGCGATGATTTGAAGACCATCTCTAATGCTGAATCCGATTTTCTTGTGGGTCCGTTTACGCAAAAAGAAATTAAGGAGGCGGTTTTTGAATGTGGCAGTGACAAGGCACCGGGTCCAGATGGTTTCAATTTCCGATTTATCAAGAGATTTTGGCAGTTATTTGAAGGTGATTTTATGAAGATCTTCCAACAATTCCACGAGTCTGGGAATATTAGTAGGGGGTTGGGTCCTCGTTTATTACTTTAATTCCTAAGGTGGAGAATCCAGTGGGTTTAGGAGAGTACCGCCCTATTACGTTGATAGGAGTGATCAGTAAGGTGATATCGAAGGTTCTGACTAATAGATTGAAGACGGTGATGGAGTCGGTCACTTACGAGACACAATCGGCATTTTTGTTGGGGAGGTATATCTTGGATGGTCCTATGATTATTAGTGAGGTTATGTCTTGGGCAAAAAGGAGGGGTAAAGAATTATTTTTGTTCAAGATTGACTTCGAAAAAGCGTATGATAACGTTCACTGGGGGTTTTTGATTTCTATCATGAAGCAAATGCGGTTCCCGGATAGGTGGTGTGATTGGATTCATGGTGTTTTAGCTTCGGCTGCCTCTTCTGTTCTGGTGAATGGTTCTCCCACCTTCGAGTTCTCGTGTAGTAAAGGTATTAGACAAGGTGACCCGATTTCTCCTTTCCTATTTATCATTGTCATGGAAGCCTTGTCTAGCATTATTCGAAGATGTAACACCCCAACCGATGACGGAATCATCGAGGTGCCACGTAGTGACGATTGCTCAAAAGCTCATGGTACTAAAATGTAAATATATGATTATTGAATATTGTTTTACAACATGTGAAATTAAATACAAGACAACAAAATAAAGATAATTGATTGATTTAATCTAAGTCCAAAGTCCTATGTGAAGCGTCAAGCAGCTTATCCTGAAACATGCACGAAAATAATTTTGTCAACATATGAATGTTGGTGAGTACTACTTAGTTTTGTACATATAGTATAAGTTTTGAAAGGTAGTACAATTCATGTGTCTAGCATCACCAAGGCATTATGTAAACACGCAAGTAACCAAACAAGACAAAGATCAAATGTAAAGTTGTACAATGTAATTGATAATGAGCACCTCAACACGTGTGAGTCTAAAAGAGCACCATAACACAAAGTTATGTCTAAATGAGCACCGTAACATAAGTTACGTCTATGTGTAAAGAGCACCATAACATAAGTTATGTCTAGATGTATGATTTTTGTATGTAAGCTACGTTCATGTTAAAACATAAGCACAAAGATAAACAAGACACGTATATGAATTGTAAATGAATAAAATGTATGTGTAAATGAATATGAAGGTTTTGTATATTTGTGCATGAATCACCCCGAAAGTTATAAAAGCGGAAAAAGGGGATAAGTAATACTCACCTTAGCAAGGTGTTAAGTCTTGTGTAATTGAATAAGTGTATTCCAATGTTACCAAGTGTCACCCTATGTATAATGTAACAAATAAGTCTAAGTCTATCTAGTCTATAAGTATTTTCTAGGGCTTCGAATGGGGGATAAACGTTTATTTGATTAATAAACAAATAGTTTATTAAATATGAGAAATTTAATAATTAAATGAATAAAAGTCTTTTTGTAAATTTTAAATCAAATATGGTCACAATATAAAGTTTTAAGTGTGAAAATAATTTTTATAAAATTATTTTCTTAAAAATAGAATATTTAATCTATTTATTTCAAATTGTCAAAATATAATTTTAATATTTAAAAATATTAAAATTTAAAGAATTTTTGAATTAAAATTTGTATTTCAGTTCTAAATAGTTAGAAATAATTTATGTAAAATTTTGGTGCAAAAATATTGAAAAATGAATTTATTATGATCTATTTATGATTAAAACTAACAAAAATTAATTAAAAATATAAAATAAACGGTTTTTCTGAAATAAAAATAATTTCTGAAATGTTTAAGAATATACAAGTTTAGAATAAATTTTGTGAGATTTAATAAAATCGTTTAGATATTTTTATTGAATTTTATAATTATAAGTGAATAAACTTGTATTATTTATAATATATATTAAATAAATTATTTTTGAAAAACTAAAAATTGGATGATGAACTTTATCAGTGGAAAAACATAAAATAAATTTTGTAGAATTTATAAAATAGTTTTAGTATTTTAAAACGATTTTTAAAAAAGAATGAAGATAATATAGGTATAAAGGATAATCAAAAACAAATGTTTGTTCATGGTGGGACTCGAACCTGGGCCATAGGCCGGTTCAAGTCTTACGACAACTTGTCTCAACCAACTGATGTGTGAACTATTTTGTGATAGATTCCGTTTCGTTTTAAACTTAAACAATACGCATCAATGCCTTCTTCCCCAATTCGTGCCTTATAAACCCTAGCTTATCAATACACCAATCCAACAAACAATAACCCGATTAATCATAGGGTTATTGTTTGTTGATGGCCGATGAACAAAACCCATCAAAAAGATTGAACTTACAAGAATGATTTCGTGATAATTGTCGAGTCAACAGAAAAGTCAAACTTCAAACGTTTACGCTTATACAGATGATTTTAACAGAAATTGATAGTGAGGGTTTGTATTTCGGCTCCTATGGACTGTTAATCTATGTTCAATTTATAGGTAAAGGTTCGGATCGATGGATTGGAAAGGTTTGACCCATTAATGATATATACGCGTGTTTATTAATCGAATTGGAAAGATGTACGCGTTAATGGTGCCCAAAGTTGACGTATATTATTATTTGGTCAAAAAGAAGCATTATGTTCCATGATTTCAGCTTCAATCAGCGATGGGTTTGACTGAATTGGTTGTGGTTGTCTGCTGTTGCACGTCACAGACAAGAAGGAGGGGACAAATCAGCTTAAGTAGGGCATTTATATAATTTGGGTTGAGATTTAATCAAAAAGAAAGTGTAGCCCAGATGGTTTAGGCGCGTGTTGTGTGTGTCCCAGCTTCTGCCCGGGTTCGATTCCTGGGAGGAGCATTTTATTTATTTATTTATTTTTTTTTAAACAAAAGGGAAAGAGAGGGCTTGGGCCAGAGAACCTGCTGCGGGCCGGACTACTGTTGGGCCGGACTTGGGCTTCGAATTTTAAAAAGAAAAAGATGGTTGGGTCTTGGTTTGGGTATATATGGTGTTAGTTGGGCTCAAGTATTTTAGGTGGGAATAAGGCTTGTATTATTATTTATTATCATTATTATTATTATTATTATTATTATTATTATGCAAAAATAAAAACATAATGAAAAGAAAAGTGACGGATGTCACAGCATCCCCTACTTTTAGAAACTTCGTCCCGAAGTTATTTGAAACATAGGGTTATGGATGTTTGGGTAGAAATAAAGGTAGCAGTGGTTTGGAAAATTTGAATGATTTTGGATAAAAGGTTTGATAGGTGTGAGTTAGGGATTGGATTAGGTTCGTCTCGAATAATGAGAATATGAATCTAGTAAAATACTAAACTTCAAGTCTTAGAAATCCTAAAATGAATGTACAAGTTGATTAACTATAGAAAGACTAACTGAACTACCAAGTAATCAGAGTTTGTTCCTGGTTCGACTTCCAGTCTCACTTTCAATGCATCATTAGTGTTTGTATACAGGGTGTACCGCAGCTAACCCACCACACCTTTGATACCTTGAAAACGTACTGGACGCCTACCAAAAACTCTAATAGAATTTCACACTACCCTAACGCACCTGTAAATTCATGATTACGTTCCGGACCGGAATCATCAATTTACCTTACATTAGGGTTTTATGTCCTTCTATGATCCTAATCTAACACACATTAAAGCAAATAAGTTTCACATGAAGATGACACAACAACATGTTTATCAATGAAATGAGGCTATGATATAATGTTGGATCAGTATTAAGCTGCTCTTATATTTGAACTTGCTAGTTGACACTTAAGTGTTTAGCAAGTTCTTGGTGAGTGTTAGCACAGCGGGATGTTTATAAGTTTATAGCTACACTTTGTCAACAGGAGTTATTACTCCCCCTGGAATCAAGAACTAATAAATGAGAAGTGTTTATTGAGAATCTAAGTATTGAATGAGAATGAAATACTTTGACAGATTCTCAGTATACACGAAATGGAAATATAACAATAATAAGTGTTGAAGGATTTCTTGTATTGAAATCAATGTCTAAAACAGAAGGATGAATCCTTCTATTTATAGACTTTACAAATACATGAACCTTGCCAAAAAGCAAGTTCAGAAACAAGTTGCAACAAGTTGCAGTCTTGGAACTTGTACATAAAGCAAAAAGAAATACTATAATATTAAACTACTGATATACAAGGGCGGTGGAAAAGATCTTCTTTAAGTACTGATGAATGACAAACTACTGATGAGTAGTTTGTCTTCAGCAGTTCTTCAGTTGAAGTGTCTGGTTTGAACTTCAGAACTTCTGATGACTTCTTCTTCGACCTATATTCCCTGCTTGTTTGATCTCTTCTTGTCACAAGTACTGAGTTGTTATCAGTAAAGGACCATCTGATGACTGGTACTTTAGACTTGTCAAAGTCTGCAGTGTAGGGAACCATGGTGGTACCCTGGGTTTCTCCTGAGTGTTGAATGTTTTCAACTTCAGTGACTCTCAGGTGGGATTCACCTCCTTGCTGTTGTTCCATCACATTAGGTATCTGAAATGTTGGCAAATGATGTTCAGTTGTTACCTTAGTATGCAGTTTGTCTGTGATGGTTCTCTGGATTTGATATGCAAAGGTGGAAGGATCCCTGAATTGTGTGAGCAGAGGCTTCTCTTCTATGTCAAAATCAGAATGTACTACTGTACTACCTTCTAGTAGTACCATTCTGAAATCAGTCTTTACATTTTCCTCTGTCTTCTTTCTTTGGGTAGCTGGTCTTCTTTGAACACCAGAAGTTCTAACTACTGAAGTTGAAGGTTCAGTAGTTTGAAACTTCTCTGGATTAGCAGCCCTTGCAGCCTTGTATTTTCTGTATATGTCCACCAATCTTTATTCTTTCCACTTGGACACTGAGGCTTTTGAACCATAACCATTGGCTACCAGTTCTTCTATCATCTGAGCTCTCTTGGCCTTTGTGTCTTTACCTGTTGCAAGTTTATCTGCAACAAGTTGAGCTCTTCTTGTCAACTCTTCCACAGAGAGTCTCTTCAATGTATGGGCTTTGACTTTGCTGTTCTTCATAATGTAAGACATCAGTTGATGTCTTTTGTCTTGTTCAGCAATCTCATCAAGGCTAGCCTGCCTTTGTAGTTCAGCTTCATAAGCCTGAAGTTTTTCTTCATGGCATAGGTCTAAGTCATCCCTTTCTTCCAGGTTTTTCCAGATCAGATCTTCTCTGGCCTTCTTTTGGGCTGCAACTAAACTCTTCTCTAGTAATTCAGCTGATTGAGAGATTGGAGAAGGGTTTAGCACAGTCATTGTTGTAACTGTTGTAGTAGGCCTGATAGGAGCAGATGTTGGTTGAGTAGGAGCAGTTGTTCTGGAAGGATCAGCAGTTTGAGTCTTGGAAGTGTTAACATCTGATGGGTTGACAACTACTGAAGGTTTGTCAACTACTGAAGGATTGTCTTCAGTACTTTCTGATTCTTCATCAGAACTTTGGCCATCAGAGGTTTCTTCATTATGCCCTTGGGTTTCATCAGCCTTTTCAGCATCTTCTATTTCTTGAATAGAGACACCAAACTATTGTGCCAGTTTCTCTTTTCTGGCCTGATCTTGTTGATCTCTAGCTAGGATAGCCACTCTTGCCTTTCTTCTGGCTTCAAGTGTATCCATAGGTACCTTGATTTTCTCCCCCTTTTTGGCTTTATCACCTTTGGAAGTTGAAGCTTGGGAGAAATGACCTTGAAGATGAGCAATCTGTTTGCTGTTGTGTCACACCACGCCAATGGCGGAAACACGTGGCGCGACGGTTCAAGCGTATAAAGTCAAGGTTAACGCAAACCACAAGTAATTAAGAAAATGGGTCATTTATTTAGGCGTCAAAACCATGTTTGAAGATTACACATAATCTAAATTGTTTTTAACATAAACAAGAAGGTTTCTCAAATATATCCCATACAATTGGGAAATAAAAGTGAAACCCCGCAAAAACTCCCGACGCCCGCATAAGAGATTCCGATGACCCAGCTCGCCTCCGTCTAGTTACCTGAAAGATATGTTTAAAATTTCGTCAATATAAAAATATTGGTGAGTTCACAGGTTTTTAGTTTCCAAAACTTAAATACTTGGGAAACTCCATGTTTTGACAATATATAGGAGTTGCAAGTTCCTATAATTCTACTTGAGCCTATAATCAAACCAAGACGTATAATAATGCCCCGCTCCAAGTCGTTACTCGGTATCCTACGACTTAATTTCAGAATACATGCACCCCAGGCATACGCCGATGCATAATCGACGCTATCGATTAGGGGTGGGCCTTGTCAGGCACCAATAGTACTATTCAAATATTCCTCTGGTTTCATTTCCCTGAATAAATGATTATAGAAGTGAGGTCTCAACCCCGAGTGGCGGTCACACCTCAAGTAATTATTCCGTCAAACATTTTCCCTAACATATCTTTCTTCCGAAAAACGTAAAATAGTTTAAAATGGGGCCGTGAGACTCACCTGAATCAGTGTCCGGCTCAAAAGGAAGATAGCAAATGGGTGGTCTCGCACCTACAAACGTCCTAGACGTGTAAGTCACTATTCCTATAGCGCATGTGCCTTGGCAAGTTGTACACCCAACTCCCCGACCACGAGTTATTCCAATTCCCGTTTAATTGAACGCGTATCCTAGGTTTGTTGGCGTTGGATTACCCCTTCCTTACAAGTTATATATTATTCTTGTTATTATTTCCTTAACTTGTATATTATTATCCTCGACTCGACTTCACTTAACGTATAATTATTTTCCCATTCAAATAATTATACTTAAGATCGCATCGTTCGATATAATATATTTCTAACACCCGACCCGACTCACTTTGCCGCACATTTATTTTCCCATTTAAATAAATATGCTAAGGTCTTGTCGTTCGGTAGTATATTCTCAACACCCGATTCGACTCACCATGCCGTATATTTATTTTCCCATTCAAATAAATATACTAGGATCTCGTCGGCACGGTATACACATATATATACGTATATATTTTGTCTACTCGTCTCGGTTTTTCCTTTCCACATATCTACTTTCCCATTAAGTAGATATACTAGAATTTCGCCGAGACGAGCGTATATATATATATATATATATAAACGTGTAATTTTTCTTGTTAAGTCTATACGTTTGTTTAACGTCTTACTTATTTACGTTATGTTTTTCTCCCACGAATAATTTCTTCAACACTTAGGAAAGTGTTAGTTAATTTTCACACATGATATATATATATTTTACTTCCTAAAAATATATATTTTCTCATCTTGCCGCAACGGCATTTTTCTCATGTTTTGTCCGTTTATTGTTCGTTAACGTGTCTTAGTCCGATATCTTAACTTGTATAGTTAATTTTTCCAAGTTTTTCCCAATATGTGTTTTATAGAAATATTATTCATATTTCTACTTCCCAACACATATTACTTGGAAGGTTTAAAAATACTTTTGTATTTTTAACCCAACTTGTTAACTTAGACACAAAAATGTTTCCAACACTTTTATATTCCCATTTATATAAAAGTGTTCATTTTTGTATACGTTTTTCAAGTTTTTACTTTTGTTCAACATTTTTATAAAAATCTCTATTTTTATAAAATCCCTATGTTAATACAAGTCCATATTTTTATAACTTCCATTTTTATAAAAATACACTTTTTATACAAAATACTTAAGTATGTTTACTAGTATTTACCAAATCAACCTTGGAAAATTATTACTTATACTTTTGACACCAAACTTTCCATTATTGCATTTTTGGACTAATAGTTTCTAAAATATTCATTTTAGTCCTCTAACTTTCAAAGTTACAACATTAGTCCCTTAACTTTCAAATGTTGCATTTTTCCATCCTAACTTTCAAAGTTAGCATTTTTCACCCAAATTAGTGGACTTTGAAGATTCATCTTTTTAATGTTATGTTATTTTTACATCATATCACATCCAATGGTCTTATATTTCATAAATAAGGCTACTAGTATGTGTGTTTTGTGTATTTGTCCATCATATCCCAATTTCACTCATCTAAGTGAGTAGACTTTAATTTTGCAACTTCTACATTTATGACGTCCTAACATACTCCATCTTATACTACACTTTAGATGATCATTTTATGATGATTAAAACTACTTTTTAACATATTCAAGTTTCTTTCACAAATCATATTCAAATCATCATCCTACATGGTGTATGTGTAGATTTTATATCTTTTAAGAAACACTACTTTATTATCATCAAATCCATGATCCATTTACATGTCTTTAACCATCCATTTTACTCATGTAAAATCTATTAAAGCTTATGTTTCAAAACCACATTTTAACCCTTCATGTACAACTTGCTTCTAAGAACACATACATGAATATTAATAATCAAAACAAGGTTAAGAAGCTTACTACTAGCACAAGGCTAGGGAAGACAAAAACCTTGGATTTGAGAGGGGTTTAGTGTGTTCTTCCAAGTGGTTAAGCTCCAAGCTCTTGAAACACACAATGGGGTTTTGAAGGATGGATGTTTAGGAGTAATTTGGAAGTGTTAGACTTGAAAGAAATGTGTGGGTGGATGGGGTAAAACTTACGGCCAAGAACAAGGGAAAGAAGGGAGTTTTGTTTTGTTTCATCAAGTGTTAACACATGTTATATAATATCACCATATCTTCCATAGATTGTATGTGATCTTACTAAAGATTCAAGAGATATGTGTTGTACAAAAATTGATCTTGGATGGATATTATAAGGGTGTTTGGCCGTGAGTTTGTGAGAGAGAGAGTGTGGTAACTTGTAAATCTTTGCTAAATATTTGTAATCTTTCATGTAATCCATATTAGATATATACAAGCATGTGTGTACTAGTGTAATAATATGATTGATCTTGTCTTGGATTATCTTGGCCATAGGGCCGATTTTTCTTACAAAGAAAAGCAATCTTGAGCATGCTTTTGTACTTGACAAATCTTACACATTATCTTTTCCTAAGCATGCTTAATGTCCCATGGTTTGTAGGTTGTTTCAAAAGAAAAATACAAGGATATTACAAGGCCTAAGGCCGGCCCTTTGGTGGGTTTAGGTGGGGTCCACAACACCAAATATTTACCCATTATTTGTTAAGTTAAATCCCTCTTCGTTCGGGTGTCGTTCGGGTATTTTTCGGGTTTTAACCGCGTGTTATTCGGACATTAAAAATACCTTTAATAACCCCTAAACATAGTCTAATTTAAGCGTTGATTGGTTATTTAGGCTTTTGTCGGGTGAAATTATAAGTTATACGCGTATCGGGCGCGGTACGCGCACTTTATTCGTTACCGGGAGATTCGTATGGAAAGTTTTCACTCATGGTTTTGGAGTTCAAAAACTCATTATATTTTGTGAAAATACCCTTTATTTTATATCCTGGGTGTCCGGGATCCTTTTCGTTTATTTAATCATTACCGGGTAATCGCCAACGTCCATACCGGATAGTTCATTCGCACATGATCCTATCATGTTTTACCATTAAACGTATGCATTCCTATGCATTATTTGGAAATTGCTATCCCCTAAGGCCTTGATAAATAAATCAACACATAATCGCATTTAATTATGTTAATCATATATTAGTTAATTAGTACGGAATTACCTTATTTTTGCCGGTTGTTACATTCTCCCCCCGTTAAGAGAATTCCGTCCCGGAATGCACTTCGAGTTCTCCGGTATAGGTGTCTTCTCGAATAGGGCGGGATATTTTTGCTTCATCCGGTCCAGCCTTTCCCACGTGAACTCGGTCCACGCTTGGCATTCCAGCGCACTTTGACCAACCTGATCTTGCTGCGCCTTAGTTTTTGGACCTTCCAATCGGTTACCTCGATTGGTTCTTCAACAAAGTGTAACTTGTCGTCAATGTGAATTTCGTCAGCAGGGATGATGAGAGTTTCGTCGGATAGGCACTTTTTCAAATTTGACACGTGAAACGTGTCATGTATTCCACTAAGCTCTTGAGGTAGCTTGAGCTTGTATGCCACCGGGCCTACCCTGGACAAGATTTTGAACGGTCCTACATATCGTGGGTTCAGCTTTCCGCGCTTTCCAAAGCGTGCGACACCTTTCCAAGGTGACACCTTTAGTAGGACCCTGTCTCCAACTTGAAATTCTAAAGGTTTTCGCCTCATATCAGCGTAGCTTTTCTGCCGGTCACGGGCCGCTTTGAGACGTTCCTTTATCAAAAAGACCTTGTCCGTCGTCTCTTGCACAATTTCGGGCCCGGTGAGTTGTTTTTCTCCAACTTCAGCCCAACATAGCGGAGATCTACACTTGCGTCCATATAGAGCTTCAAAAGGTGCAGCTTGAATGCTCGTATGGTAACTGTTGTTATAAGAAAATTCTACCAATGGCAAGTGTGTATCCCAATTACCACCGAAATCAATCGCACACGCCCGTAACATATCTTCTAAGGTCTGGATAGTTCGTTCACTTTGACCATCCATTTGGGGGTGATACACGGTACTCATGTCAAGGCGAGTACCGAGGGCTTCATTCAAACTTTCCCAAAATCTTGAGGTGAAACGACTATCCCGATCGGAGATGATAGAGATAGGTACACCATGCTTCGACACCACTTCCTTAATGTACAAACGGGTCAGTTTCTCCAACTTGTCCGTTTCGCGGATCGGAAGGAAGTGTGCGGACTTTGTCAATCGGTCAACAATTACCCAAATCATGTCATGGCCGGTTGTCGTCTTGGGTAACTTGGTAATGAAGTCCATGGAAATTTGCTCCCATTTCCATTCAGGTATCTCCGGTTGTTGGAGCAAGCCGGAGGGTCTCTGATGTTCGGCCTTGACCTTTGCTCAGGTTAAACATCGCGCAACATAAGCCGCTATATCTCTTTTGAAATTTGGCCACCAATAAAGTTCCTTCAAATCGTGGAACATCTTGTCTGCCCCAGGGTGGACCGAATATCTAGAACTGTGAGCTTCGGCCAGTACTAGCTCACGCAATCCACCGTACACTGGAACCCAAATTCTATTCATGAAATACAGGGTTTGGTCCGCCTTTGGTTCCAGTGAATCAATCATCTTTCGCAATCTTTCACCTTTGACATTCTCGGGTTTAAGAGCTGTGACATCCGTCACTTTTTCATTATATATATAAATATATATATATTTTTTATAATAATAATAATGAAAAATAATAATAATAATAATAATAATAATAATAATGATAATAATAATAAAAATGGTAATAGATAATAATACTAGTCTAAGCCTTGAGCCCAAACCTAACCACCCTTCCCCTTCCTTGTTTTCAGAAATGGGCCTGCTGAGCCCAAGGAAGCCGGCCCACTAACAGGCCCAATCCCAATCCCCTCCTTGCTGTTTAACAAAAAAAAAAAAAAGATAATTATCTGCTTATGACGGGTTTCGAACCCGAGCAGCCTTGGACAAACACACCCGCCCTCACCACTGAGCTACAAGCTCATTCCTGATTTAACCCCAACCTTAAATATATTTAACCCTTTTTTTTGTCTCCCTTTCCTTCTTCCTTGTGGACGAGCAGCAGCAGACATGGATATGGAATTCTTTTTTTTTCAACAACTTGATTTCCTTATTTCCCGCATCTTGACTAGAATTAACACGGAATCAAAGTTTTCGGCCCTTTAATGACTAGGAAGCACATTGATTGTCGATTGATTGATAATCAATCAACCATTTACGCGAATTACATTCAAACGGGTCAAAACTTGCCATATCGATCAAACAGACCTTCACCCTATAAATTGAGCATTCAGGAACAATCACAACTCGCTCACACTCTCTTCTTCACCTCCAATTATTCTAAAACATCTCTGATAATTATCAAACTATACGCTGTTTGACTTTTGGCTTGACCGGGCAAACGAACACGATTCTACACTGTGAGTCCAATTATTTATGTGGGTTTTGTTAGTCGGCAAACATACAACAAAAGCCCCAACATTAATCGGGTTCAATATGTATGATTTGTCTGATTGTAGAAACTAGGGTTCATGGCATATTGAATTGGGGATAAACTGATTTCGTGTAATATATTTAATTTTTATAGAACAGAACATATCACAACCACAGGCCTAGGCCAAGTGGTTGTGACTGTTGCTTGTAACCATGACCACCCGGGTTCGAGTCCCGGCTTGGACGCCCATTTTTCTTTTGTTTTCATTTTTTTACACAAACCATATATATATATATATATATTACATTTAAACTCATAAATTCATTTTAAAATACCAAAACCCTTTTATAAATTCTACAAAAATTATATTATGTTAATCTGATGAAAAAGTTCAACACCCAATTTTTAGTTTTCAAAAATTTATTTATTTAATATATATAATAAATAAATCAAGTTTATTCTATTTTATTTATAAAAATCCATTAAAATATCAAAACGATCTCATAAATTTCCACAAAAATTATCCTAAGTTTTTATGACATTAATCTTTTCAGAAATGATTTTTATTTCTGAAAAATCATTTATATAATATTTTTAATCAATTTTTGTTAGTTTTAATCATAAATAAATCATAAGAAATTCATTTTTCAATATTTTTGTACCAAAATTTTACATAAATTATTTCTATTCATTTGGAGCAGAAATACAATTTTTAATTCAAGAATTCTTTGATTTTAATATTTTTAGATATTAAAGTCGTATTTTGACAATTTGAAATAATTAGATTAAATATTCTATTTTCAAGAAAATAATTTTATAAAAATTATTTTCATACTCAAAACCTTATGTTATGATTATATTCAACTTAAGATTTTACAAAGAGACTTTTATTTATTTATTTATTAAATTTCATATATTTAATAAACAATTCATTAATTAATCAGATAAACATTTATCCCCAATTCGAAGCCCTAGAAATACATGTATCCTAGAGTTATTTCCCTTACACATTATCAAATTCTTTAGGTTGATACTTTGAGATAGTTCCAACACATATTTCGTTGTCCAAGTCCAAATTCAAGTTATTACGAGAACTGTGAGTATTCCTACCCCTTTTTGCCTTTATACATTTTTGGGGTGTTACATGTACACTATTACAATTTCAAATACAAGTTTACATTTTTACAATACAATTCTAGTACTATGTGCATTGCTTACAACGTGCTTTATGCTTAGACAATACATGTGGATTACATTTGTACTTAGTGAAATCATTAACATGGTACAAGCCGACCTTAACATTGGATAGCGCTATTTGGATTGACAACCCGCCTAGATTGATTCTCCCCCTTTTTCATCGGAGAATCCGTGGCCAGTGTTAAGTTATCATCCATTGATTGGTTGAGTACACTACAGTTCATACAGTACATTATACAGTCACAGGGTTGATTTCGCTCATTTGTATGATACATGGTTTACATATTTGCATTGTAGCTTGCACTTGAATTGTATAACTTTTTAACCTACTATATATATCAAATCTAGGAATGCTCACCAACATTTCATATGTTGACCAAACCTATTTTGTACATGTTTCAGGTGCAGTTTGATCTAGTGCTTTAGCAAGAGACATTTAGTGTTTTATTTCAATTCAGTTATTTCAATATTTACATTTCATTTAGACAATGTAATTTCCATTTCCATGTAAGACAATTTTGATTATTCAATAATATTTACATTTTAGTACCATGAGCTTTTGAACAATCGTCACTACGTGGCACCTCGATGATTCCGCCATCGGTTGGGGTGTTACAGATTGGTATCAGAGCCATGGTTATAGGGAATTAGGTTATTAGATAAAATGACCTAGACTATAACCGAACTTTAACTTGCATGCATAATATATCCTGAATTACCCTACCCCTCATTTTCCTCTACTTTCCTTCTTCTATCTTTCCCTTCTTCTCTCTCTCCATTCTTCTCATCTTTCATCATGGTGCATAGAGATGGTGTCCTACAGGGAGTGGAAAGTTTACATCATCATAGAACGAAAGCAGTACCTTTCATGAAGACACTCTTAGGCATAATGCCTACTCTTACTTTTGTTCCTTCAAAGTTGTTGAACTTTAATGAGTGTGATAAGGACACGTGCAATCTGGAAGGGTGGACGCCTGTACACTGGGTTTTCTGGCATAGGCAAGCATAGCGCATAAATCCATTTACGGACCTGTTATGCTTACCTGGGGATTCCTGGAGTGAGTGTCCACTTATAGGCTAAAGCACGTCTTCTTTGATCACCATTGGGTTCAATTCCTTTGAAAAGTCAACGTTCTTGTTGGGCTTTACAGCTAGACAAGGGCACTCCAAGCATTTTATGCAAGCTTTTTTTAATAATACTCTCTCGGTTCATATACAATATTTTGTATTTCACGATTTTCATATATTGCTTACAAGTTCATACTTTCATAACCATCTATGGATTTCACAATCACACTTCACCTTACCCTCTTAGCCACTTTTTAAATATTCAACACCCTACCCAAATCATATTATTTCTTTTCTCCACATGTTATTTATTTTAAAAAAAAAAATATAACCTCATACTTTAGCACAAATTAAAGATTTCTAAAACTAGTTGTATTACCTAGCAACTTTACAAGTGCATATTTTCCTCGAACTTAAATTCGATTGATTATTTATTGACGTAACAAACGATTTTCTATATAATGTTTTAAACTATTACAAAGCCTACTTAGCTTGTACTATTTAACAACTTTTGCCTTATGTACAAAACCAAATTTTGAAAATATTTTTTTTTTTTTTTTGGAATAATATCTAGTCTCTAGATTCTACATCAACAATCACTCATTTTCAACTTGTTCAAATTTTTACAATATTTGGCATGCACCACAATCATGTTTTCTTATACACTTGATTATAACCTTTGATCCAAACCCCAAAATTTACACTGCTATATAATCTCCCTACTATAAAATAAACTCTTTATCAACTATCTTCACATTCACCATCTCTCACAACCTTGATTCTGCTTCAAGATTTTTCATCATCCTCTCAAGAACTAAATTCATATCCTTCACCTTCTCACACGTGAGCTAGTTACCCATGATAATTAAACTACTAAAAACCTGATACTTGATTCTACAGGAATTTTTTTCAAAACATCATTGTTTATGAAACTTGATTTTCCCTTAATTTGATTATTCACTGGACATTTAATTATTCATGATACTCGTGTTTTCATTTTCTTTTTGTACCCAATTATGTCATTAGCATACAACATCTAGAAACCTCCTTGCATACTATTGTGTACGAACACAGATTGGAAATTTATCAATTTCGGTAACGTTTATTTTATATCATATAAGTTTCAGACCCTACTTTACATTTTATTGAAACATTTGGTCTTGACTTCCATGAAAATCAAAATACTTATTTAATCCTACTTTACATCATTGTTTGCCATATGAAACTTGATTTTTCCCTTAGTTGGACTATCTATTGAACATCTCATGATACTCGTAAACATTTAATTATTCATGATAACACTTACACTTAATGGTTGTAGTACTTACAAACTTGCTTGCATAAACATGCTATCAATTTACAATTTATGTGAATAATAATTGTTGCACTTAATAGAAGTCATCATGCCTTTTTCAGCAGTCGGGAGAGGCCCTACAACCTGCTCCACGACTGGTGGAGGCTATCGAACATACTCAACGATTGGTAGAGGTCACTATGCCTTTTCAAACAGTCGGGAGAGGCCCTACAACCTACTCCACGGCTGGTGGAGGCTATCGAACCTGCGCAACAATCGGTGGGGTCAAAGAAGGACACAAAACCCTAATGTAAGGTAAATTAATGATTCCGGTCCGGAACGTAATCATGAATTTACAGGTGCGTTAGGGTAGTGTGAAATTCTATTAGAGTTTTTGGTAGGCGTCCAGTACGTTTTCAAGGTATCAAAGGTGTGGTGGGTTAGCTGCGGTACACCCTGTATACAAACACTAATGATGCATTGAAGGTGAGACTGGAAGTCGGACCAGGAACAAACTCTGGTTATTTGGTAGTTCATTTAGTCTTTTATAGTCAACCAACTCGTACATATATTTTAGGAGTCCTAAAACTTGAAGTAGTGATTTACTAGATTCTTACTCTCTTTACCCTTTCGAGACGAACCTAATCCAATCCTTGACTCACACCTATCAAACCTTTTACCCAAATCATTCGAAATTTTTCAAACCACAGTTATCTTAATTTTTACCCAAGCATCCATAACCCTATGTTTCTAATAACTTCGGGACGAAGTTTCTAAAAGTAGGGGATGCTGTGACATCCGTCACTTTTTCATTATATATATAAATATATATATATTTTTTATAATAATAATAATGAAAAATAATAATAATAATAATAATAATAATAATAATGATAATAATAATAAAAATGGTAATAGATAATAATACTAGTCTAAGCCTTGAGCCCAAACCTAACCACCCTTCCCCTTCCTTGTTTTCAGAAATGGGCCTGCTGAGCCCAAGGAAGCCGGCCCACTAACAGGCCCAATCCCAATCCCCTCCTTGCTGTTTAACAAAAAAAAAAAAAAGATAATTATCTGCTTATGACGGGTTTCGAACCCGAGCAGCCTTGGACAAACACACCCGCCCTCACCACTGAGCTACAAGCTCATTCCTGATTTAACCCCAACCTTAAATATATTTAACCCTTTTTTTTGTCTCCCTTTCCTTCTTCCTTGTGGACGAGCAGCAGCAGACATGGATATGGAATTCTTTTTTTTTCAACAACTTGATTTCCTTATTTCCCGCATCTTGACTAGAATTAACACGGAATCAAAGTTTTCGGCCCTTTAATGACTAGGAAGCACATTGATTGTCGATTGATTGATAATCAATCAACCATTTACGCGAATTACATTCAAACGGGTCAAAACTTGCCATATCGATCAAACAGACCTTCACCCTATAAATTGAGCATTCAGGAACAATCACAACTCGCTCACACTCTCTTCTTCACCTCCAATTATTCTAAAACATCTCTGATAATTATCAAACTATACGCTGTTTGACTTTTGGCTTGACCGGGCAAACGAACACGATTCTACACTGTGAGTCCAATTATTTATGTGGGTTTTGTTAGTCGGCAAACATACAACAAAAGCCCCAACATTAATCGGGTTCAATATGTATGATTTGTCTGATTGTAGAAACTAGGGTTCATGGCATATTGAATTGGGGATAAACTGATTTCGTGTAATATATTTAATTTTTATAGAACAGAACATATCACAACCACAGGCCTAGGCCAAGTGGTTGTGACTGTTGCTTGTAACCATGACCACCCGGGTTCGAGTCCCGGCTTGGACGCCCATTTTTCTTTTGTTTTCATTTTTTTACACAAACCATATATATATATATATATATTACATTTAAACTCATAAATTCATTTTAAAATACCAAAACCCTTTTATAAATTCTACAAAAATTATATTATGTTAATCTGATGAAAAAGTTCAACACCCAATTTTTAGTTTTCAAAAATTTATTTATTTAATATATATAATAAATAAATCAAGTTTATTCTATTTTATTTATAAAAATCCATTAAAATATCAAAACGATCTCATAAATTTCCACAAAAATTATCCTAAGTTTTTATGACATTAATCTTTTCAGAAATGATTTTTATTTCTGAAAAATCATTTATATAATATTTTTAATCAATTTTTGTTAGTTTTAATCATAAATAAATCATAAGAAATTCATTTTTCAATATTTTTGTACCAAAATTTTACATAAATTATTTCTATTCATTTGGAGCAGAAATACAATTTTTAATTCAAGAATTCTTTGATTTTAATATTTTTAGATATTAAAGTCGTATTTTGACAATTTGAAATAATTAGATTAAATATTCTATTTTCAAGAAAATAATTTTATAAAAATTATTTTCATACTCAAAACCTTATGTTATGATTATATTCAACTTAAGATTTTACAAAGAGACTTTTATTTATTTATTTATTAAATTTCATATATTTAATAAACAATTCATTAATTAATCAGATAAACATTTATCCCCAATTCGAAGCCCTAGAAATACATGTATCCTAGAGTTATTTCCCTTACACATTATCAAATTCTTTAGGTTGATACTTTGAGATAGTTCCAACACATATTTCGTTGTCCAAGTCCAAATTCAAGTTATTACGAGAACTGTGAGTATTCCTACCCCTTTTTGCCTTTATACATTTTTGGGGTGTTACATGTACACTATTACAATTTCAAATACAAGTTTACATTTTTACAATACAATTCTAGTACTATGTGCATTGCTTACAACGTGCTTTATGCTTAGACAATACATGTGGATTACATTTGTACTTAGTGAAATCATTAACATGGTACAAGCCGACCTTAACATTGGATAGCGCTATTTGGATTGACAACCCGCCTAGATTGATTCTCCCCCTTTTTCATCGGAGAATCCGTGGCCAGTGTTAAGTTATCATCCATTGATTGGTTGAGTACACTACAGTTCATACAGTACATTATACAGTCACAGGGTTGATTTCGCTCATTTGTATGATACATGGTTTACATATTTGCATTGTAGCTTGCACTTGAATTGTATAACTTTTTAACCTACTATATATATCAAATCTAGGAATGCTCACCAACATTTCATATGTTGACCAAACCTATTTTGTACATGTTTCAGGTGCAGTTTGATCTAGTGCTTTAGCAAGAGACATTTAGTGTTTTATTTCAATTCAGTTATTTCAATATTTACATTTCATTTAGACAATGTAATTTCCATTTCCATGTAAGACAATTTTGATTATTCAATAATATTTACATTTTAGTACCATGAGCTTTTGAACAATCGTCACTACGTGGCACCTCGATGATTCCGCCATCGGTTGGGGTGTTACAAGAGCGTTAACTTGAGCTTCACGAATTCGATCAGTCAGATTCATGTGGATAGTCAGACCCAAAGCTCGGACACGCAACGGCTTAACCCGTTCCTTGCGACTTAAGGCGTCGGCCACAACGTTCGCCTTACCGGGATGGTACTTTATCTCACAATCGTAATCGTTTAATAATTCAACCCATCGCCGTTGTCGCATGTTCAAATCCTTCTGATCAAAGATGTGTTGCAAACTCTTATGATCAGTGAAAATCGTGCACTTGGTTCCGTATAAATAGTGCCTCCATATCTTGAGAGCGAATACCACTGCACCCAATTCCAAATCGTGTGTAGTGTAGTTTTTCTCATGAATTTTCAGTTGTCTGGAAGCATATGCTATCACCTTTTCTCGTTGCATTAACACGCAACCCAAGCCTTGATGAGAGGCGTCACAGTAAACCACAAAATCCTCCGTACCATCGGGGAGTGATAGTATCGGAGCGCCACATAACTTATCTTTTAGCAATTGGAATGCCGCTTCTTGCTTTTCCGTCCACTCGAACTTCTTATCCTTTTGGGTTAGCATGGTTAAAGCTTGTGCTATCTTAGAAAAGTTCTCGATGAACCTTCTGTAGTAACCCGCGAGGCCAAGAAATTGTCGCACTTCGGTAGGAGTTCGAGGGGCTTCCCAATTTTTAATTGCCTCGATCTTGGCGGGATCGACATGTATGCCTTTTTCATTCACCACGTGGCCTAAGAAGTGAACTTCTCGAATCCAAAAGTCACACTTCGAGAATTTAGCGTAGAGCTTTTCTTTGCGTAGTACTTCAAGGATTAACCGAAGGTGATTCTCGTGGTCTTCTTTAGTGCGCGAATAGATCAAAATATCGTCAATGAAAACAATGACGAATTTATCCAAGTATGGCTTACACACGCGGTTCATCAAGTCCATGAAAACAGCTGGTGCGTTGGTTAAGCCGAACGGCATTACCAAAAATTCATAGTGCCCATATCTAGTTCTGAAGGCCGTCTTTGGTACATCCTCTTCCTGTATACGCAACTGGTGATAGCCGGACCTCAGGTCAATCTTGGAGTAAAAGCTAGATCCTTGGAGCTGATCAAATAAATCGTCGATCCTGGGGAGAGGATAGCGATTCTTAATGGTTAGCTTGTTCAGCCCTCGATAGTCAATGCACATGCGAAATGTGCCATCCTTCTTCTTTACGAATAAGACGGGAGCTCCCAAGGTGAGAAACTCGGTCTTATAAAACCCTTGTCCAACAATTCTTGTAGCTGGCTGGATAGTTCCTGCATCTCCGATGGAGCTAAGCGATATGGCGATCGTGCCACAGGAGCAGCTCCAGGAACGAGGTCGATGCGGAACTCGACTTGTCGAGGTGGTGGCAACCCCGGCAAATCTTCTGGGAATACATCAGGAAAATCTCTAGCTATCGGAATGTCTTCCAACTTCCGCTCGTCGGCTTTCTTGTCCACCACGTGTGCCAAGAATGCGACAAGGCCTTTTCTTAAACACTTTCGCGCCTTCATGCTTGAAATAATTCTTAGTGGCGTCCCGTGCCTTTCCCCTTGAATTGAGAGAGTTTCACCGCTTGCGAGGGGGACTTGAATTATTTTATCGTTACAGACAACGATGGCACGATGTGCGGATAACCAGTCCATGCCAACGACTATGTCAAAACTACCCAGCACAACCGGCAAGAGATCAATCCCAAACTCGTGCCCACAGAGATCCAACTTGCAATCTTTCGCTACTTCTCTCGTTTCAATAGTTTTACCATTAGCCAGTTCTATGGAGTAGGGTGTATCTAGTTTACTAGTTTTTAGCCCAAGTAATCTTTTAAACTCAATGGATACGAAGCTAAAATCGGCACCGGTATCAAATAATACAGAAGCATAATGACCATTAAGAGGGAACGTACCAGTGACCACGTTGGGGTCCTGTCGTGCATCACCGGCTCCAATCACAAATGCCCGCCCGCGGGCTTGGTTGTTTACCTTGGGGCAATCCTTCTTCCAATGGTCAAGTGACCCGCACGCGAAGCAGGGTCTTGCTCTTCCATTCTTCGGTGCTCCTGACCGGCAATCCTCTGTCTTGTGCCCCGAGCGGTGGCACTTCCCACAAATTATCCCGTTGTTTTTCCCCTGATTTCCTTGTTTCCCACCATTTCCACGTCCTGTGGCTACGTATCCCTTTCCCTTGTTCGCATTACCCGATGATCCATCCTTCTTCCCTTCATTCCGCTTACGTTTCCCAAACCTTGGTTTATTCCCCTGATCATTCGACCCAACTGCTGAACTTGTCCCCAGATTTTTACCCTCCACGCTGCTAGACTCAGAAATTTTTAATCCGAAACCTTCCGGATTAAGGTGTCCATTCGAATAGCGTCTTCGGTGAGGCTCAGAGCGAGATCGATAGCCTCGCGCATGGTCGTGGGCTTGGAAGAAGTGACCATGCTGCGTATTTGTGGCGCCAGTCCGAATAGGTACCGCTCTATCTTCTTGCTCTCCGGAGTAACCAAGCGAGGCACTAGTCGGGAGAGGTCATGGAATCTGGACGTGTACCCAGCCACGTCTGCTCCAACCATGGTAAGGTTCCAGAATTCGGTTTCTAGTTTCTGTACCTCACTCGCCGGGCAGTACTCGGCGATCATGAGTTCCTTTAATTCCAACCATGGTAGGGAGTAAGCAGCATCATCTCCTAGTGACTGTACTTGGCTGTTCCACCAAGTTAGCGCTTGATCCAGGAATAAGTTCGTGGAGTACATGACTGTTTGTCGAGGGGTACAACCACTGATGCGGATCACTGCTTCGGTCTTTTCGAACCATTTAACCAGTCCGACAGATCCCTCTGTGCCGCTAAAATTTATCGGCTTACAGTCCAAAAAGGCCTTGAAAGTGCAGCCACGCTCTCGCGAGGCCGTTTCTGCAATAATAAGGTAGTATGTTATTATGGGATAGGAGTTTTATGATAATCTCCCCTCGCTTTTTCATTCATTCATAAACCTCTTACCAGTAGGGGAGGTTTCACGTCGGTCACTCCCAGTCCTATCCCGCCGATCGCTCAGAGCGGGCGGCTTCGTGTTCCGCTATGGCTCGGGCTATACGCTCCGAGACTAGTGTTTCTAGTTCAGCGGTTGTTGTGGGCAACCCGTCGTTGCCACTGTTGCTCCGGGTAGCCGGTGCCATTTTTCTTCAATAATAATTATTAAAGGTTAGCTTTAGCGAACATTCACACAAATATAGACATACACAAAGCATAAGTAGCAACTCATCACATGAACATAAAAATCAACACAACCTCACCACACAATCACACAAATCACAATATATAGAGTAAGCAATAATAATCGTAGACAATCACAGTTTTACAACAACATATTTCACCATCATAATAATAAGATTTTTCATTAATTTCAATAGTACGAGTACAATGCTTTGTCTACAATAACAAAATATGGGATAACATCCCTCATACATCGTTCTAAAATAAATAAAAACATCATATCATATGCCGGCATACCCGCACGGCTGGGCAAAATGCAAACGAGTGTTATAACCCGTGCTACGCTACCATACTGCTACTACTATATACATCTGCAAGTGATTCTTCAAGCGTCTCTGGAATGTCTCTACTGTGGTGGTGGTGGATACTGATACTGGGGAGCGTACATGCTGATAGACATACTAATCGACATAATGCGCTCGTACAAGAACTGGCGGTGCGCAAAATGCGCGTCGCCTGTAATCCCGCAATGCGCAGTAACTCCTCGGCGTAATGTGCCAGTGCATCTCTGGCATCAATGATCCGAGCCCACATAAGTCGGGCCTGTTGCTCCATCTGGTTCACGGTGCGCTGCACCGTGTCGGTGAGAGTCTGGAAATCTCTCTCCAAAGAAATAGCTGAGGACCAAGCCGGTCCGGACAATGGTGCTATCCCGTGGGGCTGTGATGGCCCGGGTATGTCGGGGTAGGTCGGCTGGGATGGGCCGACCGGGTCTGGCATCGGTGTTGGGGCGAATGGCTGGGCAAAACCCAGTAGCCCGGGGGTGAAGTGGGGTGGCATCAGGTATGGGTCCCCTGCACCTAGAGGGTATGGTGCAGGTGGTGTCATCAGAAAGGGGGCCCCGACACCTAAGGCGTAAGGTGCGGGTAAGGGCATGGTAGGCATCTCAGGGAGGGGTGGCAGCATAGGTAAAGTGGGGATGGGCAATGTCATGGGGCAGTGGGAGGTGCTACGAGCTCGGCCAATGGGGCCATGAGGGGCTGTGAAATAGTGGCCCACTCCGGGGTGGACACCACAACTGTAGGGGTAGGGGGCTCGCAGTAGCGAACGCCGTCATGCCCGCCCTGCGTAGCTCAGAGCTACGGGCGGAGCTACTCTGTAAAACGTGTCCTGCTGGGGCTAGCCCGTCCTGCGGTATGGGCTCAGGTAGTGCGGGAAGGGCCGCAGGTTCAGCAGGGGCGTCCTCTAGCATTGGAGCCACGGGCTCCTCCTGGTTGGCTGGGGTAGGGGTATAGCTATGTGGTCAACAGATGCAACCGCCTCGTCATCCGAGTCGTCCGAGATCCACCCGTTTTGTCCTCGGACCAGAGGCACAAGCCTCATGCCCGGAGGGACGGGGATACGGGGAATCTGTATTGGCTCACGATCAACATCAGCAAGTCGATCGTAGGGGGACTCTATGGTCTCAGACTGGGTAGGGGCGGGTCTCGAGGGACCTGCGCAGTCTGCAGGGAAATCCCTGGCGGCTCTAACCGGGTGTGCGGGTAGTGGTGCGGCAGGTAGTGGTATGATGGGCAAGTCGGCCTGTGGTGCCTGCGGTACGTCGGCCACGGCGGCCATGTCATCCCCAGCGGGGGCCCAATCTGGATCCTCGCTGGGATCCGTCTCCTCGGAACTGTCACCGTCTGCGCCTCCGACGGCGGCGTCTATCTCCATATCATCCTCCTCTGGGTCGAGTACGACTAGCTCGACTGGCTCAGCTGGAGGAGCTGGTATGATCTGTATGCTACTGTCGTAGCTAGGTGCGGCGCTTTCTGCGTCTGACATCCCTGGCAAAAGAACCGTACTAATATATATGAGTTATTTAATTAGATAGTTAAGGCGTACATTTAACAGTAACCTTCCTAACCTCTAATACAACGTAATGCATAACAATACCCATGGCTAGCTCGGTTGGAATCTCCTCGTACCCAATGTTTCTCTGAAAAATTACTTTATTGCGTTTCATATATATTTACATTTTTGAAAACTTTATCTTTTGAACCAAATCCGGTTATAGTCTAGTTAGAAAAAAAAAAAGATATACTAGTTCGCTATAACCTTGGCTCTGATACCACTTTCTGTCACACCACGCCAATGGCGGAAACACGTGGCGCGACGGTTCAAGCGTATAAAGTCAAGGTTAACGCAAACCACAAGTAATTAAGAAAATGGGTCATTTATTTAGGCGTCAAAACCATGTTTGAAGATTACACATAATCTAAATTGTTTTTAACATAAACAAGAAGGTTTCTCAAATATATCCCATACAATTGGGAAATAAAAGTGAAACCCCGCAAAAACACCCGACGCCCGCATAAGAGATTCCGATGACCCAGCTCGCCATGCTCGCCTCCGTCTAGTTACCTGAAAGATATGTTTAAAATTTCGTCAATATAAAAATATTGGTGAGTTCACAGGTTTTTAGTTTCCAAAACTTAAATACTTGGGAAACTCCATGTTTTGACAATATATAGGAGTTGCAAGTTCCTATAATTCTACTTGAGCCTATAATCAAACCAAGACGTATAATAATGCCCCGCTCCAAGTCGTTACTCGGTATCCTAACGACTTAATTTCAGAATACATGCACCCCAGGCATACGCCGATGCATAATCGACGCTATCGATTAGGGGTGGGCCTTGTCAGGCACCAATAGTACTATTCAAATATTCCTCCGATTTCATTTCCCTGAATAAATGATTATAGAAGTGAGGTCTCAACCCCGAGTGGCGGTCACACCTCAAGTAATTATTCCGTCAAACATTTTCCCTAGCATATCTTTCCCCCGAAAAACGTAAAATAGTTTAAAATGGGGCCGTGAGACTCACCTGAATCAGTGTCCGGCTCAAAAGGAAGATAGCAAATGGGTGGTCTCGCACCTACAAACGTCCTAGACGTGTAAGTCACTATTCCTATAGCGCATGTGCCTTGGCAAGTTGTACACCCAACTCCCCGACCACGAGTTATTCCAATTCCCGTTTAATTGAACGCGTATCCTAGGTTTGTTGGCGTTGGATTACCCATTCCTTACAAGTTATATATTATTCTTGTTATTATTTCCTTAACTTGTATATTATTATCCTCGACTCGACTTCACTTAACGTATAATTATTTTCCCATTCAAATAATTATACTTAAGATCGCATCGTTCGATATAATATATTTCTAACACCCGACCCGACTCACTTTGCCGCACATTTATTTTCCCATTTAAATAAATATGCTAAGGTCTTGTCGTTCGGTAGTATATTCTCAACACCCGATTCGACTCACCATGCCGTATATTTATTTTCCCATTCAAATAAATATACTAGGATCTCGTCGGCACGGTATACACATATATATATACGTATATATTTTGTCTACTCGTCTCGGTTTTTCCTTTCCACATATCTACTTTCCCATTAAGTAGATATACTAGAATTTCGCCGAGACGAGCGTATATATATATATATATATATATATATATATATATATATATATATAAACGTGTAATTTTTCTTGTTAAGTCTATACGTTTGTTTAACGTCTTACTTATTTACGTTATGTTTTTCTCCCACGAATAATTTCTTCAACACTTAGGAAAGTGTTAGTTAATTTTCACCCATGATATATATATATATTTTACTTCCTAAAAATATATATTTTCTCATCTTGCCGCAACGGCATTTTTCTCATGTTTTGTCCGTTTATTGTTCGTTAACGTGTCTTAGTCCGATATCTTAACTTGTATAGTTAATTTTTCCAAGTTTTTCCCAATATGTGTTTTATAGAAATATTATTCATATTTCTACTTCCCAACACATATTACTTGGAAGGTTTAAAAATACTTTTGTATTTTTAACCCAACTTGTTAACTTAGACACAAAAATGTTTCCAACACTTTTATATTCCCATTTATATAAAAGTGTTCATTTTTGTATAAGTTTTTTCAAGTTTTTACTTTTGTTCAACATTTTTATAAAAATCTCTATTTTTATAAAATCCCTATGTTAATACAAGTCCATATTTTTATAACTTCCATTTTTATAAAAATACACTTTTTATACAAAATACTTAAGTATGTTTACTAGTATTTACCAAATCAACCTTGGAAAATTAGTGGAACCGGTGCTGGAACCGGCGGCTCCTAGAGGAACCGGAACCGGTTCCACTGTATACCGGTTTGGAACCGGAACCGGTTCCGGTTCGGTTCCACAGTTCCGGTTCTAGAACCGGTTTTTTTGTTCACCTCTAACCGTTGGGCAATGGTCAAACCATTAAAAAATTAATTAATTTTAAAAACCTTATACACACACATAAAATTCTATACCCACACCATATTCACAATCAAATAACCTCAAAAATATCAATTTTTTAAATTTTTGTTAAACTCCGACTCTTAATCCGACTCACCACAAGAATCGGGCACACTCGATGACTTGCTTTTAACCGTAGCACAAGAGGCGGTTCAAATTTTCAAAGACGAACCCGAATCGTCAACGATAACTAGTCGACAACCAACACTTGCATGTGATAGGGAAGGTGCTCATCAACGTTTGCTTAATGATTATTTTTGTGAGGATCCTTTGTATGATGTTGAGCAATTTTGTCAACAGTTTCATATGAGTCGTCGTCTATTTATGTGAATTACTGACGATATAGAACGAAAATTTACATATTTCAAACAAAGTGAGAATGCAAGTGGTAAAGTTGGATTCTATGCGTTTCAAAAATGTACAACCACTATTCGTCAACTAGCATACGGTATGTCGGTCGATGCATGGGACGAGTATTTAAGAATGTTCGAACGTACATGTCGGGATTTTGTGCATAATTTTTGTGAAGGTATATTTACTTATGTTAATGTTAAATAATTTCGGTTTTGTTAATTATTATTGTTAAATAATTTTTTACCTATTTAATGTTATATTATTTTAGGCGTTACTAAGCTGTACGCCCAACGATATTTGCGGAATCCGGCCGCAAGTGACGACCCACTTTTATACACGGCCCATCAAGGAGTACACGGTTTTCCTGGGATGTTGGGTAGCCTTGATTGCACACACCGGAAGTGAGCGACATGTCCAACTACTTGGAAAGGCCAACACACCCGAGGTGATCACCCAGGTCTAACTCTAATACTACAAGCAGTTACGTCACAAGATCTAAGGATTTGTCATGCTTTCTTTGGTATGGCTGGTGTAAACAACGTTGTCGTTGTTTTAAAATCATCGAACATTTTTGATGATGTCTTAGACGGGGTTGCACCGGATACATTATTTTATGCAAGTGATGTGCATTACAAGTACGAGTATTATCTTGTGAACGGTATATATCCAGAGTGGGTCGTGTTGATGAAAATTTTCTCATGCGCCCTGACGATGAAAAACGATTGTACTACAAGAAAAAACACAAGTTGGCTAGCAAAGATGTTGAACAAGCTTTTGGGGTGTTTAAGAAATGATGGACCATCATTGACAAACCATCACATATAATAGAAAATAAACAAAAGAAAAGAATGAGAAATATAATGCATACTCGAAAATAAATTAAATAAATGATTCGGTAAGGGTTATTGTATTCTTTTATGTGGCGCCTAGGTGGCGCTGATGTGGCTGGGGCTTCACTATGCACCATGTAGCCTTAAGGAAAGTCGTGCGCAGGAAGTGCTGCATCCATTGGTCAAGAGCTAGGGCCACTCCCCTTATGTGTCTATTACAAGATAAAACCACTGACTCGTATTAGTAAGCGTGATGAAATTGTTGGCCCTCGAGTAATTGACGACCACGTGACATTAGGATCACTTACTACACACTCATCTAGCCTTTCGTACTGACCATTATTGTTCCTATTATTTCATTTGCCTAGAAAGAGCTCACAACTTCGTTTTTTGTTGCTCGAGGAGACTTTTTCACAAGGTCGCCAATCCTAGAATTGTTACCACTGAAACTGCTTAACAATGAATTTCTATTATCATCTAAAACCAATGTATCTAATCCGTGTTGATAATATTTGACGTGTGACATTTTTTTTACAAACTCAACATTTATCTAGTTCACACCAGATATAAGATTTGTCTTAAGAAGTTAGTTCAAATAAGCCTACAATCATTACAAAAGTCATATAGGCAACAATAGGAGTGATCGTTTCTATACGTTTTGAAACACAATAGTCAATATAAAACATTTACGCTATCGATTTCATAAAAAAATAGGTCGAGTTTTGGTTAACATGTCTAACCCATTTAACAAATGAACATTGTTCCTTATATTATCGACCCTCCAGCTCTTTTGATACTAAAATAAAAAAAAATTACAAGTTTAACTTGTCAACTCATTTCATTTAATTTTAGTGTATCACAACCAGAAACCCCAATTACTAAAAAAAACGCTCTCATGGGGTCTAACCACCGGAACCCTATTCCGATCAATATTCAAAGAAGGATTACTAAGTTTTTTGTGACAAATCTTCCAGATCGTTGTAGCAGGAGTGATCTTGCCGGGTTTGTTCGTACGCATGCTGAGATTTTTGACATTTATATCGCAAGAAAGAAGGACAAAATGGGTAATAGTTTTGGTTTTGTTTCACTGTTAGACGTGAAGAATACATGCGAGATGGAGAAAGACGTTATCTAATATTCGTATGGGAGATTACAAACTCAATTTCAATGTTGCAAGATTCTCTTTAGAAGATGGGGAGGTTAGTAATAGAAGCCAAGAAGTGAATGCGCATAAGAGATTTGTCGATAAGAAAGGTTCTGACCATACACGTAAGGAGGTGAATGTTTATGTGTTTACGGGTTCTACGTCTTTCAAGGATGTGTTTATGGTAAAACGATAGTGTCTAATGATGAGAAGATTATTGTGCTTAAAGATGATCATAAGGCTTATACGAATGTGATTGGGAAGGCTATTATTGTTTGTGTTTGGGACTTCAAAGTGTTGAAGAATATAGGGCAATTGGTCAAGGAGATGTTGGAGGAGAAAGGGGTGGTTCAACATCTCGGAGGTTTAGTTGTGATCATTTCGTTCCCAGGGAATTTGGAGGCGGAACAATTCTGTAACAAAATCAAGAACAACCAGGAAGTGTGTCAGTCGGTGGACATGTGGTTGGGTCAATCCTTACCATTTGAAAGATTAGCTTGGCTTCGTATTCAAGGCGTTCCCCTTCATTTATTGGACAACGAAGTTCTTAACCGTGTAGGAGAAAGATTTGGGAAAGTTATTCATGAAGCCCAACATGGTCAATGGGACGTTGATTTATCTTTTGATTATGTTGGGGTGATCGTTTCGGAGGGTAAGCGAATTCAAGAAGAAGTTATTATCCAATGGAAGGGTCGTAAATATCGGGTATGGGTAGCGAAAGAAGCTGGAGACTGGATACCTGAGTTTTTATTGAACGGTAAGAGTGAAGTGTCACAGCCCGTCAATGTTGTCCAGTCACCGATAAGTCCTACGCCGGAGATGGTTGCACCGGAGGATTTGAATTTCAAATCTAACTTGGAAGGTGCTAATTTTTCGGAATACATTATGGAGGATAAGCCTATATCTCGTAAAGAGGTTAATGAGATTAAAGAACCTTCCAAAAATGAGGTCCCACAAAAGGAAAAGTCAGTGGAAGACTTGATTGGCAATTCATCATTTTTGGTCAACTCTAACATTAATGTGGGTAGTAAAGGTGGTAAACAAAATAATAGAAAAGGTAAGAATTTGGGCAGTCGTAATAATGGGCCTAGTTGCAGTAAATTCATTTCAGTGGATAACAGGCCCAATCCCAAGAAAAGGCTAAGGTTGGAAATTGATCCAATGGGTATGGATTTGTTTGGGCTGGATATTTTGTTGAGAATTAAGCAATCTAATTTGGAGGGACAGGCTACTAACATGGGACCATTAGAAGAAAATTCCAACATACAGATTCCTCTTAAACAAATTGAAGAAGTCAACAATATTGAAGAACAACAAAGTGAAGCTTTTATGAATCCGGTGGGGGATCAAATTTCGGAAGAGGCTACTACAAAAGTTGAAAAAGAGGTTCAGGGAACTATTGATATGGGTCAGTAGTGGGTGTCGACTTAACCAATTTCAAGGATTTGGTTAACGAGGCAGTGCAAGAGGAAGGGTGACAAGCAGGTAAGTCATGAATTTTATGTCTATTAATGCAAGAGGGTTGGGGGGTCCCTGGGAAACAAGGTTGGATTAAAAAGTTGCGGTTGAACAATAGTGTGGACTTTTTAGCATTACAGGAGTTTAAGATTACGGCTGATATGAGGTTTAATGGGGTTAATATTTGGGGTAGAGGGGATTTTGATTGTGACTTGGTAGCTTCTTCTGGGAGGTCTGGTGGGTTGATTAATATTTGGAATAAAAACTTTTTCTCCAAAAACTCGGCTGTTTTGGATTCTAACTTTCTGTTGACCTCGGGTTATCTGGTGGAAGACGGGTCAGAATTGAACATTTTAAACGTTTACGGGCCTCAGAAAGTGGTAGCTAAAAGACTTCTCTGGGATAAGTTAAAAGATGTTATTAGGAGTCATGAAGGTATGCGGGTTATTGTTGGTGATTTTAATGCTCTTCGTAATCCTGAAGAAAGAAAGAATACTCGTTTCAATCGTACGAGCACTTGGGATTTTAACTCTTTCATTGATGATATAGGGTTGCATGAGTATTATATGTGTGGAACCTGCTTTTGCTGCAAGGATTGATGGCGGGGTTAAATTGAGCAAAATTGACAGATTTTTAGTTTGTCAAAACTTTTTTAACAGGTGGTTGTTAGCATGTGTTAGAGCGCTCCCCAGAGATTTGTCCGATCATACGCCTCTACTGTTATCATTGGTGGACCATAATTTTGGTTATAAGCCTTTCCATTGGTATAACACGTGGTTAGAGAGGGATGATTGTGAAGAGGTGGTTGTAAATGCGCTTCGTGGGTGTTCTTTCGTTGGTATATGATGTAATTGTTTGTTTTGGCGGCCCTCTATTTGTATATCCTTTGTATATGATGTAATTATTTGTTTTGACGGCCCTCTATTTGTTTATCCTTTGTATATGATGTAATTGTTTGTTTTGGTGGCCCTCTATTTGAGGACTTGCCCTCGTTTTAATGAAGTTCACTATTAAAAAAAAAAACAACCCGTAACTTATGACCCATTTACTATCTTCACAAATTGGTTAACCCATTTCACAAAATTGATAATTCATGGTCCATTTCATTCTACCCATTTTGATGTAGTGCACACATCATGTTAAAATGGACTTCCTTGAAAAGAAGTAGCGAACACTTCATGTCTAATATTATGGTGTGGTCATACATCCACATCAACGATGTTTACATTATTTGTAAGAAGCTGAGAGGTAAAACAAATTTGGGTTAAAATGATTTGAGATCAAATAATAAAACAATTTATAGCTTGAATAATATTATATTACATTATATAAAATAATAGTATATTATATTTCACACAAAATTTCGGGTATTTTATTGTTATTTTTAAGTCTAGGATTGCTTTTTGTTTTCGTGAAGGTGACTAAATTGCGTGAATCATGTGCCGGCATTGCATTATTCATTTTCATATGGCCCAGTCATTCGGAACCTGCCGCTACTTGTCCCTCTTATTTTGTTTAATAATTATTTGTTTCAAGTTAAAAAATAAATAAATTTTGTTTTATAAAAATCTTTATCATTTTCCCTCCTAATTGTCTTGAAATTATTTGCACCTAATCCACTAATTTCAAACATAATAAAAATGTTTCAAATTGTCTTGAAATTATTTTCGTCAAACTAGATTTCAAACATAAATAAAAGTTTCAAATGTTAGGCTCCAATATAGTTCTTTTACATTTATTTAAACTATCAAGAACATAGAATTAAACTATAAGAAAACGAATACATTGATAGTTTTCAAATATAGTTGAGACACTTAGATTAACTGTATATTTTTATATCATTTTTATAGTAATTAACATAATATCAAACTAAAAAATTAGTCTTATCAGAATTAATATTGACTACATATTTTTGAAACTGAAAAAAGGCAATAAGCTTTTGAATGCTGTAAAAGGTGTAATATTGTAAAACTTAAAAAGTAAAATAAGTTTCTAGTGGATGAGAGGTAACATATTTCAGTCACTCGATTAATATTCATTCATATCTACGATTTACTACGAATACATAAATGTTTTAAAAATCAGAACTGATGTGCAACACATAACTGGCCCCAAAAAGCTCGATCAGTGTCGAATATTGATTCAACTTACTATTATTCTTCATGTGGTCCAATCTTTTGTTAATGACCAATTATGATAGCTCTAGGTTAAGGTTGAATTTATGACTTGTGTCATTACTTGAGGAAGAAATATTTCTATTCAAGTGCGTATGATGTTGAGCCCCAAACAATGCAATGTTGATCAATATTTTATTTTTCTAAAGCTATTTAAAAAAAAAATAAAATCATAGCACCCTTTTTTGCACTTAAAGGAATAGACTGAGTAAGTCACACCAAAAAAAAATATTCAATAATTGAATATCATGCTAAATATCATCCCTTGGTTTCAAAATAATTTTTCTCAGTTGATATAGCTAGTGTATCTTTTTTTTGAACGGTGTTGAGATTCGGGCTCAGTTGCATGCCTCTTTGTAGCCTAGATATGTCTATACCTCGGACGATATTTCAACCGTCCACCGTTAGTTTGACGATCGAAAAATGGCGCCAAACAGTTCCAGGAGGAAACCGACTGGCTCGTAAAACCCTCCAACTTGTCTATGCCTTGAGAGCTTAATGGCAACCCTATTAACGGTATCAAGATTTTTGTGCTGAAGTGGGATTCGAACTTCTGACCTTAAAATCACAAAGATCTTATATAATACAAAATGCTATATATGTATGTGTTAAAACTTAAAACAAGTCTAATAAGTAAAAAAAATAATTTCTTTTTTACGAAAAGATATGCTTTATTTTCGATTAATTTTATAAAAACACACTGATTTTGTATATATTTAAGTTCACAAAATATAACGAATTGTTATTCCTAATTTTAAATATTTATTTTTTCCTGTTTTGATCGACATACTTTTTAACTTTTCAACACGATAAAATAAACATGTCTCAAAACAATTATATTTTCATTAATAGAAAAACTTATAAAATATAATTTTTATCGTATAACGTAAAGATTAAAAAAGACAAAGCCCAAAACAAATTACATAAAATATATTTCCCATGGCATGCAAGTTCGATATTATAATACACAGTAACCATTAAACCTCCATATATTATGGTGCTAACTTTAACGCTCTCCGTCTATTTTCACCGTTAACGCTTTCCCTAAACTTCAAACGCTCATTAACGGCCGTTATCTTTTTAAACTCCCACACCATCCTCACCTCTCTCTCTCTCTCTCTCTCTCTCTCTCTCTCTCTCTCTCTCTCTCTTACTTAACTGTGTGTTTGTGTGTGTTTTTTTCACGTTAAATATCACTATTTATTCAATAAATCGCTTCTCCAAGCTGATAATAATAATATTATTCTCTCAATCGGCAACATTTGGTGCCGGCGATTACAGGTTTCACTCGTTTCTTATACTTCTAATTAATCTATCCAGTTAATTAAATTAAATTGAATTGTTCAATTGTTTCGATTGAATCTAATATAAGTTAAATAGTCAATGCAGTTAATCTCTGCAAATCGGAGATTGTTTATTTAATAATAATAATAATATTGTTAAATCATACATCTATTGTGCAAATCAGATTTGATTGAGTTGACTCAGTGAGTTCAACGGAAAAACTCGTTCTACGTCGAAGGTTGGAACAGTTAACAGCTGGTGATTAGAGGTATGCTGTTATTGATTTTGAGCTTATTATACATTGTTAGGTTGAGAGACTGATAGGGAAAATTGGATCTTTTTGGTTATGATTTGATTAAATTATTTAGGTATGGAGAGAAGAGGAGGAAATGTGGTACCGAGCTCGCCGTCGAATACTCCGAGGTCGACTGATAGGGCGGGGAGAGATATCAGGCCTGCAGAAGGGAATATGAATGGTAAACATGATAAAGAGAAAGGAGTGAATGTTCAAGTCATTGTGAGATGCAGGTTTGGATGTTTTGAACCGAAGCGTGCGTTGGATTTGATTTTGATTATTTTAGGATGGTTATTTGATTGTGGTGTTGTGTTTTGTTATGTGTAGACCGTTGAATGATGAGGAGATGAAAGCGCATACACCGGTGGTGATTACGTGTACTGAGAACAGGAAAGAAGTTTGTGCAATACAGAGTATTGCTAACAAGCAGATTGATAGATCGTTTGTGTTTGATAAGGTAGTTGCCTTTTTCTGATTTCATTTATGCTTAAATCGGTGACCAAAGGGGTTGTTTGCGTCACTTGAAGATTTATGTTACAAAGAATTGACCTTACCATTTGTCTAAGATGTCCCATATGTGTAGATTATGCATGTGCAAGCATTTATATATTCTGGGACAGTTAGGGCATCAAACTTATATCATAACTTCTTTTTGTAGTTTGTAACCTCGTTATTATGTAAGAAAAGAAAGAAACAAACACATAAGTGTTCTGTAAATCTACATGATACGAATGTGGTCTAGGCTCAATGTTATCGTTTTGCTAATAATGTCGATGGTTGCTTAACACCAGATATATGATGTAACTAGTTGATGCATTTAACTGTGAATCAATCTTTCTAAAGATACAACAACCCCTGGACCAAATATTAAGAAATCATTGCATAATATCTCAAGAAATAACTCTTTTTTAATTCTTTTTTACTTAAGAAGAATGTCATTGATAATGTTTTCCAAGAGCTAATGTTGGACCAATCTCTGCAGGTCTTTGGTCCAAACTCACAACAAAGGGACTTGTATCATGCAGCTGTCTCTCCCATAGTGTTTGAAGTTCTTGAAGGATACAATTGCACTATATTTGCTTATGGCCAAACAGGAACCGGTAAAACATACACAATGGAGGGAGGAGGGAGAAAAAAGGTGCTTTTATGTTCCATAATGAAATGATAAAATCAACAGGATTTCTTTTCTTTGGCTTTTACTGAACCATGCAACTGTATATTCTGTCTAGAATGGGGAATTCCCAACTGATGCAGGTGTTATTCCCAGAGCCGTAAAACAAATATTCGATATATTAGAAGCTCAAAAAGCAGAGTACAATATGAAAGTTACATTCTTAGAGCTGTACAATGAGGAGATAACCGATCTTTTGGCTCCTGAAGAATCTTCAAAATTCCCTGATGATAAATCAAAGAAACCCATAGCACTTATGGAGGATGGAAAGGGTTGTGTTTTTGTAAGAGGATTGGAAGAGGAGATGGTTTCCACTGCAGATGAAATCTATAAAATCTTAGAGAAAGGTTCTGCTAAAAGACGTACTGCAGAAACCCTTTTAAATAAACAAAGTAGTCGTTCTCACTCAATCTTTTCTATCACAATTCATATTAAGGAACGTACTCCAGAAGGGGAAGAAGTTATCAGATGTGGCAAGCTTAATCTTGTTGATCTTGCTGGTTCAGAGAATATTTCTAGGTCTGGTGCTAGAGAGGTAAACACAAACTATACCATTTTATTCTCTGTTGTAATAATAATAACAATCACAATTACTGATAAATGCATTAAACTCATGTCATAATATCATCTTTAATCTTCACAAATGCTTTTTCATGCAGGGTAGAGCAAGGGAAGCTGGTGAGATAAACAAGAGCTTGCTTACACTTGGCAGAGTTATAAATACATTAGTTGAGCACTCAGGCCATATACCTTACAGGTAATACTTTATTGGATATACTATACCAACAGTGGACAGAGACATTATTTAAATAAAAAAAAAATATTGACTGCATAGCTGTTTGTTTCTAATGTCAGAGATAGTAAGCTAACAAGGTTGTTGAGAGATTCTCTAGGAGGGAAAACAAAGACATGCATAATTGCCACTATCTCTCCCTCTATTTACTCTTTGGAGGAAACACTCAGTACTTTAGACTATGCACACCGAGCAAAAAATATTAAGAACAAACCAGAGGTTAGTGCTGTTGAGATTAGTTGTTAAATTGTAGAATAGCTTATGTTCTTTTAGCAAGTTTTGATCCACTGTGCAATTATTTTTTCAGATTAATCAGAAAATGATGAAATCTGCAATGATGAAAGACCTGTACTCTGAAATTGAACGGCTCAAACAAGGTTGGAGTCCTCTACCATCCTTCTCCATTCTCTCATTAGGTTAATTTATATTACACAGTCTTACGTGGTTTTTGAGTTGACCAGAGGTATATGCTACTAGAGAGAAGAATGGAATCTACATACCGAAAGATAGATATCTACAGGAAGAGGAGGAGAAGAAGGTACATCCCGTTAGTTTGTAAAATTTACATTCAACCTGATTGAAGCTGTCTTTCACCATAAAATGAATCATAAGACCATTAGGTGTGGAGGAGGCCCAACTTCCATGCCTTGCCTCCACCTCAGCTGCCACGTCAGCGTGGGGTAGGAGCATCCATGAGATGATGCTCCTAGGGGTGTGGAGGAGGCCCAACATCATTTAAGGCATGGAAGAGAAGGCCCGGCATAAACGGTCAAAAAACCCAAAGGTCCCCCCCCCCCCCCCCCCCCCCCAACGGTCAAAATGCACGCCTCCCAAGAAAAGAAAGGCCCGGCATAAACGGCTAAGGGATGCCGGGCATGCCGTTGCCGCGCCAGGGGGGCGGTGTAGCCCGGCCCGGCTTGGCGATGCCGGTCCCTTGCCGGTGCCCATACCGAATGGTCTAAGTAGCAACTGATATTGAGGTTCTTGTGTTATTATTATTTTTGATTTCTTATTATGTTCTCTAGGCAATGGCTGAAAAAATAGAGCGAATGGAGCTTGATGCTGAGTCAAGGAGCAAGGTAGAATCAATGCTAAATTCTGTCATTTTGCATTGTTTTAGGTAAAAGAAAATACTAATAATTGCAATCTACTTCTGTAAACAGCAATTTATGGAGCTTCAGGAACTATATAATTCTCAGCAGCTGGTGAATGCAAATTTAACTGGGAAGCTTGAAAAGACAGAGGTATGGATGTTATTTAAGTTTCTCTGTCCATGATAGCTATCTACTAATACATTAGACCTTCAGTTTTTTGGCATAAAATAATATGTTTTTGCCACTCCTTTAGATAAAGCTTCAAGAAACTGAAAACTCATTGTTGGATCTTGAAGAAAGGCATAAACAAGCAAATATAACAATCAAAGAGAAAGAATTTCTTATCTTTAATCTTCTCAAGTCAGGTAAGCAGTTTCCAGAATATCACTGTTTATCGAAAGTTTCTGATTAAACACACATCTGAACAGAATAACGGTTTTCTATTGTTCATCAGAAAAAGCGCTTGTTGAGCGGGCATTTGACCTTCGAGCTGAGCTGGAGAATGCTTCATCAGATGTGTCTAGCCTGTTCACCAAGATTGGTATTTAATATTGAAAGTCAAGTAGTCAGCTATAATTATCAAATTTGGCTTAAAATAATCCTAATTTCTGTAACATGTTTGTTGTTTCAGAACACAAGGATAAAATCGAAGATGGAAACAGAATTCTTGTCCAACAGTTTCAATCTCAGTTAACTAAGCAGCTTGACATCTTGCATAAAAGCGTGGCAGCTTCTGTTACACAACAAGAACAACAATTAAAAGACATGCAAGAAGATATGAAATCTTTTGTATCAACCAAGGGCCAGGTGTGATTCTTCGATATAAGCATACTAAGCCATATCTTATACATTTAATTGTGCAATTGTGATTGTTGTTGCTATGTGGGTTCCATGTAAAATGAATATACTACTTGTGTGGGTTACAGGCTACTGAAGAACTCCGACTTGGTCTTGAGAATTTGAAATCGCTATATGGTTCTGGTATTCAGTCACTGGATAATCTAGCAAATGAACTTGATGGAAATTCACAGTCAACACTTGGATGTCTTAATTCTCAAGTTTCCCAAAATTCTTCTGCTCTTGGGGATGTATGTTCTTATCTTGATTTAGTTCTCTAAAATTGTGTTTTTATACCTTTATACTTTGTTTATTGACATGATGATGACACCCATAAATTCACGCAGCTTTTCAAGGGCATTGCATCAGAAGCTGAGGAATTACTTAATGATCTCCAAAACATTCTCCATATCCAAGAAAATAAACTAGCCACATACGCTCAACAACAACGAGAGGTTAGCTTTTTTTTAACTAGCATAACTATAGGAATTTATTTAATTTATTTATATCCACAAGATGTAAAAAACTTACTTCTTTTTTTAATTCTCTGTAGGCACATAGCAGAACTGTTGAAACCTCACGTTCAATTTCTAATATTACAGCAAACTTTTTCGTAACTCTAGATATGCACGCAACCAAATTGACACAAATTATTGAAGAGGGCCAAACTGTCAATGAACAAAAGTTATCTGAACTTGAAAGAAAGTTTGAGGTAATGATTATCTTTGGCATGTTTTTGTTTTTCAAATATGTTTTCATCTTCTCATTTATGCATATGCCTTCAGGAGTGTGCTGCCAATGAGGAACGACAACTGCTAGAGAAAGTCGCAGAACTGCTTGCAGGTTCAAATGCTAGGAAGAAAGAACTGGTATGATCAATAAACCACAATTGGTCCTACTTTAGCATCTAAAGATCATTGAACTTATCTTTAATCTTTTCCGGTATTATTTTGACCAAACTATAGGTTACAACAGCAGTAAATGGTCTACGAGAAAGTGCAGCTAGTAAAACCAACAAATTCCAGCAGGAAATGGTAACCATGAAAGAATCAAGGTGTTCTGTGAGAGCTGAATGGACAGATTACACTGAAAAGGCTGAAACCCATTATACTGAAGACATTGCTGCAGTTGAAAATGGAAAGAAAAACCTAGACGAGATTCTTCAAAATTGGTAGGTCCCCTTGTTTACAGCTGTTAATATTTCTTCGAAACTTATTTATAAACGTTTCATTCTTGCAGTTTGCAAAAGGTGCAAATGGGGTCACAACAATGGAATAGTGCTCAAGAATCTTTGCTCAGTTTAGAGAAGGATAATGTGGCTTCTGTGGATAAAATAGTCAGGTAAGTCCATACATGATGAAGTGAACTACTTCAAATGGTTTCCTTGAAGTATCTATATATATTACTCTTTTTTCTGAACCTTTTGTAGCCGAGGACTAGAAGCCAATCAAATTTTGCGTTCCCAGTATTCAGTTGCAGCATCATCAACACTTAAAGATACAAATGTTGCAAATAATATCCTCCTTTCCTCGATTGATCGTAAGCATACAATTTTTGTGCTTCAATAATTATATTTCTCCTGTTGAAACAAACTTTTAGCTTTTTAATTTTTAATTTTTTAATATGATAACTTGCAGAATCTTTACAACTTGACCATGATGCATATCGGAATCTTGATTCCATGATTGTTCCTTGTTGTGGAGAACTGAGGGAACTGAAGGGTGGACACTATGATAAGATTGTAGAGATTACAGATCATGCAGGAAAAACCCTCTTAAACGACTACATCGTAAGTTTCTTCATACAGCTTATATAACATCACCATCATCATCATACTCAGTTAATCCCACCTAATTACCAGATAAGCAACTAATAGGCCAAACATAGAAAGATTGTCGGCTACTGATCAGTATCACTTAAGTATTTATGTTTTATGCTCAACTGTACCAAAATGTACTAAATTTGTCACCCATCGTAATTGTATGTAGCAGTCTAAAATTATTATATACCGAACTTGAAATGTATACCATTTATGCAATGATAGACCAAAACTGCTGACATGACATTGATAACTTGAACCATAATGTAAAACATTGACTCAAACTGTAGTTGTGTGTTTCCAGCCAGATTCTAATAATTCAAAATCAAAAAACTTACATAGATAAAATTATTTATTTCATAATACCAATAATACTCTTATTTTATATAAATCAAAAGCAAAAGGTTGGAAAAACCAAAAAAAGTGACCACCTTTTGTTCAAGCCATCACGTGCATAAAATGATATAAATTTACAGGTTTGGTACATTCAAAGATAGTCATTTTAGTATTCAATACACAGTTCCAATAAGTCCGAAGTTCAGTACATCTATGTGTTTTAATAACTGTTTAGTTTAAGCATATACCAAATTACCAATAATATTTTGCAGGTTGATGAGCCATCATGTTCCACACCAAGAAAGAGGTCATTCAATCTACCAACCACCACCTCCATTGAAGAGCTTCGGACCCCACCATTTGACGAGCTGCTCAAACATTTCTGGTCGTCTTCAAGGCTGCCAAATGGTGATGCAAAGCATCTCGAAGCTGGTGCTCATTCCATGAGAGACTCACGACACCCGCTCACTACAGTTAACTGAGAAAGATTAAAAAAAAAAACAAAAAAAATAATCCATTTCGAAAACCTGAGATAGTGTACATATACATATTATTTACTAAAGAAAAATATTCATTGTTCAGTGGACGTTTTTTTTTTTTTTTTTTTTTTTTATATATTTAGATTTAGGTTTGAATGTTAAAGAGTCCCCGAGATGTTGTATTATTTGTTATTTGAATACGGTTTTGGTCTAAATTATTGTACTTTGAATGTAACACTTTTAAGGCTGTTATAAAATTCCTGGTTTTATGTCTTATCTTTTAAGGATTTGTTAGCAACTGCATGTTGTTTTGCACATGGATGAGCAACAGCATGTTGTTTTTCACATGGATGCAGGCCTTAAGGGTATACCTCAATAAACACGCGTAATGTAAACTTTAATGTTGTGGTTTTAAATGAATTGGAATTGTTTTATTTGATTATTTGACTTCAGAAGTTTGTTTACAGGTGTTCATCATTACTGATCTATAGAAAGATAAACAAATACCAGAAAAAAAAAAGGAATAGAGGTTGAACAAGATGGGGAATGACAAATGGGTGAAACGCAATCGCATGCTGTATGCGATCTTTTAGACCATGCAGCAAGAGGCGTGCGCCAATGTGTAAATGTGGCCACGCGTGAAACATCACGCCTGTATGGTGTGGTCCATTGCCCGAGCGTGTGTATATATATTTAAAAAAGTAGCTATGTTAAAACAGTCATCCCATTCTCCATCCATCTCTAGTACTTGTCTTTGGTAAATGATATTATCATATCCATTAACTGGTTTGAGAGTCGCTACCATATTACTCGTTTTTACTTTCAGTGACCCACATTGTTATATCCATTAATGGTTGCGAAACAGAAAAATACGAATAGGTTAGCGACAAAAATTTCCAAATAACCAGAACCCGACAGAAGTAGGTTGTTATTTTTCAGTTATACATTTAAAAAGTATTCAAATGTGTTTCAAGTCATTAACACAGATTGACGATAGAAAACACATAGTAATCGCTTTTGGTCCATCGCATCTGCGATACGAAAACCACAATTTTAGAGAATGTAAAGACAGGAAGGAGTCTTTGTGCGCAAATATCGTCTTGTATCCATCCACCTATTTCGTAATTGTCTATTGAAAGTTTCTTCAATTGTAATCCTAAAGTATAGGACTCCATATTTTTCTCAAGAAAATAAGGATAAGCCTTAAGTTCTCCTAATTAGTAGTGACTATGTCCCATTCATGTCCATAAACATTTCTCACTCAGTTTAACAAAAAAATAACTCTAACAACATATGTTGACAATACAAACTAAAATGCAACAATCAGTTTTCTTTGCATTCTAAAAGATATAATGAAGATGGAGCACGATGAAAGCGTGGCTTTCTCTATAGACCGGTCAAGCCGAACATTTTTAAAAGATGAAGTGAAGTTGTCCGTCTCAGGTAGTCTAAGCAAGTCAGGTTCTAGCCGACGGAGATTCCTGCATAATGACAAGTCAAGGATGGAAAGGCAAAGGTCAAGTGCGGCTAGAGGCATTGATGGCTTGCGCTTTGTTGATAGAGTTACGGCCGGGAAAGAAGTGGACGCGTGGATGGCTATTGAGAAACGTTTTCAACGGTTTTCGACAGATGGAAAGCTGCGTAGAGAAAAATTTGGCATCTGTATTGGTCAGTTTTTGGATCTTGAATGATTTGTTTACAAACTAAATGTTTTGATTATTTTGGTTTGTTTTCTTTAGGAATGGGCGGCGACAGTTGTGAGTTCTCCGGGGAACTGTTTGATGCACTTGCAAGGCGGAAAGGGATCGATGGATCTAACGGGATCACATTAGACCAAGTGAGAGCATTCTGGGAAGATTTGACGAATGAGGACCTTGATACTCGAATTCATATTTTCTTCGATATGTAATATCGATATTCTTTTCTTTTTACATAATGCCAAACTAGAAACTGGTAAGCTAATAATTAAAATTGTACTCAGGTGTGACAAGAATGGAGACGGCTTGCTAACAGAGGAAGACGTTAAAGAGGTACACCACACCTACGTATAGCGAATGGTTAAAAGGGGTTTGATAATGGGTCAAAACGATCATTTGTCAAATGATTCTTAAGTCATTCCAACTAGATCCATCCTGTTTTCGGTTATATCCCTCTTTGACCCATTTGGATACGCTGTTTTGCCTAATCACACTCGAAAAGATTAACAAAAAGTTTTCCCAAACCCCATCTCTGTTTCGCTTTTATGTTCTTTACCGTCTCAATCTTAAATCTATGTTGAGTGTTTTTGGTATTCCTCATGTTAAGGTCCTAATAATGAGTGCATCAGCCAACAAGCTTTCGACTTTCAAGAAACAGGCCGGCACATATGCAGCTCTAATCATGGAAAGACTCGACCCTGATCAACACGGTTACATAGAGGTAAAATAACAAACATTATACTCTTAACATGTCAACACATTAACTTGCTCATCAAATGACAGATGTGGCAACTCGAGACATTGCTGAAAAGCATGGCAACACCAAAGGAAGCTACAATGAACTCTAACGACACAACCGATCTAGCCAAAACAATGATCCCAGAACTTTACCGGAACCCATGGAGAAAATTCATGACAAGAGTGTTTGAATCGGGACTCGAGAACTGGAAATTATTTTGGGTGTTATTTCTGTTTTGGGAAATGAACATTGCACTGTTTTTGTGGAAATTCCACCAATATTCGTGGATGCCATCGTTCCAAGTTTTGGGGTATTGTAGCTGCGTAGCGAAAGGTGCTGGCGAGACTCTAAAGTTTAATATGGCTCTCATTCTCCTTCCAGTATGCAGAAGAACACTTACAGCCATTAGAGAAACTTATGTTGCGAAACTATTACCTGTAGATGAGAACATTAACTTTCACAAGATAATCGCGCTTGCAATCGTGATAGGAACAGTACTCCACACCATTGCGCACTTGTCCTGCAATTTCATAAGGTTGTCAAGATGTCCTAGCAACCAGTTCCAGGCCATCTTTGGAAGCTTACTTGTAAAACAACCGAGTTACATGGATTTAGTTTTAACCACCCCGGGATATACTGGAATCATCATGATTATTTTGATGGCGATTTCCTTCACCTTTGCAACAACTTCTTTTAGGAGAAACGTCATTAAGTTGCCTCACCCGTTGAACAATTTAGCTGGTTTTACTTCCTTTTGGTACACACATCATCTGTTAATCATCGTCTACTACTTGTTCATCATTCATGGCACCTTCTTAATCCTCACTGTAGGATGGTACAATAAAACCGTATGTCACTTGACCGCTTGTCTTAACACTCCCACACAACTGCAAATACGCGATTTTCACACAAAGTTTGTGAAAATTGCGTATTTTCTGTAGCATGTGAAACATAAGTTTGATCAAATTTTGCCAAAACGACATGCGTGCAGACATGGATGTACCTGTTGCTTCCAATGTTGTGTTATGCAAGTGAGAGACTCCTTACAACGGACCATAAGATGCGTGTTGATACCATTAAGGTGACCCTATGATGCCATTGTTATCGACTTATCGTCTGTTTTTCATTATTAAAGACAAATTCTTGATTATCAGTGTGTGATATGTAAATCCAGGCAATCATATATCCCGGAAATGTGCTAGCACTCTACATGACCAAACCTATAGGATTCAAGTATAAGAGTGGCATGTACCTCTTTATACAGTGTCCACAAATATCACGCTTCGAATGGTAAGCATGTTATTCAGTTAGATCTTTAAAATGATATAAACTAATTGGAATACTGATTATAGATGTTGGTTTACTGTGATAGGCATCCTTTTAGCATTACCTCTGCACCTGGTGATAATTATTTAAGTGTACATATTCGTACTTTGGGAGACTGGACAAAAGCACTTCGCGAAGAATTTGCAAAGGTCAAACAGTTTTTTCTATTAAAGGGGTTTCAAACTGGTTCGAGTTGAAACAGGCCAAGGCCGGATTGGATTGGATTGACTTGACCCACTTACAGTTTTTTTTTTTTTTTTTTTTTTTTTTCCATATTTGGAACATTTTATAAAAAAAAAAATGTATGGGCTGATTATGATTCCAAATACAATATATATAAAATTTTTGAAAGACACCAAAGACATACAAGGAACTGGAGCAATAGCGTTTGATGTATAAACACAACCCAGGTCGCCGCTATTGCCTTCTTTTCTTGTATTACAATAAAATTAGAGTTCGCCCAAAACTCAACCTGTCTGACATGTACCAATTTTACATATATTTTCCAGTTTGATCCGTTTGATGTAAAAACACAACCCAGGTCGACAGTTCTATGAGTAAAAAGGTTGAGATTGTCACCTCAGATCTACATCAACCGTTCTATCTTAATCTAAATTCTAAAACGCAGAAATGCAGGCCTGTAAGCCTCGGGAGAAGAACTCAACAGAAATAAAGCTAGCCAGAATGGAAACTAGTTCGAACCTGACCCTTCAGGAATTACAAGCAATGTGAGTGTACATCACTGGCTTTTTACAGAATTTTAGTCAATTTCATGATAATATCCGCTTGTTTTGGCAGCTATCCTAGAATCTACATCAAAGGACCATATGGCGCACCATCACAAAATTACATGAAATACAATGTCCTATTACTGATCGGTTTGGGTATTGGAGCCACCCCGTTTATCAGCATATTAAATGACCTCTTACAGAACCTAAAGCAGTCAGTAAGTAATAAACATAATGCCTACTCAGAAAACATTCTAGATAGCAGAAAACTGCATTATTAAGGTAACAAACTTTAAAACTAAGGACAATAAGGTAATCTGACCCGCTATCGGGTAAAAATGATGATGTGGCAGACAACTTTGACCATGTTGACTTTTTTTCCTTACATGGAATTGGTGTCACTAACGAGGCGCCCGAGAAGCATTTAACTCAAAAGATTACCTTAAAATGAAAATTTTAGAAAGTTTGAGCCTTTTTGTGAGTGAAATTGAACTCAGCACCGAAAATAAGAACTGCTTTTTTTTTTTTTTTTTTTTTTTTTTTTATGCAATTTCCCATTTAGATAACAACCTGAATGAGCATTCATTTCTATTGCAGAAATCAGGCAAAAGCCTGGATAAAAGAGCTTACTTTTATTGGGTAACAAGGGAGCAGGGTTCATTCGAATGGTTCAAAGGTGTAATGGATGATATCGCAGAACATGACCACGATGTGAGTCGTTAACCTTAGTTTTCAGTTTTGTGGTACTATCTACTTAATAATAACCAACTTTCTTAAAATTTCTCTTAAAAGGCACAAGTTTTCAAAAAGTTGGTATTGTAAAGGTTAAGAAAAGTTATCCATTTTCTATAACCAACTATGAGTTTTTATACAGGCAGTTACATGTTGACAAAAATATTAAGTTTCTGTTACGGGTCAAATATAATCTATTTTTGTTTTTTAGGCGCGAGAACATACTATATTACTCAGAACAAAAATTTGAGGAAAGTTGGTCATCTTTTTATGCAATTAGCTCGATGTATACCATTCACATATAGGTTAAGCACTTAAGCCTATCTGTTCTGACGATGTTTGCGGATGTGAGTTTCAGAACATAATTGAAATGCATAACTACCTGACCAGTGTGTATGAGCAAGGTGATGTGAGATCTGCACTTATTTCCATGGTGCAGTCTCTGCAACATGCCAAAGATGGAGTTGATGTTGTCTCTCAGAGTCGGGTATGAACTTTCTTTATGATCAGCCAAAACCTAATTCAAAGTTCAACTTCAGGAATTTATTAACTAATAACAAACGATTCAAAACAGATTAAAACGCATTTTGCAAGACCTAATTGGAGAAAAGTATTCTTTGACTTGGCAACTACATATGAAGGCGGTAGAATAGGTAAAACATCACTCATTACTACATTGTGTTTGCTTGTGTAGAGGTGGCAATCTGGGTCCATTTACTTGTTAATAGATTAATTTATGTTGTGTTTTATCTCAAACGGGTCTACTAAAATTTTAGCTAAAGGAGAACGGGTCAAAAGGCGCAATAATCACACAACGTCTATTATTATTGCTTACAATCACTTTCTAATCGTAGTATGTAAAGTTCAGACTATCACTCCCTCCGTCTCAACATTATTGTCCGCGTTACTATTTTTGTTCGTCCCAAAAGAAATGTCCATTTTTTGAAAATGGACGGAGGGAGCATTGTAATAATATTGTTTTTGTAGTCATATTTATAAACAAATGGACATAAACTATAAAAGCGATTCAACCAGGCACGTTTGACCACCACTTAAAAGACCTGCTTTAAGTCAAACCTTCTTTTGACCCGTTTGCCCCATCTTAACACCTCTGTTTGTGATCGATTAATCATCTTGAAACCTTGGTTTCCAATTAACTGCAGGCGTTTTCTACTGTGGACCCCAAGCACTCTCAAGACAACTAAACGGTCTCTGCAAAGAAATTAGCCAACAAAACATTACACGCATTGATTTCCACAAGGAGAACTTTTAACAAAAGATGGAAATCTACAAGTCGTTTTCATTCCGGCATAATGGCATATAGAGTTCATTTGTAGCCTGTAGGTCTACAGCTTTGTAGATCAGTCGATCCTAAATCCAAACTGGTAGAATAATCAAGAACATTGTTAAATCTTCTATCCAGAGGCAATAGATAACCTGACAACAACCACAACAAAGAAACTATCATGCATAACAGTGGTTGTCCAAATCTCAAATATGAATTTTTTTTTTGGCTAATTCTGATCACCACTAAGGATACACTCACTCACATATTCTTTTATTTTCTTCCAATAATTAGTGCACATGTATATGCAGTATACGTGTGTGACTCAACAAGTTTTGGTGAAATTTAATCCGATGCCAAAGGATCCAAGGCGTGGTGTGTCCCAATTATCAACTCATGTTGCCACAGGACAGACAAAGCCACATTTTTTTTTTTGAGAAAATTGCTCGAATAGTCCCTGTGGTTTACACAATTTTCACCTATAGTCCCCAAGTTTTTAAAATTACAGGTATAGTCCTCAACTTTTGGTGTTTCTTAACTCGGATAGTCCTTGGAGTGGCTGTGAAATTACTAAATTACCCTTTTGATGGATGGAGGTTAATTAATCCAGTTAAATGGATGTAAAATTACCAAATTACCCTTGTTATTAAAAAAGATAATTAAAATTAATAAAAAATTATGAGGGCCCCACCTCTTCTTCTTCCACACTTCATCTTCCTCACCAACACCTTCACAAACCACCACCACCACCAACACCTCCACTTTGACCACCACCACCTAACACCTCCACTTTGACATTATCAGCATATATATTAGTGTTTAAATCAAAACATGAAATCAATAAACCGATATCACAAACCGTCCTCTTCTCCGCCTCACTCATCTCATCCAACTCCCGAACCCTCCTCGCCTCGTCTCCGCTTCCTCTCACTCACCATCCCCGTCCTCTGCCTCTTCTTCAGCTCCATAATATCCCTCAAAAAGTCATTCGTCTGTCCTTCAGTCATATCCCCATCATCTATGAAGCTGAATCGGGTTTGGGTTTTGTTGAATCGGGTTTGGGTTTTGTTGATGAAGCTGAATCGGGTTTGGGTTTTGTTGAATCGGGTTTGGGTTTTGTTGAATCGGGTTTGGAGTTTGGTGGGTTGGATGGGTTTGGGTTGGATTGGGATTGGGTTAGGCGGTGACGGAGACGACATTGACGGTGATTTGGTAGACGACGTTGACGGTGACAGAGACGACATTGACGGTGATTTGGTAGACGACATTGAACGGATCGTTGATGCAATCAAAGGCCGATTTAATGTCGTTGGAAGAGGAAGCTTCGAGAAGGCGTTGAGAGACGTCTGCTTCGTAGTCGACTGGAAACACCTGTTGTTTACTGGAGAGGAAGCCTACATTGCTGCCTGAGTGACCGAACACCGTCATTTCCTGTACCTGTACTCTCTCTCTCTCTCTAGATTTACCGGCGGTTTCTCTCTCTAGAGTTTGTGGAGTTGATGAAGGGTGGAGGTGTTGGTTGGTGGTGGGTGGTGGTGGTGATTGAGTGGGGAAGATGAAGTTGGTGGGGCCCACTAAAATAGGTGGAGAAAAATAATTGGTTAAGGGGTTAAGTGGGCCCTCTTTATATTTTATTAATTAATTGATTTTTTATTTTTAATATGGTAAGGGTAATTTAGTAATTTTACATCCATTTAACTGGATTATTTAACCTCCATCCATCAAAAGGGTAATTTAGTAATTTCACAGCCACTCCAAGGACTATCCGAGTTAAGAAACACCAAAAGTTGAGGACTATACCTGTAATTTTAAAAACTTAGGGACTATAGGTGAAAATTGTGCAAACCACAGGGACTATTCGAGCAATTTTCTCTTTTTTTTTTGTAGCTTAAAGCTGATTTCTTTTATTTATTTATTTATTTTTTTGTGCTGAACACTATCAAACCATGTAATTTCAACTTTTTGTAGGCTATATGTATGGAGGCTAATGTTTTTAAGAGAAATTTAATAATTTGAGAAAATTAGTAGAGAGCAGTCTCTAGTTCCTATTCTTCATTTCTATTAGATGTTTGTTATCTTTGAGGTGGTGAAGTGTAGCCTTTCAAGTTCACAGGTTTGCATTCCCATTAGATAATGCTATAACAACTTCTATAATTATTTCTAAGAAACAAATAGAAAACAGAATAATAATTACTCTATCGGTTCCTATAATTTGGCCGACCCATATGCTGGGGTTCGAGCCACTGCCCATGAGCTCGGGTCGGATAACTAGCCCAACAGCCTTGTCAATCTTGGTGAAATAATTATCTTTTAGAGATTAAGGTTGTGGGTAACGGGGCAAAAGAAGGTTTGACTATTGAAAATTATTAAGATCCTCATACTAGTGAATTTAAAAAAATAAAAGAAATAGGTATCACCTACAAATTCCTGAAAAACACTGTAATTGCAACCTTTCTATTTCATTTTTCTTCATACCATTAAATTTTCCCTACTTTGAATTTTCAGTTGTTGTATCATTTTTCTTCAATTAGTTTATTCTCACACAAACAAACAAAAGCTCTAGTGGTAATGAAATCTCATCTAGATTACCTCCTACTTTTGATCCCTTAAATGGGTCATTTATTTATTAAGCCAAAATGCAGTTTTAAAATTTGATTTATAATGATTTTGATATAAGCAATTGATTGAGCTCCATACTACTAATTTAAATGTTCGAAGGGGAAACACAAATACATATACAACATATAGAGGCGTCGTGGTTCAAGCCCCTTGAAGGAGTTTTCTGCCATGTGGACGCCACACGCTCACACTCCTATATTATCTAAAGCTGTTGTGGCGGCGTAGGGACACTGCGGTTGGGAATGGAGGACGTGAGGTAGGAGATGATGATACTGTTTTTGTTGTTGAGAATTTGGTGAGGATTTTGTCTAAGTATGATCATAACCAGTTTAATTATATTGGAGCGTCTTCGGAGAGTCATTTTCAGAACATGTTGTTTTCGTTTGGTGGAGGTGGATTTGCCATTAGTTATCCGTTGGCGGTGGAGTTGGAGAAGATGCAGGATAGGTGTCTTCAAAGATATCCTGGTTATTATGGGAGCGATGATAGAATGCATGCTTGTATGTCTGAGCTTTAATGTCCCACTCACCAAAGTACCAGGCTTTCATCAGGTTAATATTAACCTGGATTCGGGTAGAACCCATGAACAAATTTAGTTAAATGGGTTGTGTCTGGGTTTATAACAAGTTTTTTATGTATTTTTTCTTAAATGTGTTCTTATGTCATAGCTTAAAATGTTTGGATATTTTATGTCTAAATTTTAACATAAAAGAGAAATTGACAATTTGACATGATGCCATCACCGTTTATAACTAAAACGTAACTGTTTTGCATATATAATATATTTGTATTTTCTTGTTGTAAACTTGTAGTTGTTCGGGTATTAATATGCAAAAATCAAAATACAAAAAGTCGGGTTCAGTGGGTGGTGTTCGTGCCAATTTTCCAAGTTCATATCGGGTTCAACTCCCAACCCATGAGCACAACCCGTTTAGCACTTATGGTCTACAGAATTTGAATGGAAAAGCGTTTCAATTTTACTGGACCCAAGCCAACCATTTTGAGCTGCTAACCGACCACACATTTTGCCACCTCTAGTTAACCTTCCAGAAACTTAAGCACTAAGATTTACTACTTCTGTTTTACTAAATATGCAGTATGATGTGCATGGGAATCAAATGGGCCTATTCATAGTCCATCAACTAACTCCATTAGTCTCACTCCAATACTCCATCATCTTAATTGATGTAGTGGACCCAATATTCCCGGGTATGCATAGAGTACGAAGCATCGAACACTTGCTAGAATCGGCCAAATATGATTCTGCAAGTATCGTACAGCAGTCCATCTGCTATAACAAGAAAAGAGAATGGTCCATTTTGGTGTCATGGGGTTATGCAATGGAAATTGTAAGGGGAATTGTGTCGCCAAGAGAGCTTGAGACACATTCCTCAACTGGTACAAAAGGCTCAAGTATACTGCATATGCGTTTAATACTAGGCCCTTTACAAGGAACCCGTGCCATAAGCCTTTTGTGTATTACATTAGTTCAACAGGGTATGATAAAGCTAAGGAGAAGATTATTGGTATTTATGATACTGCATTCATACTCTTAACTGGTTTTATATAATCCAGGCACTAATAAAGGATTGTTGTAGAGTCTTGCCTGCTAATAAAACAGGAATCCTATACTTGTGGGTTAGTAATTGTCGAACAAATGAGGTTGAGTTGTAGACTAATAGAAGGGTGCCCTGGTTTCTCAAAGATGTTCCACCCCTAATCTAGTACTCGGATGGCATAGAAGGATAAGAATCAACACCGGTTCTGTTTTTCAAGAAAACGGAGACTCACGAAATTCAAATATTTCCCACATTCCAAAATAGAATCATCAACAAAAGCAAACACCATTGTAACAAAATATTAGCAATTTACTTGTTTTCTTCTTTTCCTTTGGTATACATCTTATCTGTCTTCATTACAAATTTTGCATGGCAGTCAACATACCACTAATTATATCATTCAGTTTTAAGCTATAACAAATTGAGTTTGTCTAATATATCTTCTTCTCTGTATACTCCAACTTTAGTCTAATTATAGCAGCAAATGAATCAGATCAAAAGAGTCTAGCACTTAACGTCTTCCCATACAACACATCGGAAAAACTATAGAGGAAGATCTTTACCTTATCAGCCTTCTCCACTATCCTGTTCAGATTTGTTGCTTTTGCCTGGATACAAGGGTCTTGGCTCATCAGAAACTGGGAACAAGAGTGTCGCCTTATGAGAAACTGCGAATGATGCATTTGGCTCGTGTAAATCAATGACCAACTCCTTGGGCTCATGAACATCAGAGAATGTGGCACTCGGCTCATGAGAATCTGATAACGAAGCATTTTGCACATGAGAGTCTGTTGACGAGGCAATGACGTCATAAGAATCCAGCAATGACACATTAGGCTGATTATGAAGAGCCACTGAGGCATACGGCCCATCAGAAACCGACAAGAAACCATCTGGTGGACTTTCTAATGCCAATACAGTAAGATCAAGATCCGCCGCTTCACTGTTTTGCAGTGGCTTCTTGTTCTTGGCTCTTGGAACAAATACGGTTCTCCCATCCTTAGTTTCCAAGTCCACTAACAAACCAAATAACAGTTAATTCCGGATCTCAACGAGTCCAATATTAGGTTCAAACTAAAGTTAACAACACCAAGCACCATAAAAAAATGATCATCCAGATCGCAAGTTATCGATCTCCATAATCCAATTCAAACACAATCTCGCACAGATTGTGTATCAGCTCAGCAGTTAAACCTAATTTCACATTATAATTCGCTCATAAGCCCATAGACCATAGTATCCTAGGGTTTAAACTTTAAAATTTAGATCATAGCTTACTAATTAAACTATTCTCCACATTACGATAGCAATAATCAATCACTAACAATAAAGCCCTAAATACCTCAAAAACAAACCAAAACATATACATGAACAAATTACAATAATATCACAATTAACGCTAATTAACGCTGAGACAATAATAGTAGTAGTAGTAATAACAATAATAATAATAATAATAATAATAATAATAATAATAATAATAATAATAATAATAATAATAATAAGGTACCTGGAGAACTGAAGCACCATAGGATGAAGAAGCAGAGCATGATAACAATAGGAATAAGATGAATGAGCTTATACTTGATTGCTGACGTGGAGGTTTCTCTTCGGGCAACAGAGGAAGCTGGATTGTAGATAGGGAGATCGCCGGTGATGTCGGCCGCAGACATCGAACGCTTCCGCCATGACTGCTTATTCATCTGAAACTGCCGCATCTGATCAGAGCTCTTCAGCTTTTTTTTTTTTTTTTTTTGTTTTTTCAGCTGATCAATGGAGACCAACGGAAAGGTTTTGGTTATTTGTAATCGTTATTTAGGCGCCAAATTTTGTGTCACCTGCTAGCCACGTGACAATATAAAGTGAGCGAGTCCGTTAATCCCTTCAATGGTTGGTATTTTACTATTTTATCTTTCACGTAAATGTAAATTCACTATGTTATATCTCGAGAGTTTTTCGGGATATACAAATATATATCTATATCTATATTCATCTAAGAAAAGAGTATTTAGGGGTGAAGTGTCATTTTCCAACCCATTTAACTTGGGTATGGGTTATTTTACCTGATCCATGACCCTATATTGTAACCCATATACCCGCATATAAAATGTTCTATCAATCATATTCGCTAAGTCTAACCCATACACTACTACAAAACTTAGCAATTGCCACCAAAATTTGCTACCGAAAAACACGGTAGCAAATTTCATAACTTAAGGTAGCAAAGTGGTGGCAAGGGTTAAAAAATTGGTAAAAAAACACTTCACAAAATTTGCTACAAAACTTTCCCAAAAAACAAATCGTAACCAACACTCGAGACGCTACAACACAAATCGTTCCATCACTTATAACCTCCTTCTTCATCACTTAACCTTCTTCTTCATCACTGTATCCTCCATCACTGTATCGTTCCATCACCTCTATCACTGATAACCTATCCTCCATCACTGTAACCCTAACCTCCATTACTGATATCGTTACATCTCTATTGACTGATAACCCTAACCTCCATCACTGATATCGTTACATCCGTGGACCAGGGCAAACAACCACCATGCCATCGATTGATTATCGTGATCGATTGATTATCTGATATCGTTATATCCGTGGATCAGGGCAAACAAATTCCAAAATATTATGTTATTGAGTGATTAACTGATTATCGTGAATCAGAAGGTGATTATTGCATCAATTCGGTGAGTGATTAACTGATTATTGTAATTATCGATTTCAGTTTCCTTTATTAATATTATGTTATTGATCGTTGTTGTTATTATTATTATTATTATTATTATTATTATTATTATTATTATTATTATTATTATTATTATTATTATTATTATTATTATTATTATTAGGTTTTGTGAATTGTAACTGTAGCTGTTTGATTTGCATTTTAAGTGTTGTTTATTGATTTTGTGTTTGTTAAATTCGTAACCAACACTCGAAGACGCACATATAATTAGTTTTACGCTATTGATATTTGCATCATTTAGATCAATAATATGTTATATTCTTAATCAATTATTTCAATGGCGGTTTTTGGATTATTTTGTAGATTGTTTTGGTTCTGATTGTAAGTAGGTTTTGTAAACTGTAATCGTAGCTGTTTAATATGCATTTTGATCAGTAGATTGATTTTGTTCTGCATCAGGTTTGTTTGATTTTACTTCGAGGCTCGCCAACTCTGCTCCCCAATATCACTCAAACCATCACCTACCCTCTACCATTAATCGATACAAAACCCTAATCTCCCAACCATTCGACTGCAACAACATCAAGATTATCGACGAAATTACTCCGCCTCCGTGGATTATGAGCACTAATTTGAAGCCCAATTGTTCGAAGTATCAATATTTTTTAATTAAGTTGGCAGTGTTTATAATCTCGTTGTTTATGTTAATTTTGTGCAAAATCTCATGTTCTTCTCGTTTAAGCAATGTGTACATATGTTTTTTTAAATGATTGAATAGATACACCCCATACGATATAGATCGGTTGATTATCCATGAAGAAATAGATCGTAGAACTCGCGAACAGATCGGTTGATTCTCCACAACTTTCTGCCGCTGTCTCCATCGTGGTATGTATTTGAATGATTACGGGTATATTTTTAGTATAATTTAGGACATTGAGATGTTTAGGACATTGATTTCCGTATGTATTCGCAGGTTTTCAATTGATTAGATATGTTTTGAGCTTGATTTCAGCTGTTTCAATTGATTTTGATATGTATTTGGTTGAAATTTAAATGAAATTCATCACGAGTTCAATGTTTGGTTGTAGTTATTGTGATGATTCGATGATTGATGAACACTTGAAATAAACCTATGTAGTCAATGGCGCACGCACAGGCGCACTAAACTGGGAAATAAACTTGTTTGTGCTAGGAATATTTGAAACAAATAGAAATGGCATGGAACCAACAGTCTAAAACAGCCTAAAACAAGTGTTATACGTCTAAAAATGGATTGAACTAACGTCTTCCTTGCTTGTATCGGGCGGGCGCTTTGCACTTAAGCAACGGGTTCACCAAGTGCGCCTTGAGCCTCTAAGTATTTTATAGTTAACAATTTCCCATTGTTTTTTAACTTGTAGGTTGAAGTTACTATAAACATATTAGTTTTTGTTTGATAAATAGTTAATATTATATGTGATTGGATAGTTTTTTAACATATTCATTTCTAAAGCTTGTTGAGTTTTGTTTTGTGATTGATCATCTTGTCTAGTGAAAACAAGTTAATCATCATCTAGTTGGTAGATTGGCTAGATTGTTCAAGTTCTTGAGAGCAATACTCATACCTTTAACTTGAGGGGTCTTATATGTTTTGCTTGATTTCAGTTAATTAGATATGTTTCGAGCTGTATTAACTAGATTTTTGTTTGTTTTCTTACGAATATCTTCTGAAAACAATTTAAGTTTATTCCACCTGATTACCTGAAGATTTCAACATTGCATTACTTACCCTTGAGTTGGAATTTGTGAAAACAAGGAATAAAGAAGAGCAGGTATTGTCTTGAATATTAGCCTAAGGACATGCTTCTTACTGTCTGACCATCCTCATTTTGATTAGTAGATTGATTTTTTTTTTCTGCATTTAGCCAGCAGAGAATTTCCCAGGTCTAGTATCTCATGATTCTTTATTCGGGAGGTAAAGTCTCCCCTTCGTTTGCTTCTTTATTTCTTGATAGCGATGAATGATGATACGATTTCCAAGTATTATTGTTGTTTATGCAATACAATTTTGAGTGCCAATAATTTGCAGCTGTGACATGTGATGCGTTTTTTCTATTGCGTTTTTTCGCTCCATGACATGGCTTACACAGAGGTGATTTATAAACTTTCAAAGTATAGTTTCATTTACAGAAGACTCGGCACACTATGGTTTCATTTGCTATGACAAGTGTTACACGAGGGCTTATAAAGTTAATGACTCAACAAGCTAATAACTAACGGACAGTGTCTAGATAATTATTTAAGCATTTCATTTATAACTGTTATTCTACACTACATTCACATAACTTCTAAATTTTTTTTATTTTAATTTATTTTATTTTTGTTGTTAACAGATTTTCTCTTTGTGGGCTGAAGAGTTTAGGGGGCCTGAACTATACTACTGAGGATGTCGGTACCGTCCTGTCTATCATAGGTGAAGTTTTTGATGTTGGACTAAACTCTACATTCTACCACAAGTTCAAATGTTAATCACAATAGTCTTGTTGTAGGGTCGGCCTTCTCCTTTTCCTGATTTCGTTATATCCAATTGCAGAAAGAATGCTTGGCCCGATCGGCGTAGCTCGCGTCCCAGGAGTAAGCAATATTCCCTTAGACTCATTAGATGTCTACTATTCCCACTACTCTCTATAAGTTGTCTATTGACTTTGAAAGTCAAACTTGAGATTAACAAACTACAGTTATCATTTTTTCTGTGTAATAACAAATTCTTCTTAGCATTCTTTATGATATGCTCATAACATAACCGTTTTGACACTCCCCAATGATTTAATGCATTGACCCATTACCTAACCCGATCGACGTGCTCAATCACTCATTATGCCACCTATAGTAGCTGGTTTCCACAAAGTAAAATAGAAAAAAAAAACTATCTGTAACATGTAAACATGGCTGTAAAAACATAGGCTTTAACTACACAGAAAAAACCATCTTGACACCAAAAAATATATTGACTGAATTACCGTAACTGTTTATCTGTGTTGTAACCTTCTCTGATTTATCTCTATTTACCAGGTGTCCTGTGTCCATTATAACTGGCACGTTCATGCTGCAAAATAAAGTTGTGGTAAGATTAGTCCCTTCTACTTTCTCAAGCTTTTTCTTTATTTTTCAATGTTTCTCAGGCGTATAAATGATTAATACTGTATGTACATATACATGGCTAACAGGATCAACACCAAAGAGGTGCGGCCAATGGTATAGCCATGACGTTGCAGTCAATTTGCAAAGCAATTGGTCCTGCATGTGGAGGAGCACTGTGAGTACTCATTTGTTTAGTAATCTCATATCTACATACTATATTATCTGAACAAGAAAATTTAACTGTGGGTCGAAATGGGTTAGGCACCTTGTAAGATTAGTCCCTTCTACTTTCTAAAGCTTTTGACCCGCTTGACAACTTTCCTTGTTAGCTAATTATTTCTCTTTTATATTTGGTGATAGCACCACCTCTACATCAAGTAAATTAAACCCAAAATCACATCAAATTAAATTAAATCTCACTTATGCAACATTAAATCACATCTATGTTTGCAGTTTGTCATGGTCCCAAAAGAGACAAAATGCAACATTTCTTCCTGGTACGTGCTTTATACTCCGTTCATATTCTCTTTGAATGTTTACAATTTACACTTATGAAAAAAAATTTCTATGAAACCTCTCGAGGTCTCTGGTCCACTACGGTCAGTTAAAAAAAACTTGAAAATAACATAACTGCAGCTACAAATTTAATCTAGTGTCTGTGGTCCACTAGGTTCACTTTAAAAAAAATTGCTTGAAAGAACATACCAAAAGCTTATAAATTTAATCTGGTTCCACTTTTATATATCTTTTGGAGATATATCATAATCTCACATCATAAATGAATAACTTTAAGCCTCTTTCAGCGTTTCTCATTTGACCCGCTCCACGAATAGGTGACAGTCACCTATGTAAAAGTTGGCTAATAGCATTGGTTGTTTTGTAGATTGAGAAGCTAAACGAGGTTATCAAGAACCTCGTTAAGGAAAAGGAAGAAGATAAAGAAAAGTTCAATGGAATCATAGGAGAGATGAGGGCTCAAATGGAAAATGATAAAGTGGAAAAAGATGCAATGCTCGTTAGGATGATGAAGATCGAGGCTAGGTTTACAACTTAGGTTATTTGAATGTTTGGATTTTCGTAATTTGAATGATTTGGATTTGGGTTATTTGAATGATTTGGATTTTTGTTATTTGAATGATTTGGATTTGGGTTATTATTTTGATTTTGAAATTTCATAAATGATAGTTAAGTGGTGACAAAAAATGATAGCAAAGTGGTGGAAAAAAGCCGTAGCAAAACGGTGACAAAAAGGGTAAAATCGGTAGCAAAGTGGTGACAAAAAGCGGTAGCAATACGGTGACAAAAAGGGTAAAAACGGTAGCAAAGTGGTGACAAGAAACGGTAGCAAAATGGTGACAAAAAACGGTAGCAAGGTGGTGACAAAAAAACGGTGGCAAAACGGTGGCAAATAAACGGTAGCAAAACGGTAGCAAAAAATAATACGGTAGCAAAACGGTTGCAATAGGGCAATTGCCATGTGTGATTCTGCTACCGAGTTTTTTGGTAGCAAAATGGTGGCAAAAGGGCAATTGCGACCGTTTTGCGACCGAAAATACAGTAGCAAAAGCCCTATTCTCTAGTAGTGATAGTTATTAAAAGTCATCGGCTCTTGCGCCTAAGCCCATTTTTTAGGCGAGGCGATGTATTTGCGTTTTGAGTCAAGGAAATTGCGCTTTAATTATCCATGTGATGGTTTAGGCGCATATTTCATCTAGATTCCTGAATTCCGGAGAGTTTCCAGCCAAATTCGTTAAATTAAGGCTAGATTTCAGCCTGATTTGTATTTTTATTTGAGGAACACTACTTCTATACACTAATAGATCAATATTTCAAAACTTTTGATACTAACTAGATGAAAAATAGTATTATTTTAATACATTTTTACTTTATTTTCTGGTTCACTTTTTTTATCTCAGACCCTCGCTTTTTTTGCGCCTTGCGCCTAGGCCCCAGGCGAGGCTTATGCGTTTTGAGTGCGCCTAGCGCCTTTGATAACTATGGTCTAACCATCCATTCATCTATTTCCTTCTCCTTCACACTCAACCCTAATCTCCAACTATTATTTGTGAGTTTTATCATCTATTGTCATCAGGTATGGATTCACATCATCTTCTCCCTCAAACAGATTCGATCTCTTCAACCTTAATCCTTTCCAAAGTAGAGAGTCGCTGCCTCCAAACTTCTTTTTTTCAACAGTATTGTTTCTTATTCTATATATTCTTCTTATCTTCAATGGATACAGATCTACATACAGCTGTATGATTCATTGCATACAGTTCTTGATAATTTAGGGTTTATATTTTTGGGGTTTTTAAATCACGTTCTACAATCCACATGTCCTTATACGATTTTCATTAGACAATGTTAGGGGTTTGAAAGATTATACCGTTATTAGGGTTAGTTCTATGTATTAATTAAGTCTCTATGTGTGTTTATCGTATATAAGAATTTTTTTTCTTTATTGATGTTCATCCTTTGTTTTCCTATTAACAAACTGATTTTGTGTTTTGTAAAGTTTGTATACTAGGCATTTAAGTTAATTTATATATATATATATATATATATAGGGGGAGGATAAATTGAAAACCCTCCCCAGTTAAAGAAACCTTGGAAACTTCATCCTATCCATCCATCCATCTTGATCAATGGTACATATTAAAAGCACTTTTCTGATTTTTAAAAATGTATATTTTAATGCTTTAAAGTACAACAAGGGTAGAATGGTAAAATAACACTTTGCCACCATCTCATCTCTCTCTACTTGTCACTTGTCAGATCTTACTTTTTCCCCCTCCCTCTTCTTATCACATCAATCTATTTTTCCCTTTCTTATTTTATGTAGAAAATATTGTTACTGATACAATTCGTATGTTACAAACGCTTTCTGTTACAACGTATAAAGAAACCTGTTGTAACATAATATGTAATTAACAGTACGATATAAATTTGTAACAATAATGTTACTAGGAATGTTAATATATAATATAACAATGTTACATGGTCTGTATCATATAATTTACAATGTGACCCGAAAAAACAACATATGATTTACAACTTAAGAATGTTACAAAAAAAAAAAAAAAAAACATCCAAAACTAAGCCCTTTTCTCATCTTCATCAACCCTTCTACCCTTCTATCTTCATTTGAAAGAAATGAAATATTAGTTAAAAAATATTTAAAGTACATATTTGTAAGAAAAATATCAAATTTTTGTAAAAGTTAAAACATTACACCTACAAATTTTATTAGCAAACCGAACAAGGCTTAATTATATGTAACATTTAAAACACAGTTACAAATATGTTACACAAAAATAATAGGACCTAATTACATGTAGGTTCTTATTACAAAAATATATCACATAAAAAATATATCCTCTAACACATTTTGTACAAGTCATTATAGCAAATAAACACAAATCTCCATCATAAAAGACTCATTTTAATTAAAATTTATTAGCAAACCGAATAAGGCTTAACTATATGTAACATTACTAAAACACACTTACAAATATGTTACACAAAAATAATAGGACCTGATTACATGTAGGTTCTTTTTTATAAATATGTCACATAAAAATATATCTTCCAACACATTTTGTACAAGTCATTATAGCAATAAACACAAATCTCCACCATAGAGACTCATTTTAAATAAAAAAAATGAAAATAAATAAATTTAAAAGTCTCCATCATATGCTTTACAAATATTAAAAAAAAAAATCCAAAAACTATGTACAGTACTTCACCATCTTCAAATCACAAACCCACTTACCAAAAATAATCCAAAAACCATGATAAGTAAACAAAATCACAAACAAAAATTGATTGACAAACCATAATCTTCATATAACCGGATTATTTGACAGTCAAATTAATATTATTAATTGGTCATAAATGTTGTTAGTGAAAAAAAAATTAAAGAAAAAAGAGAATACCTTTTGAAAAAATGACAAACCATAATCTTCACATAATCTTCACATAACCGGATTATTTGACACTCAAAACCAACGCCGCCGCCCTGTTCATCAGTCATGTTCATCATCGGTGGTCGGCCGCCCCTCGTCATCAAAAGTCACAACCCATCAGCCTCCATTAAGTTTTATTTAGAAAGAGGAACAGAGGATTTAGAGAGACATGGTGGAAAATACCTTTCGAAAAAAATGACCAAGCTAAAAATTTTAGATCTGATGATGGTTGTTAGATTTCAGGCTAAAAATTTTAGATGTGATCAAGTCGGGCTTGTCTTCACTTGACCGTAGTCGGACACCACCATCCCTTGAACATCGCCACCTTACACCACCACCCCTTACATGTCACGATCTTCGAGCTTCGACGATGGACCGAACCATATGGATTTTGGGAAGGCTATGAAATCTTTGGGGTTTTTGATACATGGATCTGAGGTGAGAAAATAGAGAGATCTAGAGGAAAGAAAAATAAGGAGAAAAGGAGAGACAAAGAAAAAGAGAGATGAGAGATAAAGATGAGACTAAAAAGATGGATGAGAGATAAAGAGATGTCAGGATATGTAATGAGGAGAGATAGTGAAAAAATATGAAATGACAAGAATACCCTTTTTATTATTTTATTATGAACTTAAAAAAGGAGGTGTGGCAAAATCTGAACCACATATTGGGTTTTTGAAGTTTCTTTAACTCATGTGGGTTTTCTGAATATAATTTCCCTATATATATATATATATATATATATATTTGTTTAACAATGTCATGTCTGCATTAGTTGGATTTTATAACTGAAACCATTATGTATAGATTGGTTTAAGTGTAGAGATCTGAATCAACATTTCATACAAAAACACAAAAATGCAAACATGTATAGAATGTTTTTGTGTTTAGGATTGTTTAAGTGTGTTTTATAATTATGTTTTTGTTTTAAGTGTATAATTATGTTTAACAATGTCATGTCGTATTGATTAACATGTATAGATTGTTTAGGTTTGAATAGGGCTCTTCGTCATAATTTGCTGATGTTTTTCTTAATTTACAGGCTCTTGTAGTGGTGAGGGTGGTGGCGGTATGTATTCATCAAGATATAGTATTGTCTACCGGTAAGTGATTCGAGTCATTTAACCGATTATATCCGGTTAGTTTGATTTTGATTTAGTAATTTACTCAAGCCATTTAACAGATTAAATGATTCTGGTTTTAAATATGTGTTTGTAGTTCAACTAGATGGTTTTTCTTTTTTTGATGTTTTTATTTTTCAATTTTTAGCTAACAGATGTACATATGTACCTTTGGAAGAGCTTCATATGCTTGATTATATACCTTTGGAAGAGCTTGACAAGTTCATGACTAGCTTTAGTGATGTTGTTTCACAAAAATAAGCTAAGGAAACCTCACAAAAGGTGAGAATTTGGGTTAACAATGTTGGCCATAGAAATTACAGATTAAATTTTAAATGTTTTGACATTAGCTCTTCTTATTCAGATTCGTTAACGACATTTCATCTTTCTTCTTCTATGCAGATTTGCCTTTGTCATTTCTCAGTACTTGGCCTGTTTTAAGTCGGTCTAACATGGCTCGACCCATTTCAATCTGCTGGTGTCTCCATGGTAAAGAGTGCAATGGCAGGTTACAACACCTTGACATTGGCTTATGGACAGGTACTTACTTTTTCGATCGTTTAGTAAAAAAAATATATATATGGGAAATTATAAACTGTTTGATGGTAGTATTTTTATTGGTTGTTAATGTCTTACTGCATGGAAAAACTTACACATTGTGGGTCCACCAAGAGCGATACTTAAAGATCAGTCAACCTTTGGTGATCAAGGAATTATTCCATGTGTCTTCCAGAGGCTCCTTGAGGTAGGCGCTTTTTGTCTAATTTTATCTATCTGCCTTTTTCTTAATTTTGAATTTGGATGATTAAGTTGTCATATTTTTATTCATAGATATACAATGGGCAAGTTGGGGATTTGCTTGGTCCTACCCTGAGAAACCTTGAGTAATTACTTTATTTTGGATTTTTTTATTAATGGTAGCAAATTCCTGTAATCATTAATTCAGATTAATTCAGAGTCCAACACTTGTAGCCCAATTGGTTGAGGGCCTAAAGTTTCCTATGGGAGGCTTGGGTTCAATTCCCACTAGCTACATTGGAGGACATTGGTGGAGGGGAAATGAGGGATGACCCGGCCATTGGCTTGGGTTCGAGTCCTGATCCCGACCGGTTTTACCGATTATTTCACTGTCGTGCCTTCGGGCGGGTGAGTGGTCGGGTTTTCCCGGGAATTGGTGGCAATTGGTGGCCCGGGTACTCTCAAGTACTTGATTCGCCAAAAGGGTGCCCGATAATGCTCGGAAATTGATTCGTTGGCCGTTAAAAAAAATTAATTCAGATTAAAAATGATGCTTAATTCCATGCTTAATTCAGATTAAAAATGATGGTATACTAGATAATTGCCCGCGTTACACGCAGTTTACCAACGTACGATTATTTGGAGTAGTATAACGTATAAGAAAAAGTAAAGTAGAAACATTTTATTAAAATTTAAAAAGCAACGAATACACAGTTATTCAAATATCGCTAAAAATTTCCTTATAAACAACATTTTTTGTTTTAGTCATCACTTTCCCATCAGCATCCAGTATAAGTAACTTCACGCCTGCCCTGCTTTTAACTCTTGATAATGCGACATAAAGCTGGCCGTGTGAGAATACAGGGTTTCTTAAATACAATCCAACCTTTGATAAAGACTGTCCTTGGCTTTTATTGATGGTCATTGCAAAACATACGCTTATTGGGAATTGACGCCTTTGGAACTTTACTGGAATCTTGATATCAGATGGTATCAAATTTATTCTTGGAATAAGAGTTTTGGTACCAATGTTTCCACCTGATATGATCTCGGCTTCAATAACACGCTTTGCAAGTCTGGTGATTCGTAACCTCGTTCCATTGCACAAACCATTTTGTTGATCTATGTTTCGCAACAACATGACGGGTACACCAACTTTAAGTGCTAAACGATGGTTAGGTAACCCAGAAATTTTTAAACCATTAAGGACATCAGGAGAGTATAAGTCTTCCTGTGAACGGTTATTACCATTCTCAATCTGACATATACTATCAGAGCTCAGATACTCGACTTCATCTCCAGGAAACAATGCAAGAAGCCTTTCATTTATATCATGTACGACTTCATTTGTAGGTGCAAGTATTGCTCGTTCTCCAAAGTAATCCTTATCTTTGTAAAGTTGGATAAGTGAAGGGTAGACGAAGTCAATTAATCTAGAAATCGGATCTGATGTACCCTTAATAAGAAGATCATCTGGAATGTCCACATCAAACTCATCATCATGAATTGACTCACCAACTTTACCCTCACCTAATTCAAGAAGCCAGTTTGCAAATGCCTTTGTTTCATCAGATTCAGACGTGTTGTTACCTAAAGTTAACCTCATGTTTTTTGTTAAAGTGAGGACTTTGCAACTATTCCAAATAGGAGAAGAAGTTATTGATGCATTTAAAATATCTCTTCTACTACCGTTTGGAACAACCGGAAGGATCTGTCTAAAATCACCACCAAAAACCATAACCTTACCACCAAAAGGCAAATCAGAATTAGGCGAAGAATTTGACTGCAGGACGTCTTTCATTGTACGATCAAGTGCCTCAAAAGCATGCTTGTGAATCATTGGAGCTTCATCCCAAATAATTAACTTAGTTTGCTTCAATAAATCAGCAATATCACTATTGGGCTTTATACCGCACAATGATTGTTCAGTAACATTCAAAGGTATACGAAACCTAGAATGCGCTGTCCTTCCACCAGATAACAGCAGAGAAGCAATACCACTGGATGCAACGTTCAAAACAATTTGTCCTTTAGATCTTATGGCAGCAGACAACGTTTTCCATAAAAAGGTTTTACCAGTTCCTCCAAAACCATAAACAAAGAATAGCCCACCTTTGTTACCATCAACCGCATGTATGATTTGATTAAAAATTGAACGTTGCTCATCAGTTAAAGAACGTGAATAGGTATGAAATTCCTCAGCCAACGTACTTACTTGATAATTCAGCTCATCAAGAATCAAACGGTTATTTGCAGATGATATCGAATCATTATCAGGATAAGGCATAGAAGGAAACCTACGCAGGATTGAGTTATTCCGAAGCAATTGTTTCTCAATTTCAAGCAACGTAAGGTTCTTTATTTGTTCATCAGGAAGAGACAAACCTAAAAACGAAAAAGTTTGGAACATTCAATTTAAAATAAAAGGGACATTAAAAAAAATAATTTCATTAAATTTCGAAATTAAAATTTGTTACCTTCAATTTGGAATACGTCTTCGTGTCTACGCATAATACCATCTGACAGATACTTCCATGATTTTTCCCAAACATGCTCAGGTCTAGATAAGGTATTAGACAGCAACATCATCGCAAACAAATTACGAAGACAATATCCAGAACCTGTATAATGAGCCTCTTCAATAGCTTCTACATATTCTTTGTCATCGTCTAAGAGGCCAAGAGCATAACATGCATCACGAAATGTTGGTAAGATTTCTCCATTGACCGTTCTTATCTCCTCAAATGATCTAGGGCCTTTTACTTTATTTAGAAGCACTCTCAAAAAATACGCCTCGCCCATAGATGGATTAACCATGTGAACACGACCAATTGCCTTACCCATCTTTCGAAAGTCCCATTTTTTTTCTTCCTCTTTCCAGACAAATTTACTTGGGATTTCAATGTAACTTAGTTCACGTGCCACAGCTTCGTTTCGGTTCAGTTCCATCCATTTTAGAAACATTGTTGCAGCCACCGTTGGTTTGTCGAGCACATTTTGAATATTTTCTTTTGGACCATATACAACACTTTGCTCACCGGGCAGATGAAATGGAAGCCTTATAACTGGAGGGTATCTATAATGCACTTCATTTTTAAATATTCTCCACGAAGCTTCACATGCTGAAAGGAACCTACAATCAAAATGTTTTTTGATTTCATCTTTTTGCATCACTTCTTCACCTTCTCCATTATCTTCTACAAAAGCAACTTTAGCCATATCAGGTCCTTTATTAATGTATTTAAATAAATACTTAATTGAAGCGGCCTGGTTACACCATTCAACATTGATATGAGCTTGGTAACGTCTTAAAAATTTTGCATTATAAGGGACCACATGTCTATTGTCTAACGTAGCAGTTCCTTTTTCAACAAATATCCCTGACTCTCTTCTTCTATAAACCGGATATCCATTTGAATCTAAAGTTGAAGCAGGAGAAAACTTCTTTGGAAATTTCTTGGAGCACTTACCGTCAAGCATGCACGGACAGTTCGGATATTCACGCCCACATGGTCCATGCATCATAAAGTCACTCACAAGACTAAACAACTCCGGATCAAGATTCTTATCAGGGATTTCAGCCGAAACAAAACGATCAACGTGTTCAATTGTGGGTAGCTTACTGGCTTCTTTAAGAAACAAACAGATATGAGAATGGGGCAGTCCACGTTTTTAGAACTCTATAGTATAGACAGCTGAAACATAAAGTAAAACAATATAATAAAACACGTTACTATTTAGAAACAACAAATAAAAATTGTATTAGTATAAATGAATAAAGATGCTAATATATGAATATATATTGGAAGTTTTTTTTTGGTAATGAATTTTACCTGCTGAAGTTTTGCCCAATAGTGCTTTTTCACGTAAATCTTTCATGATTGAGTCTAGCTTAACTTTGAATAGTCTAGCTAAAATATCTGGCCTGTCTTCTGGATTTGTCTTCTTGTCTTTAAGAAACCGTCTAATTTCAGGCCATTTTGGATTGCATGTGATTGTAATAAAAAAATCAGGGTATCCATGCCTTTTACAAATAGCCATTGCATCAAGATAATTTTCCCTCATGTAGCGTGCACCACCAGTAAAAGAAGAGGGTAAAATCACAGGTGTCCCTACTTTTGCCAAGTCAGTAGGTCCATTTTGATTCAACGTTTGAAGATTAGTATAAGTTTCACACCTAAGTTTACTTTGCTGGAAACGGACATAAAATAAGCGCTCACTCTCAATCATTGTATAAACGTCAACCAAAAACTGTTGAAGAAGCCGCCTAGCATTCAAAATCAATGAGAACTTACCAACTCTTTCCTGAATATGATATGCAAAATACTCTCTCATTGAACACTTTGAATCCACCTTCTTTTTAGATTTCCTCTCTTCCCTATGTGGTATATCAACCCTATAACAATCTTCTCCAAACGGAATAAGCAATGGATACTGCAAGGCTAGATACGACGGATGAAGTTCAGATATACGCTGAAGTCCCTCTGATCTTGATTCGACGACAATATCTCTATTGTCAAGCTGCTCATCATTGTCTGAAAAAATAAGAGCAGCGATTTCTGACGAAGTTGGTAGGTTGTATGTTCGGCCATCTTTAGTTCTCCTACCAATAAGACGCAACTTAAGGGTAACTTCTGGATTTTCATGAAATCGATCCCGTACACTCCTATAACTTTTCACAAGCTCATTATTTGAGTCTAACATCGACTTCAGGTACTGAATGATTTCAATGTCAAGGAGGTCAGAAATATCCTTACACTTTTCCTTTTCCTTACTGAAAAGAATGAAAAAAAAAATTTTTAATACATTAAAATTTATATACAGGGCTAAAAAAAAGTAGAATAAAATTTTTAGAATATTACCTATAAATGTTTTTTCGGTTTGAAACTTCATTTTCAGTGTCGTATATATATAACTGCGAAAACTTCGGTTTCGAACCATCATAAGGAAGAAGACCACCCATCGTGTGATAATTCTCACCACTTATTCTGTATATGAAGGGAGCCTTTCCACTATTGATATTTGAATCAACCTTCCCTCCCATTGAAGTAAAACAAAACATAGAATTGAAGCGGCGAATGTGCTTTAAGAAATATTTGCTCTTTAATTCTATGTTCTTGAAAAGGTTCTGATAATCTAAATTGCTCTCTTTGAAATCTGGAAGTTGTACCTTTCCATAACCACAACATAGCATATAGGTTGTTCTTCCACAAACATTTACGCTTCTAATAGCTTCTGGCCTCCACAACTTTGCATTACACATTTGACATACAACCGTTTGATCACCATGATCCAGATAATCTTGCAAACAGAATAAATAAAATAAAATTAACTTATAAAAGAAAAAAAAAGGATTTTAAATGTTTTGTAAATTTAATATTTACCTTTAGAGACACCCTTAAATTGCAAGCCTTCAATTGTTTGAGGTTCCACATTTTCTTCGTCAGACAAACTAACCATTCGGACAGGTGAGATGCAACGTCGATTATTCCTTGATGTATTAATCGGTTCTCTTTGAGCAGAAGATGATGCAAGTGAGACCGTATTAACATCAGTAAGTCCACCTGTAATTAAGAATAACATTTAAAAGTTAGTATTAATAAGATTCAGAAATTCATTACATTAATCGACACAAAGCAAATTGTACCAGATGGGGTTGGATAAGTAGGAGTTCTTAGCGTGTCATCATTTGAACACTCATGTGCAACAGTGGGTTGTTTTCGAGGTCTACTAACAGAACCAACTTTACGTCTTTTTGAATCTAGTTGTGCTTTTCTAACGTTTCGTAACTCTGCAGATTTTTGTCTTTGGACTTCAGGCACGGAAACTATGGATAAAAATAATATCAGTTTGTATATTCAATGAACGTTTAATGTTAAAATAAAGGACTAATGTAAAAATAAAACGTGTATAACATAGTATTATGATACCGTTTGTAATATTGGACAAAGGAGTTCTTTGTGTGGAACCTGATAATACATAATGAAATAACAAAGAGACAGTGTTAGAGTAAAAAATTTGTCATCAATTTAAAAAGTAAAGCTATCGAATATTTAAATGGCATACAAATTTATTACCAGAGAAGGATGCGTTAAATGGGTTGTTGAAGGTTGATCTAAAGGATGGCATATCGATTGAAACTAAAGTACTTCTGGATGTTGATGAGTTTGAATTTTGACATTGATTAGCATTGAGTCTCTTAGAATCCATTTGTAGTTTTCTGGATTTTGGACACTCCGTTGCAATATTTTTATTGACTTCAATCGTAGAAACAACGTATGAAATAGTATTAGTTTTTATAATGAAATCAATAAGAAAATAGGATATTCGTATACAGTGAAACATGTAGTTTAAATAAATAAAAATAACATTTGATAAATTAAACAAACGATTTTGTTGCAATTGTCCTATAAAAAAAGACGAACAAATAAAATTGACTTAAATTATAAATGTGGAATGGTAGTTCAGACTGTATAGAAAGACTTAAAAGTAGAAAGTGTTATTTGTTGATTTACCGGGTGTAGAAACATTCAATGTACTTTGGAAAGATGAGCTTTGCTGAATATAATGGTTGGAACGTTCAACGGAGTAACGATTAAATATTGTAGTTGGCGGCACATTTTGAATTCCATTATTATGATTGTTCACCTTGCATCTCTTTGCATCCAGTTGTAATTTTCTATATTTACGACACTCGGCCGCGTGCTTAACTTTTTCTTCATGGGAGATAACTATGAAGAATTACGTATTAGTTACATAAATAAACGATAATATAAATAAAGACATATATAACTACGAAATAAGTGTACCGTTTGAGATATTAGATAATGGCGTTCGTTTGTCATCACCTTATAAAAAATCGAAAAATTAGATGACAAATTAAAAATAATAAAATTATAAATACATTGTATATTTATGCCAAAAAAATTACCATTCGAACTGTTAGAGAGTCTTTTACGTCCCATTTCAACTAAAAGGATGCAATTCTACATAAAATGCATTATAAGAGTTTAACAAAATATAAACAAACTTAAAATTATGGATGATAGGTTTATATATATATAAACATTCAACGATACATAATACTTAACTAACAATATATTATAAATCAACATAAAGTACGAATCATCATGTTATGCGAAAATATGTAATATTGAAATTAAAGAATTACATACCTTCATCTTCTTTGATGGAACAGTAGAGAAAAAACATGTAGATAATCATGTTCTGCGAAAACATGTAATATTGAAATAAAAGAATTACTTACCTTCAACTTGTTTGATAGAAAGTAGAGAAAACATAAAAAAGCAAAGATGAACTCTTGAATATTTGAGTCTTCTGATTTGTCTGTAAGACTGAATGGATTCGTTTATATGAAAGGTGTTGGTTTGATTTATAGTAGTAGGGTTTTATAGATTTTTAAAAATTAAATTTGTAGTCAAAACTTATTTAATATGGTTAATTACTTACCATGTTTAAATGAATTTCAAGATTTGAATTTTTTGGTGTAATTACAATTCAAATTTTTCGAAAATTTGAATTTATGGATATGTATAGTTTTTTATTTTTAGCAAGTGTGTAATTACAAAGAATTTGTAATTAAAAATGTTTATTAATAAGCTTAAATACTTACCATTATTAAAGAAATACTATTTGAATTTTAAAGAAAACGAAAAAGTCAAGTTAATTATATTTAGTATTTTTTATGTTTTTTTTTATTAAGTATGTAATTAGAATACACTTGTTTAAATTAATTGTACTATAGCAACTTTGTAATTTTAACATAATCTTTAGTTATAATACTTAAAATTTTATATTAAACTAACTTAAAAAAACGTTTTTAAAAACGTAATATAATTAAATATTACTCATATTTTGTTGAATAATGTTATGGAATGTATTAGAACTTTATGTTTGATAAATTGTTTGAAAAAATATAAATATGATAAAAAAAATGTTAATTATATATAGGTGGACCTATGAATAATGTTATGATTCTTATAGACAATTCAACATAACGTATAAATAATTAAAATTTATTCAACAACGAACAATTATTTGCCAAAGGTAAGGAAAAAAACATAAATGTTCAAACCAACAACTAATTCAAATGAAAAATAGTAGCAAACATCAAACAAACCATAATAAAAAACAAATTGTTTCAAACCATAAACAAACATTCAGAAAAAATCCCCAAAAAAATAGCAAACAAACGGATAAATGTTCTTATTTTTCAAGCTTTGGGATCAACAGGGGGATCTCAACTGATTTGTCGGTGCAAACTTTCTTATCACCCTTACGCACTTTGGTAGTAGACTCACTTGCATCATCTTCTAGACCGTAAACTTTGTCGAGGCTACGCTTCACTTCCTGCTCGTCATGGACCAGACTAACTCTGCAAGATGATTCTGGAGTGTTGTTATCTCCAACAGAATCCTACAAAAGTAAATGAAAGGTTTAAAGTTTGATAATAGTAGCAATTTAAATTTAATTGCGGGAGTGATTTAATAGGTGAAAAGAACCTTAAGAGAGACTGCATTTTGTGTAGACGATTCAACTCCATCCAAGCTTTCAAATCCAGGTTGATCCACCTAAAAACATTAAAGGATTTGTATGTGTCACATTATATAGTAAAACAATAATAAATTTTTATAAAATCAACCTATAAAGGAATATAGGATGGGAATAAAAAACCTGAATATCGGAGAACTTTTGTTCTAGTGAAGAAAGTATCGATGACTCATTCGTAAACTTGCGTATACTATATCCGTCTAGGTGCTTGTCAATATTGAATTGACCCACTTTAATTTTGAACGCAAACTTTTTGTCTTCAAGAGCATGAAACTCAGTTGGAGTTGTTTTTTCTTCACCAGAAACCTTAATAACAAATGACATAAATAATATAAAGCAAAATAACTAATTTGTTCTGGACTGAGTATAAACAACTTACTTGCTTAGATTTTTCTAAAAGTTGCATTGCTGACATTCCCAGCAATTTCTTTGCTTCACGATCAAATAAAGTAAGGGATGTAATACCAGTAAAATCCTGAACCCTTAAAGGTACTCTGAACCTACATTTACAAATTACAAAATATTATTAAACAAATTTAATACTGTTTTACTTTAAGATGTACATATTTAAGATAAAGCATACACTGGATCAGCAGAGACGATGTGCTTTGGACATTCTCTATTGGGGCAAACTAACACCTGTTTAAACGAAGTAACATCTGTTTCTTCATTATCATCAGGTAAACTTAAGGTCGGCTCCACCTTGTGATTACAGTGCTCACATCCCAAATAATACCACTCATCTTTATCATCGACACCCTTAATGGTTCCAAGAACAATGACCTGTTTGTTCACCTACAAAAGAAACAGGAATCGGTTAAAAAATGAATTGTAAATAAAACTTGTATATAATGATATGATAAATCAATTGAATCTTACCTCTGTTATCAAAGGAAGATCACGAATAGTGCTGAAAGGGGTTTTATTCAAGAATTCATCATTAATATTCATACTACCAGACGATCCAAGAGATCGTTGTACAGACGATGATTCCGTAGATAAAAACTTTTCAATATAACTGTAAGAATAAAAAAATTAATATAACATATATATAATAAGTCAAATATTTAGATATATGTAAATAATTACAGGATAATTTAAACATATCACCTTTTCTTAAAAGCACGAATATCGTCAATATCTTCGTTGATAAACAGGCGAGTTATATTGAAACCATTTTGCAAACTTACATTACCTAAAAAAAAAAAGAAAAAAGCAAGCGTTATTTTTTTAAAAAAAGTAATAAAAATGTCAAACGTAATACAAATTGCAAGAAATGACAAACCTTTATAATTGGTAAAGCTACCAAATTGAACAATAAGAACTACATGAACTTCAGCTTCGTTCTGCTTGATGTACTCAAACATCTGCTCACTATATTCATCCCACAAAGAACATGACATTTTTACCCCACTACATACAATACATTTTTTATTAGAGCATGCATAAATTTCAAACATTTCTTCCTAAGTATTAATCGTACAAATGAGAAATGAATATATCATGAAAGATTATGAGATAATAAATTATGAATAGGAAAAATGAAACACATACTCTAGATCAATCAAGAGTAGGTTCATTTTCATTTTCAATCCAGCTTTTGTTTCGATAGGCTCGGGTGGACTCCATTCTTCAACAAACCCAATGAAATCTAAAATATTTAAAATGTTATCTCAACTAATAAATAAGAAGACAAATTAAAAGAATAAAAATATATAAAAGATTAAGGCTTCGAAAACTACCAATCCTTTGTTCTTGAGAAAGGTTACCAGACTTAATAGACTCAAAAGAAGAGAAATTAAAACCATATTGGCTACCATCAAATCTGTTACACTTTGTAAGATTTGTTTCAAAAGTAAACGATAATATGTCATTTTTAGAAAAGTGTTTAACAGATTTGTTATCCGCTAGTTGTGGTCTATAGATATAATATGATTCATTTTCACGTAGAAATTTTTCATGCTTCTTCATGTATCTATTCCACACAATCGCTTGCATTTTAGAACCCTGCGTAAAAATATGTAATTAGAAGACATTATTTGTGACACCCCAGGAAAATCCCACATCGGCCGTGGCCAGGAGAGATCCTTGGTTCATAAGTAATGTCTTGCCTCTTAAATCACCAACGCGTTTTGGGGCTTAATGTTAGTGGATGAGAGGAGAACTCCACAGTTAAGCGTGCTCAGGTGGGAGCAGTTTCAGGATGGGTGACCTCCTGGGAAGTTTCCACTTGGGCAACCAAAAACAAATCCGTGAGCTCGGGATGGGCAAAGCGGACAATATTGGTGGTGAGAGGGGCGGGGTGTTACAGATTGGTATCAGAGCCAATGGTTATAGTGAACTAGGACTGCATGTAGAGTCTAGTCTATAGCCGAGTCGCACACACTAGACGATCACATAGTACTAAACGTTATGGTGGTTTACGTATGGTCTTGTCGGGGTGTCTCTAAATCATTTGATCTTCCTATGTTACATCATCCGTTCTATCTTAGGTCGGGTTACTTACTTTCTAGGCAGTGTAGTATATTGGAGTAAGTCGTGTACTCTTGAGATTTGCCCAAGGCTCGGGCATCTCCCTTTCATACTCCAATAGAAACACTTGCCATAAACTACCGTAGCATTACGGTGTATAGCTAAGAGTCTATGTCCGGTGATTTGAACTTTGAACTAGGAGAACACTTGGAGGACCATGTAGAGCGGTTTATCATTTTGGGTGCACACAAAATCATAAACCGAAATGCATGAAAGCCCTAGTGAGCTCTGGGTTTGAATGGATAGTCCTGGGTTGGATCTAGCTTTGATCTTGCGAACGCTAGTGGTTACCATTAGCTGTGAAACTAAATTTTCTCGTCCTTTTTGTCGGAATCATGTCTGGAGTGCGAGGAGGACGTGGAGGTGGCCGCGCTGGTGGGCGTGGTGGTGGCGGTCGTGGTGGTGGTGGTCGTGGAGGTGTGGAACCTCAAGATGACCGGGTCAGAGATTGAAAAGTATACGGTGAGGCGTAATGAGTTGGCAGTGCTGTGTCCTGATCTGCATGTGCCAGAATACAGGAGGATTGAACACTATATCTCGGGGCTAGTACCAGAGATCGCAGGGTTGGTGGCTGCGGGAAATCATCCTACATACTCAGAGGTGGTCCGATCGGCTCACAGGATGACAAACTTGAAGGTGAACGAGGGTATCTTGCCTGCTAAGGGTTCGACTGTTAAGGCCCCGGAGAATAACAAGCGTAAGTGGGAAAATGAGGGGAAAGGATCTGTGCCAGCACAACAGGGTAAGAGATTCGATAACGGGGGTTCTTCTTCTGGTAACAAACAGGGTGGTTATGCGGGGAAATTGCCTAAATGCAACAAGTGTGGGCGTCATCATCAGGGGGACTGCGACCGTAATCGTTGTCATCGTTGTCAGCGACTGGGGCATTTTGCTGAAGACTGTCGGGCGACACTTCCATCGACCCAAGCTCCAACTACTAACTCGGCTCCTACTACTCAAGGAACTACGGGAAGACAGGGATGTTACAACTGTGGAGAGACTGGTCATTACAAGAAGGATTGCCCGAAACTGAAGTAGGGCGGGAACAACGGTAACGGGAACAACGGGGGCGGTGGCAGGAATGCACGTGCCTTCGTCATTGGAGGCGCAGAGGCTAGGCAGGATCCTGACACAGTTACCGGTACGTTCCTTCTCAATAATCGCTCTGTTAGTGTTTTATTTGATTCCGGTGCCGATAAAAGTTTTATATCTATGGAAGTTAGTCGACTGCTAGATGTAGTACCCGTACCATTAGAGGCTAAGTATGTTATTGAATTGGCTGACGGTAAAAAGATTGAAGCTACTTGTATCCTTCGGGAGTGTCAACTAGAGTTGTCGGGTTTGCCTTTTCCCATCGACCTTATGCCAGTGCCCTTGGGTAGTTTTGACGTTGTGGTAGGCATGGACTGGTTGTCTTTGTATCGCGCTGAGATCATCTGTTATGACAAGATTATTCGGATTCCCCTTCCTGATGGAGAATTCCTTTCTGTGTACGGTATCAAGGGCGGTGCTCCGCTAAATCTCATTTCCAGCATGAAAGCCCTTAAGTATCTTCGAAAGGGTTATTCGGCCGTTTTGACACTTTTGTCTGTTTCCTCTGCCGATGAGAAGAAGATCGACGATATTCCCGTTGTACGCGAGTTTCCTGATGTGTTTCCCGATGATTTATCTGGTCTTCCTCCCCATCGTCAGGTTGAGTTCAGTATTGATCTCGTACCGGGAGCTGCTCCTATTGCTCGGGCCCCCTACCGTCTTGCACCTCCTGAGATGCAAGAATTGTCCAGTCAGTTACAGGAACTCTTGGACAAGGGTTTCATTAGACCGAGTTCTTCCCCTTGGGGAGCCCCGATTCTGTTCGTTAAGAAGAAGGATGGAAGTTTTTGACTGTGTGTGGATTACAGAGAATTGAACAAGGTGACCATCAAGAACCGTTATCCTCTTCCACATATTGATGATCTATTCGACCAGCTCCAGGGTTCTAGTTATTACTCCAAAATTTATTTGAGGTCCGGTTATCACCAGTTGCGCGTAAGGGAAGCTGACGTTGCAAAGACTGCCTTTCGTACACGTTATGGCCATTATGAGTTCTTGGTCATGCCTTTCGGTCTCACTAACGCACCGGCGGTTTTCATGGATTTGATGAATCGCGTTTGCAAACCTTATCTTGACAAGTTCGTCATTGTGTTTATTGATGATATTCTGATTTACTCCAAGAACAAGACCGAACACGAGGAACACCTGCGTTTAGTTTTGGAACTGTTGCGACGGGAACAACTTTACGCTAAATTCTCAAAGTGTGACTTTTGGTTACGCGAAGTTCAGTTCCTAGGACATGTGGTTAATGAACTAGGAATTCATGTCGATCCAGCTAAGATCGAAGCGATCAAGGACTGGGGAGCACCAAAGACGCCAACTGAGGTGCGGCAATTTCTAGGCCTTGCGGGCTATTATCGTCGTTTCATTATGGGGTTCTCGAAGATCGCTCAACCCCTGACCACTCTTACTCAGAAGGATAGAAAATTCGACTGGGGTGAACCACAAGAGTCGGCATTTCAGGAACTAAAGTCTAAACTTTGTTCTGCTCCTATTTTGTCTTTACCTGAAGGCCCTGATGATTTCGTTGTTTACTGTGATGCTTCTATTCATGGTCTCGGTTGCGTGTTGATGCAACGCGAGAAAGTGATTGCGTATGCTTCTCGTCAACTCAAGGTGCACGAGAAGAACTACACCACCCATGACTTGGAGTTGGGTGCAGTGGTATTCGCGTTGAAAATTTGGAGACATTACTTGTACGGTACCAAATGCACCATCTACACCGATCACAAGAGTCTTCAACATATTTTCGACCAACAACATTTGAACATACGACAGCGTCGTTGGATTGAACTTCTGAATGACTATGATTGCGCCATTAAGTACCATCCTGGCAAGGCGAATGTGGTAGCAGACGCCTTGAGCAGGAAGGAATCGATTAAACCTCGTCGCGTGCGGGCGTTGCAGCTCACCATACATTCCTCTCTACCTGACCAACTCCGTTCTGCCCAGTTAGAAGCTTTGAAGGAGGAAAACCTTAAAGCTGAAACCATGCACGGTGCCGACAAGCACCTCGAGCGAAGGCCTGATGGCCTGCACTACTTCGCAGAACGCATATGGGTTCCTTTATTCGGGGGACTTCGGGAGCTTGTCTTAGATGAGGCTCATAAGTCCCGGTATTCTATTCATCCTGGTTCAGATAAGATGTACCAAGATCTAAAGGTGCTTTACTGGTGGCCAAACATGAGGTCGGATATAGCCTCATACGTGAGCAAATGCTTGACCTGTGCTAAGGTCAAGGTGGAATACCAGAAACCGTCGGGTCTCTTGCAACAACCTGAAATTCCGGAGTGGAAATGGGAACGGATTACAATGGATTTTGTCACGCAACTACCTAAGTCACCGAGCGGGAATGATAAGATATGGGTGATTGTTGATCGATACCATCTGTAACACCCCGCCCCTCTCACCACCAATATTGTCCGCTTTGCCCATCCCGAGCTCACGGATTTGTTTTTGGTTGCCCAAGTGGAAACTTCCCAGGAGGTCACCCATCCTGAAACTGCTCCCACCTGAGCACGCTTAACTGTGGAGTTCTCCTCTCATCCACTAACATTAAGCCCCAAAACGCGTTGGTGATTTAAGAGGCAAGACATTACTTATGAACCAAGGATCTCTCCTGGCCACGGCCGATGTGGGATTTTCCTGGGGTGTCACATTCACCCCCCGTTAGAGTCTCATCGTCCCTGATGAGGTTAGAGTCTCATCGTCCCTGATGAGGTATGCACCCACCATCCCGAACGGCACAGGAGTGGCTCTGATACCATCTGTCACACCCTCAAAATCCACTTGCGGAGTTTTACCGCGAGGCGCATGACAAACCAGGATCCAAACCAACGATCACAATAAACAAGTCTAAATGAACATATGCAATTTCAAAAACATAGTTTAAATCTCCAGTTACAGCGGAAGCTTATTCTCAAAACATAATCCAAAAGTAAACCAAATGTTCAATGTTTGAAAACCATGCAATCCTAACTAGACGCCGTGCAGACGCGTGCGCCCTAGTTCCATTGTGCTACCTTAGCGACCTGAGAAAACATGTAAAAGTTTACGTCAGCACAAAAATGCTGGTGAGTTTACAGGTTTTGTAATCACAGTACCAAGTTCAACCTGTCCATACTATAACAAATCGAAAACCAAAGTACGCTAGCTAGGTGTATGTTTTGTTACTACTACGATTGGAAAACCATTACTAACTCGCAAACCAGATGTCGTGCCCGATGTAGTAAACCTGTTGTTCCTGTTTGAGACAATATGCACTCGCCGACCCTCCAAGCCGACGAGCGGGGTTGGTCACTCCCAATAGCGCTATTCACATTTCCCCGTTGTGCTAACCCGCACATTCATGGTTCCCCCCGGGACTTCCAAAGATCGTATAGTAAACCATAGAAACCCATAGTATGACAGTAGTTACCAAACATAAGTTTTAACACATGTTTTCTCCCCCGAAAAGTGAAACCAGTTAAAAGAGGGGCCGTAAACTCACCTTAACGTGCAAGCAAAGAATCCGATCAGCAAGTGATATATGCTACCGACACCCTAATAACAGTGTCATTAAATGAGTATAGGCGTAATATCATTACACCATATAACTCGTTTGTCCAAGGCGTTTTAAATGTTCAAAAGCGTGTAAGTGACACCTAGTGATTCTACATGCATAAGTAAATCCTACGGACCCGTTGGTGAATACGTTGGTTACAATTGGTTTCTACATTCCGTATGTGTCTCAGACAAGTGTACTTCAGTTACATGTCAATTCCATACCACCTAAGACCTCAATTAATCACATAAGCACATAATACACAATCTGTGTTTTCAGGACAGATTGTGAGCCATCAAAACGAATTTATTTAAAATAGCAAATCAGTGAGTTAACCTCCCAAATTTTTACTGAATTTTCTTTGGGATTCATTTAACAATAAATATTTTTTCTTTGTCTTAAATCCAAACACAAAAATAATTAAAATTCGTCTAATACATCTATGTTCAGAAAACCTTCCTAACAGGTCAGTTTGGTAGATAAATTCCCAAAAATTGTGTATTCATCCAAACGGGATGAATCCACTTGGAAAACTCATATTACTCCAATATTAACCTTCTGTAAAAATTTCACAACCCAACTCTTTATAAAACTTGATTTATGATGTTTCAAAGTTGACTCAGTTTGATACCCGAAATTCTGACCTGACCTATTTTAAATGAAAATTCCAAAAACATATCAAACGACATCCAAATCAGATGATTTTGCCCATTCTAAAAAGCTAAGACTATGTACAATCTATTCATGCAAAGAATCGATCAAACCAATTATTTTCAAGCCACGAAACAGGCCCTACAAGTCGACATTCAGAATCTGTCCAGATTCTAATCATGCAATATTATCAATTATATCAAACCCTAGTTGTATATTATCAATCAATAACACCTAATAATCATCATACAACATTAGTAAGAACCACATCTGATCAAAACCCTAATTATACATCACAAACATCATTATTCACAAACCCTAGAAGTCTAAAACATCAAGAACATGCATAATCATGCAAAACATATAACATTCATTATATAACCATGTGCTTGACCCTTTTAATCTTCGTAATCATCATGTTTTAACTTTTATAAAATACTTTCAGACCTGGACAAACAAGGTTTTGATGTTTTAAGACAATTTAAAGAAGATTAAAACATAAGGGAATGAAGATTATACCACAAACACTCCAAAACAACCAACCGAACGCTCTCCAAGCTTCCCGATTGATGTTCTTGAGCTTTAGCAGGTGGTTTAGGGTTAATAATTCGTAAATAGGGCAGTAGGGGCGATTAGGGTTTGAGTTTAGGAGATACAAGAGGCTTAAGGTTGCTTAAATAGTAGTTTAAGGCGGTTTAACCACGTCAGCGTGTTCCGAACACCCGTTCGGAATTGTGAACACCCGTTCGGAATTGTGAACACCCGTTCGGAATTGTGAATGGTCGTTCGGAATGGTTTAATCCGTTTTGAGCGGCCCAGTTTGTTGTATAGCCTGTTTTCTTTGATGTTTTCATTATTTTGGGCCATACCAAGCGTAACCCCATGTTTTAAGACCCCAACCAACCTCATGCTCCACTTTTAATAATTTTTATTAACGTGTTCGGTTTAGGTTCACATAATCACGTATGGTTTTCACATAAGTTTGTCAGATATCACCGAGACACATAAGTTTATTATTCACCAACGTCCGAGGTTCACTAATCATGTAATCACATATTAACTCACAACAATGCACGTATGTCCTATCTAGCTATCTAGCTAACCCTCGTTAAGTATAATGTACGCGTGACTCGCTAAGGTAGACTTTAATCTAGACAACGTTGTTAACCAGAATTTGCCGGGTGTCACATCATCCCCACGTTAAAAGAATTTTCGTCCCGAAAATTGCACAAGTACCAAAAGGAATATCAACAGAAACAGACAAAAGATAGAAACCAAGAGAGAGATTTACCCGAGTTGTCACATTATTTGACCAGAAAATATTAAATAACATATATGTGACAAAGGAATTGATGATATAAAATCTAACCTGTTCATCCATAACAACCATATCAATGGCAAGAGTTTCACCTGGTGTCTTTCGATTTGCTCTCTTCCAAAGCCTAAGTACCTTAACTTTGATTGTGTAATTACTCAGCCGCCATGTTATGTCATTCAAAAATGTTACATTATTTGGATCCATCTGCCTGCACGTGTGTAATAGTTATCACAAATAACTGCGAACAAAAAAATGTTAGTACTCGTGTGATATATAAATAAAAGTAGTATATACTACCTGCGAAATGTAGAAGAAAAAAACTGAATTATATTCGAAAAATTTCTACATGTATATATAATTTCGTATACCTATTATAAATAAGGAAGAAATGTTGTATTTTTAGTATTGATTATATAAATAGAAACAAAATATGAAATGCAAATCTAATTGATTAAGTTTAAAGGTTTCCATAATACATTTTCAATCAAATTAAGTGGTCAAACTTTCCGAAATTATGAAAATAAAAGTTGTTTATTAAATCTTATTGTAAAAAAGTCAAAGACTAATTTTTTGTCTATCCAAAAATCTTGTTTGTCAAATTAAAACTTTTTTAATTTGTAAATTATTAATTACTTGTGAGTTTAAAATAAAGAGAAAACGTTTTCTTTTGTTTTAAAATGGTACTGGATAAATTTAACATTTTCAAATAAAACGGTTGACTTTGTTAATAAGCATTCAACAGGTAAAACACACCAATGTATGTAACCACTAACAGTTAATCACAATACCAAAAACAACCATACCAAGGTGGTAACAGTTACACAGCAACACAATTTTAAGAGGAAAAAGTCAACGGCATAAATTTGGATGTAAAAAAAGATAAATTATAGGTTGATTGAAAGCATAAAAAGTAGTCAATTATACATTGTTAATTGATTGTCTTTCCAAAAATCTTGTTTCTCAACATAAAACGGTTTGAATTTGAAAATTATTAATTACTTGTGAGTTTAAAATATTAAAAAACGTTTTAATTTTTTTTTAAATGTTATTCGAAAAATTTAATATTTTCAAATAAAACGTTTGACTTTGTTAATAAGCATTCATATGTATTAAAAAAAAAGAATATCATAAATCTATTTCTCAAAAGACATATCAACAGGTATAACAAACCAATGTATGTAACCAATAACAGTTAATCACAATCCCAAAAACAACCATACCAAAGTGCTAACAGTTACACAGCAACACTATTTGAACAGAAAAAAGTCAACGCCATAAATTAGGATGTTTAAAGACAAATCGAATATAGGTTGATTGAAACCATAAAAAGTAGTCAATTACACATCGTTAATTGATTGGCTTTCCAAAAATCTTGTTTGTCAACATAAAACGGTTTGACTTTGAAAATTATTAATTACTTTTGACTTTAAAATATTAAAAAACATGTATATGTCTATAAAAATGGAAACTATTAAAACTTGGGACTTTTTCAAAAAAAAAGTCAAAGTTACGAAATTTTAGTATGTTAATAATGAGAATGACAAAAGTTAATGTAATGTAATTTAGCAAATTTAAGTTTTAATAAACAATATTAACAAAGTCAATTTGTAAAATCTATAGTTGTCTAAATTTTAATTCTCATTATAGCAAATAAATCATATTAACCATATTTACCTATTGCTTAAAAAAACATATTTCCCAAATTATTGCTAACTATTAAAACATGGAAGATCATATGTCGTAAATACAAACCATAAGACTGATATATTTTTCAAAACACATATCAACACAAAAAACAAATCAATGTATGTGACCACTAACATTAATCATCATCCCAAAAACGACCATAACCATCGTGTTAAGAGTTACCCACAACCACTGTATTGAACCAAAAACCACCACGACTTAGGACCAAAAGTATGTGATTTATATCCAAAAAACTACCCACTGAATCCCGTCCTAATTACCATCAACCCTAACTACTTTAGAGAGCTTGAACAGACCTCGTTTTTCAAACCAACGGAAATGCACCTGATCACCAGCCTGCAAATCATTGTCAGCAACAAACACAGACATACCTTTGATGTAAAAACGCTTACTCGATCCCCTGTCTTCAATACCTACAGAAACACCCCAGCTATTTTGCTCAGCATCCTTAATTGTCAATGAGCGCGGCCTGTTCAAGCCATTGGCCTTCGCCCATTGTGTCTTCATCCGCTAAAACAAATAACCATACATGAAATTTGTTATAAAAAGGTTTATTTAGCATCAAAATGATTATAACATATTGCTTTAACATATAATACTTACAAAATGCCTGTCAACAACAAAAACAACTGGAACGGCCCAATCTTCTATATCGGATACATCTTCATCCGATCCAGATTCATCATCATCAGTTTCCATATCATCTTCATCTGAATACTCTTCTCCATCATCATCAGAAACCACAACTATTTCCTCCTGATTATGGTGATCATCCTCGGGCTGTTCAACGTCCTCCCACAACTCCGGAGGCAGGGTCAGCTTGTTTTTCTCAAAGATGGACAACTCCAATGTTTTCTGTTAATTTTACAATGAAACACATGAAAAGTGTACAAATTAATGATCTAAATCTCAAACAAAATTAATGATATTTTTTGAAATTTCGAATCGACAAACAAACCTCGTTGTAAATTTCAAACACCATCAGATGATCTGCTGTTATGTTAAACCTCTGTTTCATGTACGGCCATCCCTGGAAAACATGCCCTGCAAAGAAGATGAATTTCCAGCATACTGTTATCATTATGAACATCAAAATTTTAAAAAGTCTTATTATCTAACAAATAATTATATACATGAGATTACCTGGAAATGAGCTAACCATAATCGGTTCCATAGGAGGGTTTCGATTGTACAAACCATGATGAACGAAGGCACTTATATGCTGCAAAGTTGAAAAACAATGTTGAAACATTAGTACATATTAATGTATTTAAGGCGTTATGTCATGTTTATACACATCATTTAAAAAACATACCAGGCGATTCAGATCACTGAGTGGGTCATCAAGTTTGCAGTAGAAATACTTGCCCGGTGCAGCTATGGCATCCTGATGAAAAGTATACATATTAAAACAGTTAAGCATTTCTTCGAACTCAAAAACAAAGTGACAACCACTTGGGTAGTTTAGCGTGGTAATCATGTGCTTCCACCCATTGTAAAAAAACCACTTCCCAGCGATATTCATCACTTTAACTTCGAATGATCTATGATCCAAAGTATGAATTCTGGTCATGCCAGTAGGGAATCCATACTTAGTAATCCATTCCTTATAATCTCCGGGCAACGCCTACAAATCAATACCAAAAACAGTTGATTATAAATTAATCTATTGGATTTTCAGTTAATAAAGATTATCCATCCGAATACTGTACAGTGATCAATGAACATATAGTAACAACCAACAGATTTTTAACGCATAAGAAAGGTCGCTTACCATACACACACGTTCTCTGCCCTCTGATTTAACCCAAAATCCATAAACCATTCTGAGACGACCTTTAGAGCAACTGTATTATCAGTAAAAACAAATTAAAACATGATATCATATAACTAAAATTGCATCATTAGATGAATACATAAATGCCAAATCTGTAAAATCTTAAAACCTATTAAATTTTGAAAACAGATTAACTTTTGAAAAATCCCAAATTGAAAACTTTATATAATCGAGTCATATTCACAATGTTCATACAAACTTGATTCAAAAAAAACAACAATCTAATCTTCTGAAAACCCAAGTTTGACCTAACATCATCAATGGCAAATCAAAAAGAAAACACTGTCTTAGTCCATCAAAATCCATTCAAGAACCCTAATCAAACAATCAACAAACCTAATCAAACAATTGAAAACTTTATATAATCGAGTCATATTCACAATGTTCATACAAACTTGATTAAAAAAAAAGAACAATCTAATCTTCTGAAAACCCAAGTTTTTCAGAACATCATCAATGGCAAATCAAAAAGAAAACACTATCTGAGTCCATCAAAATCCATTCAAGAACCCTAATCAAACAATCAACAAACCTAATCAAACAATTGAAAACTTTATATAATCGAGTCATATTCACAATGTTCATACAAACTTGATTAAAAAAAAAAGAACAATCTAATCTTCTGAAAACCCAAGTTTTTCAGAACATCATCAATGGCAAATCAAAAAGAAAACACTGTCTGAGTCCATCAAAATCCATTCAATAACCCTTATCAAACAATCAACAAACCTAATCAAACAATCAAGAACCCTAATTAAGGGCAAACGAAGGTTTTCTTTGTCGTAACATAAACACACAAATCGAAACATAAATAATCAAATGAAAACAGGGAAAAAGAAACATTCAATCGACAAAGACATTACAAAAAAACGAAAAAAAACACCGTGAAAATGAGGGATAAAGATGGATTGAATGAAATAAGAATGAAAGAGTGATTACCTTAGATTGGAGATGAATGGATGGTTGAATCGCCTAGATTCGTCTGATTAGGGTTTGCACGGTGTTTTGGGAAGGAGGCGAGTAGAATGACATAAGATATGTCCGCGTATTTTTTAGGTTAATTTATATTTTCTGTTTTTTTTTTTTAAATCAAAAAGTTTATTAAATCCCACAATGAGACACTTGGCACAATATGATTGGCTACACAATTGAGGATGAATGTGGGAGTGCCAAGTGTCCTCATGGACTTTTGTTTATTAGATGTATAGATTTGATCCTGTATTTGAATCAGTGTTTGAAAAAACAAAATGTCTAAATTACCCTTATAATCAACCGGGATTGAGTTTATTAACTCTAACTATAGCTACAGGTGTCATTAGCATGTGGCTTCATACACTTCCTACGTTAAGGTATTTTGTATCAAATACTTTCTCTTTACGAAAAATCCTTGGTACCCAAACATGTTATTTTGGCTAAACCACAAGAACATCTGTGTAATTAACTCAAGAAGAAGAAAAAGTCTTTCATGCTATTGTTCATGTAGTGATTTGGTGTAGGCGCAATGAAGCGGTGTTCAAAGATTCCAATCTGACGCCTTCAAAAGTTATAAAGGAAGTCAAATCTACAGGTTCCTGTGGGCCAATACAAGGTCAAAGGACCAGTCGCTTACATGGGACGACCGGAGGAGTTTTGTAGTATTTTCTTAAAACGGTTTGGTGTGGGCACGGGAAAGCACTTGTGGATCCAAATGTGGCAGTTGGTGACTTCGGATAAAAATATTGCCGTTGTACCGAGCAATCTCATTGGCCAAGGAAAAGCGACTGTTGGATGAAAATATTGCCGTTGAAATATCTGACCGTTGTAAAAAAAATCAAACTTATTTACTTTATATAAATCACACAACCACACAACCACACAACCCAAACCTTTAATCTTCAAACAAAAAAATATTATGGATCCAAGGCGTTCAAACCCGCAACCTTTTTTCCCAAACACCCCGCTACTCCTTCAACCCAACCCCCAAACTTTCAATACCTCACTACACCGATCGACCCTAGTACATACACGTTTGGCGGTATTAGTCAACCCCAAAACACTTGGCAAATGCAAATGCAACATCAACAACAATTTCATATGCAAATGCAACAACAACAATAAATGCCAATGTTTCCCGCAATACCTCAATCACAACCCGAACACGATTTTGTATCTTTAGGCGCCGATGACGACGTTATACCCGAAACCCAACCAACCTTAAGAAGTAAGATTTTTTTTTTAAATATATACATTGTCTTTTAAAAAAAATATTATATTTATGTATTGTGTTTAAAAAAAATATTATATTTATGTATTGTTTTTTAAAAAAAATTTATCACGTGTAGGTACAAATCAAAGAAAGGAAAGCTTTTGGGACCATGTTTGTGTTCAGTTTTTCAAGTTAATGCAACGCAAGGCTTATCGAATCTTCCATTCCGTTAGTACGAAGTTTAGGGAGATGAATAACAAATGCCTAACAATTTGCGGGTGTTTATCAAAATTGTTGGAACAATCGAAGGACGGGTCAAAGTGACGAGAATGTGTTGAAAGAGGCGCTTAAGAAGTTTAGCTCAAAGAAAGGGGGTGGGCGTACATGAGGCCTTATGAGATTTTGAGCAAATGTGAACAATAGAAAGTGATACCAAACGAAGTGGCTATAAATATAAATGACGACCCGAAGTTTGAAGACGAAGACGAGCGCCTCGGGAAGTTATAGTGGGGGGGGGGGGGTTTCGATGCACGTTGTGCTATAAATGAGAGGTGGTTAGAAAGAAAAAAAAGGAGAATGAGAAGTCGCAGCGAGAGAAATGGAGAGGCTTTAGTTGGATAGGAAATGCCTCGAGTTGGATCTTTCGAAACATGAAAAAGAAGAGTTTAGCATGACGGGGAGAAGTCTCGAGGGCCTTTCTGAGCATGAACAAGCAGTAATGATCAAGATGAAAGACAAAATCACAAAGAAGTGGCTTGGAGGAAATATGCCGTAGTTTTTTATTATGTATTTTTCGTTTTTTTTAGTTTCTATGTATTGTATTTGGTATTTTTTTTAATTTTAATGAAGTTTCTTTTTTTTTTAATTTTTGCCGATTTTTTTAATTTTACGGTTTTTTTAATTTATTTTAATGAAAAAATATTTATTAAATATAAAATATATAATTAAATGAAAAGGAAAAATATAAAAAAAAGGGGAATGAGGGAATTGGGGGAAACCATTTCCAAACTTTGGGGGAGGAAAGAGGGAAAATTAGGTGACACTGATATTGCACTTGGGGGAGTTAGGGGAAATTAGAACCACACCATGTAGCCTAATTGTAAAGCTTTGTTCGTTTTGGTGTAATTGTAAATTTTCTTAGAGTTAAATGCCAATTTCGTCCCTAAGGTTTGGTCCAGTTAGCCCACTTTAGTATAAAAAGGTTTTTTTTTTTTTTTTTTTTTTTTGCTATTTTCGCCCTTTTCACTAACTCAGTTAAAACCAAGGTTTTCAGAACCGGACCGGACCTCGAACCGGCCTGCTTACCGGTCCACTGGTCGGACCGGTCCGACCGGATTTAAGAACCGGACAACGTTATAAATATTATAAAAAAATATATAGAATTCAAAAAATTATAAAAGTTCATAATAGCATAAAAATACAAAAAACCCATAAAAATACAAAAAACCATAAAAAAATCACTTTAAATCCCATGACTGGATGGCATGACCAAACCACTTTAATCCCAACCCACCTACCAAACATAACCCTTCTTGGCTTCTTCTCAGACACACACGCAGAGCCTACCAAACATAACCCTTCTTCTCTACCCTTCTACGCGCGCGCACACACACACACACATAGAGCAGGAAAGAGAGACAGGACAGGGAAGAGCCAGATGAGATTACAGTGGCGACCGGCGGTGGTGTTCTGATTGGATGAACAATCGATGATGATGATGATGACCTGCGGCTGTGAACTTGTGAAGACTGAAGAACAAAAGAGGGTAAAGTAGCAACCGGTCCGGTCCAATCCAAGCGGTTCCCGGTCCGACCTCCCGGGTCCCGGTCCAATCGGACGGTTCAATGCACACCCGATCCTTTGTCTCGACCCGAACCGCCCTCACCAACACCTCCGGAACCCGGTCCGACCGGTCGAACCGGCCGGTCCGGTCCGGGTTTCAAAACCTTGGTTAAAATTGACGTTAAGTTCAAGGGTAGGCTTGTCATTTTGCCTACTTAATGAGGGACAATTTGGACATTTCAGCCTATGATTATTTTAAAAAAAAAACCATCAGTCATCTTCCCTTTCCTCCCTTTAAAGGTTTAAAACCGTAACAATGTCAACACCCACCCACACACACACACACTCTCTCTCTCTCGCTCCCCCCGTTTCTCTCTCTAGAATAACCCTGCCACAATTACTCCATTAGGCATTGGACACCGCAGATCTAAACAAAATGGCCACCTACAACCACCACCGTGAACATCAACCCCACCACCACGAAACCACTAATCAACCCCACCACCAACGTACCTATAACCACCACCGTGAACATCTACCACCACCACCACGAAACCATTAATCACCACCACCACAAACTCATTTCATCTTATAAGAGCTAGAAAGGGAAAAAGATGAGATCGAAGAGGAGAGAGAAGCAGATGGGAGAGAGAGAGAGAGAGAGAGAGAGAGAGAGAGAGAGGCGGAGTAGATGATGAGAATGGTTGGAGATAGTTGTATGTTGATGGAGTGACAATGGATCTGACTGCAGAGGTAAAATCCTTAAATTAACTCCTCTTCCTTTAAATACATTCTAATATAGCCATGGTGGTGATGTTGAGTTTACAGGCATAAAGAGGAGCTGATAGAACAACTAATCTTCCACGAGCATTGACACTTGTATTCTTGTATTATCTGATGGTTCAATTATCATTTTGCTGAAGAACTGGGGCGGAGAATGTTACTTTTGAACAAGAAATTAGTTGGGATCTTGGGGATTTGATAATATGTGAAAGAATGCAGCAATACTAAGGAATGGAATTAAATAGTTCAACAAAATTTGATTGAACAAATGGTTTGAAGTAGGGCTGTAAACAAACCAAACGTTTGGCGAATAGTTTGTTTGTGTTCGTTCGTTTAATAAATGAACGAACACAAACAAAAAATTCCGTTCGTTTAGCTAAACAAACGAACATGAACAGAGGCCGCGTTCGTTCGTTTATCTTCGTGAATGTTCGGTAACATGTTCGTTTATGTTTGTTTGTGTTCGATAGTTTATCAGGGTTTTTAATTTTTTATATTTAATTTAAGTACTTCAAATTTCTTAGTGGCAGATTATTTAACATATATTAGTGTATCACATGTTAATATTACTTTACCTATTTTGATTAACAGTTATTTTTGGTGAATTAAACGAGGATTTCAAGTTTAATATGATACTTCTGTGTTTTTATAAGACATTATGTGATCAAGATTATGCTACGTATATTTGGGTAATTGGATTAGTATATTCTGGGCGGACAATGTTAGCGATGAAAAATGCTATTTTTTGAATTTAATGTGATGGTTTGTGCTCGAGTTTGTTCAGTAATGCCTATTTGTGTTCGTTTACGTTCATTTGTGTTCGTTTTTGTCCAACACCTAAATTTAGCAAATAAATACAAACGAATACGAACAAAAACTCGTTCTGTAAGTGTTCATGAACAGTTCGTGAACACATTATTTCCTTAACAAACGAACACGAAAAAAAAATCTCATTCGGTAAGTGTTATGAACAGTTTGCGAACACATTAATTCTTTAATAAACGGACACGAACAATGCCTTGTTCGTGTTCGTTTGATTTGTTTACAACCCTAGTTTGAAGTCCATATATGACTTTGTATGGGGGGTTTTATATATTGACTACAATACCCATAAGTTAACATGGAAAATAAATCCAGTTAGTGAAAATGACGAAAATAGCAAAAAAATCCAAACCTTAGTTGTTGAATTGAAAAAAAAAAAAAAAAAAATTATACTGAAATGACAAACTGGACCAAAGACCAAATCTGAAGGACGAAATTGACATTTAACTCATTTTCTTAAGTTTGGTTTACGATTGTAGTAATCCTTGTAATTTTGAAATAAAACCCTGAAGAAGAACAAGGGTAACAACCTCCACATCAATGGCGTGTACGAGGTTTCTCACTCTAAACCCAAATTCCCTCCGTCCTCGTTTTCAACTTTCCAGCAACGTTAGGGCTTTGTCTTCCCTCATGTCTCCGCCTTCTACGGCTGTCTTCTACGAGCACCACGGCCCTCCAGATACTGTCACCAAGTCATGTTCATATTCATATTCTCTCTCTTCATGATCTAGCTTCTATTGAAGTTTATATTAACAGATGATGAGTTCATTAAACGTGTGTGCAGAATAATTGAACTTCCTCCGGTTGAAATTAAAGCAAACGACGTGTGTGTTAAAATGCTTGCTGCTCCTATTAATCCATCTGACATTAATAGAATTCAAGGTTTGAAAATTGAAACAATATCAGTTAATCTCATCATTTTGATTGTTACTGTTGGTTGTTGCCTCATTTGTGTTACTAGTAACAGTGTTGTAAGAATCGCTAAGCTCTAGTCAGCCAGGTTGGGTACCGACTAGCAATTAATCGGGATTAATCATTATCTCTAGTTAGATTGGTTCAATTCATGGTCTAGTTTGTTCAAATACTCTAAATCCATTGTTCAATCGTGGTCGTATTTGTTCATTCGGATTTGAAAAACTCGGACCTGTTGCAATCACGGTCCTATTTGTTCATATACTGGTCAACTGCACAAGGTGCCGCACCAGATGCTCGCATTATACAACCAAGCTCATAATTATGATTGTTGAGATGTTTGTGATTTATATTTGATATGGTCTTGTAGGTGTGTATCCTGTGAGGCCAACACTGCCTGCTGTTGGGGGATATGAGGGTGCAGGAGTAGTACACTCTGTAGGCTCAGCGATACGAGATCTTTCTCCGGGCGATTTAGTCATGGTGTCTCCACCATCATCCGGTGAATTTCATAATCTTTATTGTAAAAGAATCCAGTTTTGAACTTTTAGTTTTAACTAGTGATATACATACGATTAGTGTTCTATCATTATTCCCACTTGTTGTAACGTATTAGCAGTCATGTTATGCTTCCTTCATAGCACAACTATCTTGGGCCATTTCATCCCAAACAGAACCTGTGACAGGTGACGGATGCTCCCGTTACAAGTTACAATGGTGTTATGGTTTTGAATGGTCTAAGTTGCTCAAGCTTTTGGTAATAGACGTGTTGACTGTAAAAATAAATATTTTTGACTGCAAGATTTACGTCAAATATCAGTTTTGTTACATATGACAATATGATTTCTTCCTAGGTACATGGCAGACACATGTAGTGAAAGATAAAAAGTTCTGGCACAAACTTGATAAAGATACACCAGTTGAATACGCTGCCACAGTGACGATTAATCCTTTGACTGCTCTAAGGATGATAGAAGACATAGTCGATCTCAAGTCAGGTGCTTATATGTCTGGTGATATCACATTTTTCATGTTTTAATATGCTTTCACCTGATGAGGTTTAAGTCTAAAAATGTATAGGGGATGCAATAGTGCAAAACGGAGCAACTAGTATGGTTGGCCAATGTGTCATTCAGCTCGCTAAACTTCGTGGCATTCATACATTTAATATTATAAGGGACAGGTCAATAAATAATATTTTCCAATTTGCACAAGTCATTTCTTAAGTTTACCTTCAGCGACGTTTCTCTTACTTTTTTGTATCTAAAGTTAGTTTCAGTTGTTAGTTCAACTTAAATATGGATTCTGTTCACTTGTAGACCCGGGTCAGATGAAGCAGAAGAGAAACTTAAGAAACTTGGTGCTGATGAAGTGTATACTGAGAGCCAACTCGATGTGAAAAATGTCAAGAGTCTTTTGGTATGTTTTTATTTCGTTGATGATTGAAAACTGTTATCTGCAGTTACCTGTTTTTTTTATTTGTATCGCACTTTTAATTCTTGTTGTAGGGTAATGTACCGGAACCTGCTCTGGGATTTAATTGTGTTGGCGGTAATGCTGCCACTCTGGTTCTAAAATTATTAAGGTGGGATTAAGTTTTATACATACTTAACTATATCTCATTATAACGTATTCCTCCAACTATATTACATTCCTCCAACTATATTACTAATCATGGTTTCAGGCAGGGTGGAACAATGGTGACTTATGGTGGTATGGCTAAGAAGCCTGTAACTGTATCAACTTCATCCTTTATATTTAAAGTAAGTAACCAGTTTAATATTACGGGTCAGGTTGACTCATCATGTCCTTTTTGGTGCGTACATGATTATATAATTTTGAAGACTTCTCATTTGGTGTGTACATGATTCGCCTCTTGAATCCTTTCCTTGCAGGAGCTTACTTTAACCGGATATTACGTGCAAAATTGGTTGACTTTAGATAGAAATGAAGAGTGCAGAGAAATGTTAGATTACCTTATGGGCTTGATCCGTGAAGGAAAATTGAAATACGAGTTAGTCACTTATTCGTGCATTTCATTATCTGTTTACTCGAAATTAGAGAATCATTTATACATGAAAAAAATATCAACAGAATTTTTATACTTTAGCTTCTTGAAAAACATACAGGCTTCTAAAACCGATCTTTCACTAACATTGACATAACACATATTTTCTGTCTTTTTGTAGCTCTTGCCCATTATTATACATTATTTTGGAATGGCTAACTAAGGCCCCACTAAACTTGCTCCTAAATCTACACTAATATCTAGGGCTGCAAACGAACCGAACGAACATGAACAAGGCCTTGTTCGTGTTTGTTTGTTAAGAAAATTATGTGTTCACGAACAATTCATGAACACTTACCAAACGAGATTTATTGTTCGTGTTCGTTTGTTAAGAAAACACTCATGTTCGTGTTCGTTTGTTAATTTTGTTCATGAACGCACACGAACACAAACGGACATTAATGAACACAAACAAGTGTTCTTGAACGGAAACAAGCACAAACAGACATATATTAACTTTTGAATAACATCGAATTCACATATATTAAGACATCAACTAGATCCACCTAAAATATAACCAAATTGCCCAAACTTCCTTAATACCGGAGAAGGGCGTTGGAGGTGGATGGCAAAGGACGTTGGTGGCGAAGGGTATCAACGCTGGAACGTGGAAACATATAATGCGTTTGGATATAAAAAGTACGTTTATTGATCTTTTATAGTCATATATTTACCTCTTATATATTATTTGTTGAGTAAAATAAATAAAAATAAAAGAATATAAAAAAAGTATAAAAATTAAAAACCTTAATAAACTATCGAACACAAACGAACAAGTTACCGAACGTTCACGAACATAAACGAACGAACGCGACCTCTGTTCATGTTCGTTCGTTTAACTAAGCGAACAGAATTTTTTGTTCGTGTTCGTTCATTTATTAAACGAACGAACAAGAATGAACTTCCCGCCGAACGGTTCATGAACTGTTCGCTGAAAGTTCAGTTCGTTTGCAGCCCTGCTAATATCCACCATGGCACTAAAACTCTCAACCACTTAGGGAGGAAACCATTTATTACACTCCTTGAGTCCTTGATACCACTAGGCTACAAGTCATTTGGGTCCGTTATAATACATAAATGTCGGGTTTTTTTTGCTTTGGTTTTTGCAGTATGGAGCTTGCTCCTTTCAGTGAATTTCACACTGCATTAGACAAGTCACTTGGAAAGCTTGGAAGCCAACCTAAGCAAGTCATCAAGTTCTAATACCTCGCTCCTCGGCTTGGCTTTATGTATGTGACCTTGTATCTTCCCTATAATACCTGTAAAACAATAAACGAACAAATCAAATCGTTCAGTGAAAAGTTTATTTTATGCATTTATCGACAACCGTAGCAAGACCCATAATTCACCATGATGCATCAGACCAAAGTAACAGTTTCTTTGGAAAGTAATATGATTTGTCTTTGCATCTATAAATTAACTTTGATAAACCTACCACCATGATGCAACTTCATGGAGAAAAGACTTTGGAAATCCAACTGCATATTTCAATATTTTGGAGTTAAACCACTGTTAAACACGATTACAAACGGCAAATTAAAGAGGGCCGAGAAAAAGATTGTTTTGTCCTCACGTAAGGGCACATGGTCCGATTTAACGTGTAAATAGATAGGCGTTAGGGTCAAGGATGAAACGTGCAAATTGTTTATAGCATAGAGAATAATTTCTAATATTTCCTTAGTTTAAGGACAATTTCCTAAAACTGGTATTATATTAAGAAATGACAAATACCATAAAAAAAAAAACCAACATACTTTTGGTATTTTCTAATGGAAGTCCATTAACAACTCTTTGCGTATAAAAAACCCGCATGCTTTCTTTTTAGACCATGTGTAAGAGTGCTGGGAGTGGGGCGGGAAGGGGTTTATGGGCGGGAACACCACCCCCATAGGGCGTGGAAGGTGGGGTAGAAGGCTTGGGCGGGGTTACTTGACCGGGCGTGGGGCGGTTTCTTTTGACACTTGGCAATGTGGGGTCATTCGGTGGGTGAAAGGGGCTTGAAATGGGTGAGGGGTGTAATGATGGGTGAAATTTGGTGGGTGAAAGGGGGTGAATATATAATGGTATTAAATTTGAATTAAAAAAATAAAAATAAATAAAAATGAAGTGTCACACAATGATTGACCCATCCAACCTTTCCCTCACGCGAAATATTTCGCACAACATTGTTTAACCCCCATTAGGCAAGGTGGGGGGCGGTGTTGTGGGGTGAATGGGGCGCCAATTTTGGCATTTAACGTCCCTTTAGCGTATCATTACAGATGGTCTTAGTCTCACGCAAGTGCCTTAACAAATTTAACACTAATTTTTTTTAAGAACTCGTTTTAGTAACAGAGGCAAATTACACACTAATTTGATTTGATATGATAAATAGGTATAACATGTAAAACTAGGTTTGTATCCAGCCGCGCGTTGCGGCGGTGTCAATTTGGTTTAGAAAATAATTAAATAATGACATTAGCGTTGTGACATTTCAAATTCCAAACTAATCCTATATCAATATTCATACAAAGGTGGCATATAAAATGAAATGAGCGTTGCGCGTTTTGAATCCGTTTTTGTATTATATACAAACATCAGATCTTAAGTTTGGAGACAAAACTGATTTAATTTCATTCATCACCCAACTATTATGTACATGGTTGAACCAAGCAAGGTGCTATTATCAACCTACAATCATCACCAATACATATCACCATTACAAAAAGCAAAACGAATTCAAGTTATAGGGATGTTAAACACGACCCAATTCTTCCACATCCAACTTGTTTGCTTAGTTTTGTGATTCGCCCACATAAAAGCGATAGCTTGAATTTCACTAAATACGCCAATCACGTTTTCTCTCTTGTCACCAAAGATCAAATCGTTCCAGGCTTTCCAGATTATCCAACACGCCGCCATTATCACCATTCTGATCAGCAGCCTCTTCTCCTTTGATACATTGATGAAATTCTGAATTTCCAGCAAGTCTTTAACACTGAATGCACAGATGGATGGAATCCCAAGCCATGAGCTCAATTTCTGCCGATACATTTAAGCAAAGTTATATGTTTAACAGGTGTTTCAAAGAAATGCCAAAACTAATATAGTTTAGGCGATTCTAAAGATACGCCAAAATAATATAGTTGAGGCGTTTCAAAAGAATCACCAAAACTATATTAGTTTAGGCGTTTCAAAAGAATCGCCAAAACTATATAGTTTAGGCGATTCATAACAACCCATTTTGACCCATTTGATACGCCTAAACAATCGACAATATATTTAAGGTGTTTCAAAGAAAATGCCTCAACTAATATAGTTGAGGCGTTTCAAAATAAACGCCTTAAACAAAGTGCCTAATCTCCCAAAAAAAATTAGGGAAAAAAACTGGATAAAAAAAACCAGAAAAAATAGTTTTTAAAGAAACGCCAAACTATAATACCTAATATATTTAAGGCGTTTCAAAGAAAACGCCTCAACTAACATAGTTGAGGCGTTTCAAAGAAACATTCATCCATAACAAAAAAAGAAACAACCACCTTTGGTGCTATATCTAGCAACTCTTTCTCAATATTTGCAAGCATAATTTGGATAGTGCCAATTATTACCTGAGGGAAGCAACAACTGATTTGTATAATCTGAGTATATGTATGTTTAAAGAAATATCCAAGGCTCCAACTCCAAAGGAAACTGCCACATATGCAAGTAGTCAGGATCATAACCAGCTATATTATCTGAAGCATCTGACCTTTTCTAGTTAAGTCACTATAATATGTATATTTCTTAAAATCTGTGGGCACAAATATTAACTCAGGACATAATTTACACGCTATAAAACCAGGCATTGCAGCACGAACACCAAATTTGCGCGCCTACAGAGCGAAAAATTTGGCGTTTAACAGATGTGACAGTAAAAAAAAGGAAATTAAGTTTGAAAGTTAAAGAACCTCATAATTAGCTGTGGAGATCATAGAGATGGTGCCAACAGCCATTGGTCTGCCTTTTAAAGAGGGATCAGTCAAGGTCTCACTGTTAAAATTAATAACATTCATATCAATTTAATACTTGTTATTCAAATAAGACTAATATACTTTTGGAATTCAAGGTGGACTGGAAATGGGCTTGTAGCAGACTGGACAGTAGATTGGGCTTGTAGCAGCAGGACTTGTAGCAGTGGGCCTGTAGCAGTTAAAGTTAAAGATGGAAGATTCAAGGTGTGGCCTGGTCCATTCATAAAAAGCCCGGTCCATAAAGAGTTCTTTTAATCTTGACCGTTCTTTTACACGATCCGTGTCATTGGTTGATCGTGTGGCTGAGAAGAAGCTAAACTGTGCTTTCTCAAGAGAAGGTTCTAGAGGTCCTATAAAAGGATTGTTATTTCGTCACTATTACAACTTTTGCTCAGATCATTATTTTGTTTCAGTCTTTTGGTATTCTCTTTCACATTAGGGTTTTATAGATTTGTAAAGATCTGATCATCCTCTGATCAGATCTCTTAGTCGTTGAGTCCTAGAGTGTGTAAGATTATCATATTGATAATCTAGTGAGGAGTTTCAAGGTCTGTAATGTTCTGAGTTGTAATCTGTTGTTTCTTTGGGTGTAGACATTCAGGGTTGGGTTTCTTGATTAATAAGAAGATTATTTCAGTTCATACCATAAATTTGACATGGTATCAGAGCTCTGATTAGCTCTTGGTGGATTATTGTTCATCTAGGGTTTGGTTAGGTTCCGCTGCGTGAGTTCAGATCTGGTTTGATCTTGGTGTTTTTCTTGCTGAAGAAACTCTGGTGTTCACTGGTCAAGAAACATAACTGGTGTGGAAGAAACCCTAAAAAAACTAGGGTTAATCTCTGGAGCTTACGCATTGTAGCTGTGCTTCCCGATGAGATTGTTCCATATCTCCTCTATTTTCTTACTGTTTTTACTTCATATTAAGTAGATCTGTTCTTGGCCGGGTTAGGGGGACCGGCGTTGATTGATTGATTGAGAGTTATATGTGTTGTCTAGAATATTAGGTGGCTCCCTCAATACGCTTGCGTTGGCACCCTTGAGTGATGAACCAACGATCTGGCCTCTGTTGTGGCTTCGCCGTGTGTGTTTGATCCATTTTGTTGTTTTGTTTTGTTTTTTGTTTGTTTTTCTCTAATTGTTTTTTGTCTAGTTGTTATCTGTGATTGTGTGCTATCTTCTGTGTTCTCTGTGAGTTATCATGGTTGATGGTATTCAAGGGCCTCCTACAGGAGGTTCTATAGTTGGAACTAGTGAGACCTTGATTAGCAAACTAGATGCTAGTGACCCATTATATCTTCATGCTTCTGACTCTAGCAATCTAACTATAGTTTCTATAAAATTAAAAGGGTCAGAAAATTATACTGTATGGGCAAATGCTATGCAACTGGCTTTGCAGGTCAAAAACAAATGGGGATTCATTGATAAAACATGTCATAAGTCTATGGATAATGATATTCTGGGTAGACAATGGGATAGGTGTAACTCTATAGTGTTAACATGGATTTTAAATTCAATCAGTGAGGATCTGTACATGGGTCATGTGTTTTCTAGGTTAGCTTGTGATGTCTGGGCTGAATTAAAGGAAACATATGATAAAATAGATGGTTCTGTTGTGTTTGATCTTTATCAAAGAATAAACTCTTTTAATCAAGATGGTATGTCTGTGTCAGAATATTATCACAAACTAAACATTATGTGGAAGCAATTGGATCAAATACTCCAATTGCCTGCTTGCACTTGTGATGCAGCCAAGGATTTCAATAACTTTAGCAGTATGATAAAGTTAATGCAATTCTTAATGGGCTTAGATAGTTGTATCAGTCTGTGAGAACTAGTTTATTGATTAAAGAAACTTTACCATCTGTCAAGGAAGCCTTTGCTATCATTTCAAGGGAGGAATCCCATAGGAATGCTAGCATTGGTAACAAAAAGGGGCAGAATATGGCCTTGTTTTCTAAAACTAATCAATCAATTGAGTTTAAGAAAACTAATAGGGTTTCAAATCAAAACCTAAAATGCTCTCACTGTAACAAGATAGGTCATCTTTCTGAAAAATGTTTTGAAATAATAGGGTATCCCTCTTGGATGAGACCATGAGGAACATCAGGAAAGAAAACAAGTGCAACTAGTAATGCTGTAGTGTGTGATAATACTGATGGGTCACATAATACTAGTTCTCTAAACACTTTGTCTAGTGAACAGTTTAGCAGGTTGTTGAGTTTATTAAGTGATAAACCTAGTGATGCTCCAAAGAGCTGCAATGTTTCAGGTGGGTCAAGTCCTTTTTGTGCAAGTGTGTGTTGCAAACCTATTTTCTGTTTTGCTAGTGGGTTAAAGAATGGTAGAATATGGGGATGGATATTTGATTCAGGAGCCAACCAACATATGATTCAAAATGAAAAATATTTGATAAACTACATAGATGTTATAGAATTTAATATAAAAGTAAAACACCCAAATGGTACTGATGCAATTGTCACTAAAATTGGGAATGTTAAACTTGGAAACAATGTAGTATTATTAGATGTATTGGTTGTTCCTGATTATTCCATCAACTTGATCTCCATTCACAAACTTGCTAAGGATAACAAGGTCAATGTAGTGTTTGATGAATACAAGTGTTATGTACAGGACCTGGTAACCAAGAGTGTCCTGGTGACTGGTAATCAAGTAGATGGTCTGTATTATTGTGGCAACTCTTTGATGATCAATAAGGTGTGTTGTAATCAGAGTGGTCTTAACAACTTGTGGCATGGGAGGATGGGTCATCCATCTGATCATGCTATTAAATGTTTTAAAAACAGACTAGGATTAACTGATCAGGATAATACTGAACCTTGTGAAGTATGTCTGAGGGCTAAACAACATAGGGAACCATTTCCCTTAAGCACACATAAATCTGATGAATTAGGTCAGCTAGTTCATTTAGATGTGTGGGGACCTTACAAGGTTCCAAGTAGGGAAGGGTATAGGTATTTTCTCACTATAGTTGATGACCATTCTAGGGCAGTATGGGTGTGTTTAATGAAGAATAAAACAGAAGTCTATGAAAATATAAAGGATTTCATTGAAATTGTTAAAACTCAGTTTAAAAGAAACATAAAATGTTTTAGAAGTGATAATGGAAGTGAGTTTATAAACAATCAAATGAGTAACCTTTTAAAATCAAAAGGAATATTGCAACAGACTTCATGTACCTATACACCCCAACAGAATGGGATTGTTGAGAGGAAGCATAGACACTTTTTAAATGTGGCTAGGGCTTATTTCAAAGTTATTTACCTGTTAGGTTTTGGTCAGATTGTGTGCTAACTGCATCTTACCTTATTAATATGACACCATCCTCAGTCTTAGGTGGCAAGACTCCATATGAGCTAATTTTTGGATTTGAACCCTTTCTTGACCATTTAAAAATGTTTGGTTGTTTATGTTTTTGTACAGTCCTAGATGAACCTGACAAACTGTTAAGTAGATCTGAAAAATGTGTACTTATAGGTTATTCAACAGAAAAGAAAGGTTATAAAATGTTTAGTTTAGACACAAAATCAACATTTTTTTCTAGAGATGTTAAATTTTTTGAACACATTTTTCCTTTTAAAGACAAAACAATGTTTTCTAAGTTCAATGAGAATAGTCAGGTTCACATTAACAATTTAAACTTTTTTGACATGTATGATAACATAAACACTGAACAAACTGAAGGTCCCAATGATGAAGGAAAGGGTCCAGGTAACACTGATTCAGACCTTCATGGGTCTCAGCAGTCTAATGCTGAACCTACTGTGATAGATGGCAAGGCTCAAATGGAGCAGCCCAGTAGTAGTGATTTAGTAATAGATAGGGCTGAGCATGTAGGGACTGGAAATGAAAGTGAAGAGCTTTCTAATTCTGAGGGAAACTCTTTGCAACAAACTGATTTAGTTACTAGAAGCTCATCTAGGAGTACAACCTTGCCTAAGAAACTGAGTGACTATGTCCTAGAAGGGAAGGTGAAATATGGGTTTGAAAGAGTGGTTAACTACTCTAATTTGACTTGTGAGTTTAAGTGTTATGCATCTGCTTTAAATAAAACATATGAGCCAAAGAATTTTTCTGAGGCTATAACTGATCCTAATTGGATAAATGCCATGAATGAAGAGATAGAAGCTCTTCATAGGAATAAAACTTGGGATTTAGTTGAGTTACCTGTTGGTAGAAGCCTTGTAGGATGTAAATGGATTTATAAAATTAAATATAAATCCAATGGTGATATAGAAAGGTACAAGGCTAGGCTTGTAGCCAAAGGCTATAGCCAGAAACAAGGGTTAGACTTTGAGGAGACTTTTTCTCCTGTTGTAAAATTAGTCACTGTTAGATGTATTATTTCTATAGCTGTTGAGTCTAATTGGAACATGTATCAACTTGATGTAAATAATGCTTTCCTATATGGAAATTTATATGAGGATGTATACATGTCATTACCTGATGGTTATTATTCTCAAAATGAGACTAGGGTTTGCAAATTAAATAAGTCCTTGTATGGCTTAAAACAAGCCCCAAGGATGTGGAATGAAAAACTAGTGTCTGTTTTGGTAGAATTAGGGTTTTGTCAAAGCAAATGTGACTACTCTCTATTTTTTAAAGCCATTGATTCTGTTACTATATTTCTGTTAGTTTATGTGGATGATATAGTGGTTACAGGTAACAATGTGTCTGAAATAAATGAGGTAAAAAAGTGTTTGAAGTCTAAATTCTTGATTAAAGATTTAGGTGAACTAAGATACTTTCTGGGAATAGAAGTCATTAAGGGGTCTAATGGTCTATGTTTGTCCCAAAGAAAGTATTGTATGGAGTTATTATCTGAGTTTGGAATGTCAGGGTGTAAACCTGTTAATAACCCTATGGAACAGAATCATATTTTGACTGCTATGTGTAAACAATATGGTAATAAAGTTAGTAATGTAACTGGTTATCAAAAACTTGTAGGCAAATTGATTTATCTTGCTCACACTAGGCCAGACATTTCATATTCAGTGCATTACCTTAGTCAACACATGCATAATCCTTTGAATGCACACTTAAGAATTGCCATGAGATTATTGAGATATCTCAAGAAGTCTCCTGGTAAAGGTATCTTATTTTCAAAAGGATTAGACTTTCACATTACAGCATATGCTGATAGTGATTGGGCAAAATGTGTTGACTCAAGGAAGTCAATTACTGGCTTTTGCATATTTTTGGGAAAATGTCTTGTGTCTTGGAAGAGTAAGAGACAATCAACTGTGTCTAGGTCATCTGCAGAGGCAGAATATAGATCTATGTGTGCAGCAACTTGTGAAGTAATGTGGATGATTAACTTGTTAACAGAATTGGGTCAAGTTGTCAAGTTGCCTGTAAAGGTATATTGTGATAACAATGCAGCCTTGTCAATAGCTGCTAATCCAGTATTCTATGACAAAACTAAGCACTTTGAATTGGATTTGTTTTTCCTAAGGGAACAAATTCAAAAAGGTGTTATCAAGACATGTGAAATCAACACAAAGGATCAGCTTGCTGATATTTTGACAAAGGGACTATTAGTGGGTCAACATGACCAAATGGTGGAAAAAATTAACATGTTTGATCCGTTTGAAGTATTAAATTGAGGGGGGGTGTTAAAATTAATAACATTCATATCAATTTAATACTTGTTATTCAAATAAGACTAATATACTTTTGGAATTCAAGGTGGACTGGAAATGGGCTTGTAGCAGACTGGACAGTAGATTGGGCTTGTAGCAGCAGGACTTGTAGCAGTGGGCCTGTAGCAGTTAAAGTTAAAGATGGAAGATTCAAGGTGTGGCCTGGTCCATTCATAAAAAGCCCGGTCCATAAAGAGTTCTTTTAATCTTGACTGTTCTTTTACACGATCCGTGTCATTGGTTGATCGTGTGGCTGAGAAGAAGCTAAACTGTGCTTTCTCAAGAGAAGGTTCTAGAGGTCCTATAAAAGGATTGTTATTTTGTCACTATTACAACTTTTGCTCAGATCATTATTTTGTTTCAGTCTTTTGGTATTCTCTTTCACATTAGGGTTTTATAGATTTGTAAAGATCTGATCATCCTCTGATCAGATCTCTTAGTCGTTGAGTCCTAGAGTGTGTAAGATTATCATATTGATAATCTAGTGAGGAGTTTCAAGGTCTGTAATGTTCTGAGTTGTAATCTGTTGTTTCTTTGGGTGTAGACATTCAGGGTTGGGTTTCTTGATTAATAAGAAGATTATTTCAGTTCATACCATAAATTTGACACTCACCAGCTGCGCAAAAAGCATACATGTCAACATGCAACCACTTCCTTGTTAAATCACGTGTAGCTTCTAGTTCAGCAATTCTTTTATCAGCAACCTATCGCGTTTTGCGCGATTATAAATTTGTTTTTACTTTGGTTTAGAAGACACAGTTTAATTTGTCTACAAATTTCGTAATAAGCATGTTTTCTTAGTTTTCTTATATAGAGTTGACACCAATATGTGCAGACACTGAAAGAATGCATACCAGCGCCAAGCAAGACGACCGTGTATGATTTAACTTGTAGCTTAATGCTTCCCTGAAGCTTTGGACCCATGAAATCAGCGGGTAGAAGATCGACCAACGCCATGTAGATAAGAAGTCCAGCTGATGCAGCGTTGAGCAATCCAACTGTGATTAACGACCCTGGGCTGTTCTCTTTGTATGTCTTCGACATCGCGATACCAACAGCGATCCCAAATGGAGCTGTTATTGAGAAGAAGAAGGCCATTGCTGCGCATTGTTTAAATATTTAGTTACATATAGAGCAAAACATGTATCATATAGATACAAATATTATTTTTATAAAAACCTGAAGAATGCAACCACCAATACCCATGCCCTCAAACATTTGGTGAAAACAAAGAGCTGCCACCAATGGCTTTATTGTGTATACATCATTTGACGCCCCAATTCCAAGGCCAATTACTATAGAGTGAACCACTATTCCAAGTTCTAGAACCTGATGACCAAATTTTGAAGTTAACTGTAGTAATTAATATAAAAATTAAAATAAAATGTTAATGTTTATTTAAACGAACCATGGCTACAACATGATAACAAAGGAGTTGTTGTCCTATTGTGCCCTTTTGGTGGCCGTGATTGTGTCCATGGAAATGCTTGCCACCGCCACTTGCAACCGCCATCTCCTGGTCTCTAGTAACAACATTACCGCCATGAGGCGCTATAGCATTGTTTTTTGATGGATACATGCTTGTAGCCATGGAGTCCAGCATGAGTGTGAAAATAGCTGATAGCATAGCAACAAAGCACGTGAATGGAAACCTATGCCACGGGTTATCAAAAAAGTAAAAGTGAGTAAGCCCCAAACTGTAACTCGGGATGTCAAATAGGGGCCAAATTACCAAAGGGGTGTCGACAATAACAAATCAAAGGGCATTATTGTCAATTCGATAAACAATGAAAAATAAACGAAAACTGTTATGAACACAATAAAACCCTACTTAGATAAAATTAAATGCCTGACCACTAACATCGTCAAAGATATAGTCTCGCTTCTTGCAAGCAGAATAAACATTAGTCATGACAAAGAGGGTACAAACCTAAAGAAGACAACCAAGAAATTGCCACAACTCCACCACTTAACTGCAACCAACACAACACACTCAATATTGGACCATCCATTTTCCCGAAGTTCTCAAAAGGATGCTATACCTGAATGTAAGAAAAGTTTAGGTGAAGGTGAACTGAAGATGTACTCTGTTTCTTCACCTCACCTGCAATTATGAGTAACTTGTTAGGTTTTTGTGTTAGAAATGTTAGATTTTATCGTGCCGGTGTGGCTCTTTTATGATTTCCGTCTTTGCGCATTAGCATTTTCCCTCTATATGATCCCATATTTCCCATAACATGTTATACTCTGCGACTCTTGTTTCGTACGTGTATTTAAACTATAAAAGAGTATAACAGTTTATGAAACAGGATAGGATAAGCTGCAACAGTGCACGTATTAGAACACTATAAAAGGCATTCGAGTCAGCTACCTCAATACATAATCCTACAATATGCAACCTCAGCTACTGATGTGTGTAAATGTATATATAAAAATAACACAAACTTTAAATAAAACGACTCACCTAAAAACTACACACGCACGGCAAGTGTACCGGTCGCAAAGCAGTAAACAGATAAGACCGAGTATCGAACCCAAAGACGCGAATGCAACTCTAGATCACAACCTATACCGAATACTAGCCTAAATAAATATATACTTAAATGGGGGTATTTTAAACTACTAATTATAAACTTAATTAAACTAAATATAAATAAAACAACCTCAACTGCTTATACGAAACTAGGAACTTGGAGAATTCAGATAGGAAGAAGGCTGGTTACTTAGGTAAAATCCCTAGACACTAGCAATAAATCCTAAATCTGGTAATTAACTTGAGACCCTATTCTTACCTAATAAACCTCCTGTCAAAGATAGCTCACTAGACTCAAGGCGGGACAGGTGTAGAAATGCTAAAATGGATCCGGATTGCCCTAGCGTACCGAAATCCCACAGAAATCAGATTAAAACCTCTCCTAGATTAAAACCTTCAAACTATGAAGCAGACTTAAACTCTACTGAAGAAAACCTAGGAAAACTCTAAACACGGACAAGTAGCGACTCCCGCCCTAGCGCTTGCCAACTACCGAACAATGCCTAGTTAGTTACCTAGCAACCTCGAGTTAGATTTCTCACCCTCATGAATGGACTGCACGTTTTAGTTAATCTATTATATTAGTTTGTTATACTTATGTCGTACTCCAACTCCAAATACTAGCACGCTAACCTAAGTTGACGAACTAGATTGATTTCAAGACTTAGGGGGTATCTCTACACGCCTAGCTCCACAAAACTAATAAACAAACTTCAAATAAAATTAACACCAACACACATATATCAAATCCAACAATAAACTTAAAATCATGTAGTTCTACACATCAAGATTAAAAACCAAAAATCATTAAATACTGCATAAAACGTGTCTAGTTCATAAACCTAAGCAACCATAAAAATATTTAGTTCATAATTATAATCAGAAACATAGTCAAAAAGTTTATAAAAAAACAATTCATCATGTTTCTAAATAAATAAAAACAAATAAATAAACTAAACCAAACCCGGGTCTTCAAATAATTAATCTTTAGTGCTCCCGGTACCTTCTCCGTCTCCAAAAATCCTCCAAGACTCCTCTCTTCAATTGAACTAGTGGCATTATCCGCCGCGTTGCGGCGGTAATTTAGTCGATGAATTAGAATTTGTTAAGGAGACATGACATCTTAATCGGATGAAGCACACTATATTACATACGACATTACATAAGATTAGTTATTAATCAAGGTGCGCGTTGCGCGCCTAACAATTATGTCTGTCAAAGCGCGCGTTGTGCGCCTTGCAATTTTGTCTTGTCATTATTGTAAAGAGCCCATACGATGCTTTAATTTAAAACGTTTAATGTGCAAATCATAAATTAGTGGTATTGTAAAGCAAGCCTTATAGGCAGCCTACACGTCTCCGAAACCTTATATACCACACTAACAATTGACTACAACTTGATAATATATATATATATATATGTGAACATGCAAAATTTAAGTTCATACATAAGCTAACATAAGTCATAAAATCGCTTTAATCACGGATGTCACCCAAACAAAGCAGACCAAAATTTCAACCCATTTACCGTGTTATTTCTTAATTTAACCTGGATATACCTAGAAGTTCATAGCCCGGAATCGTTCTTCAAACACATCTTCATTGTAAAAGCAAAATCCTGATCTTTGTATGAGGTATCTGAACTTGTAATCATAAGGCATTATTTCAACTTTTTCTAGAAATCGGCTCTCTTCCTCTTTTTTCAAGACACGCAACCGCTTGTTTCCTTAGCTCACCGGGTAGATTAAGGCAAACCCAATCGATTAAAGCTTCCATATCCTTACCAAAATCTAGTAAATACCAATCTAACACGTTTGGTATTAATAGTTTGTTGGTTTTTGTTATGCCACAGGCTGCTTGAAGGTAATCTCTCTTTGTTGTTGCTAATTCGTTCTCGACTTGTGCTGAAGCGTACACTCTCACCTATATGTGGAGAATTTTCGAGTTAGAAAACTTAACTTGCTTAAACGAAATGGTCAAAAGGATTTATAAATATATATAATACCGCGGGAGAAGACCAGCTGCCACTGCATAAAGCAAACGTCACCAACAGTTCAGACCACTCCAAGCCAAATTTGCCATGAATTTCAGTTTCATTTAGTTCAAGAGACTGTGGAGATGATTGAAATAGAATGTTGTTTATATGGTCAACAACAAACAAATAATATAATAAATAAGTTAAGTATTGCAACTTACAGGTTTTAAGCGATTAGGAAGTCTCAAAATAGAATGCTCTATTGTAATCGCGTTTAGCAGTTACCCGCCTGCATTAATAGTTGTCTGATAAAAGTCCAATCATCTTAGTACAATCACTATAATAACCTAAATTTAAAGTAGAAATGGACGGATGGAAATGAGTTAAATTGGTCACCTTTTGCATTAGTGTTGGCATCATTTCAGGGCTCTCTGGTGTTCCATGCTCTAAATATGCCTGTCATATTACCTAACCCTTGTAACACTTTTAAAAAATATATGGCGTTGACACTAACGATATACATGTACACAGTACATATTAACTGAATCAGAATATATATATATATATATATATACTTACATTCATCATACAAATATTGTATGTGTTTATCCAAAACGCGAGCTTTTGCTGATGCGTCAAGCCCTCTAAGTTGACAGAGGTCAGCTTCTCAAGGAGGAGCCTAAACGTTATGAGTAGCACATAATTCATGAAACAGTCTGCATCTTTTAATAATAATAAGATTCGTATCGATAGATCATATGATCAAACTTACTTGAGTCTACGCATCAAGAGGGACGCATTCATTTTCCTTTTAAAATCAATTGAACCAGCTTCAATTGCAAAAAGATCCTTATAACGGCCAATATCTCTCCTCTTTGATCGCACGCTGCGACAGCAGCAGCGCGCACGCTGCGACAGCAGCAGCGCAGGCTGCGACAGGCAGCAGCGCAAGCTGCGAACGCCTCTGCATCCATGGTTTTCGCTTTCAGTTTGCTTAATCTCAAAAATAGCCTACAAGATTAAATAATAAGTGAAGCAGAACCAAGAAAATGGTCTAAAGTTGCTAAAACGACTGGAACCTAAGCTTTTTCATGCACTTGCATACCTTATACAATGTCAATGGCTGATTTTTAGGTGGCTCAGAAACCTTTGTCCACTTCACATTTTTTGTGTCGTCTGCATTATATAAACTTAGATGCTCACCTTCTAAACCGATCTGCAAAAAGCCAGAAATAAGAAAGTCAGCCACAATTCTTCCAATATTCAAATTTGCCACAGTTTTTTTGAGTTCTCCAATCTCTGAAAAGTTCTTATTCTAATTGAGCTTTGCTTGTTAAACTTTATTACCGATTTAATACATGTAATATAATCCTTTAGAACTTGAAGTTCAAAAGTCAAATTAAAAATAAAGTTGCATACCTTGTAGGTCCATGTGGTGGTAGATAAGCCCATGGTTCCATTCTTCATACCTTCGAGTTTCACACCGGTTAAACCAGCTCCAACCCATTTGCAGAAAGATCCTGCATTCTATTAAAATGGGACTAACACTCACATTCATGTTTCCTATAAAACCAAAAAGTATAATAAATTAAATGAACAACTTACTTGGAGACCCACAATCATGCTCAAATATACGTAAAAAGGAGATCCAATAAGTGTTGTCTGAAAGAGAACAAAGCTAGTTAATTGAGCAAATTCAGTAACGACACAAAACGGACATTTGTTGAGGGTCAAAGTTACTCAAAGGATACAGCACCATGGCTGCAAGGGGGGTTCCAGTTAAACAGTTGCCATCCTCCAACCTTGCCAAGCCAAAGCGACATTGTCATACGGTATTTTACTCAGGCTATTCAACTCATCCTAGCCAGCCTAGCCACAACCCTAACAGAACAAAAGCATGATGGGTTATTGGGTTTCTTGATTACATGCATCATAACCTGTAACAACATAGAACAACAAACGTTTGAAATGCAAAACCTAAATAATGCATTTATAAACATACCAACCAAAGAGTCGAATAAAGATGTAAATTTCAAAGCGAAATATGAATTAGCGACATATGAATTAACCTTTGAATCTGATAAAAAACATATAAACAACTTAGTTAGTGCATCAAATTCTATAAATTATAATATTGTAAACATTCTACACAGGATTCGTGGAATTACCGCAATCTTAGACGTTCCTATGGACTGCCTTTTGCCATCTGTTTGTTGACTTGCTAAAAATCAACATGCCTGTTATATTACTGTTCAATATAAACATATAAGCTCGAAATTAACAGTAATGAAGAAATGAGAAAAACAAGCGGCGAAAACCACTGAAAATACCTTGTGTCTCTCCGATCTTGAGGTAGAGGTAGTTCACGTGCCGGAACACCTTGTGTTGCCGCCGTGGATCCGCTAATCTGGGCGTCTAGCAATGAAAAATGGACTGAGATCATCTCTAATCTTTACCCAAATTTGGGAAAAAAAAACCCACATAAAGAACCGATCGATTGTGTTATTTGTTAGGTTTGGTTCATGGTTGATGATGAGGAAACAGTACAGATTGAAGAAGAAAGGGGGGTTAGATGGATTGTCAGCAGAGAGAGGGAGTGAGAAAGGAGATATAACGATTGAAGAAGAAAGGGGTGTGGGAGTGCGAAAGAAGGTAAATGTCTGAGAGAGAGAGAAGATGAGAGTGAATCGGTGGGTTCTTTAGAGAGAGAGAGTGAAAGAGAAGATGATAGTAGTGGAAACCAGATGTGCATCTCCAATAACTGCCACGTGTCCCACTCAACCCAGGTCAACCGTGCAAAAAATTTACAAAATCGGTGTATAACACCGGAATCGAACCTGCTTCCTCCTGCTAACACAACAACAGCCTCACCACTACACTACACACATATCATCTTAACCTGATTCATACCTAATTATATTTAACAGCTAGTTTAAAATGTACTGTTCATTTCGTGACATTGTTCAATCTGTTGGTACATTAATATAGTTTAATGTGGCTCCTCCAAAAAATAATCGCTGCTGACCTCCAATAGAATAATGTTTCTTCCCTCCGAATCTTAATCCCCCTCTCGATGTGTCGTTTAAATATTAATAAAACAAGTAGGTTTTTTTTTTCGAGAGATCATATTGGGCCGCAACATGGATATCCAATTTTTTTTAAAACAATTCGTGGCCTTCATTAATTATGTGTATATCAAAACTTTTTTTTTTCTTTTGCAATCACAACCACGAGACTTTGTCTCTTATTGTTTTTTTCCTTTTTTTAACTTATTATTATTATTATTATTATTATTATTATTATTATTATTATATTATTATTATTATTATTAGTAGTAGTAGGAGTAGTATTAGTATGCTCCAAGCTCGTTTCGGGTGTTCGCGGCGTAGGTGTTCTTGGCTCGACCAAAATTTCTCATTTATGCTCCAACGTCCATGAACACCTACAAAATATAAAATAAATAAATAAGTACTAAAAACTAATAAAAATCTATAAAATGATACAGAAAGAAAAACAAACGAATACATGCCTAAGACTACTAAAAACTATATACAAAAGACTCAATTATATCTCAAAATACATAGGAAAATAGATGTGTTTTACGACACATCAGCTACTTCAATATATAATCTTAAAATATGCAAACTTAACTCCCAAAATAAAATGTTAAATCAATATTAATTAGTTTCAGGTAACTGAGTTCATCTGTTTGTGTTTGCTTTTTGAAATCAGGATATGCAAAGAACGAAAACAGCTAATATTAAGCGAATTACAGAATGTAAATCAACGCATTGTTTTCTTAATCGCGTACATAAAACGAAATGTCCTTACATACAAAAGTATGAATGTTGTATGTACCACAACAGCAAAACTTATCTAAAAGTAAGATAATCATATAAAGAAAGGTAATTTTTTAACTCATTTACTGTGTAGCTATACCTTTTTTAAGACATAGCAAATTCAATGATTTTACTTCTCTCAGGCTTTTCATCAAACACCTTGAAGGCACCTCATGCTAATAAACCTGCACAAACATTGCAATAAAAAACATTAAAACGGAATCTGATCTGGGAGGCATCTTGAAGTTCGGTATCCTCTCCATGCCCTTTTCAAGTCAAATCATCAAAGCAAACATATAACTTGAAATCATAGATGATCATAACCTAAATCCAACCCAAAAAAACACAAATATCAACAACGAAATAGCAAAACCTTAACACCCACTCTGCAAACCCAATTCCAACCCACAAAACAGTATATACGACCCAAAATCGAAACCCTAAGTGAAACTTACCTTAGTTGTTGTATTTACCGGTCAGGACATTTTTATCAATGATCGGAGCTCCGATTCTATCACCGAAGCCGTAAGCCCGTAGCCGGAGCTGAGGTGAAGCAAAACCCTAACCATCACCCCCAATATGGCAACTCTGGAACATTTTTTTGGAGGCCAACCAACAGAGGTGGAGCAGCTGCGACGTGCAATCGGTGGTTCGTCGAGGTAGATTTGTGGGTGGAAACCGGTGGAGAGCCATACAGAGAGACAGATTGTAGTGGTGGTGGAGTATTGTTGACAAATTGGTTTTATGGGATCATTCAAAAAAAATTGGTTTTATGTGCCTTTATCAGCAGATGTGATGAGAAGCCTCGGATGGCAAGCACGTGTCCAGCAAAAAAAAAAAACAGATGTCATGAGAAGTCTGAGATGGCAAGCACGTGTCCAGCAAAAAAAAAATCAGTGGGAAAAAAATTGCCACAACCAGGCCTCGAACCCGGTCGGGTAGCCGCTGTATAGAACATCTCGTACGACCACCACACCATTGCATTAAGTTGTTAATATCTTTGAAACCTGAAATACTTATTCATATTCAAAATTCTGAAAAAATGAAAATCACTGTTCAAATCCAAAGGCTTATTATTATAGTTATAATTATAATTATAATTATAATTATAATTAATAAAGGGTAAATAATAGGTATACAGTTTAGCTTTACACTTTTGTTGATTATTAATTGTTTCCAGATTACTATATATATTAATTTGCAACGGTCGGTGGAATAGCCTACTATTGCTTTTCTAACTTTTGCCACCGACTATTTCTTTTTCAACCTCTTGCCACAAACTTTTACTGTTTTTTTCTTTTTGCCACGCCGTCACAGGAAGTTAATTGCCACGTTAGTCGATGATTGGTCGCGCATCATTTTCCTTCTTCCCCGATCTGCTCAACCCACCGGATTTATCTCCAGCGCTGTTGTCTGCTCCGTCACCGCCGCCACAACCCGCCACCTAACAGCCGCCTAAGACGATGGCGGCGATGGTTGCGCCGGCGTTCCGGTCAAATCTCCGGTAAGGTATTCTCCCCTGTATGTTCAGATCTGCGCCATCCAGGTAGTGGTGATGGTGATGTGATTGAGGCCTGATAGGATCTACGACGCGAAAGCCGCGTGTCTACTAGCGCAGATTAGGTCAGGTGGTGTTGTATGTGGTGTTTTTTAGGCTACGTCATGGTGGTGCTGGTGGCATTTAAGTGAAAGAAGATGAAAGCAAAACAATGTACATGCTGAGAGATAGAGTGTGTGTAGAGATAGAAAAGCAGGGTTGATCATAAACTAGCTTTTAACCTTTTAGTGGTCTTCTTTTAACCTTTTAGTGGTCTTCTTAATCCTGTGTGCTTGCCCATTTATTCTTTATACTATAATAGTTTTTTAGGGGGTGTTTGGGATTGATTATTCAAAATAGATTATGCGTTTTGAAAAAGCAGGGATGAAGCTGCTTATAGATTATTGCTTTTTGGTAGCCTAAAAAACTGATTATTTGCGTTTTCAAAACGCAATCCAAACACTAAAAATTGATTATCTGCGTTTTCAAAATGCAATAATCTAAAAATCAGATTCAAAACGCAATCCCAAACACCCTCTTAATTACATAAAACTCTCTCACCACTTCACCAAATATGTTTGTATATGCACCAAATATGTTTGTATATGCAAGGATGTAAAAAAAAAAAAAACAATATATCAAAGTGTACTTTGTTTATGAGTTTTTATAAAGTGTGTGTGAGGGAGGGGGCGTATCAGTTGTCATGAGAGGATGGAGCCATGGGACGCATTGCAAGGGTGCCATGTGTTCCATGCGGTGACCCTATGTCGATTTTATGTTCATAGTTAAACACAATACTATTAGATATTGGTAACTGAATATTGTATAGCAAAGCACGGATGTGAGTGCTTTGCGCCTACAGGTAAAACATTTGTTTCCCGTCTAAAACAAATGAAATAGGCACATTAACTTGCGTTACGTGTGATACGTAGTCGCATCCATATGTCTTTCGTATATCCCCGTGCGTAGCACGGGTGTAAACTACTAGTTATAATAAAATATAACTAAACAGAAATTCAACCAAACAATGTTTAGTGAAAAAAATCATCTTTTTCAAAGGAGACAGGGTGTTAATTAAACATTTAAACGATCACAGGGTTATTTAAATATATAAATTTATACTTGCAAATGCGCATGTTGTGTTTCTTATAATCTTATATACATCTATATATATATATATATATATATATATATATATATATATATATATATATAGAAAAAAGATTATTTAGGAACCAAGGTACTAGTTAGGAACTTAGGAACCAATCTGAGCCATTCATCTTTTAATCTTGATCTAGGGGTAGGATGGTAATTAAACAATTATGTTTTATATTTTAATTTAAAAAAAAAGTTTTAAAAATGGAAGTTAATAAATACACGTTTGATTGCATTCATCTTCTTTCTACAAATTCATAACTTCCTCCTAATATCATTCAATTGCCTTCCTTCAATCTATCAACATCTTAATCACGTTATATTTCAAAGAGAAACAATAGAAAAACTTTCGGCTTCCATCGATTAAGATATTCAAGTGCCGGATATACACTGATGTATATTTGGTTTTAGTTTGATAGCCTTAGCCATTTTTCAGTATTATATACATTGTTTATTTTTCAAATATAATACACAGCTGTGTACACACAATATACACAGTTGTAGGATACTTGTTAACTATACATTGATGTATACAACATAAACACGCCATTCCACTGACAATAATTTTGATGTTTTCCACTGACAATAATTTTGGCGTCTTTTTTTATTCTTTCAACCCATTCCTGAGCTCCTGCGAATTCCTGAGTTAGCCCAAGACTAGACGGAGTCTCGTCGATTCTTTTTGGGGCTACTTGAGTGTCGACGAAATCAATTTCACCACCTCCAATAACAAAGTCAACAAGATCTGCTTGCTCAAAACACAATTGGGTCGTCGTCACCTCAATGCTTGGTTTACCAGAAACGTTCGAAGCACCTGAATACACGTAACATAAAGCAAAAACAAAAGTTATACATCATTGTACAAAAAACATATAATTAGATACATACAATATACATCAGTGTATAATAAAATTGATGCTATAGAACAGTGTTCAGTATCGTCATATTCAAACAATTATACATCGGTGTATAGTCTAAGCATTGCTACAAAAACATTATACTGTACCATAACATTAAATAACTATACGTCAGTGTATATTCATATGCCAACAATTATACATCAGTGTATAGTCCAATTAGTACTACAAAAACATTGTACTGTACCATAATATTCAACAAATATACGTCAGTGTATATTCATATTTCAACAATTATACATCAGTGTATAGTCCAATTAGTGATACAAAAACATTCTATAGTACCATCAAATTCAACAGTATACATCAGTGTATATTATGTTTAATTATATTAACAGTGTATACAATATATGAAATTCAACATATATACATCAAAGTATATTACGTATCTTTATGCTTAAAATCGTTTGACATCATAAAATTCAACCAACTTTACATCAGTGCATAATGTGTATAACATTGTATTATACATCAGTGTATAATGTGTATAACATTGTATATTATCACAACCAACAGAGGAACAATAACTAAAAAATACTAAATAATAAATTGTTACCTGTCACGCTGAATATATTCCCACCCAACGGCGTTTCGAAAAGTATTAAAGCACAATCATTATGTAATTTACTTGTTGTCAACTTCACCTTGTAACCAAAACCTAAATAAAATACACACCAAAACGTATAGTAATACATATTGTACCCCTGTGTATATTTGATATACACTAATGTATATTTAAATTATATTAACATCGACAGTATTCATTTACAACATCTTACTAGGGTTTATAAAACCTTTATTTTATAAATCAACACCAAAGAATACTTTTTAAGGCATAACAATAGTGTATACTGAAAAATAAACTTGCTGTTATTCATATTATATCTTTTATACATCAATGTATAGTTAACACAAATCCTACATCCGTGTATATTGTGTATACACAGGTGTATATTCAAAATACACACCTAAAATCGAATCCCCACCATCCTGAACATATTTTACTAGGGTTTCAAATACCCCTAAAATCGCATCTCGATCATACTAAAACTTTGAACCTATTTATGAAAGCAATTGGTTCATATTTATCAAATCTCGATCATAATAAACGACGGTTGATTAAGAATAACAATGAAATATCGCACCTTCATACATACATGTATATGATTTGTTGCTCTTCATTCGATTTCTGCACATCAAGATCGCTAATTATGATATTATTGTGGTGTTTGTCAGTTATAATGGATAATAAATAACCTATTAATAATCAAATACCAAAAGACAATATTACCCCTTGATTTAATTAAAAAGTTAATTAATGTTTAACATATTTACCATCATGCCATTGAAGATGGATGGATGAGATTGGTTCCTAAAGTTCCTAACTAAGGGTTGGTTCTCAATTGAACCCTACCCTATATATATATATATATATATATATATATATATATATATATATATATATTGCAAAGGGATTAATCCTACATGTCATACTCATATGCAATCTCTCCTTTGAGAGATGCCACATAGGATGTGATGTGACAACTTTAAACCAATTAAAAAAAGAAATAAATATGATTTAACTTAATCTATTATAATCTTTAATCTAATCTATTAAATATCTAATCTACTAAATCTAAATATTAAACCTTTATTAATTTATCTCTCGTGTTTCCTCCAATAACTTTTAAACGTTAATATCTTTTATATACGAGATTTTTTAAAGAAAAAAGTTACACCAAATTAACGAGCCTTTGAGAGATGCCACATAGGATGTGATGTGGCAACTTTAAACCAATTAAAATAAATAAATAAATATGATTTAACTTAATCTATTATAATCTTTAACCTAATCTATTAAATATCTAATCTACTAAATCTAAATATTAAACCTTTATTAATTTATCTCTCGTGTTTCCTCCAATAACTTTTAAATGTTAATATCTTTTATATACGAGATTTTTTAAAGAAAAAAGTTACACCAAATTAACGAGCGTTTTATTATCTTTCCAACGAGTACCATAGTGCTATATAAAAATCGGAGAAAAAATGACTATTTTTTGTAACCCGACAGGTATTGTGTCGGGTTTGGGATTAGTTTAAAAAAAATTGTGGGTTTGGGTCGGGTCTGGGATTAGGTGATACCTGACCCGATTACCCGAAACAACATACCCAAATACCCGATCATATACCCATGAATTTTTTAACGCATCACATAACCCTTAGACTAATGCGTTCGATATTTCAATAATTAACTTTTTTTTTCTTATTTCATGTTAGTTCTTTTTAGAATGATCGAATACAAACTTCCGAATTCATTTGTAATGGCACTAGATTTATACCCCGACGCAGAGATTCGTTTTTTTTATATTTGAATATGATAACTTATGACATAGATTTGTTTAAAATAATAATAATAATAATAATAATAATAATATTATTATGTTATATTAGATATTTCAACCTGGGACGCTCCTGGGATAAAAACTAGTCTATATATATATCTATACATATAATAAACCAAAGCCATTTTAATGACATGTCATAATATTATGCAATCTCTCTTTTGAGAGATGCCACATAGGATGTGATGTGGCAACTCTAGACCAATTAAAAAAAAGGAATAAATATGATTTAAATATAATTTAACATAATCTATTAAATACCTAATCTACTAAATTTAAATATTAAAACTTTATTATTTTCCCTCTCATGTTTCCTCTCATAACTTTTAAACTTTAATATCTTTTATATACGAGATTTTTTAAAGAAAAAAATTACACCAAATTAACGAGCGTTTTATTATCTTTCCAACGAGTACCATATTTCTATATAAAAAACGGAGAAAAAAAACGACTATTTTTTGTAACCCGACAGGTATTGTGTCATGTTTGGAATTAATTTAAAAAAAAAATTGTGGGTTTGGGTCGGGCCTGGGATTAGATGATATCTGACCCAATTACCTTTTTTTATATTGGAATATGATAACTTATGGCAGAGATTTGTTTAATAAACCAAAGCCATTTTAATGACATGTCATAATATTATGCAATCTCTCTTTTGAGAGATGCCACATAGGATGTGATGTGGCAACTCTAGACCAATTAAAAAAAAGGAATAAATATGATTTAAATATAATTTAACATAATCTATTAAATACCTAATCTACTAAATTTAAATATTAAAACTTTATTATTTTCCCTCTCATGTTTCCTCTCATAACTTTTAAACTTTAATATCTTTTATATACGAGATTTTTTAAAGAAAAAAATTACACCAAATTAACGAGCGTTTTATTATCTTTCCAACGAGTACCATATTTCTATATAAAAAACGGAGAAAAAAAACGACTATTTTTTGTAACCCGACAGGTATTGTGTCATGTTTGGAATTAATTTAAAAAAAAAAAATTGTGGGTTTGGGTCGGGCCTGGGATTAGATGATATCTGACCCAATTACCTTTTTTTATATTGGAATATGATAACTTATGGCAGAGATTTGTTTAAAATAATAATAATAATAATATTCATTAATCATATATTAGCAGGTCATTAATTATGTTGTCATATTAGATATTTTATTATGTCATATTAGATATTTCAATCTGGGACGCTCTCCAACAGGTAATTGCTATATAGATGTCATTTTTATAGTTTAGATACTTCTAATTTTATTCACTTTACTTAGATTTTCTCAACCCGGGACGCTCCCGGGATATAAGCTAGTATATATATAAAAGAAAATGTATATGTTGACGTGGCGTGTAATGGAGACCTCAACCTTCTTTTGAGAGTGCCACGTGGCATCATAATTGAAAGATTTTATTGTTTTTGAATTATTTCCTTTTTTAATTAAAAAAAAGATAAACATAAAACCCTAAATTAAATTGAGTTATTTTAGGAAAAAAAGAATTTAAAAATAAATTTAAAATTTTCTCTCTCATGTTTCCTCCCATAATTTTTAAACGTTTATATCTTTTATATACGGGATTTTGTAAAGAAAAAAATTACACCAAATTAACGAGCGTTTTATTATCTTTCCAACGAGTACCACAGTCCTATATAAAAAACGGAGAAAAATTGACTATTTTTTTGTGGGGTTTCGTTCATACAGGAAAAAAACACACAAAGTGTTCATGTTATTCATTAATCATGTTTTTTCTTTTAAACCAGGTTCTTATCTACGATGTTGAAAATCAGCCCAATCGCCATGTTATCATTGGAATTTTACTAGGTATACTTCATCAAGAGAAGTTAGGAGAAAGAATCGCGCAACACTACAACACACGGTGTCATCTTATAGCAAGGTTATTTTTTTATTTATTTAATTACAAGAGTAATAATTATTACTATTAGTATTAGTATTATTAGAATGGTTATATTTTTCAACCACGGGACACTCCCGGAAAGAATTGATAGTTGCTGACGTGACATTTAATGGTGGCCTCAACCATCTCTTGATTATGCCACGTAGCATAATGAGATGCAATGATTACAACTTCCAACTTAAGTGTTTGTTTAGTTGATTAAGTTAGGAATTATAAGAGCCATTAGAATGTGAGAAATTAGAGAGATTTGATAAGTTTTTTAATAGTTGCAGCTTACATAAGTGATTCTTTATTGATTAGGTTTTAGATTAGGGAATATGAGTTATTACTGATTAGAATACTATGAACATGCAATGATTGAGAGATTTTGTGGTTAGTTAACTTGAGCCATTTGCAATAGGTTATCACGTAAAATTAGATTTTTCAACCCCAAGACCCTCTCAAAGTAATCAGCTCCTTATTAAATCAATCGTATGTTATAAGGCCTGCTGCGTGATGCGTGCTGCATGCATAAAAAAAATATATATTTTATTTGTCGGTCGATCTTGTGCTAATATTGTGGTATTTGCTCACCTAATTCCATACGATCATTCGCCTTTTCATTATAGCCTTACGGCAACAAGCATATAAACAAACATGTTGCCTGAGTGAATTGGTACAGAGACTAGAAACGCAAAAGATGTTTCCTAAGAGAATTGCTACATGAATCCACCCACGTAACTTAATTTTTTAAATTTTTTTGCGATTGGTTTTGTGTACTTATAGACCTTTTGGCTATTTAAAAGTAACTTCAACCGGTAGCATAGTGAAAAGATATGGCATGTGCGTGAAAAAGAAATGTTTCACAACCATACAAACACATAATTTAGAAAAGTGAACAGGCGCCCGAATGTATTTTGTTTGAGTACATTTCCTAAAGTATACTAATTTAAAGTTTTAACAAAATAAGAATTTTCAACTATTTCCGGTGAGAAATATTAGCAAATCCCCACCAAAAGTCCAAATTGTCTTTACTTGTCCGCCTCTAGCCATTGCACGCGTCCAACATTCTTTAATTACCTGGAAGATATGTTAGAGAAACGTCAATATATAAATATTTTGGTGAGTTCACAAGTTTTGACACAAATAAAATACCATTCATTTGTAAATAAGTGTGCATAACAGAATAAGAAATGTGCTACATGTAAATTAAGGTTGCAAATCCTAAAGTTGATGGTGTCCCCATGAGCTCATAACCAAACCAAAGACTATTTACGTTGCCCCGCAAGTTGTTTAGAGGTAACAACTAGTTTAGAATATCAATCGCACCCTTTTGGTCCTTCTGAGTTGACGCTAATCAATCAGGGTAGGTCTCATCATGATCCAATAGTACTATTCGTATATTCTGGCTACATCACTTTGTATAAATGGTTACAATAAACTGCGGAGACTACACGTCCCTCTAGATTTTCTTGTTACCCATGTGCCCATCTCATGTATCATTCCATATTTTCACAAGTTATTGCACATTTAAAACATACATATCTTTCCCCAAAGTTTAAAAACATCAAAAATGTAAAGAGGCCGTGAAACTCACCTCAAGTACGTGTATCACACAGCTAGAAAAATAGCTAGCCGAGTCCTAGGGAATAGGGATTTCAGGTTATATTTTTTCGGGTTTTGAGTTGGTCATGTTGGGGATATTTAGGTCCGGGTTAGTTTGGGCCAGGTTTTTTGGTTTTCGGGTTTACGTGTTATATATGAAATATTTTTTTCCTTGCAAAAATATCATCAAAATTTATCGTGTTACATAAAAAAACATTATCGAAATTCAAACATTATTTGACAACATGATATAGTAGTGTTTAAAATTCTTAAAACTTGATGTTTAAGATTGTCACACCCTCAAATTCCACTTGCGGGGTTTTACCGCGAGGCGCATGACAAACCAGGATTCGAGTCAACGGTCACAATAAACAACACTATAACACAAAACTCAAAAGATATAGTTATAAAAACATAAACTGTAGCGGAAGCTTTAAATGTTTACAACCCAAAAGACATAGTTCAAATGTTTAATGAAGACCATGCTCTAAACCCTAGACGCCCGTACCGACTCGTGCGCCTAGATCCAGTTGTTGCTACCTTAGCGACCTGAGAAAAACATGCCAAAGAGACGTCAACATATAATGCTGGTGAGTTCACAGGTTTGTTCAAAAGAGTTACCAAGTGTTACCATGTCCATACTATATCAATGTTACCAAGTACGCTAGCTAGGCGTATGTTTGTTACTACTACGATTGGAAATCATTACTGGACACGTTTAGCAATGTTTAGCATGTTTAGCAGCCCGTAATGTTCAGCACGATAATGTTCCTGTTCGAGACAATATGCACCCGCCCGGCCCTCCAAGCCGACGAGTGGGGCAGGTCACGCCCAATAGATCTATCCACATTTCCCCCGTTGTGCAACCCCACACATTCATGGTTTCCCCCGGGAATTTCAAAAGATCGCATAGTACACAAGTTCAAAACCATAGTATGACATATATTACCAAAACAGTTTAGCGCATGTTTTCTCCCCCAAAAGTTAAAGCAGTAAAAGTGGGGCCGTGAACTCACCTTAGATAGCGTTCCTCAAATATATGTAAAGATGTTTAGCCCTTGATAATCCCTCTACCGGAGATCTATCAAAATGTTCACATAAGTGTTCCGACTAATAACCATAAGGTTATCTAGTCCCCGATTGTCCAGATCATAACCAAGTATGTTTTAAAACGTGTTTAAATGTTCAACCGACACACTAGACCGACCCGACATCCCGTTGGTGACCCATTACCCTAACTAATCAAGTACACATAGATTACACGCAAGGTTCAAGCATAAAACACTTAGTTTGTATCAAAAATCTCATTTTTGTTAACGTAGGGTCGAATGTGGCTGTAAGTGGTCGAAGGTGTCCCTAAAAGGTCGAATGTGGCTTTGAACTTCCACCTTCGCCCCTTTTCTTCCCACCTTCGCCCATTTATGGCACCTTCGCCCCTTTAGCTTCCAGGTTCGACCCCTGGAATCCACCTTCGCCCGTTCGACTGGCCGAAGGTGTTCCAGGTTCGACCCTGCTGTGTTGTTTACTCAAAAACGCGTCCAAAAACATCCGAAAACATCACGAAACATCATGAGTTACAGCAGTCAAGCATCATTAATATATTCCTACGAAACCCTACCAATTTTACCCCAAAATCTATCCGTTTTACAAGTTTCCTAAAATAGTAAATTATGGAGATGTCACATCATCATGCATGAAAATATTACCCAATTAGGAAACTTTCTGAAATCAATCAATAATCAGCTCATCATACTCGAATCATCATGAACAAGAAACCCCTATCATAACCTTATCATAACCATCCAAAAACAAGCCCTAAATCTAACTAAAACCCCTTTAATCGTCAAAACACCATCAACAATCAAAGGTAACATGTTTCAATCATAACCCATCATTAATAACAGCCCTAGGTTGTTATCATATCATCTATACAACAAGTAATCATCAAACAATGCATAATATCATATTAACACATGTTTAGTTTGCATAAAAACTCATTGTTTATGAATAGGTTTTATTTAGAAAGATATTAGGAAGGTTTTTTACCCATAAAACATGTTGATATCAGATCTGGACCCTTGGGGTTTAGATGAAAACAAGTTAAAATTGTTTAAAAAGGATTTGGAATGAAGAACACACCTTAGATTTTCACTTGTAATGATTTAGAGAGTTAGGTTATGAAAAACAAGCTCAAAAACTCCTTCCCCAATGATAATAGCTGATAGAGAGTGTTTGGAGGCGTTTAGGGTTTGTGAAATGGTGAAAAATGGCTAAGGATGGTATTTATACCAGGTCCAGGTTCGCCCATTTTATGTGGTCGAATGTGGAACTTTTCCACATTCGCCCATTTGTAATGGTCGAGTGTGGAATCTTTCCACATTCGCCCACTTTGTTTCTACATTCGCCCATTTCTCAAGTTCCATTTCCACATTCGCCCACTATTTCCACATTCAGGTCATCAGCACTTTTTAACACATGTTAACAGCACTCTTTAACACATGTTAACCTTTTTCCAGTTTGTCGTGTTTAACGCATTTTAACACATCTTAACACGTAAGCATGCATCCATAGTCTATACTTAGCATGTTTAGGCACGTATAATCATTTGTACATCGTTTAAGTAAGTATAAGTATACAATCCACCACACGACCCATAATCTACACATATACTTAATTAGTTCATGTAATGTCACCAACAACGGAACCCGGTACTAATGTATTCCCAAAACGACTCCCAATGATCCTCCAGATCATTGAACCCTGGACAATCCTAATTTGACCCGACTCAACTAACCCAGTTAAGTTTGTTTATAAACGTTTCTCGCTAAGGTAGACTTAGATGTTACTATTATGTTTAAGCCGAACATGCCGGGTGTCACATCATCCCCACGTTGAAAGAATTTTCGTCCCGAAAATTGCACGAAGCCTAAAAATGAAAAAGACGAAAAGGAAGAAAACGAAAAGAAAGGTTACCGGTTGTCACATCGACCATCCCCACGTTGAAAGAGAATCTCGCCCCGAGATTCACTCTGCTTCAGCTGTAACATGCCTGGATTCGAACGCGCGCTTTGGAAAGAGATGAGGGTACTTAGCCTTCATCTGGTCCTCTCGTTCCCACGTGAACTCCGGTCCACGATCCGAGTTCCAACGAACTTTAACAATGCGGATTTTACTCCGCCGAAGGCTACGAATCTTGTAGTCCAGAATCTCCACGGGTTCCTCCACAATGCGAAGACGATCATCAACCATGATCTCTTCCAGTGGCACAACAAGAGATTCATCAGCCAAACACTTCCTTAAGTTAGACACATGGAAGACGTTGTGAACATTACCGAGCTCCGTCGGTAAATCAAGTCTGTACGCCACCGGCCCAATCCGTTCCAGGATTGCGAACGGTCCGACGTAACGAGGGTTAAGCTTGCCACGCTTTCCAAAGCGTATGACGCCCTTCCATGGTGAAACTTTCAGAAGCACCTTGTCCCCAACCTGGAACTCTAGCGGTTTGCGACGGCGATCGGCATAGCTCTTCTGACGATCCCGCGCAGCTGCCAAACGGTTACGGATCTGTACGATTTTCTCCGAAGTTTCGTACACCAGTTCCGGGCCAGTGAGCTGACTCTCGCCCACCTCGGCCCAACACAAGGGAGATCGGCATTTCCGTCCATACAGAGCTTCGAACGGAGCTGCCCCGATACTGGAGTGGTAGCTGTTGTTGTAGGAGAACTCCACCAACGGCAGGTGAGTCTCCCAACCCTTGCCAAAATCGATGACACATGCCCGCAGCATGTCCTCCAGTGTTTGTATCGTCCGCTCACTCTGCCCGTCAGTTTGCGGATGATAAGCCGTACTCATATCCAGCTGAGTACCCAAGGCCTTATGAAGAGCCTTCCAGAACCGCGAAGCAAAGCGGGAATCACGATCAGAAATGATAGAAACAGGCACCCCGTGCTGGGAGACCACCTCCTTAAGGTAGAGTCGAGCTAACCGCTCGAGTCCATCCGTTTCCTTAATAGGTATGAAGTGTGCCGATTTCGTCAACCGGTTGACGATCACCCAAATCATGTCGCAACCACTTGGTGATCTCGGTAGTTTGGTGACGAAATCCATCGTGATCCGCTCCCACTTCCATTCTGGAATCTCAGGTTGCTGTAGGAGACCAGACGGCTTCTGATACTCCACCTTGACCTTAGCACAGGTCAAGCATTTGCTCACATAGGAGGCTATATCAGCCTTCATGTTCGGCCACCAATAAAGTATCTTCAGATCCTGATACATCTTATCGGAGCCTGGATGAATAGAATACCGGGATTTGTGAGCCTCGTCCAAGACAAGCTCCCGTAATCCCCTGAGTAAAGGAACCCAAACACGCCCAGCGAAGTAGTGTAGGCCATCAGACCTAAGCTCAAGGTGTTTGTCCGCACTGTGCATCGTTTCGGCCTTAAGGTTTTCCTCCTTTAAGGCATCCACCTGAGCCGAACGGATCCGGTCAGGCAAGGAGGAATGAATGGTAAGCTGCAAGGCTCGGACACGCCGAGGCTTCGCCGACTCCTTCCTGCTCAAGGCATCCGCCACAACGTTTGCCTTGCCAGGATGGTACTTAATCGCACAGTCGTAATCGTTCAAGAGTTCAACCCAACGACGCTGCCGCATGTTTAACACCTTCTGGTCGAAAATATGCTGGAGACTCTTGTGATCGGTGTAAACTTCACACTTGGTACCGTACAAGTAATGTCTCCAGATTTTCAACGCAAAGACTACTGCACCCAGCTCCAAGTCGTGAGTAGTATAGTTCTTCTCGTGAACCTTGAGTTGACGAGAAGCATAAGCGATAACCTTCCCGCGCTGCATCAACACGCAACCGAGACCCCGAATCGAAGCATCACAGTACACCACAAAATCATCCGTACCCTCGGGTAAGGATAAGATAGGAGCAGAACAAAGTTTAAGCTTCAACATCTGAAATGCTGATTCCTGTGGTTCGCCCCAGTCGAACTTTCGGTCCTTCTGGGTGAGAGCAGTGAGGGGTTGAGCGATCTTCGAAAATCCCTCGATAAAACGCCGATAGTAACCTGCAAGACCCAGGAATTGCCGCACCTCAGATGGCGTCTTTGGTGCTTCCCAGTCTTTAATAGCTTCGATCTTAGCCGGATCGACATGAATTCCCAGTTCATTCACCACATGCCCTAGGAATTGAACTTCGCGTAACCAAAAATCACACTTTGAGAACTTAGCATACAATTGCTCCCGTCTCAAAAGTTCCAAGACCAACCGCAGATGTTCCTCATGATCCGCCTTGTTCTTGGAATAAATCAGAATGTCATCAATGAACACGATAACGAACTTATCAAGGTATGGCTTACAAACACGGTTCATCAAATCCATGAACACTGCCGGTGCGTTAGTGAGACCGAAAGGCATGACCAAGAACTCAAAATGGCCATAACGAGTGCGAAAAGCAGTCTTCTGTATGTCAGCTTCCCTGACGCGTAACTGGTGATAACCGGACCGCAAGTCAATCTTCGAGTAGTAGCTGGAGCCCTGAAGCTGGTCAAAGAGATCATCAATGCGAGGAAGAGGATAACGATTCTTGATGGTCACTTTGTTCAGCTCACGGTAATCGATACACATACGAAGGCTCCCATCCTTTTTCTTCACAAACAAAATAGGAGCTCCCCACGGGGACGAGCTCGGTCGAATGAAACCCTTTTCCAAGAGTTCCTGTAACTGGCTGGATAACTCTTGCATCTCGGGTGGTGCAAGACGATACGGGGCTCGGGCAATAGGAGCTGCGCCCGGAGCGAGATCAATACCAAACTCAACCTGACGATGGGGAGGAAGACCAGGAAAATCGTCAGGAAACACATCAGAAAAGTCACGAACCACCGGGATATCCTCGATCTTCTTCTCATTGTCAGTAGAAACGTTAACAAGTGCCAGAATGGCCGAACAGCCCTTTCGAAGATACTTACGGGCTTTCATGCTGGAAATGATACTCAGCGGAGCACCGCTTTTCTCGCCGTGAACCGAAAGAATCTCTCCATCGGGGAGAGGGATCCGAATAACCTTGTCAAAGCAAACAATCTCTGCGCGATACAATGATAACCAATCCATGCCCACAACGACATCGAAACTACCCAGAGGTACAGGCATAAGGTCAATGGGGAATGACAGACCCGACAGTTCCAAGTGACACTCCCTAAGGATATGAGTCGCCTCGATGTTCTTACCGTTAGCCAATTCTATCAAATACTTAGCCTCTAAAGGTGTGGGTATTATATCTATCAACTGACTAACATCCACAGATACGAAGCTCTTATCGGCACCAGAATCAAATAAAACAGAAACATAGCGATTGTTGAGAAGGAACGTACCGGTAACTGTGTCTGGATCCTGCCTAGCCTCCGCAGACCCAATGACGAAAGCACGCGCAGTCCTGCCTCCGCCGCCATTCCCGTTACCGTTACCGTTTCCGCCCCTCCCATTATCGCCCTGCTTCAGCTTGGGACAATCACGCTTGAAGTGTCCCGTGTCACCACAGTTGTAACACCCCTGCCTCCCCTGAGTCCCCTGAGCTGCAGGAGCAGGAGTAGCCGCAGGAGTCTGAGTTGGGGTGAGCGCCACCTTGCAATCCTTAGCATGGTGCCCCAACTGATGGCACCGATGACAACGGGCTCGATCACAATTCCCGGAATGGTGAAAGCCACACTTGTTACACTTGGGATGCTTCCCAACGTATCCACCTGTCTTCTGCGCTGAAGACGACCCAGATCCATCAAACTTCTTGGCCGGTTGAGACGGCGTCGGCACTGCACTCTTACCCACGTTCTCCCATTTCCTCTTGTTGCCTTTATAACCCTTCACAGTCGAACCCTTGGGAGGTAAAACACCCTCCAAAATCTTCATGTTGGTCATCTTGTGTGCAGAACGGACGACCTCAGCCAGTGTGGGTAGGTTCCCAGCAGCCACTAACGCAGCAATCTCCGACACCAACCCAGAGATGTAGTGCTCAATCCTACGGTACTCAGGTGTGTGCATGTCAGGACACAACACCGCCAGCTCATTGCGTCGCACAATATACTCTTCAATCTCGGACCCCACCATCTTGTAGTTCCAGACTTCATGTTCCAACTTCTGCACTTCCTCCCTAGGACAGTACTCGCTCTTCAATAACCGAACAAAATCCGCCCAAAGCATAGCATGAGCTTCCCCCAAGCCCATGTTCTGCGTAGTAGCATTCCACCATGACAAAGCAGGACCCTCAAATGTCGCAGTGGCATACTTGACCCGGTCCTCAACAGGACAGTTACACATCAAGAAAACAGATTCAACCTTCTCCAACCATCGGAGCAGTCCCACTGCCCCTTCAGTCCCTGCGAAGTTATGGGGCTGACAGTCCCTAAACTTCTTGTAAGAACACTGAGGTGGAGGTGGGTTGACAGCAGCACCTGAAACACGACACAAAGATAAACCACAAAGGAAACATGACACCCAAGAACGAAACAAGGCAGGTAAGAACCAACTTACCACCCATAGCATTGTGCCCAGCCTGGAAAGCAGCCAAGGCTATGTTCACTTGCTGTTGAAGCAAGTTGTTCAGCTCTGCTTGGGTCATGTTGATGTTACCACGACCACCGCCACGACCACCGCCGCCACGACCACCACCACGACGTCCACCACCACGTGCGCCCGACATGATCTGACAAATCAAAAATCGAGAGATTCAGATTCACTGCTAGTGTCAACCACTAGTAGCTAGAAAAGTTATGTCTAGACCCAATCCAGGACTATGCATCCAAGTTCAGAGTCCACTTGGATTCTCATGCATTTCAGTTTATGATTTCGTGTGCACCCGAAATGATAAACTGCTCTACATGGTCCTCCAAGCTTTCCCTCAGCTTGAACTCAAGTCGCCGAATGTCGGCATCTAGCATCATGCTATCACAAGCATAAGTGCACAAGATAATGTGTAAGCAAGTGCGTCTATTGGGGTACGAAAGGGAGACGTCCGAATCCAGGACAGACCTCGAGAGTACGCAAGACTACCCCAATACACGACACTGCCGTGCAAAAACCAACGAGTCAACTCCTTCTCCTTCAAACCCCGAAGAAGAACATGAGAGTGTGTAAAGCCAAGAGCGAGGACGGATGATGTAACAGAGAAGTGCGATGATGATGTAAAGACACCCCGACAAAGTTAGTACATGTTCCAAACCGACTCAAGTATGTGACCGTCTAGTGTGTGCGACTCGGCTATAGACTAGACTCTAAATGCAGTCCTAGTTCACTATAACCATTGGCTCTGATACCAATCTGTCACACCCTCAAATTCCACTTGCGGGGTTTTACCGCGAGGCGCATGACAAACCAGGATTCGAGTCAACGGTCACAATAAACAACACTATAACACAAAACTCAAAAGATATAGTTATAAAAACATAAACTGTAGCGGAAGCTTTAAATGTTTACAACCCAAAAGACATAGTTCAAATGTTTAATGAAGACCATGCTCTAAACCCTAGACGCCCGTACCGACTCGTGCGCCTAGATCCAGTTGTTGCTACCTTAGCGACCTGAGAAAAACATGCCAAAGAGACGTCAACATATAATGCTGGTGAGTTCACAGGTTTGTTCAAAAGAGTTACCAAGTGTTACCATGTCCATACTATATCAATGTTACCAAGTACGCTAGCTAGGCGTATGTTTGTTACTACTACGATTGGAAACCATTACTGGACACGTTTAGCAATGTTTAGCATGTTTAGCAGCCCGTAATGTTCAGCACGATAATGTTCCTGTTCGAGACAATATGCACCCGCCCGGCCCTCCAAGCCGACGAGTGGGGCAGGTCACGCCCAATAGATCTATCCACATTTCCCCCGTTGTGCAACCCCACACATTCATGGTTTCCCCCGGGAATTTCAAAAGATCGCATAGTACACAAGTTCAAAACCATAGTATGACATATATTACCAAAACAGTTTAGCGCATGTTTTCTCCCCCAAAAGTTAAAGCAGTAAAAGTGGGGCCGTGAACTCACCTTAGATAGCGTTCCTCAAATATATGTAAAGATGTTTAGCCCTTGATAATCCCTCTACCGGAGATCTATCAAAATGTTCACATAAGTGTTCCGACTAATAACCATAAGGTTATCTAGTCCCCGATTGTCCAGATCATAACCAAGTATGTTTTAAAACGTGTTTAAATGTTCAACCGACACACTAGACCGACCCGACATCCCGTTGGTGACCCATTACCCTAACTAATCAAGTACACATAGATTACACGCAAGGTTCAAGCATAAAACACTTAGTTTGTATCAAAAATCTCATTTTTGTTAACGTAGGGTCGAATGTGGCTGTAAGTGGTCGAAGGTGTCCCTAAAAGGTCGAATGTGGCTTTGAACTTCCACCTTCGCCCCTTTTCTTCCCACCTTCGCCCATTTATGGCACCTTCGCCCCTTTAGCTTCCAGGTTCGACCCCTGGAATCCACCTTCGCCCGTTCGACTGGCCGAAGGTGTTCCAGGTTCGACCCTGCTGTGTTGTTTACTCAAAAACGCGTCCAAAAACATCCGAAAACATCACGAAACATCATGAGTTACAGCAGTCAAGCATCATTAATATATTCCTACGAAACCCTACCAATTTTACCCCAAAATCTATCCGTTTTACAAGTTTCCTAAAATAGTAAATTATGGAGATGTCACATCATCATGCATGAAAATATTACCCAATTAGGAAACTTTCTGAAATCAATCAATAATCAGCTCATCATACTCGAATCATCATGAACAAGAAACCCCTATCATAACCTTATCATAACCATCCAAAAACAAGCCCTAAATCTAACTAAAACCCCTTTAATCGTCAAAACACCATCAACAATCAAAGGTAACATGTTTCAATCATAACCCATCATTAATAACAGCCCTAGGTTGTTATCATATCATCTATACAACAAGTAATCATCAAACAATGCATAATATCATATTAACACATGTTTAGTTTGCATAAAAACTCATTGTTTATGAATAGGTTTTATTTAGAAAGATATTAGGAAGGTTTTTACCCATAAAACATGTTGATATCAGATCTGGACCCTTGGGGTTTAGATGAAAACAAGTTAAAATTGTTTAAAAAGGATTTGGAATGAAGAACACACCTTAGATTTTCACTTGTAATGATTTAGAGAGTTAGGTTATGAAAAACAAGCTCAAAAACTCCTTCCCCAATGATAATAGCTGATAGAGAGTGTTTGGAGGCGTTTAGGGTTTGTGAAATGGTGAAAAATGGCTAAGGATGGTATTTATACCAGGTCCAGGTTCGCCCATTTTATGTGGTCGAATGTGGAACTTTTCCACATTCGCCCATTTGTAATGGTCGAGTGTGGAATCTTTCCACATTCGCCCACTTTGTTTCTACATTCGCCCATTTCTCAAGTTCCATTTCCACATTCGCCCACTATTTCCACATTCAGGTCATCAGCACTTTTTAACACATGTTAACAGCACTCTTTAACACATGTTAACCTTTTTCCAGTTTGTCGTGTTTAACGCATTTTAACACATCTTAACACGTAAGCATGCATCCATAGTCTATACTTAGCATGTTTAGGCACGTATAATCATTTGTACATCGTTTAAGTAAGTATAAGTATACAATCCACCACACGACCCATAATCTACACATATACTTAATTAGTTCATGTAATGTCACCAACAACGGAACCCGGTACTAATGTATTCCCAAAACGACTCCCAATGATCCTCCAGATCATTGAACCCTGGACAATCCTAATTTGACCCGACTCAACTAACCCAGTTAAGTTTGTTTATAAACGTTTCTCGCTAAGGTAGACTTAGATGTTACTATTATGTTTAAGCCGAACATGCCGGGTGTCACAAAGATGCCAAAGAATCTAAACTTAAACGCATATATAAAAAAGACATTATATGTTCGGGTTTTTATTCAGGTTTCGGATTTCAGGTTTTTCAGGTCGAGTTGTTTGGGTTTTTGTTGGGAAAAAGTGACCCGATAACCGATCCATTTAAGGTTCAGGTTGGATTTATTCGGGTTTGGGTTTTTCGGGTATTGTCTAATTTAGGTTCATGTGGCTTCGAATTCGGGCCGGATTTCGGATAAAAATAAATAGACCTACGAGGGAAGACCACCTACATGTGTCCTAACTAAATAAGACATCGGTCTTATAGTGCGTGTCTTGATCGGCGGCAAGTTGTCCCCCAACACCACTATTTACATTTCCCGTTTAATTAAGAACGAGTTGATGTTAACCCGTGCATTGCAGCGGGACGTTGATTTTGAAAGTAATTATTATATAAGAGGCAAAATTCTTTATTTTGGAATAAGTTATTATTATTGGCACTATTTTTTTGAACGGATTATTTGCACTATTTTATTATAATAATTGTTAACGGTATCAAAATTATCTTTGTTTTTTAAGTAATTAACTTGGAAAAAGGTAAGTTGTGTGTTACAAATATTACTAAAACTAGACTTTTGCCCGTGTTTACACGCGGTTCACCAACGTATAATTATTTTGAGTGGTAAGACGTAAAAAAAAAGTAGTAGAAATATTTTATTAAAATGTAAAAGAAAGCAACACACATTTTAGTCAAATATCACTAAATATTTCTTTATACACCGATTTTTGTGTTTAGTCTTCACCTTTCCATCATACGTAACCTCGGGCCGTTACACAAGCCATTTTGTTGATATATGTTTTCAACAACATAACTGGAACAACGATCTCTAGTGCTAATCAAAGTTTAGGAAATATACAAATTTTTAAACAATTAAGGACACAACGAAAATATAAATATTCCTGTGAACAGTTATTAGCATTTAAAATTTGAGACATAATAAAATGCAAACACACAAATAATTTAAATGAAATTTGTCCAAAAAAAACCAAACAAACCATAAACAAAACAAAATTATCCAAAATAACCCAAATAAGCATAAAAAAAAACCAAATTGTCCAAAAAACCAAACCAAGCATAAATGTTTAAAGAAATTGTTCATTGTTCCTATTTCTCAACCTTAGGAACCAAAAGGGGGATCTCAGGTGATTTCTTTGCAGCTTTTGTTGTAGATTCGCTTGCATCATCATCAAGGTCATACACTTTGTCCAGGCTACGCTTCACTTCCTCATCATCACGTACAACACCAACTCTAGAAGATGACTCTGGAGTAGTGTTATCTCCAACAGAATCCTACAATATTAAATGAAATGTAAAAATTGTTAGAATAAACTACATTAAAAACTTAATTAGAATATATGATTAAATAAGTCAAAGAACAACCTTCAAAGACAATGCATTCTGTGTTGAAGAGTAATCTATATCAATGTTTTCAAAAACAGTTTGATCGAGCTGAAAAAAAATAAACATGTAATACTTCAAAGGAAACGTTGATAATAAAAACAAAAAAAATTAATAAGAACAATAATATACATGTACTAATTATTCATAAGAGTAATAATAAAGGAATATTTCAATGATAATAATAACCTGAATGTCAGGGAACTTTTGTTCCAGCGAAGCAACTATTGAAGAATCATCGGTAAGTTTGCGTATACCATAACCATCCAGATGCTTATCAATGTTAAATTGCCCAATTTTAATCTTGAATGCAAACTTTTTATCTTCAAATGAAGCAAATTCAGCAGGAGTTATTTTGTCTTCAACACAAACCTACATAAAAATTTTCATAATTAACATTAGGTATAATAAAATATATTGTTTAAGGCAGAAAAAAATAAATTACCTGCTTGGATTTTTCCAGCAGCTGCATCGCTGACATGCCCAACATTTTTTTCGCTTCTCGATCAAACAATGTGAGTGATGTTATTCCAGTACAATCTTGTACCCTTATTGGAATTCTAAACCTAAAGGAAGTAATAGCAACAAATTATTTACTAAATAATATCGTAAAATTTTAACTTATGTTTATGAAAAATAATTCTTACACAGGATCAACAGATACAATATGCTTAGCACAGTCATTGTTGGTGCAAACCAAAACCTGCTTAAATGAATTAACATCCTTTTCATCTTCATCATCAGGTAACATCAGAGTTGGCTCAACCTTGCGATTACATCCCTCACAACCTAGGTAATACCAATCATCGTTGGCATCCACACCCTTCACTGTACCAACAACAATGACTTGTTTGTTGACCTGCAAAATAAAATAATATTAATGTCAACATTTAACAAGAAAATAATTCCACACAAAATGACTATTAGTATACATTAAAATACATAAGTGATAATCTTTTGAATGGAATATAAACATTCATATTAGATTATTATAAGTCGAAATTGATGTACCTCTGTTATTAACGGAAGATCACGAATGCTGCTGAAATGGGTCTTGTTCAGAAATTCATCTGCCAAATTCATGCTTCCAGAAGATCCGAGAGATCGTTGAGTAGAAGATGATTCAACAGATATCAACTTTTCAATATAACTGTAAATAAAAATAAATAAAAAGATTTATATATTTTTTAAAAAATAACAATAAATACATAATAGAAATAACAACATAAGTATATTACCTTTTCTTAAAAGCTCGAATTTCATCAATGTCTTCATTAATAAATAGTCGAGTGATATAGAAGCCATTTTGAACGCTGACATTGCCTTTAAATATAAAAAATAATTAAAATGTATAAATAACCATAAAAGTAAAAATATTTACTGTATTAAAAAAACTTAATATATGACAAACCTTTGTAATTGTTAAAATTTCCGAATTGAACAATCAGGACAACATGAACTTCATCTTCATTTTGCTTGATGTACCCAAACATCTGCTCACTATAGTCATCCCACAAAGAACAGCTGATTTTGATCCCTCTGCATATAAACATAATGTTGGTTAAAATGAAAATATCTTTTGTGTAACAATTTATTGATCATATATATAAGAAAAAAAAAGCAAAAATCATTATCAAATAATAAAAGATTATTTTTAAAGATGAAACACATACTCTAAATCAATCAACATAAGGGTCATCTTGTTTTTCAAACCGGCTTTTGTTTCGGTTGGTTCTGGTGGAGTCCATTCATCAACATAGCCAATGAAATCTAAAAAAAAATTTATTAATTTATACAAATACATTATTAAAAAATCTAAAGAGTAATACAAAAAATATTAAGTGTGATTAAACAAACCAATTCTTTGTTCCTGTGGAAGGTTGCCACTCTTAATTGACTCAAAAGAAGAAAAATTAAAACCATACTGACTTCCTTCAAACCTGTTACATTTCGTAATGCTTGTTTCAAAAGTAAACGAAAGAATATCATTTTATCAAAATGTTTAGTAGATTTGTTTTCAGCCAATTGGGAGTTATAGATATAGTAAGCTTGATTTTCACGTAAAATTTTTTCATGTTTTTTCATGTATCTACTCCACACAATAGCTTGCATTTTGGAGCCCAGTTTAAAAATTAAAACGAAACAAAATAAAGTTAATCAGAATTATTATTAACAATAATATGTTAACAACATAAATGAAAAAATCAATACGTTAAACACTAACCTGTTCATCCATCAGAACCATATCTAAACAAAGAGTTTCTGCAAAATTCTTGCGGTTTGGTCGCTTCCAAATCCTAAGCACCTTAACTTTGATTGTATATTGAGACATCCTCCAATTGATGTCATTCAAAAACGTAATGTTGTTCGGATCCATAAAGCTGCAAGTTAATAGAATGTAAGTACTAAAACATTACATGCATAAAAAAATAACTGAATGATTATGTAAAAGTTGATAAACATACCAGATAGAGTTGAAGGAAATAGTTATACTAAACTCCACTTACAAAATCTGTATTTATAATCTAAATTGCAAGATTTATTTATGTTAAGCAATTAATAATATTAAAAAGGAAATTATAAAATGGAAATCAGAATTAATTTAGATTTACATGTTGCTATAATTAAAAAATCGATTTTTTTTTAATTTAAATTACATACCACTTTAAAATATAAAGCTATCAAATATAAAGATTTAAAAATATCTAAAATAAATATAAAATTTAATTAACATATTTATATAATTAGTATAATCTATTTTTTTTTAATATATACGATTTTTAACAAATTCCAAAAATTAAGTTTATTGTTTGTTTATAAAACATAAAGATTTCAAATGCGTGTAAAACAATTACTTTTAGCGGTCTTAATTTGATTGTTAGTCTAAATCTATTGACTTGTTAACGGTAAAAAAATTATTTTATTGTTTGTTTATATGTAAAGTTTTTAAAAAGTAAAACCATAACAAAAAATGGAATTTGTTAAAGAAGTCAACCATTCTTGATAGTATAAAAAATTTTGAAACAATGTTACAGTTATGTAGGGCTGTGCAACGGTTCAGAACCGGACCGAACCGAACCGGACCGGACCAAACCGCGAACCGTTTATTCCAAAATATGAGAACCGGAACCGGAATCGATAATTACTAAACGGTTCGGTTCCAGAACCGGGTGAAACGGTTCTCATGAAACGGTTCTAGACCGGAACCGGTTGTCAATAAAATCCTAAAATTAACATTAACAATTAAATAAAAAAATAAACAAAAACAATGATTTTTCTTAAAAAAAAATTATCAACAGTTTGTGTTAAACATGGTTACTAAAAGTATAGCAGTTTACGTATCAAAATATGTTTTGTTCGGATCAGATCATTCTTTTTATACAGATTAAACGGGTCAGAAAAAGTTGTGCTGACTGCTTACCATCACATAAGGCAATACTCTACATTCCTACCAAGTAAAACAATTTAAAAGTGTTAAGAACTATAAAGAAGGAAACAACACATTTTATTTCAAACTAATAATAGAATATTTAAATATTTAATTTAATTCCAAACGGTTCTAACGGTTCTTAACTGGACCCGTCGGTTCTAACCGGAACCGAACCGGGGACCGATTATGCCAAAATATGAGAACCGGAACCGGAACCGGAACCTATAACATTAATTCGGTTCGGTTCTAGCGGTTCCGGGTCGGTTTCACGGTTTTCGCGGTTCGGAACCATTTATTGCTCACCCCTACAGTTATGAACAAAAATATAACAAATTGATGTTTAAAAAAGTTGTTGAATGTTTTATTAGAAAATTTAAAGGTTTTAAATTTACCAAAGAATTGTTTAATTGTTTCTTTTTAAAACTTAAATCTAGCAAATTTACTTTGCATGTTTGTTAAATTTAGTTGAAAGAATTGTTAAGTGTTTGTTTTTAAAAATTGGATGCTTGGGTATAAAACAAATTGTTTAAGTATACCTAATTTACCTTAAATATAATAGTTAAATTTGTTTCATTTTTACTAATAATGGAATTTTTGTTTTAAACGAAAAACAATCTACAAAATTTACATTTAATAAGAAGTCAAGAAGGTTGCAAAAAAAAAAAAAAAAAAAAAGAATATGTTTTGAATTTTTTAAATGAAAACCGTTTAATCTTATTGTGTTTTAATTAGATGTATAGATTGTTAAGTGTTTGTTTTTTAAATTTGGATGCTTTGGTCAAAAAAGAATTATTTAAGTATACGAAATTTACCTATAATATAATTGTTAAATTTAGTTGATTTTTACTAATAATGGAATTTTGAGTAAAATGAAAAACCAATCTACTACAATTACATTTAATAAAAAGCCAAACGTTGCCTAAAGTAAAAAAAAAAAACGAATATGTTTTGACTTTTTAGATTGAAAACTGTTTAATCTTATTGAATGATTTGAATTTACCAATTTTTGGTAAATTCAAACCTTTATTATTTAAAAAAAGTCAAACGGTTGCCTAAAGTAAAAAAAAAACGAATATGTTTTGAATTTTAAGATTCAAAACCGTTTAATCTTATTGAATGATTTCAATTTACGAAATTTTGGTAAATTCAAACCTTTATTATTTTAAAAAAGTCAAACCGTTGCCTAAAGTAAAAAAAAAAAGAATATGTTTTGAATTTTAAGATTGAAAACCGTTTAATCTTATTGAATGATTTCAATTTACCAAAAATTTAATCAAATTCAAAGCTTTATTATTTAAAAAAAAGTCAAACCGTTACCTAAAGTAAAAAAAAAAGAATATGTTTTGAATTTTAAGATTGAAAACTGTTTAATCTTATTGAATGATTTCAATTTACCAAAAATTGAGTCAAATTCAAACCTTTATTATTTAAAAAAAGTCAAACCGTTGCCTAAAGTAAAAAAAAAAATATATGTTTTGAATTTTAAGATTGAAAACCGTTTAATCTTATTGAATGATTTCAATTTACCAAAAATTGAGTCAAATTCAAACCTTTATTATTTAAAAAAAGTCAAACCGACATTTTTATTTCATATTATTAAAGTTTTTCAATTTACCAAAAATTGAATATATTTTGGTTGGTAATTTATTTTATTAAACATTATTTATTGATAAAAACCCCCAACATATAACATTCAAAGATATAACCAAGTTTGTAACATTAAATGCAAAATATAGTATTTTTTTACTAATAAAGATAACCCAAAATAATAGTAATTGTAAACACAAAACAACTAAAGATTCACGAATGACTACATCAGTAGTAAACGTGCAAAACTTGTGATTACAAACGATTAAACATGTCCAAAAGTTACCCAGCTAAAGTTTTTATCAAACCTAAACAACGTCAACAACTAAAGCAACCGTGTTACCATCACCAACCATCAATTATGTTCAAAACTTACCCACCAAAAATATTATCAGTATACCAACAAAAAACCACCAAAAACCCAACTAATTCCCATCACCCTTAACAACATGAGTAAGCTTGAACACACATTGATTCTGGAAAAACAGGAAATGCATTTCATCACCAGGCTGGAGTTCCTTATCATGGGCAAAAGCCGGCATACCTCTTATGTAGTAACGGGGATATCTTGACTCATCTTCAATCCCAACCGAAACTCCCCAAGTAAATCCCTCCTCATCACGAATTGTCAAAGCCCTCTTCCTGTTCAAACGGTTCTCCTTTGCCCATTCCCTGTTCATACGCTACACAAATAATAAAGAATGGAACGTCATAAACTCAATGTTGTTATTGTAATATATGACTAATTTTCTTTCTGCTCATTCATAGCATAGCAAATAAAGTGAAGTAAAGTCTAAAGTATAAAGTATAAAGTAAAATCTAAACTTAGAGAATGATGCCTAATGAAATCATTCAATTTATAACATTCTATTGTATAACATGGTTATAATATTGTCGAACATGATATCTAAATTAGATAGGCTGGAATTCAGTTATAATATTGTCAACAGCCACTACTGTGCACATAAGTTACTTTCCATCTAATTTCGTATAACTATGTGCAACTAATATGGATAAAGTATCGTGTAAAAAATAAATTCTAAAATAAAGTCTAAACATCTTCGGCACGCCTACATCCTCGCAACTAATACAGATAAACTGAATTATAAACATTTTGAAGATTATTTGCAGAAATAATTGTACTTACAAAGTGCTTATCAACTTTGAAAACTACTGGCACACCTACATCATGGACATCTTCGGACTCATCATCATCCATTGGATCCTCATCACTGTCGTCATCAGAAAGAACAACGACGTCTTCCTCATTATAATAATTATCATCATCCTCTTCACTGTCATCATCATCCTCCTCATTAACTTCAGCTTTCGAAACATGACCGGGACCAATAGTAAGCTTGTTTTTCAAAAAAAGCGACATATTGTAGTTGGTCTGTAAAATGGATAAAAAGTATTCTTAGTAAAGTATAGAAAGTTATAAAAAGCAAATAATAACAAAAAATTATATAAAGATTTCAAAATTCAATAAATAAAAAGAGAGAAAACCTCATTAATGATTTCGAACACAATTAGATGATCAGTAGTAATTGAAAAAGCTTCCTTAATCATTGGCCATCCTTCAGTGACATAAATAGTACCATCATCAACTGCTAGCTGTATCTGAAAGTGTGCAATTGAATGAGCAGTAACATCAATTGGATCCAATGGAACTGTTCGGTTGAATAATCCATGAAGAACGAAACAACTGATATGCTGGAAAAAAGACAAACAATGTTAACACATATACGATGCTGTTTGTGTTCTTCTTTATTTTTATAATGTAAGATTTAATGGACTTGTTATAAAAAACATACCAAACGTTTATCAGTTGTAAGTGGATCGCCCAATCTGCAGTAGAAGAAGGTACCAGGTGCACACACAGCATCCTGATGGAAAGTAATCATTCTGAAAGACTTGAGGTTTTCATCATACTGAAAAATAAAGTTACACCCAGATGGGTACTTTAATTCAGTAATCATAGTTCTCCAACCATTGTAGAAGAACCATTTGCCTGCAATGTTTAAAACTTTAATGTCATGGACTTTATCATCCAAGGTTCGGATCTTGGTATTCCCAGAAGGATAACCATACTTGTCGATCCAACCATCATAGTCACTTGGTAACCCCTAAGTACAAAGATTAAAATGATAAGGATATTATAAAATGAGTGTAGTATATACATTAAAACCATGATTCATATCTTACCAAACAAACACGGCTGTTATTTTCTGACTTAACCCAAAATCCGTAAACCATTGTAACACAGATGTGTATGCACCTGTACCAATCAACAAAAAATAATTAATAAAACATATATTAATGTTTAAATCATAAAAATACTTACGGTTTCAATAAAATATTTGTATCAGAAAAATACTCATAATCCAGACAGGTTTTTTGCATCTCAAAACTAAGCAGAATCACGAATAAAAAACCTTAATCAATTTCTTCTAATGAATGAAATTAGGTACAATCAAAGCCCCAAATTTGAAAACCTTTCAAGCTCAAATAAAAAAAATCAAGTCTAGTTACAACATTTGAAACACAAACTTGCCAGTATTGTTTTCATAAGAACACAAACCTAAATTAAATAAAAAAAAATTAAAATTAAAATCAGAAACTCAGTTGAACAAAAAAAAAAAACCTAAATCGATCATTAAAGAACAATCACTCAAACCACTAATCAGTCTTAATAATAATCCAACTATGAATAAAGAACAATCACTCAAACCTTAGTCTTATCAATCGAAGAATAAAAACCCTTAAATCTAAACCTAAAACATAAACCATAAATCAGGATTCTTAATAATAATCCAACGATCAATAAAGAACAATCACTCAAACCTTAGTCTTATCAATCGAACAAAAAAAACCCCTAAATCTTAATCTAAAACATAAACCCAAAATCATCAATCTTAATAATACTCAAACGATCAATAAAGAAGAATCACTGAAACCTTAGTCTTATCAATCGAACAAAAAAAAAACCCCTAAATCTTAACCTAAAATATAAACCCTAAATCATCAATCTTAATAATACTCAAACGATCAATAAAGAAGAATCACTGAAACCTTAGTTTTATCAATCGAACATAAAAAACCCCTAAATCTTAACCTAAAATATAAACCCTAAATCATCAATCTTAATAATACTCAAACGATCAATAAAGAAGAATCACTGAAACCTTAGTCTTATCAATCGAAGATAAAAAACCCTAAATCTTAACCTAAAACATAAACCCTAAATCATCAATCTTAATAAGAATCCAACGATCAACAAAGAACAATCACCCAAACCTTAGTCTTATCAATCGAACAATAAAAACCCCTAAATCTAAAACTAAAACATAAACTCTATAAGATTAATAAAAAAAAACAATGAATACAGTCTATACAAACAGAATAGCAAAATCAGTTCCACACAAGACAGAAAAAAAGACAGAAGAACATCGATTAATTGAAAACATAATGAAAGAGAGATTACCTTCGATTGGAGATGAAAGCAATCGTTGAATTGCCCTGATTAGGGTTTCGGTTTGAAAGGAGGTGACGATGAAAGTGAGATTATGTTATGTTTTGTGTTTTTAATGGCTATTTATATTTTTGTGATTTTTGATTTAAAAAAAACGAATTTTTTTATAAACAACCACAAGGTGCCATGTGGCTTAATAAGAGGAGGAGAGAGGATTGCTAGGGGTGTGAGAGATTGACAAGTGTTCAAAATGGGTTTAAAATATTAGATGTATAGATAGATAGATAGATAGATAGATAGATGGGGTTATGTTTAGTCTACAAATATTCTGCTTTGCTATCAAGAATGTATAATTTGAAATTAGTTACATGTTCATAAAGTTTTTTAATTTATTTAACTTTATATATATAATGGCATTTCTATTCAATTAAAAGAATTTACATGCATTTCGTTCTAAACTTATATAAATCAAAGAAATAAAAAATCTTTTTTTTTTTTTTTTAAAGGTAGAAATAAGAAATCTATAGCTATGACGTAGGAGATTTTTTTTTTTTTTTTTTATAAAATTTGCATGATCAACATCATAATAACAGCCTCACGTTATCCTATATGTTTAGACTATAAGGAGTGGTGGGGGGTGGGGGGGGGGGGATGAAGCGCCATGTGGCACTTGTGGGGCCCTTGTGGGGGGGGGGGGGAATAATTGTGGGGAGTGGAAGGGGGGGAAGAGGTGGGGGGAAGTGCCATGTGGCATTTTGTTTTTCTTTTTTTTTTTCTTTTTTTTTATAATAATAGTAATAATAATAATATAAACCGAAAAATATATTAAATTAATTTAATAATAAATAATTAATATTAAATTAATAAAAAAATAATTAATATTTAATTTGATAAAATTTTAATTAATATTTAATTTGAAAGTTTGAATTTCAAATTTTCCCCCACTGCTCCACACAGTACAAACATTAATTTTTCCCACCCATACGTTTGAATTTGAAATTTTAAAATTGAAACTTTGAATTTCAAAGTTTCCCCCCACTGCTTCATACTTCTAACCCTATAAATACAACCCCTAACCAAATTCTCATTCACACCTATTCCTCTTCCCTAAAGCAATGAATAACATGGGTGACGGTTTTCAACCTCCTATCCTGCAGTACTCTCGCCGGGTCCGGAGACGGGGCCGCCCTCAGAGACTACCATTCACCTCCTCTCCTCTTCCTACTGCTACACAACCTCCACTTTCTCCTCTTCCTCCTCCTCCACAACATTGGTTATTTCCCGCTCCTCCTCCTGCTGCTGCACAACCTCCACTTTGTCCTCCTCCTCCTCCTCCTCAACATTGGTTATATCCCCCTCCTCCTCCTGCTGCTGCTGCACAACCAACATCTCCTCCTCCTCCAGCCGATGATGACTGGACGGATGAGGAATTAGTCTGGGCCATGGAGTATGTAATGGCCCAGACAGGTATGGAGCGACTAGGGTTGTCTCCCCCTACCACCTGGGCTGCTTCAGTTCAGGCTACCTCCACCCCCATCCCCCAACACCAGACTACCCCCATCCCCATCCCCCAACACCAGACTACCCCCATCCCCACCTCCCAACACGAGACTTCCCCAACTGAGGGGGACTTGGAAGCCCTCCGGGAGATTGAGGAGGAGGAACTCTACTGGAGCCGACCTAGCCCTCCTAGTGAGTACTACTACTTCCCGTCGGATGCGAGATCCGATGGACGGGATAGCTCACGTTCCCTCTCACCCGAGTACGTCACCCTCCCATGGGAATGGGACAACTACTCTCCATAGTGGAGAGATTTAGGATTAAATAAGTAATCTAGGATTTATTTATGTTTAAATAAGTAATTTAGGAATTATTAATGTTTAAATAAGTAATTTAGGAATTATTAGGATTATGTAATGGTTATTTATGTAATGGTTATTAAGTAATTTAATTATGTTATTGTTTTTTTATTTTTTTTATTTAATTTCTTTTTTTTATTAATAAACCGGTATATTATTTTTTGTATTGTGGGTTTATTATTATTATTGTGGTTATTTTTTTTTTAATACACAAATAAACACCCAATGAAAGGGTGCCACGTGGCCAGATCACCTCTCCCACGCCGGTGGACTTCCTCCCGCCCCCCCCCCACTCCCGCCCCTCTCCACGCCTATATGCGGCGGTGTTCCCCCCCTTCCCGCCCTCTCTCCCGCCCCCACTCCGCATAGTCTTATAAAAGGAACTTCCATGAACAGTTCCCTTGCAATCTTGTAAATTGGATGCTTTTGATGGGTAGTCTTGTAAATTAGATCCCCGTTGTTTCATCTGCAGATACACGCGTCTGTTGTAGGCTTTGTACGTGTGTTAACCCACACACTCTCTCTCTTGTCTAACCCCCTCTCTTTCTATTTGTTGTCACTCTCTCTACAACTCCACCTACCACCACATTGGTGGTGACCAGAGGCTCCTGCTGGTTTTGTTAGCTCTGTAAGCGTGCCGCACCACGATACCAACAGTGATCGTAAGGTCACGCATGTTGCAAGCGACTGTTGTTGCCTTTATACAGTGACTGGCTTCTCATTGTACGTGCACGCGTCGGTCGGTGATGGCTCTGCTTGAGACCGGCGTTTAGGGTGGTCTTTGACGGCGTTGTTTGCACAACTTTTGTTTCTTTTTTATACTTATTTTCTGAGGCTATGATGCTTGGCTGAGCCTCAAAGGCTATGATTTATTTTTGAACACCTTTATGGGTTAAGAAATCTTGCACAACCCGGCCCTGAAAATTTTGGGTTGTACATTTTGGGGCTTTTGGTTGTTTACTTTTTTTGGTGTTGGGTTCCAGCCATGTGATGATTTCATAAGGACGATCTGTCCCGTTGTCGGTGAAGGTATTGAGGACGGTGGGTGTTCATTCACCCGCAACCCGCCTGCAACCATTATGTGCTAATTGATTATGTTTCTGAGCCTAATAATTTTATATCTGAATTACTGATGAGTGTTACTTGAATAATGTTTTTTTTTTATATTTCTGATATGTTGGATTGGTGAAAGATAATAGGGTCATTGGTGGCCTGGGTTTGTGGTTTGTAACCAACAACAACAACCCAGAACCCAGCTACGGCTTGGGTTTCCTGGTGTATGTAAATGGACAATGGTTATAATGGCTATTAATGATTGTTCATTCTCCAGCCAAGTTCAGATGACTAGCACCGGTTTGATTGGTAGCCATATTATTATCCTACCCATTTGTTTCTTTTCAATTTTTATTGCAATTAAACAATGATAATAATAATTATGTAAATAGAGCCTTAAATTACACCCAGTTATGAGTTTCATTGCAGCATGATACTCTATATGTGAAAGAATATAGGTTGGATGGATGATGTTAATTTGTTGATGGTGGTTTACTGATTTGACGGTGGCCATGGCCACTGTTGCCTGTCGTCTCAATATCAGGTGATGTTCTGTTTTCATCTTGGAACCCTGTTGGGTTTCTGCACGATTACGCACGGTTGCGATGGTGGCTGTGTGTTTTTTCTTTTTCAGTAACTTTGTCTCTCAGTTGTGACGAGTTGAATTTTTTTCCCGACATTTGATGATGGTGGCTTGGCGAGGACAGTGGATGGCAGGTTTTATACTGCAACCCGCCTTCCAGCCAGTGTTTTCGAAGACTTTGAACCGCACTAACCTTACACCTTTGATTTGTGGGTCTTATGTGAATCTCAGTTGTGTTCAATTGTTTTAGATGTTGTGGGTCTTACGGGATGTGACGATCACCTATAAGTCTTCTGAGCCCGGATCCTACTACGAACTTTTAATCTGAATTTCAATTATGTTCACTCATCCATACTCCGTTACCAATGTGTAATATGTTGAATTTCTACAGAAGTAATCATATGTTGATATTTTTTAAAAGTGACCCTATGATAAAGCTAAACACCGTGAAACTAACAAAATGATTAAAAGTTTTATGGTTTTATTATTAATATGCTTCTAAATTTATGATCCTGCAATGTGGAAATGGTATATGCATATTTTATGATTTGAAGGGGTATCTCGGATTGCATACTAGGCCAGCAGGTGACACTAGCACAAGCAAGAGACCAACAAAGAAGAAAGTAAGTTATTTAACCTACTTTATCAAATCCATTTTTAATTGAGTTTTGATTGGGTTTGTTGGTTGGGTATTTCAGCAGGATAGATTTCTTAATTTGTGTATTATAGCAGTTTGTTACATGGGTTCTGTTAACATAACTTTTGGTTGTCACTACATTTTTTTTATGTGAAAAATGTTTTGTTTATCTCCATTAGGTTGCATAGGGTTTGTTTTGGGTTATCATTGTTTATAAGGCCCGTGTTTTGTATTTATGGATTATGGCGCTTAAGAGATAATGTGTAAAGAAAATGTGTTTTGTTATTTTTTTTTAAAACGCCTAAGTTGTAGGGTTATTGCGTTTAGAGAAAGACGGTTTGGGTGTGTTGTTTGGGCGTTTTCGCAGGATGGATTAGGTTTGTATTTGTGGGTTAAGAAATATGTTTTTGACGATTTTTTTAAAACACCTATGTTGTAGGGTTATGGCGTTTGAAGAAAAACATCTCGGGTGTGTTGTTTGTGTACTTCAGCAGGATGGATTGCTTAATTTGTTGTTATGGGGTTTAGTTAAGGGTCAATGGGTACAGTTTGTTTCTTTGGATCTGCAAAAACAAGCCGATTCAATTCTTTGCTTGGTAAATTATAGTAGATAGGAAACAAGGATCACACATAGATGTTGTTGGTGAAACATGTGGCACTGATCACATTCTGTTAACTTTCTGCAATCATTGTCGATTTTTGGATCTTACTAGCATTATAAGGTGTATCGTGGACTTTAGAAAGGCAGGCGACACTTGATATGGTAATACGTTTCGAAGTAGTTTTTTTTATGTTACCCTTACAAAACAAGGGTTTGGCATTGAGTCTAACATGTGAATGCAGCAATGGCGTTTCAACAAGGCAACAACCAAATCTAAGCCGAACTGCGGGGGTACCATGTTTCCAGCAGCAGATAGGATTTAACTATCGTCAAGATTCCGACCATGGTAAATCTTCATTTTGTTTTTTCATGGTCCGTTTGGGGAGTCTACTTTATTATTTCAAAACTTATTTTAATTGCTTAGCTTAGATTTTAGCCATCTTTTCCATTATTTTTCTAGGTACCATGTAGTTTTAAAATTTTAGCAAAGAAATAAAAAGAAATAAGGATGACTGCATTTATTGTCATTCATATGAGTATGTGTTTTTTTTTTTTTTTATCTACCTTCAAGTTAAATGCAGTTGGCATGGTTGTTACTACAAGGGAGAACAAGGAGAGTGATATGTAACGGTATGGCGCTGACCTTTCTTTTGTGTCTGTATAAAAAAAAAATTTAAACAGGTCATGGACATGTTTAATCTTCAACCTGAAACATTTTTGTCATCTTTGTCTTTGTCACCCTTCCAAGTCATGGATCTTTTTATTCTTTAACTTGAAACATTCACTTTCAAAGTGCACTTATAGAGAATATAGGATGGGTTAAATTGACCAAAATGTCAAAATGCCACCTATTATTGGAATACTTTCACCAAAGTATTGGTTTTATTGTTTTGGAAAAAAAAAAAAAAGACTTGCACACAAAAACTGCAATTTATACTAAAATATATGAACTGTGCATTGGGTTATGGAGTACCCGTTGTTATACATATTGTTGAAATAAACTTATAGTATCAACTACCTTTTCTTTCATTATGTTTATATGCCAAGCATCAACAGGTTTACAATGAGGCCAAGTAGGGATTGGTGCTCAGGTGACATATGGCACTTCTTCTGCTTGGTAATTCATTAACCCAATTACAGCCATGGCCCATGGTTAAAAAGTATTACTTCAACTTTTACTTCAAGTTATGATGGTTCAAGTCAACTTCAACCAACATTCTGGTAAGTTGAGTTTCGCATTTGATTTCGCCATGTAATTGTTTTTACATTTGTTTGCGGTTAGAAATAACTATATTTTTGGCATGTGTGCCGGACTTTATTTACTTCAACAATCGCTCTTTCAAGCCTATAATTATAATATGCATATTCAACTTGGGAGTTCCCAAAAGTTTTAATCTCACTTTTATCATGTGGGTCTGATGTATTACAAATACAAGATGTTTGCAGGAAAAAAAATGTGAAGCTTTTGGCATACGCGAAGAAATAGACAGAAAGAAGAGGAGAGAGGTAGAGAGAATCTAGACAACCTTACTGTACGATCTCGAAGCAACAAAGAAGCGGTGCCGGGGGTTTGAGTGGATTGCATGCTGGCAATTACTCACGCTGAAGAAGGCTGTGATGGGTGACACTATCCTGAGGTTGGTTGATGTTACTGTGGGTGGTAACAAATTAGATCGCCAAATAATTTTGAAACCCGGCGCAACGCGCCGGTTTGAATACCACTAGTTGTCTTTAAAATATCACAAATTCGGCAAATAATTTGAAAATTCTATTAAAGTTATGGTAAATAGTTTTAGAAAGAGTAAATGTCCAAATTCGTCAATGAGGTTTGTTCAATATTGCTAGATCGAACCAAAATAAGATTTTTTGACACTTGAACCACTAAGGTTAGAAATGTAGTGCTAAATCCATCCAAATTGCAAACTCTGTTTAAATGCAAACACGTAGGACATATTGGTCATTTTCCTCTTTTATATCCCTTTACATTTCCTCCCCCTTTCACCATCATATTGAATAACGGCTTCAACTATCATCATCAAATTCTAAGAAATTGATAAAATACGATAAATTAGTTTTAATTTTGGATTTTATGAACTTTCAGTCCTCCATCTCCATTGATAAAGTCATAATAAAATCACTGATCCTATCATTTGAGCTGTAAAATGTGTCATCAAAATCTAAAGCTCATTGACTTCCAATACAAATATATATTTCAACTACTTAACTTGGATCATTAAAAGAAGTACATATATAATAACCTAATCACATCAAACACTATAACTGATTGATTATTTTATAAATAATAATAATCACAAGTAGAGATGGAATAAAAAGTGTAGAAATGAAGTGGAGTTAAGCATGCCAGTGAGGTTATTATCTGAGGTTTGTAACAATGGCGGTCGTTCTTCTTCATCAACAGCATCATAGTCTCCTCTCGCCATTGTTAATGGATTATTTAATGCTTAACAAAACCAACTTCTAGTTGGCTGAAGATAGTTTCATCAACAATCTAGGCAAAACTGTCCAAATCGTGACCATAAATTTAGGAATCATGCTCTCGAACAAACACAATCCTCGCCTCCGCTGACGGCCAGGCGCTTTTTAGCCGCATCGCTTCTGTTTATGATAACGTATGCATAATTCTCCCCGCCTTCTTACACTCCATTTCTTTTTTAAAAAAGAATATTCACACACCATTACCGGTTATTGTTTGTTACAGTTGAATGATGTGTTGAGTCTGGGGCAACATAGAACATGGAAGCGAGCAGTGGCGGATCTAGAAACATTTTTCACTAGTACGGTTTTTCATTTTTTTTTTCATTTTAGTAGCAACGTTTTTCAAATTTTGTAGAAAAAAACCAAATTTTCCACTACGCGCGCGAAGTTGAGCTGCAACGTCCGCAACCCCTCCTCTTTAACTGGATCCGCCCCTGGAAGCGAATGGCAGTTGATTGGAGTGGGTAACAACGATTATATCCTTAAATTTTCTACCATGTTGGGTGTTTGAGATTGAGTTTCAAAACAACTTATTGACTTATTGGCTTTTTCAAAAAAAAAAGCCAATAAGTCAATAAGTTGTTTGTGTAACCAAAAAGTACTTTCTGTTTTGACTTTTAGCTTTTAAGGATGGAAAAGCTGTTTCTGAAAAGTTAGAAATCCTGGCTTTTGACTTTTGGAAAGAAAATTACAAATTTACCACCCATACAACCAATATTCACAATAAGTTAAGCAAAAAACACTTAAAAAAAGACAATCTATTGACTTTTTGACGTTTCCCATCCCAAAAGCTAATCCAAACATTTTTTTTAAAACTCCTTTTCAAAAAGTCATAAGCCAATAAACACTTTTGACAAAAGCACTTTTACATTTCCAAACTCAATTCCAAACACCCTCTAAAAGGGGAGGGAATGTAAAGGGATGAAGAAAAGAGGGGAAAAAAAAAATACCAATTTGCCCCTAATTTAACGTTAACATTTAACAGAGTTTGCAATTTGGATGGATTTGGCACTAAATTTCTAACTTTAGTGGTTTATGTGTCAAAAATTCTTATTTTGGATAGATCTAGCAATATTGAACAACTTCAAGGACAAATTTGACCATTTAGTCTTTTAGAAATATATTTAAAAGGTTTTAAAATGAAATACCAATTTCAATTTTGTTGCTGTAGGAAAATGAGTACGAAAAAAAACTGTTGTGTAAATTTGCCTTTGTATATTGTTTACCAAAAAAAATTGTACCCCACATGAAAATCCATCTTCCCAAAACTCCAAAAGTCACAAGCACGGTTCAAAATCAAAACCATTTACATTCAATTATCCTTTTCAAAAGAAAAAAAATACTTTTCAAAAAAAATTTACATTCAAACATCATCTATCATCTGCAAGTGTGAGAGAAAGAGGGAGACATCGACATGGTGGTGGCCGGTAGCCTTGCGCTGGTTCCGGATGATCGTCTCCACCAAGAAACCGCCACCGCGACAAGTCTTTATTTTTTCTTTAAAAAACCCTTTCAGGATACGCATAACCACCGCCACATTACAACTGCCTAGCGGCCTCTCTCTCCTTCTTTTTCTCTATCTTCTTCCCTAGCGGTGGTTGACCACCGTGGTCATCGATGGAAGTCGGGTGGTTGTGGTAGTGGTTGTGAACTTTTGCTTGTGCCCTGTGCTTGTTTGTACCCTAATTTTGTGAAGAAAAAGGTTACATAAAAATGAGGGTGACGGTTACGGATGACGCAAATAGTTTTTTGAGGATGGAAATGGTAGCCGATAAATAAAGGAACAGTGGAAAGTATAACGGTTACTGAATGAACTGATGCTTTTCTTGTTGATACAGCGACAGGACGGTTGGCTGCGAGAGGGAGGGATTGTTACCGTAAGGGGGTGGGTGGGGTGTTAAAGAAGTTAACGGAGTGATAAACGGTGTTAAGTTACTTTTTGTATAATATATATAATATAATATAACCTAGTCCAAGGCCCGTTGGTGATGGATTAACCCATTACAAGTTTCGCTTAACTTATTCAAATAACTTCATTATCCTTATTCAAGTTGTCCGATTCGTTTCACCGAATCCCTATCATTTGCCCGTGTTCCCCCACGTCAATTATCGTTGTGTATATATAAGTATATATTAACTTGATTTTTTTTCTGCTCGTGTTTCGACTTGACTCACTTTACCATATATTTATTTTCCCATTAAATAAATACGTTAGGTTCTCGTTGATCGATCTCCTTTCCCAAATTAAGTCCTTGTACAGTTATTTTTCGTATAATATTGTCTTACACGAGTTAGACTTAATTCATTTTGTAACAAAACCCCACTTTATTAGCTATATTAGTTCTCCCTTTATATATTCTTCTTCACTTAGAAAGATATATATATATATATATATACACACACACGTTTTCCACTTAATTATTATACTTATATATTTTGTTCGAAAATATATGTACTTATTCATACTTGAATATTTCACTTGTAGTCGACGCGACACTACACGTACGTATCTTGTCGGAAGTTATACGTACCCGTATGTCCGTTTGACGTCATGTTCGTTCGATATCTCGTCTTTTAGTCTTATTAATTTCCGATCGAATAACTTATATATTATCCCAAAATTTCCTCAATTTCATAGATAAGTTATTTATATATGTTTTGTAGAAATTAATACTTTAATTTAATTAATTTCTGTTTTTCCCGAAATATATACTTTTGCTATTTTTCCCTAATTTCCATCTTATATGTATTTCCAAGAAATTATTATCCTTTTATTTCCAACATATAGCTCATGGAAATTTATAAAAATCACTTTTAAAACCTTAGGACCTTCACTTATTTATAAAAACCTTAGTTTTTATATTTTTCCAACGCTTCCAACATTTTTATAAATTACCTTTATAAAAGATGTTAATTTATACAAAATTAAATTTTGTAAACTGCCATTTTTACCTTTAAAAATGACATTTTCACTTTTTTTTTAACCCAAAGTTTGTCAAAATTACATTTTTAAAACTAAACTTTCAAATTTTACATTTCTGACTTTAACTTTACCATTTTCACTTAAAAGCCCTTAACTATTAACCCTTCAACATTTCCAAAGTTACTTTAAAAGCCTTTAACTTTCAAAAGTTACACTTTTGGCCCTCATGCTTTCAAAAATGTTACACTATATTGAAAGACTAATCACTAAAAAAGGTCTTACTACCTCTTCTTGGTGCACACGTATACCAATGTCTTCCCACTTCTTCTCCTTTTCTCTTTTTTTTTTCTTCTCTTCTTCTACAACTCAACAAAGCATTCCTCCTCATCCTCTCCCCTCTGCCACCGCTACTCCACCATCCTCCGCCCTCCTCCCCTCCTCCCCTCCGCCCCCCGCCCTCCTCCCCTCCTCTCTTATTCGAGAGTCAGTTATCATATACAGAACTCTATACATAATACAAAGCTGTATCACAAACAAAATTTGTACATTCATGAACACACACACACACAAAAAAAAAAAAAAAAAAAAAAAACACTTCAAGAACTATTCTTGATCTGTTCTTTGAGCACAACAGATCACGGCCTAACCATAGGCGGCCCCTTCTCCCGTCGTTCGAGCTCAATCAACTTAAAAGTAATCAACCGATCCCAATTCCCACCTTCAAACAACACTCCAGCCTTCCTATCAATAATCCTCTGTAAATCCCATAATACATATAATAAGGACTGTTAGGATTCTTCACAATAGATTTATATTAAAATCTTTGGAAAAATAAGGTTTGTGGTGGGATATGGTTCACGTGTTGGGTTGTGGTGGGTTACGGTTATGGTGGGTTATGGTTTCGGGTGACAACAAAGGATGTTGGTTTACGATGGGGTCTCAGTTATGGTGGGTTATGGTTTTGGGTTACGCTGCAGACATTTGGTCCACCTCTTCTCCTGCAGATGTGGTCCGTAGACTGCAAACATTTTACCTCTTCAAAAACAAATAACACCTAAATATTAATCGGTTGGTTAGGCTTTTCTTGGGTGTTTTTATAAGTTATACGCGTACCGAGCGCGGTACACACACTTAAACTTTACCGGAAGATTTGGGTTTTGAGTTTTTTTTAGGGTCTTGGACTTCCAAAATGCCTTATATTTTATAAAAAGGCCATTTAATTTATATCCTAGACATTTATGCCATCTAATGGACTCCTCTATTTCTGACAACTCAATTATACTTAATTGATATCAATTATTGATTAAACAATTAATTATACATATTAATTACATACGAATTTACCTTAATTTTGTCAATTTTCACAACATGTGGCTTTAATTCTCATAATTTATTTCACAGTATTATTGATGAGGAGTGGGTCCGGCAAGGCGGCAACTAGTGAACTCTTATATGGACTAACTTAAGGGCGGACGGGGTGGTCCATGATGGCCACCCTGTGATAGCGTGATGGCCGCGATCACTAAATTTCGTGATGTGCATCACGACCAAAATCTAGCTGTTTGTTACCGTTGGTTGACCATCAACGGTCTTTTGACCGTTAATAATAAAAAAAAAGGTTTTTTTTTATATTCCAAACACTATATAAATATATCCATACAAAATCAAAACAACACACTATCAAACAATACACCCAACTTCAATACATTCAACCTCAAAAAAAATGGAAGGATCAAGCAAGAAACAATCAGCTACGAAATGAAAGTTTAGACCAAAGGTTCGGCCTAACTTAGGTGAACCGGCTCGATTTCATCAAGACGCACCACCAACCCCACAACCTACACACCAACCCTATCAAAACCAAGGTTTTCAAAACCTTATGTTTCAAACCCACCAATTTTCGCTTCCAAACCAATATCCAATGCACTACTCTCAACCCAACATGCCAACCCAAGGCGCATCCGGAGTGTTCCAAGCACCTCCTGATCCGATTGATCTACCTATGTTTGACCGTTATGGGGTTCGCGATCCGAAGAACTATACGGTCGAAGATTCCGAGGAAGATGACGAATATGAACAAGAGGAAGAAGAAGAGGAAGAGGAAGAAGAGGAGATACAAGCGCAAGCACCAACAGGAAGAGGAAGAGGACGAAGAGGAGATAACACCGGGCCAAAAGAAAGAATTCCTTGGATGCAAAAAGAAGAAGTGGCGTTGGTGAAGTCATTTTTACATATTTCCGAGGACAAACGCGTCGGAAATCAACAACCATCCAACACCTTTTGGCTGCGAGTGAAGGCCCACTTTAAGCAACTTACCGGTATGCCGAGAAGGCAGATGGATCAAATAACTGGCAAATGGAGCAATTTACAGGAAAAAATGAGTAAATTCAACGTCCTCTACGTCACACAGGTATATGATGTTATTTTTTTATAAATCGTTTACTTTATATTTTTTTATAAAAAATGTTAACTTTATATTTTTTTATAAAAATTGTTAAGTTTATATATATTTTTTTATAAATTATAGAAACGTCTTTGGCCAAGTGGAGCGGCTGATGTGGAAATCATACGTGGGGCCCTCAACGATTATCAGCGGCTATACGTAAGGACTGGTTTTAATTCGTTGGATTCTTGGGAAGTTGCAAGAGTTCATTCCAAGTGGGTTCCCATTGATATTCCCGGGATAACCGAACATGGGTCAACCGGTCCTCGTGGAGGAATGGGAATGGGAAGGGGTGGTCGTTCTAAAAAATGATCTAAAACATCCGACTCGGGAAATTGTACACCATCAACGGACGGGCTGTCTACCAACTTGCCCGAACTTTTAATTTGAATGATGAATTTCCCGACCCCGAGGACGACACAACCCCGACAAGAACCACGACTCGAAGGAAGAGTGTCGAGTCGTCAAGTGGCAAAGGGAAATAACCTTGGGTGGAGGCGATGACCGAATACAAGTCAGCGAAAATGGTGGAAATTGATGAGAATCGGGAAAGGCGTAAGTACTTGGCGGACTTAAAAATACAAAGAGAAAACACCTACATGAAACATTTTTCCGAAATTGAAAAAAATAAAGATTTGAAGGTGTTGAAGGAATTGCACGAAGACGCCGAAGAACCATACAAGTCGATTCTCATCGAACGAAAACGTGAAATTTGCCACAAGTGGGGTTAGACATGTAACTTTTAGTTTTTTTTTTTCGGTTTTTTATGTTTTTTTTTGTTTTTTTATGTTTTTAGGTTTATTTTTATATTTTTATTTAATGTAATTTGTTTTATTTAATGTAATGTTTTTTTTTTAGTTTAATGTAATTTTTTTATTTAATGTAATGTTTTTATATTATTTTAAAAAAAAAGTTTAGTGATGAAATGTGATGAAAAGTGCACACCACCACATGTGTTTAGTGATGAAATGTGATAGAATGTGATAAAATGAGGTGACAGAATCTGATTGGGTATGATAGTGTGATGGATGTGATAAAATTGATACCACCCCATGTGCCCTAACAAAGGAAAACATAGCAGAAATGACCCAAACTATAAATGACATAACTTGGGCCATGATTGAAGTTACGAGACCACAAGCAGGTGACAAAAAGGTCTTGACGAGCTGAATCACATTGTAAACCAACATAGGTGGTTTGACCCAGCTATCAGATCCGAGTTCCTTGATTTAAGGCATTGATTTCTCCAATCAAGAGACTCCCTTTTCAATTGATTTATAATTTCGATTAACATAACCCCATAAAAGGCTCCTCGTGTAATCTTTATGGCATTAAAAAAAAAATCTAACTTTCTTGAGAGTAATAGAATATCATGGGTATGTTTGGCAAACTTAGTTGGTGGCTGGTAGCTGTAGCTTTTTAAATATATTTTGGTGTTTGACATAGTAGCCGGTGCTTTTAATAAAATGTATAAAATGACCAAAATTGACATTAACTAAAAGCTCGTATGCATGTTTTTTGATGATAGAATGTGTATTTGTGTCATTTAATTACTCATTAAAAGCTTGTAGCTAGTAGGAGTTTTTTTTTCATAATCTAAAAGCTTCAAACTCTTTCAACAAAACAAGATTTTTTATTGAGTATGAGTTTTTTCTTAAAAGCTTCTTGCAAAACATACTCATGTGTGGACAAGGCTCATGAAAACAAAAGGTCAAAGATGGTGGGCAAAAGAAGTTGGTTATATAAAGTATTGAATACCGAATAGAGGTGAGCTCCACAACAATGGCATATGCAAGGTTTGTTGCCACTGTTAAAGCTATCAATGGAAGGTCCAAACACATGCATTCCCTTGGCCATCATATTCAATTTTCCGGCATGGTTCGGGCTTTTTCCGCCCTCATGTCACCTTCCTCTACCGCGGTCATCTACGAGCACAATGGTCCTCCAGATACTGTCACCAAGTCATCATATTCATATTCTCTCTCTTCATGATCTAGCTTTTATTGAAGTTTATATTATTAACAAATGTTGAGTTTGTTAAACGTGTGTGCAGAATAATTCAACTTCCTCCGGTTGAGATAAAAGCAAACGACGTGTGTGTTAAAATGCTTGCTGCTCCTATTAATCCATCTGACATTAATATAATTCAAGGTTTGAAATGACATCTGTTAATCTGATCTGCTTTGCAGTTTGAGTTTAAGTTCATAATTATGATTGTTGAGATGTAGGTGTGTACCCTTTGTGGCCAGCACTGCCTGCGGTTGGGGGACGCGAGGGTGCTGGAATAGTACACTCTGTAGGCTCAGCGATACGAGATCTTTCTCCGGGTGATTTAGTCATGGTGTCTCCACCATCACTAGGTGAATTTCGTAACCTTTAGTTTTAAACAAATCAATGTACATAAGTTGATTATTCAACATATTCCTAATCAATTTATTCTTCCTTTGTAGCACATATATAGGAAAAGTTACAATAATAGACAACCTAGACAAAAAAAAATCCAAAAACAGACACCATCTTTTAGCATTTTTCAAACTATTTAAACCAATAAGAACGCGCCAAGTCAACTCTGCCAGCTAAGGCGGCTAGTACTTAGCTAGATGCTTTTTTGTAGTGTTTAGCCAGCAGCTAGAAGGCTTAGCTCGCTCTTTTTTTTGTTTAGTTGGCGGCTAACTTGACTATTTTTAAAACGGCCAAAAAGTGGTGTCTGGATTGGAAACTTTTTGGTCAAACTTATATATTTTCGTAGTTCTCCCGCAAATATCTTTGGGCATTTAATCCTAAACAGAACCCATGACAAGTGACAGATGGTTGTGTTACAAGTTACAATAGTCTTTTGGTTTTAAATGGTCAAGAAAAGGAGGGAAAATGAATGATGTGTTGATTGCAATATATATTTTTGGGCTGCAAAGATTTCCTTCAAATATAAATTTGATTGCATGCGGCAATAAAATTTCATCTTAGGTACATGGCAGACACATGTTGTGAAAGATAAAACTTTATGGCACAAACTTGATAAAGATACACCGGTGGAATACGCCGCCACAGTGACAATTAATCCTTTGACTGCTCTAAGAATGATAGAAGACTTTGTGGATCTCAAATCAGGTTCTAAAATGTCTGGTGATATTAATTTTTAATGTTCTAGTATGCTTTCACCGTATGAATTTAATTCTATAAATGAACAGGCGATGCAATCGTGCAAAATGGAGCAACCAGCATGGTTGGCCAATGTGTCATTCAGCTCGCTAAATTGCGTGGCATTCATACCATTAACATTATAAGGGATAGGTTGATAAATAATACATTCCATTTCGCATAGATCATTATAAGGGACAGCATAGTTGTTTTGTACCTAAAGTTAGATAAATTTGTTAATTGAACTTATGAATTATGTTCACTTGTAGGCCTGGGTCAGATGAAGCAAAAGAGAAACTCAAGAAACTCGGTGCTGATGAAGTGTATACTGAGAGCCAACTCGATGTGAAAAATGTCAAGGCTCTTTCGGTATGTTTTATTTCAAACTGATGAAAACTTTTATCTATAATCCCTTTTTTTCTTATCTGTATCGCACTTTCAATTCTTGTTCTAGAGTAATGTACCGGAACCTGCTTTGGGATTTAATTGTGTAGGTGGTAATGCTGCTTCTCTGGTTCTAAAATTCTTAAGGTGGGACTAATTTATATACATAGTTAACTATATCTCATTATAACATTTTCCTTCAATTAGATTACTAATCATGGTTTCAGGCAGGGTGGAACAATGGTGACTTATGGTGGTATGGCTAAAAAGCCTATAACTGTATCAACTTCATCCTTCATATTTAAAGTACGTAACCATTTATCATTAATTCATGTCCTTTTGGCATCCAAGATACCGCCTTTTGCTTAAGTTTAAGAAAGCTTTTGGTCTTTTCCTAACGACGGGCCTTTTCTTTGTTTTTTTTTTTTTTTTTTTTTTTTTGTATTACGGTTAGGTTGACCTACTTCCCTTTTTGTCCGTTTTTTCCAGTTTTATAACATAATCTTAAAAACTTGTCGTTTGGTGTATGCATGTTAATCCTCAAAATTCATTTTCTTGCGGAAACTTTCTTTAACAGGATTCCGCTTGCAAAATTGGTTGAATTTAGACAGAAACGAAGAGTGCGGAAAAATGTTAGATTACCTTTTGGGCTTGATTCGTGAAGGAAAATTGAAATACAAGTTAGTCACTTATACATGTTTATCTTTCCTCTAGCATTTTACTTTCTTGAAAATGAGCTCTTAAAATCGATCTTTCACTAAACATTGGAAAAACACACATATTTGTTTGTCTTTCTGCAGTTCTTGCCTTGCATTATTATACATACGTGTTAGGATTTTTATTTATTTATTTATTTTGTAGCATGGAAATTGCTCCTTTCAGTGAATTTCACACAGCATTAGACAAGTCACTTGGAAAGCTTGGAAGCCAACCTAAGCAAGTCATCAAGTTCTAACACCTCGCTCCTCAGCTTGGCTTGATGTATGTGACCTTGTATCTTCCCTATAATACCTGTAAAACAATAAACGAACAAATCAAATCGTTCAGTGAAAAGTTTATTTTATGTGTTTATTTCTTGTACAAATAAAAAATGGTGAATTAATATTTCAAATAACTATAACATATTGGCCGATATAATTTTGATTGTGTTTAAAATTGTTGCTTTTATTGTTTTTCTATATAATGCCAAAAGAATAGATAACATTTCTTCTAACATATAAAACACAACGTCTACATAGAAGTCTTACACTTTTTAGGAACATCCTGCAAATCTTTGTCGGAGAAAAACTCAAGAACACTGGCATAGTCATTCGAGTTCTCCTTCCTTGCTAGACTGTTAGGGTTTTTATCGATCATTTTTAGGTGGGTAGTTCAGAGTGTTAGAAAGCTTTTTGCATGTATCTTTTTGAGCTTTTGTGTGTGTTTGTGTAAAAAATCTGATGATATAATAATATGGGCGAGAGAAGTCTACAGTGTTTATTGGGATGATGAATTACTGACATGAATCAAGATTATTATATTACTAAACTGTACTAATCAACCTTATTTTGACAGTTGTTATTGACCCTTAATAATGTGCTTTACCTAAAATACCCACTAATAAAATAGATAAGAAGGTCCCATGTGTCACTTAGTTATTGGCCCATTGGAGTTCTCTAGTTCTCACGACTCGGGTGAGTTCTCATATGATCCAGATCCTATATATATATATATAGGGGGTGGATAATTTGGAAACCCTATCTATTGAAAAAACCCTGGAAACCCTCTAGTGACCATTGATCAAGTTTGATCAATGGTCCATGATTAATTTCTATTTAATAATCAAAAGCAAGTGGACCACTTGCTTAAAAAGGTGTATTAAGGGCATTAAGGTAATTTTAAATGAATTTTTTATAATTTAATTTTCTGAATCCTAGGTTTAAAAATGTTGATTTGACACGTGTCAAGTCACATCTCTCCTACTTTATTGCACTTTCTCCAGCAAGAAAAATTAACGTACGTTAGTGTTGTGATACAAAATTCTGACCTCGTGTGTGTCACACCACGACAATGGCGGAAACACGTGGCGCGACGGTTCAAGAGCATAAAGTCAAGGTTAACGCAAATCACAAGTAATTTAAGAAAATGGGTCATTTATTTAAGGCGTCAATTCTTGTTCAAAATATTACATATAAGTAAATTGTTTTATAACACAATGAAGAGGTTTCTCAAATATATCCCATAGCCTTGGGAAATAAAGGTGAAACCCCGCAAAATATTTAACGCCGCATCGGAGGATTCCATGACCCAGCTTGCCCAGATTGCCTTCATCTAATTACCTGAAAGATATGTTTAAAATTTCGTCAATATAAATATATTGGTGAGTTCACAGGTTTTTAGTTTCCAAAACTTGAATCCTTGGGAAATACCATGTTATGACAATATATAGGAGTTGCAAATTCCTATAATTCTACTTGAGACTATAATCAAACCAAGACGTATAATAAATATGCCCCGCTCCAAGTCGTTGCTCGGTATCCTACGACTTAAGTTCAGAATATATGCACCCCAGGCATACACTAATGCATAATCGACGCTATCGATTAGGGGTGGGCCTTGTCAGGCACCAATAGTACTATTCAATATTCCACCGGTTTCATTTCCCTGAATAAATGATTATAGAGGCGAGGACTCAACCCCGAGTGGCGGTCACACCTCAAGTAATAAATCCGTCAAACATTTTCCCTAACATATCCTTCCCCCGAAAACGTAAAAATAGTTTAAAATGGGGCCGTGAAACTCACCTGTATCAACGTCCGGCTCACTAAGCAGATAGCAAAAAGGGGTCTCGCACCTACAACGTCCTAGACGTATAAGTCACTATTCCTATAGTGCATGTGCCTTGGCAAGTTGTACACCCAACTCCCGACCACAAGTTATTCCAAATCCCGTTTAATTAAGCGCGTATCCTAGGTTTCGTTGGCGTTGGATTACCCCTTGTGTTACAAGTTATATATTACTCTTGTTAATATTTCCTTAACTTGTACCTTATTATTATCGACTCGACTTCACTTAACATATAATTATTTTCCCATTTAAATAATTATACTTAAGATCGCATCGCTCGATATAATATATATTTCAGCACTCGACCCGACTCACTTTACCGCACATTTGCCTTCCCATTTAAACAAATATGCTAAGATCTTGTCGTTCGATTGTATATTCTTAACACCCGATTCAACTCACCATACCGTATATTTATTTTCCCATTCAAATAAATATACTAGGATCTTGTCGGCACGACATACACATACATATCTTCGTCTACTCGTCGCGTTTTCCTTCCCACATATCTACTTTCCCATTAAGTAGATATGCTAGAATTTTGCCGAACATTCATACAATATAAAGCATAAATAACAACCCAGAATATGAGCACAATAATCAACACCATGTCATCACACAACATACCAACACACCATACAGAATAAATAATAATCAATACAACATCACCACACAATCACACAAATCACAATGTATAGAGTAAGCAATAATAATTGTAGACAACAACATATTTCACCATCATAATAATAAGATTTTTCATTAATTTCAATAGTACGAGTACAATGCTTGTTTATAATAACAAAATAGGGAATACATCCCTCATACAATACATCGTTCTGAAATAAATAAAACATCATATCATGTGCCGTCGTACCCGTACGACTAGGCAAAATGCAAACGAGTGTCATAACCCGTGCTATACTACCATACTGCTGCTACTATATACATATGCAGGTGATTCTTCCATGCGTCCCTGATGAATTCCTACTGTGGCGGTGGCGGCGGGAACTGATACTGTGGTGCGTGCATACTGATAGTCATACTAATCGCCATGATGCGCTCATATAAAAACTGTCGATTCGCAAAATGCGCATCACCGGTAATCCCACACTGTGCATCCATGCTCAACAACTCCTCAGCATAGTGTGCTAAAGCATCTCGAGCATCGATCATCCGTGTCCACATCAAGCGAGTCTGCTGCTCTACCTGGTTCACGGTGTGCTGCACCGTGTCGGCGAGGGTCTGGAAGTCTCGCTCCAGTGAGATAGCAGTGGACCATGCTGGTCCGGATAGGGGTGTCATCCTGGGTGGCTGGGATGGTCCGGGTATATCGGGGTGAACTGGCGGGGATGGGCCAAAGGGGGCTGGTATCGGTATGTGAGAAAATAACGGGGCAAAACCCTGTGGTCTGGGGGTAAAGTGTGGTGGTATCAGGTAGGGGTCCCCTGCACCCAGAGGATACGGTGCAGGTGGCATGCTGGGCAAGGTGGGGATCGGTAGTGTCGTAGCTATGGTGGGTGGTGGTACAAGCTCGGCCATTGAGGCCAAAAGGGGCTCTGAAATAGTGGCCCACTCTAGGGTGGACACCACTACGGTGGGGGTAGGAGGGCTCGCGGTGGCGAAGGCTGCCTTACCTGCCCTGCGTAGCTCAGAGCTACCGGCGGGGCTACCCTCTAGAACGAGTGTTGCGGTGGCTGGCCCCTCCTGAGGTGCGGGCTCAAGTGGTGCAAGTGGGGCTACGGGGTCAGCAGGGGCGTCCTCCATCATTGGAGCCACTGGCTCCTCCTGGGCGACTGGGATCTCGGGTACTAGCATGTGCTCTACCGAGGCCACTGACTCGTCGTCCGAGTCATCTGAGATCCACCCGTTCCTCCCACGGGAAATCGGCATGAGTCTCATGCCTGGAGGAATATGGATGTGCGGTACGGGTGCTGGCTCATGATCAACGTGAGCCTGTCTATCGAACTAAGACTCCGCTGTCTCCGACTGGGCTGGGATAGGTCGTGATGGACCGGCGCAGCCTTCAGGGAAGTCCCTGACGGCTCGGATGGGGCGTGGGGCTAAGGGTGCGGCAGGCAAGGGTACAATGGGTAGGTCGGCCTGCGGCGCGTCGACCACGGCGGCCGCGTCATCCCCTGCGGGTGCCCAGTCAGGATCCTCGCTAGGATCCGTCTCGTCGGAATCGTCGTCTGACCCTCCTGCGACGTCCATCTCTACGTCGTCTTCTTCCGCGTCGAGTACAACCAGCTCGACGGGCTCAGGCGGAGGTGCGGGTATGATCTGCAGACTACTATCATAACTTGGCGCTATACTTCCAGCGTCCGACATTCCTGGCAAAAGAACCGTACATGTATATATATGAATTATTTTAAATTAGATAGTTAAAGCGTACATTATCAGTATCCTTCCTAACTTCTAACACTACGTACTGCATAACAATACCCATGGCTAGCTCGGTCGGAATCTCCTCATGCCCAATGCTTCTTGAAAAATTACTTTATTGCATTTAGCAACTATGTATATTTTTTGAAAACTTTATCTTTTGAACCAAATCCGGTTATAGTCTAGTTTTTAAAGAAAATACTCTAGTTCGCTATAACCTTGGCTCTGATACCACTTTCTGTCACACCACGACAATGGCGGAAACACGTGGCGCGACGGTTCAAGAGCATAAAGTCAAGGTTAACGCAAATCACAAGTAATTTAAGAAAATGGGTCATTTATTTAAGGCGTCAATTCTTGTTCAAAATATTACATATAAGTAAATTGTTTTTATAACACAATGAAGAGGTTTCTCAAATATATCCCATAGCCTTGGGAAATAAAGGTGAAACCCCGCAAAATATTTAACGCCGCATCGGAGGATTCCATGACCCAGCTTGCCCAGATTGCCTTCATCTAATTACCTGAAAGATATGTTTAAAATTTCGTCAATATAAATATATTGGTGAGTTCACAGGTTTTTAGTTTCCAAAACTTGAATCCTTGGGAAATACCATGTTATGACAATATATAGGAGTTGCAAATTCCTATAATTCTACTTGAGACTATAATCAAACCAAGACGTATAATAAATATGCCCCGCTCCAAGTCGTTGCTCGGTATCCTACGACTTAAGTTCAGAATATATGCACCCCAGGCATACACTAATGCATAATCGACGCTATCGATTAGGGGTGGGCCTTGTCAGGCACCAATAGTACTATTCAATATTCCACCGGTTTCATTTCCCTGAATAAATGATTATAGAGGCGAGGACTCAACCCCGAGTGGCGGTCACACCTCAAGTAATAAATCCGTCAAACATTTTCCCTAACATATCCTTCCCCCGAAAACGTAAAAATAGTTTAAAATGGGGCCGTGAAACTCACCTGTATCAACGTCCGGCTCACTAAGCAGATAGCAAAAAGGGGTCTCGCACCTACAACGTCCTAGACGTATAAGTCACTATTCCTATAGTGCATGTGCCTTGGCAAGTTGTACACCCAACTCCCGACCACAAGTTATTCCAAATCCCGTTTAATTAAGCGCGTATCCTAGGTTTCGTTGGCGTTAGATTACCCCTTGTGTTACAAGTTATATATTACTCTTGTTAATATTTCCTTAACTTGTACCTTATTATTATCGACTCGACTTCACTTAACGTATAATTATTTTCCCATTTAAATAATTATACTTAAGATCGCATCGCTCGATATAATATATATTTCAGCACTCGACCCGACTCACTTTACCGCACATTTGCCTTCCCATTTAAACAAATATGCTAAGATCTTGTCGTTCGATTGTATATTCTTAACACCCGATTCAACTCACCATACCGTATATTTATTTTCCCATTCAAATAAATATACTAGGATCTTGTCGGCACGACATACACATACATATCTTCGTCTACTCGTCGCGTTTTCCTTCCCACATATCTACTTTCCCATTAAGTAGATATGCTAGAATTTTGCCGAGACGAGCGTACATATATATAAATGTGTAATTTTTCTTGTTAAGTATATACGTTTGTTTAACGTCTTACTTGTTTACGTTATGTTTTTCTCCCACGAATAATTCCTTCAACACTTAGGAAAGTGTTTATTAGTTTTCACCCATGATGTATATATATATTTTACTTCCTAAAAAATATATTTTCTCATCTTGCCGCAATGGCATTTTTCTCATGTTTTGTCCGTGTACGGTTCGTTAACGCGTCTTAGTTCGATATCTTAGCTCGAATAGTCAATTTTTCCAAGTTTTTCCCAACATGTGTTTTATAGAAACATTATTCATATTTCTTCCTCCTAACACATGTTACTTGGAAGATTTAAAATACTTATGTATTTTTAACCCAACTTGTGAACTTAACTACAAAAATGTTTCCAATACTTTTATATTCCCATTTATATAAAAGTATTCATTTTTGTATAAGTTTCTCAAGTTTGTTTAACATTTTTATAAAATCTCTATTTTATAAAAATCCTTATGTTAATACAATCCATATTTTTATAACTTTCACTTTTATAAAAATATACTTTTTATACAAAAATACCCAAGTATATCTACTAGTATTTACCCAAATCATCCTTGGAAAATTATTACTTATACTTTTGACACCAAACTTTCCATTATTGCATTTTTGGACTAATAGTTTCTAAAATGTTCATTTTAGTCCTCTAACTTTCAAAGTTACAATATTAGTCCCTTAACTTTCAAATGTTGCATTTTTCCACTCTAACTTCCAAAGTTAGCATTTTTCACTCAAAATAGTGGACTTTGAAGATCCATCTTTTTATTGGTAAGTTATTTTTGCATCAAAACACTTTTATTAGTCTTATATTTCATATATAAGGCTACTTGTATGTGTGTTTTATGTATTTGTCCATTATATCAAAATATCATTCTTCTAAGTAAGTAAACTTTATTTTTTCAATTTCTTTATTCATGACCTTCCAACATGTTCCATCATTTATTATGTCTTAGATGATCATATTAAGATGATTAAAGTTACTTTTTAACACATTCAAGTTTATTCTATAAATCTTAATCAAATCATCATCCTACTTAGTGTATGTGTAGATTTTATGCATTTTCAAGAACACTACTTTATCATCATCAAATCCATGATCCATTTACATATCTTTAATAATTTATTTTACTCATGTAAACCTATTAAAGATTATGTTTCAAACCACATTTTAAACCCTTCATGTACAACTTGCTTCTAAGAACACATACATGAATATTAATAATCAAAAAAAGTTAAGAAGCTTACTACTAGCACAAGGCTAGGGAAGACAAAACCTTGGATTTTGAGAGGGGTTTAGTGTGTTCTTCCTTAATGGTTAAGCTCCAAGCTTGAAACACACAATAGGGGTTTGGATGATGGATTGTTTTGAGTGATTTGGAGATGTAAAAACTTGAAAGGAATGTGTATATGGGAGGGGTGAAGTCCACGGCTCCAAGAGAAGAAGAGAAGGAAGGTTTTTGCTTTGTTATCTTCAAAGGACTAACACATGTTTATATACTACCATCAAATCTTCCATGGATTGCATGTGATCTTGCTAATGATTTAAGAGATCCAAGAAGTACTAAAATGATCTTGAATGGATGGGTGAGGGGTGTGTGTGGCCGTGGGTTTTGAGAAGCAAAGGAAGGGTGGTAATCTTTCCAAAATCTCTAGTAATCATACTTATAAGCCTAGGTAAGATTTGGGATCTTTTGGAAGCATGTATACATGAGTATTCTAGTGTTTATCTAGCTTACAAATGTCTTGGATTCTAGTGGCCAAGGGCCGAAATTTTTACAAGGGGGGACAAGGTAGAGCATGCTTTTGTACTTGTGTAACTTACATCTTTTGTCTTTTGTTTCATGCATGCTTTATACCTAGATTGTAGGTTATTATTATTAACACAATGCATGGACATATTATGGCCATTTAGGCCGACCACTTTTGTGGTTTGGGTGGGGTCCACAACTCCAAATATTTACCCAATACTTGTTAAGTTTAATTCCTCGTCGTTCGGGTGTCGTTCGGGTATTTTTCGGGTTTTAATCGCACGTTATTCGGACATTAAAAATACCTTTAATAACCCTTAAATATAGTCTAATTTAAGCGTTGATTGGTTATTTAGGCTTTTGCCGGGTGAAATTATGAGTTATACGCGTATCGGGTGCGGTACGCGCACTTTATTCGTTACCGGGAGATTTGTACAAGACGTTTCCACTTATGGTTTTGGAGTTCCAAAACTCATTATATTTTGTGAAACTACCCTTTATTTTATATCCTGGGTGTCCGGGATCCTTTTCGTTTATTTAATTATTACCGGGTAATTGCCAACGTCCATACCGGATAGTTTATTCGCACATGATCCAATCATGTTTTACCATTAAACGTATGCATTCCTATGAATTATTTGGAAATTGCTATCTCCTAAGGCCTTGATAATTAAATCACACATAATTGTATTTAATTACGTTAATCATATATTAATTAATTAGTACGGAATTACCTTATTTTTGCCGGTTGTTACATTCTCCCCCGTTAAGAGAATTCCGTCCCGGAATTCACTTCGAGTTCTCCGGTACAGGTGTCTTCTCGAATAGGGCGGGATATTTTTGCTTCATCCGGTCCAGCCTTTCCCACGTGAACTCCGGTCCACGCTTGGCATTCCAGCGCACTTTGACCAATCTGATCTTGCTGCGTCTTAGTTTTTGGACCTTCCAATCAGTTACCTCGATTGGTTCTTCAACAAAATGTAACTTGTCGTCAATTTGGATTTCGTCTGCTAGGATGATGAGGGTTTCGTCGGATAGGCACGTTTTCAAATTTGACACGTGAAACGTGTCGTGTATTCCACTAAGCTCTTGAGGCAACTTGAGCTTGTATGCCACTGGGCCTACCCTGGACAAGATTTCAAACGGTCCAACATATCGTGGGTTCAGCTTCCCGCGCTTTCCAAAGCGCGCGACACCTTTCCAAGGTGAAACTTTTAGTAGGACCCTGTCTCCGACTTGAAATTCTAAAGGCTTTCGCCTCATATCAGCATAGCTTTTTTGGCGGTCACGGGCCGCTTTGAGGCGTTCCTTTATCAAAAAGACCTTGTCCGTCGTCTCTTGAACAATTTCGGGCCCGGTGAGTTGTTTTTCTCCAACTTCAGCCCAACATAACGGAGATCGACACTTGCGTCCATATAGAGCTTCAAACGGTGCAGCTTGAATGCTCGTATGATAACTGTTGTTATAGGAAAATTCTACCAATGGCAAGTGCGTATCCCAATTTCCGCCGAAATCAATCGCGCATGCCCGCAACATATCTTCCAAGGTCTGGATGGTTCGTTCACTTTGACCATCCGTTTGAGGGTGATATGCGGTACTCATGTCGAGGCGAGTACCGAGGGCTTCATTTAAACTTTCCCAAAATCTTGAAGTGAAACAACTATCTCGATCGGAGATGATAGAAATAGGTACACCATGCTTAGACACCACTTCCTTAATGTACAAACGGGTCAGTTTCTCTAACTTGTCCGTTTCGCGAATCGGAAGGAAGTGTGCAGATTTTGTCAATCGATCTACGATTACCCAGGTCATGTCATGGCCGCTTGTTGTCTTGGGTAACTTGGTAATGAAATCCATGGTAATTCGTTCCCATTTCCATTCCGGTATTTCCGGTTGCTGGAGCAAACCGGAAGGTCTCTGATGCTCAGCCTTGACTTTTGCGCAAGTCAAACATCGCGCAACATATGCCGCTATGTCTCTTTTGAAATTCGGCCACCAATAAAGTTCCTTCAAATCGTGGAACATCTTGTCTGCACCAGGGTGAACCGAATATCTAGAACTGTGAGCTTCGGCCAATACTAGCTCACGCAATCCTCCGTAAACTGGAACCCAAATTCTATTCATGAAATACAGGGTCTGGTCCGCCTTTGGTTCCAGTGAATCAATCATCTTTCGTAATCTTTCACCCTTGACATTCTCGGGTTTAAGGGCGTTAACTTGAGCTTCACGAATTCGTTCAGTCAGATTCGTGTGGATAGTCAAACCCAAAGCTCGGACACGCAATGGTTTAACCCGTTCCTTGCGACTCAAGGCGTCGGCCACAACGTTCGCCTTACCGGGATGGTACTTTATCTCACAATCGTAATCGTTTAATAATTCGACCCATCGCCGTTGTCGCATGTTTAAATCCTTCTGGTCGAAGATGTGTTGCAAACTCTTATGATCAGTGAAAATCGTGCACTTGGTTCCGTACAAATAGTGCCTCCATATCTTGAGAGCGAATACCACTGCACCTAATTCCAAATCGTGTGTAGTGTAGTTCTTCTCATGGATTTTCAGTTGCCTGGAAGCATATGCTATTACTTTTTCTCGCTGCATTAATACACAACCCAAGCCTTGGTGTGAGGCATCACAGTAAACCACAAAGTCCTCCGTACCATCTGGAAGTGATAGTATCGGAGCGCCACATAACTTGTCTTTTAGTAATTGGAATGCTGCCTCTTGCTTTTCCGTCCACTCGAATTTCTTATCCTTTTGGGTTAACATGGTTAAAGCTTGTGCTATCTTTGAAAAGTTCTCGATGAACCTTCTGTAATAACCCGCAAGGCCAAGAAATTGTCGTACTTCGGTAGGAGTTCGAGGGGCTTCCCAATTTTTAATTGCCTCGATCTTGGCGGGATCGACGTGTATGCCCTTCTCGTTCACCACGTGGCCTAGAAAGTGAACTTCCCGAATCCAAAAGTCACACTTTGAGAATTTAGCGTAGAGCTTCTCCTTGCGTAGTACCTCAAGGATTAACCGAAGGTGATTCTCGTGGTCTTCTTTGGTGCGTGAATAGATCAAAATATCGTCAATGAAAACTATGACGAATTTATCCAGGTATGGCTTACACACGCGGTTCATTAGGTCCATGAAGACCGCTGGTGCGTTGGTTAAGCCGAACGGCATTACCAAAAATTCATAGTGCCCATACCGGGTTCTGAAGGCCGTCTTTGGTACATCCTCTTCCTGGATACGCAACTGGTGGTAGCCAGACCTCAGATCGATTTTGGAGTAATAGCTAGATCCTTGGAGCTGATCAAATAAATCGTCGATCCTGGGGAGAGGATAGCGATTCTTGATGGTTAGCTTGTTCAGCTCTCGATAGTCAATGCACATGCGGAATGTGCCATCCTTCTTCTTTACGAATAAGACGGGAGCTCCCCAAGGTGAGAAACTCGGTCTTATAAAACCTTTGTCTAACAACTCTTGTAGCTGGCTGGATAGTTCCTGCATTTCCGATGGAGCTAGGCGATATGGCGATCGCGCCACAGGAGCAGCTCCAGGAACGAGGTCGATGCGGAACTCGACTTGTCGAGGTGGCGGCCCCCGGCAAATCTTCTGGGAATACATCCGGAAAATCTCTAGCTACTGGAATGTCTTCCAACTTTCGCTCGTCGGCCTTCTTGTCCACTACGTGTGCCAAGAATGCGACAAGCCCTTTTCTTAGGCACTTACGAGCCTTCATGCTTGAAATAATCCTTAGCGGCGTCCCGTGCCTTTCCCCTTGAATTGAGAGAGTTTCACCGCTTGCGAGGGGGACTTGAATGACTTTATCGTCGCAAATCACGACGGCATGATGCGCGGACAACCAGTCCATGCCGACAACTATGTCGAAACTTCCCAACACGACTGGCAAAAGATCAATCCCAAACTCGTGCCCACAGAGTTCTAATTTACAATCCCTCGCTACTTCTCTCGTTTCAATAGTTTTACCATTAGCCAGTTCTATGGAGTAGGGTGTATCTAGTTTACTAGTTTTTAATCCAAGTAGTCTTTTAAACTCAATGGATACGAAGCTAAAGTCAGCACCGGTATCAAATAATACAGAGGCATAATGACCATTAAGAGGAAACGTACCAGTGACCACGTTGGGGTCTTGTCGTGCATCACCGGCTCCAATCACAAACGCCCGCCCGCGGGCTTGGTTGTTGACCTTGGGGCAATCCTTTTTCCAATGGTCCAGTGACCCGCATACGAAGCATGGTCTAGCCCCTCCGTTCTTCGGTGCTCCTGACCGGCAATCTTCAGTTTTGTGCCCTGAGCGGTGGCACTTCCCACAAGTTATCCCATTATTTCTCCCCTGGTTACCCTGTTTACCGCCATTACCACGTCCCGTGGCAACATACCCTTTCCCTTTCTTATTCGAGCTACCCGATGCTCTATCCCTCTTTCCTTCATCCCGTTTACGTTTCCCGAATCTCGGCTTGTTCCCCTGATCATTCGTCACAACTGCTGAGCTTGTTCCCTGATTCTTGCCCTCCACACTGCTAGCCTCAGAAATTTTTAGTCCCGACACCTGTCGGATCAAAGTACCCATGCGAATAGCATCTTCAGTAAGGCTTAGCGCAAGATCAATAGCTGCGCGCATGGTCGTGGGTTTGGAAGCAGTGACCATGCTGCGTATTTGCGGTGCTAGTCCGAACAAATACCGCTCTATCTTGTTGTTTTCAGGTGTGACCAAACGAGGCACTAGTCTGGCGAGATCATGAAATCGGGACGTGTAGCCAGTCACGTCTGCTCCTATCATAGTAAGGTTCCAGAATTCTGTTTCCAGTTTCTGCACCTCACTTGCCGGGCGGTATTCGGCGATCATGAGTTCTTTCAGTTCCGCCCATGATAGGGAGTAAGTAGTATCGTCACCCAATGACTGCACTTGGCCGTTCCACCAGGTTAGTGCTTGATCCAAAAACAAGTTGGTGGAGTACATGACCGACTGACGAGGGGTACACCCACTGATACGGATTATTGCCTCGGTCTTTTCGAACCACTTGACCAGGCCAACAGATCCTTCTGTGCCGTTGAAGTTGATCGGCTTACAGTCTAAGAAGGCTTTGAAAGTGCAGCCACGCTCTCGCGAGGCCGTTTCTGCATTAATAAAGTAGTATGTTATTATGGGATAGGAGCTTTAGGATATTCTCCCATCGCTTTTTTCAATTATTTTTAAACCTTCTTACCATTGGGGAGGTTTCTCGTCGGTCGCTCCCCGTTAAGTCACGTGATCGTTCGGAGCGGGCGGCTTCGTGCTCCGCGATCGCTCGGGCTATGCGCTCCGAGATCATGGTTTCAAGTTCGGCTGGTGTAGCGGGCAGTCCGTCTGCGCCGCTGTTGCTTCTGGTGGCTGGTGCCATTTCTCTTCAATAATAATTATCAAAGGTTAATTTGGCAAACATTCATACAATATAAAGCATAAATAACAACCCAGAATATGAGCACAATAATCAACACCATGTCATCACACAACATACCAACACACCATACAGAATAAATAATAATCAATACAACATCACCACACAATCACACAAATCACAATGTATAGAGTAAGCAATAATAATTGTAGACAACAACATATTTCACCATCATAATAATAAGATTTTTCATTAATTTCAGTAGTACGAGTACAATGCTTGTTTATAATAACAAAATAGGGAATACATCCCTCATACAATACATCGTTCTGAAATAAATAAAACATCATATCATGTGCCGTCGTACCCGTACGGCTAGGCAAAATGCAAACGAGTGTCATAACCCGTGCTATACTACCATACTGCTGCTACTATATACATATGCAGGTGATTCTTCCATGCGTCCCTGATGCATTCCTACTGTGGCGGTGGCGGCGGGAACTGATACTGTGGTGCGTGCATACTGATAGTCATACTAATCGCCATGATGCGCTCATATAAAAAACTGTCGATACGCAAAATGCGCATCACCGGTAATCCCACACTGTGCATCCATGCTCAACAACTCCTCAGCATAGTGTGCTAAAGCATCTCGAGCATCGATCATCCGTGTCCACATCAAGCGAGTCTGCTGCTCTACCTGGTTCACGGTGCGCTGCACCGTGTCGGCGAGGGTCTGGAAGTCTCGCTCCAGTGAGATAGCAGTGGACCATGCTGGTCCGGATAGAGGTGTCATCCTGGGGGCTGGGATGGTCCGGGTATATCGGGGTGAACTGGCGGGGATGGGCCAAAGGGGGCTGGTATCGGTATGTGAGAAAATAACGGGGCAAAACCCTGTGGTCTGGGGGTAAAGTGTGGTGGTATCAGGTAGGGGTCCCCTGCACCCAGAGGATACGGTGCAGGTGGCATGCTGGGCAAGGTGGGGATCGGTAGTGTCGTAGCTATGGTGGGTGGTGGTACAAGCTCGGCCAAGGAGGCCAAAAGGGGCTCTGAAATAGTGGCCCACTCTGGGTGGACACCACTACGGTGGGGGTAGGAGGGCTCGCGGTGGCGAAGGCTGCCATACCTGCCCTGCGTAGCTCAGAGCTACCGGCGGGGCTACCCTCTAGGACGAGTGCTGCGGTGGCTGGCCCCTCCTGAGGTGCGGGCTCAAGTGGTGCAAGTGGGGCTACGGGGTCAGCAGGGGCGTCCTCCATCATTGGAGCCACTGGCTCCTCCTGGGCGACTGGGATCTCGGGTACTAGCATGTGCTCTACCGAGGCCACTGACTCGTCGTCCGAGTCATCTGAGATCCACCCGTTCCTCCCACGGGAAATCGCATGAGTCTCATGCCTGGAGGAATATGGATGTGCGGTACGGGTGCTGGCTCATGATCAACGTGAGCCTATCTATCGAACGGAGACTCCGCTGTCTCCGACTGGGCTGGTGTGACACCTGGCAAATTCGGGTTAACAACGTTGTCTAGATGAAAGTCTACCTTAGCGAGTCACGCGTATATTGTACTTAACTGGTTAGTTAAGTCGGGTTATGGTTCGGGAACTATTGATTAGTCTAGAAGATCATTGGATGTTGGTCTAGAGGTTCGGTAGATGTCAGTCCTTAACCAAGTGTACAAACGGTGACGATTTGTAGGATCGTCAGGGCATACGGAACGTACGAGTCTCGAGTCCCGGGAATTGGTGAACGAGTGTAAATATGTGTATTTACTTGTGTTATGTGTTTACAATCATTATGTGACTTGTCGGTACATGAATATGCATTAACATATGTTAAAACGGGGTTTAACGCGCAAAACACACCAATAAGGGGGCTATAGGCGATTAGGCTTGAGGAATAGCCTAATCGCATGACCTTTGGGGCGAGTAGGGGGATCCCTACATGCGAATAGGCTAATCGCATGAACAGTCATGCGATTAGGCAACCCTACTCGCGTATAAACCTGCATAATCGCGTGGAACGGGCTGGACGACTAGAAACGCCTATAAATACAACACTTAACCTCCTAAACTCACTAATACTAACCCTAGTCGTCCCATAACCGCCCCAAACACTGAAACAACCTCTGGGAGGCGATTTTTATCAAAAACTCAAGGTTTCAAGGTCTAATCATCATCCTTTTGCAAAACCAAGGTTTAATTCTCATCTATAATACTTTGTAAATGTTTTCTTATCAATCCCTAATGGTCCAGACCTGTTCATAAACGAAAAAGATTTCTGAAAATCGTCAATAAGAGTTATTAATCGGATTATAATCAATAAACATGTGTTATGGGTATGCATGATTAGAAAGATAGGATTTTTATGAATCTTGATGATGTGTTGATGTGTAATCATGCTAGGTCAGAATTAATATGGATAGTATGATGATAGAAATCTGATTAATTGATTATTAGGGCTATTGTTATGTATGTTGGTATGATGATTGCATGCTACGTGTATGTGTTTGGATTGCTTTGGTTGCATGCAGGACTGATTTTACGAGGATGAACGAAGGGTTTTGGGTTAAACATGTTTAGGATAGTGTTTGGGATGATATTGGGTAGTTACACACGCTCTGGATCTGATTTGGAACGTTAAACGCGCGAAAAAACCGGAACAGCAAGGTTACAGGCGAGTAGCCTTGCTAATCGCCTGTGTTAGGGGCGATTAGGCCCCACTCGCTAGACAACAGGGGCGAGTAGCCCCACTCGCCTGACTATATGGGCGAGTAGGCTACTCGTGTGGCAACAAAGGCGAGTAGCCCTACTCGCATGGCTACAAGGGCGAATAGCCCTAATCGCCTGACCTATGGGGCGATTAGCCCTAATCACGTGACATGTAATGCGATTAACCTCCCTAATCGCGTGTACTGCTGCTGTAAGTGTATATTAGCATACCGAGACCTGATTTGACATGTAGTAACATGCTAGGAACCCTGTAACATATCTAGTAACTTGGTAACATATATTTGGATGTATTTCGGTGATATGGGAACTATGTGCTATAACTTGTTGTGCGTTAACGTATGATTAAGTGTACTTGCGTTATTGTATGTTTTGGAGCGTAAACATAACACGGGGAGTCTCGGGTCACCAATGGGATGTCGAGTCTGGTACTTTGGGTCAGTTAAACAGTCACGGTATTTTCAAACGAACTTGGTTATGGTCTGGACATCTAGGGACTAATTAACCTGCGGGTTATTAGTCTAAGTACTTGAAACTGTCGTATGTTAGGTCGCCACTGTACGGGACTAGCATAGCAGCTGAGTTTACTCGGGTTAAGGAGTAAAGGAACTTAAGGTGAGTTTACGGCCCCTCTTTTAAACTGGTTTTATACTTTCGGGGGAGAAAACATGTGTTAAAACGATTGTTTGGTAAATTCTGTCATACTATGGGTTCTAACGTATACTACACGATCTTTGGAAGTCCCGGGGGGAACCATGAATGTGCGGGTTTGCACAACGGGGAAATGTGAATAGCGCTATTGGGAATGACCAACCCCGCTCGTCGGCTTGGAGGGCCGGGCGAGTGCATATTGTCTCAAACAGGAACAACAGGAACATTTGGAACTATTCGGGCACAAAACTGGTATACGTGTTAGTAATGGTTTTCCAATCGTGGTAGTATCAAAACGTACGCCTAGCTAGCGTATACTGGTTTTCTATTTGTTATAGTATGGACAGGTGAACTTGGTACTGGAACTGCAAACCTGTAAACTCACCAGCATTTTTGTGCTGACGTAAACTTTTACATGTTTTCTCAGGTCGCTAAGGTAGCACAGGGGAACTAGGACGCACGCGTCTGCACGGCGTCTAGATAGAGTTGCATGTTTTCACAAACATTGAACTTGGTTTAATTATGTTGAACTTTATTTTGAATAAGCTTCCGCTGTAAACGGGATTTAAAACTATGTTTTGGTATTGCATTAATTACATTTAGACTTGTTTATTGTGATCGTTGGTTTGGATCCTGGTTTGTCATGCGCCTCGCGGTAAAACTCCGCATGTGGATTTTGGGGGTGTGACAGATTGGTATCAGAGCCAATGGTTATAGTGAACTAGGACTGCATGTAGAGTCTAGTCTATAGCCGAGTCGCAGACACTAGACGATCACATGGTACTAAACGTTATAGTGGTTTTACGTATGGTCTTGTCGGGGTGTCTCTAAATCGTTGGTCTTTCCACGTTACATCATCCGTTCTATCTTAGGTTGGGTTACTTGTTTTCTAGGCAGTGTGGTCTATTGGAGTAACTTGTGTACTCTTGAGATTTGTCCAAGGCTCGGACATCTCCCTTTCGTATTCCAATAGAAGCACTTGTCATGAACTACCGTAGTATTACGGTGTGTAGCTAAGAGTCTATGTTCGGTGATTTGAACTTTGAACTAGGAGAACACTTGGAGGACCATGTAGAGCGTTTTATCATTTTGGGTGCACACAAAATCATAAAACGAAATGCATGGAAGCACTAGTGAGCTCTGAGTTTGAGGGGATAGTCCTGGATTGGATCTGGCTTTGATCTTGTGAACATTAGTGGTTATCTTTAACTGCGAAACTAAATTTTCTCGTTCTTTCTGCCAGAATCATGTCTGGAGTGCGTGGAGGACGAGGAGGTGGACGCGGTGGTGGACGCGGTGGTGGTCGTGGTGGTGCTGGTGGTCGTGGTGGAGGTATTAACCTGTCACAGGCTGATCTGAACAACTTGCTCCAGGCTGCCTTTCAGTTAGGGCACAACGGTGGTGGTAAGTTGTTCTACCCATTTTCTTTGCCTCATTGGTGAGTCTTGTGTACGTTATTCGTGGTTTCTCATACATTTCATTTCAGGTGGTCCTGTTGACCCACCCCCACCCATGTGCACCTATAAGATGTTCCGGGACTGCAAACCCCAGGAATTCTCTGGCACCGAGGGTGCGGTCAGTTTGCTTAGGTGGTTGGAGAAAGTGGAGTCGGTATTCTTGATGTGTAATTGTCTACCAGAAGATCGGGTGAAGTATTCGGCTGCGTTGTTTCAGGACGTGGCATTGACTTGGTGGAATGGTATTACCCAGAACATGGGTATTGGGGAGGCATATGCCATGCCATGGGAGAACTTTGTGCAATTGCTGAAGCGGGAGTATTGCCCGAGAGAAGAAGTACAGAAACTGGAGCATGAGGTGTGGAACCTCAAGATGAATGGGTCGGAAATCGAGAAGTATACGGTTAGGAGAAATGAGCTGGCGGTGCTGTGTCCCGATTTGCACGTGCCGGAGTATCGTAAGATTGAACATTATGTCTCAGGGTTGGTGCCGGAAATTGCAGGGTTAGTGGCTGCTGGGAATCATCCTACTTATGCGGAGGTAGTCCGATCTGCACATAGGATGACTAATTTAAAGGTGAATGAAGGGATTTTGCCGGCGAAAGGTTCGACTGCTAAGACTCCAGAGAACAATAAGCGCAAGTGGGAAAACGACGGGAAGGGATCTGGGTCTACGCAGCAGAGTAAAAAGTTTGATAATGGGGGTTCATCGTCTTCGGGTAATAAGCAGGGTGGTTATGCTGGAAAACTGCCCAAATGCAACAAATGTGGACGCCATCACCAAGGGAACTGCGACAGTAACCGTTGTCACCGCTGCCAGCGGACAGGCCACTATGCTAAAGACTGTCGGGTTACACTTCCATCGACTCAGGCTCCGACTAACAGTTCAGCTCCGACTACTCAGGGGACTACAGGGAAACAGGGATGCTACAACTGTGGGGACACTGGGCACTACAAGAAGGATTGCCCAAAACTGAAACAGGGTGGAAATAACGGGAATGGTAACAACGGGGGCGGTGGCAGAAATGCACGTGCCTTCGTCATTGGAGCTGCTGAGGCGAGACAAGATCCTGATACAGTCACCGGTACGTTTCTTCTCAACAATCATACTGTTAGCGTGTTATTTGATTCTGGTGCGACAAGAGTTTTGTATCCATGGGTGTTAGTAGACTGCTAGATGTAGTATCTGTACCATTAGAGACCAAGTATATTATTGAGTTGGCTGACGGGGAAAACGATTGAAGCTACTAGTGTTCTTCGGAGTGTCAGTTAGAGTTGTCGGGTTTATCATTCCCATCGACCTTATGCCGGTACCGTTGGGTAGTTTTGACGTTGTGGTAGGAATGGATTGGTTATCTTTGTATCGCGCGGAGATTGTCTGTTACGATAAGGTTATTCGGATTCCTCTCCCTGATGGAGAATTTCTTTCTGCGTACGGTATCAAGGGTGGTATTTCGCTAAACATCATCTCTAGCATGAAAGCCCTCAAGTGTCTTCGAAAGGGTTATCCAGCCGTTTTGGCGCTTTTATCTGTTTCCTCCAGTGATGAGAAGAAGATTGACGACATTCCGGTGGTACGCGAGTTTTCTGATGTTTTTCCCGATGATTTATCTGGTCTTCCCCCTCATCGTCAAGTCGAGTTCGGTATTGATCTCGTACCAGGGGCTGCTCCTATTGCTCGGGCCCCCTACCGTCTTGCACCTCCCGAGATGCAGGAATTATCTAGCCAGTTACAGGAACTCTTGGACAAGGGTTTCATCCGACCAAGTTCTTCCCCTTGGGGAGCCCCGATTTTGTTTGTCAAGAAGAAGGATGGGAGTTTCCGTTTGTGTGTAGACTACAGAGAGCTGAACAAGTTGACCATCAAGAACCGTTATCCTCTTCCACGTATCGATGATCTATTCGACCAGCTTCAGGGTTCTAGTTATTATTCCAAGATCGACTTGAGGTCCGGTTATCACCAGCTGCGCGTCAGGGAGGCTGACGTTGCAAAGACTGCTTTTCGAACACGTTATGGCCATTTTGAATTCTTGGTCATGCCTTTCGGTCTCACGAACGCACCGGCGGTTTTCATGGACTTGATGAACCGCGTCTGTAAACCGTATCTGGACAAGTTTGTCATTGTGTTTATCGATGATATTCTGATCTACTCCAAGAATGAGACCGAACACGGGGAACATCTGCGGTTAGTTTTGGAACTCTTGCGAAGGGAACAACTTTACGCCAAGTTCTCAAAGTGTGACTTTTGGTTACGCGAAGTCCAATTCCTAGGACATGTGGTTAATGAACTAGGGATTCATGTCGACCCTGCTAAAATCGAAGCAATCAAGGACTGGGGAGCACCTAAGACGCCAACTGAGGTGCGGCAATTCCTAGGCCTTGCGGGCTACTATCGTCGTTTCATTCAGGGGTTCTCGAAGATTGCTCAACCCCTCACCACTCTCACTCAGAAGGATAGGAAGTTCGACTGGGGTGAATCGCAAGAGTCCGCGTTTGAGGAACTAAAGTCTAAACTGTGTTCTGCTCCTATTCTGTCTTTGCCTGAGGGTCCTGATGATTTTGTCGTTTACTGTGATGCTTCCATTCATGGACTCGGTTGCGTGTTGATGCAGCGCGAGAAAGTGATTGCGTATGCTTCTCGTCAACTCAAAGTGCACGAGAAGAACTACACAACTCATGACTTGGAATTGGGTGCCGTGGTTTTCGCGTTGAAAATTTGGAGACATTACTTGTACGGTACCAAATGCACCATCTACACCGATCACAAGAGTCTCCAACACATTTTCGACCAACAACACTTGAACATACGGCAGCGCCGTTGGATCGAACTTTTGAACGATTATGACTGTGCTATTAAGTACCATCCTGGCAAGGCGAATGTTGTAGCAGACGCCTTGAGCAGGAAGGAATCTTCTAAACCTCGTCGCGTTCGGGCGTTGCAGCTCACTATCCATTCGTCGTTACCTGATCAACTCCGTTCTGCCCAGTTGGAAGCTTTGAAGGAGGAAAACCTTAAAGCTGAAACCATGCACGGTGCCGACAAGCACCTAGAGCGAAGGCCTGATGGCCTGCACTATTTCGCGGAACGCATATGGGTTCCTTTATTCGGGGGACTACGGGAGCTTGTTCTTGATGAGGCTCATAAGTCCCGGTATTCTATTCATCCTGGATCGGATAAGATGTACCAAGATCTGAAGGTACTTTACTGGTGGCCAAACATGAGGTCGGACATAGCCTCATACGTGAGTAAATGCTTGACTTGTGCTAAGGTCAAGGTGGAATACCAGAAACCGTCGGGTCTCCTGCAACAACCTGAAATTCCGGAATGGAAATGGGAACGGATTACTATGGATTTTGTCACACAACTTCCTAAGTCACCAAGCGGGAACGACAAGATATGGGTGATTGTCGATCGGTTAACAAAATCAGCCCATTTTCTTGCTATTAAGGAGACCGACACTATGGATCGTTTGGCTCGTCTCTACTTGAAAGAAGTTGTTTCTAAGCACGGGGTACCTGTCTCTATAATCTCGGATCGTGACTCCCATTTTACGTCTCACTTCTGGAAGTCTTTGCACAAGGCTTTGGGTACCCAACTAGACATGAGTACGGCTTACCATCCACAGACTGACGGGCAGAGTGAGCGTACTATTCAAACTTTAGAAGACATGCTGCGGGCGTGTGTGATCGATTTTGGGAAGGGTTGGGAAGCTCATCTGCCGTTGGTAGAATTCTCATACAACAACAGTTATCATACGAGCATCAAGGCTGCTCCGTTCGAGGCACTGTACGGACGGAAATGCCGCTCTCCTCTTTGTTGGGCTGAGGTGGGTGAGAGTCAACTCACTGGGCCTGAACTAGTGTACGAAACTTCGGAAAAGATCGTACAGATTCGTAATCGGTTGGCGGCGGCACGGGACCGGCAAAAGAGCTATGCTGATCAGCGTCGCAAACCACTGGAGTTCCAAGTTAACGACAAGGTGCTTCTGAAAGTTTCTCCGTGGAAGGGCGTCATACGCTTTGGAAAGCGTGGCAAACTAAATCCGCGATATGTCGGCCCATTTACGATCCTGGAACGGATTGGGCCGGTGGCATATCGACTTGATCTACCGACGGAGCTCGGTAACGTACATAACGTCTTTCACGTGTCAAACTTGAAGAAGTGTCTGGCTGACGAGTCTCTCATCGTTCCACTAGAAGAGATCAAGGTTGATGATCGTCTTCGGATTGTGGAAGAACCTGTGGAGATCCTTGATTACAAGATTCGCAGCCTGCGTCACAGCAAGATTCGTATCGTTAAGGTTCGGTGGAACTCGAACCGGGGACCGGAATATACGTGGGAACGGGAGGATCAGATGAAGTCTAAGTATCCTCATCTCTTTCCTAAGGAAGCGTTCGAGTCGAGACATGTCTCATCGGCAGCTGAATGAATCTCGGGTCGAGATTCCTTTTAACGTGGGGATGATGTGACACCTCGGGTAAATCTCTTTCTTGATTTCTACTCTCTATTGATTCCTATCTGTTTGTTTATTCCCTCGTTGTTTCTTTTGTTACTTACACAATTTTCGGGACGAAAATTCTTTTAACGTGGGGATGATGTGACACCTGGCAAATTCGGGTTAACAACGTTGTCTAGATGAAAGTCTACCTTAGCGAGTCACGCGTATATTGTACTTAACTGGGTTAGTTAAGTCGGGTTATGGTTCGGGAACTATTGATTAGTCTAGAAGATCATTGGATGTTGGTCTAGAGGTTCGGTAGATGTCAGTCCTTAACCAAGTGTACAAACGGTGACGATTTGTAGGATCGTCAGGGCATACGGAACGTACGAGTCTCGAGTCCCGGGAATTGGTGAACGAGTGTAAATATGTGTATTTACTTGTGTTATGTGTTTACAATCATTATGTGACTTGTCGGTACATGAATATGCATTAACATATGTTAAAACGGGGTTTAACGCGCAAAACACACCAATAAGGGGCTATAGGCGATTAGGCTTGAGGAATAGCCTAATCGCATGACCTTTGGGGCGAGTAGGGGGATCCCTACATGCGAATAGGGCTAATCGCATGAACAGTCATGCGATTAGGCAACCCTACTCGCGTATAAACCTGCATAATCGCGTGGAACGGGCTGGACGACTAGAAACGCCTATAAATACAACACTTAACCTCCTAAACTCACTAATACTAACCCTAGTCGTCCCATAACCGCCCCAAACACTGAAACAACCTCTGGGAGGCGATTTTTATCAAAAACTCAAGGTTTCAAGGTCTAATCATCATCCTTTTGCAAAACCAAGGTTTAATTCTCATCTATAATACTTTGTAAATGTTTTCTTATCAATCCCTAATGGTCCAGACCTGTTCATAAACGAAAAAGATTTCTGAAAATCGTCAATAAGAGTTATTAATCGGATTATAATCAATAAACATGTGTTATGGGTATGCATGATTAGAAAGATAGGATTTTTATGAATCTTGATGATGTGTTGATGTGTAATCATGCTAGGTCAGAATTAATATGGATAGTATGATGATAGAAATCTGATTAATTGATTATTAGGGCTATTGTTATGTATGTTGGTATGATGATTGCATGCTACGTGTATGTGTTTGGATTGCTTTGGTTGCATGCAGGACTGATTTTACGAGGATGAACGAAGGGTTTTGGGTTAAACATGTTTAGGATAGTGTTTGGGATGATATTGGGTAGTTACACACGCTCTGGATCTGATTTGGAACGTTAAACGCGCGAAAAACCGGAACAGCAAGGTTACAGGCGAGTAGCCTTGCTAATCGCCTGTGTTAGGGCGATTAGGCCCCACTCGCTAGACAACAGGGGCGAGTAGCCCCACTCGCCTGACTATATGGGCGAGTAGGCTACTCGTGTGGCAACAAAGGCGAGTAGCCCTACTCGCATGGCTACAAGGGCGAATAGCCCTAATCGCCTGACCTATGGGGCGATTAGCCCTAATCACGTGACATGTAATGCGATTAACCTCCCTAATCGCGTGTACTGCTGCTGTAAGTGTATATTAGCATACCGAGACCTGATTTGACATGTAGTAACATGCTAGGAACCCTGTAACATATCTAGTAACTTGGTAACATATATTTGGATGTATTTCGGTGATATGGGAACTATGTGCTATAACTTGTTGTGCGTTAACGTATGATTAAGTGTACTTGCGTTATTGTATGTTTTGGAGCGTAAACATAACACGGGGAGTCTCGGGTCACCAATGGGATGTCGAGTCTGGTACTTTGGGTCAGTTAAACAGTCACGGTATTTTCAAACGAACTTGGTTATGGTCTGGACATCTAGGGACTAATTAACCTGCGGGTTATTAGTCTAAGTACTTGAAACTGTCGTATGTTAGGTCGCCACTGTACGGGACTAGCATAGCAGCTGAGTTTACTCGGGTTAAGGAGTAAAGGAACTTAAGGTGAGTTTACGGCCCCTCTTTTAAACTGGTTTTATACTTTCGGGGGAGAAAACATGTGTTAAACGATTGTTTGGTAAATTCTGTCATACTATGGGTTCTAACGTATACTACACGATCTTTGGAAGTCCCGGGGGGAACCATGAATGTGCGGGTTTGCACAACGGGGAAATGTGAATAGCGCTATTGGGAATGACCAACCCCGCTCGTCGGCTTGGAGGGCCGGGCGAGTGCATATTGTCTCAAACAGGAACAACAGGAACATTTGGAACTATTCGGGCACAAAACTGGTATACGTGTTAGTAATGGTTTTCCAATCGTGGTAGTATCAAAACGTACGCCTAGCTAGCGTATACTGGTTTTCTATTTGTTATAGTATGGACAGGTGAACTTGGTACTGGAACTGCAAACCTGTAAACTCACCAGCATTTTTGTGCTGACGTAAACTTTTACATGTTTTCTCAGGTCGCTAAGGTAGCACAGGGGAACTAGGACGCACGCGTCTGCACGGCGTCTAGATAGAGTTGCATGTTTTCACAAACATTGAACTTGGTTTAATTATGTTGAACTTTATTTTGAATAAGCTTCCGCTGTAAACGGGATTTAAAAACTATGTTTTGGTATTGCATTAATTACATTTAGACTTGTTTATTGTGATCGTTGGTTTGGATCCTGGTTTGTCATGCGCCTCGCGGTAAAACTCCGCATGTGGATTTTGGGGGGTGTGACAGCTGGGATAGGTCGTGACGGACCGGCGCAGCCTTCAGGGAAGTCCCTGACGGCTCGGATGGGGTGTGGGGCTAAGGGTGCGGCAGGCAAGGGTACAATGGGTAGGTCGGCCTGCGGCGCGTCGACCACGGCGGCCGCGTCATCCCCTGCGGGTGCCCAGTCAGGATCCTCGCTAGGATCCGTCTCGTCGGAATCGTCGTCTGACCCTCCTGCGACGTCCATCTCTACGTCGTCTTCTTCCGCGTCGAGTACAACCAGCTCGACGGGCTCAGGCGGAGGTGCGGGTATGATCTGCAGACTACTATCATAACTTGGCGCTATACTTCCAGCGTCCGACATTCCTGGCAAAAGAACCGTACATGTATATATATATGAAGTATTTTAAATTAGATAGTTAAGGCGTACATTATCAGTATCCTTCCTAACTTCTAACACTACGTACTGCATAACAATACCCATGGCTAGCTCGGTCGGAATCTCCTCATGCCCAATGCTTCTTGAAAAATTACTTTATTGCATTTAGCAACTATGTATATTTTTTGAAAACTTTATCTTTTGAACCAAATCCGGTTATAGTCTAGTTTTTAAAGAAAATACTCTAGTTCGCTATAACCTTGGCTCTGATACCACTTTCTGTCACACCACGACAATGGCGGAAACACGTGGCGCGACGGTTCAAGAGCATAAAGTCAAGGTTAACGCAAATCACAAGTAATTTAAGAAAATGGGTCATTTATTTAAGGCGTCAATTCTTGTTCAAAATATTACATATAAGTAAATTGTTTTATAACACAATGAAGAGGTTTCTCAAATATATCCCATAGCCTTGGGAAATAAAGGTGAAACCCCGCAAAATATTTAACGCCGCATCGGAGGATTCCATGACCCAGCTTGCCCAGATTGCCTTCATCTAATTACCTGAAAGATATGTTTAAAATTTCGTCAATATAAATATATTGGTGAGTTCACAGGTTTTTAGTTTCCAAAACTTGAATCCTTGGGAAATACCATGTTATGACAATATATAGGAGTTGCAAATTCCTATAATTCTACTTGAGACTATAATCAAACCAAGACGTATAATAAATATGCCCCGCTCCAAGTCGTTGCTCGGTATCCTACGACTTAAGTTCAGAATATATGCACCCCAGGCATACACTAATGCATAATCGACGCTATCGATTAGGGGTGGGCCTTGTCAGGCACCAATAGTACTATTCAATATTCCACCGGTTTCATTTCCCTGAATAAATGATTATAGAGGCGAGGACTCAACCCCGAGTGGCGGTCACACCTCAAGTAATAAATCCGTCAAACATTTTCCCTAACATATCCTTCCCCCGAAAACGTAAAAATAGTTTAAAATGGGGCCGTGAAACTCACCTGTATCAACGTCCGGCTCACTAAGCAGATAGCAAAAAGGGGTCTCGCACCTACAACGTCCTAGACGTATAAGTCACTATTCCTATAGTGCATGTGCCTTGGCAAGTTGTACACCCAACTCCCGACCACAAGTTATTCCAAATCCCGTTTAATTAAGCGCGTATCCTAGGTTTCGTTGGCGTTAGATTACCCCTTGTGTTACAAGTTATATATTACTCTTGTTAATATTTCCTTAACTTGTACCTTATTATTATCGACTCGACTTCACTTAACGTATAATTATTTTCCCATTTAAATAATTATACTTAAGATCGCATCGCTCGATATAATATATATTTCAGCACTCGACCCGACTCACTTTACCGCACATTTGCCTTCCCATTTAAACAAATATGCTAAGATCTTGTCGTTCGATTGTATATTCTTAACACCCGATTCAACTCACCATACCGTATATTTATTTTCCCATTCAAATAAATATACTAGGATCTTGTCGGCACGACATACACATACATATCTTCGTCTACTCGTCGCGTTTTCCTTCCCACATATCTACTTTCCCATTAAGTAGATATGCTAGAATTTTGCCGAGACGAGCGTACATATATATAAATGTGTAATTTTTCTTGTTAAGTATATACGTTTGTTTAACGTCTTACTTGTTTACGTTATGTTTTTCTCCCACGAATAATTCCTTCAACACTTAGGAAAGTGTTTATTAGTTTTCACCCATGATGTATATATATATTTTACTTCCTAAAAATATATATTTTCTCATCTTGCCGCAATGGCATTTTTCTCATGTTTTGTCCGTGTACGGTTCGTTAACGCGTCTTAGTTCGATATCTTAGCTCGAATAGTCAATTTTTCCAAGTTTTTCCCAACATGTGTTTTATAGAAACATTATTCATATTTCTTCCTCCTAACACATGTTACTTGGAAGATTTAAAATACTTATGTATTTTTAACCCAACTTGTGAACTTAACTACAAAAATGTTTCCAATACTTTTATATTCCCATTTATATAAAAGTATTCATTTTTGTATAAGTTTCTCAAGTTTGTTTAACATTTTTTAAAATCTCTATTTTATAAAAATCCTTATGTTAATACAATCCATATTTTTATAACTTTCACTTTTATAAAAATATACTTTTTATACAAAAATACCCAAGTATATCTACTAGTATTTACCCAAATCATCCTTGGAAAATTATTACTTATACTTTTGACACCAAACTTTCCATTATTGCATTTTTGGACTAATAGTTTCTAAAATGTTCATTTTAGTCCTCTAACTTTCAACGTTACAATATTAGTCCCTTAACTTTCAAATGTTGCATTTTTCCACTCTAACTTCCAAAGTTAGCATTTTTCACTCAAAATAGTGGACTTTGAAGATCCATCTTTTTATTGGTAAGTTATTTTTGCATCAAAACACTTTTATTAGTCTTATATTTCATATATAAGGCTACTTGTATGTGTGTTTTATGTATTTGTCCATTATATCAAAATACCATTCTTCTAAGTAAGTAAACTTTAATTTTTCAATTTCTTTATTCATGACCTTCCAACATGTTCCATCATTTATTATGTCTTAGATGATCATATTAAGATGATTAAAGTTACTTTTTAACACATTCAAGTTTATTCTATAAATCTTAATCAAATCATCATCCTACTTAGTGTATGTGTAGATTTTATGCATTTTCAAGAACACTACTTTATCATCATCAAATCCATGATCCATTTACATATCTTTAATAATTTATTTTACTCATGTAAAACCTATTAAAGATTATGTTTCAAACCACATTTTAAACCCTTCATGTACAACTTGCTTCTAAGAACACATACATGAATATTAATAATCAAAACAAGGTTAAGAAGCTTACTACTAGCACAAGGCTAGGGAAGACAAAACCTTGGATTTTGAGAGGGGTTTAGTGTGTTCTTCCTTAATGGTTAAGCTCCAAGCTTGAAACACACAATAGGGGTTTGGATGATGGATTGTTTTGAGTGATTTGGAGATGTAAAAACTTGAAAGGAATGTGTATATGGGAGGGGTGAAGTCCACGGCTCCAAGAGAAGAAGAGAAGGAAGGTTTTTGCTTTGTTATCTTCAAAGGACTAACACATGTTTATATACTACCATCAAATCTTCCATGGATTGCATGTGATCTTGCTAATGATTTAAGAGATCCAAGAAGTACTAAAATGATCTTGAATGGATGGGTGAGGGGTGTGTGTGGCCGTGGGTTTTGAGAAGCAAAGGAAGGGTGGTAATCTTTCCAAAATCTCTAGTAATCATACTTATAAGCCTAGGTAAGATTTGGGATCTTTTGGAAGCATGTATACATGAGTATTCTAGTGTTTATCTAGCTTACAAATGTCTTGGATTCTAGTGGCCAAGGGCCGAAATTTTTACAAGGGGGGACAAGGTAGAGCATGCTTTTGTACTTGTGTAACTTACATCTTTTGTCTTTTGTTTCATGCATGCTTTATACCTAGATTGTAGGTTATTATTATTAACACAATGCATGGACATATTATGGCCATTTAGGCCGGCCACTTTTGTGGTTTGGGTGGGGTCCACAACTCCAAATATTTACCCAATACTTGTTAAGTTTAATTCCTCGTCGTTCGGGTGTCGTTCGGGTATTTTTCGGGTTTTAATCGCACGTTATTCGGACATTAAAAATACCTTTAATAACCCTTAAATATAGTCTAATTTAAGCGTTGATTGGTTATTTAGGCTTTTGCCGGGTGAAATTATGAGTTATACGCGTATCGGGTGCGGTACGCGCACTTTATTCGTTACCGGGAGATTTGTACAAGACGTTTCCACTTATGGTTTTGGAGTTCCAAAACTCATTATATTTTGTGAAACTACCCTTTATTTTATATCCTGGGTGTCCGGGATCCTTTTCGTTTATTTAATTATTACCGGGTAATTGCCAACGTCCATACCGGATAGTTTATTCGCACATGATCCAATCATGTTTTACCATTAAACGTATGCATTCCTATGAATTATTTGGAAATTGCTATCTCCTAAGGCCTTGATAATTAAATCACACATAATTGTATTTAATTACGTTAATCATATATTAATTAATTAGTACGGAATTACCTTATTTTTGCCGGTTGTTACATTCTCCCCCGTTAAGAGAATTCCGTCCCGGAATTCACTTCGAGTTCTCCGGTACAGGTGTCTTCTCGAATAGGGCGGGATATTTTTGCTTCATCCGGTCCAGCCTTTCCCACGTGAACTCCGGTCCACGCTTGGCATTCCAGCGCACTTTGACCAATCTGATCTTGCTGCGTCTTAGTTTTTGGACCTTCCAATCAGTTACCTCGATTGGTTCTTCAACAAAATGTAACTTGTCGTCAATTTGGATTTCGTCTGCTAGGATGATGAGGGTTTCGTCGGATAGGCACGTTTTCAAATTTGACACGTGAAACGTGTCGTGTATTCCACTAAGCTCTTGAGGCAACTTGAGCTTGTATGCCACTGGGCCTACCCTGGACAAGATTTCAAACGGTCCAACATATCGTGGGTTCAGCTTCCCGCGCTTTCCAAAGCGCGCGACACCTTTCCAAGGTGAAACTTTTAGTAGGACCCTGTCTCCGACTTGAAATTCTAAAGGCTTTCGCCTCATATCAGCATAGCTTTTTTGGCGGTCACGGGCCGCTTTGAGGCGTTCCTTTATCAAAAAGACCTTGTCCGTCGTCTCTTGAACAATTTCGGGCCCGGTGAGTTGTTTTTCTCCAACTTCAGCCCAACATAACGGAGATCGACACTTGCGTCCATATAGAGCTTCAAACGGTGCAGCTTGAATGCTCGTATGATAACTGTTGTTATAGGAAAATTCTACCAATGGCAAGTGCGTATCCCAATTTCCGCCGAAATCAATCGCGCATGCCCGCAACATATCTTCCAAGGTCTGGATGGTTCGTTCACTTTGACCATCCGTTTGAGGGTGATATGCGGTACTCATGTCGAGGCGAGTACCGAGGGCTTCATTTAAACTTTCCCAAAATCTTGAAGTGAAACAACTATCTCGATCGGAGATGATAGAAATAGGTACACCATGCTTAGACACCACTTCCTTAATGTACAAACGGGTCAGTTTCTCTAACTTGTCCGTTTCGCGAATCGGAAGGAAGTGTGCAGATTTTGTCAATCGATCTACGATTACCCAGATCATGTCATGGCCGCTTGTTGTCTTGGGTAACTTGGTAATGAAATCCATGGTAATTCGTTCCCATTTCCATTCCGGTATTTCCGGTTGCTGGAGCAAACCGGAAGGTCTCTGATGCTCAGCCTTGACTTTTGCGCAAGTCAAACATCGCGCAACATATGCCGCTATGTCTCTTTTGAAATTCGGCCACCAATAAAGTTCCTTCAAATCGTGGAACATCTTGTCTGCACCAGGGTGAACCGAATATCTAGAACTGTGAGCTTCGGCCAATACTAGCTCACGCAATCCTCCGTACACTGGAACCCAAATTCTATTCATGAAATACAGGGTCTGGTCCGCCTTTGGTTCCAGTGAATCAATCATCTTTCGTAATCTTTCACCCTTGACATTCTCGGGTTTAAGGGCGTTAACTTGAGCTTCACGAATTCGTTCAGTCAGATTCGTGTGGATAGTCAAACCCAAAGCTCGGACACGCAATGGTTTAACCCGTTCCTTGCGACTCAAGGCGTCGGCCACAACGTTCGCCTTACCGGGATGGTACTTTATCTCACAATCGTAATCGTTTAATAATTCGACCCATCGCCGTTGTCGCATGTTTAAATCCTTCTGGTCGAAGATGTGTTGCAAACTCTTATGATCAGTGAAAATCGTGCACTTGGTTCCGTACAAATAGTGCCTCCATATCTTGAGAGCGAATACCACTGCACCTAATTCCAAATCGTGTGTAGTGTAGTTCTTCTCATGGATTTTCAGTTGCCTGGAAGCATATGCTATTACTTTTTCTCGCTGCATTAATACACAACCCAAGCCTTGGTGTGAGGCATCACAGTAAACCACAAAGTCCTCCGTACCATCTGGAAGTGATAGTATCGGAGCGCCACATAACTTGTCTTTTAGTAATTGGAATGCTGCCTCTTGCTTTTCCGTCCACTCGAATTTCTTATCCTTTTGGGTTAACATGGTTAAAGCTTGTGCTATCTTTGAAAAGTTCTCGATGAACCTTCTGTAATAACCCGCAAGGCCAAGAAATTGTCGTACTTCGGTAGGAGTTCGAGGGGCTTCCCAATTTTTAATTGCCTCGATCTTGGCGGGATCGACGTGTATGCCCTTCTCGTTCACCACGTGGCCTAGAAAGTGAACTTCCCGAATCCAAAAGTCACACTTTGAGAATTTAGCGTAGAGCTTCTCCTTGCGTAGTACCTCAAGGATTAACCGAAGGTGATTCTCGTGGTCTTCTTTGGTGCGTGAATAGATCAAAATATCGTCAATGAAAACTATGACGAATTTATCCAGGTATGGCTTACACACGCGGTTCATTAGGTCCATGAAGACCGCTGGTGCGTTGGTTAAGCCGAACGGCATTACCAAAAATTCATAGTGCCCATACCGGGTTCTGAAGGCCGTCTTTGGTACATCCTCTTCCTGGATACGCAACTGGTGGTAGCCAGACCTCAGATCGATTTTGGAGTAATAGCTAGATCCTTGGAGCTGATCAAATAAATCGTCGATCCTGGGGAGAGGATAGCGATTCTTGATGGTTAGCTTGTTCAGCTCTCGATAGTCAATGCACATGCGGAATGTGCCATCCTTCTTCTTTACGAATAAGACGGGAGCTCCCCAAGGTGAGAAACTCGGTCTTATAAAACCTTTGTCTAACAACTCTTGTAGCTGGCTGGATAGTTCCTGCATTTCCGATGGAGCTAGGCGATATGGCGATCGCGCCACAGGAGCAGCTCCAGGAACGAGGTCGATGCGGAACTCGACTTGTCGAGGTGGCGGCAACCCCGGCAAATCTTCTGGGAATACATCCGGAAAATCTCTAGCTACTGGAATGTCTTCCAACTTTCGCTCGTCGGCCTTCTTGTCCACTACGTGTGCCAAGAGTGCGACAAGCCCTTTTCTTAGGCACTTACGAGCCTTCATGCTTGAAATAATCCTTAGCGGCGTCCCGTGCCTTTCCCCTTGAATTGAGATAGTTTCACCGCTTGCGAGGGGGACTTGAATGACTTTATCGTCGCAAATCACGACGGCATGATGCGCGGACAACCAGTCCATGCCGACAACTATGTCGAAACTTCCCAACACGACTGGCAAAAGATCAATCCCAAACTCGTGCCCACAGAGTTCTAATTTACAATCCCTCGCTACTTCTCTCGTTTCAATAGTTTTACCATTAGCCAGTTCTATGGAGTAGGGTGTATCTAGTTTACTAGTTTTTAATCCAAGTAGTCTTTTAAACTCAATGGATACGAAGCTAAAGTCAGCACCGGTATCAAATAATACAGAGGCATAATGACCATTAAGAGGAAACGTACCAGTGACCACGTTGGGGTCTTGTCGTGCATCACCGGCTCCAATCACAAACGCCCGCCCGCGGGCTTGGTTGTTGACCTTGGGGAAATCCTTTTTCCAATGGTCCAGTGACCCGCATGCGAAGCATTGTCTAGCCCCTCCGTTCTTCGGTGCTCCTGACCGGCAATCTTCAGTTTTGTGCCCTGAGCGGTGGCACTTCCCACAAGTTATCCCATTATTTCTCCCCTGGTTACCCTGTTTACCGCCATTACCACGTCCCGTGGCAACATACCCTTTCCCTTTCTTGTTCGAGCTACCCGATGCTCTATCCCTCTTTCCTTCATCCCGTTTACGTTTCCCGAATCTCGGCTTGTTCCCCTGATCATTCGTCACAACTGCTGAGCTTGTTCCCTGATTCTTTCCCTCCACACTGCTAGCCTCAGAAATTTTTAGTCCCGACACCTGTCGGATCAAAGTACCCATGCGAATAGCATCTTCAGTGAGGCTTAGCGCAAGATCAATAGCTGCGCGCATGGTCGTGGGTTTGGAAGCAGTGACCATGCTGCGTATTTGCGGTGCTAGTCCGAACAAATACCGCTCTATCTTGTTTTTTTCAGGTGTGACCAAACAAGGCACTAGTCTGGAGAGATCATGAAATCGGGACGTGTAGCCAGTCACGTCTGCTCCTATCATAGTAAGGTTCCAGAATTCTGTTTCCAGTTTCTGCACCTCACTTGCCGGGCGGTATTCGGCGATCATGAGTTCTTTCAGTTCCGCCCATGATAGGGAGTAAGTAGTATCGTCACCCAATGACTGCACTTGGCCGTTCCACCAGGTTAGTGCTTGATCCAAAAACAAGTTGGTGGAGTACATGACCGACTGACGAGGGGTACACCCACTGATACGGATTATTGCCTCGGTCTTTTCGAACCACTTGACCAGGCCAACAGATCCTTCTGTGCCGTTGAAGTTGATCGGCTTACAGTCTAAGAAGGCTTTGAAAGTGCAGCCACGCTCTCGCGAGGCCGTTTCTGCATTAATAAAGTAGTATGTTATTATGGGATAGGAGCTTTAGGATATTCTCCCATCGCTTTTTCAATTATTTTTAAACCTTCTTACCATTGGGGGAGGTTTCTCGTCGGTCGCTCCCCGTTAAGTCACGTGATCGTTCGGAGCGGGCGGCTTCGTGCTCCGCGATCGCTCGGGCTATGCGCTCCGAGATCATGGTTTCAAGTTCGGCTGGTGTAGCGGGCAGTCCGTCTGCGCCGCTGTTGCTTCTGGTGGCTGGTGCCATTTCTCTTCAATAATAATTATCAAAGGTTAATTTGGCAAACATTCATACAATATAAAGCATAAATAACAACCCAGAATATGAGCACAATAATCAACACCATGTCATCACACAACATACCAACACACCATACAGAATAAATAATAATCAATACAACATCACCACACAATCACACAAATCACAATGTATAGAGTAAGCAATAATAATTGTAGACAACAACATATTTCACCATCATAATAATAAGATTTTTCATTAATTTCAATAGTACGAGTACAATGCTTGTTTATAATAACAAAATAGGGAATACATCCCTCATACAATACATCGTTCTGAAATAAATAAAACATCATATCATGTGCCGTCGTACCCGTACGGCTAGGCAAAATGCAAACGAGTGTCATAACCCGTGCTATACTACCATACTGCTGCTACTATATACATATGCAGGTGATTCTTCCATGCGTCCCTGATGCATTCCTACTGTGGCGGTGGCGGCGGGAACTGATACTGTGGTGCGTGCATACTGATAGTCATACTAATCGCCATGATGCGCTCATATAAAAACTGTCGATACGCAAAATGCGCATCACCGGTAATCCCACACTGTGCATCCATGCTCAACAACTCCTCAGCATAGTGTGCTAAAGCATCTCGAGCATCGATCATCCGTGTCAACATCAAGCGAGTCTGCTGCTCTACCTGGTTCACGGTGCGCTGCACCGTGTCGGCGAGGGTCTGGAAGTCTCGCTCCAGTGAGATAGCAGTGGACCATGCTGGTCCGGATAGGGGTGTCATCCTGGGTGGCTGGGATGGTCCGGGTATATCGGGGTGAACTGGCGGGGATGGGCCAAAGGGGGCTAGTATCGGTATGTGAGAAAATAACGGGGCAAAACCCTGTGGTCTGGGGGTAAAGTGTGGTGGTATCAGGTAGGGGTCCCCTGCACCCAGAGGATACGGTGCAGGTGGCATGCTGGGCAAGGTGGGGATCGGTAGTGTCGTAGCTATGGTGGGTGGTGGTACAAGCTCGGCCAAGGAGGCCAAAAGGGGCTCTGAAATAGTGGCCCACTCTGGGGTGGACACCACTACGGTGGGGGTAGGAGGGCTCGCGGTGGCGAAGGCTGCCATACCTGCCCTGCGTAGCTCAGAGCTACCGGCGGGGCTACCCTCTAGGACGAGTGCTGCGGTGGCTGGCCCCTCCTGAGGTGCGGGCTCAAGTGGTGCAAGTGGGGCTACGGGGTCAGCAGGGGCGTCCTCCATCATTGGAGCCACTGGCTCCTCCTGGGCGACTGGGATCTCGGGTACTAGCATGTGCTCTACCGAGGCCACTGACTCGTCGTCCGAGTCATCTGAGATCCACCCGTTCCTCCCACGGGAAATCGGCATGAGTCTCATGCCTGGAGGAATATGGATGTGCGGTACGGGTGCTGGCTCATGATCAACGTGAGCCTATCTATCGAACGGAGACTCCGCTGTCTCCGACTGGGCTGGGATAGGTCGTGACGGACCGGCGCAGCCTTCAGGGAAGTCCCTGACGGCTCGGATGGGGCGTGGGGCTAAGGGTGCGGCAGGCAAGGGTACAATGGGTAGGTCGGCCTGCGGCGCGTCGACCACGGCGGCCGCGTCATCCCGTGCGGGTGCCCAGTCAGGATCCTCGCTAGGATCCGTCTCGTCGGAATCGTCGTCTGACCCTCCTGCGACGTCCATCTCTACGTCGTCTTCTTCCGCGTCGAGTACAACCAGCTCGACGGGCTCAGGCGGAGGTGCGGGTATGATCTGCAGACTACTATCATAACTTGGCGCTATACTTCCAGCGTCCGACATTCCTGGCAAAAGAACCGTACATGTATATATATATGAATTATTTTAAATTAGATAGTTAAGGCGTACATTATCAGTATCCTTCCTAACTTCTAACACTACGTACTGCATAACAATACCCATGGCTAGCTCGGTCGGAATCTCCTCATGCCCAATGCTTCTTGAAAAATTACTTTATTGCATTTAGCAACTATGTATATTTTTTGAAAACTTTATCTTTTGAACCAAATCCGGTTATAGTCTAGTTTTTAAAGAAAATACTCTAGTTCGCTATAACCTTGGCTCTGATACCACTTTCTGTCACACCACGACAATGGCGGAAACACGTGGCGCGACGGTTCAAGAGCATAAAGTCAAGGTTAACGCAAATCACAAGTAATTTAAGAAAATGGGTCATTTATTTAAGGCGTCAATTCTTGTTCAAAATATTACATATAAGTAAATTGTTTTATAACACAATGAAGAGGTTTCTCAAATATATCCCATAGCCTTGGGAAATAAAGGTGAAACCCCGCAAAATATTTAACGCCGCATCGGAGGATTCCATGACCCAGCTTGCCCAGATTGCCTTCATCTAATTACCTGAAAGATATGTTTAAAATTTCGTCAATATAAATATATTGGTGAGTTCACAGGTTTTTAGTTTCCAAAACTTGAATCCTTGGGAAATACCATGTTATGACAATATATAGGAGTTGCAAATTCCTATAATTCTACTTGAGACTATAATCAAACCAAGACGTATAATAAATATGCCCCGCTCCAAGTCGTTGCTCGGTATCCTACGACTTAAGTTCAGAATATATGCACCCCAGGCATACACTAATGCATAATCGACGCTATCGATTAGGGGTGGGCCTTGTCAGGCACCAATAGTACTATTCAATATTCCACCGGTTTCATTTCCCTGAATAAATGATTATAGAGGCGAGGACTCAACCCCGAGTGGCGGTCACACCTCAAGTAATAAATCCGTCAAACATTTTCCCTAACATATCCTTCCCCCGAAAACGTAAAAATAGTTTAAAATGGGGCCGTGAAACTCACCTGTATCAACGTCCGGCTCACTAAGCAGATAGCAAAAAGGGGTCTCGCACCTACAACGTCCTAGACGTATAAGTCACTATTCCTATAGTGCATGTGCCTTGGCAAGTTGTACACCCAACTCCCGACCACAAGTTATTCCAAATCCCGTTTAATTAAGCGCGTATCCTAGGTTTCGTTGGCGTTAGATTACCCCTTGTGTTACAAGTTATATATTACTCTTGTTAATATTTCCTTAACTTGTACCTTATTATTATCGACTCGACTTCACTTAACGTATAATTATTTTCCCATTTAAATAATTATACTTAAGATCGCATCGCTCGATATAATATATATTTCAGCACTCGACCCGACTCACTTTACCGCACATTTGCCTTCCCATTTAAACAAATATGCTAAGATCTTGTCGTTCGATTGTATATTCTTAACACCCGATTCAACTCACCATACCGTATATTTATTTTCCCATTCAAATAAATATACTAGGATCTTGTCGGCACGACATACACATACATATCTTCGTCTACTCGTCGCGTTTTCCTTCCCACATATCTACTTTCCCATTAAGTAGATATGCTAGAATTTTGCCGAGACGAGCGTACATATATATAAATGTGTAATTTTTCTTGTTAAGTATATACGTTTGTTTAACGTCTTACTTGTTTACGTTATGTTTTTCTCCCACGAATAATTCCTTCAACACTTAGGAAAGTGTTTATTAGTTTTCACCCATGATGTATATATATATTTTACTTCCTAAAAATATATATTTTCTCATCTTGTCGCAATGGCATTTTTCTCATGTTTTGTCCGTGTACGGTTCGTTAACGCGTCTTAGTTCGATATCTTAGCTCGAATAGTCAATTTTTCCAAGTTTTTCCCAACATGTGTTTTATAGAAACATTATTCATATTTCTTCCTCCTAACACATGTTACTTGGAAGATTTAAAATACTTATGTATTTTTAACCCAACTTGTGAACTTAACTACAAAAATGTTTCCAATACTTTTATATTCCCATTTATATAAAAGTATTCATTTTTGTATAAGTTTCTCAAGTTTGTTTAACATTTTTATAAAATCTCTATTTTATAAAAATCCTTATGTTAATACAATCCATATTTTTATAACTTTCACTTTTATAAAAATATACTTTTTATACAAAAATACCCAAGTATATCTACTAGTATTTACCCAAATCATCCTTGGAAAATTATTACTTATACTTTTGACACCAAACTTTCCATTATTGCATTTTTGGACTAATAGTTTCTAAAATGTTCATTTTAGTCCTCTAACTTTCAAAGTTACAATATTAGTCCCTTAACTTTCAAATGTTGCATTTTTCCACTCTAACTTCCAAAGTTAGCATTTTTCACTCAAAATAGTGGACTTTGAAGATCCATCTTTTTATTGGTAAGTTATTTTTGCATCAAAACACTTTTATTAGTCTTATATTTCATATATAAGGCTACTTGTATGTGTGTTTTATGTATTTGTCCATTATATCAAAATATCATTCTTCTAAGTAAGTAAACTTTAATTTTTCAATTTCTTTATTCATGACCTTCCAACATGTTCCATCATTTATTATGTCTTAGATGATCATATTAAGATGATTAAAGTTACTTTTTAACACACTCAAGTTTATTCTATAAATCTTAATCAAATCATCATCCTACTTAGTGTATGTGTAGATTTTATGCATTTTCAAGAACACTACTTTATCATCATCAAATCCATGATCCATTTACATATCTTTAATCATTTATTTTACTCATGTAAAACCTATTAAAGATTATGTTTCAAACCACATTTTAAACCCTTCATGTACAACTTGCTTCTAAGAACACATACATGAATATTAATAATCAAAACAAGGTTAAGAAGCTTACTACTAGCACAAGGCTAGGGAAGACAAAACCTTGGATTTTGAGAGGGGTTTAGTGTGTTCTTCCTTAATGGTTAAGCTCCAAGCTTGAAACACACAATATGGGTTTGGATGATGGATTGTTTTGAGTGATTTGGAGATGTAAAAACTTGAAAGGAATGTGTATATGGGAGGGGTGAAGTCCACGGCTCCAAGAGAAGAAGAGAAGGAAGGTTTTTGCTTTGTTATCTTCAAAGGACTAACACATGTTTATATACTACCATCAAATCTTCCATGGATTGCATGTGATCTTGCTAATGATTTAAGAGATCCAAGAAGTACTAAAATGATCTTGAATGGATGGGTGAGGGGTGTGTGTGGCCGTGGGTTTTGAGAAGCAAAGGAAGGGTGGTAATCTTTCCAAAATCTCTAGTAATCATACTTATAAGCCTAGGTAAGATTTGGGATCTTTTGGAAGCATGTATACATGAGTATTCTAGTGTTTATCTAGCTTACAAATGTCTTGGATTCTAGTGGCCAAGGGCCAAAATTTTTAAAGGGGGGACAAGGTAGAGCATGCTTTTGTACTTGTGTAACTTACATCTTTTGTCTTTTGTTTCATGCATGCTTTATACCTAGATTGTAGGTTATTATTATTAACACAATGCATGGACATATTATGGCCATTTAGGCCGGCCACTTTTGTGGTTTGGGTGGGGTCCACAACTCCAAATATTTACCCAATACTTGTTAAGTTTAATTCCTCGTCGTTCGGGTGTCGTTCGGGTATTTTTCGGGTTTTAATCGCACGTTATTCGGACATTAAAAATACCTTTAATAACCCTTAAATATAGTCTAATTTAAGCGTTGATTGGTTATTTAGGCTTTTGCCGGGTGAAATTATGAGTTATACGCGTATCGGGTGCGGTACGCGCACTTTATTCGTTACCGGGAGATTTGTACAAGACGTTTCCACTTATGGTTTTGGAGTTCCAAAACTCATTATATTTTGTGAAACTACCCTTTATTTTATATCCTGGGTGTCCGGGATCCTTTTCGTTTATTTAATTATTACCGGGTAATTGCCAACGTCCATACCGGATAGTTTATTCGCACATGATCCAATCATGTTTTACCATTAAACGTATGCATTCCTATGCATTATTTGGAAATTGCTATCTCCTAAGGCCTTGATAATTAAATCACACATAATTGTATTTAATTACGTTAATCATATATTAATTAATTAGTACGGAATTACCTTATTTTTGCCGGTTGTTACAGTGTGAGACATCCCTAACATGTGTTAACAAGCATATACTAAAAGAACATAATAAAAGAACACATAAAATGTGTATTTATTTAATAAATGATAAAAACGATCATAACAATCAATACTAAAAATGTATCAAAAAACTTTTCATACATACATAATTATTTGTGAATTTTCAAAAAAAAACTATCATAACAACATAAAAAAGATCTAGCTATGCTTCATTCTTGATACCCATCTTCATCTTTAACACAAAAACATCTATTCACCAACAAAAAAAAAAAAGAAAGATAACACATGTTTATTAGTTGGGCTCTCCAAAACACATAATGAGTCATCACTGACATGTGTACGTTGTGTACTCTAAAACATATGTTTTACTGAAATAAATGTATGTCATATGAACCCTAACACATGTTAGCTGGGCATATACTAACGTATGTCATATGAACCCTAACACCTGTTAGTTAGACATATACTATCATGTGATAACATCACTAAAATGTGTATAAACAGCACTAAATCTGTAGTGCCAAGTGTATCATACTCAATTTTACAACTATGTTAATAAAACTGCTCAAATACGATTAATAGGGTTTGAAATCCAACAATAATAAATTTTAAAAATCAAATCATAACCAATCTAAATCCATATACCAAAAAATTATCCTCATATTCATGAAATATATAATATAATAAAAGACATCAGTAGCATGTGTTAGCATATTCTAAGACATATGTTTTACTGAAAATAACGTATGTCACATGGACCTTAACACATGTTAGTTGGGCATATACTAGCATGTGTTTGCATCACTAACGTGTGTGAGCATACAAGACTCGGACTGTAAAAAATAGACATGCACCATTAGTTTCACTTGCCAAAAAGAATATTAAATAGATTACAAAAATATACCAATTTCTCCATCTTCCATTAGTTTCTTTTGCTTGCGTTCTCCATTATTTGTTTCCTAAATAAAAAAACATGAAACAAAGGAATTGTTTCAGAGATATAGATTGTATTCCTACACCTGAGAACCAACACTAGAACAGAAACACATGTTAGTTGGGCTCCTTAAACACATAATGGGACATCAGAAACATGTGTTAGCATATACTAACATAAAAAATTACATACTTAATCATCAATCACATGTGATCTATCAACTTCATGTCCCCAATCCAATAACAATCTAACATAAGCAAAATAATAATAAAAAAATCAAAAAGGTTAACATAAGTTTTTTTTTCCATTCAAGCATTTGATCAAACACTTGGTATGCAACCAAAAACTATCCCCAATTAATTTTTAACAAGATATAAATATAAACATAGACAATAATATGTTTGCTTGTAACACATCAATGAATTTGAATATCTTTAATTGGTTGTGTGATACATTAGTTTATTTATATTTAAAAAAAAGTAGTAAATTTTGAAGTTAATAGGAAGCCTACAAATGTCAAAAGTCTTTAAACAAAACCATGTGTGAAACCGATAGTAGTTTTGTAAAAGTATTGAATTGCTTTTCAATAAAAACCACCATGGTTAAGTAAAAACCATTGTAAAAACTTATTTATGATCCTACCATGATTATCGTTGGATAATAACACAAAAACTACAAACAGATTTTTGTTTAACCAGAAACAAACTATAACTACCTTCATCTCATGAGATCAGTAAAGACGACGGCGGCGACTGACTTTTGGTGGTCGTCTCCGACCGGAGGTTGAGATGTGAACCACCATCTTGTAGAGAGAGATTGAGACGAGAGTAGGATAAAGTGAGGAACAAACACACAGATCAGGATATGTAGAGGTGGTGCCGGAGTTGGTGGCCGGAGGTGGTGTTAGGTGGTGGTGGTATATTGTCTGAAGATAGATTGAGATAATAGATTGAGAGAGAATGGGAGAGAGAAGAAATATTATTTGTTTATAAAGGGGTGGGAATGATTCAAAAATTGAAAATAAGAGGGGGAAATGTGAAATGACAATTGCACCCTTTATAATATAATATGATGAAAGGTTGGCTTGGATGATGTGACACAATATGGACCATGTGTTGGGTTTACTAGGGTTTTTTTTTCATTTGAGAGGGTTTCTTGTCTAGGGTTGAGTTATTCTACAAAGGTTACAAAAAATGAGAAGGATGAGAAGGATACAAAAAACACAATAGATCATGAAATATGACACAATAAGCCACAAAATATAACACAGTGCCAAAAAAATATAACACAATGCTGAAGAAAAAAGACACAACGAATTGAAAAAATGACACAATGATGAAAAGAAGAAAAAGACACAATGATACATAAAAGACACAATGATATAACACATAATCTAAAAACTACAAGCTAAAAAAAAACCGAAGTCCTAAAAACTAACGTCGTAGGGTTTGATAAGACGATTCCAATGCCGCTTAAATGAGTTCAATCGGAGTCCGTTTGATACCCTTCTTGCGACTTTCTATTTTTCTTTCACTGTGTATTTGATCCTAACCCTTCTTGTCTATACTTCCACTATATGTGTGTGTGTGTGTGTGTGTGTGTGTATATATATATATATATATATATATATAGGGTTAGGATCCAGAGAAAACCCTTGTTATAGTGAAAACTCTGGAAACTCTGACTTCCCGAGCTTTTTAGGGCCTGAAAATTTTAGGGCATGTAAAATACATGATTTTACAATGTGTTACCCAAAAAGTTATTTATTTTTTTTAAAAAAAAAGTGCTCGGCGCTTTTTTGATTTTTTTTTGCTCAAAATGCTTAAAATCATGTATATTATATTGCATACCATAAAATTTTCATATAAAAAAAAAGCTCGGGAAGTTATAGCTTCCAGAGTTTTCACTATAACAAGGGTTTCCAATATATCCTTATACTATATATATATATATATATATATATATATATATATAAATTGAGTAACTAGATGAACTTATTATGCATACGAAAAAACAGAGAAGTAGATGGTGTCTTAAATAGTGAATCTAGCTTGAGTGGATTGCATTTACTTGGATATCAGAGATCAAAAAGTGTCAAAATGATCACTTTTTAACTGAGTTTTTAACTGAGTTATGAAAGTCAGTTAAGTCTCAGGGGCAATTTTGTCATTTATGTCCTCAGAGGTCAAAATGGCAATTAATGGAAAGTTATAAAAAAAATAAAAATCAAAAATGTTTTTTCGAGCACGTTTTTTTTTCAAACACGTTTTTTTTTTCAAACTCGTTTTTTTTCGAACACGTTTTTTTTTCGAACACGTTTTTTTTCGAACACATTTTTTTCCAAACACGTTTTTTTTAAACACTGGAGGCCTGGAGCCCCATGATCAACAATCAATTGCACATGCATTGTTAAAACTTGTTGTAGATAAGCAACTTTGGGCCAAATGCAGGGCAAACGGACTGAGAAACATTCATATATTCTCATGGAAAGAACAATGCAAAACTTATCTTTCAAGAATTGCTAGGTGTAAACCAAGGCATCCCAGGTGGCTAAAAAACGATGACGATGATGATGATGAAAATTCCGAATCTGACTCACCAAGTGATTCCTTAAGAGATATGCAAGATATATCTTTAAATTTAAAATTTTCAATGGGTTCTGAAGACCAAACAAAGAAATTAGAAAATGTTGTTCAAAATTTTGGGAAAAATGTACAAAGGACAGTTTTAGGAGACAAAAACGAACAACCTAAATTCCCGGCTTTAAAGAGAAGAACACATGTTTTTGTAATTGCTATTGATGATGATGTGTAACGATCCCACATCGGTTGGGAAGGAGAACTAACACTTCTTTATAAGAGGTGGGATACCTTCCCTATCGTGACGCGTTTTGGCGTGGGAATTGCCTACGACCAATGCAAAATCGGGACATGCCAGGACAATATCACGGTACGGGAGTGGGCTGTTACAAATGGTATCAGAGCCAGGCCCGGGCCGTTGTGCCAGCGAGGACGCTGGGCTCCTTAAGGGGGGTGGATTGTAACGATCCCACATCGGTTGGGAAGGAGAACTAACACTTCTTTATAAGAGGTGGGATACCTTCCCTATCGTGACGCGTTTTGGCGTGGGAATTGCCTACGACCAATGCAAAATCGGGACATGCCAGGACAATATCACGGTACGGGATATTAACCCAACTGTTTGACACCGGTTTTGCGGGTCTTACAAGTTGGTATCAGAGCAATAGTTTAAGAGATTCGGGCATTCCCAATGCTTCAACTTAAACTCAAAACGGGACCGGAACTAGAAATGCCACTACGGGTAGCTGCACGCCAAGAGGTAATTCTTTAATTTTGAAATATGCCTATATATTTTCATTAAAAATGCTTAATGGCATGTGGTGATATGTAGGATGTTAATGCCTTTACATTTGGAGGTAGTATTTGAAGTTTAGGGAATAAATGCACAATATGTTAGGTGGGGATGTTGCCTCAATGCATCATGTTGTCTTTATTCTTTGAAGTATGTGTGGATGTTATTCTTTGAATTTCTATGTTCAATACGTGGAAGGTAGAACCCTAGTGTGACATGTTGGGAAACCTTTAGAACATTGTAGTGGCATAGACAGCCGATCGCACTTGATCAACGTTGTTGGTGGTCTATTGTTACTTTTCTGTTCTGAGTTGTGACCTAAAATGATCATACGAATGTACTATCTTTGGGAAGATTCCTAATTATGCGTAGGACTTGGGTCGACATAATGGGGCCTTACTTTAGGGATATCTGAACCCACTGTCTAGTAACTTTATAGAATCTCTATTAGCCAATAAGTACTTTACGCGATAGGATTCGAGGACGAATCCTCTTCTAACGGGGATAGACTTGTAACATCCTGAAAATTTCGCGTTTAATAATTAGAGAATACGAAGCGGGTTTCATAAAAAAAGAAATTTATTTGATGAGCCGATTGACAAGTTTACACCTAAATCTAGGTTGAAAATACTTGAGGGACCCTCGTGTCATTATTGAAAGGTAATTAAGGAAGCTTTGGAAACAAGATATCTACTTGTGAAAATGGGATGACCCTATTGTCATTATTTAAAGTTAGTTATGATAACTTTGTGTAACATCCCGCAAATTGGTAACATAATTATTTATGCAAAGTGACTAACCGGATTCTATCGAGCGGGTTCGTTAACGGGTTTTGACACATGGGGCCCTAATATATGGACTTATATGTTTGTTATATGAAATCTCAAAACGAAGCGTGCTAGAACGGAATTACGAGGGACCTGGTTGGACATTAATTATTATTATTATTATTATTATTATTATTATTATTATTAGAATGATTTTTCTAATAGTTTTAGAAACAAGTCAATATGTTGACTAAAGCAACTAGCAAGGTTTCATAAAGTGGGTTTGTTAATGTGTTCGACGCCTAGATCTTGGTTTAAAGGATTAGAGGGACCCGTTTTGTCAATGTTTTAAGATGAAATGGTAACCTTGGGATCAAAGTATTTACTAGTGATATAATAAGGGACCTTTGTGTAAAGTATGGAGTTTAAAAACAAATCAAAGGCCAAACCCTAGGGGACACCATCTTCATATTTTTTCTTTTCTACAAACAATTGGCCGCAACAAGTAGGAAGAACCCATTCGAGCGATCCTTCCATTAAACACAGGTTATATTGCAGCAATAAACTTTGTTTCAGCGGGTTTTGTAGTGATGAACGTGTGTAGCATAGGCTTCTTCATCTCGAGTTTCGGTTTTCCGGAACTTCTCTAACGGGTTTTAAAGTTTCAAGCACACACGACTCGGGTATAAACTCGAAGTAGGCAGCCATCATGTTCAGTTATAGTGAAGCTACGCGAACCGGTTTACAACCGTGTGTGTGCTCGCAGGTAGAGTTCATTGGAGGTGCATGGTTCACGGATGTCTCACACCGTTGCTCCAAGATCGTGCAAGGTATAACCCGTTACGTAGTTGTCATTAGAGAAGGGCTTGTAGGGTCAGTTCGGAGTCGTTTGTCTGCGCAGATTTCAAGGAGGACCATCTCCTTCATGATGATCACCTTATAACCCGTGTTTTGAATCTGTATCAGGTCGGTTGTGGTTGGCGGATATTAAGATTCATTAAATGAAGCAGGTTGTTAGTGATATACATGGAATGATGAGGTTATCCATCTTGTGGTTGTGCATGGGAAGCCATTTGGGTTTGGCTTGTAGTCACGGTTGGTGTATTAAGGAGGTGTGGGATATGGTCTGCTGGGGTACTTGATGTGGATGTTAGAGCCTCTTTATTCCAGATTTGGATCGATTTTATGAACGTTTTGTGAGGCTCGGATGAAGAGTGCTGCGAAAACAATCCTTCCGGCGAAGAATCAGAAACTGAGAGCCAACTGTTGTGGTCACTGTCAGAGGCGACGGCGCTGGATGACGGAGGGAAGTGAACTAGATGAAAGAACTTTGTCTCGCGGTCGCGTGGGTATATTATTTGAAGAAAACGGAGTTAGGGTGATAGGGTTTTGAGCAGCGCAAAGACAGACGCGCAGAACTGGACTAGCTGACGCACAGAAGTGTGTGCTGGCTGAAGTGGCAATGTCAGCGGTCGACGCAAACAATTTCCAGATGTCGGGCTTGTTGAGACGATTTCATGGATATGTGGATCACGCGAAACGATTATCGTATGATCAAGTTATGAGAAAAGCAAATTTTCTTGCGCATTTTGTTACAAGTGTTTAAAGTAGTATAGATGCGCCAAGGATGGCATGTATGCAAAGGTATGATCCCGTATACCTTTTATTTGTTGTTAGACACTACTACGGGATATCGGAATATTGACCGTGGCAACTTTTGTACGATCGAGATTGGAATACGAGTTGGACAGTTTAAGCTAAGCTTGCAGCTCGTTAATCTAGATTAAATGGATTGGTGATTTAGATATCTATGGATTGACAGGCATAATTTGTGTGACGACATGTTTTGGTTTGAGGACGCAGTTTGAGACGCTTAGTTTGCGGATTTGGAAGTTTTGCAACCAGTGAGTTCTTGTGCCCACTCTTTATTTAATAATTTTTTTTAAAATATTTTGGGCTGACGTGCATGCTAAACTAGTGTGATTATTTTTTATGAAGTCACGAAAATATTTTTATGAAGTCATAAATATTTTTGTGTACAAATGAAATTCATGTTAATACGTATATTATTTTGGCATGAAACGTAAGTAGGTGGAATGCGCCTAATGTGAAGTTATAAATATTTTTACGTACGAACGAAATCCATACTAACTCAAATATATTTTTCTAGGCTTAAAATGCGAGTAGGTTATTATGTTTTCATACCTACATGTTTGAAGGCAACTAGAATAAAATATATATTTGGATAGTTGTATATGTTTATACGTATATAAAAATGAATGTACCTATATATAGGTGTATATACAGCTTTAAGTTATATGAGTTTCTTTAAATATATAAACTATGTTTGGCGACTACCTGACCTTATAAACTGGGCCATGACAGAAGTGGGATACGCCTACTCTGATCTAAGGTATTGGTTTTACGTCATGGTTGTTGCTTAGTTTATGTTATACTTGTTATTATATATAATAGACTTTGTTGAGAGGTACCTGATATGTCGAACTGGGCTATGACAGAAGTGGGATATGCCTGCTCTGATCTCTGGTCTTGGTTTCGAGTCAGGAATGTTGCATAGTTCATATTATATGTATTCTTATAAACTGAGCTATGACAGAGGTGAGATATGTCTACTTTGATCTCTAGCTTTGGTTTGAATTATATTATGTGTATTTTTATAAACTGAGCTATGACATAGGTGGGATATGCCTGCTTTGATCTCTAGCTTTGGTTTGAATTATTTGCTTAAATAGATTGGATTGTACTTTGTGTTGAAAAGTGGGATGCGCTTAATGTTATATTTGATAATAGAAGTTTGAGGTAATTAGGCAGAGTATGCCTATCCTAGACTTTGAATTTTTAAATGCTTGGGGGAAAACTAGTTAGCGGATTGCGCTTATTGTTAACTCTGAGGTTGAGGTATTTTGTTAATTCTTGTTTTGACAAATTACTTGTTAAAATTTATAAAACTTGAACTCACTCAGCGTAGCTAACTTTTGCATACACGTTAGATTGATTTCAGGTTAAAAGAGATGGATTGATGACTGCTTGGCGATGCACGGAGCTACCCGGCAATTGAAGGCATTTCTAGTGGAAGACAACTTTTGTTTACTCATGATAAATTTTAAATTTGATTTACATTTGAGTAAAAATTTTCATGTGAGTTGTAAATTTTATTCTAAATGATATTCCGCTGCGTATAGATACTCTTTCAAAGAAAAATTTACTTATGTTTTTGCATATTTAAAAAAATATTAACCCAACTGTTTGACACCGGTTTTGCGGGTCTTACAAGTTGGTATCAGAGCCAGGCCCGGGCCGTTGTGCCAGCGAGGACGCTGGGCTCCTTAAGGGGGGTGGATTGTAACGATCCCACATCGGTTGGGAAGGAGAACTAACACTTCTTTATAAGAGGTGGGATACCTTCCCTATCGTGACGCGTTTTGGCGTGGGAATTGCCTACGACCAATGCAAAATCGGGACATGCCAGGACAATATCACGGTACGGGAGTGGGCTGTTACATGATGATGTTGGGTCACCTTTTGAAAACGTTCAAAAGATATTTGAGGCAGTAGAAAATGAAAAACGTGACGAGTCAATTGGATTTATATTGGCAACATCTTTACAAATGGCTCAAATTCATTCATTTTTTGTATCAAATGGTGTAAATCCTTCGGGTTTTGATGCATTTATTTGCAACAGCGGGGCCGATCTTTATTATTAGAAAAAAACTTGTTCGAAAAAAAACGTGTTCGAAAAGGAAAAAAAAAACGTGTTCGAAAAAAAAGGGTTTGAAAAAAATGTGTTCGAAAAAAAAGGAGTTTGAAAAAAAAAACGTGTTCGAAAAAACGTTTTTGAATTTTATTTTTTTATAACTTTTCATTAATTGCCATTTTGGCCCCTGAGGACATAAATGACGAAATTGCCTGTGAGACTTAACTGACTTTCATAACTCAGTTAAAAAGTGACCATTTTGGCACCTTTTGATCTCTAAGGGGCCCCAGTGATAAAATCAAGTTTGGTGACCAAACAAGTAATTTGGAGAAAACCTCAGGGGCATTTTGGCAATTAACTTTTTTTTTTTTTTTTTTTTAAACAAGTGAGACATTTGATGCTTTGACTTTTGAGATAATTGTTATTTATTTAAGGCCTCGGCTATTCACACCCCCCTTCTATTTAAATATTACGAAACGCGTCAAACAGAGACCGGAAGTCCAGCATGTCGATTAGACATGCAAAAATCGTGTTTTGAAAAATATGGGTATCGATTGTATAGTCGGAGCACCAAGTAGAATGATTCATGAAAGTTTCCATCCAACACAGGGTTAAAAAAATAAAAATAAAAAACCAATCCAAAACACAAAATTTACCACAAAAATAAAAGCTGGTTCCGAGCGCCTCGCTTAGGCCTAAGCGAGGCGCCTGGGGTCAAATCAGAATAACTTACCGCGGACCGAGGTAGTTAAAAAAGTAACCAAAGCGCCTCGCTTTGACCAAAGCGAGACGCTTTGGAAAGGGGGTGGGAATAGAAGTGGGGGGTTTTATTATCACCTCCCTTATTTAATCCTTCAAAATTTACAATACGGTTCTCTCCACTTCAGTTAAACCCATACAAATCATAAACTTCTACAAATGTTTTTTTTTTTTTTTTCATTTTATTGGCTAATTAAAAGTTGACAAATTGTACCACTTATAAGTTTTTTTTTATTACTTTAAAAATGTGATTTGTATAAAATTATGAATATATCGTTACGACATGATTAATTTTAACTACGGTTCGATGTAGGGATGACAAAAAAACCCGAGCCTGACGGGTATATCCGAAACCCGAAGCATTTGGGACGGGTTTGGTGTTGGAAAAAAAAATATTTCGCGGGTATGGAACGGGTATGGTATTAGGTGATACCCGACCCGATTACCCGAAATATATACCCGAATACTTTTAAGTTTTATATATATATCTTTTTTCTTAACTATTTTTTTAGTAATGTTTCATTCTAATAGATTCATTATTTGAAGAATAAATTTTTCGTCTAAAATACATACTCGAATAACATTATTATTTATATTTATATGCTATGAAATATATAAATACTTTTCAAAATTCATACTATAATATATATTTACATATTAAATGTTTCAAAGATTACTATGGTAATGATAATATATATGTTACTTATTACAATTTCATATACTCTAGATTTCTTAAAACATAAGACTATAAAAGAAAATAAAAATATATATATACATGCAAATACCAACGGGTATACCCAATACCCGCGGGTATGCTCTATACCCGACGGGTAATGAGACGGGTATGGTATGAGATTTTATAACCGGGTATGGGTATGGTATTAGTCAAACCCGACCCATACCCGACCCGTTGCCATCCCTAGTTCGATGTGAGTTTTGTTTAACACAGAGTTTTGTATGATAATGTTACAAGCCATCTAAGCACCTATGTACATGTTGTTAAAGTTGTGAAAATGCAAAGCTGCGACACATGGGTAATTTTAATCTATAATTTTATTTATACTTGTAAATTTTCCATCTCATCGCATCACGCGGACTCCTCGCTAGTCATATTTGACAGACGTATTCAAAATTAGTGCCTAGAAAACTTTGTGGCAACTTTCACCCAATATCTGTCTTCGAAAATAAAAATTTATACCTTGAGATGAGGGGAAAATAGCAGCACTATACAATATACATTAGAAGTGGCAATTGTTCACATAACACTAACACGGCACGAAATTTTGTGGCCGAAATAACTTCAACTCCATTCAGTACCTAACTAATGCCGGTGTGATACATTGTTTTCTATTAGTTATGTTTCTGTCTATTGGCACCCCCTCGGTTTCTATTTCAACTCCCCTCTGAAGCGCCTCGCTTAGGCCAAAGCGAGGCGCTTCGGTCACATTAATGTCTAATCAGTACGAGGTTGCATGGGAGTTTGAAAAAAAAAGGGGCCAAGCGCCTCGCTTTGGTCAAAGCGAGGTGCTTGGCAACAGGGGGATGAATCTGGACATTTTGATGTTGGGAAGGTTTTGGTTTGGATTTTTTTTTTTTTTTTGTTTGTTTTGAAGTGTTTTTTTTTTTGTTTTTAACTTGAAGTGTTTTTTTTTGTTTTTAACTTTTTTATCTATTTAGGGTCTTTATCTATTGTAATTTTTTTAAATTTAAAAATTTTAAAAACACCGAAATAACCCGTGTTTTTTCTTAAAACTTTTTTATTGATTTAGGGTCTTTATCTATTGTAATTTTTTAAAATTTAAAAAACAACGTAATAACCCTAATCAAACTATAATTAATCAAGTAATCCCAACTTTAACCTATTAATAAAGTGTTCGATTGTCACTGTGACTGGATAAATTATTCACGGAGAAGACCTCGTCGAAGAAAGATTGAACGAATTCGCGAATTTTGATACGAATATGGTGGTTGATGGTCAACGTGGCGTCGTTTTGGTTCATAACATGTAATTTTTATTTGGTTTGGGATTGAAAGGGTTGAGTGATCTTTTAACGTTTATAATCGAATGTTTACTGTTTGGATCTCATTGGTTTTACTGGCTTGCAATTTATAATTTGGTTTTAGTTCGTTTATTATTTATGGGTTTAATATTTATTAGACAATTAAACATTCAAAACAGACAACATATATATATAAACAAAAGATCAAATGCATAACAATAATAATAATAATAATAATAATAATAATAATAATAATAATAATAATAATAAGTTTGTCCATACACATCATAAAAAAAAATACAAGTAAAAAGAGTCTACTGCGGCGGTGGTGGTGGGGCCCCCTGTGCTGGTCCACGGTGTGGTGGTGGGCGTAACTGTACCTGCCAATGCGCGGCCATCGCCTGCATCGAGTCGACCGTCCACTCCTGAACCTCCCGGAGCTCACCGATGCGGCGATCGATGTCCTCTGCCACGAAACGCGCAGCAGGAGTGAGGTCATCATATATATGACGGGGGTACTGCTGCTGTGGTGGTGGCGGAGGAGGTGGGGGGCGTCACCGTCGTCCTGACCCGCCATCTCTACCAGGAGAGGCTCTCCCGGACGCACCTCAACGTAGGGCGGTATATCATCGAAAGTAGGAAGGGGGCCGACGCAAAAGCCCTCCTGGTTCCGATAGCTCGAAACCGATGCACACCCTTCGAGACCTCGAAGAGGATCCCCATGCTCCGGGCATTGGCGTCACCGAGCTCTACCGATGGGATCGAGGGCAGCAACTGATGGTCGGTATCTGGCGAGATCCCCAGATGACGCGCAATGTAAGTGATGAACGCCCCGCCATGGAGATGTGCGCGAGCCTGGCGCATGTGGCAGCACTTAAAGTAGTCGACCAGGGACGCGGCTAGGTTGCACGGCTGCCGCATAATCAAACAGTACAAAAAGAAAAGGTCACTCTGGTTGACCTTCTCCCGACTGTTCCCCCGTGCTGCGATAGAGGTGGCGATCGCATGCTGAATGTAATAGTACAGGGGGTCCCTAATCGACGTCGCCTTCGCAGAATTCTTACCAAAGTGCGACTTGGCGATGAACCTCCAAAATCTGACCATGGTCGGCCTATCCACCGTAAGGAGACCGTCCCGGTACAACGCAGACTCAGTCTCCGGGGTTGTGTACAACCCCGAAGCAACAGCAAACTCCTGCAAAAAATAATTGTAAATATTAACAACTTTGGTAACATAATAATAAAATGACAGATAATTGAAATAACATACCTCATAGGTCATCTGCTGCCAACTCCTCGCCAACCGAAATCGGATGGGGCGAAAAGTCTGAGCCGGGTTTGGGTTTTCGGACGGATCCAGAACCACGAACGACGACAGAAACTCTATCGTCAAAGCCCGGTAAGAAGGCAGCTTGGCTATGTCAAAGAGACGACGCCATGGAGTGTCAGACCCCACAAAGTCGTGAGCCCTGCCGGTTTCGCCGACCCTCTCTAGAAGCGACCAACTGATGTACATCTGAGGGTCGACAGCCATATGACGCAGCTTCGTGCAGCAGCGCCGCGCATCGTCAAACCCCTCCTCAAAGTGCAGGTACGGGTGGTCCGGTAAGGGGTCCGGAGGTGGAGCCCGTCGCCTCCTCTTCGACGAAGGCCCCGGTGCAGACGACCCAACGTCATCTCCACCACCAAAAGCATCGTCAGCAAAATCTGGCTCCATATCCATATCTATGTAAACAATAATTTTCAATTACTAATGATAATAACAGTAATAATAATAATAATAATAATAATAATAATAATAATAATAATAATAATAATAATAATAATAATAAATAGGGTCGTTCTAATTAAACCCCCAAACTTCGTAATAATAATAATAATAATAATAATAATAATAATAATAATAATAATAATTTTAGTAATAATAATAATAATAATAATATTAGTAATAATAATAATAAAAATAATAATAATATTAGTAATAATAATAATAATATAAGTAATAATAATAATAATATTAGTAATTATAATAATAATAATAATAATAATAATAATAATAATAATCATAATAATAATAATATTAATCGTAATAATAATAATAATAATAATATTAGTAATAATAATAATAATCGTAATAATAATAATAATATTAATAATAATCGTAATAATAATAATAATATTAGTGATAATAATAATAATAATAATCGTAATAATAATAATAATAATCGTAATAATAATAATAATAATATTAGTAATAATAATAATAATAATAATCGTAATAATAATAAAAATAATAATAATATTAATAATAATCGTAATAATAATAATAATAATATTAGTAATAATAATAATAATAATCGTAATAATAATAATAATAGTAATAATAATCGTAATAATAATAATAATAATAATAATCGTAATAATAATAATAATAATAATCGTAATAATAATAATAATAATAATAATCGTAATAATAATAATAATAATAATCGTAATAATAATAATAATAATAATCGTAATAATAATAATAATAATCGTAATAATAATAATAATAATAATAATCGTAATAATAATAATAATATTAATAATAATAATAATAATAAAACTAATAATAATAATAATAATAATAATAATAATAATACTAATAATAATAATAACAATAATAATAATCTTAATAATAATAATAACAATAATAATAATAACAAACCAAAGCGTCTCGCCAAGGCCAAAGCGAGACGCTTTGGTCGTCTTCCCCGGCGGATCCCCAACCGGAACCACCCAACGACGGAGGAGCGACGGAGGAAGAAAAACTAACCTTTTTTGGCTTCATTGGAGCGGTGGAGGAAGGAGGCGGTGGTTCTTGCTTCGGAACACGGCGGAGGAGCGGCGGAGACGAGCGGCGGTGTGTGTGTGGAGAGAGAGCAAAAGAGAAAGAACCATCTGCCTTGGGATTTAAACCCAAAAACAGGCGTCTCGCTTAGGCCTAAGCGAGGCGCCTGGTTAGAGTAACCGTCCTAAATTGTTATATGTCATACACGGACTAAACAGTCGATTCATGTTGTTTTATATTAATTAAAATTTCACGTGTCTAATCGATATCCTGGAGTTCCAGTCTCTGTTTAACGTGTTTTGGTAGGTTTAATTGTTCGTTTGTGGTTTTCGGTACAAACATCCGACTTTTAAGAACATTCATAAATCGTTGTACATCATGGACGGACTGTATAGTAGATGCCGGATTTTTATTACGATTATTATTATTATTAATGTATTTATGATTATTATTATTATTATTATTAATATTATTATTGTATTTATTATTATTATTGTATTTATTATTATTATTACTAATATTATTATTATTATTATTGTTATTATTAATATTATTATTATTATTATTAATTTATTTATTTATTATTATTATGACCGGCACGTGAACGAACCGGACTGTTCCGACCCGACCGGCACGTGAACGAACCGGACTGTTCCGACCCGACCAGCACGTGAACGAACCGGACTGTTCCGACCCGACCGACACGTGAACGATTATTAGGATTATTATTATTATTGTATTTATTATTATTATTATTATTGTATTTATTATTATTATATTTATTATTATTATTATCATTTATTATTATTATTATCATTTATTATTATTATTATTATTATATTTATTATTATTATTACTAATATTATTATTATTAATTTATTTATTATTATTATTATTATTACTAATATTATTTAAACGAACCGAAACAATCCGACCCGACAAGCCCGTTAAAAGACATAAACATAACCAATACGATTTTTAAGAACGTAAACAGTGTTTAAATATTTTTACAAATTTCACATATCTAAGCTAAATCTTGTACTTCAGTTCTTTGATTGGTGTCCCGTTTCGGGAAAACTAATTCTTTGTACATATCGATTTGATTTTCAAACATACTTTCCCATTCCGCACCACCATTAGTTCTAAAAGTAGTCCAAGTTGTATTCGGGGGAGGCATTGGATATGATCCTTCAAGCTTTATGTTGATGTAATGTCGGTCCACGAAGCAAACTGCTACCGTTGAATAGGCGGTAGAGAACAACTTGGGCCTAAAAATAGAGGGAAAATTGTATCAGAACCTCTAATGTCGAGTGTATGAAAAACAACTCCATATCTCTGTGCAATGAGAAACCCCGCTTCTGGCGTCGTCATCCAATTCTCTTCTGGGGCTTCTCCCACCCCTTTAAAAGAAATGCTATCGCAGAGACGCTGATAATGTCCTTCGTTATTCGGATCAAACATTGACCTCCACAAGGCTTGGTTATTGCGCAACTCGAGTAGCATTTGGGATCGGACAAACATATGTTCATTTTTACCTATCCCTAGCCCCACAGCTACCGCTCGAAAACCGCAATGACCATCAGGTCTCACATCCGTTATTTTAGATATATATGGGTGAAACACAGATGGAATTCTATCCCCATATTTCATTAATAAGTTCTCTGACTTTTTTGTCCGCGGAAGCTTTGGGAAATTGAATTTATCCCAAATGCTGCCCCCCTGGGACGACGACGGTATGTAAGAGCTGTGACGGTGAAGCTCGTAAGGAGGGCATGGCTGGGACTGGGAAGGTCGTACGAGTTCCTCCTGTGATGGTACGAATGAGCTATGCCGGGGAAATTCAAACTCCTCGTCGGACCCACTTTCTTCAACCGACATATGCAAGCTCTTTCTTGCAGATTGTTCTCTCTTGTGTTCTTGCTGCTTCTTGGTTGGACGACCACGGGTTTTCTTTTGCACAACAGGCGGTTTGTTGGGGGAGTAGTTGCCTGTGACGATTTGTGCAAATTTGTCCAGGTAGTTTAATTGGGTAAAGACTGGTTTTGTATCAATCGTTTCCTTTAGTTCTGCCCAGACCTTATCTACATTTATATCTTCGCAACCAGTCTTCGCAGGTTTGAAGTCAAGCTTCCTCCAGAACACGTCTACAGAGAACAAATGGATTTCCTGACCTGAAAAAATAACATATGTTATAAAGTTAAATCATGTAATAAATTATGTAGTAACATCATATGGACACTAGTACTAATTACCATTAAGCTGTAACTGCTCGAGACGACAGACACATGGCAAAGCACAACTATTATAAAGCTGGCATCCACAAGTGTTATTGTAACGGCGCATGGACGTTTGAAGACGGTCGATCTCTTCGTATATCAACTGAAGAGCATGTTTGCTAACCTTCCGAAGTAACTTATCAAGCAATGGCTGCTTCTTGTGATGGTTCATTGTTTTTCTTAGGCTTTCTTCAAAACCTTTTTTAATGTCTCTATATTGCTTATCAACCATTTGATCAACGAACTTCACAATTGTCGACAACGAGTTGCGATTGCCTGGAAGGTAACTTTTAATTTTGGCATGCATGCCCTCAACTCTGTTGGTAGTGGTCTGGCGGAAGTTCAACGTTTGGTTAGTCCACGCAGACACAAACTTTTGACGGAACCGGTCCAACCAGTTATTCTTCGTGTAGCAAAAAACGTCTGAAAAATATAACCAAAACTTGTCAGGCGTGTGTATGTAAACAAGTACGTATGTAATTATGTAAAACTACTTACCTAGACGATCCATCTTTTCCAGATATGACTGAAATTGCCCCAAATTGTATTCGTATAGGGTTTCCGTCGCAGAGTCACACAGCCACCAAAACATTCGAACAAATTCCTTCCATTCCCTATCCGTGAACTCCTTCTTGCTGTTCCTGTTGATATTCTGCGAGATATGAAATCGGCATAGATACTTGTACGCCTTTGGGAAAACCACATCATACGCGTTCATCAGCGCAAGGTCCCTGTCTGTCACAATCACTCGCGGCTCCATACAGTTGTCCAACATAGACTTTATCCTCTCCAACAGCCAAATGTAGTTACGAATCCTCTCAGAAGAAATAAACGCATGGGCAATCGAAAACGACTGGTTTGTCGACGCCATACCCACTACCTGAACAAACGCCATATTGTACATGTTTGTATTGTAGGTGGCGTCAATCATCAGCACATGCGGGAATGCGCACCACATAGTATGTGAATGTTTGTGAACGAAGAAAATATCCGTGAGAGCATTCGTGGTTTCATCCGCACGCATGTAGTAGGCGAATCCTCTCTCCGTCAGAATGTATTCGAGGTGCTCCATTGCACCTTTGGGAATGACTCCCTTTCCAACATTCATCATCTGAGCCGCATTGTGTATATCTTTCAGGGTAGTCTTTCTCTCTGGGTTCTTTGACATGATCATTCTCCAGATGCTACGCTTGGGAACATCATTCTCTGTCATCTCCCCGACCAGTTGTTTGTCATCCACAGAAAGCCTTCTGGCATACGGGTGACCCTCTAAGTGTTCAAAGGGAGCGTGGTTGTGCGTCGGGTTTTTCACCTTTAACCTCCAAACCCGTGTCCGAGTTTCAAACACCCCTGTTAACTTAAACGGGCAGCCAATTTTTTTGCTACCCGTCTTCCTCACCAAAGCCACACTCTTATGCTCCCCCCCCCCCCCCAAGAGTGCATTGAAATACAACCTTAAGAAAAATAAGTTTATTAGAAAATAAACTTAATAATAATAATAATAATAATAATATTATTATTATTACTAATATTATTATTATTATTACTATTATTATTATTACTATTATTATTATTATAGTGCCGGTCGGGTCGGAACAGTCCGGTTCTTAATAATAATAATCGTAATAATAATAATAATAATAATCGTAATAATAATAATAATAATAATCGTAATAATAATAATAATAATAATAAATACAATAATAATAATAAATACAATAATAATAATAAATACAATAATAATAATAATAATAATAATAATAATAATAATAAATACAATAATAATAAAGTTTATTAATTAAAAATTAACAATACTCGTAGCAAAGGAGAAACGTAATCCTAAAGGTGTGTGACCCGAAAACCACTGGTGCACCCGTAGGGAATTAACCTTGACCAACGATAAAACACGTGTTTTTAGTAACTAATTTATAAGTTAAGTTTATTGTTGCTTTTTAAATAACAATTTATAAAATACGCATTTGTTAATATCTTAAAAACAATAGTGACTGAAATATATACCTTCACGAAATGTTCTCCTCTTTTCTTCGATCTTTTTATAACTATGACGTCACCATTTGCCATTCCCGTATCACGTACCCAATCGAACAACTCATCGCGTGTCGAAAATGTCCGGTTAGTCTCGAACCAAAGGTTGATCGGGTTAGGTCCTTCCTCCTGATCTTCTACTCGCTTCTCATCGACAGCGTTCTCTTCATAGTGCGTACAGTCTTGTTCTTCAGATGTGTCATCACCACCGTTAGCGTCGTAAGTATAACCGTAGGCAGGTTGACTAGGCTCGTCTTCAAATTCATACGGGTCCTTCCACTGTGTATTCAAGTCCAGTTGCACCGCATTGTCACGGTAACGAATGCCAGATTGACCCTCCTCGACATTGCTAGACCGACCCTCCCCGACATTACATAACCGACCCTGCCCGACATTATATGACGGACCCTGCTCGACATTATATGACAACCCCTCCTCGACATTATATGAATTAGAGTCGTAAGAATCACCAAAAATTAAGTCGTAATACGACATGTTCTATATGTTGTGGACAAAGAATTGAAATCGAACGAGTTTATAATGAAATCGAATGAATTTCCAATGAATTTATAGCCAAAATCTGATGGGACCAGGCGCCTCGCTTAGGCCAAAGCGAGGCGCCTGGGTAATTAATTCGAGAGAGTATCAGGCTTAACGGTTAATTAGGGTTAATCAAACTCTCAGCCGCCTTGCTTAGGCCTAAGCGAGGCGGCTCGCTTAAGGGGTTTAATTAGAAGTTTGGGGGGTTTAATTAGAAAGGTCCTTAGTTATACTCACCAAGATAAGTTTGTTACATACATTTTTTTTTGAACGGCCAACTAAACAATGTCGGGTACTTCGTACGCGGCCCTCCAGTGGCAAAGACAGGGGCACAGCCCGGCCCACCCCGGACACACGAAGCCCCTAGCCCGCCTGACAGCCCGCTTCCAGGGAAAACCCGACCCACATACCCGCCCGAAGGCACGACAATAGTGAACCGGTAAAACCTGGAGAGATCAGGACTCAAACTCATGACCATAGGCCATGAGTCATCCATCATTTCTCATTATGTCCTTTGTGAGAATCGAACCTGAGACCTCAAGAAAGATCCCTGATCCATTTACCAACTGAGCTACCCGTGAAGGACTTTGTTACATACATACATTTATCAAAAAGGACTTGCAAACGTCATGTCCAACTAATAAAATAATAATCTATTTGAATTATTAATTAAGTGTATAAAATGTCATTGCTGACTTCATCACGCCAAGATGACCAATTTATTCTCTTAAGAAAACTAGATGAACTAGTCAATATGACCATGACCTGCCACTTGGATAAGTTTTACAATTTGAAAGCATAGTATGCCCATCTAAGCGCTTACTTATTTATTACCAAAGAAAGCATATGATAGAAAGTCCGCTTAATATAGGAAGTTTAGGAAGCCACCACAGCTTAACACGTGTAAACTCTAGTTAACTCTAACTAACTCAATCCTGATTGATTAAAAGGGTATTCTAGACTTTTATAAAACACCCAAACTCACCATTCTCTATTATAACACACTCACACAAACCAGAGAACAGAGAGAGAGGGGAGGAGCAGGAGACCTCTCCACCACCATCGACGGCGAAGCTCTGGTCAGCAACCACCACTGAACAGATCAAGAATAAAATAAGGAAGGTCTTATAACTTACACGGTTCATTGATGTCCGTGACCTAACCATTCTCAATGCATCATCGTCACCACCGTTACCTTCGTCCAGAACCATAAATCCGCTGCCGTGAGTTCCAGTGACCACAACAACCACCGTGTGTATTGGTGTGTTTGGTGGTCTTTTTCGAGGTTATGAAGAAATCTTTGATGTGATTGGGTTGTTTGTGCAGGTAGTAAGTGGTTGATGGTTAAGAGAAACAGAATGAAAAGAGGATGAAGATGAGAAGCCATAGGAATGGAATGGAATGGGAGATTGTGGTGGAATTTAATATACATTAAAAATGATAAGGCTACTGTGGGAACAAAAACATATGTATGTGCGTATTACTACTTTGCAGTCAAATGAAAGCAAACAAAGAAGAAATCTTTAAACGCACGCCACAAGATGATGTTCCAACAAAAAAATCTAACGTGCGTTTCTTTTTTCAAAGGTGCATTTCAATTTTTTCAAGGTGCGTTTCAATTTTTTAAAGTTGTGTTTGTTTTTTATAACGTGTGTTTAAAGAATAGACAATGTGTTTGTCAGACCCAAATATACAATATGCATTTAAACAATATACAACGTTCATTTAAAGACTATACAACGTGCTTTTAAAGAATATACAAGTGCTTTTAAAGAATATATAACGTGCGTTTATAGTAATGAACATACATGTACGTGCGTTTTTACACCCTCTGTTATCACCATCTTCTCATTTTTTTTCTACAACATCTGTTAACCTAATTTTTTTAGGTTAAAACGCTCTTCATGAAATATAATTGAAAGTATTTCACAACAATAACGAGCGTTTATTCATTACTTCTTTCTTCTTTTAACATTCAGTATATGCTCTTTTTTTTTTTTGAATGACTCTCTGTTCTTCTTCTTCTTCTTCTTCTTCTTCTTCTTGTTTTTGATTTTGATTTTTTTATTCAAACTCTGTTATAACGTTTAATCGATTTGAAATCCTGTAAATTAATCTTCAGCTAACTCTCTGTTGAAATAAAAAAAAATTGAACGTTTTTTTTCCTAATTTACCCTTGTTAAATTAAGCCGACCATGATTAGGGTTGTTAATTACGATCAAGCCACCACCTATATCTAAGGGCTGAGAATGCTTTCTACGCTTCTCACGTTAAGGAGGATATGTACGTTATCTCTTCCCTAGGGGTTTTTTGGGAGGAGTTGGAGGTTTTTGACAGAGGTATTATTTTGGGGGTGGTTTTTAGAGGATGTTTGTCACCACAAACCTCTAAAAAACCTAACTTTTTTGTAGAGGTGGGTCTAGGTGGGGGATTGGGATATAATTATTGGTAGAGATCTTATGATGTGGCAATGTTTTTAAGGGGTTTTTAGGTTTTTTTATTGGGTGAGTTTTTAGTGTTTTTAAAGAATGAGTGTTTTTCTAATGTGCTAGCTGACTTGACATGTTTTTAAAAGTTTTTGGTATTCCTATGGATGGTCTCAATAAACCGTCTTAAATCGCATCATCATATTTTTATAAAACCCTCTTGCTTATTGTTGAATGGTCGTACTCTTCTCCACACACACATACTCTCTCTCTCTCTCTATCTCTCTCTCTCTCTCTATATATATATATATATGTGTGTGTGTGTGTGTATGTGTGTGTGTGTTTGTGTGTAGAGTGAGATAGAGTGAGAGGGTATACCAATATTAACCCTCGTTAGGGTGTAGCCATATTAACCCCCATTACGCTACGTAAGCGTCATATAGGTTTTAATTGGGGTAACAATGGTGCCCCTTTAACAACAGTGAGGTGGTTTAGCGACCCCATTAAAGAAAAAAAAAATCTAATTGGTTGAAAAAAATAGGCCCCCTTCTTTTCAGGCTTTAACGCCCGTAAAGGGCTTTGAACCCCATAACGCACCCCTTTTGGCGGAGGCGAGGTGGTGTTGCGGGCGCAACTCAACTGAAATGGCTTGGGGTGTTACCCCACAAACTATTAGTTTTTTTTATATGGACCAACTTAACAAAGGAAAACATAGCAGAAATGACCGAAACTGTAAATGACATAACTTGTGCCATGATTGGAATTACAGGACCACAAGCGGGTGATAAAAAGGTCTCTACGTGTTGAATCACATTGCAAACCAACATAGGTGGATTGACCCAGCAATCAAGCCCGAGTTCTTTGATTTAAGGAATTGATTTCTCTAATCAAGAATTCTCCTTTTCAGTTGATTTATAATTTCGATTAAAATAACCCCATAAAAGTCTCCTCGTGTAATCTTTATGGCATTAAAAAACATCTATCTAACTTTCTTGAGAATAATAGAATAACATGTGTGGCCAAGGCTAAGTTGAACTAAAGTGTGGAAGCAAAAGGTCAAACATGGAGGGCAAATGAAGTTAGTTATATCAACTACTGTATATTGAGTAGAGGTTAGCTCCACATAAAAATGGCGTATGCAAGGTTTGTTGCCACTGTAAAAGCTATCAATGGAATGTCTGTGTCCACTCACATACATTCCCTCCGCCATCCTATTCAAATATCTAGCATGGTTCACGTTTTTTCCGCCCTCATGTCACCGCCTTCTACCGCGGTCGTCTATGAGCACCATGGTCCTCCAGATACTGTCACCAAGTCATATTCATGATTTATCTGCTATTGAAGTTGGTATTATTAACAAATGTTGAGTTTGTTAAACGTGTGTGCAGAATAATTCAACTTCCTCCAGTTGAAATTAAAGCGAACGACGTGTGTGTTAAAATGCTTGTTGCTCCTATCAATCCATCTGACATTAATATAATTGAAGGTTTGAAATGACATCTGTTAATATGATCTCTTTTGCAGTTTGAGTTTGAGTTCATAATTATGATTGTTGAGATGTAGGTGTGTATCCTTTGAGGCCAGCACTGCCTGCGGTTGGGGGACGCGAGGGTGCTGGAATAGTACACTCTGTAGGCTCAGCGATACAAGATCTTTCTCCGGGTGATTTAGTCATGGTGTCTCCACCATCACTTGGTGAATTTCGTGACCTTTTGTTTTAAACAAATCAATGTACATAAGTTGATTATTCAACATATTCCTAATCAAGTTATGCTTCCTTTGTAGCACATATATAGGAAAAGTTACAATAATAGACAACTTGATAACAAAATTCCAAAAATAGACACCACTTTTTAGCATTTTTCAAACTATTTAAACCAATCAGAACGCACCAAGTTAGCTTGGCCGGCTAAGGCGGCTAGTACATAGGTAGGCACTTTTTGTAGTGTTTAGCCAGCGGCTAGAAGGCTTAGCCCGTTCTTTTTTTTATATGTTTAGCTGACGGCTAACTTGACTATTTTTGAAATGGCTAAAAGTTGGTGTCTAGATTTGAAACTTTTTGGTCAAACATGTCTATTTTAGTGGTTCTTATGCTATTTCATCCCAAACAGAACCTATGAGTATGACCCTACCAGATTGAGTCCGGCCCTACCAGGTTTTTCGTTCAAGATCCACCATTGTGCAAGGATTTCCTACAAATACCAATTTGATTGCATATGGCAATATAATTTCTTTCTAGGTACATGGCAGACACATGTTGTGAAAGACAAAACTTTCTGGCACAAACTTGACAAAGATACACCGGTGGAATACGCCGCCACAGTGACAATTAATCCTTTGACTGCTCTAAGAATGATAGAAGACTTTGTGGATCTCAAATCAGGTTCTAAAATGTCTTGTGATATTAACTTTTAATGTTCTAGTATGCTTTCACCGTATGAATTTAATTCTATAAATGAACAGGCGATGCAATCATGCAAAATGGAGCAACCAGCATGGTTGGCCAATGTGTCATTCAGCTCGCTAAATTGCGTGGCATTCATACCATTAACATTATAAGGGATAGGTCGATAAATAATATTTTCCATTTCACATAAATCATTTCTTAAATTTGTTAATTGAACTTATGAATTATGTTCACTTGTAGGCCCGAGTCAGATGAAGCAAAAGAGAAACTCAAGAAACTCGGTGCTGATGAAGTGTATATTGAGAGCCAACTCGATGTGAAAAATGTCAAGGCTCTTTTGGTATGTTTTTAATCTAAACTGGTTCAAAATTATTATCTACAATCTTTTGTTTTTCTTATCTGTATCGCACTTTCAATTCTTGTTCTAGAGTAATGTACCGGAACCTGCTTTGGGATTTAATTGTGTAGGTGGTAATGCTGCTTCTCTGGTTCTAAAATTCTTAAGGTGGGACTAATTTATATACATAGTTAAATATATCTCATTATAACATTTTCCTTCAATTAGATTACTAATCATGGTTTCAGGCAGGGTGGAACAATGGTGACTTATGGTGGTATGGCTAAGAAGCCTGTAACTGTATCAGCTTCATCCTTCATATTTAAAGTATGTAACCATTTGTCATTCATTCGCGTCTTTTTGGCATCCAAGATACCGCCTTTTGCTTAAGTTTAAGAAAGCTTTTGGACTTTTCCTAACGACAGGCCTTTTTTTTTGGGGGGGGGGGGAGGGTAGGTATTATGGGTCAGGTTGACCTACATCCCTTTTAATCCGTTTTTTCCAGTTTTTTTAAACAATAAAAGTATTAAAAGTGATTAACATAATCTTAAAAACTTGTCGTTTGGTGTATGCATGTTAACCCTCAAAATTCCTTTTCTTGCAGGAACTCTCTTTAACAGGATTCTACTTGCAAAATTGGTTGAGTTTAGATAGAAATGAAGAGTGCAGAAAAATGTTAGATTACCTTTTGGGCTTGATTTGTGAAGGAAAATTGATATACAAGTTAGTCACTTATACATGTTTATCTTTCCTCTCGCATTTTACTTTCTTCAAAAAAACAAGCTCTTAAAATCGATCTTTGACTAAACATTGGAAGAAACACATATATTTGTTTGTCTTTCTGCAGTTCTTGCCCTGCATTATTATACATACATGTTTGGGTTTTTATTTATTTATTTTGCAGCATGGAGCTTGCTCCTTTCAATGAATTTCACACAGCATTAGACAAGTCACTTGGAAAGCTTGGAAGCCAACCTAAGCAAGTCATCAAGTTCTAATACCTCGCTCCTCGGCTAGGCTTCATGTATGTGACTTTGTATATTCCATATAATACCTGCAAAATAATAAACGAACAAATTGAATCGTTCAATGGAAAGTCTATTTTATGTGATTATTTCTTGGACAAATAAAAAATGGTAAATTACTATTTCAAATAACTATAACATACTATAAAATATTGGCCGATATACATTTGATTCTGTTTTAAATTGTTACTTTTATTGTTTTTCTATATAACACAATGCCAAAAGAATAGGGCTGGTAATGGGTAACCTGTATAAGACACGATAAGACCTGTTAACTGAAAAATACACTATGTGATTTTTTCCTTTTTTTAAATAATTAGAATTTAGAGGCAAAGATCCTTCATTTCTCTTTTTTAGTACATATATAAAACATAAAACTGTGTTATAAACATGAGATATAAAGTAGTTAAATGAGTCGTGTTCATGTTTAGAACTTGATTTGTTCGCGTCGTCAGAAACCTGTTAAACCTGTTAAGACACGATTTGCCAGCCCTACAAAAGAATATAGAATGAAAACAACGCTTACCATCTATTTGTTTAGATAGATCAAAAACTAACATCTTCTCTACAAATCCCAACACTAACGGTGACACATTTGGGAACTTTTATTAAGAAGATTTGGTTGTGACACGAGGATGTTGTTTGACATACTTACGAGCAATTATCATTTCTTAAAATCCAAGATCCGAGTCATCCAGTGAACCTAGAAGCTGTATGCATTGAAAAGAGACGATGGACATTAATTACAATTAGGTGTATTGAGTCCAGTACCTTAGTTATACACGCCAATTGCTGGACATAAAGAGAGGTTCCCTCAAAGCAATCTCCATCAAAATGCAACCCACTGACCAGATATCAATGGCTATTAGTATACTCTGATCAGTTAAGCAACAACTCATAGACTCTATACCACCAAGTCACCACATATTCACTTATGAAATGTGTCTCAGACGTTCTTGCAAGCCCAAAATCACAATTTGCATTCAGAAACAAGTTGCTTGTTTTTAGACCGCGATGCAAAACATCTGTAGAATGTACATACTAGTATTTAAGTCCACGAAGTAACTAATAATAAAAGTAGTGCCAAGATCGATAATTTTTATACTAAAGAATAGGGGAAATGCATTATAGCAGACATCTGTTAGCGCCTGTGAAGAGCAAACAAGGCTCAATTGGAACTTCAACCGAGTCAACAAGTTACATGCTCATCCAACCATTATATATTTATCACAAAAAAAGAACTCTATAATGGTCATCTAACCCTTATATTATATATATTTTTTAACGATACATGTCATTAAAAAAAAAAACTAGCAATAAGCTAGAAGGGAAAAGATACATAGAGTTACAACGACAAATTAAAATCACATCATGAATTCCAATCCAAAACATGCATATCCGCCCTACGTTTACTCCATAAGTATGTATTTGATTTAACCGCTTCCACTATTACCTCTGGCAATTAAGAACTTCCTTTAAAAGATTTGATTTCTTATTTCGCGCCTTCCAAATAAACCAAAAGGTTGTCGTGAAGATCGTTTGCAGACCCGTCTTTGCCAAATAAACCAAAAGCTTAGTCACCCAATGTTGTTGGAGTGTTGGGTGGCGTTGGAAGGGCAGAATCGTCACTTTCTTCAGCTTCTTTCTTGATCAAACCCAGAAAACCACCAGTTCTAGTGGTTGCAGAGACTACAGACACCGCGATCCCTTTGAATATCCGCGCTTTAATTTGTCCTCTTTTCGGTGTGTGGCTCTTCATATGTGGCATTGAGAACCCGGTCTCCATTCGAGCTTTTACGCGTCTAATCGAGTTTGAATTTGAGATTTTCTTGATTGATTAAGATTTGAATTGTATAAAAATTGGGAAATTGGATGAACTTGGTATACATGGGAAAAAGAGAAGTAGATATTGTCTTAAATAGGGAATCTTGAGTGGATTGCGTTTACTTGGGTATCAGTCAAGAGTTCAATTACTTGTTCTCTAAGTCTATCTAATTGATTTTAAGTGTATAATTAGTCAAAACAAAAACACCATTAAAGTAATATATACGAAATACACATCAGTAGTTTTATACTTTTAAATGTTGGTTTTGTGTTGCTTTGTATTTTTTTTTTTTGTTAACAAGTTAGGCATTTGATGCAATGGTTTTGACTTTTGAGATAGTTGTTATATGGGAAAATCACGAATATGGCCATTGACTTTGTCAATTTATCAAAATAGCCCACCCCAACCGTTTCGGGAGAGACGGCTCACAGGTCCCGAGGCATCTGAGCCGACTCCGAAGACGGGTGAGACGGTGACCAATCAAAACAAGCCACGCGTCCCAAGTCTCTCTCTATCCTCACTTTCTCTCACTCTCTCTCTCTCTCTCTCTCCTCTAATAAAAAAAATCTCCAAGCGACTCTGTGACGTCTCCACTGTGCCGGAAGCGTCTCTGTGACGTCTCCCAACTCCTAAAACAACTTTTGCAATCGTGTCGGAAGCGTCTCTGTGACGTCTCCCAACGCCTAAAGCCTCATAGAGACGTCTCGGGACATGTGAAGATTTTTTTATTATATATTTAACACGTGGCAATCGGTTATTGGTTCACCACTAAAGCCTCATGAAGACGTCTCAGGACCTGTGAGCCGTCTCTCCCAAAACGGTTGGGGTGGCTATTTTGGTAATTAACCAAATCAATCGCCATATTCGTAATTTTCCCATTGTTATTTATCTAATCCTTCAAAATTTACAATATGGTTCTCTCCACTATAATTAAACCCTACCATACAAATCATAAACATAAACTTCTACAAATGTTTTTTTTTTTCCATTTTATTTGGCTAATTAAAAGTTGACAAGTGTACCACTTATAAGTTTTTTTTTATAACTTTTAAAATATGATTTTTATAAAATTATGAATATACATTGCAACATGATTAATTTTAACTACCGTTCAATGTAAGTTCTGTTTAACACAGAGTTTTGTGTGATAATGTTACAAGCCCAAAAAACTCCTCCACGCCCAAAGGGGCCACGCCCTCTTCCCCCCTGACGGCGGTGTTCCCGCCCAAAAACTCCTCCACGCCCAAACTCCCCCGCCCACTCCGTTTAGTATACTCACCAAGATAAGTTTGTTACATTTATCAAAAAAAGGACTTGCAAATGTCACATCCAACTAATAAAATAATAAGCTATTTGAATTATTAATTTTTTTAAAGGTATTTGAATTATTAATTAAGTGTATAAAATGTCATTGCTGACTTCATCAGTTCATCAGGCCAAGATGACCAATTTATTCTCTTGAGAAAACTTTGAAGAACTAGTCAGTATGACCATGACCTGCCATGCCACCGGGATAAGTTTTCTGTTTTACAATTTGAAAGTATAGTATGCTCATGTAAACGCTTACTTATTTATTATCAATAAACCGTCTTAAATCGCATCATCATATTTTCATAGAACCTCCTGCTTATTGTTGAATGGTCGTACTCTTCTCCACTCGCTCACGCTCTCTCTCTCTTTATATATATATGTGTGTGTCGAGAGAGATAGAGTGAGAGGTATACCAATATTAACCCTCATTTGGGTGTAGCAATATCAACCCCTTTTACGCCACGTAAGCACCATGTAGGTTTTGGGGCAACAAAGGCGCCCCCTTTAACAACAGTGAGGTGGTTTAGCGACCCCATTGAAGAAAAAAAAATCTGACTGGTTGAAAAAAAAATAGCCCCCTTCTTTTCAGGCTTTGACGCCCGTGAAGGGCTTGGAAGATGGCGCAACCCAGTTGAAATGGCTTGGAGTGTTACCCCACACCCCAAGCCATATTAACCCATCTTAATATACGAGTGTGAGTGCCCGCGCGTTGCCGTGGGTATTTATGTTTTTTTTTTCGCACGTTGCGCAGCGGGTTTCACTTATTGTATTTATAAAATTTATTTGCTAATACAAGAAATATATCAATTCACAAAGGGCAATTGAGTATAAAGCAAAGAATTTGACATTACATACACGTAAATATTTACAAAGTTGCAAATCATGTTTTTGTTCTTATAGTCAGTAACGTAGTAGGAAACCCGTGTGATGCGGCATGAGCAAGTTGCAGCGCAGTATTCAGTCAGTATTTATTCAGTTCATTAGGATACCGGTACAATACCAGCACTCGTTATGACAAACGAAAAGATGAAAGTTAGAGAAAAAAACAATGACAATCAGTCGATATCCCCCCGTGCGTTGTCATAGGAGAAACATGTACTAAAAAAATAAGTTTCACTACAACATGTTTACATCACTAAACAAAAAAGTTCAAATACAAAAGAACTAAATCTAAATAAGAGGTCTCGTTGTAGTACCATCTCCATCGTAAATTCGTAATGCAATGCATGTGTACCTCGTATTTTCCATAGATGTAACATAAAGTTTAGTTTGCGTTCTGGTACAACGCGTAATGTAAATAAGTGTATCAACATCTAAATGATTATAAATAAAATAAATAAATCTTCTTAAACACTTGGTGAATTTTTTTTAAAACAATTTTGAAAATTCACATCTTCTCTTCATTCATCCATCATCATAACGACAATTTAGACTTTTTAATTGTCATTTTAAGACTAAAAATGACTCATACCCTTGAAACGATATATTAAAGTACAATTTTTTTTATCTATAATTCAAATTGGAACAATTATGTTTACATGGTCCCATTAGTTAGTGAAATATTGGTGAGGTCCTGCGAGTTACCTGTACGTTTGTAACTCTTCTCATGGTCAAATATAAAACAAAAGAAGTAGAAGTTGCTTGTATATATACAATAAAGAAAAACATTTTGTTTTGCTCAAAGTGACAACATAGTGTATGTGGCCATGTTTCATGAGCAGAATACTGACAGTGATTTAGTTCACCTGAGTTCAAATGCTAGCTTTATGTTGTTATTCAGATAAAAATAAATACCTTATTACGAGTTTCATAGACAAAAGATTTGAGGGTGTTTCTTTAGTGCTTGGTTTCCTCCACCTTTATATCTTGCAACAATCAACAATAAGCATCATTGAAACAAAAATCGACCAAAAAACAATCAAGTAAACCAAAATAGATCTAGATAATCGATTGAAACTAACCAAAAAGCATTAGCAAAACTTACTCAACGTCAAACATGAGTCATCTCTGAACAACTTCCATGCCGGGAGCATCTCCCATGGTGGCGTGGGGTGGTGGATGAAAGTGACGGAGAAGAAGAATGATACAATGATTTTGTAGTAAGATGATTTCTCAGTAATTGGCGTATTTGTGTTTGTAGTAAGATGGTATTTGTATTTGTGTTTGCAAGCTTCAATCTCATTGAATCCCATTTAATAGTTGATGGTGAGGGTATAATTGTAACGAAAGTTCTTTGATTAAAACATGGGATTCAAGAGGGTGACTTATACATCAATGCATAATAAACATATATGTCGGTTATTAGAAAGGAAGTGGATGATACTAATGTAGCCTTAATTGAGTGTTTATGAAGGGGTTAAGACTTAAGGGATGTAAAGTTATGAAAGGGGTTACATATGAAGATGGTTGTAAGGTGTGTATTAAACGCATATACAATTAGTATTTAAAGTTGTACATGAGGGGTATAAAGGGAAGAAAATGACCAAAAGTTAGTCATTTGTGAAGGGGCCTTTAGACTCCCATCTTAAACACTTGATAAAATTACCTTTGTAGCATCTCTTCTCCTTAATAAGGAAACATAGATTAACTTTTATTCACTTTACATATTTTTATATGCAACGTATATATGGATACTATAACTTCTTTTTTAACGAAGAGTTTGTGTTAGAAACCATGAATATTCGTGAATCATGAGACCATCTCCAATGCTAAATGCGCCCTTGAGCGCCCTTAGCTGTCACGTCATCTGCCACATAATATCATTACAAATCCTTAAAACCGTTAATTTCATCTCCAACCCTACAAATATCCTTACCATTCTTAATTTCCACCTCATCACCTAACCATTACACACAATAATTATATAAAACTTTTCTTTTTTATCTTTGGGTCCATCTCATTGCAACAACCAAGGCAAATACATGCCCTTGTGGACACCTCACCTAAGGGCTCCTTAGGATAGACACACTCAAAGGGCCTCTAAGGACATCCAAAAAGTTCATCTCTAAGGGCCATTAGAGATGGTTGACAATAGTTTGTAATCTCTCATAATAAAAGTAAAACTGAAAAGTCATAATATGCTTGTATAATATACTATGAATTATGTGATTAGTGAAATTACTTTAATTTTATTCATCTTCTCATATTGATTCTTTATTATTTTAAGAGCATAAAATTTGTTTTTCGTTTCCCTAACTGCGGCAATGAAAGAGGATAAAATACAAAACTCATTTTGTGTTTAAACATTAATAAATAATAAAGTAATACATATGGCAAATCTTACGTAAACCAAGGGTGATTTCGTCTCAACCCATTCTAGTATTCTACCAAGATTTATGGAAATCCCATTTAGTCCCTAATTTCATATTTTCATGTTTTCTAAATTTTGTAGATCATAACACATTACAAAATAAGTTCAGCATCCTAGTGTGCCAGTGTGGGTCTTTAATTCGTTTGGAAATCTAGATCCATTGGGCCTAATGGGTCATGCAATCTATTAGTTTTTTATGGACCAAAATCCCCAAAACAAGTCACTCAAATTTGGCTGGTATTTATCATAGTGGTGGAGACCAATTTATAAGGTAAATATATTATACTGCTTAAATTTCCTTTGATAGGTTAGGGCTCATCTGTTTTAAATCTTCTCGAATTTAAACTCGTTTAGATTCTGAACTGGCTCATTTTTGATAGATTATGAATTTCTGTATATCATTCACAATATGATTGCCCCATTATATAGGGGAGCATACAAAAGATAAAAGGAAACTCATAACTATATTCCCACTATACAAGGAAAGGGAATATCCTAAATAAGGCACAATGAATACAATAAATAATAATGACATAATAATCTAATAATAATCGGCTAATACTCCCCGGTAGTTTGAACGGGTGGAGGACACACGCTCAAACTAGATCTGAATGACTGAAACAACTGTTTGGACAATCCTTTAGTGAAAATATCAGCATACTGTAAAGCTGATGGGACATGAAGCACGCGGATGTCTCCTACACGGACTTTTTCTCTGACAAAATGAATATCAAGTTCAATATGCTTAGTCCGCTGATGTTGCACTGGGTTGTCCGAGAGATAGACTGCAGAGACATTGTCGCAATAGACGATGGTGGCCTGCCGAAGCGGTGTGTGTAACTCCAATAATAGATTGCGTAACCAAGAGGCTTCAGCCACAGCATTTGCTACGCCCCTGTATTCGGCCTCGGCACTGGAGCGGGAAACGGTTGGTTGACGTTTGGAGGACCACGAGAGAAGATTGTCCCCTAGAAATACACAATAGCCACTTGTAGAACGTCTCGAGTCAGGACAACCACCCCAATCCGCGTCAGAATACGCGACTAACGAGTTAGTTGATGAGCGAACCATACGTATGCCATAATCAATAGTACCCTGTATATAACGGATAATTCGCTTCATGAAAGCAAAATGAGTGTCCCGTGGGTCATGCATGAACAAACAGACCTGCTGTACTGCATAAGTGAGGTCGGGTCTGGTAAATGTTAAATACTGAAGAGCACCAGCCAAGCTACGGTATAACGTAGGGTCCGCGAATTGTGCACCATCTGTGGCACTGAGCTTCGAAGAAATATCAACAGGAGTGGTGCAAGGTTTGCAAGAGGACATACCAGCCCGTGATATTATATCCTTGGCATATTGTTTTTGAGAAAGAAAGATGCCATTTTTCTGATGATCAACCTGTATACCCAAAAAATGGTGCAAACGCCCAAGATCGGTCATAGCAAACTCTCGTGAGAGCGTGCCAATAATCTCACGTAATAAAGTATCATTAGACGCTGTCAGCACAATATCATCAACATACAGTAATAGATAAGCAATATTAGTGGAGTCACGCCTGTAAATGAATAGAGAATGATCACAAGCGCTGCCACGAAATCCATGAGAAGTAATATAGTTGGCGAAGCGGGTGTACCAGGCCCGCGGGGCCTGTTTCAGGCCATATAGCGACTTTTTCAGCCGACAAACCATGTTCGGAAACCGCCTGTCCACGAAACCAGGGGGTTGATGCATAAATACGGTTTCTTTCAATTCCCCATGCAAAAAGGCATTCTTGACATCGAGCTGGTGAATGGGCCAAGACCTGGAAACAGCAAGAGATAAAACTGTACGAATAGTGGCCGGTTTAACAACCGGGCTAAATGTCTCATCACAATCAATCCCGACAGTCTGTGAATTACCATTAACTACCAACCGTGCTTTATATCGTTCTAAAGAACCATCCGCATGAAACTTGTGGTGAAACAACCACATACAACGTATAACCGGGCGGTCCGTGGGACGAGGGACCAGTTCCCATGTCTCGTTTTCCAATAAAGCGGAAAATTCGGCCTGCATGGCACGTGACCAATGTGGATCGGCAAGGGCTTTGGCATAGGTATTTGGGACGGGTGAGATGATTGTGGCCGAATAAGATGCGGATGTTGGGTTGGTACGGGCTTTGGATCGGGTGGTCATAGGGTGTTGGTTAATTGGTGGATGAAGTTGGGCCGAGGTAGTAGGCTGGCCGGTCGTAGGAGCTGAGTGAGTTGGTTGGGCCGTGGTTATGTTGGTTGGGCCGGAAGGTTGGTTAGGCTGGGATGTAGGAGGTTGTTGGGCCGGTAAGTTGGGCTGAGATGTTGGCGTAGGGAAGGGGATAGAAGTGGGCTGGTTGGGGCGGGCTGGTGGTTTGGGGCGGCGTGAATATGTAATAGGAAATGGTGCAGTGGGTGAGGTGTGTGGAACAGGGAATCGGAAAGGTATGTTTAGTTGTGGCGGGTCGTCTAGGAAGTTGTAAGTAGTGGTAGGTTGGGGAATGGTGTATGGAAAAACGTGTTCATCAAACGTGACGTGTCTAGAAATGTGGACCTTTCCTGTGGTAGGATCAAAACACCGATAACCTCGGAAATCCGGAGGATAACCAAGGAAAATGCACCTAATAGCCCGGGGGTGTAGTTTATGAGGTGAGGTGGCGGATGTATTTGGGTAGCACGCACACCCAAAGACCCGTAAATGAGAATAGTCTGGGTGGCGTAGGTAGAGAACGAAGGTGGGGGTGTAGAAGTTGAGGCGTTTAGTGGGTAGGATGTTGTGTAGGTAGGCGGCGGTATGTAAGGCTTCCACCCAGAAAGATGGAGGTAGGTTAGCATGAATGAGCAACGTGCGGATGACGTCATTAAGGCGTCGAATCATGCGTTCCGCGCGGCCATTTTGTGAAGAAGTTTGGGGGCATGAGAAGCGGAACAGAAGTCCATGGTGAGAAGCGAAGCACTTAAAGGCGTGGTTGTCAAACTCGCCTCCAAGGTCGCATTGAAAAGTTTTGATTTTTCTGTGAAATTGGGTATAGATTAAGTTGTGAAATTTTTGAAAGGTTGAGAAGGTTTCGGATTTAAATTTAAGTGGGTAAACCCAAATGAAATTGGAAAAATTATCTATTAAAACCATGTAGTATTTGTATCCGGACTTACTAGGTATTGGTGAAGTCCATAGATCACAATGAACAATATCAAAAGGTGCAAAAGTGAAAGAATTGGATTCATAAAATGGTAATCTTTTACTATTAGAAATCTGACAAGAATTGCAAAGAGTAGACATATTGTCTTTATTACAAGAAAAATTAAAATTACGACTTAAGATATCTAAGACTTGAGTCCCCGGGTGACCTAGACGGTCATGCCAAGGTAGTGATGTGGATGTTATGAAGCAAGCTTGTGGTGGAAGTTGAGGTGGTGTGAGAGGGTAGAGATCTCCGGTGCTATTATGGCGCGAGAGTGTCTTCTTAGTGACGAGATCCTTCAAAGAAAAACCAAAGGGGTCAAATTCTATAGACACATTATTATCACGAGTGAATCTACGTACAGAAATAAGGTTTCTAATGATATGTGGGTTGTATAGGACATTTGGTAGGATATAGGTGCGGTTAGGTAGGGTATGAAAGCCCGTGCCGGATCCTTTAATTGGGACACAATGACCGCTACCGACTAGAATTGACCGATTTAAAGGAAAAGAGTTAGGGATAAGAATTTTACCTTGGTCTCGTGAAACATGATTTTCAGCCCCGGTGTCCATTATATCATGCTGCCACGAAGCATTCTGCTGATTAACCTGAAAGTTAGCAAAAGCAGCACTTAAATCTGTGGGACTAAGGGCATCATAGCCATATGGAGAAGGCCCGTAGGGGCTGTAACCCGGAGCAGCAGAGTAGCCTGCAAAGTGGGACTGAGAGGGCTGATTTGTGGGAGCTGAAGCAGTGTTCGATGGTTTCCAGTTCTGCTGTGTCGGGTACGGACACGGAGGCGGTGTCCACCATGCCCACGGAGGGTAAGAGTGCTGCTGTGGTGGACCGTAACCGGTGGTCGGACCAGGGTAGTAACCCCGGCCAGCAAACCCGCGTCCGCGCCCGCGGTACCTGCCGCGTCCCCTGCCTCGATTATTGCGAGTAGAATAGTTTTGGTTATCAGATTGGTGGGTTTCGGGTGGGTTATTGTTGGTGGGGTTTGGTGTGTGGGTTTGTGGGGAAGGTTTAGAGGGCTGTGGGTTGGGTGTGGTGGCCGCAACAAGGACTGAGGAGGACCCTTTCTGAGCTTCAATCCGAATTTCTTCGTCATGAAGTAAGCTTAGGGCCAAATCCCAATCCGCGTCACGGTTGTTGATAAATGAGGCGGTGGTGGCATATTCTTGTGGTAGGCCGCGTACGAGTTGAAGCACAAGGCGAGACTCACCAACCGGATGATCAACATCCGCGAGTTGGTTCGCCAGACTCTTGAGCTGCTCGCAATAATCATCAAGAGATGAACAAGCGGCCAGGGTTAAGTTACAGAAACGGGTTTCTAGTGTCGCAGCCCGGGCCTTTTTATTACTGAGAAAGATCTTCTCAAGTTGTACCCAGGCGTCACGTGCTGTGGTGTAGTTGTCAAGAACCCGGTCTAGGTATTTGTCAGAGACAGTGTTGATAATCCATTGGACCACCAAAGCATCGAGTTCTTTCCAGGTATCATAACCGGGATCAGTGATATCCGGCGGGGGGGAACCATCAACATGGTTGGCGACCTTGTAAGCTGTCACGTGTAGAAGGAACATCTTAACCCATGAGGAATACGTCACGGTTTTACCATCCAGCGTCCGGATTTTGGACTGGATGTTTGTGACAAAGTAGGCAGGGTGAATGGAGGGAGGTTTTGTGGTGGAAGAGGAGGAGGTGTCATCTGGTTTGGTCATGTTTGTAGTCGGATAGGTAAGGAAGGTGGGTGCAGGGACAGAAACGAAGCAGAAGGGTGCGGCAGTGGTTGCAGAACAGGGGCAGAAAAGAAGCTGAAAGGTGCGGCGGCTAGGGCAGCAACCGGAAAAAAAGAAAGATATTAGAGAGCTAGGGTATTCAGAACCGTAGCTCTGATACCATGATAGATTATGAATTTCTGTATATCATTCACAATATGATTGCCCCATTATATAGGGGAGCATACAAAAGATAAAAGGAAACTCATAACTATATTCCCACTATACAAGGAAAGGGAATATCCTAAATAAGGCACAATGAATACAATAAATAATAATGACATAATAATCTAATAATAATCGGCTAATAATTTTCAAATTGGGTCTAAAAGGAAGAAGCCCATTTGATTAAGAGCCCCGACCGGCCGACCCCAAGATACATCTATATGGCCCAATATAATTTGGCTTAGGCCAGTAGAGGTTCCGTTAGATATATCATTATGTCAGAGGCTGAAAAGAGCTGGGGTTTAGCAATATCATCATAAACTCAACTCATTACTCATCTACGGTGAGCTATTTGTCTAAAAACTTGTAGAGGTGAACAAAATGGGTATTGGACCATACCTGAAACCGGGCAAGGCCCAATCAGGTACAGTCAGACTCGAGTTTTTAAAGGAACCGACCCAAGTACAAGGGGTGTAGTGTAGTACCCAATGGACCTGGTGGGGTAGGGTCGGGTCCAGGTATGAACCAAAAACCAGATGCAACCGGGTAGGAACATTCTAATCGGGTACGGTTAAAAAAAAGAACAATTGGAATCGGTTCCTAATTGTAATATAGACGTTAGGAACAGGTTATTTACCATGTAACCATCCTAATTTAGTATAAATAAGCGTCAAACGTTTATATTGTCTTGGAAACGGTCTTCCATTAACCCGTCCATACTCAGCCATAGATTCTTCAACAACATTGTCGTCGTTATTTGAGACCTCCAACTTGCCCATTCGCTGACAGTAAATAATGTGAAATCTTACAATCTTGTCGGAATACTTATGAAATATGCTTTGATATTATCACTTGAATGGTCAGTTTCAAAACACTGTTCCTCGTCAAACCTCTCTAAGGCGATTCCAAATTTAGGGTCGGTGGAATCTCTATTGTACCATCCACTCGTATTTCTTTGACCATGATGTCTACAAAAGCTAGCCCCAAGCAGTGCTCCACGTCGTTGCTCCAAGGTGAAGACATTTTCATATGCTTTTAATGTTGCGATCTTTTTGGTTCATTGATGCATTTTTGAGGTGGGCAATTAACCAATACATCTCACAATAATTTCTAATTATTTTGGGTGGTCAAAAGCCGGTTTCAACAGGAAAAAAGTTTAAAAACGACTATATAGCCTTTATAAATGGTCAAAATCGATTTTACCCAACTATAATGGTCCCAACTATATTGGTACCGGTTCCCACCATGGTTTTTTCAGATTGGGTAGGAACCGAATTAAAAAAATAAAGGGGAACCAGGTAGGAACTGTCAGGTATAATAGGGTCTAAATCGTTCCTCCTATCAGGTGGGACCTGGAACTAGTTCTGGGTCGAGTCCGGAACCAGGTATTTTGTGCACCTCTACATACTTGGTAGGACTGTAGGAGTATTCATGGTTCAGTATGAAACTATAAAACCTTCTCATCAGTTTTGTTTTAGGGTCAGTTGGTTTCAAAAATTTCAAACCGTAGTAATCGGTTTTGTTTGCAATTTTTACCAAAAACCAATCACATATAATCGGACCAGACCGTGAGATTTCAAACTGCAGTAATCAATTTATTGTTGTTGAAACTGTTGAACCGCAAGCACCCTAGGTTTAGTTTTGCGTGAAATCGTCGTGTTAAGTTATTATGGACAATGTGTATGAAGGCCAAAGGATTCCAAACCAGAACCAAACCATTACTAACGTTTGGTTTGGGTTGGTACGGTTAAGATTTCAATGGTTTGGTTTTAGCTTATAAAAATAAAAAACCATTACTAACGATTTGGCTCATAATTTTACCTAAAAATCTTTAACACCGGACATGATCACCTCTTACAATTGGAATGTAGGCTCAACTTCACCTCAAACATATGAGCTCATAAGCTCTATACATGAGCTCAAATCTAAAGCCCATTTCAGGAGCAACCCTTACGCTCTGTTCCAGAGTTTCATTTAAGAGTGGAAGAGAAAGGAATCCCTCCTTATCTTCCTCCCATTCCTTTCTTTTGTGTTTCTTCTAAATTAGAAAGACAGGATTTATGCCTAAAGTCCCCACTACCCACTATTTTCCCTCATCTTCCTTCTTTTCTCTCTATATAAAAACTCTGGAACACATTTTTTCCTTCATTCCTTTCTTTTCCTCTACTAAATAAAACTCTGGAAGAGAGTGTTAGTATTAATCAACTAAGTTATTTAGAATCTTAGATACTCCTTAAAGGAAGCACAGATCTATGGGCTAAATTTAATCTAAAAGTTGATGCAAGTTGGTATTGTTACTGCTGTTTTATGGTGTAGTTTGAAGTACATGGTCCCAAATCAGTTCATGTGACCCTTTCTTGCTCTTTACTCATGTGCAACTCTTTCATTCGTCAATACTCTTGGGATGATATATGCAACATGTTCAAATTAAACTCTTTTCTTGTGGTCCCTTTCTTGTTGTTTACTCATGCACAACTCTTCCATTCGCCGTCGTTAAATTCTCTTGGGATAACACTTGCATTTAGATCCGATTTGTCGAACTATGAACCATGCATGATTGATTTGGGAATTATATGGTCAATGTAAGTCACGTCTTCAAAGTAGAGATATGGTTGGTGATAACATAATCTATCATTACTGGATATAACATAATTACATAAACTATGCCTATGTTGGAGCTTTTATGCAATATATTTTATATAATTATATCTTATAACTTGATCTAGCAACAAAAAAGCAATATATAGAGTCAACTAGATTAGCTTAGCTGGTTAAAGTAAGAATTGATCTTGAAAAAAACGTATCAATCACTGGAAATGATCTTGATTCTAGTTTCAATATCCTTTTAATAATTTTTTATATGTAATTGGAAGTCTATCCTTTAGGTTAGTGGACTGTGATGGAACCCACTTGAAGATATCTTAGTACTAAATATTATTCAAAGACAAGTTGGGTACTTAACTTATTCATCGTTGCAACCAATGGACAACGTTGTTATTATTAACTGTTTTCAATAGTCTTCCACTCTCTCCCCTAGGAAACTTAATTATAAGATCTCCAGTCAATCCTTAAAGCTATGATCCACATTTTTAACACATGTCACAGTTTGCCTATAGTATATGTTTTATGTTTCAGCACAGGACTTCTAGAATCTTTTTTTTTTTTTTTTTTTTCACATAAAAACAAGGCAGGTTCACATTACACCGGCCATCTGATTTCAACCATAAAGGCAATTTGTTATCTTCCTTTGCCACCCACAAAATCTAAATATAAGACCTGGGCGGAACACCGCCTCCTCCGTTATTCAGCATTGTTAATGGGTCAGCGCCAACCCATTAACGGTTACTAATGCCGAATTTGAATGTTGGGGTTTGAATTTCGAGGAGGGATGTGAACGTTGGGGGTTGGGTTTTAAATAAAAAAAGAGTTTTTTTTTACTAAAAAAAACGTTTTACTATATATATATATATATATATATATATATATATATATATATATATATATAGGGTAAGTATCTAGTGCAAACCCCCATGAGTTGTGCAAACCTTAAAAACCCATCCAATGGGTATAATGTAGCCACGTCTACATTTTGATTCATACAACACAAGGGCAATTTTGGAAGATAATGAAATAACTTTTTCTGATCTAAATTGAATTTTGCAGGAAGAGAGAGATTGTTATATTTTAAATGCTTTATTTGTCCTCATTCCTTTTCTCCATGACTCATCCTCTTCCTCACTTTTTCTCACTTCTAGATCTGCATTCCATCTTCAACAACAATGGCCATAAACTCCTTCAATCTTTCTCCTACTCCCCATCCACAACTCGGTTCCGACGACTCACCGCTGCTCCCCTCCATTCAACACCATCTTTAGATCACCACCCGTCACCCCGTCACCCCTTGGACCCGTCATCTCAACCGCTCGGACCCGTCACCCCTTGGACATCACAGTCACAGACACAAACCAAGACCCATTGAAGATTATCACACAAACATACCATTACCACACCCGGTTTGTTCTTTCCGTTTAGAATCATTATTACTTTAAAAATACCATTCCTTTTACGTTTTTTACATCAAATCTATTCATTAATCACATATATCATAATCAAATCTCCCGGATCTTTTCCATACTCATACAGATCTCGGCATCTGGTATTGTTTTGAGAAAAATGTCTAAAAAAAGAATATTGACATCAGATCTGTTTTTATTATCAACGATCTGGGTTTTTGTTCTTGGGCATTTGGGTTTTTTGTTGTCTTTCTAAAAAAAAAAACAAAAGAAAGTTGTTGTCTGGGCGATCTGGGTTTTTGTTCTTGGGCATCTGGGCATCTGGGTTCTTGGGCATCTGGGTTTTTTGTTGTCTTTCTAAAAAAAAGAATATTGACATTAGAACTGTTGTGTCTAAAAAAAAAAAAACAAAAGAAAGTTGATTTGTGTTGTCAGTGGGATTTGTTAGCATTTGGTTACAATATTTAATTGTTCATGTATGAGTTTCTTTTGTTTTTTCACTTGAATTGTTTTTTTTTTTTTTTTACATTCTACCATTTTTCTTTAGTGCAGATGGATTTTTTGATGAAGGATGTGAAAGAACATGAGATGGGTTGTTATAATGAACATTTTTTATTTGAGACATGTTATCATTTTTTATTACAAGTGTACATTTAATAATTAATAGATTGTTATGTTCTTTTTATTTCTTTTAAATATAATCAAATGCATTTTGTTTTATTTCTACTGTAGAGATGTTACATAAATCTAACATGGGGATTATAAGTTGTAACATGGTAACAAAAATCATAATATACTATAAGTGAAAGATGTAACACGTAACAAAGAGTTGTTTCATGTATATACATGTTTTTATTATAAGTTGGCATTTTTGTAACATGTTTTTGTAACAAATACCAATGATACCTATAACATGTTACAACGTAACACATAAGTGTTACAGACAACTAACTGATGATACCTATGACATGTTAAAACGTAACACATAAGTGTTACAGACAAATCTGACTGATCGAATAAATGTAAAAGAGAGGAAGAAAGATGAGAGAGATGCAGGAGATAAAAAGAAGAGAGAGGAGAGAGGAGAGAGGAGAGAGGAGAGAGGAGAGAATGTGTAAGTGTTGGGTATATGGAAAATACTAATTTACCCTTTATGTACCTTTTATGTCAAGCCATTAATATTTTAAATTTTAAAAAATATTGGTTTGATCTCCACCTTTGATTAAGTGTGATCAATGGCTATTATAGGGTTTCTTGGGTTTTCACAACTCACAAGGGTTTTTATTTTAGCCCAACCCTATATATATATATATATATATATATATATATATATATATATATATATATATAGGAAAAAGATCAAATAGAAACCACCACCATAGTTAGGAACTTAGGAACCAATCTTAGCCTTCCATCTTTGATTTTGATCTAGAGGGTATTATTGTAAATAGACATTTAAATAATTATCTTTTTATTCTAGTTATAATTTCCTATTCAAAGCAGTTACATAATACATGATTTGATTTCCTTAAATCACTCACCCACTTTATCTCTAATTCAATTCATATTATCATTCCAAGAAAATAATACGAATTCATCTAGAAACAAATCATTCAACGCAAACCTCATACTCGCCTAAAAAAAATTACGATTTGCAGAAATCATTTAACATATTGACGGAGACGAGACGGAGGCGGCGGCGGCTTTAAAGTATGATTGAGTGTTTATCTTTAGGAATGAGAGCAGAGGATCGATGGAGTTTACCATTATATCTAAAGTATATATATCTTATTGAATATATTAATTCCTTTGGTATTGGCAACTATGCTAAACATGAAATAGCGATACAGATGATTGATGGAGTTTACCATTATATCTTATTGAATATATTAATTCCTTTGTAGGTCAAATACGGAATGTACTATGTAGTCGGTTATATTGTGTGTTGTTCAATTTAAAGGTTGTTTTAAGTATTAATGAATGATATGATTAGACATGATAACCGATGTAGATGATGATAAAAAAAAACTGATATACACCAATGTATATTTTGTGTTGGTGATGATGAATGAAAAAACAAATATACACCAATGTATATCTGTGTTGATGATGTTGAATGAAAAGAAAAAAAGTGATATACATCAATGTATAACTGATGTACACCGTTGTATATATGTGTTGATGATGATGATGAATGAACAAAAAAAACTGATATACACCAATGTACACTTCAAAAACGAATATACACCAATGTATATCTGTGTACATCAATGTATATCTGTGTTGATGATGAATGAAAAAACGAATATACACCAATGTATATCTGTGTTGATTATGTTGAATGAAAAGAAAAAAAGTGATATACATCAATGTATAACCAATGTACACTGTTGTATATATACCGAGATATAATTTTAATATTATATATTCAATAAATACGTTTGGGTATACCATAAACACTAATTTGTTGTTTCCAAATATAAAGTAGTTTCTTATTTATTACCTAATAACTATGATATTGAACAAAAGACATTAATACCCCTTTATTAAAATAACAATTAATTAAAGTTTTACTTATTTACAATCATACCATTGAAGATGGATGGCTCAGATTGGTTCCTATAGTTCCTACTTAAGGGTTGATTCCTATTTGAACCCTACCCTATATATATATATATATATATATATATATATATATATATATATATATATATAGTGTAAGTATCCACAAGAAACTCAAGTTATTTAGTAAACCTTAGAAACCCAATATGTGGCTAGGATTAAGCCACATCACCATATTCAAAAATCATTTTAATAATATCAAAAGGGTAAAAATGTCATTATACATAGAGGATCTCTTTCCAAATCTAAATCAAGTACAATAAGAAGGATATTGTACTATGCAAGCTTGCTTTTTCACGTCTCCCCATTTTTGTACCATACCACCTTTTTCACCAACCCACATATACACCATACAACCCACTCATCTTCATCCTCTTTACCATTTTTTCTTTTCCCTCCATGGATTCCCACCTTCAAGATCCACCTTTAAACATGGTTCATCCATTTTCATCTCCTCCACGTGATGTGATTCTCAACAACTTTGCAGGCGATGTGACCGTTGCAGGTTTGTAGATGAAACAATTCAATCACACCTTCATTTTTCGTATTTTTATCATTTTTTTCTTACACATCTTGTGTTTTACTGATTTGTAAATGTATGTTTGCATATCCAGGCTTCGGTACAGGGGAACCTTCGTCATGGGAAATAAACACAACTTCAAGTGATGAAGTTGAAGGTAGGTTTTTTTTGTTTTTGTAATATTTTTTTAACGTCACAGATTTGTATGTTTTCAAAGAAAGAGTTCTGTATGTTTGCACACAGTCACTTGCAAAGAAAACAGCTCTTCATGTGTTTTTATGGTATATTTACGTGTGTGTTTTTCTCTTCTTGTCCATTTATGTTATATGTCTTTTTTTTTTTTTTTTTTTTTTGTATATTTATGTTTCTTGAACAAGAAGAGACAAGCTTAATTGTGTGTTTTTTTATGGTATATGTATTTTATCTTCTTGTCTTTTATGCAAACACGTTTCTTTGCAAGAAGAGCTAGCCACATTTTGCCACAATCGGTTGTCTTTTTTCCATTTTTAATTAATTACGTTTTTTCACGATTTTTAGTATAAAACTCAGTGCATTGTATTTATTAATTACGTTTTTGTATGTTATTATTTACACAATGATATTTCTTGTGTTGATATTACATGTTAGCAGTTAGGTTCTTTTTGTTATTAAACAGTTTTGTTAAAATTGTTAACATGTGTTAACATATCTTACCAACAGCTAACAAAGTTTTTATACTTCAACCTATTAACAAGTGTTAATAAAGTGCTAACAAAGTTTTATACGACAAATTTACTAAAACTGTCCTATGTGTTTAACACATGTTAAAACTTTTAATATATCAAACTTTGGTGCTTTGTTTAACACAGTCAACACCATTTAGATAACACATGTTATCACCTTTACTATCTGATGATTTCAGAAAAGATTTCAGAAAGATTTTTCGAATTAACAAGCGTTAAAGCATACAACAGCTGATCATATTCGTAACAGTGATAGAATGTTTTGTTAAAATCGTTAACATGTGTTAACATATCTTACCAACAGCTAACAAAGTTTTTATACTTCAACCTATTAACAAGTGTTAATAAAGTGCTAACAAAGTTTTATAGGGCAGATTTACTAAAACTGTTCTATGTGTTTAACACATGTTAAAACTTTTAATATATCAAACCTTGGTGGTTTGTTTAACACAGTCAACACCATTTAGATAACACATGTTATCACCTTTACTATCTGATGATTTCAGAAAAGATTTCAGAAAGATTTTTCGAATTAACAAGCGTTAAAGCACACAACAGCTGATCATATTTCGTAACAGTGATAGATTGTTTTAGTCAGTAACACATGTTAACACTTTTTATACAGCTGTTAATGAAACCCTCCCCCACTTCTTGATTGAAACCCCCAACGGAACCAGGTTTTGGATTCCAAACGTTGTGCAGAAATACATACCTACCGTTGGTCAATCGTTTGGTAGCTTTGACGCAGCTTTGGTAATGTACAAAGATTATGCTGACCAGGCCGGTTTCTCAGTTAAAAAAGGCCAGACTAAGGTATGGAAGGGTATCGCGACACACAAATACTTTCGGTGTAACAAAGCTGGGACACCGCAAAAGGGTAGGATAATTGACACACTATCCGAGCAAGCAATGCTTCACAAAAATACAACATTCATTCAGTGTGATTGTAAAGCTCATATGTTAGATGATGAGTTGGTCCTGTTTAGTATGTTAGATGATGAGTTGGTCACACCGGTTAATATCTCATCTATTGTTTTGCAGTTGATAACGAAGACCCCCACTGGTTAACATATGTTAACAAACGAAGTCGAAGGAAGCCGAGAAAAATATGTATAAAAACTTTTTTAACAACGTTTTCTTTTTTGTACTCAATGTATAGAGTTACTAGATTTATTTTGTTAAAGTGGTTAATAGTTTATAATGATACTTTGTAATAACGTGTGTTAATAGTTTGTGTGTTTTATTTCTCAATAAACTTATGATTTGAATGTCTTGGGGTAGGTTCATCTCTTGTTCAATAGTTTGTAATAACACGTGTTACAAAATAACATGTGTTAACCTAATGTGTGTTAATAGTTGTATGTTATGTTTACTTATTTCTTTTTTGTAAACTTATGAAGTGAAAACAGGAGTGGTAAGAAAGACAAAAAGGTTGACAAATGATTCAGGTTTAACATATGTTACCACACCACTGATACTAACAAATGTTAGATCTTCTCATGGGTATATGGGGGCAACAGGTTTAACTTTATCAGATTAGATAACACATGTTAGCCCTTTATGACCAACTAACACATGTTACCCTCGTATGCAACATTAACACATTATTTGTACTTGCGCCATTATAATAATCTTTTATTAAACAAAAAGTATGAGAGAGGGTGTGACATGACCCATTATAATAATATTTTCTTAAACAAAAAGTAGGAGAGAGGAGAGAGATGGTGTGACATGACCCATTATAATAATATTTTCTTTATCAGATTAGATAACACATGTTAGCCCTTTATGATCAACTAACACATGTTAACCTTCCATGCAGTTCAATAGTTTGTAATGATAATTTTGTAATAACATGTGTTAATAGTTTGTGTGCTTTATTTTCTTAGTAAACTTTAAGAAGTGAAAACTATAGGGGTATATGGGGGCAACAGATTTAACATATGTTACCACACCACACATACTAACAAATGTTAGATCTTCTCATGGGTATATGGGGGCAACAGGTTTAACTTTTATCAGATTAGATTAACACATGTTAGCCCTTTATGACCAACTAACACATGTTAACCTTCCATGCAGTTCAATAGTTTGTAATGATACTTTGTAATAACGTGTGTTAATAGTTTGTGTGCTTTATTTTCTTAGTAAACTTAAGAAGTGAAAACTATAGGGGTATATGGGGGCAACAGGTTTAACATATGTTACCACACCACACATACTAACAAATGTTAGATCTTCTCATAGGTATACGGGGGCAACAGGTTTAACTTTTATCAGATTAGATTAACACATGTTAGCCCTTTATTACCAACTAACACATGTTACCCTCGTATGCAACATTAACACATTATTTGTACTTGCCCTATTATAATAATATTTCTTAAACATGTTGTAGGAGAGAGAGTGTGACATGACTCATTAAAATAATATTTTCTTAAACAAAAAGTAGGAGAGAGGAGAGAGATAATAATATGTGTTAACATGTTAACACATGTTAACAGGTTTAATATCTCTACTAAGGTTTTTTTTTCTCCATAAGGCTGGTAAGATATGTTAACACATGTTAACACATGTACTTGCCACATTATAATAATATTTTTTAAACAAAAAGTAGGAGAAAGAGTGTGACATGACTTATTATAATAATATTTTCTTAAACAAAAAGTAGGAAAGAGGAGAGAGATGATGTGACATGACCTATTATAATAATATTTTCTTAAAGAAAAAGTAGGAGAGAGGAGAGAGAATGGTGATGTTGACTTTGAAAAAGTAGGAGAGAGGGTGTGACATGACCCATTATAATAATATTTTTTCAAGAAAAAGTATGAGAGAGTGTGTGACATGACCCTAGTACTTGAGAGAGAGAGCATTTCTTTGTGTCCCCAAAATGCCCTTGAAGGTCCTTTTGTGTATTAAAATATTAATATATCTAGTGGGAAGTACAATGGTTTAATCTCAACCATTGATAGTATGAGATGGATGGCTATGATAGAGTTTTCATAGTTTACCAAATAACTTGGGTTTCCTCTATATCCATTCCCTATATATATATATATATATATATATATAGGCTAAGTATTTGAAGAAAACCCAAAAATTTGAAGAAACCCATAGAAACCCAATGTGTGGTCCATATTAATCCTCACATTAGTTTTTTAATTTTATCATTAAATAACAAAAAGGGTACATTAGTCTTTTAACCATACACAATAATCAAGATATACACTAATCCCAAGCACATTACATCACCTTTCTCTCTCCATTTGAATATCTATCTTTCTTCTTCCTGATCATAATCACCATTTGATCATCCCTCTTTCAACATCCTCTCCTTCAAGATTTCCATGGGTTAATCTATCATCCTCTCCATACCATCTCCTCCTGACCATCCTTTCCCTCTCCTGTCTTTACGTAACCCATCTCTTCTCCTTCAAACCTGTTGATAGACACAATGGAGATGAACTCAGAAACGATAAAGCATGGAAATCATCAACCTGATGTCGATTGTTCCTCTGAAAATGATCGTGTACCAGGTTAGTTGTTTTTTTTACTCGTGAGGTGTTAGTTGATTTTTTTTATGTAAGCAGCTTTGTTTGTTTGTTTTTTGCAGGTATTGAAGTTGTTGGTATGCACCACGTTGGCTCGTCTTCAACATCATCGGTGGTAGACGATGATAACATTGAAGGTTTTTGTTAAATATGTCTTTCTTTGCTTTTTTTTTTCTGTAACATTGAAGGTATTGAAGTTATTGAAGTTGTTAGTATGCACCACGTTTGCTTTTGTTTATTAATGTCGTTTATTTGTTGCCAAATGTTGGGGAAGTTAGTTTGTATAGTGTTTAACCATATTAAAATGTGTTTTGGTCAAGTGGTATATGTATAACTGAAGTGTGGAGTATATTATATATATGTTGATCACAAACCAGCTCATAAAAATGTGTTTGTATTAAATGGATGCAATAGGTATACTGTTTGTTACACATGCAACACCCATGTTTTTAACCTTACTAAACATGATTTTTCTGCAGACGCGCCACTTCACTATGTGTATTCAACCCCTAATGGAACTCAATATTGGATCCCGAATGTCAGTCCTAAGTTTTTACCAGTTGTTGGTGATTCTTACCCCACGTTCAACGCGGTATTAGATATGTATAAGGAGTACGCCCAGCAGGCTGGGTTTTCTATTAGGAAGGGCCAGACAAAGCAGTGGTTGGGTATCCCAACCCAGAAGTACCTCCGTTGTTCAAAGTACGGCAAACCGCAGGTTAACAAGACATTTAACACGCTAGTTGAGTCATCTATTAAGCCCCGCAAAAGTACCTTTACCGTTTCTGATTGCAAAGCTCATATTTTGATTACCATCGGCCCTGATGGCTCTCAATTTACCATTCACACTTTCAATGAGATACATAACCATGAACTAGTGGAGACCCACAACCGTGATCTTACAAATATTTCCCGCAAACTCTCTTATTCAACCAAACAATTTATCCATAACATGAGCCTTAACCGGATTGGGCCGGTTAAAGCGCATAGGTGTTTAGTTGCTCTTAACGGTGGCCATCACAACGTCAATGGTACTGTTGCTGACTTTAAGAACTTTAGCCAACAACTCAGAATTTATATTGGCGACCGCGATGCGCAACTCTTTCTTGATCGTTTGCGGGATCGGTTCGAGGCCTTGCCAGAGTTTTTTTTTATTTCATAGTTTCGAATGGGCAGTTACGCTCTGTTTTCTGGGCGGATGAGATTTCAAAACTGAACTACAAAGCTTTTGGGGATGTCATAGCTTTTGATGCGACCTACCACACCAACAAGTAAGTGTTTTACATATGTAACTGCTATGCAACCATGCTATACATATAATACAATGTTTTTTATGTCTTCAATATGTAACTTGTGTTCATATTTTTCACTCTCAATGCAAGGTACAACATGATATTTGTCCCCTTCACAGGGGTGGACCACCACATGCAGTGCGTCACATTTGGTGCTGGGTTAATAATAAATGAAACCATAGAATCCTACGTTTGGTTACTTCAGACCTTTTTAAAGGCACATGGTTCCCAACCCCGGTTAGTTTTAAGTGATCAGGACCCATCGATGCTACAAGCTGTCCCACAAGTGTTTACTGAGGCACGCCATAGGCTTTGCATGTGGCATGTCATGAAAAAACTTCCTTCAAAGGTTAGTGTGATATTTTAGTAGTTTTATTATAAATATTACGAAGCACCACGATAGTGATGCGTTTTTTACTCACGCTTTGATTTTAAATCTTAACTACCAGGTAACCAGAGATCTACTAACCAACACCAATTTCCGCGAAGATCTTCATCGTTTGGTATGGAACGTTTACATAAAGCCATCCACCTTCGAGGCGCATTGGTATGATTTGTTAGATACCCATGGTGTTGCGGATAATCAGTGGCTGAAGGAGATGTTCGCGATCAGGGCGTTGTGGGTTCCCGCATTTTTTAGGGAGATCCCCATGTGCTATTTAATGAAAACTACGTCGCGTAGCGAGAGTTCAAATGCTGCATTTAAAATCAACTCCACCAGTGCAAACACCCTTGTCCAATTCATGCTGTGTTTTGAGTCTAGGATGGACTCCCAACGTTACCGTCAGCGTGTTTCTGAATACAAGACATCATCTACTGTTTTTAGTGGCAGCACAGAGCTTCCAATAGAACGACATGCGTTCAAGGTGTACACACAAACAGTCTTTTTTCAAGTTCAGAAGGAAATCTACAAGGGCAAGTTCTGTTGCTACATTTCTAACACTGAAATGGATGATAAGATAGTTGTGCATTCAGTTAGCCAAAAGGAAAAAGGCAGTGATGTGACCCATATCTTTCAGGTTTGTTCATACACCCTGACACATGTCAACATTTTTATTAGACAATTCAATCTTTAGCATTTTCTATTTGCATGCGTAACTTTCTAACATCCTCATCAGTTTAGATGTGTTAAAGCTTTTGTACACTTTTCTAATATGAACTTTCTTTTTTCTTAGGTTCGCTATGACGAACAGGACCACACAGCCGAATGTTCGTGTAGGGGGTTCATACGTATTGGCTACCTTTGTCGGCATGTTTGTTGCGTGTATCGCATGAGGGATGTTGACCTGATCCCGGCAAAATACATTGTCGAGAGATGGTCACGTGATGTTCTCCCAAAGAAGGTTTTTGTAACATCAGTTAATTTTTCATAATTTTTTTTTTTATAAAAGTCCATTTTGTTTCACTCTCATATATAATGATGATACTAATAACAATAATAATATGTTCCATGTTATAAAAAAAAAGTTTAGTGAACTTAAATGATTATCTATATATATGTTTTACTTCTCGTTTGAATCATGGCACAAAAAGACAAAATGGGTTTCATCTCCTACAATATGAAGCATGCGAGACACAGACAAAAAAAAAATTAAAATTAGAAATAATAATAAGAAGAATGGTATTCTCTTGTGACACATAGCCAAGATTCACGCAATCAAGAGCACGCGCAAAAACCCTCACCATGTCAAGCTCAATCACTGGCCTGAATTAAGGAGTTACCATAAATCTGAACCCACGCCTCAACGATATATATATATATATATATATATATACACATACGGTCACCTGTTCGGACACACACCGCACACAATCAACCTTCAACGCCGCCCCTGTTTATGTCCCCGTCGGCCCCAGCAACAAACACAACCCCCCTTTTTTTTTTCTCTGCCTTTCTTTAGCGACGACAGCCACCACCATCTTTGGTGGTAGCGACGTACTGGTGTGCAGGTCCTTTTGGGCTGTGCTAGGTTAGTCTTTGTGGTGGTGGAGAGGTTAACGATGGGTGGTGGTTATGGCGTGGACTTGGTTGTCGGGTCATGCTATAGGGGTGTTTTTGGGCCGGGTTGGTAGGTGGAGTTAGAGGGTGTTGTGGCAGCGGCCGGTGATGGCCTGGGGTTAGTAGCAGCGGCGCCGCCGCGTGGTCAGGTCCAGGGTGATGCTCATTCGAGGCCAGGTCAGTGTGCTCCATATTAGTTCTGGTTCGTTTTCTCCAAGCATCAGTCAAACACGAGTTGACCAGGTCAAACCTGGTCAACGACAGTAAATCTGGGTCAGACCTGGTCAAAGCTGGTCAATGCGGGATACGAGGCGAGTACGCGAGGATTCACGAGCTTATTCACGTGAGGTATAACACGTCGCGCCTTTAGTTACTATTCTTATTTTCGTTTACATCGTACGTATATATATGTATGTATTTAAAAGTGTAAACGAACCGAACCATAACAAAAGTTATTTTATTGCTAGCTTAGGCGAATTAGATAGCGACTAACATGAGTTCATGGATATTATTATTACTAGAACTAACAAGACGTCAAACCATATGTATATATATTACTTAACAAATGTATAATTTTTCGTTCATTATAACTTTGAAAACTCAAACCATTTATCGTATACAAAGACTTAGCTAATCTTAGTTGAATTGGTATGGTGTTTTGAGAACTTGAAAGATTGAGTTTTGAGATAAAATATAGGCAACGTGAGTTGTCGGTTTTATGTAAAAACAGAGGAAACTCTGTCCAAATTTTTGCAAAATATCAGAAAACGCACCGGGCATTCAAATATACAAATATTGTGTAAATGAAACTACGTTTTTACAAATATATTCTCACTCCCTAGCTGCGAAACGAGTTAACATTTGAGTCGAGTTACATGAACATTATTTTCATTATCCAAAATGATTATTTGACAAATAGTTCAAGTCGCGATTCTAAATACTATATTAAAGTATATATTTTAACAACTATACGTACGCGGATACCTTCAAGAAACAAAATCAAATTCATATCGGTTCGTTAAGTTTTACACACCTCAAGACGCGTATTGTTTACAATACGAGTTTAGGTAGTTGGATAAACTATCTTTACAACCAAGAAACGAAACAAGCGTATTTGCATTAGAATTTAAGGCATCGTTTATTTGTAATAGGATACAAGAGTTCAATTAATCCAAGTTCAGACTTGTTGCTACTTGCTAGTACTTGCACAGTGAATTTCAGGTGAGTTTTACATAGCCCCTTTTCTATTTTTCACTATTTTTGGGGTGAAACATGTTACAACATTCTATATGCAATTCAATCATACAGTGTCTATGTGTTTTTCTATGTTGCATTATGTCTTAAACATGACTAGGGTAAGCACAATATTCTAGCATAATCATTAACATTGATCAGCCGACGGTATACAATGATAGATCTATTGGACTGACAATCCCACCCGGATACGTACCTCCTACATAGGTAGCGTGGGTGATTGTTATCGCATAACATAATCAAGTGAACCATGAGCGTATGAGATGGACCACAATATTCTAGTCATAAGGGTTGATTATGCACTCGATTTACCTGATAGTATGTTTTCACATATGGACTAGACTTGCCATGACACTTGAATTGTACAAGTTTTATTCAATTATCAAAACCTATGTAATTCTCACCAACTTTTGTTGTCCCAAAATATTTTCAAACTTAACATGTTTCAGGTTATAGCTTTGCTTGAAGATTAAAGTTAATGCTTGAAGATTTGTACTTAGTGTTTTCTCATTTGATGTACAAATTCTTTTTAGAACAATTGTATGTAATTCAATTAATTAATTATTGAAACTTATCATATACCATGAGCTACTGAACAATCATCAATACGTGACATCCCGATGTTTCCGCCATCGGTTGGGGTGCTACAGTTTTATCAATCGGAAGTCGTTACGGTGTGGATACCAACCCGACCTCTATTCTGAGGAATGAGATTCTTGAGTTAGTCACTGAATATGTTGATGCTGCTAGAACTGATGAAAGCTCCCTTTCTTCCTTGGTTGATCAACTTAGATCTATAAAATTAAACTTGTTGTCCCAAGAATCCATTGCTATAGGTGAAAAAGATGCCACTGAATCCGAATTTGAGGGTATCCTTGGGCAAAGCATGGAGTGTGATGTTGTTGTTGCTAATCCTGATGTTGTGCGCAATAAAGGGCGTGGGAAGCATCGCCGCATAGGGGGGCCAGGTGAAAACGCTGCGTCAAGGCCACCCAAGGTTCCTAAAGCCCACCGGCTTTGCAAGAAGTGCAAGAAGTATGTTACTGACCATGACTCCAGGAATTGTGACAAGGTTACTGCTATGAAGAAAGCCAAAGAAGCGACTGGATCAAAAGACAAAAGGGCGGAATCCCCACAACATCGTGGGGGGGGGGGGTTAGCTGATGCATACACAATGGGAAGCTTCTTCTTTTTTGGACGTTTGTTATGCATATGTAACAGTTTGTGGCGTGAAGATTTGCTGTTAAGTGCATAACATCGTTACTATTTTGGATGCCAGATCTTTTTGATCAGCAACTAACTATGTTGGGTACTTTTGTTTTTATATATGTATCCACTAAACTTGCATCTCTGTCAACCTTTTTTGCGTGCAGCTTATGTTTTAATATAATATGTGTGAAGATTTCTGTTGAATGATGCGAACGCTTGATGAATATATAACATGTTTCAATTTTAATATTTTTAGAGCGAGAGGGTGTAATATGTTTCAATTATAATATGTGCTTGTTGTGCAATATGTGCAAACATAACTTTTTACATATGCAACATTCATATTTTAGAGCTAGAGGGTGTAAGACAGTATAATATTTTGAATACATCAATTTACGGATGTGGTTTTTGTATCAACGTGTAATACTTACCGAACTTCATGCAAACCCTAAATTTGGTGTTACGTATGCAACACCCTATTTTCATTTTAAGCTAATGCAGTAGGTGCATACTTACCTTGAATCATATTTTTTATAGCACATGCACCCGACTTTTACTAGTTGTTACACATGCACCAGTTTATGTTCAACTTTAACTGTGCAACAGTTGCATACTTTAACTTTGTCGTGCAATTTGGGCAAACATAACTTATTTAAAATAATACAGACTTTTATTTTTACACATGCAACATTTTTGTTTTGCATGTGCAACATATATGCAACATTTTTATAGCACATGCAGGTCCATACATGCAATACTTTATGTTAAATATGTGGTAAACTTTGTTACACATGCAACAATTTGCACTAACTCTATCTAGTGGTTTTAATTTGAGGAGACTTTTATTTTTACACATGCAACATTTTGTTTTGCATGTGCAACATATATGCAACATTTTTCTCACCATGCAGGTCCATACATGCAACACTTTTATGTTAAATATGTGGTAAACTTTGTTACACATGCAACAATTTGCACTAACTCTAATTATTGGTTTTAATTTGAGGAGACTTTTATTTGTTACACATGCAACAATTTGCACTAACTCTATTTAGTGGTTTTAATTTGAGGGTGAATTTGGTTAGTGTAACCATATTAGCAAAACAAGCAACCCATAAAGTTGGTTAGTACCATTAACTCAAATGCAACATGTTTAATTAACAAAATCTAGTTTAGCATTTGTTTACACATGCAACTGGCTAATTAACGGTAATAGCTGCGTTCATACTTTAATACATAACATTAGTTTAGTTAGTACCATCAACCTACCTTACCTTAACTTATCTAACATTAGTTTGCTAGGCAAAATACACAACCATAGATAACAAAGTGTACGCAAAACACAAGCAACCAGAATGGCTAATATGTCCTCCAACCAACATAACATATCCCCTACTTAAAGCAGCCGTTTCAACCTTTGTCTTAAAACAATTCGCTGGCGAACGAATTATATGGACCGCGTACTTCGTCCTAAGTCTGTTGACTTCCGCATCTCTCTTCTTCCAATGTTTACTGAACTGGCAATCGAATGGCACATGAAGCCCCATAAACTTCTCCATATGCCTCATAAGGTATACTCCACAATCTGAGACATTTCCACTTGTTGCCCATTCAACATCCAACCTCCTTATCGGGGCCTTTTCAACCGAAACAGTTCTAGGGTGGTTTATCTCTCTAAGGAACTTGGCAAACATATGCTTCTACAGTTGTGATTACAGGATTGGGAATGGTTAGACATTTTTTGGTGGTAACAGTAACGTAATAGTTTATAAATATAAAACTTACATATTTATACGGAGTATCCTTCTTCAGATAAACAGTAGAATCCCTAAAACCCCCTTTCCCTTTTTTCTTCTCATTGTCGATGACCAAGATTGACATGTTGCGAAGCTCAAATATCAACACATAGAAATGGTCAGCTTCCAATATCGGGAACAAAACAATGTCAATTTTTTTGAAATCGACGTTCTTATGATAAAACGACATAGCGGCTAGTACCCCACTCCGGAAGCGACCCATACGCTGAGCATCATCGCATTTGTCATCATGCAACATCCATGGGAACTATCAACACGTCATCCGTATGAGGTTTTAGGGGAAACATTTTGTAACATATGTGGGACAGTTATTAAACTTAAAGTAGCTATACCTACCACTGTTTTGGTGCCGACAAATAGCCGAAGGTAAGCTTCTCCTGACTTAAACCGCTCTTCGTAGTTTAGCACTTCAGCCCAACAGTCAATTATCGCATCTAACACCCTCTCTCCATGTTTCAATGACTTGAACATACTCCGTGTAGCTTCCACATTGCGAACGCTTCTGAACAAGAGCTCCCTGCATAACATCCAACAAAGATATTTTCAAAGTATATATATATGCTCAGGTCAAAACCATTAAGGAATTTTATGCCTTACGTGCCAAGTGGGTCCCCAGCCAGTTCTGCATTTATACTATCCACGTTAGCATGTTGGCCTCTTTCTTTCCTGAATTTTTAGTGAAGTTATTGTTGCATATGTTACAATATAAAGTTTGATCTTTTAGTAAAGTTATTGTTGCATATAAACTTACAAGTTCATTTCCGCTATTCTCTTCATTCTATTCCCGCCATGAAGTTTGAACATAGTATCCTCATCAAGACATATAAAAGCCCACACAGCTTCCTCATCCTTTGCTACCGTGTCTTGAAGTTCAACCCCCCTTTTCATGAATGGCGACTTGTTGAAGAATGAAAGATGTCTCTCACGTTGTGGGTTCCTTTTTTTTTGCATCTAATTCTGCAATCCTTTGTTGTCGCATAGCCAATGTCATATTATCGTCATCTTCCTCACCACCCAACGCCGACCCATATGCACCACTCAAACTGTATTGACGGTAAGCACCGGTATTCGCGTCAAACGAACTAACAGGCTGCACCAAAGGGTAATACCACAGTTGTCGACCCCCTGACCATCCTCTCCCTCTCCTGTTTTTATGTAACCCATGGGGAAACTTAGTAAGTTGCCCCTAAGTGTCAACACAAGGTTAATAAACTATAACCATACCAGTTTGGGCAATATCGCCGCCCATGTCAACTGTGGTCGCTTCATCATGTTTCTCTTCAGCTATGCCGCCTACGGGATCCATTGAACCTGTCACCACCAACATTTTACGTAAGCAACAAAGCATGTCAGCTGCTACAGTCTCATCACTTCTACCTTCACCTATGTCGCCTAACAGATGAATGGAACCTGTCACAACCAACATTTAGGTAAGCAACAATGTATGCATAACACAATCGTTCATGTGTGCTTACAAAACAAACTTACGCTTATTTTTAGCAATATCAACCATAAGAGGTTCCTTTTCTCCAACCACATCAGCGCCGAACAATGTATCTACACAAGTTGCAACCACAATCATATACAAGTTTATATATAAGTGTTACATAAGCAAAAATTCAGGCTGCGTACGAAACTCACCAGTGTTCTCACACGACTTAGCATCTCCTACATTTGGCACCTCACCTTTATCACCCCCTTCAATTTTTCAAATCTAATTAATAACGGGACATATGAAACGTTTTGATTCAACAATCAACAAATACCTGTCATCTGACCCGCAACCTCCATGGCCATTTGTGTTAAGCCAACATTGAAGGTGGGCCCATCATACCCCTCGTTTGACGTTTTTCCAATCGCGGTACTCTCTATGTCCTCTACTTGCTTTACAAGATTTTCCACATTGGTCAGCATCATTCCATCCTTCCCGCTCCCTTCAGCTTCACCTGTTTCTATGGCATGCAAACAACACATTTAGAACACATCCCTAATTAAAACTGCTTTACAGATTCAGAACACAAGCTACAACCACCATCATATACAAGTTTATATATGTGTTACATATGCAAAAAGTCAGGTACCGTACGATACTCACCAGTGTTTTCACACGACTTAGCATCTTCTACATTTGGTACCTCGCCTTTAGCACCTAATTCAAGTTTGCTAATCTAATTAATATCTTAACATATGAAACGTTTTGATTATAATCAACACATACCTGCCAGCTGACACGTAACCTCCATGTCCATCAGTGTTAAGCCGACACTGAATCTGGGCCCATCATACCCCTCGTTTGACATTTTTCCAATCGTAGTACTCTTTATGTCCTCTACTCGCTTTACCAGATTTTCAACATCCGTCACCGTCATTCCATCCTTCCTGCTCCCTTCAGCTTCACCTGTTTCTATGACATACAAAGAACACATTTAGAATACATCCCCAATTAAAACTGCTTTACAGATCAACTCGTTTTCAGGTTTCAACCTTTATGGTCATTCATGTCCTTATCAGCATCTGCCACAATATCCTGTTGCATACGTATCTTGTTCCGCAACGCCTGAAGTACAGCATGACTCCTACGCCTTCTGTATACTGGTGCTTGAGTTAGTTCAAATACGGTGGGCGGGGGATTAGCCAAGGCCTCCAAGGTTTTTTCTTTCCCTTTGCATTCTGTCTCAGTCTCCTTGCAGGCTTCCAAACCAAAACCATCATTTTGAAGATTTTTGGGCAACATGTCATCTCCGGTTGATGTTGCTGCTGTTTTACATTTATCTTCTTCATAGAGGATTTTTCGGTACTGGCTCACAACTACGTTTGTTATCTCGTCATCACTCACGATTTTTTGCTGCGCCCCATGTTCACCCTCTGCATCCGGTGTCCTGAAACATTCCAACATATCCAGCCCCGTGTCATGTTCACCCCCAACATCTTCTAGCCCTGTACACAATCTACAACTGTTACAAACATACAAAATCACATTTAATTACTATGTTTTATTAACCGTTGCGACCGCCTAACATACCTGTTCCATCTTGTGTGGCGTTTCTTATCTCCTCTCGAGTAGTTTCTTTCAAAGTCACGCCTTCAAATACAGTTGTTACTTGCTGATCATCAACATCAGAAGTTAGACATCCCCGTTTTGCCCACTTTGGTGCTTGCTCAAGAATACTTTTGTACTTGGCTTTTATGGCCAAAACTTCTTCTCTCTCTGGATACTCCCCATGGAGCTTCATTATGGCGGTCTCAATGTGGTCCTTGTTCTTTAGCATTATATCCTGCATCTTATGAACCCCTGCTACTCTGTCCTGTATATGATAACGTATATATTTAATGAGTTAAGTTACGTAAGAAAACATGGATGAAGGTTATATAAACACACATGTACCTGTACTGTTGGTTCATAGTCCACACATTTGATGTTACTGGATGCTGACAAGCCTTTTAGCTCTCTCATACCAAAGCCACCGTACCCAATTTCAATCCTCTCTCTCTCTCTCTCTCTCTCTCTCTTAGCTTTTGAACGTTCCAAAAAGATATTGGGTAAATCGTATCATCCACCTGTATCCCCTCGCAGCTTACGCAGCTGTCATGTTTATTTGAAAAGAAGGAAACGTTATTTACACCCCATGAGTTACACATGTCAAATACGTAAGCAGTTATGTTACACATGCAAAACAGTATAGTAAAAATTCTTACCACCAACAACGCAAGGGGCCAGCAAATGTTGTGCTCTTATCTCCGCATCTCCACCCATTCTTACAAAGTTTTATCTTATCCAATAACAACCCACACCAATCCATCCCTGCAAAATCTAAGTCATTGGTGATGTAGTCCAATATGGAATCCCTAAGGCTTCCTTGTTTATGGTACTGAACCATAACAGCAAAAAAGCACATTAGGAAGTCCATGCGGAAATCCAATCCATCCTCGCCATCCGATTGGGACTCGATCATGTCAACCATTTGTTTAGGTGAAACAAATCGGCCAGGTGGATACCTTTCTCTCCAGCTAGCAACCGCTTCATCCTTTTCACTTAAACACGGCAGTGAACTAAATGATACCCCGCCATCAGGAATCCCCAGAAGCCTTCGGATCACTTCTGCATCAATAGAGATTGTACCACATGGAAGATAAATTTGCAACCTTTCTGGATCTAAGTTCTCAACAACGTAGTGACCCAACTTCGACGGTATCCCATCCATCTCGAAGTGAAGTAGTCTACCAAACCCCATCTCTTTCACAGCCTGACGTTGTTCTTCACTCAAAATACTTATGCACCTAGCAAACTGTAATGGCGAAGACCTTGTACGTATACCAGGCCATTCATCCTTCTTCCTTCGTTTACGTTGTTTACCAGGTTCAACCTTCCCATGCGCCGCTTTACCACTGCCCTTTCGCTTCGCCTTACTACCTTCCGTCCTTTTGCCTATCTTTTGCTTTCTACGTCCATCTCGCTCATCCACAGGTTCATTGTTATTAGATGTAGATCTTGTTACCCTCTTTGAAACTGCCAAAAAATCGACACCAGCCTCTGGTTAGTACGCACCATTTAAGTGTTACATACGCAAAGTCACACTTTATTCATACCTTGATTATCTCCAGCCTTTTTCTGTGAACGTGACGACCCATCAGCCGTTTTACCTGGAAAATCACAACTGTGTTACATACGTTAAGCCTACAATAAAAAAAACTTTCTTTGTCCCTAACCTTTATCCTTTCGAGAATCCATGCTAGATGCACCACTTGTGCCACCCTCATGATCTGAGACAAAAATTGAAATAATATAGTCTACAAACATGACACGTATCTATATTTTTTAATAGTTCACACTAAGAAGTAAGCACGGTGGAAGTTACCTGATTTGCGTCTTTTAAATGTAATCAATGGCGTGCTTAGGTCATCAGAATCATAATCTGCCGAATATGAATCAATAAACTTAAAAACCATCCCTTTATAATTGAAACCCCTATTTATAATAATGCAAACACTAAACCATTGACACTATTTTACCTAGTACACGCTTTGTTCTTCCACTACGCCTTTGTGTTGTATCGTCATCAGTGACAACAATGATCCTTTGTTTCCCTTTGTTCTTTGATTTGGTCACGTCATCACTTAATACCACAACCTTTCTTTCAACGCTTGTTGATACACTACTATCAAACAAATTAGCTTTTTTATGTGTTTTCCTGATTGAAAACACAGTACATAATGAGCAATTACACACTGCACCCCTGTTTATAATAATGCTAACACTAAACCATTGACACCCATGTTTGTTTACACATGCAACACCCATGTTTTTAACCTTATTAAACAATCGATCATCATACCCAGGACAAATACAACCCCCTGTTTAACAATAACATTTTACCCTATGTGTTCATACTCATGCTTATACCCAACCCCCCATTTGATCTCTTGTTTATAACATGCTAACAACCCCCCTGTTTAATATCATCATGAATGATTACCCCAAAAAACACATTATATGAACAATGTTACACACTATATTAACAACCCCTGTTTTATAATCATGCTTATACCCCCCCCCCCAAACACATAAACATCATAAAAATATGAAAATAATAACAAAATCAATACTAACAGTACATCCAAAGAAGATACCTGCGATCAGATTTCTTTAGCTTCCAGTGTCTTCTCTTTGAAGACATTGACCAGAAAAGAGGTTTCATTATTAACAAAAGCTTGATGATCGACGAGGGTTGGATGAATAGGTTTTTTATGGATGTTGGTCGCTTATTGAGGTAGAAGGAAGGGTCTTTGATGGAGGTCGATGATATAGTAAGTTTTGGTTGATGATCGACACAGCTTGTAGGTGACTGATGGTTGATGATCGAATGGAGCTTTGAAGCTTTTGGGGGAAATTCAAATTTGGGAATGAAAGAGGAGAGAGATTGAAGTTTATAAAGCTTGGAGGTGACTGATGTCTGGCATGCAACAGAGGAGAGAGAACATCTCAAAGCCAAATACCTATAATACCCTTTTCTCACCTTTTACACACTTGTCTATTATTTTAATTAGTAAAATAACAAAGATTCAATTGTAGCCATTGATCTTGTAGATCAATGGTTGAGATGAAGTTTTCATGGGTTTCTTCAACTTTTTGAGGTTTTCATTCTAACCATACCCTATATATATATATATATATATATATATATATATATATATATATATATATATATATATATATATATATATATATATATATATATATATACACGCACACATATCTTTTCCATCACAATTCACAATCCTCACTTTCAGATTTTTCAATCTCAATATTTTCAACTCTCAATTTTTTCATTCCCAATTTTTTTTTTTCAACTTTCAATGGTAAGGCGGTGGACCGAATAAGAGAAAAATATATATATATATATATATATACACACACATATCTTTTCCATCACAATACACAATCCTCGCTTTCAGATTTTTCAATCTCAATATTTTCAACTCTCAATTTTTTCATTCCCAATTATTTTTTTTTTTCAACTTTCAATGGCAAGGCGGTGGACTGAATAAGAGGAAATCACTTTGGCTACAAGCTGGGTGGCTGTCGCCGAGCAAACAACAGGGATTCAGGTATCTCTGACGTGATGGAACTCCATTTTTACACAATTCCAACAACTAATTTGAATCATATACTACAAACAATAAACATATAGCTCCTTTTAAAGATGAATAACATAATTTGCATATTATAATATTTATAACACTATTATCGTATTTTAAACAGCAACAATTGACAAATGAGGATTCGAGATTGAAGAATCTTGTTTTCATACGACGGTTGCCTTTGACATATCGCAATACGCCGTCCATATGTTACTCCAGTCAACAAACGTGTTATAATAAACGGAACGTGTGTTATATGTTAATATAAAATGAAATAAATCCACTAGCTCAAAAAGTTGCACTGAATTCCTTTAGGAAAAAAAAAATCGCCTTTTAGTAATCAAAATAATTATGTTTTTAAATAAAAATGCGCGTTACACGATTGAATAAACCCTCATGTATTATACTAATACTAGCATGGTGTCAGCGTAATGCGACAATAAATACAGACACTACCAGGGTGTGTATGGTTCGATCGGTTCGGTCATCAACTGAATTTGAAACAGAAGTCATCATATACTTAATTTTATTAACTATTCGGTTTTCGGCTAATTGATTCGGGTTACTTGGATGGATTGACAATTTTTGGTTCGGTTCATTTTATTTAAGTTAATAGCCAAAACAAAACTTGGGCTAAAACATTTGCTTATAAATATATAAAACTAAGGCATAAATATATCAAATAAATGTATAAATACATAAAATACTGATATAAATATATGAAATGAAGGTATAAAATATGAAATTCATAAAAATGAGGTATAAAAGCTACAAATATATGTAAAATATGAATGGTTCAGTTTGGCTAATTTTGGTTAAACATGATACAAAAAAACCTATAACCGATTTTTTTGTTAAGGCGGATTTCGGTTTATTGGTTTTCAGTTAATACATATTTTGGTTGATTTCGATCGATTTCGTTTATTTTCAGTTTGGTTTCGGTTAACGATTCAATTATTGTTCACCCTAGGAACGGTTAATCACATAACATATCATTTTTTTTTATTAAAAAGGAAACTATTAAAATACTTTAATCGATTTAAAGAGTAATAAAATAATTGATTTTATGGTGCAATTTTTTTTAAATACTAACGTACGAAGAAATCATGGCCAGTTAAAAATCGTGAGGGTAGTTAGTTTTTTTATAAGGGTGATAAAGTGTAACTACAAAAATTATGCAATAAAATAATAATAATAATAATAATAATAATAATAATAATAATAATAATAATAATTGTTGTGAAACTAGCCTAATAGCAAAGTAATATGAGAAGAAAAATAGGGATAGAGAACTAGAATTTCATTAATCAAGTGTGTTTACAATGAGATACGATGAGAGTATATATAGGAGTACAAAATTTGGAGAGTAAGCTAATCTAATTTAGGCGGTGATAACCACATTAATACAATATATTTATAACACTTTCCCTTGGTTATCAACTTAATACGCTTTGAGATGCTGCCTCGTTAAAAACCTTGCCAGGAAAACCCAATAGGACAAAACCATAACTAAGGGAAAAAGAGTGCAACGCGTATTGTCTCCCCCTGATGATGTTGCCGCATTAAAAACATTACTAAGAAAACCCAATGGGATAAAACTTTGTGAAGGGAAAAAGAGTGCAACTTGTATAATGCTCCCCCTCATATGAACATCTATTCTCTAAGTGACTGGTGTAGATCTCCGTAGAATTTGCTCAAATCTTTTGTAGTCAATGATTTGTTGCTTGATCCCTTGACATGCAATCCTTTATGTTAAGCAATGTTGTATGATCTTAATACGAGGGCACAAGGGGCGCTCCACTGAAAAAGTTTTCACTTCACTGATTTCTACCAATCCTGCACTGCCACATCACTTCACTGATTTCCTTCACTGAAACACCTTTTTAAAGGCAGCACTCCACCGATCCTTTAACCAACAATCAATTATTTTCAAACAATAATAATAATAATAATAATAATAATAATAATAATAATAATAATAATAATAATAATCAATTATTTTCACATAATAATAATAATAATAATAATAATATATAATACTCTAACAATGCTAAAATAATAATATACTCCAAAGTACTTTGTTATAATATAATAATATAAACTTTAAACTAATAATATAATAATAATAATAATATAAAACATCTAAAAGACCGTCTTCTCCATTTTACAATACCTGCAACTCCAACTTCGGTGTTCTCCGTCTCGTCTCCAATAGTTTCGTCCCTGAGTGGTGGTGATGATGATAGTTGGGAAAAAAAGAGGCAGCAAGAAATAACATTTTATTTAGATTAACGGGTTCACATCCGTTAACTACAACCAGAATTTGGTTCACGGATCTACTACCAGCACAGGTGGCGGCGGTGTTTTACCTTGCTGGTAGTGAGGTACCGTGACCAAATCTGGTAGCGCCCCGCCCCCTGAGACCTCTGGTTCCTTCTCTTGTGAGCAAATACCATAATATTCACAACTATGTTGTGTTACAGTCCCTGCATCTGTAAGCATAGCCAAACTTGTTTTCATGGGTTAGTAAAATATAATTCCATACCTTACATACATTTGATGTATCAAAATAGTTGTTTTAACCCATTCCAATGATTCATTGCTTGACGTATGCTAAATCATGATAATAATAAGTTTCAATACAAGATATTATAATTAAGCATACCTAGCAAGGCATATATTAATGCACATATGCATTTAACTATGGTACATTCAGAGTGAAAATCTCTAATATGGTAGGAGATGAAAAATTTGTTCTAAATATCAAGCAATTGGACAACCTTTAATTTCTTTTAAGCATCAGCGTTATCGATTATAAAATGTCCAAACATTTCTAAATATACTTTGATGGATTGATAAACATATCATTTCACATATACTCAATTATAAGTCGAGCAACAACTAAAACTGTGTCAAGGACTTTCAAAAATTCTCCCTTCAAAAGTTCTACAGAGTCTCTCGATGATGCCTAGGCATTATCACTGTAAACTGCGATTATTGTGAACTTTAAGAGAGAACTTATGTTAAAAGATGGATATTATTATCAAACTTATATTCCTATTTGTTGGACTATCTCATGAGTTGTAAAACATTCAACCCGACTACTTTAGTCCATATGTATTTTGTCAAATTTACACAATACTTCTTAAGGTATTGATATCGATACTTGAGGCAACCTCAATCCATCAAGGACTTTTTCCATCTTGACCAATTACCCAAGTGTATTCACTCTTCACTTGGAAAATCAATAACATCTATTTCTCCGATCTATATTGTACCATTCTTATACATTGAGGTATTAATCATCGAGTTCAATTTATTCTCTGCATGTGTGTTGGTGCACAAGAATTACATCTACGATGTTTCATATTACCTTTTAAGCACTCAAATGCTTTAGGACACTCATAAGGAGTTCCACTTATATTCAATTCAATCATATAACCAATCATAACATATTCAAAACTGAATCTGTTTATAACAATCATAATGTTCTCGAGAACTTACGTTACATTATTTTGACGCATGTCAATTCTCTCTTTGTATTACCAGACTAGTAAAATGTTGGAAAGTCATTGCATCCCCTATTGGAAAATGTGTCTCATCATAATCAATAATGGGTCTTTGCAAAATTCTAGTGCTACCAATTTTGCCATATATCATTTTCCTTCTAAATGTTGATTCACACAAAAGACCTTTCCATATCAATGTGTGTTACAACTTTTGTTGTATGGACTAATAGTCCAAAACTTTCCATTTCGACCGAGAATTAAACTCTGCCTCTTTGCATCTTTCCATTTTGGCCAATTATTTCTTGTACATTCAAAAGGCAGCTCTTAAATATTGATCCTCCTTTCAAGCGCTACATTACATACAAAAGTATAACGACGTTGATTTTGTTTCGATTCCATACATTCCGTAGACGTGATACTATATAATGAGATCTCTTTATTTTCAGGTACCCGAGGTTCTTCTAAAACCATCATGTCTAATGTCTCTTCAGGAGACCTTTTTACTATAACCTCGACTTGACCATCTTTATTACTTGCTCCAATTTCTCGAGGATTTTTATTCTTTGGAATCAAACAGTCTATCATGCTTCAGGCGTGCAATAGACTTATAACATTATTTGGAGCATTAGCAGTTTGGTATATGTGACTTAATTTAGCTAGTCCACATATTTAGGTCAGCTAATGTGTCTGGTAAATGATTTATTAATCGTTGTAAATGAGTTATGTTTTGAAATTATGTTCGAACTTCATTTTTGAGGATCAATTGTAACTTATACCAACTCATTTCATTACCAACTACGTTTTATCTCCCCTGATGTTGGGAATGTTAATCCATTGAGATGGATAACAATTAATTGAGCCATAAATAAATACCTCATTAAAGGCTCTATTCATCATCGTATATTCCCAACCACCTTTTGAGGTCCCATCTTTGTGCGTCATGGTGGATCAATTTCAATATATGCCGCACAACAAAAATCTTAGATGGACAATATTTGGTTCCTGACCAAAAACCAACTATAACGGGGAGAAACTATTACCACGTAGACATGTACAAATCGGTTTTTTTGGTCAAACCGTCCGGTTTATAAACCGGATCAGTTTTTTTTTTATGAAGATAAAACCGGTTTTTATCCAAACCGGTCCAGTTTGGAACCGGTTTTTAGCACCAAACACTACCATCTATTGGAATCGATTAGGACCGGGTTTAAAACCAGTTTTTTTGCCAAACCGGTCCTTCAATATCCAAAATACCTTGCTTATACCGGTTTTTTTCTCAAAAACCGGTTTTTCCCCAAACCGGTTCTTCTCTCAAACCGGTTTTCAAACCGAACCGATCCACGAAACCACAAACCGCTCATAGGACTAATGTATAGGGTCGGGTTCGAACCGTTTCTCTGCAAATCGGTTTTTTCCAAACCGATTTACCGGTTTTTTTATCGGGCCGGTTTTAAAAACCGGTTTTTTTGTACACCTCTATTACCACGTATTGGCTTGATGTGAATAAATATTACTGCATGTAAAATCAAATGTAAACATGAACTTTTGCTCTCGTGATCATTGACGTTGCAATCAATAATAGACGTTTTAGTGATTATCTCAATGAAAGCAATATGTGTATGAACATAAGCTACTAGTATTTCAATATTTAGAAATTGAATTCACCAAATATGCCATTTTGGAATAATGTGCTTGATATCTTATTAGCTACGCCATATATCACACAAACTTCAGGTTGTGCACTTGATAACCATTTAGATGATGCATCGATTTTAAAGACTAAATGGTATCATGTTAGGATACGCATATCCTTTAATCACTTCCAAAATATTTAGGGATACACACCCTATGTAATAATCCTTGAGAGCAAACCTTATATGCTAAATATAATTAGCTTGAAGAATCTTACAGTTCTTCAACATGTTTCACATCACCATTGACTTGGTGTGGTCTAACCAGTCATGCCAATTAAGTAAATAATCATGATCCATAAAATCTGCTTTATGATCGTATATGCTTTTAGCTGCACTCGTGTTTGTTTAAGACATGATAGGAAATACATGGGAATAATAATTACTATTTTAAACATTTATGTTATAACATGATTCCCATATTTTCCTCATAGAATCACTCCCTTGGTGCCTCATTTCTTGTGATCGATTAACATGATCAATTATAGCTTTCTAAGTAATGACCATGATCATTATCTTTACATCGAGCAATATTATCTCATTCACTTCAAAGAATGGAGTAGAACCATATTTTTACATTGATCAATACCATCACATTCACTTCAGGGAATGGATTAGAACCATATAACTTTCATGATTGCATCATTATAATTTCCTTATTACGTATATGATCACAACTTTTATACAAGTGATTACATCATCACATTCACTTCAATAAATAGATTAAAAACCACATAACTTTCATGGCGATCATTTCAAACCTTATACTTTTAACAATATTGCTACTTCAAGAGCATAATTAAAATTTGACAAGCAGAAATTATTTTATTCGACCTTTTCTTATAAATAACTTCTCGTTACATAATAGAAATCAAGAATTAGTTACATCGCTAAGTCATTAAGATTTATCGTCCTAAAGTATTATAAGCTTCCATAAATTACTAATAATCTTTAGGGAGTTAGACACTTGGGTGTCATATTGTAAATGAACCTTGGCCACATTTCAATCATGTTTATAACTTGTGATCATATACCACAACTTTAGATATATTATTGATGATCTCTTCAAAACTGATAACATATGACATACAATGTATATATAAAGTATACTATGAAATTATAAATTCTGATTATATAGTGCATGAAATTATGACAGTCATAATATAATTATACATGTTATGCCAACACACTATGATATAATATATTTTTCTTTCATCAGTCGTAAGCAAATATATAATACTAACTTTTGTCATATGCATGCAAATACATTTCCACTAGTTTATAGAAATATTTAAAGCATACCATTAAAACTTACGCCATATGACAAGATATTAACCTTATCAAACGAGTAAAGAGAAAAAAAATATTTGCGTGAAGGTTCTTTTTTATGTTTGACATCTTTACAAACACATCTATGATCATGAATGTACATAATCATTCTGGTTTATTGGCAATCATTTGCTTACTCTTAATTAATGCATGCATATAACTATTTGAGTAAATTATAAAACAGTTACACAATAATTAAGTAGCTAAGAATTGAATCGTGTAAAAACATATGAAATATTGCCTAATGAAGGCCAAGAGATAGCTAAATTAAATAAAACTATTCATTAAATATTAGGGACATGATAAAACCAACAACTAAAGACCTTGTGAATTACTCGTGACCTCTTGGTCTAGTGGTATGGTGTTCCCCTTGCAAATGTAAGGTTGTAGGTTCAAATCCTTGCAAATGCAAGGTAAGATGGAATAAATGTGTAATAAAAAATTGTCGTTAAAAAAGGACCTTGTGATTTAAATCAAAATTCGATTTTCTTTTATATGTCGGTTACGTCTGCCTTCGAAATTCTGATTACGATTCCAAGTTACATGGAAATAAGCATGTTTATGTAATAATAATAAGAGAAAGTATTGGGTACAAAGTACCTTAACCTACAAAGTGTAGGAAGCCACCAAATAATGACACATGTAAACTAGAGTTAGGGTTAGTAAACTTAATCCCAGATCATTATAAGGGTAGTTTAGACATTTTGATTTACAACCAGTTCCCCTATAATCACGATATCATTTCCCGTTTTTAATGTCAATGATATTCATATTACTTTTCGATTTCAAATTCAGATTCAAATATAGTAATATTGATTGCATTTACGACTTAAACATATTCTCAATTTTATACATTTTGAAGAAATTTACGAGATGATCTGCATTCGATTTTTATTATTAAAAATAGTATTGCAATTTAGTTTCCCGTAATTAACAAAATAACAATAGTATTGATAATGTTTTGATTATGTTTATGCAGATTTAAATATGTCTGCTTATGATTCAAGTGTAGATCTTGATAATCTTGTATTTTCCATGACATTAGTCATTATGCTCTGTTTTTTCAATCATTTTTTAAAATGTTTTTCACAATCGATAATGAGAGATTAAGTTTTATTTATTGATTATATCCAATTACAGAAGAAACAAACGATCAAGGAGGTAGTGAAGAGAATGAAGAAGGAGAAGATTTTTGATGATCAAGAAGAGAATGAATAAGGAGAAGATCTGATTATATACATGCGTTTTTACATTTAGAACGTGCGTTTTGTTTATATCAACGTGCGTTTTGTTTATGTTTTTGTCACTGCGTTTTGTTTATATTTTTGTGAATGCGGTTTGTTTGTTTTTGTGAATGCGTTTGTTTATGTTTCTGTGAATGCGTTTTGCTTAGGTTTCTGTGAATGCGTTTTGTTTATAATAATAATTTGGACATGTGTTTTGTTTATGTTTTTGTGAATGCGTTTTGTTTATGTTTCTGTGAATGCGTTTTGCTTAAGTTTTTGTGAATGCGTTTTGTTTATAATAATAATTTGGACATGCGTTTTGTTTATAATAACATTTAACAGATGCACGTTTATAACTTTCGTCTTCTTCTTTCTCCTTCATCATCTGTTAAACCTACATGTTTTTGGGTTTAATTATACTTTATCATTAAAATCAAAAGTTATTGACAGCGATGACGCATATTTATAACTTTCATCTTCTTTGATTTACGTTTCTTAACCATACTCTGTAATCGATATTGTTTGTGTTTTTTGAAATGATTCATTGTAATCGATTGTTTCGTGCAATTGATTGACGAAATTATGCATAACCGTCAAAAAGGAAATCTGAATTAGGAGCCGCTAAGAGAAAAAACTGAAAAATTTTATTGTTATATTCCCTAATCTACCCCTGGTTTGTTTTACTGAACATTAATTAAGTTTAGATATTACGATCGTGCCACTGCTAGTTTTTAACTCTAATCAATGGCTGGAAATCCTTCTCACACTTTGTATGTTAAGAAGGTTTTGTACAATAGCATTCTTTCATAATAATAACTAGTGTGCATTCCCCGCGTTGCGGGGAAGGGGTCTGTTGTAAAGGCGCCTTTAGTCGTGAAATATGGGGTCTGTAAAGAGGATTATAGGAGAGAATGGTGTGGTGGTTGCCAATTGAAGAGGACGCGTGTTACCGAAGAGGACGCATGTGACAAAAAAAACAGAAAAGACAAAAAAACATTTATGAATTACTGTTCAAAGTGTTCATCTTTTAAATGCAAGAGTGTCGTTTTAACGTTGAATCTTGGTTACAAAAATGATGCAATAAGCAGTTATACTACATTTAGCAACACACTTTGTATTAGATAATTAACACAATACTAAATCAAGAAACAGTCAATAAACATGAAAATGTAAAATGTTTACAATAAACACCTAATAATAAAAAACTCAAACAGCAAGAAGCTCATTTTCATAGATCATATGAAACCAAACATGTATTCTTAATCACTTTCTGCAGTTTGCTCCCTACTTAATCGCTTTTTGCAGTTCACTCTCTAAAACAAACACGTTTCCCTTCTTCGCCGTGGGGCCGGGGTTTGTCATGGCATCCTCTCTCTGTTGTATCCTGGATACAATGACGTCCGTTGAATCAGTTCTACTGCTCCATTGAGCCTATTCAAAATCATCATAACCAACTCAAGGTCAACATAAATTCATAATAATCCTAAGAAGAAGCTATCAATGTTTAGACTAAAGCAAACCTTACCCTTAGCTTTTCAAGATTCGGCCTTTCAATTGAACCAAACTTTACTCTTAGCTTTCCAATATTTTCAAACAGTTCTTTGATATGTGTATCTTCTTTCCTGCATGAAAACCTGGCACATTGTTTTCAAGGTCTTTGAAAAACATTCAATATCAGACCAAAGAAGCAAAACCAGATTGGCTGATTCTAGTTTACCTGGAAGTTTATCCATGTTGAGAACAGGGCTGCTCTTTGATGTTATCCACCACGCTGAAGGCTGTAATGATCTGCAACAAAAAAAACAGACAATACAATTTTGCATTAATTTTTTCTTAAGGCATCCGAGATAGAACAACAAATGACTAACAAATGTTACTTTTGCTGCATAGTCCAGATATTCCTCCCTGCGCTTCTTCTAGGATTTATGACTTTAGTAAGTACCCATTTTCAATCCACCACACATTTATCGACAATTAGAAGCTTACTTTCGGATATAATTAATCACCTGGGAAAATATATACAATAATGTACTCGATGTGACAAACTTATTTGATCAAATCTTATCTTGATAAAACATAATGAAAATCAAGGAAAACAAAACCCAACCTAGCCTTGCATATGCTTTTATGTACCCCAATAATCTAATTTTTTAACCTAACATTACGGTCTGCAATATTGTTTTGTTTTTCAGGCTAAAATGTTTTTAAGTTCAAATTTTCATTTAATTACAGGTTAAAGAAATATTTTATTCTTGAACTTTAAGCACCTAAAGCATGCCAACCATCTTAAGTGCATGCCAACCGACTTATTGATGTAGAATGGCTGAATCTGAAACTGGGTTTTTTTTTTTTTAATGGTTGAAAGTGGAAGAAAATTTAGGTACAACATTTTTAAATTTGATTGACTGCGCGGCAAATTATACATATGCAGCCAACCTCATCGCACAATTTATGCGCCAAAGAAAGGCGTAGGCAAACAGTTGTTGATGAAAAGAAGGATTTCAAGCATAAATCAGAAGCCAAATTACCCGAGATCATTAATGCTAGCAATAATGATCAAGTGATAATGTATTACTGACGATCATGATCTAGAGTGTTCCTCTTCAACCGAAAGAATGCAGGTCTTAAATAAAGCCAAAAGAAAGCAGCATAGCGTACTATCATACCCTTTTTTGGCTTTAGATAGAGTCCGTATTCTTTTGGCCAAAAAGATGAGCTGTAGACCACCAATGACAATAATGCATCATGAGTTTATCATTAACGTCAGTGGCAACGTTATGTGACAATTTGGGTTCTGGTTTATGCTTGAAGCCCTTAGTTCCGGCAAAACCTGTTGCTGCATACCTTTCTATGAACGTAAGTACCCATTTTCAACCTACCACACATTTATCGACAATTAGAAGCTCACTTTTGGATATATTTAATCACCTGGGAAAATATATATAATAATGTACTCGATGTGACAAACTTATTTGATCAAATCTTATTTTGATAAAACATAATCAAAATCAAGGAAAACAAAACCTAACCTAACCTTGCATATGCTTTGATGTATCCCAATAATCTAATTTTTTTAATCTAACATTACGGTCTGCAATATTGTTTTGTTTTTCAGGCTAAAATATTTTTAAGTTCAAATTTTCATTTAATTACAGGTTAAAGAAATATTTTATTCTTGAACTTTAAGCACTTAAAGCATGCCAACCAACTTAAGTGCATGCCAACCGACTTATTGATGTAGAATGGCTGAATCTGAAACTGGAATTTTTTTTTTTTTTTTTTACCTTTTAATGGTTGAAATTGGAAGTAAATTTAGGTACAACATTTTTAAATTTGATTGACTACGGCGCAAATTATACATATGAAGTCAACCTCATCGTAGACATTTTATGCGCCAAAGAAAGGTGTAGGCAAACAGTTGTTGATGAAAAGAAGGATTTCAAGCATAAATCAGAAGCCAAATTACCCAAGATCATTAATGCTAGCAATGATGATCAAGTGATAATGTATTACTGACGATCATAATCTAGAGTGTTCCTCTTCAACCGAAAGAATGCAGGTCTTAAATAAAGCCAAAAGAAAGCAGCATAGCGTACTATCATGCCCTTTTTTGGCTTTAGTTAGAGTCCGTATTCTTTTGGCAAAAAAGATGAGCTGTAGACCACCAACGACAATAATGCATCATGAGTTTATCATTAACGTCAGTGGCAACGTTATGTGGCAATTTGGGCTCTGGTTTATGCTTGAAGCCCTTAGTTCCGGCAAAACCTGTTGCTGCATACCTTCCTATGAGCCATGTAACATGCAGCATGAGATTTTGGGCCATCTAGCTTGCCCAAAAGTACAGTCTACAATTGACAACAACGCTAATAATCAACCAAATAGTCCAATATTGTGTCTAAACTGAAGCTCAACCTTAACTATCAAGAGGGATAAAAAAATAAAATCCTAAACATTATTGATTCCAAACTGCACAACAAACATGATCTTGCTACATATATACCTAAAACGATCCACAATGCAGCAGAAATCATATCCTAACCTAGTTTAAAAAGGTGTAAATAATATAAGATAGCATGCGTCACCTTGGCATTTGATATTTGTGGCTACCGCGAAGAATCTGCATGTTACCACCTAAGCTGGTAGGTCGTGAATTGTTTATACACCTACAAATTTCAGATGTGTTATTAAAATCGAAAGTAATAACGTTTAGTGCAATTCCTTGACGACTAAGGTCTTTAAAGGTTAAAAATCATATGCGGAAAGACAGGCGCAAGGATGCCGAAGTTCGAGAGATGGATTCCATGACTATCGCGCAGTAACTGCCCGTAGCCAAGTAGTCACCACCGTCTAGAACTCAATCGTCACATCGTTGAGATTGACTTTCCGCATACGATTTTTAACCTTTGATGACTTCAAACTTCAAGAAACAACACCTCTGTGCTGGCGTCCATCAAATATAATGTTACTGAAACAATTCCAATGTAAAGACAGGTTTTAAAGAAGGAAAATAAGATGCAACATGTAAAAATATTAGCAGCATGTTCATTTTGTAGAAGCGGACAAACCAAATTAACAAAAAAATCACTCTATTGAAACCTGCAATTAACTGAACATAAACCCAACCCTGTTTGTCCATGTGGAGTCTCAAGTATGTTTCTTTGGCCAAATTATGAACACTGCGAAAAACAAACAGTAGAAATGCACTATCGCTGGACATGTATAATGTGACAGGCACATTTATGTCAAAAAAATTAGAATAAAAAATTTGGTTCAACAATAAAGTTGATATAAACTAACTTCTTACGGCAGTCCTTTTTCTCACCAATCTCTTTACGCTAATCCTTGTCAGAACCCTACAAAAAAACAATATAAGTTTAGTATACTTCACAGAGCTTTTAAACGAACCAACAAAAACAACTATACAAATGAACCTAAAGTTCAATTTATAGTTTCACCAAGTTGAAACTCATCTTGCAATTAATCTTCAGTCATAAAGTCGATCATAAATTGCAATAAAAAGTATTCAAGCGGTCAAAACTCGTCATTATGACTGGGTTGAAACAGCAAGATTAATTGGAAGATTATTTGACTGGTCAAGACCCGTCATTATGACTGAGTTGAAACAACTTTTGACCCGGTCAACTAACCATTCCAATACACAGACCAGGGTGTTATCAATCAAAGAAATGCGACAAACATCCGAAAAAACATATTATACGGATTTCATGTTTTTAAACCTAATTCACAAACATATAACTAAATCCATACAAAATCATAGCATTTATAGCAACATATTTGACAGCTTTAAACCTTATAAACCTAATTTACAAACACAAAATAAATCCACACAAAATCAAAGCATCAATCGCTGCAAAAATCTTCTTAAAAACATGTACAACAGATTCCAATTTTGTTGTAACCTAATTTACAAACACAAAACAAAATGTAAACATAATCACCTAAAACTTTACAAACACACAACATTAGTTAGTTGCATGATTAGATGGGGCAGGTTTTTACCTCTCAGCTTGTTGATTAGCCAAACACTCGATTTTGTTGTTCTGGTGACATCACCACCAGCGGAGACCTCGTCCACCACTCGCCAGCATCGTGCCTCTGCTCAGCTCTGGGAAGGCCAAACAAAAAGACCAGATCAGGAATAACTGAAAATAATAAGTTAGACCTAACTTTATATGGATACAACATATCGGTGTAACCCTTATCGGAGCGGTTTGGGAACGTGAAAGGAGCCGGCAGTTCAGACCTATTGACCGTCACAACCATTCGTCATCACTGTAACCCTTATCGGAGCCCCAACTGTTGCCGCCGCCGAGTCTTCTCCTCTCTCTCCCGCCTATCCTTCCTGTTCCGGTTACCCTCTCTCTCTAACCGATCTGCTCCTTTCTCTCTCTCTCTCTACAAAACGGTTTATTAATATTAGTAAGACAGATACGTGGAGTTCAAATGGGGTGCAAGGGACACGTGTATTGAGATGGTAACAATAGGTGTGTTGAATAAAACTAAGCAAGCAATAAATTGACGTAAATGCCCCTCCCAAACCATATAATAACGAAACTGCCACCAAGACTTTTATAAAAAAAAAAAAAAAACATAACCAATGGAGTCGAACCCGGGTAGACAGCATATGCAAACAACACCCCAACCACAAACCACCCCACCACTACCCCATTTTGTTAATTTTCATCTAAACATATATATTTATATATAATAAGTGTTGTATAAAATAAAAAAAAAGGAAAAAGATAAACACCATAAATGAAACACTATTCAAAGTGTTAAGCTTTTAATATATTTATAATAATAATGATTTAGAGTACCCACTAATGGCTCATCATATTCTGTCCTTTTCAAGTTTTCCTATCTATAGTACACAAAGCAGGACATATAAAATATATATGATCTTTCATCTCAATTTCCATGCGCAAGTTGTAAGTTATAACATTATCATTTATACACAAACATGTTAGAAAATTTTCAACCACGTATAATAACATGTTAAAATCTCAGTGAGGAGGTTAAAATCTTAATGAACAGTAGTAAATTAAAATTTATAAAGGGAATGATTATAGAATTTGTATATGTAAATCCATAATATGTATGTTTATGAGAATCATTAAATTTTAATGATTATAAAATTCAAGGTATCCTGCTATTTATAGTATAGACAATAGTAAAATATCAAAGGTATTATTATTAGTCAGTTTTATGAATGAAGTAGATAAAGAAACATAACTTAAAACCTATACAAATTTATTAATTATTAAACAAATTAAATTTACATAAACTTATAATGCAAACCATTCAGTTACCATAATTCTTTCTGTCCACTTAATACAATCAATTCATTACTGTTTTACGGAAAACCCCGGAAAGTTGAAGACAAGATGATTTAAGACAATGAATTATTTTTTATTTTTTGTTCTTTGGACTAGAGATCATATTAAAAGCAATGGAGATTATATAGTTACCTAATTTAGTTGGCTGAAGGTAGATCGATCGAGAAGGGCCTATTGGTAGCCGCCATACACACCAAGCATCCACACAATCGCATCAAAAGATGTTAACCCCAAATCAACAAATAGTTACGTACCGCACATGTACGAATCTTAGACCGAGTACTTTTGTGCTGATAACGTGTTGTGAAACTAGCCTAATAGCAAAGTAATATGAGAAGAAAAATAGGGAGAGAGAACTAGAATTTCATTAATCAAGTGTGTTTAAAATGAGATACGATGAGAGTATATATAGGAGTACAAAACTTGGAAAGTAAGCAAATCTAATTTAGGAGATGATAACCACATTAATACAATATATTTATAATAATAATAATAATAATAATAATAATAATAATAATAATAATAATAATAAAACCTTGTGCAATCAAACCAAGTTCTGTTTCTGAAACAAAAGTACCAAAGCAATAAATGTTAAGAGTGCAGATGAACAATCAAAGGAAGATGTAATGAGTGATGGGAGGTGAAGATGAACGGTAGATGGTAAACACAAATGATGATTTAAAACCCTGAATGGATGAAGACAACGTTGGAAAATAGGTTTTTTTTTTGTTATAAGGGCTTTTCGGTAATCTGCGTGAATTCCATAGGAAGTTTTTAAATTCCATAAAGGTGGGATGGAAAATTGATGATGAAGTCTTACCGGATCCAGATGAAGATGTTGATGAACACATTGTTCAAGAACGAAAGACTACAAATGCTATAGTAGATGAAGATCTAGGTGAAGTTCTGAAATTTTGTGGTGGGACAATGTAACACCCCGAAATTTTGTTTCGCCTAAATAAGCCATTAGGCGTAATTGATAAAACACCAAAGCAAATTTAACGGTGGATGTTGTTAGTCGTCGGATAAAAACGAGGCTAAACCCATTACAAGAGACTACTCTAGTTAATGTAATAATCTAAAAAAAACTCGAGAATAAACTTGAGGGGCCATAGTTGTCAATATGATAAAGTGGGTTTTATAAATAAAAATAAAACAATAAAAACATACACATTGTGTGTGTGTGTGTCGTGTAAGATCGGGCGATTCATCTCCATGATCCACAAAACCCTAAACACTAAAAACATGCTTGAATCCAAGCCAAATCAAGGGGCTTTTCCGTGCATTAGCAAGAAACGGGTCATCTAGGGCCTAAAGAACGTCAAGTTACCTTTTATTTGGTAGAAATTGATGTATAATTCGTTTTTTATATTGATGAAATTCTAGGGTTTTAGTAAAAACATGAATTTCTTAGTTTCTACGGGCTTCTATGTGTTAGTAGGCATCAAGAAAGCTATAAAACGTGGTGAATCATAATATGTTGTTGATTCGTGTGAAATCATGATTATGTGTTATGTATATGTAGTGGGTCTTTACCCTAAACATGAATTACACTAGTATGTGGTATAATCTTGAAATTTCATTAATGTGATTAGTTTCATGTATGTGTGCTAATTATTGAAATGATCATGTGCCAATGGTTAGCTAAGCCATGGTGGAATCTAGAAAGTCTTGAACACTTAGAATTAACATGATGAAAATGGTGCATATGAGATGTTCGATAAAATGCTTGAAAGAGGAAATAGATGTGTAAAATATGTATAAACATGAATACTTGAAATGTGATGTTGGACTAGAATAAAACGAATACATGATACCGTGGATAATAAAGAAATCCATATTATGTATTCTAACGAAACAAGGTTTGACATGTCCCTGAGTTAGGTGCAAGAACTAGGGATGCAAACGGGTCAAACGGATGCAAGCACAATGCATATGGAAGCAAGAACGGATATGAGGTCAGTTTTACTTACACTATTAGACTACAACATGGTTTTAAGTGTTGTGCACAATGGTTATAAATCTTGAGTGTCTACTAAAGATAAACCCCACGTGGTGAAATCCATTAAGTGGGTCGATTTACGTGAACTCACAACAAAATAAGGTTTATATATTAAATTAAACAATGAGTGGCGAACGGATGGTGAAATTCATCAAACGGGTCGATTAATAATAGTATGTGAGAAATGATGTTTAATTCAAATGAAATCATTAGAATGAAGTCGTTAAGTATGTTGTTAAATGTGTCAAGTTTGTGTCGCTTGAACCATAGATAAAAGCTTGGATAACATAGTATCATGAACTATGAGTCTAAACGGGTCAAATAGTGAAGTCCTCATCATTTGAGTTCAAAACATGATGCATGTATTCCAAGCATTAAGATTCATGATGTTAAACAGATCAAATGGCGAAGTATTACCATTTGAGTTCCGAGAAATTAATATTGTTTGGAAATCTAGAAAACATACAGATAAATGCATTTGAGAATGGGCGCTTGATGCCAAGAATCATGGAGGATGAGCACAAGGTATGGATATGGGTCAAAGCCACTCGGTGAGTCCGTAGTTAAATAAACTCCTTCGGGCGAAGTAGCATGGGTACTAAAACTACTCACATGAAGTGTGGGCGTCAATTAGGTAAGTTATTTTCATAACTACGTGAACGACCATTCAGGCCTCTGATGCAAATTAGGTAAAAAATTTATGTTGGCCGTTTGGCCTGGTTCGTTCTGTTTTGAAGATTAACGACACTTATACTATAGTAATTGCATTAATGGTAATCCCACTAACAATTATTTTTGTAATGGTGCTAGGTGCGCCTTCATTGGATGTCCCGGAACAAGGATCAAGCCGCGAGAAGAGCCGAACACACCCGATCACTCATCAAGCTTCCGCATTATAATTCAAACAACTCCCGTTAAAACGCAAAATCTTAGTGCAAGTTTTAATTGTTAAAATGTAAAAATTTGTGGGAATCAAATATGTATTTGGTCTCAATGGTTTGAGTCTATAATAAATATCAAATTTTTAATTGGGAGTGGTTTCTAATTAAGGTCTAAACTCGTAAGATTTAGCATTAATCGCGTGTTTACGGGTTAGGGTCTTTCAGACAAGAAGAAAAAGATTAAACAGATAAGTCTAAGGAAGAAATATGATGTATTTGGCACCAAGGAGTTGACTAAGGGTATCATCAGTTGGTTTTATGACGATGAGTTGAAATTATTTGTGATCAAGAGGCATGATGGGTTGCAGTATTTAAAGAAGACAATGAAAGCATTGAACACTCTACCTAATTGTGAGATGAAGGAGTTAGGTAGGAAAAAACTGATAAATCCTAGCAAAGATGGAATTGCTGACTGTATTGCAAGGATTATTCGAAGAGAGGTTAGATCCAACAAATATGAATGGTTGAAGCCCAGAGTTGGGAAAAGAGTTGCTAAAGAGAGCAAAATAGATCCACACATAGGGAAGCCATGGGTGAGAATGGTGTACAAGCCTATTAAATGTCTAAATAAGGTTCCTTTGTAGAAGATGCCTTAGAATGTTTTGGGTATGTAGATATTGATACTGTAGAGGCTGTGATGGAAGGATTGGATGATAAAGATTAAAGAAATTCTCAGGGTTTATGACTATCTGCACATGATCAACTTGTATAAAGATGATTTGATGAAGCTTCATGATATGCATATATTCTTTCAAGATAGATGGAGACGGGAAGCTTCTAGATACAAAAATGTGGTGAAGATGTGTGATATACGTTAAAATATACATATATAAATCCCCTATTAAACTCCCAAATTACCCGTTTTCGACCATAATTGCATGAATTCGGTACTTAACCGCTTCATATGTTTATTGCAGGTCTTAAACGACACCCCAAAGACAAAGTCGAAGAAATCGGACGAAATCTGGACTGAACGGACAGTTGCTGCACAATCAGGCAAATCTGGAAGATGTGCATGGCCGTGCACCCTAGGCGCACGACCGTGCGGGTTTATCTTACTCGGGCACAGAAGGCTGCACTGCCAATGCAGCTCCTAGTGCACACCAGATTCCCGGACACACAGACCTACACTACCGTGCACCAGACCGTGCGACCCACTTTCCTCGGTTGCACTACCAGTGCACCAGCTGTGACAACCTGCACCCTTCACTTTTCATAAATGTGCATAATTGGTTCCTAAACTATTTCAAAATTTTCATTTTTAACCCTCGTATTTTAATAGGACCAAAATTCACAATTTAATAAAACTTATAATTTTTATAAGTAAAAGTATGCACGTTTTATACTCACATCTACACCCGAGCATGTATGTTTCAGACCTTGATACTCAAAGCCCTTAATTTTCGGTACTAAAACAACTTAGAACTAGAAGGAAAAAAGTCTATAACTTAAAATTGATTAAATTAGAAAAATTATTTTTTTAGCCTTCGCGGTCCGCTGAGACAGTCAAAGTCTCAGTCAAAATCCTAGTCAAAGTCTTAGTCAAACAGTCAAAGTCCTAGTCAAATATTCAATTCATCATAAAACCTTACTTTATGGTGTTGACCAATTTTAATGGCTAATTGAATCCAAAACTAGTATAAAAACCCACCTATGACCCATTACACTTTGCACCTCTAAATCAATTGTTTCAATTCGATTAAACTCTCCCTCATACCTTTCTTCTAGAGTATAGTACTTCTACATTTGAAGCTTTGATTATAAGCTCTTGTAATTGGCGAATTGGAAGCTTGATATTTTTCCTATTCGGTTTCTTTTCTTCTAAATTGGATTAGTTTCGTTGTTGAATCTTTGGATTGCTCGCATTTTCACGCTCGCTTAGTCATCTAGTTATTTGCGAAAGTGAGTACTTCCTATCCCCTTTTTGCTTTTATTCATTTTTGGGTGTTACATGTACACTATTACAAATTACAAATACAAGTTTACATTTTCACAATACAATTCTAGTACTATGTGCATTTGCTTACAATGTGCTTTATGCTTAGACAATACATGTAGAATACATTTGTACTTAGTGAAATCATTAACATGGTAGGAGCCGACCTTAACCTTGGATAGCGCTATTGGATTGACAACCCGCCTAGGTTGATTCTCCCCCTTTTTCATCGGAGAATCCGTGGTCATTGTTAAGTTATTATCCATTTAGTGGATAAATACACCGCCGTTCATTTAGTACATTATACAGTCACAGGATTGATTTCGCTCATTTGTATGATACATAGTTTACATAATTGCATTGTAGCTTTGCACTTGAATTGTATAACATTTTCTAACTTACTATATGTATTAAATCTAGGAATGCTCACCAGCATTTCATATGTTGACAAAACTTATTTTCTACATGTTTCAGGTGCAGTTTGATCTTAGTACTATAGCATTGGACTTTAGTGCTTGCTTTTAATAAGTTATTTCAATTTTCATGTTTTGTTCAGACTTTTGTATTTTTTCCCATTTCATCTATGTAAGACAATTTAAATTATTCAATAATATATTTACATTTTAGTACCATGTGCTTTTGAACAATCGTCACTACGTGACACCTCGATGATTCCGCCATCGGTTGGGGTGTTACACCAACCAGTGCAGCCCTTGTACCTGGACACCACCAGACCCGCACGACCGTGCACCCAGGTGCACGACCGTGTGCAACCCAAGATATTTTCATAAACCAATAGCCATCTTGCCTGCCACGTCAAAAGTTAAAGTGCGCGACCGTGCACAAAACCAAAATTTCTATAAAAACAGAGCAGAACACAATGATCAGATATTGGGTTTTTTGGAGACGATCTGAGGCGATTTCTGGACCAAAGGAGCTGCTGGAAAGTCGTTTAACAAGCTCGGGAAGCCGTCCGATCCATCCATCATCATCCGATCCTTCACATTCAAGATTTATGGTTTAATCTATAACCTATTAAGTTGTTCAAATCTAAATATTTTGGCTTGTATGTGATGTTTATGTTATAAATCGTACGCCTATGGGCAAAAACACTAGTATGCAGTACGTAGAAACAATCGTTTGTATAGTTAATCATGTCTTGTATGAATTTGGCGTTTTTCATGTTTGAATCTTGATGATCATAGTGCAACCTTGTTTCATTGTTGTTGGATTTGTGATTGTGTTTGAATGACTTTGATGATTGTCGAATGTGTTAGGCGGATACATAATGAAAAACCGCCCGTTTAATCATCCGGTAGTAGACTAGTTAACTTGTTAATAAGTTTACACCATGAAACTATAACCGGGTATTGGTTTGCTTAAAGTCAGTCGAATAATGATTAGAAATGCTTACCGGCACGTAAAAGGGTTTTAAAAGCTTAATGGTGCTGTTACTGATCTTTGACACGGTTAATGATCTTTGCTAGTTATTTTGGTTAAAATAGCGATCTTAGTAGATCTGTGTTCAAAGTTGGTAAAATGGAATAAGTTGTGAAATGCTCTACTTTATGCTAGTCTAGGTGGTTGTATTGTGTATTCGGTATCGCTTTCCTGGATTAGTGAGGTTAATTAGAAAACTCTTAACAGATGACTAACTTATCTTTAGAAGATTTGCATGAGATCATATCAGCTGCTCGCTAATAAACAACTTGAAGTGGTTAACGTGTGTATTCGTGTTAGCTTTCTGTATAGTTGTCATGTTAGGATGCCCGAAAGGGACACTAACTGTCGGAAAATGGAAATGTTGATCACACGCCTTTATATCATATGATATGTAGATGACATGCTAGGATTGATATATTATAGTTTTTATAGTTATATTTTGTATTTGGAGTCTTACATATGTTAGTTAGATATTTTGAATTAATTTAGTTTAAACAAAACTTCCACTATCTTTTCCTACTGGTAAATCGGGGATAAAGTTTTAGTACAATTGCTCCGCGCGCGTCCATGGATCGATATCTGGTTCTTATCTGTACTTACTACATATATGAAAGGGTACACTTGCCCTTTTGTGTGTGTTTTAATGTTGAGGTCTAAACCATTTTTATAAATATTCAAGCAGAAACGTGTGTAAATTCAGCGCTAAATTATGCGTACTCTCAGACACGTCAAGTTTTTGGCGCCGTTGCCGGGGACGCGACGAGCTTTTGGAACGAACTGAGTCAACTTTTCACCAGTGTACATGCTTGTGAATACTTGTTTATACTTCGTTGATTCTTTATTTCTTCATTTATTTGCATATATGATTATTTGAATATTTATTTGATTTATCTGTCTGTTGATATTTTGGATTGATTTTAGATTGGTTCATAGGTTTGCATATATATTTGTTCACTTTTATGCTTATAGGATTGATTAGATTGATTATTCGTTCATTAGGAAGTTGATAGATTTAATTTATTAAATATCGGATTAGTTGGTTTGTCTATGAATTTGATTGATTCATTATTTGACTTATTTGTTCGCATTTGAACTAATTGTTGATTTTATTATCTGGGCTATTTTATTCTTTGTCTGTTTATTTCTATTTATTTTATTGATTTTATTGGCATTTATCTGATTTTTACAAGTATATAGCTTTCCGGTATTTTTGTATGTATTTATGGTTTTAATATTTATTTTTCAGTCGTTTATTGTTTTCGGGTTAGTTATCTATTTCGCCTGCTGCAATTGTATCATTCTTTAATTGTCGGTTGATGTCCACGAATCCCGGGCCTTCTGGTGATCTATCCGAGGAAGAGACGCGGAGATTGAGGAGGAGCGAAAAAAATTAGACTTCATAAATCGCGTCTTGTTTCTAGCATTCTTAATTCTACTTCTGTTATTGAGATCCCAGAGAACGAGGCTCCGGTGGATCAGTCTAACCACGAAGGGTCGGAGGCCCATAGTGACATCATAATGGCGGATGATGATATCCCGCTGAACGATAGCGGGCGTCCTGGAAGGGAGGGCCTTGAATCGAGTATCGCTCGACCTATGGTGGCGGCAGAGAGCTTCGAAATCAAATCCAATATCATTAATATGATACAGAATTCGGTGCAGTTCGGTGGACTGGAGCACGAGGATCCTGGCCGACACATTGCTGGTTTCTTGGAGGTGTTAGCCACCTTTAGGATGACGCATGTCTCAGACGATGCCATTCGTTTAAGACTCTTCCCATTCTCTTTGCGGGACAAAGCCAGAAGTTGGCTTCAGTCGCTTCCCGCTGGTTTTATCACGACATGGGAGGAGCTGTCTGAGCAGTTCATGCAGCAATACTTCCCTCCTGAAAAGACCCAAAAATTGAGGAACTGCATCATGACTTTTCGTCAAGATGACGGGGCATCTTTGAACTCGGCATGGGAAATATTCAAAGATCTACTCTTGAGTGTCCCGTACCACGGTCTTCAAAAGAGACAGTTGGTGCTAACGTTTTATCAGGGGCTCGGGTTCAATTCACAGGAACGCCTTGACGTATATGCTGGGGAGATCTGGGAACAAAATCCCCCAATGAGGCATGGCGGATCATTGAAAAGGCATCCCTGAAATCTAAATCCCGGCAGAGTGATAGATCATGGTCTTCATCTGCCCGTTCCGGTGTTCATGCTATGGACAACTACACAGCTATCTCTGCACATATTGAGGCCTTGGTTACGAGATTCGACAAATCTCAGCAAAGTGTAGCGCAGGCCCAATGTTTGTGTGAACAGTGTGGAGTATCGCACGAAGCTGGTTCGTGTGCTCAAGGGCTTATGTATACCGGCCACGAAGAGGTGGATTACAAGGGTGGTTAGATGAGACCCCAAAATAACCTTACAGCAACACGTACAATCCGGGTTAGAGAAATCACCCGAACTTTGGGTGGAGATCTGGTTCCTCTAACCAGAACCCGCTCGGATACCAGCAGCGACCTCCCACACCACAGCAATCCCACCAGTCCCAAAACCAGCCATACCAGTCTAATAGCCATTCCTACCAGCCTCGGCCGAACCAGTACCAAAATCAGGGCGCTGGGAGCAGTTCCCAGTAGCACGCCCAGCAAGGTACGTCGAGGCTGGAAGAGATGATGTCTCAACTCCTTACCAACTCTACCAACACCAATCAAATTGATGAACATCGCTACCAACAGCACGAGGAGCGCTTTACCAATTATGAAGGAGAGATGAGTAGCCATATGGCGTGTATGCAGGCTATCAAAAATCAAGTTGGCCAAATGGCTAAGATGATGTCTGAAAGACAACAGGGTGGTCTTCCAGGCAACACAGAGCCCAGCCCAGGCGATGATATCCCCCTATATAAGGATATAATTGTGTTAGGGTTATGTTGGTTTTTTTGTTGAGTATTCTGGGAGTAGTGTGAATTGATTGTAATCTAATCTAGTTGATAATCAATAAGGCACTGCGTTAAAGTGATTCTGTGTGTTCGTGTTTCGATTTAGATCTGTAGTTTTTCATAAATGACTATCCAGAGGATTCTGCACTCTAGATAGATCGGATTATTCTTATATTTATCCATTCCAAGGACCTACGGTGAGTTGAAGGCAAAAGTGAATCCCGAAGAATTTAACCTAAAGTATAAGCAAAGTATATGTGTATGACCTTAAAAAGTTTAAGGTTTCTAAAATTAAAGGCACCTAAGGTTTTCTAGACTTAAATAGGGAGAATTAGAGATTGGATTAGTTAAGTTTCGATCTGTTTAGGATCAATGTTCATGATTTAGTTGAAATGAAACCGTTTGAGTGTGATTCATTATCAATAACGACGGTTATGGTTTAAGGGTTATAATTGATTATTAAAACCTCATTAAAACGTATAATAATGATCCCAAACAAATCGAAACTTATAAAAATTTAACTCGTAACATCTAATTAGTTTAAAACATCTTGATTATGGGTTAATCAACTGATTTCATAGTGGGTTTTGAGTCGGGTTGGTTGGGTTTGGGTAGGATTGGGTAAGGAAGATGAAGTTTTAGGGGAAAATCATTTGAAAGTTTCTGGAAATTACACAATGTCCTTTGCACTTTGTTATTCCTTCAAAGTTTAAATAAAATTCTTATTTTTCATAATAAAAACAGTTATAAACTAAGTTATATTTTTTAAAACATAATTTTTATAAATCTTTGAAATTAGTTTTTTGTTTTCATATTAATAACATTACCATTAATTTATATTTGGATCATTTCTTATTTGTTTATTTTATTGATGTGGTTTCATTTATAAATAGATAAAAATCTTACAAAAAAATAAGAAAAATGCATATGAATATTGTTTTGTAAAAAATGATTTACATAAAGATATTTTATATAAAATGGAATTTGGAATATAAAATATATTTAGACAAAATAATAAATTAAAATAAAATACAAGAATGTCACACTTACCTGCACTTTCCCATCCATGAGATCAGTTTTCTTCTTGAAAACCCATTTGTTTGCTACTGTCTGACATTTGAGAGGAAGATTAACAAAGTCCCAGACTTGGGTTGACAATCATGGATTGCATCTCAACATTCATTGCCTCAAGCCATTTCTTAGATTATGAATCTTTGATTGTAGCTTCATAAGTCTTAGGTTCTTCTTGACCAACTACCAAGACATCATGAAAATTGATAAATCGATCAGATTCATCACGATCCCTAGTACTTCAGCAAATGATCTGTGTGTTAACTATCTCATGAATCCTCCCAGGTTCATGTTCAACAACTCTTTGTTGTTCAACTCTAATGTTTATTGGATCGGTTACAGGTGATGTGCGGACTCCTTCTAAATCTACAATATTATCACCAATCTCACATGCCATCAGTTCTTCCTCTAAGAACTCACCTCGACACTTAATGAAAAATCAGTTTTTAGTGGGATTATAGAAATAGTAACCGACATTTCTGAGATATTAGACAAAGATAACTTTGAATTGTTGTTAAAAATAACATGCAATGGAGCTAGATAGTATTTAAGCATGATAAAATTATTATTATTTGAGAAAAAAAAGAGCTAGACAACATCTCAAAACACACTAAAAAAAATTATACTCACCAAACATAAAGCCCCATCCTTTAATTATACTCACGAAACGGCAACACTGTCGTCACCCCCTCAGTTTCAATGTAAAACCTGGTAGCTCGGTTACTTCTTGCCTAGCTTCAATGGTTGATTTAATTTAATATTTTTGGTCATTCTTCCATTTGACAGCGTAGTAACGATCAAAATAATTTATTTATTTTTCTATATATAAATACAACCCAACTGTACCCCCCCTTTCACCCAGCATACCCACCGAGCTCCATCGCCACAACCACCGTCACCATTAATCTTCATCAATTTTAACCTTTTAACCCACCATCACCATGGTTTGTTGGATCGAGGAGGAGAAGATCAATTTGGTCACGGCATACACCGAAGTGAAGGACGCACCCACACCACCGCGACCATCTCTTTGGCCTTGTGTCCTAGCTCACTTCAAGAGCTAGTGGGTGACACCAACAGTACGACTGATTCACCGGAAGTGTGACGACCTCTACAAAAAAGTGCAAGCATAAACACGACCTCTACAAAAAGTGCAAGGTTAATTTACGAACACGTATATTTCGTGCGAACCGTGAGAACGCTTTCGAAAAGTATTCAAATTCAAAAATTCATTTTACACTTATCCGTATTATTAAAATACAATCTCAAAACACAATTTACGCATAAACATTTAAACGCATATGAAAATAAATTGTCACATGTGTAATTTTTGTTTATACATGTGTAAACTGTTTAATTTACACATGTGTAAAAAAATTTTTTGAGTGTTTTTGCTAGAAAAGATGGATTATTTGGAAGAAAAAAATCCATTTTTAATGTTGTATTTTAATTATAATGAGGCTTGTATTAAAATTGATTTTATGTGATTTTTCTTATTTGTTCACACGGTTCTCACAATATTTAATGTTCTCAATATAACCCTTCCATATATATATATATATATATATATATAGGGTGGGGTTAGGGTATAAAGGATGTGTTTTATAAGAAGGGTGAGAAATAAATATGGTCATTGGATCATTAGATGAATGGGTGAGATTAAAGGAGTGACAATCTTGTAAATTGTGTTATCATCTTATTAAATAAATAGATCATTTGGGGGTATTTATGTAAAAACACACCATTTAAACATAAATGCAGTGCTTTAAAACAAAGAAGCCATTAACGATTGAGCATAAATTATGGGATTCTCTCTTAACTTTCTTCTCCCCCAAAAATGGCAGCAATGTGACATCCCGCATTTTCAGTTTCATAATTTAACTAAACTATAGTTAACTTTTAATTACATTCACAACAGTTTACTTAACTAGGGTTAGTTAGGTGATAAGGTGACTCACACGTTGCACAGTAATAGGTTAATAACTGCATAAGAAGTTAATTCGGGGAATTACTGAACTACGTACACGAGTATCGAACCCCAAACGTTGGTGAAGTGATAAAGTAGATAATTGTGAAATAATTGTTTGATATTATTTGCAAGTACGTGCTTGTGTGAAACTATGTGTGAATTGTTGTGCAATTACGTTTATTTAAACCAAACGCGAAACCAAACTCGTAATCGACACCTAACGAATCGACAATATAGTTCGGGTCTAAAAATATTGGGTTGGACCTTGGCGATGTTTGGGTTAAATGTTTAAGGCACAAAATAAAAGGAAAACAAAGAAAAATATATAATATGCTCAGCCCAGCCCAACCGAAGTGGATCAGGTCAGCCAGAATGGCCATTTGCACGACTGAATGCCCATTCGCTTAGCGAACGGCCATTCGCCAAGGGTGTTCAACGGGGAAACCGACTTAAAACCCTTATAAAATTGATTTTAAACCTAATCTTTCTCATAAACACAACCCTAATCGTCCCCTACAGCCCCCATACGAAAAATATAACCCCTAAACACATGTTAAGGCTCAAGAACATAATTCGGGAGACTTGAAAGGTGTTCGGTTGTGATATTGAAGAGCTTTAGGTATAATATTTGATCTTTTATGTTTTAATCTTCTCTATTATGTTTTAAAACACCATAAATAAGTTTTTCCACATCTGAGATGATTTTAAAAAGATTAAAACATGAGTTTTATAAAAGATTAACATGTTAAACATTGATTTTATGATTGTTATGTGCTATGTTTGCATGTTATTGCATGATATCATGATGATTTAGGAACATGTAGGGTTACTAGATGATAATAATTATAATGAAACTTGTATGTTTTAATCAGATTGATGTGTGACTGTGTGAGAAACATTGTATGATGTTTATTTGATGTTCTTGATCGATAATATACACCTGGGGTTTGTAAAAGTTAATATTTTAACATGAATAAAAACGGACAGATTGCATGTGTCGATTTGTAGGCTCTGTAACGTGGCCTTAAACTATTTGTTTTGATGGTGTCTTGATATGAACATGTTGTATGTGGTCTTAGCTTTCTGTAGAAGGTAAGATTGTGCAATTTGGTGTATCGTTTGATGTGTTTTTGGAATTTTATACAAACATGGGTCAAAACTAATTTTCAGATTAATATTTTGGGTCAACTTTAAATGACCATAAATCGAGTTTTACAAGGATTTAGGTCACGAAATCTGGTCAGTAGATAGGTACATGGGTAATTCGGCTTGTCAAAGTGAATTCATCCCATTTGGATAAATACACATTTTTTAAGAATTTTTCTCGTAAACTGACTTGATGTGAATGATTTCAGAATCTAGTTGTAGTAAATGATTTTTCATAATTTTACCATGTGGTTTTGTCACGAAATAAAAATAGTGACATGACGAATGAAATCCTAGGAATATTTAGTAAACTTTTGGTAGTCTAATATGTTGTGTAGATATTTTTCATAAAATCGTTTTGACAACGCATAATCGGTCCTAAAAACGTAGATGATGACATATGTGTATAAGTGCTTGTTTGAAAGCTTGTATAACTTGAATTTGTATGTACACTTGTATCGGATGTATATGACCTGTATAACTGACAATAAATATAATGTTCACCAACCGGTTCGTAGGGTTACTTGTGCATGTAGTTACATTAGGTGTCACTAAAACGTTTTCACATTATTTAACGTCTTGGACAAACGAGTTTTGTGGTGTATTCTGTATACACATGTACTCACGTAGTGGCACACATAATAGGGAGTCGGTAGCACAATCCTATTACTTTCGGATTTGGATTTAGCTTTTGCAACCTAAGGTGAGTTTCTCTACTTTTTCTCAAAAGCATGCGTCTCGGGTTTTGAGACAACTTGATGAACTTTTCTAGTCCGGTTGGGACTACTTTTCCATCCTGGGTTTTGGGATGCTTGGTTCCTTGTGTGGATCACAATTTGACTCCTTGTGTGGGTTGGGTTTTCGATTCCTTGTGTTGATTGGGTTTTATCAATTTGCAACGTTTTGTCCTTTGTGAACAAAACACTTCTATCACTTGAAAAGTCCTTACACATTATTGGGTTAATCGCTGGAGGTGAACGGGGTATTAGTTTATAGCACTGTTAGGTTGTGCAACAGCCTCATGCATGATGTGCTTGGTTCATGTGCATGAACTATTGACCACATATTCTACTAGTGTTGATAGGCACTAGTACTCACTAAGGCAAATTAACAACTCTGTAGTTCCCAATTATACTCCTATTTGGTTACAATTAGTGGGTTAGCTACCCCTGACACGCACAGAAACTGATGACATTTTACAACATTGGAAACTCTACTTTTGTTACTTAAACTGAGAACTCACCAATTTTATGTTGACACTCGTTAGCGTGCTTTTGCAGGTCTCTAGGTACGGAGCACGTTAGGGCTTGCATCATTGTGTCATGGGATAATTGAACACTATTAACTTTTATATTGCTTTTCATTCATTTGGTTTTATCTTGGACACGTTGTTTTGCGCATGGTTTTAAAATGGCTATGTTTGGTTTACGCTTCCGCAACCTATCTAAACTTTTTGGTTAAACGTTAAACTTAATTTTTGAAAACGAACTAAATGGTTTGGGCATCTAGAGTCGTTCATATGACTTATGGCTATGGGATCCTGGTATGTCACGCCCCTTGCAGTATAAACCCCATAGTGGAAATTTGAGGGTGTAACATATTGGTATCAGAGCCACTCTTGTGTCATTTGGGATGGTGGGTGCATACCTCATCAGGGATGATGAGACTCTAACAGGGGGTGAATGTGACACCCCAGGAAAATCCCACAGCGGCCGTGGCCAGGAGAGATCCTTTGTTCATATGTAATCCAGTGCCTCTTAAATCATCAACGTTTTTTGGGGCTTAATGTTAGTGGATGAGAGGAGAACTCCACAGTTAAGCGTGCTCAGTGGGAGCAATACCAGGATGGGTGACCTCCTAGGAAGTCTCTACCAGGGCACCCAAAAACAAATCCGTGAGCTCTGGATGGGCAACCCATTAGGGCAAAGCGGACAATATTGGTGGTGAGAGGTGCCGAATGTTACAAGCAACATCTAAGAAATCATTGTTATTGCGATTGTATTTTTTCCAGTGATCGGGTTTTGTGTTGTGTTTTCTTATAATGGGTGTTTGACGGACGTGTTTTATGTTCTTTGAACTCGTGTTTTATTGTTTAGATGTGTTTTAACATTAGTTTGTATGATATTGTGTTATAATGTATTTATTTTTATAATACAATTTTAAAACACAAGTAAATTTGAAAAAGAATTATAGGGAAAAGATCATCTTGTTCTTGTTTGTGTGTTTTATGTGTTAAACGATAGTGTTTACAATACTTGCTTTGTGTGTATGATGTATTTGTGTATTTGGACATAAAACACACCATTTCAATTATAACACACCATGTGTACCCGATAGAAAATGACATTGGAGTAATTAAAAACATCTTAAAGATATTGTTGATGATTTAGGAATACACACTCTGCATAAAACTAATACAACATACGTGAATGATAAAACACCATTGATAGAATGCATGATTGTATAAAAATACATATATAATCTGAAAGGTTTGGATTAAAAACACCATGTTTAGAAGCCAATGATAACACAACATCATCTATCATTGCATTTGCCATGTGTAATGGAAAAAAATCACGGCTCAAACATGAATTGAAGATACCGTCTAACGCTCCATAGCATGATTCTTGAACTCTGTTCCATTGTCGCTTCAAATCCTGCGGATCTTCAACTGATAATTATTTTCCAATTTGGTGAACATATTCTTCAAGTATTCGAAAGTCTCACTCTTATGCTGCATGCATACCACCCAAGAGAATCTTGAATAGTCATCAGTGACAACCAGATAGTATAACTCTCCGTTCTTGCTTTTTCGATTGACAGGGCCAAAGAGATCCATGTGCATTCGTTCGAGAGGTAGACTGACTAAGCTGACCTTCTTGGGATTGTGATATTTCTTCTTCTGCTTTCCCTTCTTGCATGAGAGACAGCCGTCACTTAGATGATAATGTTTAACTGAGACACCTTCCACAAGCTGATTCCGAACCAGATGATTCATATTCCTCAAGTGGATGTGCCCCATATGTCTGTGCCACATGATAGATTCCTTTTCTGTCGCCTTCGATAGAAAACAAGTGACTCCCCCCCCCCCCCAGCTGTCATTGCTTGACTCATATCCAAAACATACAGATTGTTGACCCTTGGAGCAGAAATCATAACCCACTCCTTAGGAACTTTAAAACCAGGTTTCAGAATGAAGCATGCGTTGTCATCAAAGAACACAGTGAACTTCTTGTTACATATCTACTTAACACTCAGCAAATTTTGGTCTATCTGCTTCACGAAGCTGATCTTCTCGAATCTCACAATACCGTTACTCATGCTACCTTCTTTTGTAATATAACCCCCTTTATTACCAGCAAAAGCAACATATCCCCCATTGATATTCTTGATGTCAAATAGCAGGGATAAGTCACCTGTCATGTGCTCAGAAGCTCCACTATCAACAATCCATAGGCTGCTGATAAGGCCATGTGGAACTCCCTCCACAAACAATCAAAGTTTAGTGGTTAAGGGGGACCCAAGCCTTCACGGTCTTGGGTCTTCCATGTTCACGTAAAGTTGGGAAATCAACCCATTTCCAATTTGGAGTAGGCGTTGATCCCGATGGTGTGGTAGCTGAAATTGATGCTTCCCCAGATTTGGCTGGTGACTTAGGCCTCCAAACCTGGTCTGGTCTCTTTGGCTTGGAATTCTTCTTAGCTTCAGGGCTAGAAGGTCCAGCCTCAGAATCCTGAGGTGGAGCAGTATTTGGAACTACTTCAGACTTAACTGCACGTGGATCCGGTTTAGGGTTACCCTTTGGCTTGTTCACTGGCTTAACTTGTGGCTTTGCCGATGCTTCAGCCTTTGTTGGGATTGGGCTCCCCCTCACCTGATGAGCCTTAGCACCCTCCTGCTTTTTGTTCATAGCAATCTTATTTCGATTGTCATAAACAACCTGCTTCCCTTGTAGTTTTTCAGAAAGTTTTGGGGAGACTGGTTGCTTAGACTTGCTAGAACTAGGAGCTTCATCAACTTCTGGTCTCATGCGTCTAAGTTCAAGGCACGCAACAACTAAATGCCCACGCTCCCCACACTTAAAGCATTCGCGGTATTCCTCAAACTTAGGGGCTTCAGTCTGATTCTCCCCTTTGTCCTTGCATTTGGACTTACTGGCAAAGATTTTCTTGTGCTTCAGATCTTCAAGACATTGTTGCTGTAATGGGATCCGAGGTTGTTGTTCTTCCTCGTCTTCACTTTTGCCAGTAGGTCTCACAAATGCAGTGACATGTTTCTTAGGATTATGATTTTGAGCCTGCTTAGGGGATCATTGGTGTTTTTCTTTTGATTTCTCTTTTTGTTCTCATTCGACTGATTTCCTTGGTCTTGTTTACCCTTACCCTTACCGTTGCCCTATTTTTCTTTTTCAAGACTAATGGTGGATTCTTGCCAAACTTTGGCCACTAGACCATAGGTGTGTAATCGAGCCGAGCCAGGCTAAGCTCGAGCTCGAGCTTGAACTTAAACGAGCCAGCTCGGCTCGGCTCGTTTTTTTGGTCGAGCTGAAAAGCCGAGCTCGAGCTCAGCTCGTAAATGTTCGAGCCGAGCTCGAGCTGGTTCGAGCCAGCTCGTTATTTTTTTAAAAATATTTATAAAATAAAAAAACAAAAATAAAATAAAATTACACATATACATGTATATTTTTTTTATTTTTATGATATTTTAATGAATGAAAGTCATACTAAAAGTATTATTTGTATAATTTGTGTTTTTGTTCTATTATTTTTCATATTTTATTGATTAATTTAAAGTATTATTAAGTATATAAAAGATGTTTATCGAGCCACGAACTGAGCCACCGTGCTGACCCGAGCCAAGACCCCTAGCTTGAGCTCGGCTCGATAACAAAATGAGCTTTTTTCGAGTCGAGCTTTTTTCGAGCATTTTTCGAGCGAGTTGCGAGTCGCGAGCATTTTGTACACCCCTACTAGACCAGGAGCGATAAATTTGATGGGAAGTTCCTCATCAGAATAAATCTTGTCAGACCCTTTCATTTTATAAAACACCTTTAATGCCCCATTTGCCTCAGTAGGTTGCACTTTCCGTATAGGCTCACTAGTCAATATGTGATTTTGAGTAGGAATAAACTCATCCTTAACCAGTGCATCCTTCTGAAGCTCTTTAAGCTCATCATCATACATGTCTATCTCCTAGACACTTGCATCATCCTTAATCTCACTAGCACTTGCAGCTACTGCAGCTTCTGCAGCTTTAGCAACTTCTGCCGCCTTAGCAGCTTCTGCAGCAATGTCCACAACCTCCTCTTTTGGCAGAACGTCATAGGTGTGATACTTAAATCTCACCGGAGGTGGACATTATGCATATATGGAGCTAGTGGGTTCAGGATTCTTGATTATGTGATCAAGAACATACTTGCAGTTCAGATAACTCTCAAGCTTTTCTTAATCTTTTCATAATCACATGTCACAATGGCCGACTGCATCTTTGTGTCCTCTAACTCATTAATGTAATTGTTTATAGCAACTTGTTTGTTATGAAGAGTTTTGGACAATTCAGAAAGATCATTTTTATAATTTTCAATAGTACTTTTAAAACCTCTTTCATTTGATTTTAAAGACTCATTGCCACGTTGGCATTGACCGAAATCAGCTTTGAGGTTCAGATTCTCATCTGTTAAGATGTGGATTCTGTACCTCAGCTTGTCACACTCTACACAAACAGACTTAGAACTGGAAATAGGACTTACCTTAGTAGAAGAATCAGTGATGGCGATGAGTGCATAGTGAGCTGTTGTCTTCTTGGGTCCAAAGAATTCTGACAGATCATTCTCTGCACATTCAGCATCCACTAAGAAAGAACGCTTCCTGATGTATTCATCTGCTTCAGCTAGCAATGCTTCCAGATCCAACTCTCCCACAGACTCGCAGTCAGAATCTCCATCAGTTAAGTCAATTTCAGAAGCATTGACCTCTTGAGCATTGCTGCGTTCTTCATCTTCAACTTCGGGTCCAGAAACCTGCTGGACATAGCATGCTGGACCACCATACTGAGCATCTTCTCCCTCTATGTGAAGGTTTCTGTTAAACCCTTCATCAGCTTGAATTACCAGGGCCTGTCCTTGATTGACGATTGCTCGTTCAGTATTGTGTTGAGGTTGTGTCTGAGCTTGCTGCCTTTGGTTTTGATTCCCTCTGTTGTTGTTGAAGGGATTCTGATTATCCTGCTGTCTTGGTCTATTACATTACCTGGAAAAGTGTCCTCTCGTACCACGGTTGTAGCACGTCACCTTGCTCTTGTCGAACCCAAACTTTGTGTTGTTGTTTATCAGCACATCTCTTCTACCCGTTCTATCCATGTACTCTTTGGCTCTCCTAACCCCGCTTGCGATGTGCCACTGGATATCGATCAAATCCATTTCATCTTTATCAATCAGGGCTTAATCCTCTTGAGTTAGATGAGTATTTCCAATCTGCCCTGAGACTAATCCATTGTAGGAATTTACTAAGGTAGACAGTAGAGCCATATGTTCTTGAGCTAGCTCTACAGTCACCTTCTCAAATCCTGTAGTGTTTAGCTGCTCTGCAATAGGATTTGTCCAATATCCACCACCTTGTCCTAATGTAGAAGCACCTCCATAACCCAATGTCTATGCACCACCGTATCCAGAGGATGAAGCACCACCATACCCTGACATAGAAGGATTGCCAAAGCTTGATGCTGCCTGCACAGGTGCTGCAAGATGAGCATTAGGGTTAACCCCAAACTGGTTAGTATTATAAGTCAAAGGATACTGGTTAGTTTGTCCAAAAAGGATAAACTGGAGGAGGAACATTTGCTTGTGGGACCATAGTTGTCGAAAGCGAAGACAGGATCCTGGTTCAGAACAAAAGCTGTCTGAGGTTTGGATCCTGCTATGCTCACATCTTGAGGAGCTGTCCCATAGTAGATGCTCGGATTCTGAGGTATGAACGCCTTGTTCGCCCTCCTGATCTCATCAATCTCCTTGCTTTCTAGCTCGGTTACGAAGTCATTGATTAAGATTATCTGATAAACGTTGTTTGCTTTCTAGATGTCAAGCCACTGATGCCAGTGTGGTGGAAGTGCATCTGCAAACCGTTCTACTAGTTCTGCTGATGTATATACTACCCCATACTGATACATCTCTGACCTCAAATGATAGTATCGCGCTGTCAGATCCCGCAACGGATCATTTCCTATGGCAGAGAAATTTTGAACTCCTTTCTGAGCTTATCCATATTGATCTTTCTGGTATTCTCATTTCCTTCATTTCGTTCAGCTAACGCAAGCCGCAGCATCTGCGAAGTCATGCACTGAACAAACTTGTGCAAGATGTCTTTCGGAAGGGCTTGTGTTAAAGCTGCCATCGCCTTCTTCTCATAGTTGTACTTTCTGCGTTGTTCATCTGTCATTGCTTCTAAGGAGACGGGAATGCCGGAGTTCTCAATCATTGGCCTGGTATACCCATTCTCTATCACTGCCCATACTAACCCGTCAATACCCTCGACGTGTGTCTTGAACCTTTCTTTCCAGGAGTGATAGTCGGCGATGAACTGAAGTTTCGGTGCCTTATTTGAACTACTGGTTTCTAAGTCACTGAGGAGTACTAAAGATAAATGTTGTTTTTGTTGAATAGTAGCGGCTGCGAGTGCCCATGGGTTATCGTTCATCATTTGTTGTTGTTGCTGGGCACGCTGTTGAGCCACAAGCGCCCAAAGATTGGTTCCGACAACATTAGCTTGGTGTTGCTATTGTTGCATCCGTTGCGCATTACGCTTGGCCGAATACTGCCAAGGATTTGTGGGTACATTCATTTGATTGTTTATAGGTTGATTATATTGTTGTCTAGGTTGGTTCATATGTCCCCACGGATTTGCCATGTGTTTAGATACAAAAAAAATAGTCCTATACTTAGGCGATTTTTGGTTTCAGCACTGCAGAACACGAGTAGGATTGAGCACACGAGTGAAACACACAATTAGGATTCTAATTGTGTGATTTCAGGCGATTACAAGGCTACACACGTGAACAGTTGAGCGAGTAGGATTTTTCAGGCAATTAGGGTTAACCAGGCGATTAGAATTCTAATCGTGTGAAAAGGACACGAGTACACTTCATAATCTCTTGAAGAAATCCTAATCGCCTGTTGCAGGTATGAGAAGTTGTTTTGCACGAAAACCATCATTTTTGCTTCAAAATCTATAAAAAACACTATGTTTGATCCCCAAATGATTAGGAAAGTTGTAAAAACACTTTTGGAACAAACCCTAATAAAAAACTTGTTTTTATCTGTTAAAACACCCTTAGATTTTGAAAAACGTTGTTTTTGTGAAAAACTCAAAGTTTCAACCTTTAAAAACATGTTTTTGGATAAAAATAACAACTTTCAATCTGAAAACCCACTGTTTTGAATTCGTTTTGCTATTAAAACACTCGTGATAAGAGCCAAAGCTCTGATACCACTTGTAGGATTGATTTCGAACAACCCGACAATCATGAGCTTCAACGTTTAGTGTGCGGAATCCACTAGACGTTGTTTCGGACAACAAAACGATATGAAACAATGATAAACGAAGTATCAACACACACAAAAGTAAGGTTAAAAGGTTGTATTGATTGATTAATCAGAGCACATGTGTTTACAAGACAATCTCAGACCTTCAACCTAGGGAAGGGTACTTAGGGAATGTGTGATGTGACTGCTTAATGATTAGGGCAATGGTTGGAGGCTTTTATACCTGTCCTACTCGTCCAGGGCCCTAGGGGCGAGTAGAAACCAAACACGCGAGTACGAGGGGCGATTAGACATCCAATCGTCTTGATTCCCAGGCTAGTAGCAAAGCTACTCGCCCCTATAAAGTCCTACTCGCCTGTAGCCAACACATCCCTATAAACAACTCGTAAACACACCCAAGCACCCGTAATACAATCCAAACATCACCTATACTAGTCTAGGGACACCGTGTACTAACAGAGGAATCACAACAACTCTTATAACATAAACATATAACCATAAGATGAAGATAAAAGAACATCATTAACATCAGACAAAATATAACCATAAACAATCACAGATATGACGTTACCTTCTCTTCGATTAATACCAACTTCATTTTAGAATTTTTATTCCATTGTCATATGACTCGGCCCTTCATGTACCACATATCTTTGGCTGGGTTCAGATCACAAACAAAACTAAGATTGTTGTTTTCAGCGTCCATTATCATGGCTTTAAAGAACTTCTCTGGATGAGAGAATGGTTAGGAAAAACTATTAGTACATGTAATGTATATGTCCCTAGCCTAGTATAGATGTTCTTTTATTGTTATTGTACATGTTTGGATGTGTTTTATATGATTTTGGGCTGTTTTTGTATGTACATGCGACTAGGTCTTGAAGGGGCGACTAACCTTACTAGTCGCGTGGGAATCAAGACGACTAGCAAGCTAGTCACCCCACCTAGTCGGTTGTCAGAAAGCTAGTCACCCCGAGGGTCCTGGACGACTAGCAGCAGGTATAAATACTTGCTGATAGAATAGGTTCCGTGCCTTATTCTATTGATTTCTATTGTTTAAATTAAATTACACAGATCTCCTCTATTTTAGGATAGAGATAAATACAATTAAATACAAATTACAAATTATAATCACATGCCAAATATATCTTCTAATACACCCCCGCAGTCGAAGCGGGAGGAGACTGGATGCTGAGACTGGAGCGGAAGTCTTCAAATAAAACCCGTGGCAGACCTTTGGTGAATATGTCAGCAATCTGATAGCGAGATGTGACATGTAAGACTCGAACGTTACCCCGTTGTACCTGCTCTCGCACGAAATGGATATTGTTAGGACAAAAAGGATTGGTGAAACCACTTTTGCAAACCTTAGTCTAATTCACTTCTGTCAAAATACTCTAAGTATGGAACTGCTGAAGACAAAGGATCAAACTGCTGAAGAAGAGATTCAGAAGTGCTGAAGAAGAAAAGTCATCAGAAGTTCTGAAGTTCAAACCAGACACTTCTACTGAAGAACTACTGAAGACAAACTACTCATCAATAGTTTGTCATTCATCAGTACTTAAAGAAGATCTTTTCCACCGCCTTTGTATATCAGTAGTTTAATACTTTAGTATTTCTTTTTGCTTTATGTACAAGTTCCAAGACTGCAACTTGTTGCAACTTGTTTCTGAACTTGCTTTTTAGCAAGGTTCATGTATTTGTAAAGTCTATAAATAGAAGGGTTCATCCCTCTGTTTTAGACATTGATTTTAATACAAGAAATCCTTCAACACTTATTATTGTTATTTCCATTTCGTGTTTACTGAGAATCTGTCAAAGTGTTTCATTCTCATTCAATACTTAGATTCTCAATAAACACTTATCATTTATTAGTTCTTGATTCCAGGGGGAGTAATAACTCCTGTTGATAAAGTGTAGCTATAAACTTATAAACATTCCGCTGTGCTATCACTCACCAAGAACTTGCTAAACACTTAAGTGTCAACTAGCAAGTTCAACAAAAGAGCAGCTATACTGATCCAACAATTGGTATCAGAGCACTGGTTTATCTGATCACATATCAATCTAACAAATTGAGAATCAGACACAGGCTCTTATTGATATTCAATAAAGGATTATAAGCTCACTTTTATCAACATCCATCACTTTAAGAGATATTTGACAAATCAATACTCTTTAAAATGGATCCTCATAATACTGGTTCTGCCACTAAACCTGCCATGCTTGTAAGAAATGAATATAACATATGGCAAAAGAGAATGGCACATACCTTATCACAGACCAACACAGGTTGTTGGAGATCTGTGATATATGGTCCTCATAAACCAGTAAATATAAATCTTGAAACTAAGGAAGAGATTCCAAAAGAACCAAAAGACTATACTAATGATGATTTCCTAAAACTTGAGCTTGATGCAAAAGCTTTTTCTATGTTGGCAATGGCACTCCCAAATGAAATCTATTCTGGCCTATTACATTGTGATAGTGCCAAAGAGCTTTGGGACTGCCTAAAGGAACAGTTTGGAGGAACTGAAGAGGTGATTGCCAACACCAGAGAAATCTTGGCTCAACAGTATGAAACTTTTGCTCACATTAATGGGGAAACTTTAACTCAACAATTTGAAAGATTTTCCTCATTAATATCTGAGCTAAAACTAAATGGTCAGACCTATACAACTGTATCTATGCTTCATAGATTTTTAAGGTCTTTACCTGATAAATGGGAAACATACTCAATAGTCTTAAGATCTTCACCAGATTTTAGCTCCCTCACTCTTACAAAACTTCATGGGAGATTACTTACTTTTGAGAGAGAAATTGATCAAAAGAAAAAGTTACAAAATTCTGGTAAAACTGCTGATGACTATCTACCTGGTAGTACAGCACTATTGGGACAAGACTCACCAACTTGTTCAAATGGTTTTGGATCTTTTGACCACATTGACATAACTGCTGGGATCTCATCTGAAAGATCATTCCCAGGTTATGACAATAATGACTTTGGTCAAACTGCTGATAACATGTGTTTTATCATGGATGACTTAAATAGTTTCAGCAGTGATGACCTTGAAGAAATGGATATTTTGCACCAACTGGCCATGTTAAGTTTAAAAACAAATAAATTTTACAAAAGGTCAGGAAGGAAGTTTCCAGGACTTAACAGTTCTACAAAAATTGGTTTTGACAAATCTAAACTTAGATGTCACAAGTGTCAAAAGTTGGGACACTTTGCTAGAGAATGTAGAAGCTCTGGCTTTAACCAATCTCAGTCTGGAAACAAGTTTAACCCCAATTATAACAGGAATAATGGAACACAAGGGAGTGCACATTTTGTACAGGCACAAGCTCCACAACACCAATATGTGCCACAAGTACAATATGTACAGATGCCTGCTCAACAGATGCAGAGCCAACAATCAATCCCTCCCTTTCCAGCTACTCAACAACCTCCACAGCAACAACAACCCTCTCAACAAAGTCTATTTACCTCAGGGTATGTTGACTGGAGCAGTCTTCCTTTTGACACCACAGAGTGCAATCCTGATGCAGACAACAAAATGTTTGACATCAACTGGGGAGAGCCTGACAATGGCAGAAAGAACTTTGCCTTAATGGCATTTGAGGGATGCTCCTCAAAATCTGCTTTGTCACAGGTATCAAAAGAATCTTTGATAAAACTATGTTCAAATTCATGCAAAGAATCTTTTGCTCTCATAAGAGAGACAAATGTGCACTTACAAGGAAAAGCTAATGATTCTGAGAGAAAACTCACTCAGATAAAATGTGATTTAGAAAGAAAACTTTCTGCAAAAACAAAAGAAGTTTCTAAATTGACTAACTCTGCTATTGAAACCCAAGCACAAATCAAAAAAATGATTAATGACCTAGGAAATGTCAAACAAGAGCTTGCTGACACCAAGGTCACATGTGAAAAATGGGTGGAATCTTGTAAGGGGTACCAACTATTGCTAAACAAACAAAGTGCTTCAAATGTTAGGTTTGGCATAGGGTACAATCACACTGAAACACCAACAGATTTCTCTCCCAAAACTACTGAAGATGGGAGAAAAATTGTTTCAGGTGAAACTTCTGAAGAGGAAGAATGCACATCTTTCCATGAAAACTTTCTAAAATCACACAAAGAAAGTTCTTCAGAAGTATTGATTAAATCTGACTTTAAGTCATCAGCAGTTTCAACTACATCAGGAGTTGAGAACCTGAAAACTACTGATGACCTAAAACCAATCAAAACAGTCAGAGATTTGTCTTTGAAAGAAAAGACAAAAGAATGTGAAATTTGTGGTCTGTTCAACCACAAAACAGAATTTTGCAGATATAGAAAGGGTATTCAGTTCAATAAGAAAAATCAACAACTGGTTGTGGGGGAACAAATCAAAAATGATTATGTAAAAACCTTTTCTCCCAAGAAACAACAACCAGCAAAAACCCTTTCTCAGAAAAAGACAAAATCTCAACAAAAGTCTTTTTCTCAAAATTCTCTTTCAGTAGTTAGACCTAAATCATCAGCAGTTTCACAAACTGCTGAGATTAAAGATCTTACGAACATGGTACAACTACTGATGACCAAAGTTGATGGTGGTCCTCAAATGGATACCACCATTGTACTTAATGCAAAATCCATTGCCAAAAAGACATGGATTTCTAAACTTGGTCAAGAACAAACTGTAAATGTTCTTAAGAGCAAACCCAAAGCCAAACTGGCTTGGGTTCCTAAATCTAACTAATTTGCTATCTTGTGCAGAGAGTCTCTAGAGGCTTAAATAGCAGTTGGTATGTAGACAGTGGAGGCTCAATGCACATGACAGGATGCAGATACCTGATAAACAATTTTATCAGTCAAAGAGATGGATCTGTGTCCTTTGGGAACAATGCTAAGGGATATGTGCTAGGACATGGCAATGTCTCCTCTGGCAAAATACAGTTTGACAAGGTCAATCTGGTTGAAAACCTTGAGTACAACTTGCTAAGTGTGTCACAAATGTGTGATAAAGGATATTCTTCCTTTTTCACAAAGACAGCATGCAAGATCATATCACCAGAAGGCCAGAAGTTGATAGAGAAGATCATCGAAGATCATACTTTGCTAATTGCCAAAAGATGTGGCAATGTCTATGCAGTGGACATTGAAAAAGACAAAGTACTGAACAACACTGCCTGTTTCTTCTCAAGGGCATCAACTTCAGAAACTGATCTCTGGCACAGGAGACTTGGCCATGTGAACTTTAAAACCATAAATAAAGTCACAAAAATGGGCTTGGTCAGAGGTCTACCCTTAAAAGTATACCAGTGTCAAGAACACTGTGTATCCTATTTAAAGGGTAAACAGCATAAGTCCTCCTATAAGTCTATTGAAGAATCAAAAACAACTGCATGTCTTCAACTACTCCATATGGACTTATTTGGGCCTGTAAAGATCATGAGCCTTGGTAAAAAGAAGTACTGCTTAGTCATCATTGATGACTACTCAAGATTTACATGGGTATTCTTCTTATTTTCCAAGGATGAGGCTGCTGAAATCATCAAGTTCTTCATTCTACAAGTAGAGAAGCAATACTCTCTACCTATCAAAACTATTAGAAGTGATAATGGGACAGAGTTCAGGAACAAAACTCTGAATGACTTCTATTTGTCTAAAGGGATTATTAGGCAATTCAGTGTTGCCAGAAATCCTAAACAAAATGGTGTGGTAGAAAGGAAGAACAGAACATTAATAGAAGGAGCAAGAACAATGTTAGCTGATTCTGGCCTACCTTTATACTTCTGGGCAGAAGCAGTTAACACATCATGTTATGTTCAAAATAGAGTTCTTGTTGTCAAGAGACATTCAAAAACTGCCTATGAAATTCTTCATGGCATAAAGCCCCTTATCTCCTTTTTCAGGGCTTTTGGGTGTCAATGTTTCATCTTGAACATCAAGGAATCTATTTCAAAGTTTGCTGCCAAAGTTGACTCAGGTTACTTTCTTGGTTATTCCTCAACTAGAAAAGCCTACAAGGTTTTTAACTCAAAAACCAGGATAGTAGAAGAAACACTAAATGTCAAGTTCAATGAGTCAAAACACACTCTCATTCCAGCACATCCTGCTGAACTCTTTGACCTTGAAAACTTTCATTTTGAACCTGAAAAGACTGTCACTTCATCCAAACCTACTTATTATGGTGATCAAAGGTTTGATGATGAGGATCCAGCACCATGGTCTCCTCAAACAGTCATTAAGTCAACTTCAAAACCATCAGAAGTTTCACAAACTTCTGATTCAACAAATACTGAAGGCCAAACTCAAACATCTGCTTCAGCACCTACAACTACTGAAGACACTGAAACTGCTGAACCAGACATAATAGACCTCAGTAGTTTGTTTGAAGAACATGAGCCACCAACACCTGTCAGTGGTTTACAACAACTGATCGAACATAAAGACCATCCACTTAATCAAATCATGGGTGATATTGCATCAGGTGTTCTTACAAGAAACCAGCTTTCCAACTTTTGTCTATTCTCAGCATTTATTTCACAGTTGGAACCAAAGAAGTACCGGGAAGCTCTCAAAGACAACAATTGGGTGCAGGCAATGCAAGATGAATTGCTTCAATTCAACAAGCAACAGGTTTGGGAAATTTGTCCCTTACCACCAAACAAGCAACCAATTGGCACTAGATGGGTTTTCAGGAACAAACAAGATGAAGCTGGTATTATAATAAAGAACAAGGCAAGACTGGTAGTACAAGGTTACTCTCAAGAAGAAGGCATTGACTATGATGAAACCTTTGCTCCAGTTGCAAGGCTTGAAGCCATCAGGTTATTTCTGGCCTATGCCATTTCCAACAAAATAAAAGTTTATCAAATGGATGTCAAGAGTGCATTTTTGTATGGAAAGATAAAAGAGGAAGTGTATGTTTGTCAGCCACATGGGTTTGAGGATCCTTCTCATCCTAAGTGGGTGTACAAACTAGACAAAGCTCTTTATGGGCTCAAACAGGCTCCAAGAGCCTGGTATGATACACTTTTAACCTTTTTACTCAAAAATAACTTCACAAGAGGTGCCATTGATAAAACACTTTTCATAAAACATGTTGGAAATCATGTCTTACTTGTTCAAATATATGTTGATGATATCATTTTTGGTTCAACAAACACAAAATTGTGTGATGAATTTAAGAAACTCATGCAATCAAAATTTGAGATGAGTACAATGGGAGAACTGCAGTACTTTTTGGGACTGTAGATTAAACAACAACCAAATGGAACTTTTATACATCAATCAAAATATGTTAAAGAATTACTAAACAAATTTTCTTTACAAGACTGTAAATCATGTTCCACTCCCATGACACCAACCACACAAGTTGAACCAGATGATCGAGGAAAACAGGTTGATCAAACCATGTATAGATGTATGATAGGTTCCCTTTTATATCTAACTGCTTCTAGACCAGATATTATGTTTTCAACATGTGTCTGTGCTAGATATCAATCAGCTCCTAGGGAATCACACCTTATTGCAGTCAAAAGAATTTTCAGATATCTGAAAGGAACTCCCACACTTGGAATTTGGTATCCTGCTTCAAGCAATACCAAGTTATCAGCTTTTTCAGATAGTGACTATGCAGGGTGTAAAATGTCAAGAAAATCAACATCTGGTGGTTGTCAATTCTTGGGAAACTGTCTAGTGTCCTGGCAATCAAAGAAACAAACATCTGTTGCAACTTCAACTGCTGAAGCTGAATACATTGCAGCTGCAAGTTGTACATCACAGATACAATGGCTCCAATATCAACTTCTTGATTATGGAATCAAAGAGACCAAGACACCATTGCTTGTAGACAGCAAATCTGCCATTAGCATCATTCAAAATCCTGTTCAGTTTTCAAAGACTAAACACATTGAAATCAGGTATCATTTCATAAGAGACTGCTATGAAAAAGGCAAGATTGAAGTGAAACATGTAGCAACAGCTAATCAAATAGCTGACATTTTCACTAAACCCCTTGACACATCAACATTTCAGAAGTTAGTATCCATGCTAGGGATGCTAAATTTGTAAGTGTTTCTCATTATTTTTCTGCACACTTTTTTTTTTGGTTTTCACTTACATCTGTTTTCAAAAACTTGAAAAACTTCTGAAAAGAGAGAAACTACTGATGAACAAAACATCAGTATAGGGATAATTTCTGAAAAGTGATTAACTTCTGATAAAATAACCTTCAGAAGTTATGAATAAAAGTATTTATAAAGTATTTCTCATCAGCTGTTCAAAACTACTGAAGAGAAAATGGGAACTACTGATGAAGATAATCCTTCATCAGCAGTTTGGTCAAAAAGGGCAAATCTGACTTTTCCCATCATCAGAAGTTTGACCTAGTCGGTTTAAAACTTCTGATAACGAGATTTTTAACCTAGGCGGTTTAAAACTTCTAATAAAGAAGATCCAAGCGGTTAAAAACTTCTGATAAATATCTTTTTTCAACACTTATCCTTTCAAACACAAAAATTCCCTCCTTCTCTCTCAAGAAAGCTCTCAAACCCCTGAACCTGCAACACAAAAACACTGTTCGATTCATCAACACACACAAACCACATGGCTTTAGTTCTCAAACAGGGACACAATCTCAGAGCCTACTTAGAAAAACAAGAAGGCTGGTCCCAATACGATGAGATCATTGATCTTGTTGTCAAATCCCAATATTTCACCGCTCTTACCATAGACCCACCAATACATCCTGAAACTCTCAATGAGTTCTGGGCTAATGCTGAGACAGTGATGGTGGATGATGAAGTTATCTCCCTCAACTCAACAATTCAAGGGAGACAAATGGCCATAACACAGGCCATACTCTCAAACAGACTGGGGTTGAATGATGTGAATGCCCCTGAGAAGTTTGACAACTCTGCTATCCACCTAACCATGACTGAGTGTGGTTATCAAGGTACTCTCTCACAAGCTACTATCTTTAAAAAGTATTTTGAACCAAAATATAAACTTTTATTTCATTATATTATTATGTGCTTGAGTCCTAAAACTGGGTCTTATGACCAGATGCCCTCAACCTTTCAACCAATCTTTCATTCTATTGTGAATGAAACAAATTTCAGGGCATCAAAACTTTTCTTTAATGAGTTGGTGTTACATCACAATAACACTAAGAAAAAGTTTTTGTTATATCCAAGGTTCATTATGCAATGCATAATATCTGAACTGGGTAATGAGGTGCTTGTGGGTAAAACTGAAATTTTAAAACCCTTAACCTCACAAGCATACTCAAGGCACAACAAACAGGTTGTCTGGCCAGACGATGACCAAGGGGAACAAGAACCAGTCCCCATGGAACCCTCATCTTCCAAACCTACTCCACCAAAGGCCAAGAAACCCAAGATAACAAAACAAAAACCCACCAAACCCAAAAGAAAAGTTGTTCAGGAGGTTGAGATGCCTGAACAAACTACTATGCAATCTGCACTTCTTAAAGATGTGACTGAAACATCCTCTCAATCTCATCCATCTCAAACCCCACCAAGAGCACCAATAACAATCCTTTTCAAAAGAAAAAGACTTAAGAAAAATATTCCAATTGACTCTTCTTTTGAAACTGCTGAACCCATTGCCCAAACTACTGAACCAGCACCCCAAATTTCTGAACCAGACATTGAAATAGCCAAACTTCTCTCTGGGCTAAAAGAGAAAGTCCCATCTACACATGTCAGTCCCCATCAACCACATCAAACAGGGGACATAGACTCAGACAGTGACATGGATGTGGACACTCATAGCCCTAACCAAAGAGATGAGGATGAACCAGGGTCTCTAAGCCCTAACTTAGAAACTTTTGGTACTTTTGAGGCTGCTACTACTCATTTACCACCTAGTGGTGGACCTGAGGACAGAATTATCATAGCTAAGACCTCAACTGTGGCAACTACTGATGAAGGCTTAATGCCTGAGGTGGGAAATCCTCTGAACCAAGAACAAGAGGTACATGAGACAACTGAGTTGGGCTCAGCTCATGATGTAACTGATACAGTCCTCATTGAGGATGTAATCAGGGATTCAGATGATTCCATTGATTTGGATGATGTTTCAAAACACAAAACTACTGAATTGACGGCTATAAGTGAAGGTCCTGCACCTGGTGTCTCTAAGCTCAAGAAGCTAGTCACACCATCTCAGGTTAAAGCCCACTCAATCCATGATTCCCCTAGAGTGGCATCTTCTGTACAACAAGAAGATCAACCAAAAACACACCCCTCACTACAAATGCCTACCCAATTCCCTGGGCAAACAAGCATAGACCTGAACCAGCTATGCAGCCCAGATGGTCCCTTGTATCACATGATGAGCACCCTCATCAAGAATCACATCCAAACATACACAGCTGACTTGGAGCTGTCCATGAAGAACCAATTTGGAGTGATACGGACGAAGATGAATGATCTGTCCAACAAGATTGATCACAACAGCAAACAGATTGCTCATCTTCAAGGTCATTTCTCCCAAGCTTCAACTTCAAAGGCTGATGAAGCCAAAAAGGGGGAGAAAATCAAGGTACCTATGGATACACTTGAAGCCAGAAGAAAGGCAAGAGTGGCTATCCTAGCTAGAGATCAAAAAGATCAAGCCAGAAAAGAGAAACTGGCACAACAATTTGGTGTCTCTATTCAAGAAATAGAAGATGCTGAAAAGTCTGATGAATCCCAAGGGCACAATGAAGAAACCTCTGATGGCCAAAGTTCTGATGAAGAATCAGAAAGTACTGAAGACAATCCTTCAGTAGTTGACAAACCTTCAGAAGTTGTCAACCCATCAGAAGTTAACACTTCCAAGACTCAAACTGCTGACCCTTCCAGATCAACTGGTCCTATTCAACCAACCTCTGCTCCTATCAGGCCTACTACAACAGTTACCACAATGACTGTGCTAAACCCTTCTCCAATCTCTCAATCAGCAGAATTACTAGAAGAGTTTAGTTGCAGCCCAAAAGAAGGCCAGAGAAGATCAGATCTGGAAAACTCTGGAAGAAAGGGATGACTTAGATCTAAGCCATGAAGAAAAACTTCAGGCTTATGAAGCTGAACTCCAAAGGCTGGCTAGCCTAGATGAAATTGCTGAACAAGACAAAAGACATCAACTGATGTCTTACATTATGAAGAACAGCAAAATCAAGGCCCACACATTGAAGAGACTCTCTGTGGAAGAGCTGACAAGAAGAGCTCAACTTATTGCAGATAAACTTGCAACAAGTAAAGACACAAAGGCCAAGAGAGCTCAGATGATAGAAGAACTGGTAGCTAATGGTTATGGTTCAAAAGCCTCAGTGTCCAAGTGGAAAGAAGAAAGATTGGTGGACACATATAGAAAATACAAGGCTGCAAGGGCTGCTAATCCAGAGAATTTTCAAACTGCTGAAGCTTCAACTTCAGTAGTTAGAACTTCTGGTGTTCAAAGAAGACCAGCTACTCAAAGAAAGAAGTCAGAGGAGAAAGTGAAGACTGATTTCAGAATGGTACTACTAGAAGGTAGTACAGTAGTACATTCTGATTTTGACATAGAAGAGAAGCCTCTACTCACACAATTCAGGGATCCTTCCACCTTTGCATATCAAATCCAGAAGACCATCACAGACAAACTGCACACCAAGGTAGTAACTGAACATCATTTGCCAACATTTCAGATACCTAATGTGATGGAACAACAGCAGGGAAGTGAATCCCACCTGAGAGTCACTGAAGTTGAAAATATTCAACACTCAGGAGAAACCCAGGGTACCACCATGGTTCCCTACACTGCAGACTTTGACAAGTCTAAAGTACCAGTCATCAGATGGTCCTTTACTGATAACAACTCAGTACTTGTGACAAGAAGAGATCAAACAAGCAGGGAATATAGGTCGATGAATGAACTGAAGAAACTATCAACCAAAGACCTGCTTACAATCCAACACTTGGAACCAAAGAAAGGGTCTCTTACTGATGATCAACTGAACCAGCTCAAGAATTCCATGTTCAAAGGAATATGGAAAATTGTGAAGGACAGAAAAGAACAATAAGGAATTAGTAAGGTTTTGGCTTCATCAATCCAGGGGGAGATTGTTAGGACAAAAAGGATTGGTGAAACCACTTTTGCAAACCTTAGTCTAATTCACTTCTGTCAAAATACTCTAAGTATGGAACTGCTGAAGACAAAGGATCAAACTGCTGAAGAAGAGATTCAGAAGTGCTGAAGAAGAAAAGTCATCAGAAGTTCTGAAGTTCAAACCAGACACTTCTACTGAAGAACTACTGAAGACAAACTACTCATCAATAGTTTGTCATTCACCAGTACTTAAAGAAAATCTTTTCCACCGCCTTTGTATATCAGTAGTTTAATACTTTAGTATTTCTTTTTGCTTTATGTACAAGTTCCAAGACTGCAACTTGTTGCAACTTGTTTCTGAACTTGCTTTTTAGCAAGGTTCATGTATTTGTAAAGTCTATAAATAGAAGGGTTCATCCCTCTGTTTTAGACATTGATATTAATACAAGAAATCCTTCAACACTTATTATTGTTATTTCCATTTCGTGTTTACTGAGAATCTGTCAAAGTGTTTCATTCTCATTCAATACTTAGATTCTCAATAAACACTTATCATTTATTAGTTCTTGATTCCAGGGGGAGTAATAACTCCTGTTGATAAAGTGTAGCTATAAACTTATAAACATTCCGCTGTGCTATCACTCACCAAGAACTTGCTAAACACTTAAGTGTCAACTAGCAAGTTCAACAAAAGAGCAGCTATACTGATCCAACAGATATCCAGCTCGATGTGTTTGGTGCGTTGGTGCTGGACCGGATTACCTGACAGGTAGATCGCACTAACATTGTCGCAGTAAACAATAGTAGCTCGGGAGACAGGTCGATTCAACTCAAGCAGTAAGTTGCGTAGCCAACAAATTTCAGCGACCACGTTAGCTACCCCGCGATATTCGGCCTCCGCACTAGACCGTGAAACTGTGCTCTAGCACTTAGAGGACCATGAGATGAGATTATCCCCAAAATAAATGCAATAACCACTGGTGGAGCGACGCGTGTCGGGGCAGCCTGCCCAGTCCGCGTCCGTATAAGCGACCAAAGATGGAGTGGGGTTGGAACCAAGCGATAGGCCGAAGGATGATGTGCCCTTGATGTAGCGAATAATACGTTTGAGCGCGTTCCAGTGGTCGGTGGTAGGCGAGTGCATATGCATACAGACCTGCTGAACTGCATAAGTGATGTCAGGTCTAGTGAATGTGAGATACTGGAGAGCGCCTGCCAGACTGCGAAATAAGGTGGGGTCATGGAAGAGAGTACCCGAATTACCGCTAAGCTTGGAGTTGGTGTCGACCGGGGTGGCTACGGGGTTGCAAGACTGCATACCAGCTCTGGAGATAATATCTGAAGCATACGAGTGTGTGCGAGAGAACCATGTTGTTGTTGGTCCTGGTAACTGAAATGCCAAGAAAATAGCTGAGAGGGCCAAGATCCTTCATTGCAAATTCTGCAGATAACTTGTCCATGAGATGATGGCGGAGAGCAGTGGATGAAGTAACAAGGAGAATGTCATCCACATAGAGAAGAAGATACGCTGTGTCACGCCCGTGATGAAAAGTGAAAAGGGAGGCGTCACAACGACTATGGAGGAACCCCAGTGTGAGCACATAATTAGTAAATTGCTGGTACCAAGCCCGAGGAGCCTGCTTCAGTCCATATAAGGACTTCTTGAGAGAGCATACGCCGCCCTGTCTAGGATTATTCTACAGTGGTGACGGCTAGGGTTTTTATTTTCTAGTGATGCAGCGGAAACGATATAGAGCCTATGTTGGCTCTGATACCATGATAGAATAGGTTTCGTGCCTTCTTCTATTAATTTCTATTGTTTAAATAATACACCGGTCTCCTCTATTTTAGGATAGAGATAAATACAATTAAATACAAATTACAAATTATAATCACATGCCAAATATATCTTCTAATACTTGCAATGATTGCCCTAATCATTTTAGCTGTCATTTCACATACTCCAACACCCCAGGTCATAGGTTTTCAGGTCTTTAAGTTGTATTGTACACTCGTGCTCTGTTTCTAATACGATTACAACCTTCAAACCATTTTGTGTGTGTTTTTTATATCTCGTTATTGTGTTTGTTGGACTTTTTTGTTATTTAAACATCATCTAGTGGATTCCGCACACTAGGTGAACCAGCTCATGATAGTCGGGTTGTCCGAAAACGATCCTACAAAAACTCTGTAGAAATTTAAAAACTGGTTTTATAAATGGTTGTATTAGTTATGCCCTTATGATTATACATGCAGCATAATTAATAAACCACGCTTCCATATTTTTATTTAAAACTCCCCTTTTAAAAGTTCAAACTTCTGTGGCTTATCAACTGCTAAAAGATGTATCCAACACTTGTAGCTCAGTTGGTTGGTTGGCCTAAGTTTCTTTTGGAAGGCTTGGGTTCAATTCCCACTAGCTACATTTGGAGGACATAATGAGAAATGAGGGATGACTCCTGGCCTATGTCAGGAGTTCGAGTCCTGATCTCGCCCGGGTTTTACCGGTTCTCCACAGCGGGTCTTTGGACGGGCGGGGGATCGGGTTTTCCCCGGTTCGGGAACCATTATCGGGCGGGGCTCCTAGCAAGGGAAGCCAATTTGCCCCAGCCCCCTTGTAGGAGTCTCGCGGTTGTTGTGTTGGCCGTTCTAAAAAAAACTGCTAAAAGATGTTCATAACAACTGCTTGTTAAGAAAAGAGCTTAATTATTGCTCTAAACAGATGTTCGTTAATCGAGACTAACGAACAAATGTTGTTGAGCTCAACAGATGTTAAATTAGGGGGGACGGGGTGCTACCAGAATTGGTCACGGGTACCCCCACTACCAGCACGGTAACACCGCCGCCACCCACGCTGGTAGTGGTCTCGTGAACCAAATTCTGGTTCTAGTTATCGTGCTGGTTCACGGATATGGCACAAACTTTCACACGATTTCATTATTTTTTTATTCCCCTCTCTCTTTCTCTATTCTCTCTCTCTCTGTTCTATTTTGTGTAAAGGATTGCTGCTATTTTTTTTATTTTTTTTAAAGTTTGAAGTGAGTTTGTGAAGAAGGAGATAGATATAGAAGTATATGTATATGTTTACAAATGTGTGTAGGGCTGTACACGAGCCGAGTCGAGCCGAGCCAGGCCCAGCTCGAGCTCGAACTTAAACCAAGCCAGCTCGGCTCGGCTCGTTTTTCTGGTCGAGCTGAAAAGTCGAGCTCGAGCTCGGCTCGTAAATGTTCGAGCCGAGCTCGAGCTGGCTCGAGCCAGCTCGTTATATTTTTTTATTTTTTTTACAAATATTTATTAAATAAAAAACAATAAAATTATACATAATCATGTATATTTTTTTTTCTTTTTCTAAGTTATGGTTTATTTATTATGAAAAGATGGGGTAGATAGGTAGTATAAGCGGGATTTTCAAATTTTGAATTTTAGAATTAGGTTTGGAGGCAAAATATATTAGTTTCATCTATATATTAATTACACATACACAAGCCTGAGTCGAGCCATATGTCGAGCCATCGAGCCGAGCAACGAGCTGAACACCCCTGGCTCGAGCTCGGCTCGATTACAAAACGAGCCAACTCGGCTCGGCTCGAAAACAAAACGAGCCTCTTCGAGCCGAGCTTTTTTCGAGATTTTTTCGAGCGAGTTTCGAGCGAGCCTCGAGTCGCGAGCTTTTTGTACACCCCTAAATGTGTGGGAGTCTTTTTGTCATTTGGTGATACAAGTTGTAGTGCAGGATTGGTACAAGTTGTGTGGGTTTGTGGTTTTTTAAGATTTTTTTTTTTCTGAATTACATAAAAAAATAATTATTATTTTTTGAAAGGTAAAAAAAATAATAATTATTAACTATATTTTATGTGTGAAAATTATTATTATTTGTGAAAATAATTGATAGTTGGGTAAGAATCAGTGGAGTGTTGCCTTTAAAAAAGTGTTTCAGTGAAGGAAATCAGTGAAGTGATGTGGCAGTGCGGGATTGTTAAAATTAGTGAAGTTAAAAAACCTCACGGGTAGTGCCCCTTTCCCCCTTAACGAGTGGCCCACATATTTTCTTGAATATTTTAAGTAGATTGATGACATCATTATTCACATCAGCTAGGCATTGTTGGCTCACCTTTGTAATTAACACATCAGGTTTCTTATGTCATTGAAGACTCTCCTATAATAATAAGTATAGATTATTTATTAAGTATTTTTATTATCCACGGTCAAAAATATAATTAGTGTAAATTAGGGTTTAGCTTACTTAGTAGAGAGACACCTACATATTTTTTAAAGGGAACCGAGTATTAACACTGAACCGATACCATACCGAACTATTTTCCCTACCAACTTTTTGTGTCTTTTGGGATCAATAACTTTAGTTTGGTACGGTACCGCTACACATTTTTACGATTTTTAGAATTAATACTTTCAATACCAAGCCTATTCCTACTTTCAATATGGCAACACTTGTTGTCAAAAAAATCTAAAACTATAATTGATATATTTTTCTTTTTGTTTTTGCAAAAAAACATAATAATAATAAAATAAAAAATCATGTTTAACCGGCAACCTGTCTAGTCGGTCAGCAAAGCATGAGTAGTTTGTTCACCCTTAAATTGGGACTACTGCATGCTGCCCCTCCATACGTCCCATCTCTTTCTCTCTCTCTCTCTAAACCCTCTTCACTCGAGTCTATCTCTCGCCAATGATTATCTTCCTCCGGCGTCTTTCCGGCAACACTTTCCCATAAACATTACATAATTTCAACTTTATTATTATTATTATTATTATTATTATTATTATTATTATTATTATTATTATTATCCCATCACACCTAATTAACATTTCCAAACTGTAAAAAAATGTTGAACCTTAATCTCAGCTTTGTTCACGAAGAACCAACAACTTCTATCAGAGGAGAAGTAGAGGAATCAGGTACATCAAACTCATCAGTTGTAAACACAGAAGGTTGCAGTTCCAGTAATGTTGGCGACGATGATTCCGTCTCTGTAGCCGATAGCTTCCATTGCTTCAACTTTGACATATTAAAGGTCGGAGACACTGGTGTTCAGATCAACACTAGCAATAACGACGAGGGTCGGACGAGTCCGAGTCAGACTCGGTCTGAGTGCGTGACTCGGACACTTTTTCCGGTGAGTCATGAAGAAAGATGGTTTAATCTTGGGCAGCAAGGGCAGCAGATGAACTCGTTGTTATTGCTTCCTAATAATAATAATAATAATGATAATAATGAGAGAGTGGGACAAGTAGAGGTACAACAAAATAAGCCTATAGTACAAGTTGGGAGAAAGAGTAGGAGAGGACCTAGGTCTAGAAGCTCACAGTATAGAGGTGTTACCTTCTACAGAAGAACTGGTAGATGGGAGTCTCATATTTGGTTAGTTTATGTTTTTATTTATTTATTTATTTATTTATTTATTATTATTATTATTATTATTATTATTATTATTATTATTATTGTTTTTTATATGTTTGCTTAATTTTGTTTTGTTGATATTATGTTTGTGTTACTTGTGTACCTACTTTTGGTTCTTATTACTGTACTTTTGTATTTGGTGTAGGGATTGTGGGAAACAAGTGTATTTAGGTATGGATATTTCTAAACACAATTACATATTACTTTTATTTTTTTACAAAGTTCTTATTAGTTTTAATGTTGGATTTGAGTTTAGGTGGATTTGACACTGCTCATGCTGCAGCTAGGTATGTAAATAAATCTGATGTTATTTTATATTAATTTTGCAACCGCTTTCTAAAACTAGGGTTTGATTGTTATATCCAGAGCGTATGATCGAGCGGCGATCAAATTTCGGGGTGTAGACGCGGATATTAACTTCAATGTTAGTGATTATGAGGAGGATATGAATCAGGTTTGCATTTGAAGATGATAGTCTAGTGGAATTTGGATCATTGTATTGGTTTTTGACTTTGTTGTTGCTTTGTTATAGCAGATTAAGAATCTTTCTAAAGAAGATTTTGTGCACCTTCTACGCCGCCATAGCAATGGGTTTTCTAGGGGAGGGTCTAAGTACAGAGGGATGATGATGAACAACAAATCTGGCCTATGGGAAGCTCCAATGGGCCAGTTTCTTGGAAAGAAGTGAGAAATCAATACTTAATATCATAAGGTTTTAGATTATGCATTGTGTTTAGGGAACTAAATCAATGTGATTGATGTCTTTGTTTGGGGAACAAAATGCTTGCTTTGCAACTTGCAAGCATATGAAACCTTATCTATTTGACATTGAATAACAAATTGTTTTTAGTTGTATTCTTTGCTTCAACATTGTTCATCTTCCTTGAAAATAGGGCTTATGACAAGGGGGCTATCAAATCCAATGCATATGAAGGGGAAGCTGTTGCATCTCATTGGGGTAAATCACCATTGTTGTTACTTGCAACTGCCATATGAATTTATATATTTTTAATAGCAGAGAACTTGAGTTTATGTATAACGCGATGCAGGAAACCGTCACAATTTGGATTTAAACTTGCGCATTTCAACCCTTCGTGTCTTGGAAATGGTTCAAGTAGGGATGAGAACTTGGGCCATATGCGGTTGAATCATGATGTGCAAGACATTAGGAGAAGTTTACATGTAAACCATTGCAAACCATCTTTGTTGTCAACCAATTGAACACCATCTAATTTGTGATCAAACATACTTGTTCTTATATAACAGGCTGGAAACCCATCTACCGCAACGCTTCAAGGGCTGCCACTAATATCCGAGCATGGTCAATCGTGGACGGCCATATATCATCATCCACAAATCATTGCAGGGTCTTCACAGGGGCCTTCCAACTTGGCATGGCAACAACTACATGGTCAAAATCAAAACCCGGCCGCATTGTTGGCCGCAGCATCATCAGGATTCCCAGTTCCAGCAGCCCCAAAGACTCTAAATTACAAGTAGCAGAAAAATGCCTTAATTTACCATGAGTTTTGGCTTAGTACCTACTTGTATTATATGCATAAAAAGCTTGTACGTATGGATGCAAACTTAGCTAGTCTTTTTTGACCCCTTTTTTGCTAAGTTGGCCAATGGATGAGTGGATAGGTCAAGTTGAATGTTCATTGGAGAGGGATCTGCCACGCCAACGTTCTTGATTTATTACCTGGAATTTCTAATTTTGTTATGATAAAAGCTTATCAGCTTGTAAAGTTTTGAATATAATTTATTTTAGAGAAAATTACTCGAATAGTCAATGTGATTTGCACAATTTTCACCTATAATCCTCAAGTTTTTAAAATTACAGGTATAGTCCTCAACTTTTGGTGTTTCTTAACTTGGATAGTCCTTGGAGTGATTGTGAAATTACTAAATTACCCTTTTGATGGATGGAGGTTAAATAATTCAGTTAAGTAAATGTAAAATTACTAAATTACCCTTACCTAAATAAAAATTAAAAAAAATCAATTAATTAATAAAATAAAGAGAGTTCACTTAACCCCTTAGCCAATTATTTTTCTCCACCTATTTTAGTGGGGTTCACCAACTTCATCTTCCCCACCCTATCACCACCACCACCACCACCACACCTCTCTCTCTCTCTCTCTCTCTCTCTCTCTCTCTCTCTCCACAAGCACAACACACAAATCAAACAGTCAAATCCTCGCCACCACCATTAACATCAGCCGTCATCACCTTAACATCAGCTGTCATCACCATTAACATCAGCCGTCATCACCTTAACTGACCAATAATCCCTATCCAGTAACCTTATACGAAACCCAGACCTACTGTTATGTTCGGCGGTAATCCGGTGACTGAACCCTTCCTCCGCCGCCGTCACTACAGTAACCCTAATCGGAACCCCGACCTGCTTCTGTCGCCGCCTTCATCTCCATCTTTCTCTCCTCTGTGTCTTTCTCTCTCCTTCGCGTCATTCTCTCTCTCATCGGTCCTCTTTGTTCCAGATCTGATGGTAGATGTGTGTGTGTTATTGAGCGATGGTGGAGCCACCACTGCTCCGACGTGGCCTCATCAGAAACTCCCTCCGATCCATCGTCCTCTTTCGGATCTCCCCTCTCTCTCTTTAATCGATATATGTGTGTATGTTAGAAATGAAGTGTGCAGATAAATGGGGAACACAAAATTGGGTTGGGGTTTTTATAAGAGTTGGGATAAATGGTTTTTATAAGAGTTGGGTTGGTGGTGGGTGGTGATGATAGGGTGGGGAAGATGAAGTTGGTGGGCCTCATTAAAATAGATGGAGAAAAATAATTGGTTAAGGGGTTAAGTGGGCCCTCTTTATATTTTATTAATTAATTGATTTTTTTTATTTTTATTGGGGTAAGGGTAATTTAGTAATTTTACATTCACTTAACGGAATTATTTAACTTCCATCCATCAAAAGGGTAATTTAGTAATTTCACAGCCACTCCAAGGACTATCCGAGTTAAGAAACACCAAAAGTTGAGGACTATACCTGTAATTTTAAAAACTTGAAATTTAGTAATTTCACAGCCACTCCAAGGACTATCCGAGTTAAGAAACACCAAAAGTTGAGGACTATACCTGTAATTTTCTCTTTATTTTATATAAGCCTTTTGAAGTTCTATGGTAATATTTGATACAAAACCATATCTAAAGGGAAGGTAAAATTTTTATAAATCATGGGAATTAATTGAAACGCGACATGTGAGACCATTAATGGATTCAAATTAGAATGAGATGTAGTGGTAAGGTAAAAAAACTTATGGGGCATCCAATCATTTAATATTATTTATTTATTTATTTATTTTTGAAAATAAAAACAAATATGATTGGACCATGTTTGGCTTTCTGACCGTTGCAAGCTTTGGCATCATATGATTGGCCCTTCAAAAAATGAAAACGCCGTGGATTATTTCTTGTTGCTGATAACTAATAAAGCTTTGATTATTGAATAATTGATAAGAGAATTATGAACATACTTATTGTTAATATCTGCAGAACAAAAATCTTGGTTTGTAGCTCTTATTTTAAATGCCAAACACTTTGTATATACCACGAAAACCCACGTGTGATAGTGGTTTTATTATTATTATTGCTCAAGAATGGTTTATTTTCTTTCTGAAGTCATGGCTGCTTTAACACAAGAAGGATCCCAGTTTGATACGCGTTAGTTTGATGCAAAAATGGATGAGTTGTAAGTTTTTCTTATTGGTGAAAAACTAATATTAGAAGTGGTGCGGTTCGGATGGGGTTTGTACAGTGGTGCAACGGTGGTAGTGGTGCGTAGTGTGGCGTAGTGGTGGTTGTGTAGGAGGTTGAAGATGATGGAGGTTGGTGGCAGTGACGAATCCAAGAATTTTGTACAGTGGGTTTATTATTTTTTTATTACTCAAATTTCATAAAACAAGACATAAAAATTCCGGGTCAGTTCGACGGTTCGGGTCGGCACCAAGAGCTGACTCAACCAATTTGTGACCCCAAAGCGAAATTAAAATTTGGGCCCTAGTTTACTAACTTTCATATTGATTAACATACATATTTTTATGTTTGCTTATATTTGCCTCTAACGGGCCAAACACGATATTTTATGAACCATTTTAGCCTTTCATCTTATTCATGTAGATGCAAAAAAAAAAACAATTAAAAAGTAAACGTAAAAACAGATTTAAAAAAAAACTTACCCGTTAAGGACCATTGATGATACATGTAACAGTTTTCAACTTTTTAGACGAAAGATTCATCTGTTTCAGTTGACTTGTCTTTCTCATTCTGCATCTTATTTCTGTTGATTAAAAGAAGTTGTGAGTTATTTTTGTCTATTTGTAGCTTTGATTTTAAGTATACACATAATGAACTAGCTTGACATGATCGAAAGGCATACCAGACAAATTAATTCATCAACACATTTACTCCTTTAGGATGGCATATTAACAACGAATCCTTCAAACACATAAGGCAACACAAAACAATCTTTGTATCTACCAATTACCAAAAAAGAATCATTTCAACACTAAGTAAAATATAGACAAAATTACAGAATTCAACCTTTATATTTGGCCAAATTTGTAAGTTTCAACCTTTATGTTCCATTTGCATCCAAATCAACCTTTACATATTGATTTTACTACAGGTCCTAACCTTCATGACTAACTCGATTAATTTTCTTAGTTAAGTACCCTCACTTGCAAGGCATGTGAGGGTATATTGTCTTTTTACTATAAACCCACCCTATACCATCCCTTCTTCTCCACCATCATCTCACTTGTCACCCTTCTTCTCCACCATCCATACACCATCCCTTTTTCTCCATAGAACCTTCATCGTCATCCTCATACCACAAGTCTCCAAATCAGTTAGCCAAAATTCTATATAACTATTATACAATTCACAATGATGTGAATAGTATTAAATCAAGATTGGTCTTCCTAATGAACCACGTCATCGTTTCATATAACTTTTCTTTCCTCTTAACTTCTAAATTCCTGTTATGGCGAAAGATAGTCAATCATTTTGTCGAACCTTAGGTTGTTTCCTAAGTCGGTTCGATGGTGGCACTGGTGTGGTGGAGGCCGAAAGTGGTGGTGGTGGTGAGTTGAAGAAGATGAGGATGTCTACGAATGTTCTATGGGTGAAAGAAATGTACAGGGTTAGTGGCTTAATGGAACGTAACCGCCCCCACCCTTCTTTTTACCAGGTCTGAGTTCAACACCACCACTATCACGATACCTCCGTTCGATCCTTCAACCACCTCCAAGGCCCAAATCGCATATCAGAACCGCCGGAGACGTTAACGTCGGCCTACCTGCATGGGGAACCACTACCAAAGGCCATTCCCCTAATCCCCATTTCTTTCTGATCTATTCTATTAAAATTCAGACAACTCTTATAAAAACTCCCAGTTAATTCAATGATCTATGTTTATGTAAATAATAATAATAATAATAATAATAATAATAATAATATAATAATAATAATAATGAGAATAAGAATAAGAATAATAATAAAATCTATAGATGAATTGGTTTGGTGTAATTAAGGGGGTGAGATCTTGATGAATGAATGGATGGGTGCAGATGTCGAGAAGATATATGATGGAGAAGAAGGGATGGTGTAGGGTGGGTTTTATAGTAAAAGGACAAATATACCCTCACATGACTTGCTTGTGAGGGGACTTAACCAAGAAAATTAACCAAGTTAGTCACAAAGGTTGAAACATGTAGTAAAATCAATATGTAAGGTTGATTTGGGTGCAAATGGAACATAAAGGTTGAAACCTGCAATTTTGACCAAACATAAAGGTTGAATTCTGTAATTTTGTCTAAAATAAATGGAGTAGTCAAACTAACACCCTAATTACATTTTTTGCAGTCATCATTAACTTGTTTTTCTTATCCGGTGGTTTCATAATTTAAAACAAACAATAGAGTTTCATAGTAATTTGGAGCCAAGAATATAGGTACTCGTTGCCAATTAGCAACAAACTTATAACCATCTTCCACAACCTGTAAAAACTATCGTGGGCTGTTGAGAAGTCAGATTGTGTGTGTCATCTGGAACAGGAACCCGTAAATGGGTATAAAACTATTGTGAAATAAAAAGCAATTAAAAACATACTCAAGCAAGACTCGAGCATGAGACTCCTAGGGTGGACAGTGGTAGTTTCAGACTCGAGCACGAAACTAACATTGTTTTTTCGTCTGTGATTATGAGGGGAGAATGGTGGGGGGCGTATAAGTCAAAACCCTAATGGGGACTTGAGTTTCAGACTCTGAAAAAAATAAACGCATGTAGTAAGGTTCGAACCCAAGACCTCAGGTTTAAAGATGGAAGCTTTAACCATTGAGTCAAGTTATCATATTTGTTTGTGGGTTCATCCCAATTTTACTTATGGGTTCATAGCATATTTTTTATTTACATTTCTACTAAAAATTTCAAATCGAGTGGGTTCGTCTGAACCGTACATCACAACCTAAGTCCGCCCCTGGTTAGTGGACTAGGTTAGTATAGAGAGTGTAAAGAGAAAAGAGGAAGAACATGGTTAAAATAGGGGTACTATTGTCTTTTCATTAAAAGTTAACTGAATTAGCAATTTGAACTCAATAGGTTAGTTAATTTTTAGCCAACGACTCAAGTAATTAGAATTTTAAACTGCAGTTAAAACTATTATAACACAGTAACTTAAATAGTAATTCACTCTTTTGTTTATTTATTAAAACTTCTCATTTACGTCTCTACCTTTACCTTAGTTATAAACACTTTTTTTTCTTTGTTTTGATACACACAATATATGTTTGATGAATTTTCCCTATATTATAGGGGTTGGGTTTTAGTTATTTTCTTTAATTGTTTCTCTATAATTAAGCAAGGAGAGAGGTTGTTGTACAAAGGCTCCTTAAAATACAAAGGGTGAGAAGCAATCCTGACTATCGATCTGTGTTTTAATCAAAATCATCCTAAATTAATTACCCACGTTGTTTTTAGGCTGTAAAAGTTTACAATCCCTCCCGATTCTCCTCCTCACAACCATCCACCATTACCGGATCTTCATCATCAGCACCATTCAACTAACCTCCGACCACCATCAAAATCATGCAACCTAAATCTTATTACAACAATCGCAGGTGAAGGGAAGGAAGTCTATAAGCTTACAATCATTAACAGAACATTGTTTACCAAGATTTGGGATTGCCGGCGTACCCATTCTCAACCAAGCCAAACAATATTGTTTTGCAATTCTCATTTCATAACAAGCGATCAATCGATTTGCTCTTAAACATGCTCTGTTTTTTTAAACAAAAAACAGAGGATTATACAGATGTTGAAAAAACACTCCAAAATAAAAGAATAAGCAACTAAACGTAAATAAATAAGATGAAATGTATAAACGTGTGTTATCCTTGTAAAAAACTTTTATGAACGCAAGTTCTGTTTTCAAGCGAAAAACAGAGCATGGTTAAATAAAAACAGAGCTACAAAAATACTAAAAATGCACCCATAAAACGCACTAATAAAAACAAAAAACGCACCCATAAAATCATAAAACGCATCTATAAAAATCATAAAACGCACCCATAAAAATCATAAAACGCACATTCATCTCTCAAAGACAGAACAACAAAATAAGCACTCAAAGACATGCACCTATAAAACGCACTCATAAAAACATAAAACGCACCATAAAATCATAAAACACACCCATAAAATCATAATGCGCACCCATAAAAAAATCAAAAAACACATGCTACCTTGATCGTCGTTTTTGTGTAATCACCCATAAAATCATAAAACGCACCTTCATCTTCATATTCTTATTAAAAATCTTCTTCTTCTTCTTCTTCTTCTTCTTCATTTTGTTCACTACCTAAATGATCGTTGTTTTTCAGTAAACATGTAGACTTGATGTTGACCCGATAGTTCTGGTGAGTGACATTCTAGTCATTATTCAACTTCTCCGGTAAGTTTCAGGTGCCTACATTCTCGAATTCTTCATCTATCGCATCCGTGAATGGATTCAATTGTTGCAGAAGCCAAAAACGTTGTTGAAATCTGAATCGTTAGGGTTTTGATTCAACTGATCATGTTCCACTGTTAAAAATTTGGAATCCGTGAATGGATTCAATCGTAGCAGAAGAACGTGATTTACTTTGCCCTAAAATTTGACTGCAATTGGGTTTAATTAGGTTAATCATAGTTTGGTTAAATTGACAGGTGGCAAATTATAGTGGCTTCCTACACTTCTCATGTTAAGGATACTTTGTATCCTATACTTTCTCATTAAGCAAGAACGTTACTAGAAAACTGCTAGTTAATTTTGCGACAGCCATATTTGTGGGAAACATGTGGGAAAAAAGGTAGTTGCGACAACCACATTTTAAGGTTGGTTTTGTTCTTAAAATTGGTTGAAAATTTGTCGGAAACATATCGCAAAAATCTAGTTGGGGGAAAATTGTCAGAACTTTTTTAAGTAAAACTAACACTTTTCTAGCAGTGGAAGTACGATTTATAGAGTCCAATGTAAATGTTTAAGGCATTTTAGATTGTATTCACGTGTTATAAGAAAATGTTCTGAAATCTGAAGTGTTTAGCAATAGGCTAAATAAACTGAATTTATACCTTTTTTTGGGTTATACACGTCTTCTTTTTTATCAAATATGTATTTTTCTTGGTATCAATTACTTTTCTCATCTACATTTTAATTCTTTTAAAAGATGGGTTACATTTGTCCAAGACAATTTATTTAGATAATAAATAAACATAAAATAGATACTTGAAATTTCTTTCACATACATAATGGCTACATGTATGACTCGGTCTATGTGCTTGGCGACTTAAAATCAATACTTTCAAACCCGACCGGTTCATTTCAGATATTTTATACTGCCCAATTAGTGAAATGGGCGGTTTTTCGGTTTTTCGGTTGAATCGACTAATGGGTGGTTTTTCGGTTGAATCGACTAATTGTTGGATCGGGTTGAATCTATGTGGCTCTTCATTTTATCGAGCTCTTGGTTGCATAATCAATTAATGTTTTAAACATCATATACGGAGTATAATTTTGCTGAAATATTTATTTGTATATGTTTCAAATCAAATAACAAAATGAATCTTCCAGATTCTTAATGTTATTTCCCACTTAGATTTGTTACCATATTTGTCTACCATGAATCTTACCTTAAACATGCCTTTTTTATGTTCACGCAGATTCTCTCTCTAATGATTCATGTTTGGACAAACAAGAAGAGCTTTTAGATGTCACATATGGTGGGCCATACGTATGAATTTCCAGATATGGACCCAATTGTAGATAACTCCAAATCAATTCTTCGAATAAAATATATATAATTTTTATTTTGGGAAAGTATTGTAGAGAGTCCAATTTGTCCTCTCGTTGCTTAGTCTACTATTACGAACCATAATTGTAAAGCACCGTACTCAATAGTTGAAACTCACCAACAACTCCATCTGTCACCATAACTAGACACCATCTTTTTAACAACACTTTTTGTAACTCCTAATTAATCTGATCAACTAGTTCACAAGGCAGTCGGCTATACTCAACACTCATACAGTCATACACTGCCTATTGATCTTCGACAACAACAATACCACCACCACAACAACGGCAGCAACCACCACAACCACAACAACAACCACCTTTGTTGTTTAATGTTAGACTGTTGTACGTTCAAAAAAGTATAACAATAAATTAGCAACAGTGTAATAATGTCAAATTTAAACCACATCACGTTTAAATACCATGTCAACATCATTTATAAAATAATATATATCATGTTCCACGACTTAACTTGCTAACTGCTAAGCTCATAGTTTTTGACTTGGTTACCATTTAAGTTTTTAAATAAAAAAATAAATAAACGTATAGTTAGAATTAAAGAACAGACCGTGGACCCAAACGTATAGTTTTTGACTTGGTTACCATTTAAGTTTTTATATAACAAAATAAATAAGGGTTATGGGTTTCATACACCCCGTGACGTCACATTTTAGGGTATGTAACATCATATTCTGGGTATGTGGCAACCTTCTATTGGTGTATGATGTGGGCCAGGGTGTATGATTCCTAATTAATGCATGATCATTATATAACAAGTTAGAATTAAAGAACAGACCGTGGACCCAAAACGTTGTGGGGGATTTGGTAGGTGAAATGGGGATCTCATATATTTACTGTGTAATAAAAAAATAATTTAAATTCTGTGGCAACTATTCAGACAACTCTTATAACCTATCGAACCACTTGGTGGGGACAAGTCTTTTTTATGTTACACGATACATTTGTCTTCTTCCTTTCAGTTCACAATAGGCAAATATATTGCAACAAGGGCATCTTAAAACAATTTGGAACTATGGTCTAATACAAACCGATAGGGTGGAAGGGGCATTTCCGGCTAGTACTCTGGTCCCGACGGCTCATTTAGTGTCAAGTCATATAAGTCAAAGTACCTTAGAATCACCAAATCACTAGTGACACTACAAGTTACTTAGCTAAATACTTTATTTATTTATTTTTTAAGTCCAACATTAAATAATTAAAAATAATTAAATTAAAAAACTTTCTTTAAAATTAAACATCCTAAATTACAAACGTTGAGAAAAAAACAAAAAAAAAACAAAATTAAAATAAATAAACGAAAATTTATAAATAAAAAAAACAACCTAATCAATATTCATAAGACGATCCTTCGGCCAGTTCTAATTTTCCACAATTTCTATTTTGCTATTGGGATTTTTTTCGCATGCACGGCAGGTTCTAGATGCTCATGAGGTCGAGTATACGTCTTGAAATCTTTATCCTCTGCCAATTTAGCAATAGTTTATCGTTGTTGCTAAATCAACATTGTCGATTCCACAAAGTGTTGTTGTTTAGCTTCCATCACCTTTTGAAAAACTCGGCTCATTCCTTGACGTATACTCTTCAAATGTTTCAACCAACCCACTTTTATTTGATGACGCGGCAGGTTGTTTCACCCGTGTTTTCTCTGTTTCTTTGGTTGCGTCGGACTAAGATCCTCGTTTAGGTCTGGCAGATCTGTATCTTCGGAATCACCGAAGTTAGCCCAGTTCGATGATTTCCTCTTGCCCAATCTACAACCTGAATCCTCATTCAACATCAGGGCCTTGCTCCACTTCTCATGCTCTTTCACAACCTTCCACGCCTCAATATGCTTGAAAGCATGTTTTTGTTTTTTTCGATAATCAGCAAGTGTAGAGGATCAGATTGTAAGCAATCAACTACGTAATCATACAAATGAAGTAATTCAGGTGCGGAATCCCTGAATCACATGCAAAATGATAGAAAACGAATCAAAACACGATAACATCCTTTTCAATAAACATTTTCATTCATAAACAATGGATTACACTTGATTAGATTAGGTTTACAATGAAAAAGACTTGATCAGAACCTTATAGTCTCCCGAGAGAACACACATAAAAGACCTAGAAAAAATGACCAAAAGTAATCATGAAAATAAAAACAAAACTATTTATAGGCATGTTGATTCGACCTTGTGCATTGGTCGAATCAACCCTTCGACCCTGTCGAGGGCTCGAACCAAACCAACATCAAAACATATTCTTCATTCTACCTTTAGATCTTCATTCGACCCTCTGGAATTCTCCATTCGACCTCCCGTATGGTCGAATGAGTCTTCTTATAATCAACATCTTTATACAAAAACGCTATTAAAGTAAATCCAAAGCGATAGTCACAATTGTGCATCTACAAACTCCCCTTGACTATTGCTTGGATTGTTCTCATTCATGATAAAGCGCCTTGTTCATCAGTTTAATCCTCAAATTCTTCTTCTGCTTCGCACTCATTTCAGGTTCCAATTGACGTTTGTGCGACTTCTTCTTAACTTCTTGAACTTTCACATACTTACCCAGCTTTTCATTGTACTTGCATCCCACATTCACATCCCACGCAAAACAGAAACAAACAACACGATAGAACTTCATCGCTTGTTCTGCATCTTGTACTTCAAAGTGTATCGGATTGAAATACAACATATTGATGTCTTCCTTTGAATAGTTGATCATCCACATCGGATCAAATATGCGTAATTCTTAAACTCAGCTTTATCCTTCAGAACTATCACTGCTTCAGCTGTTTTCCAGTCATAGTACCAGAACACAAAATCACTACTGAAATGTTGTTGAATAGGCATCAATGGTATCCTCTTCATCACAACAGGAGGCTTATACTTCTGACTCACTCTCTTCATGCCGGTAATAGGGTCAATATCTCTATGAACAACACATTTAGGATATTGAGGCCTAAACAAATCCCATTTGGTTCTGCTCTCTTGACATCTTCTCAGCAAACCATCCCACCGCATCATTATTCACAGAAGCACCTGTCATTGTATGTCTACAAACAACTCGAACAGCCCAGTATGGTAATGTTTTAATATCATGGAATCTGTAAAAGTACAACATCCCTTTCTTCCATTTCACACCTATACATCGAAGCTGTCTCAAATACTTCCATCCCAAAGCTTTTCCTTTGAAAATCTCATTATGGTATTTGTAGAACCCTCCTTGTATCTCATCAACAAGTCTGTTAGCTTCTTTCTCTTTCAAATTCCTCAACAAATCTTTCAACTCTTCAGATTGTTGGATAAGTTGGTTTCTGATTAGCCTCACTTCCAAACACTTCATCAATGATTCTCTTTCCTTTCTTCTTAGCAATCTTTTCTGCTTCATCAAGTGTCTGTTCATAGATTTCAGGTATCACATCATTCTCTTTCTGTCTGAAGTACTCCGGGTATTCTTCATGAGTAATGTCTTCAATCTCAACATCTTCAAAGACTGGAGTATCTTGATCATCAGAATGATTGCCTGCTTCTTTGACTGGAATGCCAAGAATCTCTTTGTCATTCATATTATCCTCTAGACTTCCCAGTCTACTTTGCTATTCCATCAAGTATTTCCTTAAATATAGCAGCAGAGACTTTCCCATCTTCTAGATCTGGATCATTGTACTCGATCTCAAATCTCATATCATCGTTCTCAAATATCTCGAGGAATCTTTCAGTAAGCTCTATCGTCCACACATTCTTCTCAAACATTTGACGATATAAGCTTTTATCCTCCTCGGATAAGGCTTTGATCTTCTCATTCCAGAATATATCATCATCAACATTCTCTCCAGGTGTCTTCTTCGAACTCGACTCACCTTTTTTGCCTTTATCTATATCCCTTTTCTCAAATGAATATTGTTCAGCATCTTGATTGTCATCATCATCGTCATCTGAACTTTCATCTTTGTCATTAGTTCCACTCTTTCCTCCTGCATCATTATCATCATCTTCATCAGAAGGCTCATAATCCACCTTTTCCTCTTCTTGATCCTCTTCTTCCTCCTCAGTACCTTTCAATTGTGGGGCTTTCGAGTACAGATCATCAATCATCTTTCTCAGACCTTTGTTATCAGACTTGATCTTTTTGTTTTCTATCTGAAGTAGCTTTATCTTCTTGGTGTTTCTTTTACCATGTGTAATCAACATCTAGTTCTGTGATTCTAGCTGTATAACTTTAGCTTCTACCTCTTCTTGGTTAGCCTTGGAAGATAGAATAATCTGAAGCATTGTCTTCTCATCTTCCTTCATTTGTCTGATTTCAGCTTGTTGGTTGATTAAATGCCTTCATCACATTCTCAATCTGGCGATTAAATGCTTCCATGACTTCATTTGAAACTGTAACATGTGGTGTAGATGATTCAGCAATTGGTTTAGCAACAGGCTTTGTTTTCTTTTGTACTTGTTCCAAAACATCTTTCAACAATGAAGAAAAGTTTTCAGGATCAACATCTGGTGATGGAACAGTTTTAGTGACATCCTGAACAACTTTCTTCTTCTTTGCTGCTGGGGATGTGATCGGTGTTGTAGCTTTAGAGCTTCCAATAACTGGTACCTTCTTTCCAACTAACAACAAATCAATCTCCCGATCTCTTCTCTTCTTGAGATTATCTTTCATTGCCATTGTCTTTCCACGACCTTTCTTAGACTTAACCCCAACAACTGGAGAACCTTCAAAATCAAGATTATCACACGTCAAATCATAATCTTCATCTTCTAACACTCTAGATATGTTTTCTTCAACATCCTTCTCTAATCCTTCAATTTCACCAACCACAGTGGCCTTGGGTTTGGTTACTTTTGTTGTTTCAGCTTCTGAATCCCATTCTGCATCAGCTTGAATCTCTTCAGAATCTACAGACTCTTCATCAACAAGCAAAGTTGTTGCTTTACCCTTTCCCTTCACAGCCTTCTTCTTCTTCTTCTCAACCTCTACCACCTTTTGTTTTATGAGATGTTATGTATTGTTTAATGATTTACTACTGTATAAATGATAGGAACATGATTTAGGGCTGCTATTGGTGTTGATTTATGATTGTTTTAGGTTACAATTGCATAGATGATGTTGTTATGTCTATTTTGGGGATTTTGTTAAATCTAGGGTTTGAATACATGTTGCTATTGTTAATAAAACAATTAGGGGTTTTCATAAACATAACAAACAAAGCATTTTGAGAAGATTATGAAGGGATTTCGAAAGGTTTCCAAATTGGGTAAAGTTCTCATGCATGATATGACGTTTCCATAATTTTGCCATTTTGGGTAAGTGTTAAAACGGATTGATTTTAGAGTAAAATTGGTAGGGTTTTGTGGGGATATGATATACATACTTGACTGCTGTGTTTCATGATGTTTTTTGGATTGTTTTGATGCGATTTGATGCGTTTTAGAACAAATGTTGTAGACTGGGTCGAACCAGACCCCATTCGACCAGTCATGGGGTCGAAATAGAGGGTCTAGGGATCGAACCAGAATAATGCAGGTCAAACTAGACTTGTTTTGGTCGAACGAACATGATCTAGGTCGAATTAACTCATGTTAAGGTCGAAGGAACATGTGTTAAGGTCGAAGGAACATATGTTAGGTTGAATGAACTTGTATATGGGTCGAGGGAGTATTGTGGAGGTCGAACCAAGGTTTCTTGGGGTCGAATGAGCCTCCGAAAAACACTGATTCGATCTCACAGCTAAGTATGTGCGATTTTTGGTGTAAACTAAGTGTTTTATGCTTGAACCTTATGTGTAATCTATATGTACTTAATTAGTTTATGTAATGGGTCACCAACGGGATGTCAGGTCAGTCTAGTGTGTTGGTTGAGCAGTCAAACACGTTTTTAAACATACTTGGTCACGATCTGGACAATCGGGGACTAGATAACCTTATGGTTATTAGTCAAAACACTTATGTGAACTTTTATGATAGATCTTCGGTAGTTGGGATTATCAAGGACTTAGCTTTTATTCTTTAATTGAAGAACGCAACCTGAGGTGAGTTTCACAGCCCACTTTTATTGGTTTTGCTTTTGGGAGAGAAAACATACGCTAAACTTATATTTTGAACATACGTCATACTATGGGTTGCTTTTGAGTTGCTATACGATCTTTGGAAGTCCCGGGGGAAACCATGAATCTGCGGGGTTGCACAACGGGGGAAATGTGGATAGATTTATTGGGCGTGACCTGCCCCACTCGTCGACTGGAGGTCGGACGGGTGCATATTGTCACGAACTATGCTAAACTTGCTAAACACTATTCGGGCTGCTTAAACACATGATAAACTTGATAAACGCGTCCAGTAATGGTTTTCCAATCGTAGTAGTAACAAAACATACGCCTAGCTAGCGTACTTTGGCTTTCACATTGACATAGTATTGACAGGTTTTGAACTTGGTAACATTTGGTAACACTTGGTAACATTTTATAAAAATCCGTGAACTCACCAGCATTATATGTTGACACCTTTTGGCATGTTTTTCCCAGGTCGCTAAGGTAGCAACACACGGACTAGGCGCACGGGTTTGAATGGCGTCTAGGGCTTAGTTCATGTTTTTGAATAATCATTTGAAACTACTTTGGTTACATGAGTTGTACTTGAATTTGCTTCCGCTACAGTTTTGAGATATTAAAGTTTATGTTTGAGTCAACGTATCTTTCATATAGTTGTCGATTATTGTGACCATTGACTTTGATCCTGGTTTGTCACGCGCCTCGCGGTAAAACCCCGCATGTGGAATTTGAGGGGTGACAGTAAAGGCTGCAATCTCCTGTATAAGCACGTGAGAAAAATAAGTTAATATGGAACTAAAAAATGGTTAGCTAGCCAAGACGGGTTTCCAGTTTACAGGATGAGGTCGGAGACACTTGAAGGCTTGGTCTGCATCTACTGATCCAACTATCAAGAAAATGGACGCATCTACTCGACTCACTTTCTTATGCAAACTAACTACCTATCTTTTAATCTCCTTCATTCTTCTCTAGACACCACATAACAACTTTTGATTCCTCTAGTAAACAAATACCAAGCATTTTATTTGTTTTTATGCATATGTGGACCATCATTATGAGTAATTTAATGCACCAACAAATCCTCTAATATCAACATATAAGGCTCTAAAGTGTTGATAAATAAAGTTTCCACCAAAATAACCTAATCAGCTTTAAAGACGATTTGATTGAACATGTTTAGTTGCCAATCCAGCAACAGATAGTAACTAACTTCGAATAATTATTAAACAATAACTCCTATGCTGTACATAGTCGATATCACCACATAAACCTTTATCAAGGATGATGACTCTAAATTTGTCGATGACACTCCACACTATCAATTCATTAGATCCGTATCCCTATATAATGATGGTCAACTTATCCTCTTCAACTTAACTCCTATGATATATGTACTCCATAGCACCACATAAACCCCTATTATCAATTTAACCCGTATGCTATATACAATCTATATCACCACATAAACCTCTATCAAGAAGGACCTCAACTTAACTCCTATGCTATATATACTCTATATCACCACATAAACCTCTATCAACAATGATGAACCTAAGTCTGTCAATGACATTCCAAACTATCAATTTATGAATTCACCCTGTATAATCCTCTTAAACTTATCAAATGCAAACACAAAAATACAAATCAATATCAACAACACAAAAACTGAATTTATCTAAACTTAAGAAACAATCAAAAGCAATGATCGAAAAACAGTAGCCTTACATAGGCATGAACATCAGCTTCTTCAAAAACTCTCTTGTCCATAACACATCCATTTGAAGCCTGATATACCTATGTAAACAAAACAGTAAAAAAATCAGATTCAGCTACGCAATGACAACACATGAGCACAATTTCAACAAATAATAATAATAACGCACCATAGCGTATAACCCTAATGGGCCTAACCCGAATTACAATATCTATCAATTTTATCTAATATGCTAGGCTAACAACTGATTAATAAAAGACAACAGAGCAAGCCTAATGTTGGATGAAAATAAAAATGAGGCTGAACCAAATAGTGTACTTTGACAATGTTAGTCTTATGCTAACTACAACCTGAAATATGATGTTAGAAACAATATAAGGTTTTTTATTTACAAAATATTTATGGCCTTCAAAATTGGAAGATAAACCGTTACACCCTTGCAATCCGCCTAACATATTGTTACAGATCTGCTTCAAAGATTGCATGCTTGGTTTGAAGTCACATTGATTTTGTTATTAATAACTTGGATTGTGGTGAAGATGATCCGACGACGAACGTATAAAGGACAGGAAACGACGATGGTTGCTGAAGTTGGTGACGGAGGAGCCCTACGGCGGTGAGATCGGTGTAGGTGGCGGTGTATGGTGGTGGTATTAGTATGGACAGAAACAGAGGAGATCGTGTGTGTGTGTATGATCAAACTGTAATATGTGTGTGTGAGAACTGAGAATACGTAAGGGTGGGTATATGTATGACAAAGTGTGGGGAAAAGACACATGTACAAGTAAGGGACAGCCGGAACGTTTAAAAAAACACAACAACTCGCCCGACTCGAACCCGGGTATCACAATTACTGTTCAAAGAGGTTGGTTTATTAATATAGTATAATAAGGTTTGTGTTAATCTTGACTTTGATATGCTTTTGAGCCTTGCGCCACGTGTTTCCGTCATTGGCGTGGTGTGACACAATTACCCAAACATACTTGACATAATATTGATCACATAATTACCATCAGAGGTGAAGCTTGGTTTTTGAATCGGGAGGGGCCGGACTCAATTTTTTCGATCGGTAGTGGCAAATCGGCAGGGCCGGGCTCAACACTGACTCAATTTACCTACGAAAATCGCAAATTTATACCACTGCGCCAAAAAACAGGGGGGCCAGGGCCACCCCTGGCCCAACATAACCTTCGCCACTGATTACCATAACATAGCGTCTCATAAAAACATAAAATCATCATAATAAACTTGAAATTCTCATTTAATCCACCTAAAATAATAGCTAATCAAAATAGGTGAAGTAATATTAGTATGTTATACACTAATATATATTAAATAATCTACCAATGAGAAATTTGAATTACCTAAACTAAAAATAAAAAGTTAAAAACCCTAATGAACTATCGAACACAAACAAACATAAACGAACAAGTTACCAAACGTTCACGAACATAAATGAACGAACGCGACCTCTATTCATGTTTGTTTGTTTAACTAAACAAACAAAATTTATTGTTTATGATCGTTCATTTATTAAATGGATGAACACAAACAAACTTCCCGCCAAACAGCTCACGAACTGTTCGCTAAACGTTTGGTTTGCTTACAGCCCTACTAGTATTAACTATTATTTTAAAATCTATTAATATATATAAAAGAAAATGTATATGCTGATGTGGCGTGCAATGGAGGCCTCAACCTCCCCTTGAGAGTGCCACGTGGCTTAATATGGTGCAAGTATTTTTTATATTTTTTTTATTTTTTAATCAAGTTAATAAATATATATCCCTATCTTCTCTCAAACCCTAATCATTATTCTACAACAACACACCCATTACTCCTTCTAGGGTTCCTCTCGCACTCTCCACCACCCTTTGCCACAATGTTCGGAGCTCCGGCATCTTCCTCCCCCATCGACACTCCATCCACCACCCTCTGCATTCGGCACTCCGTCATCACAATCGAAACACAGAACAAAAGCCACAATTCAAATGGTTGTTCACGTCAGAAACTAGCTTAAGAAAGGAAAGCTTGACAGCGGATGTCACACCACATGCTCGAGTCAAGCCGAAAAACACATGTGGTAATATTCTTCGTTACAGATTCCGTTTATCTTAGTAGCTGATCCTAACGGAGCTATTCCAGCACCCACCTCCATCGATTAATAATCAATCGTCGTCGCCTCCTCCTTTGGTTCCGGTACCGGTGTATAAAGAGATACCAACTTGTTTTAATAACTATATTTTAATTAAGATATTCATGTGTCGACTCATTATTTGTTTGAGGTATGTTATTTACACAATAACAAAAATTAGGTTTGCACAGCCCTCTACGGGCCGTAGAGGGCTCTACGGGCCGTAGAGGGTGTCAGTGTAATAAATGAGGATACCCTCTACGACCCATAGAGGCCTATACAGCCCGTAGAGGTGGGTTGGACGAGTGCATTTAAACCCTAGACGGCCCGTAGGGAATACGAGGTACGAGGTCATTCAATGAACAGATTGACTTTCAGTGTAAGACCCACCCCGTTTAAAGCGGTATTATGAGAAGATTTACGAGTTAATAAACTTAATTTGAAAGTTTGATATTTTGTCATTAAGAGCTCAACGAGTTTTTGACAAAATATTTGCACATGTATCTCATGGTTTAAACATACGTACAATGATTTTAATAGCGAAAACGTTTTCAATGGCACCTTCCAAAACTAAGTTTATAACTCTTTTAGCTCAAAAGTTGCGGAAGCGGACGAGTCTTGTGCGTTCGGATCTTTGTTCAATTCTTGATCATCATCCATTCAGTATAATATAGTACCTGAGGGTTAAACGCGAGGAAATAACCCATTAATACGTTATTATGAATGCCTAGTATTGAAAGAATAATAACATGAAGTTTTTTTTACATAACCTTTACCCGGGCAGGTAAGTGTTTTTACCCGGGCAGGTAAACCTGCTGTTAGAAACTACCCTTTTTGATCAAAACCTTTACCCGGGCGGGTGAGTGTTTTACCCGGGCGGGTAAACCTGCTGTTAGAAACTACCCTTTTTCTTGCACCAAGCTCCACTTTTAGTGCAGCTTCAAGGCCATTTACGGGGATTCTTGGGACTTGTTAATGGGTCATAATACGTACCTCTTACATGATTAAAGATATGTTTGGATTCCTTGTTCGGTTTCTAACCCAAAAACCATGAATTATCTATCCATCTTTAAGCTGACCGGCTAAGTTTTATACATGACAAAATCATAAGATTTTATGATCTCCAAGTTCTAGTTGTGGTTTTTGCCCACTTGTCAAGTCTCAGCTTGACTAGGGAAATTTATGCCCAAGTCATTTATGCCGTGATTGCGGTGCCTCGTGTCCATGGCCACATGTGCCATTTCTCTCGGTCTTGTACGCTCGGCCTCTATGACTTACGGCATGGTTTTTATATGTTGTTTCCTATCCCTTGGAAATCACAATTTCTATTTTGAATTAAATGATATACCCATAAATACACTCCCAACTTATGCATATATGTATTTATCTTACAAAGTCATAGACATGACTTACCTTGGCTCGCGCCCTTTTTTTGCTTCTAGACTAGTTTGAGGTAGATAACATTGAACCCATGAATACACTCAAGAAACTAGCACGAGTTCGTTACCGGCTAAATGTTAACTCTTGGCCTAAGCTATTGTCTATCTAGCATTTTACCCAATTGACCTGATAGTCTAATTAGGATATTAACAACCTTCATCTAAGGCCATCTTCTATGAATCGTGTATCTTATTTATGCTTCTTTTTGTGACATTTCAATGTCTAATTCCCAAATGCATATACAAAGGTATAATTAAGCATATAAACATACTAGAGACATATTAAGAATTAAGTCATCGAGTGACTTACCTTATGCGTGTTTCCTCTTTACCTCAACCAGAGATTCTTTGGCTATCCATAGTTTCTTGTATTCGCACCTATGAGGTGAATGACCACTTAGGTTTTTAGAACCTAGTCTTTGCTTGTCTATACGCATTTTTGGTCGTGATTTACCAATATACAAGTTCTCAACAAATTATTTATGCCCGAGTAAAATCGAGTTCTCATTGAGGCATTTTATCAAACACTTGGTATGCGTGATTTTCCTAACTTTAATTTTAGGACTTGAGGACCTCTTGGATCCATCTTTGATCAAGATTATCAATACTAGCATTCCTATAAACATTTTAATCATAGTTTATAACTAGTATTTCGTGGTTTAAAGGTGGTTCCTACCAATCCACCAAAAACCCAATTTGTTTCCTAACATGAACTACAAGGTTATAACCTTCTCACAAGGATTTTGTTTAACACACACAAATTAACATGTATTATGATTCTCTTATACAAGATTAACCATTACAAGTCCTTAATTCACGTTTTTATAACCACCCATGATTTTCCTCATACCCAAGCATGAACATACCCTCAAATTTAGTCAAATAAAAGGTTACCTTGATGTGTATTATGCTTGGATGATTCATTTTAGGGCTAATGCATTCAAAGGCCCTTTGAATTGACCTTGAATTGAGCTTGTTCTTGAGTTTCTTGGTTAAGTGTGTGTTTTGATGGAGATCGATCTCCTGATAATGGAGGTGGTCTCCATATTATTATTTTTATTAACCAAACTAAAGTTTGGTTATTTGGCAAATATGGCCCGTCCCATCTTTTGTCAAGTATTCTCTAGTTAAAAGCCCCGTGTGCTTATATTATCATAATATACAGTTTAGAAATTTTGGGGTGTTACATTCAGTGTGTCAGTCTGAAAAAGCACTTCTTCTACGGCCCGTAGAAAAGCTGGTTGTTGGGAGCATTAAACCCTCTACGGGCCGTAGAGGTCCAGATATATTCTTCTTCCTTGTATTCTTTCTTCAATATACGAAACATTTCAAAAAAAACGGGTGCACAAAAAATCCGATCGATTCCAAGCTACCGCGATGTCTTCGGGCCACTACGGTAATGTTTCGGATGAATGGGAGCATTCGTTTAGCATATCTCACGTCTCGGAAAGCCTTTTCGGAGCCGTGGTGGAACGTGGTGAGGAGGAGGTTAGATCCGTTGTTCATTATGGTGACGGGAAGGCACTACCCGATTTGAACCTGCTGCCCGATTTGAACCAGGAGTACGTAGAAGAACCGGAGTCATTTTACGTGCCGCCGCCAAGTCATCCACAATACGAATACGGGACTTATCATTCACATGAGGGAGGTGATAACGGTGGCGAGGAACCTATCCCGGATGTTTCGTACGAAACAAATCAGGTGTGTTTATATATTTGCACTTGTTTATAATTTAGACCTGTGTATATTTAGTAGTGTACATATTTAGACTCGTATATTTAGTCCCGTACCTAAATTTGTTTTAGGGTTTGTGAGATTTGAACTTGTATATATTAGTTGTTATTTGAACTTGTAGGGTTTGTGAGATTTGAACTCGTATATATTAGTTGTTATTTGAACTCGTAGGGTTTGTGAGATTTGAACTCGTATATATTAGTTGTTATTTGAACTCGTATATAAATTTTGCAGGTATTCGGGTCTCTTAAAGACCTGACAGAGTGGGTTTATCAAAGGGCAAAAAAAATGGTTACATTACCGTATACTCACGTACTGTTTCGCAAGGCAGGGGGCGAATAGGAGGGTAATAACGGCATGGATACGATGTGACCGTAGTGGCGTACATCATAGTGTAGCCACGGTTCGAAAGACGGGCAGTAAAAAATGTAATTGCCCGTTTGAAGTAATAGGGAGATACCACTCCGACCACGATGGTTATATTTTGGAGGTCCAGAACCAAACACATAATCACAAACCTTTCCAACACATCGAGGGTCACGCGTATGCTAGGAGGCTGGGTCCGGGCGAGTTAAAATTGGTGGATACACTTTATTTTCAAAATGTTACGCCAGTAGACATACATTCGGCCGTTAGAAAACAAAACCCGGATAGTCCCTGCATCTTAAGAGACATACATAACACAATAACCAAGGTTAAGCATTTGTTATACGGCGGCAGGACTCAAATGCAGATATTATTATCTCTTATTATTATTATTATTATTATTACTACTACTACTACTTCTTTATTATTATTTTTTAATAATTATTATTGCTATGCAGGTACTCGAAGCCACATTGGTGGAAAAAAAATTTGTTTACTTCACCCGAGGAATGCCTCGACAAATGTGATCGAGGATATTTTGTTTGTCCATCCCACCTCGCACAGGTTATGGCGTGCGTTCCCGCATGTGCTGATGATTGATGCGACCAACAGAGTTGAGAGCCAGCATTCAAGGTTTAAGATGCACATTAAGGGGCCTAACAACTCGCTCCACAAACTTGTGATGATTGCAGACGATGTGGTAACGTCACAAGAGAGGGCAATAAACCACTCGTTTGAAGAGAGTTTGTCTGTGAAAAAGGTGCACCATGACATACCTCTTTTTGAGGACCTACTCGGTAAAGTTTCCCATGTAGCGATCGAGAAGTTGATAACTGAGATAAAAAAATATAGAGAAGTTGAGGAAACGAAAAATGAGTTGTGGTCACCAGCTTTTCACGAGTTCTGGGTTGTCATGTGCATGTCGATTAGATTCGTATATAAATAAAGGTAATACCATTACTTTATTATTATTATTATTATTATTATTATTATTATTATTATTATTATTATTATTATTATTATTATTTTTATTGAATACAGGAATAAAAATACAGCTGTCCGAAATAGACGTCTTCTGGACACGACTGAATTACGAACCAGAAGTAGTATGGGGGAACGTGACCTTGCGAGTGAGTGGGAAATAGTCAAAGAGACACTGTTGTCTCAATCACCACGCGTTCAAAGAAATATGTTGTCAAAAATAAAGTCGGTGGTAAATCCAAGTATGACTGACACTCAACCTCCTGAGGTACAAAGAATACTCACGGGCGCCCAACTACAAAATCAAAGAAAAAAAACAGCAGGAGGATGCGCAAGAAAATGTTAGTATTATTATTATTATTATTATTATTTATTGTTATCCATTGTAGGAAGACGAGCCTGTTAGAAGACGTAGGCCATCAGACCCGGGTAAAGATAAAATGAGAGTGTGTAGCAAAAAGTATCCACTCTTAGTAGGGGACAGGTACATAAATAACTATTTATACATACATACATATATACATATGTACACATCCCCTAATCATGATTTCCCAATGTTTTGCGGTGACAGGTATAAATTTGTGCTTAGAGAATATAAGCATCAGTTTGATCCCCTTTATCGACGGTTTGTCACGCACATTCAAAATGTTCAGCTAGACGGTAACTGTGGGTTCCGATCTGTAGCTGTGGCTTTGGATAGGGAGGAGGAAGACTGGGATTGGATCCACCACCTTCTTGTACAAGAGATGATGGGTCAATACCAAGAGGATTGGTTCGAGATTTTGAACGCATTCGAGGATAACGGGTTCGCCCGCATATACTCGTCCTTAGATTGGAGGGGAGTCGGGGATGCACCCAATTCAAAATGGATGGAAATTCCTTTGACTGGATTACTGATTGCTCAGGCATTTGGTGTGGTCCTTCAATTCTTCAGTGCTGATGGAGCGAGCACATTCTTCCCTATGCAAAGTCATCCTGAAAGCGTGCCAGAACATCGGGTCATTTCGATAGCCCACGTGAACGGCAACCACTACATCATGCTTAAACTAGCAGACGACGCTCCGATGCCTTATCCGAGTGGAGCATGGTCGGGTTGTAGATGTAAATCACAACCCATGGTTAGCACTATACAAGGATCGTCTTGATGAGGGGCGTAGTCTATCACCTAACTGGTTGTCCTGATTCTTCTGATAGTTCGGTGTAGATTTGTTTTTATAATGTATAATGATTTATTAAGTACATTTTTTATTTTACATATATAATAAGAAATGAAAACATTCTTTTATAAAAAAATTTATACCACCTAATTAAAACTAACAAAATAAAAAAAAAAACCAAAACTTCTACTGGGCCGTAGAGGGCTCTACAGGCCGTAGAATGAAGACATCTACAGGCCCTAGAGACCTCTACGACCCGTAGGAGTTTGGAAGCTGGTCGTAGAGGCCATCTATGGGTCGTAGAGGCCATTGAGTCTACGGGCCGTAGAGGTCTCTACGACCCGTAGACAAAAAGTTTTGAGTTTCTTAAAACTTTGTGAAGTTTATAAATAAAATCAGAATTTTTTTAAAAAAATTGTGAGTCTACGGGCCGTAGAGATCTCTACGGCCCTGATGTGTTGTAAAACACATCTCTTTGCCTATGTATTTTGTATATTATTTGGTTAGGTTTTTATTCGTTTCGTGTCAGTTTTATTATATATTTATTATTTTTGTTATTTTATAGGTGTTCGTGAAAAGTGAGCTCAAAACGAAAGAATTTTACTCGAGACACCAACACTTGAGAGCGGCTGTTCATGAACGTTGGAGCGTAGACGAGAAACTGTGGTCGAGCGAAGAACACCCGAGTTGGAAGCTACAATAATAATAATAATAATATGAAACTCTTGCCCTGCCTTAGTGATCCCCAGAGTGAACTCCTCTTGCTCAGGTCCTGTATGGGGGTTGCTAAGTTGCTTTTTGGGTTACGGACCTGCCAACCCCCCATGATGGATGAAGCAGTGTCATGTTTTGACAAGGGTCTAAGGGAAGCAATTGAAGACATAGTGGTATGTGGGGGGGCTTTCTTTGGTGACCTACAATGGCGGATGGCGTCTTTGCCGATGCGTATGGGAGGATTAGGGCTCCTCTCCGCGAAGGATGTCGGCATGTATGCATTTGTGGCGTCGCGAGCTCAGTCCTGGAACCTTCAAGACCACATCCTACGAAATAGTGGGGTTTTCGGCGCAGACTTTGATTACGTGCAGGCCCTCGAAAAACTAAATGACTATCTCCCAGGTTTTGATATTGGCGGTTTTTCTAACAAGGACACCCCCCCCCAAAGCCTCAGAAAACTTTGGCGAATGCCCTTTTTGGCAAAATCGCTCAAAGCCTGGGTGAAGGATAGTTATTGAATGCTTGCAAAGCCCCCACGCCCAAGATTTCCTGACTGTTATCCCGATCGAAGGTCTAGGCCAAAGCATGTCCGTTATTGAATACAGGGCCATTCATAAATATCGTTTGATGATCCCCATGTACCAGGAGGATGGAATATGTCCGATCTACCGTAAGGTCTGCATGGATGAATACGGGGAACATGCAGTTCATTGTAAGGAGTTACCCGGTTTCAAATATCGGCATGATTGGGTCTGGGACATTCTGTGGGACATTTTAAGACGGGCTGGGATCTCAGCCAAGAAGGAGGCCCCTGTGAACTTCCTCTCAGATCCAACAGAAGGGAGATCCACTCTACGACCAGCAGATCTCCTTGTCTTTGGGTGGGCCGGGGGAAGCATGCTTGTGTTGACCTGACGGGTGTATCTCCCTAGTTGGGTTGAGGGATAGTGGCTTTGTAGCAGGGCAAGCGGTGCGGAAAGCAGAGGCAAAGAAGGTAGAAAAAACATGCTAAAGCCTGTGAGGAGAACCAACACGTTTTTGTGCCCTTGGCCTTTGATACCTTTGGCTCATTGGCACCGGAGGCTGCCCGTTTCCTGACCAGGGTCCAACGGGTTATTCATAGTAGTGTCTCAGCTCCGGGTGGGCAGGGTTACGTTTTTAGTAGATTAGGATTTGCTATTCAGAAAGGGGTGGCAGCGCAGCTTGTTGCTCGCCTGCCCGTTATCTTGATGTAATTTTCCTCCAAATAATAATCCTTCCAAAATGGAAGGAAGAGGGAGGAAGGGAAAGTAAGAAAAATATAAAGTAAATCATTTACCAATTTACCCTCTCATTTAATCTATAATAAAATCTTACAAGGGTATAATTGTAAAATATACGTTTCTTTTCTCTTCCTTTCAACTCGGGAACACATAAAATCTTTAGTTTCTTTTCTTTTCCCTTCAACTCGGGAACACGAAATAAAATTATATATTTTCCTTTCTTTTCTCTCCTAATATCCCTTTCTCTTCTTTTCTTTTATTTAGTAAACTCGGGAACACAGCATAAATCAAATTTTGAATGGCACATTATAAAGGAATGAACATTATTTTTTTGAGGTCGGCATATTATAATTTTGGATCGAACTTCAAAACAGCCGAAAAAGCAAAGGTCGACAGAAGGAGGACATCGCACGACAGCAGCTTTATTCAAAGTGAGGGTTAATTGAAGGCTAGGAAGGCTCGAGTTCAAGATTAGAGGCTCGGGTTCGGTCACTAAAAGTTTTAGTTTTATATTTTATTTACTTTGTGTCTATAAATATTGGTAGCATGACTTTATGTGGTTTTGAACCTATGTTTTTATCGTTTTCATTTATTATGAGTAGCTAAATCTTGCACCACTACCTAGGTTGTATGATGACTGCGTGTTAATTTTATAGCTTTCGGTTTATGGATTATTTTGAATGGTTAATGTTTTGGTAACGATTTAGTTGGTGTTTATTATGATGTGTGTGCGTGCTTAAGTCTAATTTATTATCTTTGATAGTTCCATAAACGTCTTAGTGAATGTCTTTTATGTTTGGATGTTTATTAGGGTTACCTGCTTAGTGCTTGTAGCTTAGTTTGTGGTTTTGGATCCGAAAGCCATAGGAACTTGATTAGAGAATTTAAAGGACTTAGGTATTCTTCCATTCTTTAGACCGGGAGGTGATGGAATGTTGGGTTGTCTAGAGTTTTAGGTGTTAGGTTTTGGGTGAGACCGGGAGGTGATCCTATCCTAGTTGTCTTTAGTTTCTTGCAATTCCAAGTCATAGTTAACCCAATTAAATTACTCCTTTACATCTTCGGGTGTATTGTGATTAGAGAGACCGGGAGGTGATCGAGTCATTAGAGTACCTTTACATTTTTAGTGAGGTGAGACCGGGGAGGTGATCCGAGCTAGATAGCCAGTGTTTTATTCTTTAGGATTCTTTGGAGTGTGTTTGTGAGACCGGGAGGAGATCTAGCACGTCTTAGGGTTTCTTGAGTTATCTTTAGAATCTGGTAAGCCATTCAGTTTTCCATTACCGAGAGTTGTGAGTTTGCATGTAGGATTCTTGACCTAGGTAGTTTCCTTCCTATCCTGATATTTTCCTCGATTATCTTCGCTGTCTATTTATCCTTGTTTATTTACTTTATTTATTTTATTTTATTTTATTATTTAAAAAACCAAAAATCATTTATAAACCAAATTTGTTAAGTCTTAGTCGAGTCTAGTTTTGTTTTCCATTAGTGTCCTGTGGGTTCGATACTCGGACTTACTTAGTCTGTACTGCATTGATAGGTACACTTGCCTGTCGTGTGGTCTAGTTTAGTTGAGTCTGTTTTATATTACTAGGAGTCTAGGTTAGGTTGTTTATATTTTTAGACCATACATAGCACATCAGGCCCGTAGGAGAGGATTTTTTTTTTAAAAAAAAAATTAAGTTATCAGTTGTATGTTATATTTAATTATTCTGGATATTATTCCAGCGAACTGGTAGCCCAGATGGTCCCCATATTCGAAATAAGACTTGTGTGTGTGTTTGTGTGATAATGTGTCCAAGATCGAACCTCGTCCCAAACGTTTTTTGTGTTTTTTTTGAGTCTACGGCCCGTAGAGATCTCTACGGGCCGTAGGCAAAACATAAACATCCATCCCTCCCTTCTTCATTGCCAAAATTAATAAGACTTCTTCTACGGGCCATAGAGCCCTCTACGGCCCGTAGGTAATCATTACAATGATTGACAATCATACAATCATTGGTAATGATTACCTACGGGCCGTAGATGCCTCTACGGCCCGTAGAATGTTCAAAAAAATGAGGTCTACGAGTCGTAGAGGCCTCTACGGCCCGTATAGGGTTGTGTGAATAAATTTTCTACTTGTGCAAATATCCGTAGCCATTTGTTTTAATAAAGACCATCTATTAATATATATAAAAGAATTGAATTATGATGATGTGTCATTCAATGGAGGCCTCAACCACTCCTTGAATGTGCCACATGGCATCATGTGAGATTTTTTAATTTTTTGAGTTTTTTTTAGTAAATCTATATATATATAGTTATAGATAATTATTTTAGGAAAAAATAAGAATTTAAAAACAAAATTAAATTTCTCTCTCATGTTTTATTCCATAACTTTTAAACGTTAATATCTTTTATATACGAGATTTTTTATAGAAAAAAATTACACCAAATTAACGAGCGTTTTATTATCTTTCCAACGAGTACCATAGTGCTAGATAAAAACGGAGAAAAAAAAACGACTATTTTTGTGAGGTTTTGTTTTCAAATATATTTTACTCGACTAATAAATCACTACTTAGGGTTTTTTATATTTGAATAAGAAACGATAAACATAACTTCATAGGCAGAGATTCCTTTTTTTTTATTTGAATATGATAACTTATGGCAGAGATTTGTTCAAAATAAATAAATATTATTATTATTCATTAATCATGTATTGACAAATCATTAATTATGTTATGATATTAGATATATGCACTCTATCTTTGTTCTACTTTTATTTGTCAACCCGGGACGCTCCCGGGGTATAATATAATTGTATTGGAGCTTTTGCAAAACATAATGAATTATTCATTTTTTTAATACGTTTGGTATGTTTTCTTCTTTTATCATTTTTTTTATTAAGTCATATTAGATTTTTCAACCCCGGGATCTTCCGGGGTAATCAGCTAGTCTATATCTATCTATATATATAAAAGAAAAGGGCTTTGATGATGTGTCATTCAATTGATGCCTCAACCCCTCCTTGAATATGCCACATGGCATCATGTGGGATTTTTTAATTTTTGAGTTTTTTTAATATAGTTATAGATAATTTTTTAGAAAAAAAAAATAAGAATTTAAAAACAAAATTAAATTTTCTCTCATGTTTCCTTCCATAACTTTTAAACATTAATATCTTTTATATACGAGATTTTTTAAAGAAAAAAAAATACACCAAATTAACGAGCGTTTTATTATCTTTCCAACGAGTACCATAGTGCTATATAAAAACGGAGAAAAAAAATGACTATTTTTGTGAGGTTTTGTTTCAGACCTGAATAATTAAGAGGCTTAGATTTTTGAACCCCGGGACACTCCCGGGATAATCAGCTAGTTTATAATAAAAAATTGAACTTTGATGATGTGACATTTAATAGAGGCCTCAACCCCTTTTTGAATATGCCACGTGGCATCATGTGAGATTTTTAATTTTTGAGTTTTTTTAATAAATCTATATATATTATAACTATTTTAGGAATAGATAAGAATTTGAAAACAAAATTAAATTTTCTCTCTAATGTTTCCTCCCATTACTTTTAAACGTTAATATCTTTTATATACGAGATTTTTTAAAGAAAAAAATTACACCAAATTAACGAGCGTTTTATTATCTTTCCAACGAGTACCATTGTGCTATATAAAAAACGGAGAAAAAAAAACGACTATCTATGTGGGGTTTTGACATCATGTGAAGCTCTCTTTTAAATTATTTATTTTGTTTTTTAAATAAAATCTATATCTATATTATTTTAAATTTCAAATATGTTAATTAATATCTTTTCCTTATTTACCCCTCACATTTTTAAATATTAGTGAGCTATTAATTATTTTTTTTAAAATTAAAATATGTTAATTAATATTTTTATCTTTATTTTTCTTATTTTCCCCTCACAATTTTTAAACGTTAGTAACTTTCATATATGACAATTTTAGAAAAAAACAATTTACACCAAATTAACGAGCGCTTTATTATCTTTCCAACGAGCACCATAATGCTATACAAAAAACGAAAAAAAAAAATGTTTTTTTATAGTGAGTTTTACGTTTGGTATGTTTTCTTCTTTTATATTTTTTTTATTAAGTCATATTAGATTTTTCAACCCCGGGATCTTCCCGGGGTAATCAGCTAGTTGATTATAAAGCTAACATCTAATATTGAATGCTTTTAAAGCCTTTGAAACGAAACGAAACGAAGAGGAAGAAGTTCGGTGGTTTGACAAGTAAAAATTTATATACTCTCTAAATATTTTTAAGATCATTATCATAAATTATATATTTTGATAAATATAGATCTGATTTCATATTTAAATATACTATATATCTGAGTTTATGATTTCATTATTTTTCTTAATCGTATAAAATTAAATACATATTTTTTTTATTATTAGTTGACTAGCTGATTACCCCGGAAGGGTCCCGGGGTTGAAAAATCTAATTTTACGTGATAACCTATTGCAAATGGCTCAAGTTAACTAACCACAAAATCTCTCAATCATTGCATGTTCATAGTATTCTAATCAGTAATAACTCATATTCCCTAATCTAAAACCTAATCAGTAATCATGTAAAGAATCACTTATGTAAGCTGCAACTATTCAAAAACTCATCACATCTCTCTAATTTCTCACATTCTAATGACTCTTATAATTCCTAACCTAATCAACTAAACAAACACTTAAGTTGGAAGTTGTAACCATTGCATTTCATTATGCCACGTTGCATAATCAAGAGATGGTTGAGACCACCATTGAACACCACGTCAGCAGCTATCAATTCTTCCCGGGAGCGTCCCAGAGTTGAAAAATATAACCATTCTAATAATACTAATACTAATAGTAATGCTTATTACTCTTGTAATTAAATAAATAAAAAAATAACATTGCTATAATGTGACACCATAGCTTCTCTTGATGAAGTATACCTAGTAAAATTCCAATGATAACATGGCGATTGGGCTGATTTTCAACATCGTAGATAAGAACCTAGTTTAAAAGAAAAAACATGATTAATGAATAACATGAATACTTTGTGTGTTTTTTCCTGTATGAACGAAACCCCACAAAAAATAGTCGATTTTTCTCCATTTTTTATATAGCACTATGGTACTCGTTGGAAAGATAATAAAACGCTCGTTAATTTAGTGTAATTTTTTTCTTTAAAAATCCCGTATATAAAAGATATAAACGTTTAAAAATTATAGGAGAAAACATGGGAGATAAAATTTTAAATTTATTTTTAAATTCTTTTTTTCCTAAAATAACTCAATTTAATTAAAAAAGAAAATAATTCAAAAACATTAAAATCTTTCAATTATGATGACACGTGGCAGTTTCATGGAGAAGTTGAAGGTACCATTGCACGCCACGTCAGCAATGTTCAATTCTTTTATATAGATTAATAGATATTTGGCCAGCATGGTGGATCCAGGTTGACAAGCTTCATGTTTTCTTTTAGCCAATATACATACAAACTTAATTTACTTTAATAATAATCACTCATGTGGTTTTGGTATGGTTAGAGTATAAACGAAGGAATAGGTGATTTGAATGATGAAGGTGATTTATCTCTGCACATATTTACACGAGCTTCAATATATCAAAGAGGTTTATAGATTACTGTCTTAAGCTTCAATATGGTTCATGGAATCCTTTAAAAAGGTTTATGTTTTGAAATTGATGAGATGCTATCCATTGGCTTTGAGTTTACTTTTTTTGTTTTTCATCCACCGAAAAGTAAAGAACACACATTTTTATTTAGGTTTTAAGTTCTTTTTTTAATGTGGGAGATTTCAGAGATGTGATAAGTTTTCAATGGTTGCAACTTCCAACTTAAGTTTTTAGTTGATTAGGTTAGGAATTATAGGAGTCATTAGAATATGAGAGATTAGAGAGATGTGATGAGTTTTTAAATAGTTGTAGCCTACTTAAGTGATTGTTTATCTGATTAGTTATTAGGTTTTAGGTTAGGGAATATAAGTTATTACTGATTATGCTATGGACTTTGAGTAGATCTTTGCTAGCAATAAGTTTGAATTCAGCTGTATTGATGTTAAATAACTATAAGTAAATGACTATTGGTAACTGGTAAGTTCAGTTTTGGTTCATAATGGTTTGAATTAGAAGTTTTTATAGTTTGTTGGTTGTTGAGGGTTGATAGTAGGTGTAGAAAAGTATTGGCGGAAACTCATGATTGAGCCAACTGAAAGTGAAAGCAAGGTTATGGTGGAGGGTAAAGTCTTTATTTTTAGATTGAGAAAGGAACACTTGATCTCAACAACAATGTCATCAAGGTATTTTAGCAGTCAGATTATGATTGTTTTGGAGTAATTTATTCACGAATATTATTAGTGATATTAGAAAATTATTACGTTTGCAGGGTGCTCCTCACCCGCCACAACTCGTCATGGCTGATAAGTGGACCAAACCGTATTCTAGAGAATACGCAGCATACCCTGCTCCATGGCTTCGTGTTGCTAAGTTCTAGCCTACCACATGTTCGTCTCTCGCTCCCACCTTCAAAACTCCTATTCCAAACACTGTTTCTTTTCTTTTCCTTATATTCTGATGTGTTTTTATGTAACAGGCCGTATAGACAATGTGTATGGAGACCGCAACCTCATCTGTACTCTGCAGCCACCATAGGATTATGAAGAGAAAGCCGAAGCTACTGATTAAGTGAGCTATGAATCGCCACATTTGCTTCAAGGTTCAGGTTAGTGAACGCAAATGGGAATTAATGATCTGTATGACTAAGTTTACGATTTGTATGTTTTCTACTTTTATCATTTTATTAAGTTATATTACATTTTTCAACCCCGGGACTCTCCCGAAGTAATCAGCTAGTGTATTGATATAACACATTGATATTAGAAATTTGTAATGATCGCATAACGTATTTTTGTTATAAACATATGAACACTAAACCATATCTAATTAACAATCCCAAAGTTTCAAATCCCCATTTACCATTTATATTCAAATATTATGAATTGATCCTACCAATAACTTTGCTATAAATAAGACCATATGGTATGGGGCACGGTATGGGGCCGGCTGCCAGATGCCGCCCGGGCTACACCGCCCCCAGGGCCGGCAACAGCAAGCCCGGCATCCATTTGCCTCTCTTTCCGGGCCATTTATTGCATTGGGATTCAGATCGAACGTTGGGCAACAGTAATATTCAAACGGTTGGGACCAGCCTTTATAAAAAAAATAAATAAAAAAAAATCAAATACTATATAAACTAAAAGCTCCTACCCACTTCTTACCACAACTTTTTTAAAAGTTTCTACCACTTTTATAAAACAATTTATGTACTTTGCAATGGATCCCTACCAAAACAACCCAAACCCGAATCAAACACCACAACGTAATCAAAACAACCCGAATCCAAACCCGTTCACGACACCGGGTTACACGATGCCAATGGATCTAACTTGGGCTACATTTTCGGGTTTCCAACAAACTCCCAACCCTTTCACCCAATATTCCCAAATGCACCAAAGCCCCACTACTTTTAACCAATTTCATCATATGCAAATGCACCGTAACCCTCAATCCTTTACCCAACTTTTGCAAACTCCGTCATTCCGTCCATCTCTACAAACACAAACGTCACAACAAACACAACGACAACCCATTTTTGAACCTGAAGATGAAGAAGAAGATGAGGTGGAGGAGGTTGTGCCCGAAACACAAGTCGAACGTTCGAAGGGGAAGGGGGAAAAAAACAAGGTCAAGATAAAGAAGAAGGGTCGTCCAAAAAAACCCCATGGACGAAAATAGAAGAAGAAGCGTTAGCGAAGGCGTATTTGGCTACTTCGAAAGATCCCATAGTTGGTAAAAAAAATATTTTTTTTTAGTAGTAAACAATACTTTTTACATTTTTTTTTGTTCTCTAATATATGTTTTATTTAAAAATGTAGGGACTAATCAAACGGGAGATAGTTTATACGTCGAAGTAGGAAAGAAATTTCACCAATTGATGGAGCAAGGAGTTTATCGCAAGCAGGAGGCCATAAGTTCTAAGTGGAGGAAAATGAATACTACAATCGGGAAGTTCATCAAGTTTTATAATCTGTTGTATGTGAAATCTCCAAGTGGGTTTAACGAGGAAATGATTTTCAAGGAGGCGATGCGTAAATATGAAGACAAGTATCGCCATGTTTTTCCTCATGTTCGTGCATGGACGGTTTTGAAGACAAGTGCCAAATGGACACCGGTTCCAAACGAGGTTGCAAGCGCCATACAAACCAAAACTTCGGAGTCGGGCGATTATAGCATGGGAGGCGGGTCGACCGGTCATTGTCAAATAAATATAAATGACGACCAGACCCAGAGTTCGAGGATACTCCCGTTCAAGAGGAGCCACGACCCATAGGGAGGGACAGAGCAAAAAAACAAGCGGCTGCAAAAAAACAAGCCGCGTTAGGGAGTGGGAGCGGGTCAATGCTGGATGGTTTGGTCGCTGAATTGACATCCTTCAAAAATACCTTTAGTGAAACTCAAGCAGAGAAAAAGAAATTGAAGGAACGCGAAGTCGAAGAAAAGTTTCGCTTAAAGCAAAAGAGGGTGGAGGAAAACGTTCGCCAAAAGAATGAAGATAGGCAAATAGAAGAATGGCGAATAATGACAACAAACATCAACGACTACCCCGAAGAAGACCGTCCCGTGTTGCTCAAGATGAAGGAGAGCATCGCAAAAAAATATGATTTGTAGTTTTTTATTTTTAGTGTTCGCTTTGGTTTTTATTTTTATTTAAGTGTTTGTTTTTTTGTTAATTTTTATTATACGTTTTTTTTATTTAAGTGTATGTTTTTTTTTTTAATTTTAGTGTACGTTTTTTTTTTATTTATTTAAGTGTTTGTTTTTTTAAATACATTTTTATTATTAATTTAAAAAAACAAAAAAAAACATTAAATGATGATGAGCCTCTCCACACCCCTAGGACCATCATTCTATTGATGCTCCTACCCTACGCTGATGTGGCAGCTGAGGTGAAGGAGCATCATGGATGATAGGCCTCCTCCACACCATATAGTCTAAGAATCTAATGTGTATGGTTGTTATTCAAATTTCATGAACACACACACTAGAGGGAGTCCGTCCAACATTGACACTAATAATCACATAACATGTTTTCTTTAAAAAAAATGAAGAAAAAGCTATAGCAATACCATACTCAAGTTGAAGAGAATAGAATAATCGTTTTTATGGTGTAAATATTAAAAAAATCTAACGTACGAAAAGGTTATGAACGCTTAAAACCATGAAAAAAAGTTGGTTTAAATGTCAACAATATATTTTAAAAGAATTGTAGCATGTGTTATAAAACTTCTAACATAATATGATACAGACTTGCATGAGATCCATCATTTAATCAAGTTAATTATACAAAATATACACCTTCAATAGAGAAACTCTCAACCACTAATTATTCATATAAATCATCAATAAAATCACATATTTGTTGTTAATGTTTAGGAGAGACGTCCCCGAAGATTTATGTGCTCTATTCAAGTCGTTAAAAAATGTCCCTTAATCTTTATTAAATTAAATTATTTAACTAAATGTTATGTGGATCAATAGTATAACAATAAACATAACAATTGCAAAATAATAGTATTAGAATGACTGAAATTACATACCGTAATAAACTGGTATTTAACCGATGATTCGTTAAGCTTTCCTAGTTTTATATATGTTAATTAATATTTTGATCTTTATCTTTTCCTTATCCTCCCTCACAATTTTTAGATGTTAGTAAGTTTTATATACGACATTTAAAAAAATATATACCAAATTAACAAGCGTTTTATTATCTTTCCAACGAGCACCATAGTGCTATACAAAAAACGAAAAAAAAAACACAATGGGTTTAGGTAATTAATTAATTATGTCTAAGCAAGTCACTAATTATGTTAAGATAGTATATATGCTTTTGGACATACTATTACATATAAGAACCCGCTAACTACATATATATATTCACAGATATAGTCAGTTTGATAGGAATCTAAATTTTTTATTTTTTGATTGGTTGAACCAAATAAACAATATATAAAAAATACGGAGTAATGGTTATTTAAGTGTTGTCATGTAACCTAATCCAACTACAGCTTCAGCCCAACACAATCCAATAACAAACAATGGAAGATGATTCTCTTTTAAAAAATAATAATATGAGAGGTTTATTTGGTCGAAAGCCAAACTAAATTCAAATTCTGGTTTCAGTTCGTTTTGAACTTGTTGACTTTGGATAGCTTCGGTTTTTGGTCTCGAGTCTCGACCAAAAACAACAGAAGAAATACACACTGATAAACAACTTAAAAAACCCCTCAACGATATAACATTAACATACCTGCCTTATTGGGCCCTTCATCAATCATGAAGCTTGAAGCCCAAAATCTGATGCCACAAATGGCTCTCCTGCTCCAAAATTCATGATGATTATAAGTTAACAAAAACAGCAACAAACGCTAGGTGATGTATATTCATTACGAGTATTTAAATATACATCTATCTATATATATAAAAGAAAACGTATATGCTGACGTGGCGTGTAATGAAGGCTTCAACCTCCTTTTGAGAGTGTCACGTGGCATCATAATTGAAAGATTTTAGTATTTTTGAACTATTTTTTTTTAATTAAAAAAAAATAAACATAATATCCTAAATTAAATTGAGTTATTTTAAGAAAAAAAAAGAATTTAAAAATAAATTTAAAATTTTATCTCTCATGTTTCCTCCCATAATTTTTAAGCGTTTATATCTTTTATATACGGGATTTTTTAAAGAAAAAAATTACACCAAATTAACGAGCGTTTTATTATCTTTCCAACGAGTACCATAGTCCTATATAAAAAACGGAGAAAACTCGACTATTTTTTGTGGGGTTTCGTTCATACAGGAAAAAAAACACACAAAGTGTTCATGTTATTCATTAATCATGTTTTTTCTTTTAAACCAGGTTCTTATCTATGGTGTTGAAAATCATCCCAATCGCCATGTTATCATTGGAATTTTACTAGGTATACTTCATCAAGAGAAGTTAGGAGAAAGAATCGCGCAACACTACAACACATGGTGTCACCTTATAGCAAAGTTATTTTTTTATTTATTTAATTACAAGAGTAATAATTGTTACTATTAGTATTAGTATTATTAGAATGGTTATATTTTTCAACACCGGGACGCTCCCCAAAAAGAATTGATAGTTGCTGACGTGGTGTTCAATGGTGGCCTCAACCATCTCTTGATTATGCCACGTGGCATAATGAGATGCAATGATTACAACTTCCAACTTAAGTGTTTGTTTAGTTGATTAGGTTAGGAATTATAAGAGCCATTAGAATGTGAGAAATTAGAGAGATGTGAAGAGTTTTTTAATAGTTGCAGCTTACATAAGTGATTATTAAGATGATTACTGATTAGGTTTTAGATTAGGAATATGAGTTATTACTGATTAGAATACTATGAACATGCAATGATTGAGAGATTTTGTGGTTAGTTAACTTGAGCCATTTGCAATAGGTTATCACGTAAAATTAGAGTTTTCAACCCCGGAACTCTCCGGGTAATCAGCTAGTATTTTATATACTAATGTACTTATAATTCCGATGATTTTATACGCCGATATATTAAATATGAAATTTAATAGTTTCATATTTGATTTGCAAGTATAATGTCTCACGTGATAAAGAACAAAGAATAACGAATCTTGCAAGTATATGCTGAAGTTGTACAATATTCATATGCAGAAAAAGGGAATGCGACTGTATAAATAAAACATAAATGCTACCAAACATAACTGATACGACCGTGTCCAGGTCAGATTAGGCTTTTTATAGACACAAATTTTGCTCTTTTGCATCTTCAACTTTTAGAATATCCGGTTTGACCCATTTTTATCGGGGGCACATTTTTTTTTAAAAAGTTCCTATATATGTGTATGCATTTTTAAAATAGAAAACTCATTTAACACTTAAACGTTGGACCCAATAATAATTAATTTAAAACTTAAATATTATTAACTTAAAGCCCATAACATTTATAAGCTCAATACATATTTAACTTACTCAATAAAAAAAAAATAAAAAAACAACGCTTCTTTCTGTTCAGGGTTGGACTTATTTGACACATCACAAAATTTTAGTGACCCTATAGATGTTTTGGAGCATATGAAAGAAGAATATAATTTCTTAAATGTGTGCATTGCATATAGATTGTTATTGACCATTCCAGTCACGGTGGCATCCACAGAAAGAGTTTTTCAAAATTAAAGTTATTGAAATCATACTTACGATCCACAATGTCCCAAGAAAGACCTAGTGGGTTAGCAATGATATCTATCAAGAACGAAATCATAGATTGTATAAAGTACGAAGAGTTGATCCACCAATTTGCTAGCAAGAATACTAGGAAAGCTTAACGAATCATCGGTTAAATACCAGTTTATTACGGTATGTAATTTCACTCATTCTAATACTATTATTTTGCAATTGTTATGTTTATTGTTATACTATTGATCCACATAACATTTAGTTAAATTATTTAATTTATTAAAGATTAAGGGACATATTTTTTAACGGCTTGAATATGGCACATAAATCTTCAGGACGTCTCTGCTAAACATTAACAACAAATATGTAATTTTATGATGATTTATATGAATAATTAATGGTTAAGAGTTTCTCTATTGAAGGTGTATATTTTGTATTATTAACTTGATTAAATGATGGATCTCATGCAAATCTTTATCATATTATGTTAGAAGTTTTATAACACATGCTACAATTCTTTAACATATATTGTTGACATTTAAACCAATTTTTTTCACGGTTTTAAGCGTTCATAACCTTTTCGTACGTTATAATAGATAATATTATATTTATGTAAATGGTTGTTATTGATGATAGAGATATCTCCCTAGAAATAGGAGATATAGTTTTGTATTTGCATCTATATAATGTTTTGTAAATGAATGAGAATGCATCATGAAATACAAATTCTATCATGGTATCGAGCCTATAATTCTCAACCCTAACATCCCACTGCCGTCGATCTTCTTCCTCTTCCTGTTCTGTTTTTTTTTTTTTTCTGAACCATTCTTCCTACACATTCTTCTCTTCCTTCTTCCCTCAATGGACTCAAAACTACATCCCGCTCTTACCGTATCAAACATCAAAACTCATATCCCTCTCGTTCTTGAAAAAGACTCACCTTATTATACAACCTGGTCAACTTTATTCCAGGTTCATTGCCGGGCATTTGAAGTTATCGAACACCTCTCTCCCCGTACCCTTGTCCCAACCTCGTCCTCCTTTGAGGCGGCACAATCGGCTGACCCTGCTGAGGCTCTATGGCGTCGTCTCAATGCCATCGTTCTTCAGTGGATATATGCCACGATTTCTTCCCCGCTTCTAAATATCATCCTACAACCCGGTCAATCAGCCCACAATGCCTGGACTCTTCTTCACGAGGAGTTCAACGATAACCAAACAACCCGTGCCATCTTTCTTGGACAAGAATTTGCAAACCTCTGCTTAGAAAACTTCTCGTCAATGTCTGATTATCTTCAACACGCTAAACATCTTTCTGAACAATTAGAAAGTGTCGGTACTCCCGTCGCCGAACACGTCCTGGTCATCAAAATTCTGACTGGACTCACAGAGCAGTACGATGGCATCTCTACTGTTTTGCAAAACCGTGCCCCGTTGCCTCCGTTTAATGAGATCCGATCCCGGTTAACAATGGAAGAAAACAAAAAGAAAAGACAAGCGTCTCGATCGTCTCAGGTTTCGGCTACCGCACTTATCGCCTCTGCCTCTTCTACATAGACCACCCACTCCCCTGTCACATCCTCATCGTCACAGCCTGAACGTGGTAGGGGTCGGGGCAGGCGAGGTCGGGGCGGACGTGGCAGGTCTGGAAATTTTGGTCGCGGCAGGCAGTCCTTATATGGTCAAAATCAGCCAAATCATCCCTACATAATTTTCCCTCCCAACTGGGCTCAAACTCAGTGGGCCGCTCAGCTTAATGGGCCTTAACATACTTCACAGACTTGGGCCTCTTCACAATACCCACCTCTTTGCCCGTATCCGTCCCGTCCCAGCAACAACTCTAACGGGGTACTCGGTGCGCGCCCAGACCAAGCCAACTACACCGGATACACACCTACGGACATTGAGCAAGCTCTATACACCATGTCTCTGAACCCCCCTGATCATGGACTGATGGACACCGGGGCCTCGTCTCATTCGGCAAACCAGCAAGGTATATACTCCCCGTCTAATTTTAATTCGTGCACTAATAAAAATATTATTGTTGGAAATGGCATGTCTATCCTGTTAGGACAAAAAGGATTGGTGAAACCACTTTTGCAAACCTTAGTCTAATTCACTTTTTGTCAAAATACTCTAAGTATGGAACTGCTGAAGACAAGGAATCAAACTGCTAAAGAAGAGATTCAGAAGTCATCAGAAGTTCTGAAGTTCAAACCAGACACTTCAACTGAAGAACTGCTGAAGACAAACTACTCATCAGTAGTTTGTCATTCATCAGTACTTAAAGAAGATCTTTTCCACCGCCCTTGTATATCAGTAGTTTAATACTTTAGTATTTCTTTTTACTTTATGTACAAGTTCCAAGACTGCAACTTGTTGCAACTTGTTTCTGAACTTGCTTTTTGGCAAGGTTCATGTATTTGTAAAGTCTATAAATAGAAGGATTCATCCTTCTGTTTTAGACATTGATTTTAATACAAGAAATCCTTCAACACTTATTATTGTTATTTCCATTTCGTGTTTACTGAGAATCTGTCAAAGTATTTCATTCTCATTCAATACTTAGATTCTCAATAAACACTTCTCATTTATTGTTCTTGATTCCAGGGGGAGTAATAACTCCTGTTGACAAAGTGTAGCTATAAACTTATAAACATTCCGCTGTGCTAACACTCACAAAGAACTTGCTAAACACTTAAGTGTCTACTAGCAAGTTCAAAATATAAGAGCAGCTTGATAACTGATCCAACAATTGGTATCAGAGCACTGGTTTATCTGATCACAAATCAATCTAACAAATTGAGAATCAGACACAGGTTCTTGTTGATATTCAATAAAGGATTATAAGCTCACTTTTTTTTCAACATCCATCACTTTAAGAGATATTTGACAAATCAATACTCTTTAAAAATGGATCCTCATAATACTGGTTCTGCCACTAAACCTGCCATGCTTGTAAGAAATGAATATAATATATGGCAAAAGAGAATGGCACATACCTTGTCACAAACCAACACAGGTTGTTGGAGATCTGTGATATATGGTCCTCATAAACCAGTAAACATAAATCTGGAAACTAAGGAAGAGATTCCAAAAGAACCAAAAGACTATACTGATGATGATTTCCTAAAACTTGAGCTTGATGCAAAAGCTTTTTCTATGTTGGCAATGGCACTCCCAAATGAAATCTATTCTGGCCTATTACATTGTGATAGTGCCAAAGAGCTTTGGGACTGCCTAAAAGAACAGTTTGGAGGAACTGAAGAGGTGATTGCCAACACCAGAGAAATCTTGGCTCAACAGTATGAAACTTTTGCTCACATTAATGGGGAAACTTTAACTCAGCAATTTGAAAGATTTTCCTCATTAATATCTGAGCTAAAACTAAATGGTCAGACCTATACAACTGTATCTATGCTTCATAGATTTTTAAGGTCTTTACCTGATAAATGGGAAACATACTCAATAGTCTTAAGATCTTCACCAGATTTTAGCTCCCTCGCTCTTACAAAACTTCATGGGAGATTACTTACTTTTGAGAGAGAAATTGATCAATAGAAAAAGTTACAAAACTCTGGTAAAACTGCTGATGACTATCTACCTAGTAGTACAGCACTATTGGGACAAGACTCACCAACTTGTTCAAATAGTTTTGGATCTTTTGACCACATTGACATAACTGTTGGGATCTCATCTGAAAGATCATTCCCAGGTTATGACAATAATGACTTTGGTCAAACTGCTGATAACATGTGTTTTATCATGGATGACTTAAATAGTTTCAGCAGTGATGACCTTGAAGAAATGGATATTTTGCACCAACTGGCCATGTTAAGTTTAAAAACAAATAAATTTTACAAAAGGTCAGGAAGGAAGTTTCCAGGACTTAACAGTTCTACAAAAATTGGTTTTGACAAATCTAAACTTAGATGTCATAAGTGTCAAAAGTTGGGACACTTTGCTAGAGAATGTAGAAGCTCTGGCTTTAACCAATCTCAGTCTGGAAACAATTTTAACCCCAATTATAACAGGAATAATGGAACATAAGGGAGTGCACATTTTGTACAGGCACAAGCTCCACAACACCAATATGTGCCACAAGTACAATATGTACAGATGCATGCTCAACAGATGCAGAGCCAACAATCAATCCCTCCCTTTCCAGCTGCTCAACAAACTCCACAGCAACAACAACCCTCTCAACAAAGTTTATTTACCTCAGGGTATGTTGACTGGAGCAGTCTTCCTTTTGACACCACAGAGTGCAATCCTGATGCAGACAACAAAATGTTTGACATCAACTGGGGAGAGCCTGACAATGGCAGAAAGAACTTTGCCTTAATGGCATTTGAGGGATGCTCCTCAAAATCTGCCTTGTCTCAGGTATCAAAAGAATCTTTGACAAAATTATGTTCAAACTCATGCAAAGAATCTTTTGCTCTCATAAGAGAGACAAATGTGCACTTACAAGGAAAAGCTAATGATTCTGAGAGAAAACTCACTCAGATAAAATGTGATTTAGAAAGAAAACTTTCTGCAAAAACAAAAGAAGTTTCTAAATTGACTAACTCAGCTATTGAAACCCAAGCACAAATCAAAATAATGATTAATGACCTAAGAAATGTCAGACAAGAGCTTGCTGACACCAAGGTCACATGTGAAAAATGGGTGGAATCTTGTAAGGGGTACCAACTATTGCTAAACAAACAAAGTGCTTCAAATGTTAGGTTTGGCATAGGGTACAATCACACTGAAACACCAACAGATTTCTCTCCCAAAACTACTGAAGATGGGAGAAAAATTGTTTCAGGTGAAACTTCTGAAGAGGAAGAATGCACATCTTTCCATGAAAACTTTCTAAAATCACACAAAGAAAGTTCTTCAGAAGTATTTATTAAATCTGACTTTAAGTCATCAGCAGTTTCAACTACATCAGGAGTTGAGAACCTGAAAACTACTGATGACCTAAAACCAATCAAAACTGTCAGAGATTTGTCTTTGAAAGAAAAGACAAAAGAATGTGAAATTTGTGGTCTGTTCAACCACAAAACAGAATTTTGCAGATATAGAAAGGGCATTCAGTTTAATAAGAAAAATCAACAACTGGTTGTGGGGGAACAAATCAAAAATGATTATGCAAAAACCTTTTCTCCCAAGAAACAACAACCAGCAAAAACCCTTTCTCAGAAAAAGACAAAATCTCAACAAAAGTCTTTTTCTCAAAATTCTCTTTCAGTAGTTAGACCTAAATCATCAGCAGTTTCACAAACTGCTGAGATTAAAGATCTTATGAACATGGTACAACTACTGATGACCAAAGTTGATGGTGGTCCTCAAAAGGATACCACCATTGTGCTTAATGCAAAATCCATTGCCAAAAAGACATGGATTTCTAAACTTGGTCAAAAACAAACTGTAAATGTTCTCAAGAGCAAACCCAAAGCCAAACTGGCTTGGGTTCCTAAATCTAACTAATTTGCTATATTGTGTAGAGAGTTTCCAGAGGCTTGAATAGCATTTGGTATGTAGACAGTGGAGGCTCAATGCACATGACAGGATGCAGATACCTGATAAACAATTTTATCAGTCAAAGAGATGGATCTGTGTCCTTTGGGAACAATGCTAAGGGATATGTGCTAGGACATGGCAATGTCTCCTTTGGCAAAATACAGTTTGACAAGGTCAATCTGGTTGAAAACCTTGAGTACAACTTGCTTAGTGTGTCACAAATGTGTGATAAAGGATATTCTTCCTTTTTCACAAAGACAGCATGCAAGATCATATCACCAGAAGGCCAGAAGTTGATAGAGAAGATCATTGAAGATCATACTTTGTTAATTGCCAAAAGATGTGGCAATGTCTATGCACTGGACATTGAAAAAGACAAAGTACTGAACAACACTGTCTGTTTCTTCTCAAGGGCATCAACTTCAGAAACTGATCTCTGGCACAGGAGACTTGGCCATGTGAACATAAAACCATAAATAAAGTCACAAAAATGGGCTTAGTCAGAGGTCTACCCTTAAAAGTATACCAGTGTCAAGAACACTGTGTATCCTGTTTAAAGGGTAAACAGCATAAGTCCTCGTATAAGTCTATTGAAGAATCAAAAACAACTGCATGTCTTCAACTACTCCATATGGACTTATTTGGGCCTGTAAAGATCATGAGCCTTGGTAAAAAGAAGTACTGCTTAGTCATCATTGATGACTACTCAAGATTTACATGGGTATTCTTCTTATTTTCCAAGGATGAGGCTGCTGAAATCATCAAGTTCTTCATTCTACAAGTAGAGAAGCAATACTCTCTACCTGTCAAAACCATTAGAAGTGATAATGGGACAGAGTTCAGGAACAAAACTCTGAATGACTTATGTTAGTCTAAAGGGATTATTAGACAATTCAGTGTTGCCAGAACTCCTGAACAAAATGGTGTGGTAGAAAGGAAGAACAGAGCTTTAATAGAAGGAGCAAGAACAATGTTAGCTGATTCTGGCCTACCTTTATACTTCTGGGCAGAAGCAGTTAACACATCATGTTATGTTCAAAATAGAGTTCTTGTTGTCAAGAGACATTCAAAGACTGCCTATGAAGTTCTTCATGGCATGAAGCCCCTTATCTCCTTTTTCAGGGCTTTTGGATGTCAATGTTTCATCTTGAACATCAAGGAATCTATTTCAAAGTTTGCTGCCAAAGTTGACTCAGGTTACTTTCTTGGTTATTCATCAACTAGAAAAGCCTACAAGGTTTTTAACTCAATGACCAGGATAGTAGAAGAAACACTGAATGTCAAGTTCAATGAGTCAAAACACACTCTCATTCCAGCACATCCTGCTGAACTCTTTGACCTTGACAACTTTCATTTTGAACCTGAAAAGACTGTCACTTCATCCAAACCTACTTATTATGGTGATCAAAGGTTTGATGATGAGGATCCAGCACCATGGACTCCTCAAACAGTCATTAAGTCAACTTCAAAACCATCAGAAGTTTCACAAACTTCTGATTCAACAAATACTGAAGGCCAAACTCAAACATCTGCTTCAGCACCTGCAACTACTGAAGACACTGAAACTGCTGAACCAGATATAATAGACCTCAGTAGTTTGTTTGAAGAACATGAGCCACCAACACCTGTCAGTGGTTTACAACAACTGATCGAACACAAAGATCATCCACTTGATCAAATCATGGGTGATATTGCATCAGGTGTTCTTACAAGAAACCAGCTTTCCAACTTTTGTCTATTCTCAACATTTATTTCACAGTTGGAACCAAAGAAGTACCAGGAAGCCCTCAAAGACAACAATTGGGTGCAGGCAATGCAAGATGAATTGCTTCAATTCAACAAGCAACAGGTATGGGAAATCTGTCCCTTACCACCAAACAAGCAACCAATTGGCACAAGATGGGTTTTCAGGAACAAACAAGATGAAGCTGGTATGATAATAAAGAACAAGGCAAGACTGGTAGTACAAGGTTACTCTCAAGAAGAAGGCATTGACTATGATGAAACCTTTGCTCCAGTTGCAAGGCTTGAGGCCATCAGGTTATTTCTGGCCTATGCCATTTCCAACAAAATAAAAGTTTATCAAATGGATGTCAAAAGTGCATTTTTGTATGGAAAGATAAAAGAGGAAGTGTATGTTTGTCAGCCACCTGGGTTTGAGGATCCTTCTCATCCTGAGTGGGTGTACAAACTAGACAAAGCTCTTTATGGGCTCAAACAGGCTCCAAGAGCCTGGTATGATACACTTTCAACCTTTTTACTCAAAAATAACTTCACAAGAGGTGCCATTGATAAAACACTTTTCATAAAACATGTTGGAAATCATATCTTACTTGTTCAAATATATGTTGATGATATCATTTTTGGTTCAACAAACACAAAATTGTGTGATGAATTTAAGAAACTCATGCAATCAAAATTTGAGATGAGTACAATGGGGGAACTGCAGTACTTTTTGGGACTGCAGATTAAACAACAAACAAATGGAACTTTTATACATCAATCAAAATATGTTAAAGAATTATTAAACAAATTTTCTTTACAAGACTGTAAATCATGTTCCACCCCCATGACACCAACCACACAAGTTGAACCAGATGATCAAGGAAAACAGGTTGATCAAACCATGTACAGATGTATGATAGGTTCCCTTTTATATCTAACTGCTTCTAGACCAGATATTATGTTTTCAACATGTGTCTGTGCTAGATATCAATCAGCTCCTAGGGAATCACACCTTATTGCAGTCAAAAGAATTTTCAGATATCTAAAAGGAACTCCAACACTTGGAATTTGGTATCCTGCTTCAAGCAATACCAAGTTATCAGCTTTTTCAGATAGTGACTATGCAGGGTGTAAAATGTCAAGAAAATCAACATCTGGTGGTTGTCAATTCTTGGGAAACTGTCTAGTGTCCTGGCAATCAAAGAAGCAAACATCTGTTGCAACTTCAACTGCTGAAGCTGAATACATTGCAGTTGCAAGTTGTACATCACAGATACAATGGCTCCAATATCAACTTCTTGATTATGGAATCAAAGAGACCAAGACACCATTGCTTGTAGACAGCAAATCTGCCATTAGCATCATTCAAAATCCTGTTCAGTTTTCAAAAACTAAACACATTGAAATCAGGTATCATTTCATAAGAGATTGCTATGAAAAAGGCAAGATTGAAGTGAAACATGTAGCAACAGCTAATTAAATAGCTGACATTTTCACTAAACCCCTTGACACATCAACATTTCAGAAGTTAGTATCCATGCTAGGGATGCTAAATTTGTAAGTGTTTCTATTTATTTTTATGCACATATTTTTTGTTTTTCACTTACATCTGTTTTCAAAACACTTGAAAAACTTCTGAAAAGAGAGAAACTACTGATGAACAAAACATCAGTATGGGGATAATTTCTGAAAAGCGAATAACTTCTGATAAAATAAACTTCAGAAGTTATGAATAAAAGTATTTATAAGGTATTTCTCATCAGCTGTTAAAACTACTGAAGAGGAAATGGGAACTACTGATGAAGATAATCCTTCATTAGCAGTTTAGTCAAAAAGGGCAAATTTGACTTTTCCCATCATCAGAAGTTTGACCTAGTCGGTTTAAAACTTCTGATAAAGAGATTTTTAACCTAGGCGGTTTAAAAAAAAAACTTCTAATAAAGAAGATCCAAGCGGTCAAAAACTTCTGCTAAATATCTTTTTTCAACACTTATCCTTTCAAACACAAAAATTCCCTCCTTCTCTCTCAAGAAAGCTCTCAAACCCCTGAACCTGCAACACAAAATCACTGTTCGATTCATCAACACACACAAACCACATGGCTTTAGTTCTCAAACAGGGACACAATCTCAGAGCCTACTTAGAAAAACAAGAAGGCTGGTCCCAATACGATGAGATCATTGATCTCGTCGTCAAATCCCAATATTTCACCGCTCTCACCATAGACCCACCAATTCATCCTGAAACTCTAAATGAGTTATGGGCTAATGCTGAGACAGTGATGGTGGATGATGAAGTTATCTCCCTCAACTCAACAATCAGAGGAAGACAAATGGCCATTACACCGGCCATACTTGCAGTCAGACTGGGGTTGAATGATGTGAATGCCCCTTAGAAGTTTGACAACTCTGCTATCCACCTAACCATGACTGAGTGTGGTTATCAAGGTACTCTCTCACAAGCTACAATCTTTAAAAAGTATTTTGAACCAAAATATAAGCTTTTGTTTCATTATATTATTATGTGCTTGAGTCCTAAAACTGGGTCTTATGACCAGATGCCCTCAACCTTTCAACCAATATTTCATTCCATTGTGAATGAAACAAATTTCAGGGCATCAAAACTTTTCTTTAATGAGTTGGTGTTACATCACAATAACACTAAGAAAAAGTTTTTGTTATATCCAAGGTTCATTATGCAGTGCATAATATCTGAACTGGGTAATGAGGTGCTTGTGGGTAAAATTGAAATTTTAAAACCCTTAACCTCACAAGCATACTCAAGGCACAACAAACAGGCTGCCTGGCCAGAAGATGACCAAGGGGAACAAGCACCAGTCCCCATGGAACCCTCATCTTCCAAACCTACACCATCAAAGGCCAAGAAACCCAAGATAACAAAACAAAAACCCACCAAACCTAAAAGAAAAGCTGTTCAGGAGGTTGAGATGCTTGAACAGACTACTGTGGAATCTGCACTTCTTAAAGATGTGACTGAAACATCCTCTCAGTCTCATCCATCTCAAACCCCACCAAGAGCACCAATAACTATCCTTTTCAAAAGAAAAAGACTTAGAAAAACTATTCCAATAGATTCTTCTTTTGAAACTGCTGAACCCACTGCCCAAACTATTGAACCAGCACCCCAAATTTCTGAACCAGACATTGAAATTGCCAAACTTCTCTCTGGGCTAAAAGAGAAAGTCCCATCAACACATGTCAGTCCCCATCAACCACATCAAACAGGGGACATAGACTCAGACAGTGCCATGGATGTGGACACTCATAGCCCTAACCAAAGAGATGAGGATGAACCTGGGTCTCTAAGCCCAAACTTAGAAACCTTTGGTACTTTTGAGGCTGCTACTACTCATTTACCACCCAGTGGTGGACCTGAGGACAGAAGTAAAACAGCTAAGACCTCAACTGTGGCAACTACTGATGAAGGCTTAATGCCTGAGGTAGGAAATCCTCTGTACCAAGAACAAGAGGTACATGAGACAACTGAGTTGGGCTCAGCTCATGATGTAACTGATACAGTCCTCATTGAGGATGTAATCAGGGATTCAGATGATTCCATTAATTTGGATGATGTTTCAACACTGAAAACTACTGAATTGACGGCTGTAAGTGAAGGTCCTGCACCTGGTGTCTCTAAGCTCAAGAAGCTAGTCACACCATCTCAGGTTAAAGCCCACTCAATCCATGATTCCCCTAGAGTGGCATCTCCTGTACAACAAGGAGATCAACCAAAAACACACCCCTCACTACAAATGCCTACCCAATTCCCTGGGCTAACTAGCATAGACCTGAACCAACTATGCAGCCCAGATGGTCCCTTGTATCACTTGATGAACACCCTCATCAAAAATCACATCCAAACATACACAGCTGACTTGGAGCTGTCCATGAAGAACCAATTTGGAGTGATACAGACGAAGATGAATGATCTGTCCAACAAGATTGATCACAACAGCAAACAGATTGCTCATCTTCAAGGTCATTTCTCCCAAGCTTCAACTTCCAAAAGTGATAAAGCCAAAAAGGGGGAGAAAATCAAGGTACCTATGGATACACTTGAAGCCAGAAGAAAGGCAAGAGTGGCTATCCTAGCTAGAGATCAACAAGATCAAGCCAGAAAAGAGAAACTGGCACAACAGTTTGGTGTCTCTATTCAAGAAATAGAAGATGCTGAAAAGGCTGATGAAACTTAAGGGCTTAATGAAGAAACGTCTGATGGTCAAAGTTCTGATGAAGAAACAGAAAGTACTGAAGACAATCCTTCAGTAGTTGACAAACCTTCAGAAGTTGTCAAGCCATCAGAAGTTAAAACTTCCAAGTCTCAAACTGCTGACCCTTCCAGAACAACTACTCCCATTCAACCAACATCTGCTCCTATCAGGCCTACTACAACAGTTACAACAATGACTGTGCTAAACCCTTCTCCAATCTCTCAATCAGCTGAATTACTAGAGAAGAGTTTAGTTGCAGCCCAGAAGAAGGCCAGAGAAGATCTGATCTGGAAAAATCTGGAAGAAAGGGATGACTTAGACCTGAGCCATGAAGAAAAACTTTAGGCTTATGAAGCTGAACTACAAAGGCAGGCTAGCCTTGATGAGATTGCTGAACAAGACAAAAGACATCAACTGATGTCTTACATTATGAAGAACAGCAAAGTCAAAGCCCATACATTAAAGAGACTCTCTGTGGAAGAGCTGACAAGAAGAGCTCAACTTGTTGCAGATAAACTTGCAACAGGTAAAGACACAAAGGCCAAGAGAGCTCAGATGATAGAAGAACTGGTAGCCAATGGTTATGGTTCAAAAGCCTCAGTGTCCAAGTGGAAAGAAGAAAGATTGGTGGACACATACAGAAAATACAAGGCTGCAAGGGCTGCTAATCCAGAGAAGTTTCAAACTACTGAACCTTCAACTTCAGTAATCAGAACTTCTGGTGTTCAAAGAAGACCAGCTACCCAAAGAAAGAAGACAGAGGAAAATGTAAAGACTGATTTCAGAATGGTACTACTAGAAGGTAGTACAGTAGTTCATTCTGATTTTGACATAGAAGAGAAGCCTCTGCTCACACAATTCAGGGATCCTTCCACATTTGCATATCAAATCCAGAGGACCATCACAGACAAAATGCATACTAAGGTAACAACTGAACATCATTTGCCAACATTTCAGATACCTAATGTGATGGAACAACAGCAAGGAGGTGAATCCCACCTGAGAGTCACTGAAGTTGAAAACATTCAACACTCAGGAGAAACCCAGGGTACCACCATGGTTCCCTACACTGCAGACTTTGACAAGTCTAAAGTACCAGTCATCAGATGGTCCTTTACTGATAACAACTCAGTACTTGTGACAAGAAGAGATCAAACAAGCAGGGAATATAGGTCGATGAAAGAACTGAAGAAACTATCAACCAAAGACCTGCTTACAATCCAACACTTGGAACCAAGACAAGGGTCTCTTACTGATGCTCAACTCAACCAACTCAAGAATTCCATGTTCAAAGGAATATGGAAAATTGTGAAGGACAGAAAGGAACAATAAGGAATTAGTAAGGTTTTGGCTTCATCAATCCAGGGGGAGATTGTTAGGACAAAAAGGATTGGTGAAACCACTTTTGCAAACCTTAGTCTAATTCACTTTCTGTCAAAATACTCTAAGTATGGAACTGCTGAAGACAAGGAATCAAACTGCTGAAGAAGAGATTCAGAAGTACTGAAGAAGAAGTCATCAGAAGTTCTGAAGTTCAAACCAGACACTTCAACTGAAGAACTGCTGAAGACAAACTACTCATCAGTAGTTTGTCATTCATCAGTACTTAAAGATCTTTTCCACCGCCCTTGTATATCAGTAGTTTAATACTTTAGTATTTCTTTTTACTTTATGTACAAGTTCCAAGACTTCAACTTGTTGCAACTTGTTTCTGAACTTGCTTTTTGGCAAGGTTCATGTATTTGTAAAGTCTATAAATAGAATGATTCATCCTTCTGTTTTAGACATTGATTTTAATACAAGAAATCCTTCAACACTTATTATTGTTATTTCCATTTCGTGTTTACTGAGAATCTGTCAAAGTATTTCATTCTCATTCAATACTTAGATTCTCAATAAACACTTCTCATTTATTGTTCTTGATTCCAGGAGGAGTAATAACTCCTGTTGACAAAGTGTAGTTATAAACTTATAAACATTCCGCTGTGCTAACACTCACAAAGAACTTGCTAAACACTTAAGTGTCTACTAGAAAGTTCAAAATATAAGAGCAGCTTGATAACTGATCCAACATATCCCTGTTTTAGCGCAAAGCAACCAGGTCTTACCACCGCCTTTCCCACCCCTTAAACTTAATAATGTCTTGTGTGCACCTGATATCATTAAAAACCTTATCTCGGTTCGTCGTTTAACAACTGATAGTTTGGTTTCTGTTCAATTTGACCCATTTGGTTTTCTTGTGAAGGATCTCAAAACTCGGGCTCCTATCCTCCGATGCAATAGTACAGGCGATCTTTACCCTCTCACTCAGCCTCTCCCTCTCAACCTGTAACGACCCGAAAATTTACGAGTCATTACGGATTGGTAATCACGACACAATTTACTAATTACCAATTTAATTAATTCTAATTTAAACATAAATTCTTTTACTAAAAACATACATTTATTTATTTAACATTGGGCGGAAGCCCTTTCACAAACTTGTTCGGGTATGGGCCAAGCTCATTTAAGTTACAAACACACCGGGCCTAGCCCGTTACATCCTTGGGCCGTAGCCCATTAAAACTAACTTCAAACTTATCCTTGAAACATCATTGGGCCGAAGCCCATTAAACTCAAAACATTGTTTTAAAAACTTAAACACTTTAAAACTTCTTGAACCATAAAAGAGCCGTAGCCCATTATACTCGGCCGGCCCAAAGGCCGGGTTTTATTTAAACACTCCTAGACTTGATTCCACATTTTTAAGACACGTACGAGCTCGGGTTCCCCTTAACATATTCAACCTGAAATGCATGTTAAAAATACGTTAGCCACAAAGCTAGTGAGTGATGCCAGATTCGTTTAGACTCATTTAAACAAACAATAATAACAATTTTTCATATGGTTCGGTCTTTCTAAGGTGGAATATATTTATCGATGGAGCACTTTACAAATGCTTTATTGTGGTTCCAAACCTCTAATTGGTTTAGAAAAATATATCCGATGATACCGAATGGATCCATCCTACGTGATTTCTATTCGACAGATTCTTTTAACTCTTTCATGATCATGAACCAATATTTCATCAAAACACACGTAAAAACTAACATGCATTCACCCCGAAATCATTAAAACATATGGGGTACATGCACTCACTTTGAGTTATTTTACGAGTCTATGATATCGCTACTTGCTTGGTTTCTATTTTCCAACCGTTCCTGTTACACCACAAATCAAGTTATCACAAGAATATATATACGTATAGCTGGCCATTACAGCTTAGGCATAAGAATCTAAACTAAAGCTGGCCATTACAGCTTGGCACATTACCTTATGAACTCTAGACTCATACTTACCCGGATGCTTGCTTGACACAACTTTTCTTCGGCTATAGGTAAGAGCCGATTGGTTTTTAAGGTTAAAGGGTGGGATTTTCTTTGATGTAGGTGGTATATTAAGCTAAAATAAGTAAGCTTAGGTAGTTGATATGGTGGTTTAGGGATGATGTAACAAGGGCCGATTACTAGGAAAGTTTTAAAGAGTGGTTTGCATGTTGGATGAAGATGGTTTAGTGGTTGGTTGTATAAAGTTTTAAACCCTTATAGGAAGTGCCGAAGGGTGGTTTTTATAGACAAGAGAATCTCTCATGGATGATATGATAGTATAGGGTAGACTTAGGTGGATATGGTGCATGAGTGTTGAGTGTGCAAGTGAGCCAAGGTGTAAGATTCTTCTCCCTTGGTCTCAAAAATGGTGGCACATTATTTAGGAGGGTGGGCCGATTTTTATTAAATATGCTATTGGGCTTGTGTTGATTCAATAGTTTTGTTTTGGATTCATCTTATCATTCGGCCCACATCCATCTATCTATATTGGTTTTCTTACAAGCCCATGACTTAATGGTTGGGTCCTAAAACTTTTAGCCCACACAAAATGGTTATCGGGCCCTTATAATCTTATCGGGTAGGCCCAAATCTTTTAATCGGGCTTTTAAAAATATTCGGCCCATCTAAATTAGGTTATTGGGCCGAGCTTATTTTCCGGGTAAGTTATTGGGCCCATAGGTGGCCCAATCATAATATTAATTAATTATTATTTATAAATCTAATCTTGTTTATAATGACGTCATAATTTTCGGGGTGTTACACTCTCCCCCCCTTAGGAAATTTCGTCCCCGAAATTTTTATCTACTGTACCTGATTTTCGAATAGGTGGGGATAGTTTTGTGACATCCGTCACCCTCGTCTTGCATCTAATTGACAATAATAGCCCTTCAGATATTTCCATTATAGCCCTCGTAAGTTTCGTCGTTTTCAAATTTAATTTTAAAGCGAAGTAAAATTTTTTTATCATTTATACTAATTATAGATCGGGTATAAGTTTTAATCAAATGCGTAGTTGAAACGTGTTCGTAAAAGATTTTATAAAAAAAAATAGTTTTATAAAGCTTTAAAAACATTTTTTGTTAAATTATATTAACTTGGTTAGTGTATTATAAAGGGAAAACTAACTATACTATAATAAAACTAACCTAGTTATAGCTGAGGGACCAAAATTGACAAAACATGAAACTTCAAATCTGAATTTCCCTCTTCCCTCCCTCACGGTTTTCCGGCCACAGGTTCCGGCCACCGGATTAAATTCCGGCCAAACCCAATTGATTTCTTATAACCGTTTTAACTCGTTTTAATGCGCCAAACGTTTTCTCCATCATCTTACATTGAAATCCAATCATTATATCGAGTTATATCACGCCTATAACCGACTTTTAATTCTGGTTTTAATGTCCTACGACCGGAAACGTAAAACACATTAAAACACGATGTTTACTTGTCCTCTATATAAATCGAATGAACCATTTTGTTTCTGCACCTCTAAACGTTCCAACCACACTTAGAATCGTAGAAAATTATGTCCAGGAGGCGTTGAAATAGGACAAAGTGGATCGACTTTTTTTTTCTTCTTATGCACGTTCAAATCGTTTCTTGTAAGTGTTTTCGTGTTGCCTTTCTGTTTTTCGGGTATCTCTAGTCAAAAGCCCCATATTTTGAGGTTTAATTAGGGTTTGTTTATGTTTATTAAAGATTGGGTTAGGGTTAGGGTTTATGTAGGATTTGGGGAAGAAGATGATGAACACTTAAACATATTATAAATATATATGGTTTCCACTAGAATTAACAAAAGGATTTGTGGTGGAGTGGTTTGTTAGAGTGTTTGTATGGGGATGGATCCAGGTTCGAATCCAAGCAACACCAAATCCTTTTTTTTTAGCATTTGTTCTTTCCTTTTCCTTTTTCTTTTATTTTGTTATTTATTAATATATAAATACATTAAACTTATAATATTCATAGTAAATCAAATTTTTATCCAAAAATTTCGAAAATTTAGGTGGAGCATCTTGACACCATAAAGAAAATTACCACACTTTTATTTTCTGTAAAATGTCTTATTTTTATATTTTTATTGAATTTATTTATTTTAATAGTATTTAATTGATTAAAAATTCATTTTTAATGATTTTAATCTCAAACTTTTTGAGAAATTATTCTTCACTATCACGAACTGAAATAAAAATTATTGGTTCAGAAAACATTCATTTTTATTAATTTTCCTATATTTTAATCATTTAAACATGATTTAATCGCATTAAATCAGTTTTAAATATAAATAAGTTATAAAAATTATGAGAAAATTATTTTCATTAATGTACATCAGAAATCATCCATTTTCTATAAAAATAACATTTTTGGATCATGTCTTGTACTTTTAATATTATTTACGTTTAATTAGACATAATTGAACATTTATTTACTTACACTATTTAAACATCTATTTTATAAATACATTTCTTATAAAATAGAAATGTTTTATGTTTGAAAATTTTAATTACCATTTGTTAGATCATTGTGAAACATATAATTATTTATTTATGATTATTGTATTTATTTTAATTTAGTTAAAGTAATTAACTAAATTATTTTGTCTTAATTATTCAAACATATTTTTATTTTAATATTCAATAGGTAATAATTATATTACATAAACCACATTTACAGCTCTTCATATATTATTTGTGATATACAACTTTTACATTAACGCGACTTATCATAAAAACTCTAATTCCCCAAATCGACTTAGCAAACCCTAATGCCTTAGACCCTGGATACCTTAGACTTTTTAGACATTTCCTTATTAGTATGCTTACACATTATAGGTTGAATTCCTCGGAATTTCCATTACTTAGCTCACGACCGCTTAAGTGGATTTTGATCGTTTTCGCAAACTGTGAGTATATCTTTCCCCCTTTTTCATGTTTTACACTTTTGGGGTGACTCATGTACGCTTATTACTTCACTCACTTAATCATGGTTTATCATATATTCACAATCGCAATTCTTGTATGTGTTTTACTTGTTGATTCGCTGATAATGTGTACTTATGGCCTGAATCATTAACCGTTCTGCGGCCTAGCATAGCAATAAATAGTACTTAATTATTGTTATGTGTGAAAGATTATTCATCGCCTACTATGAGCGAATACTATATATATGTGACTCTTGATTCATTAAACAAAGGTTTGATTTTGGGTGGCATTTGTACATAGCTTGAACACTAAATTGTAGACAGTATAACACGTGAATTGCGAAACTCTTTTTCTACTATATGTATTCAAACAGGGTATGCTCACCAATACATTTTGTATTGACCAAATATTTTCGTACATGTTTCAGGTTATTTTGAGACGCACCTTTTAAGCTTTTGGATTTATATTTAGATTATGATTTATTGTTTTTCAGTTTAGTTGCCATTTAGAACCGTTGTATTTCATTTCAATGTAATAAATTATTTAATCAATGTATCAATATTTACACTTTTAGTCCATGAGCTATTGAACAATCGTCACTACGTGACACCTCGATGTTTCCGCCATCGGTTGGGGTGTTACAAGTTTGCTCTCATTACGTCCTCTCTCTCAAAGGTAATCTCTGGTCCCTGTCTAGCATTCCACTTAATTTGTACGATCGGAATTTTTCCTCTTCTCATCTTTCTCTCTTGTCGAGCCATTATTTCTATTGGTTCCTCAGTAAAATGAAGTTGAGGATTGACTTTAACATTGTCCAGTGGAATGATAGTTTGGGTTTCTATTATACATTTTCTCAGATTAGAGACATGAAAGACATCGTGTATTTCACTTAGTTCGAGTGGTAATTCTAAGCGATAAGCTACTGGTCCCACTTTATCCTTAACTCGGTAAGGTCCTATAAAGCGTGGATTTAGTTTACCTCTTCTTTGAAATCTTATCACTCCTTTCCAGGGTGACACTTTTAAAAGGACATAATCTCCTACTCGAAATTCTAACGGTCGTCTTCGATTGTCAGCATAACTTTTCTGCCTATTTCTTGCCTCTTCCAACTTTTTCTTAATTTGCACAATCTTGTCAGTCGTTTCTTGAATGATCTCTGGGCCGTGAGTTGGTTTTCTTCGATTTCATTCCAACATATCGGAGATCTACACTTTCTACCGTATAGTACTTCAAAGGGTGCAGCTTGAATGGAAGCGTGGTAACTGTTATTATATGAAAATTCTATTAATGGTAGATGTGTATCCCAACTTCCACTGAATTTTAGGACACATGCTCTCAGCATATCTTCTAGTGTTTGTATAGTTCTTTCACTTTGTCCGTCGGTTTGGGGATGATATGCGGTACTAAGTTTGATTTGGGAACCTAGAGCATCTTGAAACGTTTTCCAAAATCTAGAAGTAAAGTGGCTATCCCTATCTGATATAATTGAAAGGGGTATCCCGTGTCGGGACACAATTTCTTTTATATAGATTTTTGCCAATCTTTCGGTTCCAAAGGTTTCTTGTATAGGTAAGAAATGAGCGGATTTGGTTAATCTATCAACTATGACCCCGATAGTGTCATTACCACTTTGTGTTCTTGGTAAATTGGTTACAAAGTCCATGGTAATTTGATCCCATTTCCAGACTGGGATTTCGGGTTGAATTAACAACCCACTGGGTTTTTGGTGTTCCGCTTTTACCTTGGAACAGGTAACACATCGGGCTACAAATTCTCCAACACTCTTTTTCATACCAGGCCACCAAAAGTTCTTTCTTAAATCTTTGTACATTTTATGGTTTCCTGGATGGATGGAATATTTAGTGCTATGAGTTTCTCTTAGGACTAACTCTCTTTGTTCATCGTATCTGGGTATCCATATTCTGCGGTTATACCTAAAAATTCCATCAGTTCCTTCAACTAATCTTTCTTCTTCTCTATTCAAGAGTTCTTCACCTAAGTGAGCAGGTTCTAAAGCTTTTCTTTGACATTCACGAAGTTGGTTTAAAAATTCATTGATCAGGGTCACTTTAAATGCTTTTTCTCTTAAAGGTCTCTCTTTTCGGCTTAAAGCATCTGCTACAATGTTTGCTTTCCACGGGTGATATTTGATATCACAATCATAATCACTTAAAATTTCTATCCACCTTCGCTGACGCATATTTAGAAGTTTTTGGTCAAAAATGTGCTGGAGACCTTTATGGTCAGTGTAAATGGTACAGTTGGTCCCGTAAAGATAATGTCTCCAAATTTTTAAAGCAAAAACTATAGCTCCTAATTCTAAATCATGCGTAACATAATTCTGTTCATGCTTCTTCAACTGCCTGGAAGCATATGCTACAACCTGATCTTCCTGCATCAACACACATCCTAATCCCTGCTGGGATGCATCATAATACACAGTAAAAGCTTTTCCTTCTACTGGCAAAGTTAACACTGGGGCCTTACATAATTTTTCTTTTAATTCCTGAAAGGCTTTTTCTTGTTTTTCTTTCCACTCGTACTTGGAATTTTTCCTAGTCAATGTGGTAAGTGGTAGGGCCAATCTAGCAAAATTTTCAATAAAGCGTCTATAATACCCTGCTAGCCCTAAGAATTGTCGAATCTCGGTTGGGTTTCTCGGAGTTTCCCATTTCTGAATTGCTTCTATTTTGGTTGGGTCTACTTGGATTCCTTGGTCGTTAATCACATGTCCTAAAAACTTGATTTCTTTTACCCAAAATTCACACTTGGAAAACTTAGCATACAACTTTTCATTTCTTAAAGTTTCTAAGATTTCCCTTAAATGCTGCTCATGCTCACCTTCGGTTTTTGAGTAAATTAGGATATCGTCTAAAAACACTATTACGCATTTGTCTAAATAGGGTCGGCAAATCCTATTCATTAAATCCATAAAAACAGCAGGAGCATTTGTTAAACCGAAAGGCATAACTAGGAATTCATAGTGTCCATACCTAGTTCTAAAAGCGGTTTTTGAAACGTCCTCATCTCTTATTTTTAGTTGATGATATCTAGACCTAAGATCAATTTTTGAGAAATATTTGGCTCCATTCAACTGATCGAAAAGATCGTCTATCCTGGGTAATGGGTATCTATTTTTAACGGTCAACTTATTCAGTTCTCTATAATCGATACACATTCTCATGGACCCGTCTTTCTTTTTAAGAAACAACACTGGTGCTCCCCACGGGGAAGTACTTGGTCTTATGAAACCTCTTTCTATTAACTCTTCTAACTGGTTTGTGAGTTCTTTCATCTCCGTGGTGGCTAACCTATATGGGGCTCTGGCAACTGGTGCGGCTCCAGGAATTAGGTTAATTTGGAATTCCACCTGTCGAGATGGGGGTAAACCGGGGAGTTCATTTGGAAATACATCCTTAAATTCTGACACTATTTTAATTTCGTCTATTTCTGATTCTTTTCCCTCGTTCCCTAAATTCACATGAATCAAAAAGAGTTGGTGTCCTTTTCTTAAGTATTTCATCATTTTCGCACTAGAGATTAGACTTAAGGTGCCTTTTGGTTTTTCTCCATGAACTACTAAAATTTCTTGATTGGGTAAGGGAATTTTTACTAGTTTTTCTCTACAAACAATTTCAACTTGGTTCATGGCTAACCAGTCCATCCCTACAATAACATCAAACTCTCCCAAACTCATTGGTATCAGGTTTATTTTGAATTCCTGATTTTCTATTGTTAAGACCAAATTCTTAAAAACTTCGCTAGCTTTTAAAATTTTCCCGTCTGCTATTTCTATTTCATATGTTTGGGTCATGGGTTCGGGGAGAATATTTATCTTTTCTACAAGATTTTTAGAAATGAAACTAAGATTTGCTCCGGTGTCAAAAAGAACATACACAGGTAATTGATTGACATAAAACATACCCGTGACAAGGTCAGGTTCGTCTCGTGCTTCGGCTGCATTGATCACAAAAGCTCTGCCTCTGGCTTGATCTCCCTTGGGTTGGTTTTTAAGCTTTGGGCATTCGTTCTTGTAGTGGCCGGGCTCTTCACACTCGTAGCAAATTCGGGGGCGGTCAGGGTTATACCTACACAGTGCCGTGACATGTCCCACTTTCTTACATTTCTGACAGTGAGGTCCCCTACAATCGCCGAAATGGAATCGGCCACAAGTGTTACATCGCTTTTTGCACTCGCCTGTGTGATAGAATCTGCACTTGGAACAATAAGGATTGTTTCCACGGTAGGGCCTTTTCTCAGGGTTTCCTTGTTCCCTAGGGTTTTCTTGACTTTTTCCTGAGGTATTATAATTGGTTGATCTAAAGGTTTCATTCCAACCTCTTTTGCTCCCTACTGGTTGTAACACCCCAACCGATGGCGGAATCATCGAGGTGTCACATAGTGACGATTGTTCAAAAGCTCATGGTACTAAAATGTAAATATTTGATAATTGAATATCGTTTTACAACATGTGAAAATAAATACACGACAACAAAAATAGAGATATTGATTTATTTAATCTAAGTCCAAAGTCCTATGTGAAGCGTCAAGCAGCTTATCCTGAAACATGCACGAAAATAAATTTTGTCAACATATGATGTTGGTGAATATTACCTAGCTTTGTACATATAGTATAAGTTGAAAAGCGGTACAATTCATGTGTCTAGCATCACCAAGGCATTATGTAAACACATAAGTAACCAAACAAGACAAGATCAACGGTAAAGTCGGTAATGTAAAAATTGATAATGAGCACCCTAACACGTGTCAAGTCTAAAAGAGCACCATAACATAAGTTATGTCTAAATGAGCACCGTAACATAAGTTACGTCTATATGTAAAGAGCACCATAACATAAGTTATGTCTAGATGAATGATTTTGTACGTAAGCTACATTCATGTTCAAACATAAGGCACAAGATAAACAAGACACGTATATGAATTGTAAATGAAGAAAATGTATGTGTAACTGAATGTGCAAGTTTTGTATACTTGTGCATGAATCACCCCAAAAGTGTAAAAACGAAAAGGGGATAAGTAATACTCACCTTAGCAAGGTGTTAAGTCTCGTGGAATAGAATAAGTGTGATCCAATGTTGCCAAATATCACCCTATGTACAAGGTAATAAATATGTTTAAGTCTTTCTAGTCTACAAGTATTTCTAGGGTTCCTAATTTGGGGATAGGCATGTGTTTAATTGTTAACTTAGAAAAATTATTAATGAACTAGTATATAAAAGAAATTTGAAAAATAATTAAATAAAAAGACTTTTTGTAAAACTTTGGTTAAGGATGGTTGTATTATAATATATTAGATATGAAAATAATTTTTATAAAATTATTTTCGTAATAATTGAATATATAGTATATTTATATTTATTTGTCAAAAAATAATTTAAATATCTAAAAATATTAAATTAATGAAATATCAAATTAAAATTTGTATTTCTGTTCTAAATGAACAAAAATAATTTATGTAAAATTTTGGTATAAAAATGTTGAAAAATGAATTTATTATGATTTATTTATGATTAAAACAACAAAAATTAATTAAAAGAATTAAGTAAACGGTTTTCTAGAATAAAAATTTATTTCTAAAATATTTACAGATATACAAGTTTAAAATAATTTTGTGGGATTTTATAAAGTCGTTTAGATATTTTTATAGAATTTTAAAATTATAATTGAATAAACTTGTAATATTTATAATATATATTAAATAAATGATTTTTGGAAATCTAAAAATTGTATGACAAAGTTTATTGTTTATATAACATAGGATAAATTTTGTAGAATTTATAATGTAGATTTGGTTTTTTAAAATTAATTTAAATGATAGAACATGAAATATAAAAGAAAAAGTTTCAAAAAAAAAAGAAGTGGGTTTTGTGGGGATCGAACCCATGTCAAAACGCGGCCCCCATGACTTAACAAACTTCTTGAAACCAGCTGACCTACATCAGATTTGTTGATTTGTTTTATTTAGCAAATTATTTAACACAACTGTCTGCGAGTTATCTTCCCCAAATTAGTGTATAAACCCTAATATCCTAGTCATTCAATAGATTATGAAGACGATACAGGTAACAAGGAAAATGATAGGGCTTTTAATCCCTATCATGAGTCGACCCTAAAGAACCTAATAAATTGGATTGAGATGTACCTATTGACGCTGCAGATCGCGCACGAGCCACGAACCCAAATACCTTAATTCTGGTCTATTAAGAGCACGATAGTGAAAGATTATTTGGGGGTTCTCTAAATCGCTAGTATATGTGTGCGTCCGTGTTTAATTGATTCAACAACCCCTTTATACACGGATTTGGAATTGGGTTTTGGGAAGGTCTTAAATAACGATTTTGACTTGATCAATTAGCCATAAACGCGTGATTATATATATATATATATATATATAAAGGAATGTTTTAAATGGTGATTCTAAGCATACAATCTGCACATTAATGAATTGCCATATCAGTGGTCAAAGACAAGGAATTATTGAGTATTGAATGAGCCGATTGATGGGTTGACTTCTTTGTTTGTTGACTATGATAAACAGGGAAGTGATAAGATTAATTCGTATGGAAAAGAATTCAAGTTATAGCGTGGCTCAGTTGGTTTAACTATGGATGAGGTAGTGGTTGTAAGCGGGTTCGAGTCCCGTGTTTTGTAATGTTTTTTTTTCAGCAGAGAAGGAAGGGGAAAGGAGAAAGGGAACTGGGCCGGTCTGCTAATAGGCTCGGGTATTGGGCTGGAGGTTGGGCTACGTATTAACTAGGCTCAAGATTTCTCAAAGGGTTGGATTGGGTTATGTTTAATGGGTTAGGATAGATGGTTTGTTTAGTTTAATTATTTGCTTATAATGTTTAAAACTAACATTATTATTATTATTATTATTATTTATATTTATAAAAGAAAAGAATTTTTTTCCCAATTACGACAACGATTCGAGTAGATGTAAATTCATGAAAAGAGAGGGACTAGAGTCGGACAAAAGATAAAATGAAAGGTGACGAATGTCATAGCATCCCCTACTTTTAGAAACTTCGTCCCGAAGTTATTAGAAACATAAGGTTATGGATGTTTGGGTAGAAATTAAGATAACCGTGGTTTGGAAAATTTGAGTTAAGGTTTGGATTAGGTTCGTCTCGAATAATAAGGAGAATAAGAATCTAGTAAAACACTAAACTTCAAGTTTTAGGAATCCTAAAATAAATGTATGAGTTGATTGACTATAAAAAGACCAAATGAACTACCAAGTAAGTAGAGTTTGTTCCTGGTTCGACTTCCAGTCTCACTTTCGATGTGTCATTAGTGTTTATATATAGGGTGTACCGCAGCTAACCCACCACACATTTGATACATCGAAAACGTACTTGACGTCTACCAAAAAAACTCTAATAGAATTTCACACCACCTTAATGTACCTGTAAATTCATGATTACGTTCCGGACCGGAATCATCAATTTACCTTACATTAGGGTTTTATGTCCTTCTATGATCCTAATCTAACAACACATTAAAGCAAATAAGTTTCACAAGAAGATGACACAACAAACACGTTGGGTTACAATGAGACGTTATCAACGAAATGAGGCTATGTAATAATGAGGTCAATTACATTGGTTTGCAACGACTTGCAAGCATAACAAAATTTTAAGCATGGCTACCACTCACCCGAGGAGCCCTTTAAGTGAAATGTTTGTCTGAGTTGAGTGGATAATGTAGTAATTGTCTTTCATAAATCAACATGCAAATTGATAATACACACATGCAAGCAAGTTTGTAATTACGACAACCATTAAGAATAAGTGTGATCTTAGTTGACTATAGAAAATAGTTCATATTTGGCCAGCCATGTTTACGAGTATGATGAATAATTAAATATTCAAAGAAAATCAAATTAAGAAAAATCAAGTTTCATATAACAAACAATTCTGTTTTTAGAAAAGTTCTGTAGGATCAAGTATCATGTTTTTTAATAGTTTGATTTTCATGGAAATCAAGTCCAAATGTTTCAATAAAAATGTAAGGTAGAGTCCTAAATTTCTAGGATTAAAATAAACGTAACCAAATATGATAAATTTCCAACCTGCGTTCGTACATAATAGTATGCAAGGAAATTTCTAGATGTTATATGCTTATGAGTACGACACAATTGGGTACAAAATGATAATAGGATCGAGAAAATGAAAACACAAGTATTGGATTCTCGAGTCTTAAGAAGATTTCATCCATGGCTTAGCCAGTGGGGTTAACGCCATCCTGACCAGTTGCTTCGTTGATGTTGATATTGAAAGCTCGTCCATGTGCCACCTGTTTACATTAATCAATTCAGGGCATCGATGTCGCATGTGGTTAGGGTCTCCACAATTATAACCTTCCCGACCGTTAGTAATCGGCAGTGGTTCCTGGGCAGCTATTTGATGATTATCTTGTGTCCTAACCATTACACGACAAGTAGTGGCAAAGTGTCCAAATCTTCCACATCTAATGCATTGACGACATGGAAGATTTGCAGGGTGATGATACTTGCAAGTGTTGCATTGAGGATGGACTCCCGTGTAGGCTTTCTTGATAGGAGGTTGAGTCACAGGATTCACAACAGCATGGTTTTGATCATTACCCATTCGTTTCTTAGAGTTCGAAGAAGTAGTGGCGGCCTTTACTAAAACAGTCTTAGATGGTTCAACGACATGGGTGGTTTTCTCAGCAGACGTCTTGGTGCCCTTCCTAACCAAGTTTCCCTTCCTTACGTGTTTGTCTGTTAGAGTGGCTGCGAGCTGAATTGCTTCTTTTACCGTAACGGGTTTGCTACCAGTGACAGTATCTTGAATTAGATCAGGTAAACCCTCAATATACTTCTCAATTGCTCGGGATAGCGGGGTAACCATATGAGGAACAAGCAGGCTGAGTTCATGATATCTGGTAGTATACGCTAGGTTTTCTCCACTGTCTTGTTTCAGCTCATAAAATTCATCCTCTAACATTTTGATTTCATTTCTAGGGCAAAACTTTGCAATCATCAACTCTTTAACTTCCTCCCAAGTCAGTGCTAAAGCAACTTCAGTGCCCCAGTTGCGTTTTTCGCCGTTCCACCAAGTTAATGCCTCTTTTTGAAGGACACTGATGGCATAGCGAACGCGGAGTTCGTTAGGACACTCGCTGTTCACAAAGGTGTTCTCCATGCTTTCGAACCACTGGAGAAGGCCAGTAGCACCCTCCACTCCAGTAAATTTTGTGGGGTTGCAGGAGTTAAAGTGTTTGAAAATGCACCGAAATTGAGTCGTGCCTGTGTTAGCACTGTTACTATTCTAGGTTAACTCACTGACAAGATTTGGGATCACTACAGCAATTTCCTGAGCAACTAGAGATGCGAGGTGACGTTCAGAACGTTGTCCAAAAGCACGAACAGTGCGTTGGCTGGCATCACGGAGCATGCGGCGAGCAGACATCTATGAGGCAATCAATGAATAATCATGAGATTAGAAAATGTAAGTGTATAACCGTACAGATGAGTATGAACTTGTAAGCAATATATGAAAATACAAAATATTGTATATGAAACGAGAGAGTATTATTGAAAAACTTGCATAAAATGCTTGGAGTGCCCTTGTCTAGCTGTAAAGCCCAACAAGAACGTTGACTTTTCAAAGGAATTGAACCCAATGGTGATCAAAGAAGACATGCTTTAGCCTATAAGTGGACACTCACTCCAGGAATCCCCAGGTAAGCATAACAGGTCCGTTATTGGATTTATGCGCTATGCTTGCCTATGCCAAAAAACCCAGTGTACAGGCATCCACCCTTCCAGATTGCACGTGTTCCATCACACTCATTAGAGCTCAACACTCATCCGAGTTGGGGGCCACTACTACTAAATAATAATAATAATAATAATAATAATAATAAAAATAAACTTACAAAAATAAAAGATGACAAAATGGCCTAGGCCCAAAGAGATCAGTAGGTCACAAGAGTGAATTAATATTTATTCATTCGATGACAAACTTTTGAGAGGCATTATATTTTTTTGACGGCAAGTTATTACTTTTTGGGGATATATGATCGCACAAATCGAATATGTTTTGAGGGGAGCAGGATATCATATTCAAGAGGACAGCAGGCGATCGCAGAAGACAAAGGAAAATAAGAGTGAGGTTTCTACCCTAGTCATGAGCGGCTAAGCACCCGTGATCCTCTCCGGGTGAATGGTTAGTTACTAGAACAAGATTTTATGTTTGTCAAATAATTGAATTGAGACTTTGAATGTTTAAACTTTTGGTTTCAATTGTGGTATATTTCAATATTGATGTTGAACGTCTATTGAAAGAATAATTTGTTTAGATTTCATCAACCAACACGGTTTCTTATCGAGGGTCATTGAATACATTCAAGTTGCGTCTTTCAATATTACGAGTCATTAAGATATTGTTAGGTGATAATCAACCGAGTCAACAGTCGCGGTCTAGTTATCGGCTGTCACAAAGTCATTAATCAACCTTCTTTATCAATCATATTAATCCACATATCATGTCTATGTGATATCAATTGGCAAACTATATTAACCTTGTCTAAAGTGATTAACCGGGATCCTGGAGAGGTCACCATTTCTTTAATCGTTTACAATTCACTTTTCCTTTCGTTGTTTTTATTATTTGCAAATTCATCAAAAATCAAACCAATCAATTTTATATTTCCGTCTAGTTTAATTTAGTTGTTAAAAAATAACACTTTCCACAATACTCCTCGTGGTTCGACACCCGACTTACCCTAACTAATAAGGTAGTTGGTCTTTCCTAAAAATCTTATTTTTGACCGGTCCTTCGACACCGATCAAATTTTGGCGCCGTTGCCGGGGAGTCGTGCGCAAAGTGTTTTTTTTCTTAGTTAATCATATATATATATATATAAAAAAACCTCAAAAATCCAAAAATATTTAGTTTCTGTTTGTTTTGTTTATTGTTCAGTATTACGCTCGTTTTTTTTGTTTGTTTTGTGCAGGTAACTTTTCAGTTGCATGCATCATACAAGACATTCAGGGAAGTCATCTCCACTAGTGTTCGATCCAGAGATTGAGAAAACAGCTCGGTAGAACCGAGTATTTCATCGAGAGAAGACGGTTTTACAATCTCCAAGTTCACATTTCAAATCAATGGAGAACCTGAACCTTACCACTGAACCAATGCCCCAACCTCAATTTTCACCCACTCAAAACCATCCATCACCCAATACATTCGCCACTTCTGAACCTCCACCACAATCCAGTACTCAATCACCACAAATTCCACAATTCCCAAACTTTGATAATATTCCACCATCACTTTCACAAACATCATCTTTACCACAACCAACCACAACTCACACTTCTCCAATAACCTCTCTCCCAAATTTTGAGAGATTCAATCCACAACAAGGCCAATCTTCGGCATAAGACCCACCCTTCACTCAAAAACATGTGACCAGTCACTCTTCTCCTTATGTGAGAGTGATTCCCGATGATAACACCATAAACCCAACTGGTACACAATTCCCACATACTTCTACAATTCAATATCCATCATTCAGTTTCAATCAAAAACCGTATCAAGGCAACTATGAGTATGATGATGGGGATTTGGATGGGGATGAAGGAGATCATGGGACATATCAGTTGGTAAGGCCACAAAATTTCAATCATCAAGGGTATCAAGCATTTCCAGAAGCTCCAGTTCATCCTGCACCTAGACAGCAACCAGCGGTGAATCGACCTTTGAGACCTAACCCAAGGAATGCAATACCTCCAACTAATAATCAAGCAGGCATTCCCATGAGGTTTGAGAGAGGCCCGGTGAGAGGTATTGAAAGCCACTTCAGACCTGCTATTGTTCATAACCCATCAGCAGTGGTCATTCCACAACTGCATGGTAGGTCATTTGAAGTGAGGTCACAGGCAATTCAGAGTTTGCCTAAATATCATGGGTTAGTGACTGAAGAGCCGTACATGCATCTTGGGGCCTATGATGCAAGATGCAACACCATCGGGAGACAACGGTTTACACAAGATGAAGTGAAGTTGGTCCTCTTTCAATTCACTCTTGAGGACAAAGCACAACAATGGTTCCAATCCCTACCTTCAGCATCTATCCGTACCTGGTTGGAAATGCAACAACAATTTCTTGATGAGTTCTACACAAGTCAGCGAACCAATGATGCAAGAAAGAACATCAGGAATTTCTCTCAACAGCCTGGTGAGTTATTTCACGAAGCACTCACCCGATTCAAGATGATGATCAAAAATTGCCCGCATCATGACATCCAACTATGGGAGTTGATCAACTCTTTTTATGAGGGACTACACTATGAGGACCAAGGTGCGTTAGATTCTATTTCAAATGGTACATTTGGCACTAATGATGAACAGGTTGATTGGGAATATCTCGAGAGGAGAGCTGAGACAACGAAGAGGAAGGCACAGTCTTCGAGAAGGTCAAGGCAAGCAACAGTCAAAGCTGCATGTGGGGGTAGTACAGGTGATGCTGAGAGGTTAGCTAGGTTAGAGTATCAAGTAGCTAACTTAGGGATTAGTGGACAGCCCTTATGTGGGCATTGTGGGGATGTAGGACACATAGCAGATAGTTGTCCTAGCATAGTTGGTGGGATGGAAATGGTGAACCAGGTACAAGGGGGAAATAGGAATTGGTTGAACATGAAGTCGAATACTTATCACCCAGGTCTTAGAAATCACCCAAATTTTAGTTATGGAGGTAGTGGTGGGGGTTACCAAAAGAGTAGTCAATCTTCTGAGATATCAGAGGGAGGGTTGAATGAGGTGATGAACATGTTGAAGGCTATTCAGCAGGATATTCAGGGCATCAAGCAAAAGGGTGAGGTACGTGATAAAACTGTTCAGGCTTTAACTACGCAGGTTGGGCAATTAGCTGGAGATGTGGCAGAGCTGAAGAAGGCGAACGGGAAGCTACCGAGCGATACTCAAGTCAATCCGGCACATCAATCATCATCAAACACGCGGAATGTGCGGATCAATGCGGTAAGTCTTCTGTCTAGTTCTAGAGACTGTGAAGGTGAACAGGATCTAATTTCACAAACGACTCATAAAAATTTAAAAAAATTATTTTGTGAAAAGTTCTTCAGTGAAAATTCCACTATGGCTGAGGATAAGTGTGGGGAAGTTAAACCTTCCCCATTCCCTCTAGCTGCAGGGGAACAAAATAAAACATTAGTTTTGAGAGAAACCCCACTAAAGGATGAAAAGTGGGAAGAGTTTATAAAAGTGAAAATCAATCGACCATTACTTGATGTTTTAAAAGAAGATTCTGTTCATGCTAAGAGTTTGAAAGAATTGAGTAACCAAAACCGACACAACAAGCTGCCAAAACAGTTTGATTTACCAGTAAATGTTCGTGCCGCGTTATTGGGTACATGTCCACTGAAACTCCAAGACCCAGGAACGCCTTTAATTCCAATACAGATTGGAGAACTTAAAATTGACAAGGCATTATTGGATCTTGGAGCATGTGTTAGCATTCTTCCAGGATGTATCTACGACCAATATGATTTTGGTCCTTTGAAAGAGGTCGACATCACCATGGTGTTGGCAAATCAAAAAGCGATACGTCCTAGGGGAATGTTAACGGATGTGATAGTCAAGGTGGAGGATTGTTTTTACCCAGTGGATTTTTTGGTAATGGATTGTGTTTCTAATAAAAAAGAGACACAACCCATGGTTATATTGGGTAGACCGTTCTTGGCAACTGCACACGCAGTGATCGATTGTGCCAATGGGACGGTTAATATGAGGTTTGGGGAAAGAACACTGAGTTTAAATGTGTTTTTAAGTTTAACTGGCCCAAATGCCGAGGAAGGGTGTTTCATGGTTGACAGGACTGAAGAAGCTGGAGTCAAGAAAGGTAAGAAGAAGAAGAAGAAAGTCAAGAAACAAGCCAAGGTCAACCAGGAGGACATGAGAGTACGATCTCTAGATCCGAGCTATGGGATGGTCGATGCATTATCGCAGGATGGAGAGGATGCATGCTTAGCAGCTGAGGGAGGCAAGCACCCCACTCGCCCACCATGATTGAGAATATCAGGTAAAGTCAGGCTGAAGACTGTAAACTTAGCGCTACCGGGTGGCAGCCCGGAATTTTATTTATTTTCTTGTTTTTGTTTGTTTCTTTAATTGCTTGTGTGTTTTTATTTTTGTGGTTGTTTGCTAAGTAACTAATCATTGCGGGTGGTAGTTAATAGTCGCGTATGTTGAGATTGGTGGTTGGGAAAGAATTGGGTAAGCATTAAAAGCACCATACATTGGGGACAATGTATCCCAAGTGTGGGGATGGGGGACCCTAAGGAAGTAAGGCGGAATTACTTACCGTTGCAAGAAAAAATGGGAATTTTGAAAATTTTTGAAAATTTAATTAAAATTTTCTTGCAACTTTGTCACCTTTTCTACTTGATTAGGCATAAAAGCCGAATTTTCAATCACCAAAGAGTCTTTTGCCAAATATGAAAAACGAGATCCCTAATCATGGTTGTCCCTTTAAGTTTCATGAGAGTGTTTTTGGTGAGCGTTTTTAGAGAAAATGAAAATAGATGCCTAACTAGGGGTAACATGCTTATAGGATTTGCATATGCTACATGTCGGCAGCCTATTTCCCTACATTGTGAGATCTTGAGCCTATTAGATGTTTATTGATATAAATGTTTCGTTTCATGAGAGTAGGCCAAATGTTTCTTTGTTGCAGAATTTGTGTAATTCGATACATGCTAAAGCTTTAGGCAATATGTGCGCATAGATGAGAAAGGCAATGTAGGAATCCATTTGTTTGTTTGATACCCTTGTGTTGTTTGTGTTGACCCGTTCGTTAAAATTCACCATTAGTAAACCATGTTGAGCCTAAACCTTTCATTTGTTAAACCTACATCATTACACAAATCGACTCGTTTACCTTGTTGAATAAAAATGTTGGCATCCAATGTGTTCGCCTTGTTTATTGTTTGAGTTGTTCAATGTTGAAAAAAAAAAAGAAAAGAAAAAATATATATAAACGAAAAAAGAAGAGAGAAGAAGAAAAAAAAATTTGAAGTGATTGTTATGGGTCGATTATGCCCAAGTTGATGTGTTAGTATGTTCTTGTGATATGTGAATGAGGATGTTCGATCATTTGTGTTAAACCGTTTGTTTTCGAACCATTTGTGAACCAAATTATCCTACCTTTACCCGAAGCCCAAAACCCGTAAGTCCTTTTGATATGTGCACAGTTTGTAGCTTATGTGTGATTGTTATACAAACCTATGATAACGAAGTTGCATTCTTGGTTTTCTGAGTGTTATATACTAGCACATTACACGCTAGTCCATATATTAAACCGAGAGGAGTGAACATTGTGAGGGGTGTGTAGCATATGTAGATGATAATAAGCATGTTAGTTTTGGATAGGCAAGTCTTGTTTTGAAATTGTGCAACATTTGCTCGCCAGATTGTCAATCTCGATTGTGTAAGTCTATGGGACGGGTATGATTGGGGACCTTGGAAAATCGATAGGTGAAGGAATTGGAGGTGATTTGTTAAATAGGTGAGTCATGTTTTGAGATGGTTTGATTGGGGACAATCAAAGGTAAGTGTGGGAATGTGATGGACGGGGCCAATCATGGTGTTTAAGATGCTTAATTGAATGCTTTTAGTGTAATTTAAATGTTTATATGTCATGAATAAGATGACTACGCGAAGTTTGGATGTGCAGGTGAAGCGGCTAAAATAGATGGATTTAAGATGGAATTGTGTAGCGTGTGTGAGCCGAAGGAAAATGATCAAGTCGCGTACACTTGAAAGCGAGCATGGATGCTGAAGCGTTGAAGAGGAACTTTGAATAAGCCAAGAACACCCGAGTTGGGGGCCACTACTACTAAATAATAATAATAATAATAATAATAATAATAATAATAATAATAATAATAATAATAATAATAATAATAAAAAGAAACTTAAAAAAATAAAAGATGACAAAATGGCCTAGGCCCAAAGAGATCAGTAGGTCACAAGAGTGAATTAATATTTATTCATTCGATGACAAACTTTTGAGAGGCATTATATTTTTTTGACGGCAAGTTATTACTTTTTGGGGATATATGATCGCACAAATCGAATATTTTTTGAGGGGAGCAGGATATCATATTCAAGAGGACAGCAGGCGATCGCAGAAGACAAAGGAAAATAAGAGTGAGGTTTCTACCCTAGTCATGAGCGGCTAAGCACCCGTGATCCTCTCCGGGTGAATGGTTAGTTACTAGAACAAGATTTTATGTTTGTCAAATAATTGAATTGAGACTTTGAATGTTTAAACTTTTGGTTTCAATTGTGGTATATTTCAATATTGATGTTGAACGTCTATTGAAAGAGTAATTTGTTTAGATTTCATAAACCAACACGGTTTCTTATCGAGGGTCATTGAATACATTCAAGTTGCGTCTTTCAATATTACGAGTCATTAAGATATTGTTAGGTGATAATCAACCGAGTCAACAGTCGCGGTCTAGTTATCGGCTGTCACAAAGTCATTAATCAACCTTCTTTATCAATCATATTAATCCACATATCATGTCTATGTGATATCAATTGGCAAACTATATTAACCTTGTCTAAAGTGATTAACCGGGATCCTGGAGAGGTCACCATTTCTTTAATCGTTTACAATTCACTTTTCCTTTCGTTGTTTTTATTATTTGCAAATTCATCAAAAATCAAACCAATCAATTTTATATTTCCGTCTAGTTTAATTTAGTTGTTAAAAAATAACACTTTCCACAATACTCCTCGTGGTTCGACACCCGACTTACCCTAACTAATAAGGTAGTTGGTCTTTCCTAAAAATCTTATTTTTGACCGGTCCTTCGACACCGATCAATATGATGTTGGTGAATATTACCTAGCTTTGTACATATAGTATAAGTTGAAAAGCGGTACAATTCATGTGTCTAGCATCACCAAGGCATTATGTAAACACATAAGTAACCAAACAAGACAAGATCAACGGTAAAGTCGGTAATGTAAAAATTGATAATGAGCACCCTAACACGTGTCAAGTCTAAAAGAGCACCATAACATAAGTTATGTCTAAATGAGCACCGTAACATAAGTTACGTCTATATGTAAAGAGCACCATAACATAAGTTATGTCTAGATGAATGATTTTGTACGTAAGCTACATTCATGTTCAAACATAAGGCACAAGATAAACAAGACACGTATATGAATTGTAAATGAAGAAAATGTATGTGTAACTGAATGTGCAAGTTTTGTATACTTGTGCATGAATCACCCCAAAAGTGTAAAAACGAAAAGGGGATAAGTAATACTCACCTTAGCAAGGTGTTAAGTCTCGTGGAATAGAATAAGTGTGATCCAATGTTGCCAAATATCACCCTATGTACAAGGTAATAAATATGTTTAAGTCTTTCTAGTCTACAAGTATTTCTAGGGTTCCTAATTTGGGGATAGGCATGTGTTTAATTGTTAACTTAGAAAAATTATTAATGAACTAGTATATAAAAGAAATTTGAAAAATAATTAAATAAAAAGACTTTTTGTAAAACTTTGGTTAAGGATGGTTGTATTATAATATATTAGATATGAAAATAATTTTTATAAAATTATTTTCGTAATAATTGAATATATAGTATATTTATATTTATTTGTCAAAAAATAATTTAAATATCTAAAAATATTAAAATTAATGAAATATCAAATTAAAATTTGTATTTCTGTTCTAAATGAACAAAAATAATTTATGTAAAATTTTGGTATAAAAATGTTGAAAAATGAATTTATTATGATTTATTTATGATTAAAACAACAAAAATTAATTAAAAGAATTAAGTAAACGGTTTTCTAGAATAAAAATTTATTTCTAAAATATTTACGGATATACAAGTTTAAAATAATTTTGTGGGATTTTATAAAGTCGTTTAGATATTTTTATAGAATTTTAAAATTATAATTGAATAAACTTGTAATATTTATAATATATATTAAATAAATGATTTTTGGAAATCTAAAAATTGTATGACAAAGTTTATTGTTTATATAACATAGGATAAATTTTGTAGAATTTATAATGTAGATTTGGTTTTTTAAAATTAATTTAAATGATAGAACATGAAATATAAAAGAAAAAGTTTCAAAAAAAAAAGAAGTGGGTTTTGTGGGGATCGAACCCATGTCAAAACGCGGCCCCCATGACTTAACAAACTTCTTGAAACCAGCTGACCTACATCAGATTTGTTGATTTGTTTTATTTAGCAAATTATTTAACACAACTGTCTGCGAGTTATCTTCCCCAAATTAGTGTATAAACCCTAATATCCTAGTCATTCAATAGATTATGAAGACGATACAGGTAACAAGGAAAATGATAGGGCTTTTAATCCCTATCATGAGTCGACCCTAAAGAACCTAATAAATTGGATTGAGATGTACCTATTGACGCTGCAGATCGCGCACGAGCCACGAACCCAAATACCTTAATTCTGGTCTATTAAGAGCACGATAGTGAAAGATTATTTGGGGGTTCTCTAAATCGCTAGTATATGTGTGCGTCCGTGTTTAATTGATTCAACAACCCCTTTATACACGGATTTGGAATTGGGTTTTGGGAAGGTCTTAAATAACGATTTTGACTTGATCAATTAGCCATAAACGCGTGATTATATATATATATATATATATATATATATATATAAAGGAATGTTTTAAATGGTGATTCTAAGCATACAATCTGCACATTAATGAATTGCCATATCAGTGGTCAAAGACAAGGAATTATTGAGTATTGAATGAGCCGATTGATGGGTTGACTTCTTTGTTTGTTGACTATGATAAACAGGGAAGTGATAAGATTAATTCGTATGGAAAAGAATTCAAGTTATAGCGTGGCTCAGTTGGTTTAACTATGGATGAGGTAGTGGTTGTAAGCGGGTTCGAGTCCCGTGTTTTGTAATGTTTTTTTTTCAGCAGAGAAGGAAGGGGAAAGGAGAAAGGGAACTGGGCCGGTCTGCTAATAGGCTCGGGTATTGGGCTGGAGGTTGGGCTACGTATTAACTAGGCTCAAGATTTCTCAAAGGGTTGGATTGGGTTATGTTTAATGGGTTAGGATAGATGGTTTGTTTAGTTTAATTATTTGCTTATAATGTTTAAAACTAACATTATTATTATTATTATTATTATTTATATTTATAAAAGAAAAGAATTTTTTTCCCAATTACGACAACGATTCGAGTAGATGTAAATTCATGAAAAGAGAGGGACTAGAGTCGGACAAAAGATAAAATGAAAGGTGACGAATGTCATAGCATCCCCTACTTTTAGAAACTTCGTCCCGAAGTTATTAGAAACATAAGGTTATGGATGTTTGGGTAGAAATTAAGATAACCGTGGTTTGGAAAATTTGAGTTAAGGTTTGGATTAGGTTCGTCTCGAATAATAAGGAGAATAAGAATCTAGTAAAACACTAAACTTCAAGTTTTAGGAATCCTAAAATAAATGTATGAGTTGATTGACTATAAAAAGACCAAATGAACTACCAAGTAAGTAGAGTTTGTTCCTGGTTCGACTTCCAGTCTCACTTTCGATGTGTCATTAGTGTTTATATATAGGGTGTACCGCAGCTAACCCACCACACATTTGATACATCGAAAACGTACTTGACGTCTACCAAAAAAACTCTAATAGAATTTCACACCACCTTAATGTACCTGTAAATTCATGATTACGTTCCGGACCGGAATCATCAATTTACCTTACATTAGGGTTTTATGTCCTTCTATGATCCTAATCTAACAACACATTAAAGCAAATAAGTTTCACAAGAAGATGACACAACAAACACGTTGGGTTACAATGAGACGTTATCAACGAAATGAGGCTATGTAATAATGAGGTCAATTACATTGGTTTGCAACGACTTGCAAGCATAACAAAATTTTAAGCATGGCTACCACTCACCCGAGGAGCCCTTTAAGTGAAATGTTTGTCTGAGTTGAGTGGATAATGTAGTAATTGTCTTTCATAAATCAACATGCAAATTGATAATACACACATGCAAGCAAGTTTGTAATTACGACAACCATTAAGAATAAGTGTGATCTTAGTTGACTATAGAAAATAGTTCATATTTGGCCAGCCATGTTTACGAGTATGATGAATAATTAAATATTCAAAGAAAATCAAATTAAGAAAAATCAAGTTTCATATAACAAACAATTCTGTTTTTAGAAAAGTTCTGTAGGATCAAGTATCATGTTTTTTAATAGTTTGATTTTCATGGAAATCAAGTCCAAATGTTTCAATAAAAATGTAAGGTAGAGTCCTAAATTTCTACGATTAAAATAAACGTAACCAAATATGATAAATTTCCAACCTGCGTTCGTACATAATAGTATGCAAGGAAATTTCTAGATGTTATATGCTTATGAGTACGACACAATTGGGTACAAAATGATAATAGGATCGAGAAAATGAAAACACAAGTATTGGATTCTCGAGTCTTAAGAAGATTTCATCCATGGCTTAGCCAGTGGGGTTAACGCCATCCTGACCAGTTGCTTCGTTGATGTTGATATTGAAAGCTCGTCCATGTGCCACCTGGTTTACATTAATCAATTCAGGGCATCGATGTCGCATGTGGTTAGGGTCTCCACAATTATAACCTTCCCGACCGTTAGTAATCGGCAGTGGTTCCTGGGCAGCTATTTGATGATTATCTTGTGTCCTAACCATTACACGACAAGTAGTGGCAAAGTGTCCAAATCTTCCACATCTAATGCATTGACGACATGGAAGATTTGCAGGGTGATGATACTTGCAAGTGTTGCATTGAGGATGGACTCCCGTGTAGGCTTTCTTGATAGGAGGTTGAGTCACAGGATTCACAACAGCATGGTTTTGATCATTACCCATTCGTTTCTTAGAGTTCGAAGAAGTAGTGGCGGCCTTTACTAAAACAGTCTTAGATGGTTCAACGACATGGGTGGTTTTCTCAGCAGACGTCTTGGTGCCCTTCCTAACCAAGTTTCCCTTCCTTACGTGTTTGTCTGTTAGAGTGGCTGCGAGCTGAATTGCTTCTTTTACCGTAACGGGTTTGCTACCAGTGACAGTATCTTGAATTAGATCAGGTAAACCCTCAATATACTTCTCAATTGCTCGGGATAGCGGGGTAACCATATGAGGAACAAGCAGGCTGAGTTCATGATATCTGGTAGTATACGCTAGGTTTTCTCCACTGTCTTGTTTCAGCTCATAAAATTCATCCTCTAACATTTTGATTTCATTTCTAGGGCAAAACTTTGCAATCATCAACTCTTTAACTTCCTCCCAAGTCAGTGCTAAAGCAACTTCAGTGCCCCAGTTGCGTTTTTCGCCGTTCCACCAAGTTAATGCCTCTTTTTGAAGGACACTGATGGCATAGCGAACGCGGAGTTCGTTAGGACACTCGCTGTTCACAAAGGTGTTCTCCATGCTTTCGAACCACTGGAGAAGGCCAGTAGCACCCTCCACTCCAGTAAATTTTGTGGGGTTGCAGGAGTTAAAGTGTTTGAAAATGCACCGAAATTGAGTCGTGCCTGTGTTAGCACTGTTACTATTCTAGGTTAACTCACTGACAAGATTTGGGATCACTACAGCAATTTCCTGAGCAACTAGAGATGCGAGGTGACGTTCAGAACGTTGTCCAAAAGCACGAACAGTGCGTTGGCTGGCATCACGGAGCATGCGGCGAGCAGACATCTATGAGGCAATCAATGAATAATCATGAGATTAGAAAATGTAAGTGTATAACCGTACAGATGAGTATGAACTTGTAAGCAATATATGAAAATACAAAATATTGTATATGAAACGAGAGAGTATTATTGAAAAACTTGCATAAAATGCTTGGAGTGCCCTTGTCTAGCTGTAAAGCCCAACAAGAACGTTGACTTTTCAAAGGAATTGAACCCAATGGTGATCAAAGAAGACATGCTTTAGCCTATAAGTGGACACTCACTCCAGGAATCCCCAGGTAAGCATAACAGGTCCGTTATTGGATTTATGCGCTATGCTTGCCTATGCCAAAAAACCCAGTGTACAGGCATCCACCCTTCCAGATTGCACGTGTTCCATCACACTCATTAGAGCTCAACACTCATCCGAGTTGGGGGCCACTACTACTAAATAATAATAATAATAATAATAATAATAATAATAATAATAATAAAAATAAACTTACAAAAATAAAAGATGACAAAATGGCCTAGGCCCAAAGAGATCAGTAGGTCACAAGAGTGAATTAATATTTATTCATTCGATGACAAACTTTTGAGAGGCATTATATTTTTTTGACGGCAAGTTATTACTTTTTGGGGATATATGATCGCACAAATCGAATATGTTTTGAGGGGAGCAGGATATCATATTCAAGAGGACAGCAGGCGATCGCAGAAGACAAAGGAAAATAAGAGTGAGGTTTCTACCCTAGTCATGAGCGGCTAAGCACCCGTGATCCTCTCCGGGTGAATGGTTAGTTACTAGAACAAGATTTTATGTTTGTCAAATAATTGAATTGAGACTTTGAATGTTTAAACTTTTGGTTTCAATTGTGGTATATTTCAATATTGATGTTGAACGTCTATTGAAAGAATAATTTGTTTAGATTTCATCAACCAACACGGTTTCTTATCGAGGGTCATTGAATACATTCAAGTTGCGTCTTTCAATATTACGAGTCATTAAGATATTGTTAGGTGATAATCAACCGAGTCAACAGTCGCGGTCTAGTTATCGGCTGTCACAAAGTCATTAATCAACCTTCTTTATCAATCATATTAATCCACATATCATGTCTATGTGATATCAATTGGCAAACTATATTAACCTTGTCTAAAGTGATTAACCGGGATCCTGGAGAGGTCACCATTTCTTTAATCGTTTACAATTCACTTTTCCTTTCGTTGTTTTTATTATTTGCAAATTCATCAAAAATCAAACCAATCAATTTTATATTTCCGTCTAGTTTAATTTAGTTGTTAAAAAATAACACTTTCCACAATACTCCTCGTGGTTCGACACCCGACTTACCCTAACTAATAAGGTAGTTGGTCTTTCCTAAAAATCTTATTTTTGACCGGTCCTTCGACACCGATCAATATGATGTTGGTGAATATTACCTAGCTTTGTACATATAGTATAAGTTGAAAAGCGGTACAATTCATGTGTCTAGCATCACCAAGGCATTATGTAAACACATAAGTAACCAAACAAGACAAGATCAACGGTAAAGTCGGTAATGTAAAAATTGATAATGAGCACCCTAACACGTGTCAAGTCTAAAAGAGCACCATAACATAAGTTATGTCTAAATGAGCACCGTAACATAAGTTACGTCTATATGTAAAGAGCACCATAACATAAGTTATGTCTAGATGAATGATTTTGTACGTAAGCTACATTCATGTTCAAACATAAGGCACAAGATAAACAAGACACGTATATGAATTGTAAATGAAGAAAATGTATGTGTAACTGAATGTGCAAGTTTTGTATACTTGTGCATGAATCACCCCAAAAGTGTAAAAACGAAATGGGGATAAGTAATACTCACCTTAGCAAGGTGTTAAGTCTCATGGAATAGAATAAGTGTGATCCAATGTTGCCAAATATCACCCTATGTACAAGGTAATAAATATGTTTAAGTCTTTCTAGTCTACAAGTATTTCTAGGGTTCCTAATTTGGGGATAGGCATGTGTTTAATTGTTAACTTAGAAAAATTATTAATGAACTAGTATATAAAAGAAATTTGAAAAACAATTAAATAAAAAGACTTTTTGTAAAACTTTGGTTAATGATGGTTGTATTATAATATATTAGATATGAAAATAATTTTTATAAAATTATTTTCGTAATAATTGAATATATAGTATATTTATATTTATTTGTCAAAATATAATTTAAATATCTAAAAATATTAAAATTAATGAAATATCAAACTAAAATTTGTATTTATGTTCTGTCACACCCTCAAATTACCACTTGCGGAGTTTTACCGCGAGGCGCATGACAAACCAGGATCCAAGTCAACGATCACAATAAACAACTCTATATGAAATACGTAAATCCAAAAACAACGATTTTATAAGCGGAAGCATTTAAGAATTTAATCAGCTACAACAGTGTTCCAAAGTATTCAAGACACTTATTTCAAAACATGCAACTAAGCCTAGACGCCAATGCAGACTCGTGTGCCTAGTTCCGTTCGTTGCTACCTTAGCGACCTGAGAAAAACATGCCAAAAAGATGTCAACATATAATGCTGGCGAGTTCACAGGTTTGTTCAATATGTTATCAAAATGTTACCAGAATGTTACCATGTCCATACTATATCCATGTTACCAAGTACGCTAGCTAGGCGTATGTTTTGTTACTACTACGATTGGAAAACCATTACTAGACTGTTACCATGTGTTCAGCCCGATGTGTTGTAGCCACGCTACGAGTGTTACCAGTTCGAGACAATATGCACCCGTCCGGCCCTCCAAGCCGTCGAGTGGGGTTTGTCAAGCCCAATAGATCTATCCACATTTCCCCCGTTGTGCATCCCCGCACATTCATGGTTTCCCCCGGGACTTTAAAAGATCGTATAGTACACAAGTTTAAAACCATAGTATGACATATGTTACCAAAATAGTTTAGTGCATGTTTTCTCCCCAAAAAGTTAAAGCAGTAAAAGTGGGGCCGTGAACTCACCTTAGATAGCGTTCTTCGGTTACAAGTAAAGATGTTAAGCTCTTGATAATCCCTCTATCGGAGATCTATCAAAATGTTCACATAAGTGTTCCGACTAATAACCATAAGGTTATCTAGTCCCCGATTGTCCAGATCGTAACCAAGTATGTTTTAAAACGTGTTTAAATGTTTAACCGACACACTAGACCGACCCGACATCCCGTTGGTGATCCATTACCCTAACTAATCAAGTACACATAGATTACACACAAGGTTCAAGCATAAAACACTTAGTTTGTATCAAAAATCTCATTTCTGCATCAGAACAGTCGAACCAGTCAGTTTAAGTCTCCTTCGCCCGTTTTAAGTCTCCTTCGCCCGTTTTGTATTTCGTTCGACTGTTTGATGCCTCCTTCGACCGTTCTGCCACTTTCGCCCAACAAAACCCAGGTTCGACCCTGGATTCTCTCCTTCGCACCTTCGATCGGTCGAAGGAGTCCAGGTTCGCCCCTGTTGTGCAAATTTTCCTAAAAACGCTTCGAACACATTCAAAATGACTCGAAACATCATCAAACACAGCAGTAAAGCATGAATAACTTATCCCTACAAAACCCCACCGATTTCCCCCAATAATACGTCCGTTTCAGCCCTTTCCTAAAATGGTAAAAATTATGGAAACGTCACTATCATGCATGGATTATTTACCCAATTTGGAAACTTTTGAAATCGATCCGTATTCAACTTAAAATGCTCAGTTTGTCGAGTGTTCGATCTTTCCCTATTAGTTCTATTGATCATAAATATCATGCATCAAGTCTAGATTCGTTAAAACCCCCAAATACCCATAATATCATCATTTATCCAATCCTAACCCTAAACAACAATAACCTAGCATCAATAACAATCCTATATCATGTTTTTATCATAGATACAGCAGCAAATCATTGAACAACACATAACACCACATAATACACAATTCACATATGTTTATCATCATGAAGACCTGTGTTTAAATGATAAGGTTTTGATTTAGAAAGATGTTTAAAAGGTTTTTAATCATGAAAACACCCTTAGAACAGATCCGGATAATTAGGGTTAGATGAAAACGAATTAAAATGCTTTAAAAAGGTTTAGGATCAAGAACACACCTTGGATTCTTGTTTAGATGTTGTAGATAGGTTAGATTATGAAAAAGAAGAGCAAAAACTCCTTCCTTAGTGATTAGAATCGTTTGAGAGTGTTTTGAGACGGTTAGGGTTTGTGAAATGATGGAAAATGACAAAGTTTGGTATTTATACTAATCCTCCTTCGCCCTAACTCAATGGTCGAAGATGGCCTCCTTCGACCCTTCCACAGGGTCGAATGAGCCCTGTCCTGGTCAAAGGGAATTCTTTCAATTCCACATCCCAGGTTCGCCCATTTACAAAGGGTCGAACCAAACAAAATGTTCTCCTTCGACCACTCGAAGTGGTCGAACCAGAACTCATGTTCAACTAGTTTTCCAGTTTGTTGTGTTTAACGCATTCTAACACATCTTAACACATAAGCATGCATCCTTAGTCTATATTTAACATATTTAAGCATAGATCATCATTTACACATCATTTAAACACATCCGTGCATATAATCCACCACACGACCCATAATCTACACATATACTTAATTAGTTCATGTAATGTCACCAACAACGGAACCCGGTACTAGTGTATTACCAAAACGACTCCCAATGATCCTCCAGATCATTGCACCCTGGACAATCCTAACTTGACCCGACTCAACTAACCCAGTTAAGTCCGTTTATAAACGTTTCTCGCTAAGGTAGACTTAGATGTTACTAAAATGTTTAAGCCAAACATGCTGGGTGTCACATGTTCTAAATGAACAAAAATAATTTATGTAAAATTTTGGTATAAAAATGTTGAAAATGAATTTATTATGATTTATTTATGATTAAAACAACAAAAATTAATTAAAAGAATTAAGTAAACGGTTTTCTAGAATAAAAATTTATTTCTAAAATATTTACGGATATACAAGTTTAAAATAATTTTTGTGGGATTTTATAAAGTCGTTTAGATATTTTTATAGAATTTTAAAATTATAATTGAATAAACTTGTAATATTTATAATATATATTAAATAAATGATTTTTGGAAATCTAAAAATTGTATGACAAAGTTTATTGTTTATATAACATAGGATAAATTTTGTAGAATTTATAATGTAGATTTGGTATTTTAAAATTAATTTAAAAGATAGAACATGAAATATAAAAGAAAAAGTTTCAAAAAAAAAAGAAGTGGGTTTTGTGGGGATCGAACCCATGTCAAAACGCGGCCCCCATGACTTAACAAACTTCTTGAAACCAGCTGACCTACATCAGATTTGTTGATATGTTTTATTTAGCAAATTATTTAACACAACTGTCTGCGAGTTATCTTCCCCAAATTAGTGTATAAACCCTAATATCCTAGTCATTCAATAGATTATGAAGACGATACAGGTAACAAGGAAAATGATAGGGCTTTTAATCCCTATCATGAGTGTGACACCCCAGGAAAATCCCACATCAGCCGTGGCCAGGAGAGATCCTTGGTTCATAAGTAATGTCTTGCCTCTTAAATCACCAACGCGTTTTGGGGCTTAATGTTAGTGGATGAGAGTAGAACTCCACAGTTAAGCGTGCTCAGGTGGGATAAATTTTAGGATGGGTGACCTCCTGGGAAGTCTCCACTAGGCAACCAAAAACAAATCCGTGAGCTCTGGATGGGCAAAGCGGACAATATTGGTGGTGAGAGGGGCGGGGTGTTACAATGAGTCGACCCTAAAGAACCTAATAAATTGGATTGAGATGTACCTATTGACGCCGCAGATCGCGCACGAGCCACGAACCCAAATACCTTAATTCTGGTCTATTAAGAGCACGATAGTGAAAGATTATTTGGGGGTTCTCTAAATCGCTAGTATATGTGTGTGCGTTCGTGTTTAATTGATTCAACAACCCCTTTATACACGGATTTGGAATTGGGTTTTTGTAAGGTCTTAAATAACGATTTTGACTTGATCAATTAGCCATAAACGCGTGATTATATATAAAAAAAAGGAATGTTTTAAATGGTGATTCTAAGCATACAATCTGCACATTAATGAATTGCCATATCAGTGGTCAAAGACAAGGAATTATTGAGTATTGAATGAGCCGATTGATGGGTTGACTTCTTTGTTTGTTGACTATGATAAACAGGGAAGTGATAAGATTAATTCGTATGGAAAATAATTCAAGTTATAGCGTGGCTCAGTTGGTTTAACTATGGATGAGGTATTGGTTGTAAGCGGGTTCGAGTCCCGTGTTTTGTAATGTTTTTTTTTTTCAGCAGAGAAAGAAGGGGAAAGGAGAAAGGGAACTGGGCCGGTCTGCTAATGGGCTCGGGTATTGGGCTGGAGGTTGGGCTACGTATTAACTGGGCTCAAGATTTCTCAAAGGGTTGGATTGGGTTATGTTTAATGGGTTAGGATAGATGGTTTGTTTAGTTTAATTATTTGCTTATAATGTTTAAAACTAACATTATTATTATTATTATTATTATTATTATTATTATTTATAAAAGAAAAGAATTTTTTTCCCAATTATGACAACGATTCGAGTAGATGTAAATTCATGAAAAGAGAGGGACTAGAGTTGGACAAAAGATAAAATGAAAGGTGACGAATGTCACACTGGTACTTTGTCCTTTTCCTTATGCCTTATTATATCGTCAGTCAAACTTAAGGCTAACTCACAAGCAGTATCAAACTCGATTGGCTTTGCTCCCCTAACTATTCCCTGGATTTGAGGAATTAATCCCCAAATAAATCTTCTAATTCTCTTTGGTTCAGGGGTAACCTGATGGGGTACTAGCCGGGCAAGTTGATTAAAGCGTTTATGTAACCCACACAATCTAAACCCTTCATTTCAAGTCCTAAAAATTCCATTTCAATCTTTTCTATTTCATTCATAGGACAATATTTTTCAGTAATAAGGGTTCGAAATTCTATCCAAGTCATGGTGGCTACAAATTCTCTACCCTTCACTTGTCGAATCATGTTCCACCAATTTAATGCCTCTGCTCGTAGGGAGTGAGTGGCAAACTTTACCTGGTCTCTAGGAGCACAATTACTTATTTCTAATATGGCTTCCATTTCTTCCAGCCAACGAGTGGCTCCGGCAGCTCCGGTGCTGCCGTCAAACAACTCGGGCTTACATGCCATGAAGGTCTTATAATCACAGAATCGGGGTCTTATAGTATCATCTTCTAGATTTACTATGACTTCTTCTTGGTTTTTCTCTACTGGCTTAGAACCGGGTGATTTTTCTAACATGGTTATGATAGTTGGGATTGAGTCTTGTAAACTTTCTAAGACTAATTTTCTCATTTTCTCCTCTAACTAGCTCGTCTCAGGAGTTACCGGGGTTTCTTCGGTTAAAGGTTCTTCTACCATTGGTTGTTTTGACGAAGAAGCATTGTTTCTTTTTGGAGTCACTGGTTCTTTTTCCTTATTTTTCTCAGATCTTCTTGGCATTTTCTATAATAATAAATTTCGCTTGAATTAGTATTACCATTATTCAAATATTATGCCATTCCATATATTGTATAGTCGTTTAATCATATTATTATAAGTCTAAACAATAATCATAGTTCTTATTATTTTCGACCTCTAGAAATTTAGCATACATATCTTCGCATTTTAATGTATCCGAATAGTTTTGTCAAATTATAATATCGTATCATTTGTAGTCTTTATTTTTGATAATACTTGTAGTTTAAACATCCAATTTATAACATTTTTTATAGCATCTAAATATAACTATTTTATATCAAAAATTTTAGATGCCTACACCACATTCCATACTACCATTCTACATCATCACATACTACCATCACACATATTATTCTCACAACATACTACCATCACATGATCACATTAAACTACCACAAAGTCCTAGTTTACCACATAACATACTATTACCACAACACAAACACATAAACCCATTTATTTGTCTTCCATCACTTCCTTCGCCCCATTCCCTACCCTTTCACCCTTCGACCACCTTAAACAAAAGGGTACTTAGACTCGTCAATCACTTGTTTGGATTGAAATCCAAACCTTTTGATCAACTTTCTCAATTCTTCCGCCGCATTCAATGCTTGATCCCTTTGTGTCTTCATGCGGTAGTAATTCTCTACAAGCTCGAGGTACTCCTTTCTTGGTACGAAGTCGTGGGCTTGAAATGGAACATTGTTATGATTAAACATAACGGCTTCGTAGTAGGGGTCTATTGCGGGTGTGGAATGGGCCATTGGGTAATGGACCGCAGGGTAAGGACCCATTGGGACTTGGGCCGAAGGTTGTTGTTGTTGGGCCGTGGAATATGGGCCCAAAAATGGCGATGGATATGGGTTTATGTTGCTCGATCCCTCCATAGACAAATTACTTGACGCACTCATGAAATCTTGCAATGGCGGGCTCGGGTAATAGTAGGGAGATGATCCGTCGAATGGCATCTCGGGAACGACCGGATTGGGTTCGGAGTAGGAGAAGATAGGCTCGGGGAGAGGACCGATTACGCCTACCTCCCCCAAGTTAAGCTCCACACCATTGTTACCCCATGTCAAACCCGGGATTTCATTCGCTAGTGCTTGAATATCAGGGAAGCCTAGATTCTCGTTATCTTCTACCACTTCATCGTTCCTTATTTCCCCTTCTTCCAATTCCATTGGGGCCTCGCCCCGTTCACCTTGTCCTTCTAAAGTCTATTCTTCCCCATGAGTCATTCTATTACAAAAAATCATCACAACAAATATGGTTAAGTTAGTTCTATAATTTCCCCGCTACACCCGAACCCGAGCTCTGATACCAACCTGTAACGACCCGAAAATTTACGAGTCATTACGGATTGGTAATCACGACACAATTTACTAATTACCAATTTAATTAATTCTAATTTAAACATAAAATCTTTTACTAAAAACTTACATTTATTTATTTAACATTGGGCCGAAGCCCTTTCATAAACTTGTTCGGGTATGGGCCAAGCCCATTTAAGTTACAAACACACCGGGCCTAGCCCGTTACATCCTTGGGCCGTAGCCCATTAAAACTAACTTCAAACTTATCCTTGAAACATCATTGGGCCGAAGCCCATTAAACTCAAAACATTGTTTTAAAAACTTAAACACTTTAAAACTTCTTGAACCATAAAAGAGCCGTAGCCCATTATACTCGGCCGGCCCAAAGGCCGGGTTTTATTTAAACACTCCTAGACTTGATTCCACATTTTTAAGACACGTACCAGCTTGGGTTCCCCTTAACATATTCAACCTGAAATGCATGTTAAAAATACGTTAGCCACAAAGCTAGTGAGTGATGCCAGATTCGTTTAGACTCATTTAAACAAACAATAATAACAATTTTTCATATGGTTCGGTCTTTCTAAGGTGGAATATATTTATCGATGGAGCACTTTACAAATGCTTTATTGTGGTTCCAAACCTCTAATTGGTTTAGAAAAATATATCCGATGATACCGAATGGATCCATCCTACGTGATTTCTTTTCGACCGATTCTATTAACTCTTTCATGATCATGAACCAATATTTCATCAAAACACACGTAAAAACTAACATGCATTCACCCCGAAATCATTAAAACATATGGGGTACATGCACTCACTTTGAGTTATTTCCGAGTCTATGATATCGCTACTTGCTTGGTTTCTATTTTCCAACCGTTCCTGTTACACCACAAATCAAGTTATCACAAGAATATATATACGTATAGCTGGCCATTACAGCTTAGGCATAAGAATCTAAACTAAAGCTGGCCATTACAGCTTGGCACACGACCTTATAAACTCTAGACTCATACTTACCCGGATGCTTGCTTGACACAACTTTTCTTCGGCTATAGGTAAGAGCCGATTGGTTTTTAAGATTAAAGGGTGGGATTTTCTTTGATGTAGGTGGTATATTAAGCTAAAATAAGTAAGCTTAGGTAGTTGATATGGTGGTTTAGGGATGATGTAACAAGGGCCGATTACTAGGAAAGTTTTAAAGAGTGGTTTGCATGTTGAATGAAGATGGTTTAGTGGTTGGTTGTATAAAGTTTTAAACCCTTATAGGAAGTGCCGAAGGGTGGTTTTTATAGACAAGAGAATCTCTCATGGATGATATGATAGTATAGGGTAGACTTAGGTGGATATGGTGCATGAGTGTTGAGTGTGCAAGTGAGCCAAGGTATAAGATTCTTCTCCCTTGGTCTCAAAAATGGCGGCACATTATTTATGAGGGTGGGCCGATTTTTATTAAATATGCTATTGGGCTTGTGTTGATTCAATAGTTTTGTTTTGGATTCATCTTATCATTCGGCCCACATCCATCTATCTATATTGGTTTTCTTACAAGCCCATGACTTAATGGTTGGGTCCTAAAACTTTTAACCCACACAAAATGGTTATCGGGCCCTTATAATCTTATCGGGTAGGCCCAAATCTTTTAATCGGGCTTTTAAAAATATTCGGCCCATCTAAATTAGGTTATTGGGCCGAGCTTATTTTCCGGGTAAGTTATTGGGCCCATAGGTGGCCCAATCATAATATTAATTAATTATTATTTATAAATCTAATCTTGTTTATAATGACGTCATAATTTTCGGGGTGTTACACAACCTTAACCAACCACAAGCTTTTGCTGCTATTTCTCAAGATCGCTGGCATCAACGTTTTGGTCACCCTGGCAATAATTTACTGCAATCTTTAAAACTGTCTTCTTTTATTGATTATGGAAAACTCAATAAAACTCTTTGTCAATCTTGCATTTTTGGTAAAAGTGTTAGATTACCGTTTTATGATTCAGTTAATTATACTCATTTGCCATTCGACATTGTGCACAGTGACCTTTGGACCTCACTCGTCCTTAGTACGGGTGGCCACAAGTACTACATCCTATTCTTAGATGATTTTACCAATTTCTTGTGGACGTTTCCAATAGACAATAAAACTCAAGTGTTTCATGTTTTTACTCAATTTCATAACCTAATACACACTCAATTCGAAAGACACATTAAACAATTTCAGTGTGATAACGGTAAAGAATATGCAAACCAAAACTTTTACAATTTCTGTCACCAACATGGCATGCAATTCCGTTTTTCGTGCCCTTACACGTCTTCCCAAAACGGAAAAGCAGAAAGAAAAATTAGGACCATCAACAACATGATCCGTACTCTTTTAGCCCAAGCTTGTCTCCCACCCAACTATTGGCACCATGCCCTTGAAACCGTAACTTACTTACTTAACATTTTACCAAACAAATCCCAAAACTTTCGTTCACCCACCTTACTTCTATACCACGTCACACCCGAATACGTCACTTACGCGTCTTCGGGTGTCTCTGTTACCCCCTCACACCCTCCACCACCATCCACAAACTAAACTACCGTTCCCACCCATGTGTGTTTCTTGGCTACCCTTCGAACCATAGAGGTTATAAATGCCTCGACCTCACCTCTCACCAAATCATCATCTCCCGTCACGTACATTTTGAAGAAACCATCTTTCCATTCTCCATACAATCTCCCACCAAACCACCTTCATATGACTTCCTAAAACCATCAATCCACCCTCTTGTGTGGGAACACTTAGCTAACTCACAATCTACTACCACCAATACCCCACACTCGCCCAATCCATCTACCCCTCTTGGCCCACAAACCACAAGCCCAAACCCCTCACCCACAAATCACTCACCTCATGCTGACCCAACGTCCTCTCCTTTATTCCAAACTCCTTTCGGCCAAACAACAAACCCCAACCCAATACCACCCCACATACCCGGTTCCACTATATTTCCCACCCCACCCACCACGTCCACTAATTCTGGCCCAACAATTTCTACCAGCCCATTCACTATCCCTCACACATCTCCACAGCCCACACCCTCTACCACCTCCATACCCACACCTCCACCCCCACCGCCTCCTACTCGCACCATTCGGACCCGCTCAATGAGCGGCATCGTTAAACCAAAACAGCCTTTTAACCTTCACACTACCACCGTCATACCCGTACCCAAAAGTCCTCAGGTTGCCTTAGCTACTCCAGAGTGGTATAATGCCATGGCTAACGAATTTAGTGCCCTTATTAAAAATAAGACCTGGGAGCTTGTACCTCGCACACCTGATATGAATATAATCTGTTGCATGTGGTTGTTTAAACATAAGTACAGGTTTGATGGTAGCTTGGAACGTTACAAGGCTCGTTTGGTTTGTGATGGTCGTAAACAGGATCCAAGTATTGATTGTGGGGAAACCTTTAGTCCAGTTGTTAAACCGGCTACAATTCGCCTGGTTTTCTCTCTAGCCTTGGCAAAATCTTGGAACATTCATCAGCTGGATGTCAGAAACGCGTTTCTACATGGCAATTTGGAGGAAACCGTTTACATGCATCAACCAATGGGGTTTCGCCATCGAGATTATCCCGATCATGTGTGCCTCCTTAAAAAGTCTCTTTATGGCCTCAAACAGGCCCCGCGTGCCTGGTACCAGCGTTTCACAGATTTTGTTACCTTACACGGTTTTCGCCAGAGCAAATCAGATAATTCTCTGTTTGTTTACAAGCGTGGACCTGATATCGCCTATCTTCTCATATACGTTGATGATATTATACTCACCACATCCACTGACGCTCTGCGCCAGCATTTCTTACATATTCTTGCAGGTGAATTCGCTATGAAGGATTTGGGGCCTCTTTCCTATTTTTTGGGCATACAGGTCACACGATCACGGGACACAATGTTTCTATCTCAACAAGCTTATGCTCGGGAAATCATCAGTCGCGCAGCCATGGATTCTTGCAAACCGGCAGCCACACATGTTGACACATAGTCAAAGCTTTCCGCCGACTCGGGACCTTTACATGATGACCCGTCCACATTTCGTAGCTTAGCTGGTGCGCTTCAGTATTTGACTTTCACCAAACCGGATATCTCATATGCAGTCCAACAAGTTTGTATGCACATGCATGCTCCCCGAGTTACCCATTGGAATGCTCTGAAACGCATTATCCGGTATATTCAGGGCACATCAGAGTTTGGTCTTCATCTTGCTCCTTCTCAAAATCTATCTCTTCTTACCTATACCGATGCTGATTGGGCAGGTTGCCCAGACACTCACCGCTCTACTTCAGGCTACTGTGTTTACTTAGGCGATAATCTCATTTCTTGGTCATCCAAACGGCAGTCTACCATCTCTCGTTCTAGTGCTGAAGCAGAGTACCACGGGGTTGCGAATGTCGTTGCTAAACTATGCTGGCTACGCAACTTACTTTTAAAACTGCATCATCCGGTCACCCGTGCCTCTTTGGTCTACTGTGATAACGTTAGTGCCATCTATTTGTCAGGAAATCCTGTTCAGCATCAGCGGACTAATCATATAGAACTTGACATTCACTTTGTTCGAGAATAGGTTAAACGAGGAGCAGTGTGTGTCCTTCATGTGTAACATCACACAAATTTTCTTTATATATATATATAGAACTCCCTCGTTTATTCATCCGATTCATGTTTATAGTATCTTTACCATCCATTTTGTTAATTTTTTTGTTTAAATAATGACGTATAATCAATATTAAATTGGATTGTATTAAATTATGATTTAAAAACGTTAAAAAAATGTTTGCCTGTGCCAGGATTCAAACCCAAGTCCCTGGCGGGCTAAACCTTAACCACGCCACACAAACCACTACACCATTTGGTGTTTTGTGATGTTAATTAAAACCAATTAAACTTAAACCCTTTCAAGGTCCCTTAGTCAAACCTGAAAAGTCAAACGTAGTCTCCTAGTCAAGTCAAGTCAAAGTGTTAGTAAATATGGTCTCCTAGTCAAGTCAAAGTGTTAGTAAATATGGTCTTCTAGTCAAGTCAAAGTTGTTCCTAAATTCTAGCCTAGTCAAAGTAGTCCCTAATTACAACTCCAAATTTTACACTATAAATACACTAGCCTAACATTCAACTCTTTATACCATTAAAAAAAAAAACATTATTATCCCATCTCCCATATACTAAAGTTTTCATCCGTCATTATCTCCTCTAGCTAGTTCCGAGTTTTCCAAGGCATTATTACTAAGTGTTTGCACGCTCAATAAAACGCACGAACTCATTATGCACCTAAGGTGAGTTTACATAGCCCCTTTTTTTTCTGTTTTACATTTTGGGGTGAAACATGTTTAAAAATTTTATACACTATCATTTACTCATTCTTACATTATTGAAATTTGTGATTCAATTACACTATCATTTACTCATTCTATCATTTGACTGTAACAAAAAGACACAATACAATCATTAACATTGATCAAGCCGCCTGTTTAGATTATAGCGCTATAGGTCTGACAAACCCATCCCCCCGCATAAATTCACGGATGATCGATAACAGTTACACTTTTACTAACTTGCGAGTTAGGTCTCAGTCGACACAAGGTTTGATTGTACAAAAGACGCATTGTTACATGTCGGACTTATATTCTATCATTACTCATTATTATGCTTAAACTATGATTGTTATACAACATATTGTTTTCAACTATATGCAAAACCTATGTATTCTCACCAACTATTTATAGTTGACCCCCCATCTTTCCAACTTAACATGTTTTAGGATATAGCTTGCTTGAAGATTAGAGTTAATGCTTGAAGATGCGTATCTAGTATTTTTCATTTTGATGTACGAATTCTTTTAGAACAATTATATGTAATTTATGTAATCAATTAATGAAATTTATTATTTACCATGAGCTACTGAACAATCGTCAATACGTGACATCCCGATGTTTCCGCCATCGGTTGGGGTGTTACAGATTGGTATCAGAGCCATGGTTATAGGGAATTAGGTTATTAGGAAAAAAATAAAAATAATCTAATCTATAACCATAGGATTTTAATCGGTACTTGCTCCTTTTACTTGCAACCTTACTTGTTTATATTCTCTATCCTACTTCTTATCCTTACTTTAGTCCCTACAAGAAGAGTGCTCTCCATCACAAGATCTACTCTTAGACTAATAGGACAAATCCTCAGGTTTAGCCTGAACCACCTTGAAGATCTCGTCGAAGTTCTAGATTTTAATAACGAACACATGCAATCTGGAAGGGTGAAGGCCTGTATTCTGAGTTTTCTGTCTAGGACTGGCATTGCGCATAAATCCCAATCAGACGAGGGACCCGGATGCCTACCTGGGAATTCTTGGGATGAGTGTTCACTTATAGGCTAAAGCATGTCTTCATTATGTTATTAGAATCTAGAAGTTTTGATAAGTCAACGTTTTCGTTTATTCGTTTAAATTAATGAATAAATGATTACACTCACTTTCCTTAAACTAAGCTCTAAAATCTCAAAATTTTACAGCTTAAATCAATCTCATTTCATAACCATCTATGGATTTCACAATCACACTTCACCTTACCATCTTAGCCACGTTTTAAATATTCAACACCCTACCCAAATCATATTATTTCATTTCTCCACATGTTACTTATTTTTAAAAACTATAACCTCATACCTTAGCACAAACTAAAGATTTCTAAATCTTGTTGTATTTTCATTACCTAGTAACTTTACAAAGTACATATTTTTTTGTCAAAAGATGTCCTCGAACTTAAATTCAATTGTTTATTTATTGACGTAACAAACGATTTTCTATATAATGCTTTAAACTATTAAAAATCACTAATAGAACCTTGATCTTCAAAACCTAATGTCATGTTTGAAATCTCCAACTAACGGGAATATTTTAATCAAAGCCTACTTAGCTTGTACTATTTAACAACTTTTGCTTTATGTACAAAACCAATTTTGAAAATAATTTTTTTTTAATCCATAGGAATAATATCTAGTCTCTAGATTCTCCATCGACACTCACTCATTTTCAACTTGTTCAAATTTTTACAATATTTGGCATATACCACAATCATGTTTTCTTATACACTTGATTATAATCTTTAATCCAAACCCCACAAGTTACTCTGCTACATAATCTCCTTACTATAAAATAAACTCCTTATCAACCATCTTCACATTCACTATCTCTCGCAACCTTGATTCTGTTTCGAGATTTTTCATCATTCCCCCAAGAACTAAATTCATATCCTTCACCTTCTCAAACATGAGCTAGTTACCCATGATAACCAAACTATTGAAACTTGATTGTGTGTTGCATCAAACTTAATCCTTAGTTATACATGAGGATTCGATTATCTACCATATTTGAACATTTGATACTAGAAGTTATGGAATATAAACTATTTGCTATAGACACACCTAGAGTCATTAACCTTGTCTAGGGCAACTCCATTACAACTCGCATGCTATACTTGATACATGATTGCTTACATGTGCATATTATCAATTTGCATTTTATGTGTGTAATAATTGGTACACTTAATCAAACAACTGATAGAGGATGAAGTACTTGCTTAACAGTTAGTAGAGTACCAAATAACCTACTCAACGATTGGTAGAGGTCATCATGCCTTTTCAACAGTCGGTAGAGGCCCTACAACCTGCTCAACGACTGGTAGAGGCTATCGAACCTGCTCAACAATCGGTAGAGGTTCCTACTCACTAACTGGTAGGAGTCTTTTTCCTGCTCAACAGTTGGACTCATTAACACAGAGGTTCAACCACAGAATTATTTTTGCATTACTTACATGTGTGTTAGAGTCATAGAAGGACACAAAACCCTAATGTAAGGTAAATTGGTGATTGCGGTCCGGAACGTAATCATGAATTTACAGGTACGTTAAGGTGGTGTGAAATTCTATCAAGGTTACGATAGATAACCAATTATAAACCCTAGTTACCTAGTAGTTCATTTAGTCTTTTTATAGTCAATCAATTCATGCATTTCTTTTAGGATCCCTAAAACTTAAGTTTAGTGTTCTTACTAGATTCTTATTCTCCTTGCTATTTCAGACGAGCCTAATCCAACACTTAAAACTCACACATATCAATCCTCTTATCTAAATTATTCGAAACAATTATTTCTATTACCTACAAAATTCATGTCATGCCTTAACCCCAAATTTTCAAAACCACGGTTGTTCCAATCACCCTCAACCCTGTGTTTTTAATAACTTCGGGACGAAGTTCCTAAAAGTAGGGGAGACTGTAACATCACACAACTTTTCTTTATATATATATATATAGAACTCCCTCGTTTATTCATCCGATTCATGTTTACAGTATCTTTACCATCCATTTTGTTAATTTTTTGTTTAAATAATGACGTATAATCAATATTAAATTGGATTGTATTAAATTCTGATTTAAAAACGTTAAAAAAAATGTTTGCCTGTGCCAGGATTCGAACCCGAGTCCCTGGCGGGCTAAACCTTAACCACACCACACAAACCACTACACCATTTGGTGTTTTGTGATGTTAATTAAAACCAATTAAACTTAAACCCTTTCAAGGTCCCTTAGTCAAACCTGAAAAGTCAAACGTAGTCTCCTAGTCAAGTCAAGTTGAAGTGTTAGTAAATATGGTCTCCTAGTCAAGTCAAAGTGTTAGTAAATATGGTCTTCTAGTCAAGTCAAAGTTGTTCCTAAATTCTAGCCTAGTCAAAGTAGTCCCTAATTACAACTCCAAATTTTACACTATAAATACACTAGCCTACCATTCAACTCTTTATACCATTCAAAAAAAAAAAAAACATTATTATCCCATCTCCCATATACTAAAGTTTTCATCTGTCATTATCTCCTCTAGCTAGTTCCGAGTTTTCCAAGGCATTATTACTAAGTGTTTGCACGCTCAATAAAACGCACGAACTCATTATGCACCTAAGGTGAGTTTACATAGCCCCTTTTTTCTGTTTTACATTTTGGGGTGAAACATGTTTAAACATTTTATACACTATCATTTACTCATTCTTACATTATTGAAATTTGTGATTCAATTACACTATCATTTACTCATTCTATCATTTGACTGTAACAAAAAGACACAGTACAATCATTAACATTGATCAAGCCGCCTGTTTAGATTATAGCGCTATAGGTCTGACAAACCCATCCCCCCGCATAAATTCAGGGATGATCGATAACAGTTACACTTTTACTAACTTGCGAGTTAGGTCTCAGTCGACACAAGGTTTGATTGTACAAAAGACGCATTGTTACATGTCGGACTCATATTCTATCATTACTCATTATTATGCTTAAACTATGATTGTTATACAACATATTGTTTTCAACTATATGCAAAACCTATGTATTCTCACCAACTATTTATAGTTGACCCCCCATCTTTCCAACTTAACATGTTTCAGGATATAGCTTGCTTGAAGATTAGAGTTAATGCTTGAAGATGTGTATCTAGTATTTTTCATTTTGATGTACAAATTCTTTTAGAACAATTGTATGTAATTTATGTAATCAATTAATGAAATTTATTATTTACCATGAGCTACTGAACAATCGTCAATACGTGACATCCCGATGTTTCCGCCATCGGTTGGGGTGTTACATCATGTCTCCTCTCGTCATCAGATTGCAGACATTTTCACTAAGGGTCTTCCACGAGTTCTATTTGATGATTTTCACTCCAGTCTCAGCATTCGTCCTCCTTTCGCTTCGACTGAGGGGGTGTAATAGATAATATTATATTTATGTAAATGGTTGTTATTGATGATAGAGATATCTCCCCAGAAATAGAAGATATAGTTTTGTATTTGTATCTATATAATGTTTTGTAAATGAATGAGAATGCATCCTGAAATACAAATTCTATCACGTTAGATTTTTTTAATATTACACCATAAAAACGAGTATTTTATTCTCTTCAACTTGAGTATGGTATTACTATATCTTTTTCTTCATTTTTGTTAAAGAAAACATGTTATATGATTATTAGTGTCAATGTTGGACGGACTCCCTCTAGTGTGTGTTCATGAAATTTGAATAACAACCATACACATTAGATTCTTACTTATAGCAAAGCTATTGGTAGTATCAATTCATAACATTTGAATATAAATGGTAACGGGGGATATGAAACTTTGGGATTGTTAATCAGATATGGTTTAGACTATACGGTACGCAGACGCCCGCCGCCCCCCCCCCCTCCCCTCCATTTTTGCCCCGTCCTCCACCCCCACACCGCCCCCTGCCCCGTCCTCTTCCACCCCCGTCCCGTCCGTCTCTCTTGTAACATAAAGGACGAGCCAATCATCTATTTTCTTGTTTTTTTTTCGAACGTTGAACGGTAAAATTTTACAACGGTAATAATATTAATTTTTTTTTATTTTTTCAAAAAATTCAATCTATATATATACCACCAAATCAACCATTTTCTACACATCATCTCTACATTTTATACCTTTTATTTTATAAACTACCCACATTTTATAAAAAAATCTCATGGATCCCTTCCACCAATTCAACCAAAACCCAAATCAACCTAACCCCACTCATCCTTTCACCACACCGGGTTACACGCCGGTAGTCGATCCACCCATCTCGCAAACCGTTACACCAATGCCGGCGGTAGCCCAAATGCTTCAAAACCCGGTAGCCTTTGCACAATTAAACCCGATCCAATATATGCAAATGCAAAGCTATATACAACAAATTCAAGCCTTTCAAAATACCCAACAATTTTCTCTACAACCACAACCCACTACACCTCTTGGAACATCCCAACCCACTACACCTCTTGGAGCATCTCAACCCGTAGACTCGGAGAATGAAACCGATGATGAGATAATTCCCGAAACCCAACCTACGCCACCAACCAAAGGCAAACGCAAAGGAAAACAAAGAAAAAAGGACCGGGACGTGGTAAACCACTACAGGGAGTCGCTAGACAATGGTCCGATGTTGAAGAGGAAGCCTTAGCTAAGGCGTGGTCGCGGCTTCAATACGCGCCACAATCGGTAAATTATTTAAATTTATATATATGTATTTTTTTGCCGAAATATATATATATATATTTTTAGATATATATATAGTTTTAGTATGTTAATTTAATTTATTTTTAATCAAAGGTACCGCCCAATCGTTAGATAACTTATGGGAGACGGCGAACGAATATTTTCACAAGTTCATGCAAAGCAAGCCGTATCGACAAAACGACTGTAACACCCCAACCGATGGCGGAAACATCGAGGTGTCACGTAGTGACGATTGTTCAATAGCTCATGGACTAAAGTGTAAATTTGAATACATTGATTAAATAATTTATTACATTGAAATGAAATACAACGATTCTAACTGCCAACTAAATTGAAATACAATGAATCAAAGTCTAAATATAAATCCGAAAGCTTAAAGGATGCATTTCAAAACAACCTGAAACATGTACAAAATAATTTGGTCAATACAAAAATTGTATTGGTAAGCATACCCTGTTTCAATAAATATAGTAGAAAAAGTGTTTAGCAATTCATGTGCGGTACCATTTGCAATTATGTAATAAGTAATATCCGTTCAAAACCAAGCCTATGAATAATAACTAACACATGACTAACCAAATGAATAATGAATTAACAAGACAATGACCAAGATTCTCTCAACAGAGTCTCAAGGGGGTATACCATAGTACTATTCATTGAAATGCTAGGCCGCCCAGCGGTTAATGATTTTGACAAGTCATAGACACACCAATTAACATAAAGCAAACACACATGAGAATTGCATTTAGTAAAAGAAATAGAAACTTGATAGTAAGTACATGAGTCACCCCAGAATAGTAAAACAGTAAAAAGGGGAAAGATATACTCACAATTTGCGAAGGCGATCAAAATCCAACTTAAGCTGTCGTGAGTTAAGAAATTGGAATTCCAAAGAATTCTACCTATAATGTATAAGAATACTAATAAGGAAATGTCTACAAAGTCTAAGATATCTAGGGTTTAAGGCATTAGGGTTGCTAAGTCAATTTGGGGAATTAGAGTTTTTATGATAAACCGCGTTACTGTGAAAGTTTTATGTCAAAATAATATATCAAAGTGTGTAATGTGTTTCAGGTAATATAATTATTACCAATTGAATATTTAGATAAAAAAATATGTTTGAATAATTAAGACAAAGTAATTTAATTAATTACTTTCACTAAGTTATTGTAAATAAATACAATAATCATAATTGTTTAAATAAATATTTATGAGTTACACCATGACCCAACAAATGGTGATTAAGATTTTCAAACATAGAAATATTTCTATTTTATAAGAAAAATATTTATAAAATAGATGTTTAAATAGTATAAATAAATAAATGTTTAATTATGTCTAATTAAACATAAATAATGTTAATAATACAAGACATGACCCAAAAATGCTATTTTTATAGAAAATGGATGCTTTCTTATGTAAATTAATGAAAATAATTTTCTCATAATTTTTATAAACTTATTTATATTTAAAACTGATTTAATGATATTAAATCATGTTTAAATGATTAAAAATAGGAAAATTAATAAAAATAAATGTTTTCTGAACCAAATATTTTTATTTCAGTTCACAATGATTAAAAATAATTTATCAAAAATTTTGAGATTAAAATCATTAAAAATAATTTTTTAATCAATTAAATATGGATTAAAACAATTTAATTCTATAAAAATATAAAAATAAAACATTTTCCAGAAATTAAAAGTGGGATAATTTTCTATGAGGTGTCAAGAAGCTACTCCTAAATTTTCATAATTTTTGGAGTAAAAATGAATTTATTATAAATATTTCAACTTATAAGAATTATAAATAATTATTATACAATCTAAATATGGCAAATAGGAAACTAGCTAAAAAGAACAAAAATAAAAGAAAAGGGATGCTGGTCATGGGTTTCGAACCCATGCCTCTTTCTGTATAACATGTGCAACTTAACCACTAGACCAACTTTGCTTTTGTTTAAGAAATTGAGACGAAATCTTTTTTAACAATTGTAGCTATCCTATCTTCTTCCCCAATTCTCCTTATGAACCCTAACCCTAGAACCTAATTCAATAAACTCGATAAACACAAGATAAATGCTTAGTAATAGAGGGCTTTGGTTTGGAATTGGATAGAGAATAAAACGGCATATGAAAATCGTACCTAGAAACACAAGATGAGATCGAATTCGAAGCTCCAAGAAACGAAAATAAAATTGACCGATTAGAGCTTTGCAGGCGTGTTTCTGTGATGTTTAAGGTGGATTTATGTTGTTTAAACGTGCATACACTGAAAAGGCTCAAGATTTATATAACAAGGTCGAACAAAACGTATATTCATCATCAAAAATAAATTCCGACGGTTTCGTTAATAACGTCGAATTAAAGCCCAAATGAAGTGTGTTTATATTGATATTATGATGGGAGTTCGAAGGTGAGAGGTGAAGAAACGGCTTGGGACCATTAAAGCGAGTTAAAGAAGCTTGAAAACAGGCAATTGGCCCTCGCCGGAATCTGTGGTCGCCGGCCGGAGGTTGACTGGCCGGAAAAGCGAGAGAGGGGGGAAAAGAAATTTCAGTTTGAAACTTTGGTCTTTTGGCACAACTAGTCCCTTAACTTGTAACTAACTATGTTAGTATATTAAGTTAACTTAGCTATATTTCTTTTATAAATCTAACAAAACTAACTAAAAATTTAACTTACAAATTTTAAAATCTTTAGAATCTTTTAATTTCATACAACAAAAGTTTACGGTCCGAACTTCAAAATGCTCAATACGAGGAGGACTAACGGTGAAACTTCAAATTAGACGATGGACTCAAATTGATGATTTGCTAAAAGATGAAGGCGACGGTTGTCACAACGACGCTCTTAGCTCGAAGTGGAGAAAGATAAATACTGATTGTGGTAAATTCAATGGAATTTACAACCGTATTAAGTCAAAACCGCCTAGTGGTTGGAACGAGCAAAATATTTTCGAGCAAGCGCTGTTGAACTATAAAAGTGAGGTGAATAGATCGTTCTCCATGATACGGGCTTGGCAGGTCTTGAAAGATGAACCAAATTGGGCAGGGGTTCGGAACGAGGTTAAACGGGCCAAATGAAAAACTAAAGCTAAACAGGGAGGTCCGTCTGTTCCAATCGACATTGATATGAACGACGAGCCCGAGTTCGATGAACCAGTATTCGTGGAGGAGCCACGCCCCATAGGTTTATAAATTTATAGTTATTTTAATATATAATTCGTTGCGTTTATATTTTAATATATAATTCTTTATAGTATAAAAATGGTTTAAATTTGTATTATGTAGGTCGGGACAAAGCTCGGAAAGAAGCGGCGGCGGGAAAGAAAGCGGCAACGGGTAGCTCGAGCGGGAGCGCTTCAAGGCTTGAAACTTTAAGCGCACAAATGGAAGCATTAAACCAAGCTAATGAAAAAAAATCAAGGAAAATAAGCTTAGGTTGATTGACGAAGCGAAGGCGATGGAAGAGTGGAAGATTATGTCCGCCGATATCTCGAGTTATCCCGAAGAACAACGCGTCGCGCTGAAGAATTTGCAAGACAAGTTGATTCAAAAGTGGAAATAGTTTTATATATTTTAGGATCTCGTATGCTTTTTTTCGGTGTGTTCGTTTTTTTAAAATTTATCATGGTTTGTAATTTTTATTTATAATATTTAGTTTTTAATTTAACATTATTTTATTTATTTATTAATATTTAAAAATAAATTAAAAAGTATTTAATGCTTGAGACATGGGTTTCTCATGTCTCCACACCCCACCCATGTTTTTTTTTTTTTGAATAACCAACAAAAGTTTTTATTTCATAACCGGCTAGCGGGTGACTAGCCATTCACCATTGTACAGAATTGTCAAAACATTACATACAGTGCTCACCAACCAAGCTTATACAACTTAAATCCTCTCCATATACTCCAATCCAAATTCGGAACCTTCGAACGAGAACTAATCCATAGTAAGCTCAGAGATTTAACATCACCAACCGTCTGCGTAGTCGAGCACTGAACCTGGCTGAATACAAGGCTGTTCCTTGCCTTCCAGATGCACCACAGAACAGTAAGGCAGATCGCGTGAATGGTCTTTTTCTTCTTTGCAGAACCGTCTTCGTATAACTCCATATCCAACATATCTCTAATACTAAATGCATAGAATGGTTTTAAGTGACACCAGAGAGCAACCTGCTGCCAAATCGATTGAGCAAATCCACATTCAAGAAATAAATGATCGACTGTTTCCTGGTAGACTCCACATATCGGACACAGTGTAGAACCAACATTTATGTTCCTCCTTGAAAGCACACCCCACCCATGTCTCAAGCATATTGAGACATCATCTTGCCTAGGTGGCATCCTAGGTGGCATGAAGACATAACTTTTTTCATGTCTTCACACCCTATAGCCTTAGTGTTCATATGTTTATAACAAAAATGCGTTATGCGTTCATTACAAATTTCTAATATCAGTGTGTTATATCAATACATGTAAGCCTAGGAAAGCTAGCATATCAAGATTGGTCATTCGTTTCAAACAAGTTTCGGGTCAAAGGATTCGGGTCTAAACAAGTTCGGATCAAATAAATTCCGTAAAAACAAGTTATTTTTTAAAGTAACTCATTTTAACCCGTTTTTAGCTTGAATGTATTAAGCTTTTTGTATAATTTGAACTTGCAATGTACCCCTATGTAAACATTTCCGTGTTCAAAAAAAACCCTACTTCTCCGAAGAAGCAGGAGGAGGCGATCGGCAGCGAAAAAATAGGAACGGCGGATCAAGGCTTCAATGGCGGGCAGAGACAAGTACAAAGAGAATATGTGGTATGATGTTCCACATAGGAAGGGTAAAAAGACGGGACACGGGATTCATCGAGGTAGAAGGATGTGGAGGTGACGAAGTTCTTTGTTTCCAATCTACCGGGCGGATGTGCGTCAAATGATCTGATTGCAGTATTGAAAATCTTCGGTACGATTCAGAACACGTATATTGCGAGGAAATATGATAGGTTGGGTAAGCGTTTCGGCTTTGTTTCTTTTGTGAATTTTGTTGATCCGATTGCTATGGAAAAGGAGATGAATGACGTATGGATTGGGTCGTATAAGCTTTTCGTTGCGTTGGCAAGATTTGTCGATGGGGAAAAATTGCATTGGAAGGGGGGTAAACAATGGGTTCCGATGAACAAGGCGAACGAGATACCGGTTCAGGCGGAAGAGGTTAGAACTAATGATAATGCGAGCAATGTTATGGATCAGGGTGTGGGCAATGGTAGATCCTTTAAGGATACCTTGTTGAATATCGATCCTGTCGATGTGAAGAAAAGGAAGCAGGTTGTGGTCCAAGACTCGGTGAAAGGAAGTGTGTCATGGATGGGATGTGGAGCTGTTGGAAGACTACATGACTTTGGTAAATTGTCTAAACTTCGTCTTTGGTTGAACTCGATTGGACAGTCAGGGGTTGGAATTAGGTATGTGGGAGGTCTGTGGGTTGTGCTCGTCTTTGAATCACAGGTTTGCATGGAAGGTTTTGTCAAGACGTCGGAGGTTTGGACGAGTAGTTTTGAATCGTTGGTTAAGTGGGACGGTCAGAAGCTTCCAAGGGAAAAGGTGGCGTGGCTTAAATTGTTCGGACTTCCATTGGGTTTATTCGATAAGCAATTTATTAATGATATTGGCGAGTTGTTTGGGAAAGTTGTTCACCCGGCTGAGGTCAGTGAATCTGAGGTAGACTTGACGTTTGTGATTATTGGTGTTCTTTGTGAATACGGTGGAAGAATAAGCGAGACGGTTGATATTTTATGGAAGGATGAGGTTTTTCCGATTTTGGTGGAAGAGGAGATGGGGGAGTGGATTCCGGAATGCTTGGAGGATTCATTCGGGTATATGGAGGAATCAACAGAAGGTAATGAGGATAATAGCATGGGGGTGGATAATGAATTGGTTGAGGAGAGGGTAGATAACACGCTGGTTGACGAGGTGGAAACGATGGGTATGAATGATGATGATATTTATGGAACAAATGGGTTACGTGTGGATTTGACTGTGGGGGGTGGGGATAAATGTGAAGCGGCGATTAGTAAGATCAAGAAACCAAGGGGTTTTCGTAAGAAAGATAGATCGCAGAAGTCTCCGTCTCCACAGGGCCAAGAAAGACCTAAGAAGCGACTCCGCGAGGGTGAAGACTTGTTCGATATTGATAGATTTATCTACAATATTGAGGGAGTGGCTGTGCAAGATCCGGGTACGAATGGGATTGAGAGGTGTTGTGAAAGGAATGGTGATATGGAGTATGCGGACTCACAAGAAGATAATTATGTAGATAGTCATGTTAAAGGGAGTTGCATAGCGAATGATATAGTTGATGAAGTGGCGGCAACTTTGAAGTTTGGTACTGATGTGGGGGTGCAAAGCTTCGATGGTTTTGATGATGTTGTCGCGTCGGCTATCCAGGAAGAAGGATTACAATTCGTTAATAAATGAATGCTTTATCATGGAATATGCGTGGTCTGGGGTCTGATGTTAAAGCTCAATGGATTAGGAAGTTAAAAGCGGAAAATGAAATCGGGGTTGTGTTTATTCAGGAAACTCAATTTGAGTCCCTGGATACGGTAGACTTGGGTAGGTTGTGGGGAAGAACCGTGTTTGATTATGCTCACGTGGATGCTACGAGAAGGTCGGGAGGTATGATCACAATGTGGAATTCTAAGGTTTTCTCGTCGTCTACGGTGACCAAAACGCGTAATGTGTTGGTGGTTTCGGGGATATTAAAAGGTGATGGGAGGAAGTTGACATTGATTAATGTCTATTGTCCGCAACGGGTTCAAGATAAGCGTTTGGTTTGGGAGTACATTAAAACGGTAGTGGTGCCTAATGACGGTCTTTTGATAGTGGCCGGGGATTTTAATAGCGTACGGGATCGTGTAGAGAGGAGGAATTCTAAATTTAATATGGTCAATACAAATGAGTTTAATGAGGTGTTAGACGACGCGGGTTTGTATGAGTTCGGTTTGAAGGGTAGAAAGTTTACGTTTCTCTCAGGAAGCAAGATGAGTCGCATTGATAGGATTTTTGTCGATTGGTCGTTCATCAATGAATGGCCGAATGCGGAATACCGGGTTTTGGATAGGCAAGAGTCGGATCATTTCCCTTTGGTGTTAAAGATTGAGTCTCGAAATTTTGGTCCTAAACCGTTTAAGTTCTTCAACTCTTGGTTATTAAGGGAGGGGTTTGATGATTTAGTGAAGGAAACGATTGGGCAGGGGGTCTTCGAAGGGGATCCAGCTTGTAAATTACAACTTAAATTCAAGAGGCTAAGGTCTAGAATTAAAGGTGTGGAAGGAGCAAATGATACAATCTGAGATGAATGAATTGAATTGTTTGCAAACAGAAGTGATCGACTTGGAGAAAATATTGGAGGAGAGGGATTTGTTGGAAGAGGAGGTATGGATTTTAGAGGAGGCGAGAAGAAGAATTAAGCAGCTCGAATATTTTAAAGCTAAAGATTTAAAACAGAAGTCTCGGGTGCGTTGGGCGAAAGAAGGGGATGAGAATTCTAGCTTTTTTCATGGGTCTATTAATAATAGGTGTGTATCGAATGCGATTACGGGATTGATGGTGAATGGTGAGTGGGTGACTAAGCCGAATGGGATAAAACAGGAAGTTTTGCGGTTCTATAGAAGCAAATTTGTAGAAGATCTTCCGGTTCGACCTGGGTTAACGAGTTATGGGTTGAAGAGCATTAATGGGGAACAGGCGGATATGTTGACGGGTTCGTTTTCGGAAAAAGAAATTAAGGAGGCGGTGTTTCAATGTGGTAGTGATAAAGCCCCTGGACCGGATGGCTTTAATTTTCGATTTATCAAGAGGTATTGGGATTTATTTGCTAGAGATTTTGTTGATATTCTTACCAAATTTGCGGATGATGGCAATATTAGTAGTGGGGTGGCGTCTAGCTTTATAACTTTGATTCCTAAGGTCAAAGATCCGGTTACGCTTGGGGAATACCGGCCAATTAATCTAATTGGGGTGGTGAGTAAAGTTATTTCGAAGGTGTTAGCTAATAGACTAAAGCTAGTCATGGATAGTATTATTAATGAGACTCAAACAGCGTTTGTGGCCGGAAGGTATATCTTGGATAGTCCATTAATTATTAGTGAGGTGATGTCTTGGGCAAAGAAGCGAGATAAGAAGTTATTTATGTTTAAGATCGATTTTGAGAAGGCATATGATAATGTGAACTGGGCCTTTTTGATCTCGGTTATGAGGCAAATGAATTTTCCGGTTAAATGGTGTATTTGGATAGAAGGCGTTTTAAGGTCGGCGAGGTCCTCGGTTTTGGTCAATGGGTCGCCAACGTTTGAATTTTCTTGTGGAAAGGGTATTCGCCAAGGTGATCCTATCTCCCCTTTTTTGTTCATTATTCTTATGGAGGCCTTTTCGGGACTTATAAAAAAAATCAATTGCTATGAGTCATTTTCGGGGGGTGGGTATTCCGAATGATGGTCCTATGATATCGCATTTGCTTTATGCGGATGACGCTTTGGTGATGGGAGAATGGGTGGATGATAATTTTTTGTGTTTAAAACGCTTGTTGAGAATTTTCCATTTATGCTCGGGTCTAAAGATTAATATTCATAAGTCCGTGTTATATGGGGTTGGGGTTCCATTATTGGAGGTGGGAGACAAAGCGGCGGAATTGGGTTGTAATGACGGCGAGATACCTTTTAAGTATTTGGGTATCCAGGTTGGGGCAAATATGTCTAGAATTAACAGTTGGGAACCGGTTCTCAATGTGTTTAAATCTAGATTATCAAAGTGGAAATCTAAGTCTTTCTCGATTGGAGGTAGGTTGACTCTTCTCAAGTCGGTGTTGGAGAGTCTACCTTGCTACTATTTTGCTCTTTATAAGGCGCCTTATGGAGTTGTTAATAAATTAGAAGGTTTGATGAAAAGATTCCTTTGGGGAGGTAATGTAGATTCGAATAAGGTACATTGGGTGGCTTGGGATGTTGTCACGCGACCCATTAAAAATGGAGGTTTGGGAGTTCGCAAATTAGAAGATTGTAATAATGCGTTTCTGGTTAAGTGGTTATGGCGTTATCGTCACGAAGATGGGGCTCTATGGAAACGAGTGGTTGATGGAATTCATGGTTCAAGTAGGAAGTGGGATGCGTTTCCAACAAATGCTTCGATCTCGGGTACGTGGACTAAGCTTGTTAAATCCTGCTATCGTCTCAATGTTGGAGGGTTTAATAGTATGAGTATGATCCGTGGCGTCTTGGGCAATGGTAGAAAGATTAAATTTTGGATAGACCCGTGGTTGTCTAGAATTCCCTTGAAGTGTTTGTTCCCGGACATTTTTTTATTGGAGACGGACAAAGATTGTTTGGTTGCGGACAGATTTGGTGAACACAGTGACGGCTGGAAGTGGCGTCGGCAATTGGAAACTGAAGATGAGTTACTGCAGCTCGATGATTGTGTTCAAATGCTTGAGGATATGACCGTCGATTCGATTGAAGATAAATGGGTGTGGGATACAAATCCGGCTGCTCAGTTTTCGATATACGAAGTGAGGAAGTGGTTACAGCTGGACCGGAATTATTAGAATGGAGTGAATTTTCAATGGTGTAAATGGGTCCCAATTAAGTGTAATGTGTTCATGTGGTGTATGTTGATGGACAGGATCCCGACGAAGAAGGCTCTACGGAGACGAAACATTCATGTTGGGGATAGTATGTGTAATTTTTGTCTTGAGCAGGAGGATAGCGTGGAGCATATTTTCACGGCATGCATCGTGTCGTGTGGAGTTTGGAATGGGATTGCGAGATGGGTTAACTTACCACAGTTCTATTTTTTCTCGGTAGAGGATATCATGGAGGTGTTTAAGACTTGTGGGTGGTCTAAGTTGAAGAAAGCGGCTCTACAAGGTATCTTAATTATTACTTGTTGGCGGATTTGGAAGGCAAGGAATGAAATGGTCTTTAGAGATGTTCGGCGGAATGTGGTGGAGATCGTTTCGGATATTAAAGCATTGGGTTATATTTGGTTTACTAGTAGAAGCAATAAGGGGATAGTGGGTTGGAAGGATTGGCAATGTTTTTCTTTTGATGTAATGTAATATATTGATTGTTTGGTTTGGGGTCTCTGACTTGAAGATCTTTCCCGTGGTGTTTAATAAAGTTTGCCTTTTAAAAAAAAAAAAAAAAACTGTTCTTTTAGTTTCTAATGAATTACTATTGACAATCTTGAATACACGTCAAATTTTTATACATAAAAAATATTTCACATATTCTAACTTACAACCATTATAAGATACACGTGGGATTTATTGTGGATCTTATTTATGTTTGTTTATTTTTGCTTTTTTTTTTTAACGGTATGGGGGCGTCTCTAATGCTTTGTAAAACTAGGCAAGCGCCTAGGGCTTCACAATTTTTAGGCCCCCAATTTTACTAGCCTGCAATTCAGGTCCATAGTTGAACGATGATGATGTATCAAAACAAATTCTACATATCATGAGACATCTCTCAATATGAAGATGTAAAGGTCAACGAGATATCTATTTCCACAGAGAAAATAAGTCTCTAATCAAGTCAAATAAATTTTACGGTATACATCTATGGTTGCATAACTATATATCTTAACTAATTTTTACCATTCATTTCATTATTGCGGGTTTCATAGTAAATTGTAACGAGCTCAATAGTCTAACTAAACGTCATTAAATTTAGCTTCATGTTTTTTAGTATAAATTAAGAAAAAATAATAAAAAAAAGAGGTATTACACTTATTAAAGAATGGTTGACTTGCCTCTACACCAACTATAAACTTTTTAGTTTATTGTTAATGGTTTAAAGCCAAGTAAATGAGAAAAGCTTATAAAAAATAATCTACAAAGGTCTCTATTTTTTAATTCATTTAGGGCCTCTAAAAATGTTGGACTGACGGTATTTATGTTTATTTGTTGATATTGTAATTTAGTTTAACTTGAATAATTCGTTGATATTGTATTTTAGTTTACTTTGAATAATTTGTTGATATCATTATTAATTTTAGATGAAACAAAATATTGTCTTCTTTTAGTTAAAGTTATAGAGTAGTTGTGGGAGGAGACGTTGCATACAAAAAAAATAAAAAAATAAATTAGTAACTGATATGAAAACAAAAGCTCGGCAGTTTAAGCATTTGTCAATATACTAGATTATTCAAACAATCTGTTCTTGAAATATGCAAATCATACGACCCTTACACATGAATGCCACTTCTAGTATATAAAATAAGGGTTGAGTTATTCTACAAAGGCTACAAAAAAATGAGAAATGTGAGAAGGATATAAAAAACACAATAGATCATGAAATATGACACAATGAGCCACAAAATATAACACGGTACCAAAAAATATAGCACAATGCTGAAGAAAAAATACACAATTAATTGAAAAAATAACACAATGATAAAAATAAGAAAAAAGACACAATGGTACATGAAAGACACAATGATATAACACATATTCTAAAAACTACAAGCTAAAACACCAAAAAACGAAGACCTAAAAACTAACGTCGTAGGGTTCGATAAGACGATTTCAATGCCGCTTGAATGAGTACAATCGGAGTCCGTTTGATATCCTTCCTACGACTTCCTATTTTTCTTTCACTGTGTATTTGATCCTAACCCTATAAAACAAATAAATACAACAACCCACTTTGGTAAATTTAAAAAATTATCCCAAATTGTTGTAAACATTGATTAGGTTTTAATTTATGACGATTCTTAACTTAATGATGGTTCTTATGAAAGCATATATATACATATTTTGTTTCGATACAAAGTACACTATGAGACCATGTGTAGTGGTGAGTGAAAATTTTCAAGCTTTATGGGGTATTAAACAACACGTGGCATGTGAGTTCCACATAAGACTTGAAATAGAAAAAAAAATGTAGTGGTTAAGTGAAAATTTTAAAACCCTTTGCAATGATTAATATTTTTTTTTAATTTTGAATATTAAAACAAATAATACGTTTTTTTTTTAATTTTAAAACTAAGGTGATGTGTTTACCAGTATGAGGGCAACTATTATGGATTCCATAATACCCTATGAAGTTAGTTTGGTTAACGTTTTATTTCGGATCTAGCGTCATACGATGAAGGATGAGGTAGCGTGTGTTTTTATTTTTATTTTGTTATTAATGGATGTTTATTTATATATTTGTTTGTTAAGTTATCAAGTTAGAGATGATTCAAACAAGTTAAGTAAGACATAAGTACTTCTGGTTTTTGTTTTCGTATTTGGATGCTCTTAGACTATTTGGTGTGCCCCCCCCCCCCCATTCCCCCAACTCCCCCAACTGCCACATCAGCGCCATGTCATTTCCCCCATTTTCTCCCCCAAACTTTGGAAATGGTTTCCCCCAACTCCCCCATTCCCCCTTCCTTTTTTTATTCTTTTTCCTTTTTATTTAATTATATAATTTATATTTCATAATTATTTTTTTATTAAAATAAAATAAAAAACGTAAAAAAAAAAACCGTCAAAATTTATAAAAACCGAAATTTCATAAAATTAAAAAAAATACAAACTAAAGTCACAAAATAATAAAAATTACAAAGTAAAGTTCATTAAAAAAACTAAAAAAAACTACTCGTCATTGTTGTCGACACGAAAATTATTCCAAATGTGATCAACGAGATCCGAAACAAGGTTTCCATTCATAGTAGTATCGCGTAACGCCCACGTGTTTGATTCTTGTTGTCCCTCGTCAACTGGCTCGAGCACTTCTTCAACCTCATTCGGATCGTAAACGCATATCGCACGACCTTCGTCTTCAATTATCATGTTATGAAGTATTAAACACGCGTACATAATGTATCTCAATCTTTGTGGATGGAATGCACGTGCTGGTCGTTCTATTATATGCCACTTCGCCTTGATCACACCATATAATCGTTCGACGTCTTTCCTTGCTGCTTCTTGGCACTTCGCAAACTTTTTCCTTTTGTCATCTGAAGAATTCAATATTGTCTTCACAATAGACGCCCAGCTTGGGTATATGCCGTCACATAAATAATACCCATGCTTATATTTTACGCCATTGAGCCAAAAAGAATCATCAGGGCCGGTGCCTCTAATCATGGGGTCAAAAATATGAGATCTTGCAAGAACATTTAAGTCGTTACACGAACCTGCAACGCCAAAAAAAGCATGCCAAATCCAAAGATCTTGTGAGCAAGCGGTTTCAAGAATAAGTGATGGTTCTCCTACGTCACCCCGAGTAAATTGACCTTTCCATTCGGTGGGGCAATTACGCCATGGCCAATGCGTACAATCAAGACTTCCTAGCATGCCAGGAAAGCCGTGTTTCTCTGCATGGTGCGCGTAGAGCTTTTCGATGTCGCTTTTTCTTGGTGTACGCATATAAACCTTGCTATATAACTTCACAACATCTTCGCAAAACTGGTACAAACATTCCCGACTCATTCTATCAGACATCCTTAAATACTCATCCCATGAATCACTCGCAGTGCCGTATGCTAATTGACGAATTGCAGACGTGCATTTTTGTAGGGTCGTAAAACCCCATTTCCCTCTACTATCGTATCGTAGTGTAAAAAATTCATCGTAATTAGCTAAATCATCGGCAATTCGTTCGAACAATCTTCTACTCATTCGGAAACGACGCTTAAACTGTTCGTCAGTGTAAACACAGTTTTCGTCAAAATAATCGGCCACCAAACGTTCATGTGCACCTTTAAAAAATATAAAACATATTAAAAAAAATAAAACATTTTAACAAAAAAAATAAAACATACCCTCACGATCTCTATCAAGCGCCGCGCTCCGTGTCAATGGTACCGAAGACGCTTCACTATCGCTTTCGTCTTCCAACTCGGCTAGAATTTTTGCCGTTTCCATCACTGCACCAACGTAAAAGTTTATCACGTTTTGTTCCTCCTCCTCCGACGAACTCATGGTAACAAAATGGATTTTTATAAATTTGGTGGATGAAAATATAGTTGTGTGTAAAAATTATGGTTGTGTTTAAAAAATAAGATGTAAAAAGGTAGGAGATGGAAGAATATATTTATAGGTAAAAGGTTTAATTTTTTATTTTTTTTTTAATTTCAAACGGCTATATCAATTGGGGCCCACATCAACGTTCAAAAAAAATAAGCCAATCAATGGCCTCGGTACCAACGGGATGATTTCCCCGTTTTCCCCGAAAAATAATCGGGGGGAGGGGGGGGCGGTGTTTCAAAACGGGGCCGATGCCACGTTTGCTCCCCGACTCCATTCCTCCATTGCACACCAAATAGTATTACAAATGAAAATAGTCACATATTCTAGTTGGTACTTGCTAATAATCGTGAGTGGAGATTTAGTTCAAGAACGAACATGGATTAGGTTTTTTTTTATTTTATTTTGAGTTTAGCTTGATTACATATTTTGATACATTTGATAATTATCAAAAGTTTTTTTTAATAATAAAAAAAGCATAACAATCAATATAGTTTCTATCGTGGATACTTTTCACACACAAACCAAATGGTTTTGTGGCCGGTTTTTTGACCAATTAATTACCGACTCCGTGAACCTAACCGGCCATTTTTATTTCTTTTTCCACAATTTCCACCCAACCCGTTCAAATCAATCCTGTCCGTTCAAACAACACTTGACCCACAGATTACACACCCATCCAACGGCCATAACAATATCACTAGAAGCTTCTATTTTTTCTTCTAATCAGCCCCCTTTATAAAATGACAGTGCTTGTGGCCTCCTCACGCTCACTCGTATCACTCGTCCTCGACCTTATAGATTGTTCCAATTCTTGTTATCATTTCATCCGATTGTTAAGGTTAGTAGTTAGTACTCTATCGATCTGTAATTATTATTATTATTATTATTATTATTATTTAATCTGTGTAACATTAGATGATTAAGATTATTATCTCGTAATCTGCACGGAGATCGTCAATTTATTTTGTGATTTTCGATCTGGTACGTTGCATTTTTCGTTTTTTGTAGAAATTTGGTTATGTTTTGTGTTTATAAAATGGATTTAGACTTTTGTTATCGGTAAATTTGTGGATTTTTTTGCTGGTTTGACTTTTCGAGTTAGGTAAGGGTAAATGTGTAATTGTTTGTTTTTATCTCGATTGATGTTGAAATTTTGAAAGATCCGTGTAATATTAATGTGTTAGTGAAGTTATGTTTACGAATGGTTTGCATTTGTTGAAATGTTGAACATGCATGTTTGTATATGATTGACGATCGTTTGATTCTAACTGTGTATGTATGAATTGTTGTTTTCAGATGTAGGATTATTATTATAGACGTTTAGATATGATTATTTATTTATTTATTATGTAAATGGTGGTTTAGGTTTGAATACAATGGGGAAGAGCTATCCATGTGTTAGTGAGGAGTACAAGAAGGCTGTTGACAAAGCCAGGAGGAAGCTCAGAGGATTCATTTCTGACAGGAGATGTGCTGCTTTGATGCTCCGTCTTGCGTAAGATTTTGTTTTCTCTTTTTATTATAGTTTAGGTCTTTTAATTTACTGATTTTGTTGTAATCTGGAGATATTTTAAAATATGACATGATTATTTTTGCGAGGACGTTTGGGCATGGTATTTTTGATCTTTGTATGTTTTGATTTTTAGAACCTTCGTGTAATAATGCAATCAGGTTACTGTTGACTGTAACTTTTTTTTTTTTTTCACTGATAACCAAAAAAAACCAAAACTGGCTTAACTGATTGGTTATGGTTAGGATATTGGCAAAACCGAATCATTCGGTTACAGTTTTGGTTTTGGTTTTGGTTTACCCTTCTACCAAAACCGAAATAACAAAAACTGAATTGATAGTTTTATATTTATCTGTCCACTTATTTGAAACGTCTTTTCATTTATTTTCTGTGTATTTCATGTACTTTTCATGTGTTTGTAAGCTTGAAAAGGGTTCAAAACATTTGGCCAACTATTTGAAGTTTATAATTTTGCTAAAGTTTTATTTTTGGTAATTAACTGAAACCAAACCGATAACCGGCATATTAACCCACTTAACCGATTGGTTTTGGTTTTCCGAAAACCGAATTAGGTCATTGGTTTCGGTTATGTGTAAAAACTGAGCTGAACCGAACCGACATTTGCTCACACCAAGTTATTATATAGATGTGGTGCATGGTATAAGTAGGTTTCCTTTATCGGGTTGCTGAATATTTTTGTGGTTCTCGGATGTAATTTTAGTTACCTTGAACCCTGATTTTGAAGTTTGAATCATGATAATGCAGTTAGTTTCTAAAACAGATGTTTCTTAATTCGAATTGAGGTGTGAGATGCCCAAATTTTTTGATCATGTACTGAAGGGTTTTTTTTTTTCCTATGATGATGTACAGATGGCACTCTGCTGGTACTTATGATGTGAAAACCAAAACCGGAGGTCCTTTCGGTACCATGAGGTATAAGGCTGAGTTGAGCCATGATGCCAACAATGGTCTTGACATTGCTGTCAGGCTACTAGAGCCAATCAAGGAACAGTTTCCCATCATTTCATTTGGTGATTTCTATCAGGTAAAGCTGGTTTTTGTGCAACTACCCTTAGTCTGTGTTAACATTTGTTTGCTGATTAAGCTTTATTTTGCCGTAGTTGGCTGGTGTTGTTGCCGTCGAAGTTGCTGGAGGCCCTGAAGTTCCTTTCCATCCAGGAAGAGAGGTTAGTTTTCCGTACTTATCGCTAATGTTTTTATCTTCATGTTGTTTGCCTAATTGTACAACTTAAATTGCTTCAGGACAAAGAAGAGCCACCACTTGAAGGCCGTCTTCCTGATGCAACTAAGGGTTAGTAACTTTGTTTAACTGTGGAGACTCATCATATGTATTGGGATATGATCAATTTGATTTTATGTGTCTGGCTATTAATTATTTGTTCTAAGTTATGTCACGAAGTAATTAAGATGTATCATGTGTTTCAGGAAACGACCACTTGAGGGATGTCTTTGTTAAAACCATGGGTCTTGATGACATTGACATCGTGACCCTATCTGGCGGTCACACGTTGGTTAGTTTCACTACATTCGTTCAATCTGTTTCATTTTGGTTGAACAAAATTCATAATGGGGAATTTTATATAGGGAGCTGCCCACAAGGAGCGTTCTGGATTTGAAGGACCATGGACTTCCAATCCTCTTATCTTTGACAACAGCTACTTCACGTAAGTATTAGTTTTTTGTTCATTTTAATTGCTATATTATTGATGCAAATCCTAAATAGTTCTTGTATACAGAGAACTTCTTGCTGGTGAGAAAGAGGGCCTCCTGAAGCTACCAACTGACAAAGCTCTTCTTGAAGACCCTGTATTCCGACCCTTGGTTGAGAAATACGCTGCTGTGAGTACACATATAGCGTCAACCCTTATGCTGCAATCAGTATTTGGATACTTAATTTGTTTGTTGTTCTTTTGAATCAGGATGAGGATGCTTTCTTTGCCGACTACGCAGTCTCCCACATGAAACTCTCTGAGTTGGGGTAATGTTTCCAACCCTTGAATTTTTTGGTAGAATAACTTTTTTTATGTGCAGAAATGAAGGGTTGTTAATTTGTACCTCTATCATGATATGATTAACAGATTTGCAGAGGCATAAGGAGGATTGCAAGTGATCAGGGACGCGGCCACTGGAATTTTATTTTAAAATTTGAAAGGTGTTTTTGTATTGTTGACTAGAGATTGAGGTTTTACAAAAAACACATTGTGGCGTGAGAAATCCCTGGGGTTTCGGTTTTAATCGATGAATTTGGTTAGCTTTTGTTTTCTGGATTTGCCCCATTACTTTACTGTCTGCTTGCCATCATTTGCTATAGAACCCAAATTTGGCGAAGATTCTGTTTTGTCCACTTACCCCATTGGGCTAAACATAAGTACATAACAATGGAAGCAGAGTTTCAGGTTTCTCATTTGCTTTTTTATTTGCTTGCCTAAAGATCACTATATCCAAATAATGGATTGTTTTACCCCATTAGACTATCTCCCAGGGGTGAGTAGGAAAGAAGGGGGAAACACACCCCATAGCCTAATAAAGTTGGAGGTCACCTACCTTGAAATCTAGAGGATGATATTCCATATTTGGAACCAAATTGAAGTATTCCAGGTCTTGGGTATTCAATTCCAAGGACTGATGACCGACTTTCTCCATACGGTCCAATGTTCGCTTCTTAATTTTAAACGATATCCGGTATCGGGTTGGGTATTTTACATGGTTCAATGCTCACCCCTGAATTATCTCCCCATCCTTGAAACTTTATATATCCTATTGTTATCAGTTTTTATTTAATTAAATAATATGGAATAGGTTTTACATAGGAGATGGGAAGGTGGTGTCTAATTAGCCAATTAGGGGTTAGCATAGTTGTCAAAAGTGCGCTTAGGCATGCCTAGGCTCGAGGCGCACCAAGTGCGTTGCGCCCTGTGAGGCGCGCGCCTAGGCATTGAGGTGCACTATCAGGATTGATTTCTGGCCAAATTCAGGCTAAAAGTTGCATAAACCTCTAAAACATCCTAAATGAGTCATGAACAAGTCCTAAACAACCCTAAAACATCCTAAAATAGCCCTAAACAAGCCTAAAATATCTCTAGAATCCTTAAAAAATGTATTTTATATTATGCGCTTAATTATAAAAAGCCGTCGTTTTTATGCGTCTTGCGCCTAGGCTCCGGGCTCGACCTATGCGCCTTGAGTGCGCTAGGCGCTTTGACAACTATGGGTGTTAGTGAAAATGTTAGTGTAGTTATATTGTGAGTGATACCAACTAAAATGGGAAATTGTTAATTGGGTTTGGTTCTCTACTTTCTTTTAATTCTTTACGATCCAAGATTATATATAGCCCACTCCTTTTCAAAATAGCACTTCCTTGATATACCCCTTAAGGGGTATTTTGCGCCACGTCATCATCATGTCCCTTTTAATGCGCTTTTTAATCATTGCTTTTCTTATTTTTTTCCCTCTTTATGCATTATACTAGAAATGCCCCTACTTCATGCCTCTATAATGCCTAGAAGGACAGTGTTAAAGGCGTTATCAAGCTCATTCATGCCCACATAATAACCATTACACATGGTCTAATAGACATTCCGATGGTTATGAAGCACATCACTTAACTATCGGAATGTCTCTACTTAACTGTTAAAAACTTAAAAGTGTTTTTAAACATCTTTAACTTTGGTTTACATTAAAAGCCTAAAATTTTCGCATCGACTATTCTTCTGCAGAAAGAACAGTTAAGTAAAAATGAAAGTATCCATCCATAGTGGTGGAGTGGTGGAGAGGCCTTATGTTCACTTAGGTGATCAAGGGTTCAATTCCCACTTCCAACATTATGGTTTGGTATCCGGGTGAAGATTGAATACGGGTGGCGCCGGTTCGAATCTGACGGGCGGCGAGGTTTTACCGAGTTCTATAACACTGGCGTGCCTTCGGGCGGGTGGGGCTCGGGTTTCCGCGCATCGGGAGAAGGCGGGGGCTGCTGGAGGTCGAGTAGTCGATTCTTGGGCACGGCGCCCCGCAAGGGTGGTTGCCACACAGTTGTTCGCCGATAAAAAAAAAGTAAAAATGAAAGTTGTTCAAAATGGCCGAGAGCCGCTTTAGGAGTTGAATAGAAGATGAAAGGAAATGAATGGGAGATGAATCAAACCGAAAAACTCATTAACTATTATAAGTATTAAACTCATATAATTAATATTAAAATATTAATTAACAAACTTCTTACCTTCAAGTTCTCATCACCACAATTGTTTCTTGAGTCCGTAATTACCGTTACATCCTACAATTAAACCATGGGCTGTTCCCGCCACTTTCGGTTACCAAAGAGAATTTAGAATCCAAATTGCAGCAAATATTGTATCATCTTTTTTTTTTCTTTCTTTTTTACAAGGAAAGGTTGTGAATTAGGATTTAAATTGATCAATGATCTTAAAACCTTTGATCGGATACAAGATATACATGAATGACGATCGATTATTATAACATATTGAATGTATCCAGAACCGTCAATGATGACGATCTAAAGAAAGCATACAGAAAGCTTGCTATGAAATGGCATCCAGACAAGAACCCTGACAACAAGGAGGAGGCCGAAGCCACATTCATTCAAATATCACAAGCTTATAAAGTAATCATACAATTTATATGTCGTGTTATTATGAATAGTTGGTCAATAATATACAATTTTTCAATGACATTTAGGTACTGAGTGACCCACATAAACGGTCGTTATACGACCAAGATGGTGAAGAAGGGTTAAAGGAAATGACACAATGTGGTTCTAATAACAAAAACAGGCAAACTGCTGAAGATATCTTTGAAGATTTCTTTGGTAGCGGCGGTTATGTTTTTTATTCGAGTGGAGCTGGGACGTCCACCAGGTTCCATTCCAATGGAGGCGCGGCGGCGTATGATAATAAGTTTAGAGGGTCGAATGATGGTGATGGTGTAACAATGCGAAAGAAACCGCCACCTGTAGAGAACAAATTGCCTTGCAGCCTTGAGGAGTTGTATAATGGATCAACTAGGAAGATGAAGATTTCAAGAACAGTTGTTGATGTCAATGGGTATGCTTGCATGGTATTCCTTTTTTCATGTTCTTGTTTTCTTATAAAATCGAATTTATATAGATTGATTTGTTATATAAAAGGAACCTTTCAACGTAAAAAGAGGTTCCCTAACCAAATCTACATGATCATGACCCGTGAACAGAAGAGATTTTTGGTTCATAAGGATTAAGGAATATACTGCTTCTTAAATCATTAATGCATTTTAGGCTTAATGCTAGTAAACGGGAAAAGAATTCCACATTTAAAAAAAAAAAAAAAACTTATCCAATCAGTGGCGAAGCATATAAGGGGCAAGGGGGTTGACCCTCTGAATTTTTTTTGGTATATACGGTATCGACCCCGTCGGAATTCTTAAGCTTCGCCACTGTATCCAATGCTGGTTACCGGTAGACCGAAGACGCTTTGGTACCGGGTTCGCTATTTAATTTTACAAACAAAAACATTTTATTTACTATTTAGAAAATTAAAATACTTTTACAAAAAGTTATAAGCTTATCTCGACCCTTGATGCAGTTTGCAAAACTTATTTCTTTCACATTTTTATATAAGTGTGATCTACATTTATAAGCATGCAAATGTGAGTATTTCTAATAACTCACAATGTAAGTACTTACATGACAGACAATCCACACTCGAAACAGAGGTATTGACGATTAACATAAAGCCGGGCTGTAAAAGAGGAACGAAGATTACATTTCCCGACAAAGGGAACGAAACACTTCACGAGCTTCCTGCAGATCTAGTGTTTGTAGTCGATGAGAAGCCACACGCCATCTATAAAAGAGACGGCAATGATCTCCTTGTGACCTATAAGGTTACACTAGCCGAAGCACTTAAAGGAACCACGGTTAATATTATCACGCTTGATCAACGAGATCTAGCCATCGCGGTATCAGACATTATCACCCCTGAATACAAGCTTGTGGTTAGCCAAGAGGGAATGCCTGCCGAAAAAGATCATGGGTGTAGAGGGGATCTTAAGGTAGAGTTTGAAGTTAAGTTTCCTACAAAATTAACATATCAACAGAAAATGGCACTGAGACATGCCTTAGCCAGTTAAACACATGTAACATATGTTGGTTTCTTTGTAAGTTTGTTGTCACGTTATTACATCCTCCTATTTTCATATTGTTTTATGATGCCAAAATCGATTAGAACATCGAATTTAATCACTAAAATTTCACGAATCGCAAGTATAGAATACCTATACAATATCCCATGGATTCACATGTTTATATCCGGTGACAAATTAGTATTTTTTTTCTAGTTGAATATATAATGTCTGGAAATTGGTAACGCTTAAAGAGTCAACTACATATATCATGCATAAAAACAAGGGAAAATCACGATTTTAGCCATTGATTTTTCTAAAAAACGAAAATGGCCATGTGAGGCGTCTCCGCAGAGACGTCTCATGGAAACCAACCCCTCATGCGACTTTAAAGACCCCTCAACTACTAGCGAATCAAAACATTACACGTGGCGTAAAGACCCCTCAGGTAGCGTTTTCCGTGAGACATCTCACTTGAGACGTCTGAGACGCCTGGGATGCCTCGTAAACCGTGAGACGTCTCCCTAAAGACATGAGAGGTGGCTACTTTGATAAAACCCCAAAGTCAAAGACTAAAATGGTGATTTTCCCTAAAAACAAATATTGAATATTATATATTATTTTTTCTGTTAGACAACTTGCAAATTTCATCATCACAAAACTAGGAAATAAAATAAAACTCTTGGTAAAATCTACATAACTCATGTACGATGGAATTTACAGACTCGTTACTCGTAACATCTAAAAAGGGTCGGGCTAAGCAACATCAACAGTCAACTAACTGGCGGCTGCCATTTAAAAAAAGAAAAAAAAAATAACTGGCGGCTTGTTGGTGTATTAATTGAAAGCCACCTACCCAATTGCTTATCTTCTCTGGCATAACGAAAGTCCAATATTGTTACAACGAGTCATAATCAATTAAATCATAATTTATATCTCTCTTTTTTTTTGATCGGCGAACAACTGTGTGGCAACCACCCTTGCGGGCGCCGTGTCCAAGAATCGACTACTCGACCTCCAACAGCCCCCGCCTTCTCCCGATGCGCGGAAACCCGAGCCCCACCCGCCCTAAGGCACGACAGTGTTATAGAACTCAGTAAAACCTCGCCGCTCGTCAGATTCGAACCGGCGCCACCCGTATTCGATCTTCACCCGGATACCAAACCATAAATGTTGGAAGTGGGAATTGAACCCATGATCACCTAGGTGAACATAAGGCCTCTTCACCACTCCACCACTATGGATGGATTAATTTATATCTCTCTTATGATAAGTTATAAACTTTGATGTTTTTTTTGTCATCCATCATTTCAATTTAATACCATTAAAAGGAAGTTTTACGGAATCTTCAATCTTCTATTAAAAAAATCATTAACATTTTCTTTCAACATTGATTATTTTTCTAATCTATCTGTATTTATATATTCTCAAGTAACATATGATGCAAAATACAATATCTATATTCGTTCATCCAACACCTCATAAAAAAATCGTTATATAAAATGTATCTAAAGCTACAACTTGTGATTTCTTTTATTTATTACTTTTAAATTTAAATATAATATAACTACCACCTCTACATTTCAACAAAAAAATATCTTTGAATCTCCCTGCTTTTCGTTTCTTTTTTTTTTTTTTTCTTATTAAACATTTCAACATATAAACCAAACCTTCATGTTAACTTAATACCTCTTTAACAATAAACTCACACACCAACTAAATCTAATGTTAATATTACACAAATATCCGCTACGGACACCACCCATGGACGAAGGATTTATAGGGCCAGTGGAGGCCCTGGACCCCTTGTTTTTTGGCTCAGTAGTGAAAATTTGCGATTTTCATAGGTAAATTGAGTCCGGCCCCTGCCGATTTGTCACTACCGATCGAAAAAAATTGAGTCCGTCTCATTCTATTCGAGAACTAAGCTTCGCCCCTAACACCACCTACTCCGCCCTTTCTTCTTAAACATGTGTGTGACAATCGTTGTTGTTATTATTATTATTATTATTAATATTATTATTAAACTCTATAAGTATTCATTTTTCTATAACTTTAACTTCTCTTTATTTGTCTAGTTGAACGTATCCTACATTTTGATATGTGTGTATGAAAAAATATATATAAAGATAAGAAGTGGAATCTGATAACGACAAAACTGATATTAATAAAAAATCATAATCCTATGTCTAAACGCGTAATGGTTTGTCGGGCATCTTCTTCCTTCTCTTCCCCAATCTTTCTTGAACTCAACTCTCTCAACTACTTCACATTAACACACACACACACACACATACATATAACCATATAACCAAAGCTGCAATAACAAACCAACAACAATAATAATAATAATAATATTAAACAGTTGAGCTAATGGCAGACGCTAGCGGTGGTCATGACTTTCCTGCAGTGGCTACTCACGGTGGTCAGTTTATAAAATATAACATATTTGGTAATGAATTCGAGATCACTAATAAGTACCGTCCTCCTATCATGCCTATTGGTCGTGGTGCTTATGGGATCGTGTGGTATGTGTATACTTTGTTTCGTTTATTTGTCGTTGACTTTTTTTATTTTTTGAAGTGATTAAGCTGTTATTGTTGATTTGATGTATGTTAATTAAGTTATGTTTGTGTTTGTGGTTGTGATTAGTTCTATGCTTAACGCTGAGACAAATGAAATGGTTGCTGTGAAGAAGATTGCTAATGCTTTTGATAATTATATGGATGCGAAGCGAACGCTTCGCGAGATTAAGCTTTTGAGACATTTGGATCATGAGAATGTGAGTTTTAATAGATTTATGCAGGATCCTAGATGTTTCGCATTTGATGAGATTAACTATATTGGATAGTATTATCAAAGTATGGTTAGCCCAGCGGCATCTTGGTGGTGAGATAAGACTTAGGGACCATATGGTCCTAGGTTCGAATCTCACAAAGGGGGTTTTCTCATAATTATTATGAGTTTCCTCCTGAATTGGTGACTTGTGGTGGAATATGATCGCGTGGCAACATTGGTGGCACGATAATACTCCAGTGTTCCGTGAGTGATTCCAATTTGTTGGCCGTTCAAAAAAAAAGTATGACCCACGGGCTTAGTTAGGTTTATAAGGTTCCTTGTGAACTCTGTATATTGTAACCTAATTATTCAATAATATCAATTCAGGATTTCATAAACTTACATGGTATCAGAGCGCACAAGGAAGCCTAGAAACCTAACCATTAGAAATTTATAGTAGAGTGGCAAGTAAACGGGCAACAATCGCTGTTCGATGATTTTCGCTCCAATACTTGATCACTTTAATTATATCATGATTTTAGATTTTATGAACTGTCTTATACTGAGTGTGGTTTTAAATTTTAATCATGATTTTAGATCATATCTATAAAAGATATAATCCCACCGCCTGTTCGTAGAGAGTTCACTGATGTCTACATCACAACTGAGCTTATGGATACGGATCTGCATCAAATTATTCGGTCCAACCAGAACTTATCAGAAGAGCATTGCCAGGTATCAGTCATTTTGAATTAATGACTCGAATCTTTACTAAATTATACGCGTCTCATGACTGACTGTTGTTTTCTGCAATGTTTGCAGTACTTCCTGTATCAACTCCTACGAGGCTTGAAGTACATACACTCTGCGAACGTCATTCACAGAGACCTCAAGCCTAGTAATCTGCTGCTGAATGCGAATTGTGATTTGAAGATTTGTGACTTTGGCCTTGCACGAACAAGTGCTGAGAATGACTTCATGACTGAATATGTTGTCACCCGATGGTATAGGGCTCCCGAGCTGCTACTCAACTCTTCTGATTACACAGCTGCGATTGATGTCTGGTCTGTTGGTTGCATCTTCATGGAACTCATGAACAAGAAGCCTTTGTTTCCTGGTAAAGATCACGTGCATCAAATGCGCATATTAACAGAGGTGAATGAATATCTACTCTTAACTTGCATATCAATATTAATTTCATTTGGATTATAGTTCTAATGCCAAATTTGTTTCGCAGCTTCTGGGTACGCCAACTGAATCTGATCTTCGGTTTATTAGAAACGAAGACGCAAGAAGGTATCTTGCTCAGCTTCCTCAACATCCTCGTCAGTCATTATCAGCGGTATTCCCACACGTTCATCCATTAGCCATCGATTTAGTTGACAAAATGTTAACATTGGATCCAACTAAACGAATAACAGGTACCATCATGTATATATTTACTTCCTGTTACAAAAAAGAAAAAAAAAATACAGAAAACTGAACCAATATTTATGTCATATTTACAGTTGAAGATGCATTAGATCACCCTTATCTTGCAAGACTACACGATGTAGCTGATGAGCCAATCTGCGCGGAGCCTTTCTCATTTGAATTTGAGCAACAAGTTCTGCGAGAAGAACAGATTAAAGACTTGATTTACGAAGAGGCGTTAGCACACAACCCAGGTTTTGTTTAAAAGAAACTTACTTGGGCATCTCATGGTAATAAACTATCGATTATCGCCATCATAACTATCGTCATCATCATGTGTTTGTTCTTCGGTTTAAAATTTGTTTTTTTTTTTATTGCAATTTGGTTCACTGGTGGTATTCTGGTTTCGGTTTCTTTTTTGTACCTTGTGATTTCGCTTGTTGAGATTGTAAACTAGTTTTTTAGAATGATGTTCTGTAATCTGTAGTCAACTGTATAACTACTTGAGATCTATTTATGTATTTTGTTGCATAACATGTTCTTATGAGCAAAAATCCAGTTTGTACAAACGCAAAATTCGACGTATTATTATTCATTTTCAAACTGAACATCTATATGTAAATATTTTCGCATCAGACCAACAATTGATGTTGTAAAGCTAGCCAAAACCTGACATTCTTCAAGTTTGATTCACATTGTTTATATCATATTAAAGTAACCAGTTTGCATATGAACTAAACTGATTTAAGATTGTATTTGGTCATTTGGATATATGTTTAGATTGATTATGGCAATCTAAAGTCCTAATAATTAAGACATGTTTAATGGTTTCACTAAAAAGTAAAGAAAGTGACTGTCACGCCACTGCCTAGGCTTTAACTCACTTTTTTTTTTTTTTTTTTTCTAAGGTGTATAATGGTTTCACTAAACCAATTAAATAATGGTTTGTGTGCTGACTCCGGCCCTACACCCGTTGCTGGCCCCACGAAAAAACCCAACACGGCCCACTGACGCCGAAAAAGCTGTTGTGACAAGGAGGCGTTAAACCATTACACTTAGTCTTTTATGATTAGCTAGGGTTAATATAATTGAAGTAATGTAAATTGTAAAACTATTCAATTATGTCTCTTAAGTGTGTTCTTATTTATCAAATGAACAAAAATAAAGTTAATAAATCCAGATTGCAACCCACACACATATAGGGTGTAAGTACTATTCATGAAAATGCAAACAACTTCAATTGAATGAAACTACTGATTTCAACTTCAAACAACACAGAAAAAAAGAGAATCAAACGTACCAAGGATGAAGAAATGAGATGATGATTGTGTCGGATGGAATGTTGTTAAAAGTGTTGGATAGAATCTATTTGTCGGTAAGAAAAAGTGTGAAAGCTGTTGTCGTGTAGTTGTTGATTGATGGTGCGAGTACCATGGGATTGCACGTGAAAGGTTTGGTGGGTTAACCTAGGGGTGTACAAAAAGCTCGCAGCTCGAGGCTCGCTCGAAACTCGCTCGAAAAAAGCTCGAAAAAAGCTCGGCTCGAAGAGGCTCGTTTTGTTTTCGAGCCGAGCCGAGCTGGCTCGTTTTGTAATCGAGCCGAGCTCGAGCCAAGGGTGTTCAGCTCGTGGCTCGGCTCGTGGCTCGGCTCGATGGCTCGACTCGTGGCTCGACTCGATGGCTCGACACATGGCTCGACTCAGGCTTGTGTATGTGTAATTAATATATAGATGAAACTAATATATTTTGGCTCCAAACCTAATTCTAAAATTCAAAATTTGAAAATCCTGCTCATATTACCTATCTACCCCATCTTTTCATAATAAATAAACCATAACTTAGAAAAAGAAAAAAAAATATACATGATTTTGTGTAATTTTATTGTTTTTTATTTAATAAATATTTGTAAAAAAATAAAAAAAATAATAAAAAAATATAACGAGCTGGCTCGAGCCAGCTCGAGCTCGGCTCGAACATTTACGAGCCGAGCTCGAGCTCGACTTTTCAGCTCGACCAGAAAAACGAGCCGAGCTGAGCTGGCTCGGTTTAAGTTCGAGCTCGAGCTCGAGCTCGGCCTGGCTCGGCTCGACTCGGCTCGTGTACAGCCCTAGGTTAACCAATCATTTTTCTTTTTCATGACCTATCCATCCAAATATATTCGGTTAACCACGTTTTCTAGACAAGTCATAACCTTCATCTATTGTTCCACACTAATCAGTTAAACCTAAAACCCTAATCCTCCGAGAAAATAGGAGGCGACAGCGGCGAATAGGTTCCCTGAGAAGGCATGGCGTACAGAGAGCGATACAAGGAAGACGTATGGTATGATGCACCTACTAGGAAAAGAAGAAACGGTAAAGAGGACGTTGGTTTGAAGGATAACGTGGTCACTAAGTTTTTTGTATCAAACCTCCCTGAGGGGTGTGGGTCGTCTGATCTCTTTGGAGTGCTTAAGGGTTATGGGAGTATTCATGGGACTTATATAGCTAGGAAGTTTGACAAGCTTGGTAAAAGGTTCGGCTTTGTGTCGTTTGTCAATGTCAAAGATCCGATCGGGCTAGAGAAAGAGATGAAGGATGTGTGGATAGGATCCTACAAGTTGTTCATTGTTTTGGCTAGGTTTGTGGATGGGGAGCGTGTTGTGAGGAACGATGAAAAACGCTGGGTACCGGTGGAGGAGAAGGTTAGTGGTGATAGGGTTCCGGTGGATGAGGAGGTCCCAGTTGATAAGGGGACTAAGACGGGGTCTGTCCAGGAAGAGGGGAGGTCTTGACGGGACACTCTGTTGGGTGTAACTAGGGCGGAGAGTATGGAAGACATCGTGGTTGACGATGGGTTCGTAGGTAATGCTTTGTGGAAGGGGTGGGCTTTGTATGGAATAACTAAAGACTTCCAGACACTGTCTTCGCTGAAGCAATGGCTGGTTGAGGTGCGGCTACTGACGGTTAAAATCCGTTATGTTGGAGGGTTGTCTGTGGTCTTGGTGTTCGAGAATAAGGAGGGTATGATGGACCTGTTGTTGACTAAAGATGTTTGGAATAATGTGTTCTCGTCCTTGGTACTTTGGGAGGGGCAACAAGCTTCGGATCATCGCATTGCATGGCTAAGTATTTACGGTATTCCTCTGTGTCTCTTTGATGATAGGGTGTTTGACTTAATTGGATCTAAATTTGGTAGAGTTGTAAAGTCTGCCAATATTGATGTGTCCACGGAGAACTATACGTTTGCCACGATTGGTGTTCTTGTTGATAAGGTGCACCGGATAAATAAGATATGTAAGTTGATGTGGAGGAATGTTCCATGTACGGTGTTGGTGGAGGAAGATATAGGGGAGTGGGCACCGGATTGTATTGAGGTGGATGATGAGGAAGGTGGGTCGGATCAAAAGAATGAGAAGAGTCCTATCAAAAGTGTGGTGTCTCCTGTGCGGAAAGGTGTTGAAGGTAGGAGGGGCTTGGATAGTGACGTCACGCTGCATGGCGTGCATGGAGATGAGGTATGTTCAGATAAGGTGACGGAAACAGCGGATGCGAGTAGGGGCGTAGGAGTTTTGCAAGAGGTTAATGGGTTGGGGTTCAGTATGCCGGAGGAGGGTGGTGTATCGGGTTCTAAGAAAAAGAAACGAGGTTGTTTTAGGAAGAAATCGAGATCAGAGAAGTCGCCTTCGCCTACGGGGGTTGAAAGACCCAAAAAACGTGCTAGAGATGGAGAAGATCCGTATGATATTGACCGCTTTATTTTTAATGTTAAAGAGGGTATGGAACGATTGGATGGAGCAGACAAGGTTCAACAGGGGATTGAGTTGGAAAGGTGTACAGGGGAGAGTGTACAAGCTAAGGGCGATGTGAATATTGTGGATGTTGATATGGAAAACGAGGTTAGTCATACGGTTAACTTTGGACATGCCTTGGGAGTGACCGATTTGAATGGATTTGAAGAACCTATTAGGAAGATGATTGGTGATGAAGGCTTTCAATCGGTGTCCTCATGAATTGTTTGTCTTGGAATATTAGAGGGTTGGGTTCCGCGGGTAAAAGTTCGTGGTTAAAGAAGCTTAAGGTTAGTAACGAGGTTGGGTGTATTATGATTCAAGAGACGCAGTTTCAATCGCTGGATGGGATAAATGTGGGTAACTTTTGGGGTTCGGGAGATTTTGAGTTCGACCATGTTGATGCGGTGGGTCGATCCGGGGGATTGTTATCTATATGGGATCCCAAATTGTTTGTGAAGGAATCGGTTATTAAACACAGGTATGTTCTTGGTATCTCGGGTCACTTGAAAAATGATGGCCAGAAAGTTTCGTTTGTTAATGTATATTGCCCGCAAAAGCTTGTTGATAAACGAGCGGTTTGGGATGAGATTAAGAGGTTGATTTCGAATGATGGTGAGATGTGGATCGTGGCGGGTGATTTTAATTGTGTTCGGGAGCGTTCGGAACGTCGGAATTCTAAGTTTAATGAAGGAGAGTCTCGCGAGTTCAATAATATGTTGGAAGATATTGGGTTAAGCGAATTTTTGCTGCGGGGTAGGCGCTTCACGTACATAGCGGGAGATAAATTAAGTCGTCTAGATCGGATCTTTGTCTCTTGGCCGGTTTGGAATAAATGGAATGGGGCGGAATATAGAGTGTTGGATCGGATGGAGTCGGATCATTTTCCTTTATTGCTCAAGATTGAGTCGCGTAATTATGGTGCCAAACCGTTTAGGTTCTATAATTCGTGGCTTGGTAGAGAGGGTTTACTAGAGATCGTTGAAGACGCCGCGGGGGTAGTTCAAAATATGGATGTGCCGGATCTTAAGTTGTTGAGTAAGTTTAGATTATTGAGAACAAGAATAAAGGAATGGGTTGTAAAGCAAAAGTTTGTGGAAACTGAAGAGGAGCAAACGATCAGCGCTGAATTGAAAGAGTTGGAGATGGAATTGGAAAACCGGGATTTGACTGAAGCCGAAGGTTGGGTTTTTGATGAAGCGGTAAAACGTTTAAAGGAGTTAGAAGGTTTTAAGGTCCGGGATTTAAAACAAAAGGCGAGAGTCCGATGGGCGAAAGAGGGTGATGAGAACTCGTCTTATTTTCACGGCGTTATTAATTCGCGTCGGGTTTCTAATACGATTCCAGGCTTGATGGTCGATAATGTTTGGGTGACGCAACCGAAGATAGTTAAGCGGGAGGTGTTACGGTTTTTTAAAAATAAGTTTGTCGAAGAACTAAAGGTTCGACCGAGTTTAGTATTGGACGATTTAAAAACTTTGGATCCGTTATCTGCTGAGGGTCTTGTAGAGCCGTTTTCGGAGAAAGAGATTAAAGACGCGGTTTGGGATTGTGGGAGTGATAAGGCGCCGGGTCCGGATGGTTTTAATTTCGGGTTCATAAAAAATTTTTGGCATTTGTTCTCGGGCGACTTTGTTGAGATTTTTAATAATTTTGCGGATACAGGTACCATTAGCAGGGGTGTGGGGTCTTCTTTTATTACGTTGGTGCCTAAGGTTAATGATCCGGTGGGTTTGGGCGATTACAGGCCTATTAATCTCATTGGAGTGGTTAGTAAGGTTGTGTCCAAGGTGTTAGCGAATCGGTTAAGGAAGGTTACAGATGGCTTAATTTCCGAAACGCAGACGGCTTTTATAGCGGGAAGATACATCTTGGATGGTCCGCTTATTACTAATGAAGTTCTTACATGGGCTAGAAAGCGGGGAAAGAAGATGTTTATGTTTAAAATTGATTTTGCTAAGGCCTATGACAATGTTCATTGGGAATTTTTAATATCCATTATGCGACAGATGGGTTTCCCGGGGTTGTGGTGTAGATGGATTAAAGGGATTTTGTCGTCTGCCAGATCGTCGGTGCTTGTTAATGGCTCCCCACGTTTGAGTTTTCTTGTGAAAAAGGTCTGCGGCAAGGTGACCCTATTTCCCCGTTCTTATTCATTATAGTCATGGAAGCATTAGCAGGTATGATGAGAAAGGCGTGTGGTATGGGTTGTTTTCAAGGTATTATCCTTCCGAATAGCAGTGTTACTCTTTCGCATTTGTTATATGCGGATGATGCCATGATTATGGGAGAATGGTCGACGAGTAATTTTGATACGTTACGCCGGATTCTTAGAGTTTTCCACTTATGCTCGGGGCTCACTATTAATATACAAAAGTCTACATTGTTTGGTGTTGGCTTGGGGATGGATGAGATTGGGGGTATGGCGAGGTCTCTTGGATGTCGTGCGGGGGATATTCCGTTCATTTATTTGGGGATTAATGTTGGTGCTAATTTGGGGAGGATTAGGAATTGGGACCCGGTCGTCAAAGTGGTTAAAGACAAACTTTCTAAATGGAAGGCGAAGGTATTGTCCATTGGAGGTAGATTGGTCTTGATCAAGTCAGTTTTAGAGAGTCTACCTTCATATTATTTTTCTCTTTATAAAGCGCCGGTTGCGGTTATTGATTGTATTGAATCTATCATTAAGAGATTTTTGTGGGGTGGTGACGCGGATGCGAGGAAAGTGCATTGGGTGGCTTGGGAAAAAGTCACTTTGCCTAGAGTGATGGGAGGTTTGGGTCTTAGCCGTCTTGGCGAAAGTAATAATGCTTTTCTTTTAAAGTGGCTCTGGAGGTACCGGGTGGAAGCAGATGCTATGTGGCGCCGTGTTATTGATGGGATTCATGGTTCGGCTCGTTGTTGGGAGACCTATCCGAGTAAGGCTCTTTTCTCGAGTACTTGGTCTAAGATTATTAAATGTTGTTGTAACATTAAAGTTGGCAATTCTATTGGGACGAATATGGTTCGGGGCATCTTGGGTAATGGGAACAATATAAGGTTTTGGTTGGACCCTTGGCTTAAAGAGGTGCCGCTTAAAACTTTATGTCCGGATCTATTTAGGCTCGAGAAAAATAAGTGGTGCAGTGTGGCAGACAGGTTATTGGAGTTTCATGGGTCTGGGCCGGTTGCGTGGGAATGGAAGACTTACCCGGTGGCGGCCCAACAGGTGGAAGAACTTATTGAAATTCATAGATTGTTACAAGGCCATCGGTTAGAGCCTGGTCCGGATAAATGGGCTTGGAACGCCACAGGCCCAGCTGAGTTTTCTGTCTCTGAAGCTAAGGGCTGGTTGATTTCAGCGCGGGTAACGGGCCATCCCAGCTTGGGTGGAATTCAGTGGTGTAAGTGGATTCCGCTTAAGTGCAATGTGTTTATGTGGCGTATGATGCTTGATAGTATTCCGACTAAAGTGGCTTTGGTGAGAAGACATATTTTGAATGGTGATTTGTTTTGTGATTTGTGCAATGGTGATGAAGAGAGTGTGGATCATGTTTTTACGGCTTGTAGTATGGCGGTAGGGGTGTGGCAGGGTATCGCTAACTGGGTTCATCTTCCGCCTATTTTTCTTTTTTCTGTGGAAGATCTGATGGTAGTGGTTAATTCCTCAGGGTATAACAACAGAAAGAAAGAGATTTTAGCTGGGATATTTGTGGTGGTGTGTTGGCGTCTTTGGAAAGCGAGGAACGAAAGAATTTTCATACAAAAGTCGACTACCGTGGTGGAAATTGTGGCAGATATTAAGGCGCTTACTTATTTATGGTTTTGTAATAGAAATAAAAGTGGGGGGGGGGGATTGGAAGGGTTGGAAGTCTTTTACTTTTGATGTGATGTAAATATCTGTAGGGCTCCCGACTTGGGAGTTTCCCGGTTTGTGTTTCTAATGAAGTTTGCCTTAAAAAAAAAAAAAAAAAAAAAAAAAAAATCTATTGTTCCACACTATCTTGACACTTAGAGTGTCCCCAACGCGAGCCACCGAAACGGTTTGGATCCGGACGGACGACTGATGGTGAAAATTGAGCATTGGAGGAGGGAGCCAGCTCGAGAGGGGCTTGGCAGAACGAACCCCGTCCGCTTGAACATGGTGGGCCCTTTTGATGTTGCGGTAACTTTAAAAAAATTAACCCAAACGATTATAAACAGTAAAAAAAGTTTATTTTTTCTAAATACTCGACCTTTTTCAACTAATTATCAAAGTATGGATGATGAAAAAAGCTTTTAAGAATAGCTAGGCTCATCCGGTGTAAACCCAAACCCGAAGCCAAACCAATCTACCCACATCCCACTTTACCAAAGTTACAAGTATCCAACTCAACCCGATTTATCTACCCATCCTAACTTGTCTAGAAAACGTGGTTAACCGAATATGGGTTGAAAAGCTATTTTCAAAAAGTCAGAAATGTGTCATGCTGATGTGGCAACTTTAGAGGTGTGAATTAGTCTAGACTACTTTTGCATTGTGGATAGTCTTACTATGTCAATAAAAACTCTCTGTGTTTTGTTTTTAAATGATCAGAATGCCTTTACTATAACATTCTAAAGTAAAGAATAATATAGATGGTCATGCAGCTGAACACGAATCGAATGTTCAACTAACAACTTTTTGAACTGTTGGACATGAAGTTTGTTTGTGTTGGTTTGTTTAATAAATAAACGAACTTCAACAAAAAATTCCGTTTGTTTAATTAAATGGCGATCATAAATAAAATTCATGTTCATTCATTTATTGTCTATGAATGTTTGATAAGGTGTCCGTTTATGATCGTTTGTATAGACTAGTTGGTAACCCGCGCGTTGCGGCGGGTCTAAAAACTACATCAAATTGTATCAATTCATTAAGACGTAAAATTCATCGAAAACTTTTTATTTAAATGATATATTAAATAACGAATACTTGTAACAACATAAGATAATTATTCTTATCTCAACTAAAGTATAATAATATCCGTACGAATTATTGAAATAAATTGATTTTAGGTGGATTCTAGTAATAATCCATTCAACAACTCGTAAGGTTAGTTTCATAATACATTTATTCTCAAGACTACACTACCTCACACGTAACACTTTGGTCACGCCTACCACTTAACGATATATACTATTAAATGATACAAACAACTTTGCCAAATAACTTTACGTTTTGTTTCATACGTGACATACACATATGAATTCACCAAAGTTGCTCCATGTAATAAATAATAAGTAGGAGAGGGGATGTACAAGAGGATTTTCCATAGAAGGGTATTATTGGGAAAAATTTCATGACATTTTGGGTGTGAAGCACTAAACTTTTCATATGCCATCTTAAAAAACATAGGAAATTACTAATGTAGTCATCTCTCCTCCTTAATAAGGTAACATAGATAAATTGAAAAGTTCATGTTTAATATGAGAAATTCTTTTTTGAGGCTATCTGTATCGCAACCCAAAAGGAACCGACAAATGTTTCCCTTCATTTCTCAATTATATGGGCCATGAAATCGTTGATGGGCTGCCATGAAATTATTGAATTAACGGCCCATCTAAATTTTTCATTACAAGTTTACAACTAGAGTTCACTAGTTTATACCCCGGGAGCGTCCCGGGTTGAGAAATCTAAGTAAAGTGAATAAAATTAGAAGTATCTAAACTATAAAAATGACATTTGCCAATATATTATTATTATTTTAAACCCAAACCCACAATTTTTTTTAAACTAATTCCAAACCTGACACAATACTTGTCGGGTTACAAAAAATAGTCGTTTTTTTTTCTCTGTTTTTTATATAGCACTATGGTATTCGTTGGAAACATAATAAAACGCTCGTTAATTTGGTGTAATTTTTTTCTTTAAAAAATCTCATATATAAAAGATATTAACATTTAAAAGTTATGAGATGAAACATGAGAGAGAAAATAATAAAGTTTTAATATTTACTATTTAATAGATTATGTTAAATCAAATTTAAATCATATTTATTCTTTTTTTTTAATTGATTTAGAGTTGCCACATCACATCCTATGTGGCATCTCTCAAAAGAGAGATTGCATAATATTATGACATGTCATTAAAAATGCTTTGGTTTATTATATATATAGATAAACCATGTTTTTTTTTCTCAACCCGATTCAGGTTTGCATCAGTAAAAGTCAAACCAGGTTTATGTTGGAATCAGTTTGGGTTGGAACCTGGTTGAAGAAATTCAAAGGATTGGGTTTCACCGGTTTAAAACCAGAGTTTGACTAGTTTGAAAACAACATATGACTGGTTAGGTTTTGGTTTGACCGAGTTCAAAATGGTTTCATAGTATAGTATCACAACCCGATTTCAACTCTACGGTTTGAGTCGGTTCCTAACGGCTAGTTGTCAAACCAGTTTCAGTTCCATCTTTTGAATGGAGTAGGTTTTTCTATTCAAAAGGAGGTAGTGGCGCAACACATGAGACCATTCGGACCGAGATAGCTAAAGGCGATCTCCCGCTTCCTCGAATGCTTACGCTAGAAACCCGAGAGACCGAGCCAGGACCTATCTAAATGGTAAGAATTCCAATTGAGGCCATTTGTCCGGTTTAACATTGCTTTCATATTACTAAAATATGAAGTGAATGCAATTGTGTATAAAATAAAAATAAAAAAACAATTAGTATTACTGATATTTTATAAATATTAATAAAATGCTGGAAGGGAGATTTTTGTTGCTTCGAGTTTAATTGCCTTAAATTTAGGTGCACACATTTTGATCTCTTTGTCATCATTTATTGCTTGCTTTTGGTTTTGAAAGCTCAGTTGTCGTCGCTTGTGATGGGGATGGGGACAAATAATCTGAAGATGACCCGCAATGAATCCTCTTAGTGTTGATACATGTACATTTTTTTTTTGTAATTGTATTTGGACATGTTATAATCAAATTTGTTTACTTTATAATTTTTTATATATCATTTACAATAATTTGGTTGATTTTTACATGTTTTAAAGCATTTTTACACTGCAAAATTTTCAACTTAATCATTTCTACTCATTATAAACTTCACAAATATAATTATAATTATTTCTACTAAAATGTAAGTGTTGACATGTGAATCTTTTACATCATTTGATCAAAATCACCTATATTTACAAATGTTTCAAGATAAAGGGTATTTGTTTAACAGTGATGTAACATTTTAACCTTTATTACAAATCAATCGCTTCTCGTGTTAAGGGGCGTTAAGTGGCCCTAAGTTAAGATGTTAACAGTATTTAAATGAAATAAAGTTAAGGGGGTGAGGTATAGTTAAGGGACGTTAAACCATTTCCTTATAGTGAGGTAGTGTGAAAGGATGAAAAGTGAAGAATGTAACATCTATGTGGAGTCAAAGATAATTAACGTATACCACATGACCTAACATGATAACAAAATGAAAAAAAGGACACAAAAAGAGATTGTTGTGCCGCATTCTTTCCCTGCTAATACATAGAATTGATACACTTATCTTTATTTTTTGAATGACAAAGCTTACCTCTATTCTATATTACACCAATATTCTAAACAACTCCATTGCCCATGTTTGAATGCGGAACCTCCTCTTTAAGATGCATATGTTGATCAAATTTTAATTTATGTAATGGAAAACATAAACAGTAACATAACAGATAATACATGATAAGCTAGCAAGTCCAATAACCTCAACATAGATGGAAGACGACACATTATCAGTATGGTCAGGTTCTTTTTAGGGTGTATCGTACTGATGGGATGATGTGTTCTCGAATGATGAACACGGTAGAGAGAGAGAGAGAGAGAGAGAGAGAGAGAGAGAGAGAGAGAGAGTGTGTTGGGGACAATTTCTTTAGGTTATAGTGTTATGATTGTCTCAACCCTAATCTCTTTATTAGTTCTCTATTCATATACACCCACTAGACACCTTGTGATGGGGACAGTTTCTTTAGGTTATAGTGTTATGATTGTCTCAACCCTAATCTCTTTATTATCTCCCTATTCATATACACCCACTGGACACCCTAATAATGTTAATAAGGGTAATTTCGTCCATCAATGAAATATCATTATATACCTAGGGATATTATATTAAAAGAGAGAGAGAGAAAGATAAGGGGGAGTGTGTGTGTGTGTGTGTGTGTGTGTGTGTGTGTGTGTGTGTGTGTGATGGGGACAATTTCTTTAGGTTATAGTGTTATGATTGTCTCAACCTTAATCTCTTTGCTCCCTATTCATATACACCCACTGGACACCCTAATAATGTTAGTAAGGGTAATTTCGTCCATCAATGAAATATCATTAACGTAAATATATTAACGTAATATATAATTATTCTTACATTCTCCTACTTAGTCGCATAATTATTTAGGGTAGGGGTGAGCATTGGTCCAGAACCGACCCGACCCGACAAGACCCGACCCGACCCGAGAACCAGCTGGAGAGAAAAATCAGAACCGAATTACAACCCTATAAATAGGTTCGGTCCTCAGTCCAAGCAAATTCGGTTCTGTCGGTCTTAGGGACAAGACCCGACCCGACCCGATATAACCAACTTGTAGCTTAAGATAACAAAATATAAACTTGAAGACTCAATATAACCAAATCTAAAAAATCTAGAAAACCAAAAACAATAGGTTTGGTTATGTTGATTCAAGCATAAAACATCATAATTGTGGGTTCTAAGCATTGATTTCATGGAAAAAAACACATAACGGGTTAGAAAATTATGAAGATTGTCCAGCTTCTGTTCGCTGTTTGCTAAGCCGAATTTGACCTATCAAACAATTATAGAAAATTTAAAATTTTTACCACCTATAGTTTTATGTCTTAGCTTTTCAGAATAGTATAACTCATCCCCTGATGCAATTTCTATGATTTTACACGAATTTTTCTGTACAGTGCTGTCAGCTAGTGAAATTCTACAAACATGGCCTTTTTAACGGTTTTAAACACATTATTAAGTACCAATCATGCAATAATCCTAATTTGCATATCTTCAAGTGTTTCCATATGAAATATCACGTGATTTTAATGAATCGTTTGTGAGTTACGGCCTTAAAAAGATAAATCAGTTTTGCGACAGATTGTATACATATTCTTGCAGATCACTTTTGAGGTATCAAAACATAGTAAAAAATTATGAAATTTGGTACGCAATTGTAAAACTCAAAGTACTATATCATAGAGTAAAAAATTATTAAAAAACCTTGTGTTTTGATCGACTTATGGCCTATCAAAGCGACTAGAATTTTTTGACATCATTGAATGTTCAAATCTATGCATCAGGTTTATGAAAGTAACTATATTATGAAAGTAACTATCATGTTTCAAATCGGTTCATCGGTTTTTATTCGGTTTTAATGATGTTCTGGACCGACCCGACCCGACCCGAGAACCGGTTGGAGGGAAATTTCGGGACCGATAACATAACCCACAAAATAGGGTCGGGTCGGTTTTGATGTGTTTTCGGGTCGGTCCTCGGTTTTTTTTCGGTCCGGACCAATTGTGCTCACCCCTAATTTAGGGGAATCGGATTTTAATAACCTAAAATATTTGAAATTAGCCATTGGCACATCAAACTAAAAAAAATGGCCATATATAACATGTACTATTAACCTATTGGATTCTGACACCTAATTTGAGTTAAGTCAGTAACCCATTTAGTGTTTTGGCTAACGTGACACCCCCAATCTGATGTGGCATGCTAACGTGACACCCCTTATCTAACTAGGTTAGTGAGTTAACCTAAATTGGGTGTTAGAATCCAATAGGTTAATAGTACAGGTTATATATGGTCAATTTTTAATTTGAGGTGCCAACGGCCAATTTCGAATGGTTTAGATTATTAAAATCCAATTCCCCAATCATTTATTTTGAGTATTACATTAGTCTGCAGATTAATGCTTATTTTAGTTCTAAACCCGAAATGTGGCAGAGAAATGCAATCGTTGAGTCAATATTCAACTCATGGCCCCCATTAATCATACTACACCCAAATTTAAAACTCAACGTTAGGATCAATTCACAGTTATACCAGTGTTAAGCAATATGAACAATATTATAAACGAGCATAGACTTACAATCACATAAGGCTTCTAATTAATAAAGCATATCGTAATAATCTTATTATCCTATTATTTTATAAAGGAGAATAATGTTGTATATTACATATTACATATGTAAGGACCCTTTTAAATTAAAACTTATGCGATGAAACTAATATCTCATTGGGTCTATATCGGTGTATTTTGATACCCTTCACGTAAGAGGTATCTTCGAGATTTAAGAAGTTGGAAAAATGGAAAATTCAACGAAAATTTCGAGGGGTGTGAAGAGGTATGATTTGTGGATATGCAAATAGGAGGAAATAATACATGGGTAGTATTATAGTTTTGTGCCCAGGTTCTGTATGAAACATTTGTGGTCAACACCTGGAAAATGTCACATAATTTCATTTGATCTACTTGTTTCTTTTCGACTCTTTGATTTGACAAAGGTAAGGCTAATTGTAATTTGTATCTGAGCAGTCAGAAACGCACAGGGTTCGCGTCAGCCTAGGTAGGCATCTTAAGACTGTAAGGAGTGGGGGCGGGAGAGAGGGCGGGAGGGGCTGGAACACCGCCGTCACAGGGGCGGGAACCATGGCGTGGGGCTGGGGGCGGGGAGGGCTTCACCGGCGTGGGGGGGAGTAGGGGGGGACACGTGGCAGGCGGGTATTGGGCCAGCATTATTGAACGGTAACATTTAAAAAAAAAAAAAAGAAAAATTTAAATTTCAAACGGCTATGTTAACGGTCAAAAAAAAAAATTATAAATTACCCCCATTTCACTACAAAACACCCACTTTAACCAATTTTTATACACTTTTCAACCAAATTTTATACAATTTTCATCCAAATTTTATACACCTCCTCAACCAAAAATGAACCCATACAACCGAGGCTTCGACCCGAACAACCCATACGCGTTTGTCCCAAACCCGAATACACCACCGGTTCGCCCGATCCCAAACCGTCCACCCATTCCTTCACCTTGTCCCGACTACGCGGGTTATGCGGGTTTCATTAGTGGGCAAATTTATCCGAATTTCCCATTCAATGATTCTCTCGTTCCTTCACAACTTCCTTCACAACTTCCTTTAACCCAAACCGTACCCGAAACACAACCCCAAAATGTCGCGGGATCATCTTCGGGTAAAACCCCCCCTACAAGAAGAAGTCACAGGAGGAAGACCCCGGAGGAAAAAGCAGTAGCCGCCGCTAACCGCCAACCACTTAAGTGGACACCCGATAAAGAGCTCGCTATAACGAAAGCGTGGATAAGCGAGTCGGAAAAACAAGAAGGTATTTGTAATAATTTTTTTAACATGATTTTTATTTGTATGGTGTTGCTAATATTTTTTTTTTTTTTTTTTTTTGTAGGAACTTGTCGCCATAAAATCGACTTTTGGAACGACATAAACGCCGCGTTCCATGGGTTGATGGGACGAGAGTTCTATCGAGCAAACGATAGTCTCTCGTCCAAGTGGACAGAGATAAACAGGGCAATGAACACGTTTCAACCGCATTATTATTACGCAAGAAACAATCCAAGAAGCGGTGAAACGGACACCGACAGCCTAACCCGCTCGCTGTTAGCGTTTCGTAACGAAACCGGTCTCGAATTCAAGTTTCTTCATTGTTGGGAAATCGCCAAGAACCACTCAAAATGGGCGTACGTCCCCACTGCAAGCAACTCCGCAAAAAGGTCGAAAACAAATTCGTCAAGAAACCGTCAAACTGATCCTGAAAACGTAGAAGCCGTTAATTTGGATGATGACGAGTTTGAAGAGGAATTGAGTCGCCCACCCGGTCGAGATAAGTCAAAAAAGAGGGCGCAAAAATCTACTGCCTCGGGTTCGGGTTCTGGATCAACCGGCGCCTACAGCGCTGACTTGCAAGATTTAAATGCCACCATGATTCAGTTCAATACGATTCAAGAAAAAATGCTCGAGGAGAAAAAAAATATTCGCGAAGCGTTTGAAAAAAAATTGACTATGAAAGAGCGCAAATTGTCTATCAAAGAGCAGCGCGAAAAACGCGAGGATTTGAAATTTCTCGCCATGAACACCGATCATATGCAAGGGCCGGAGTTAGAGATGACGCTTCAAATGAAGCGTGATATTATTGAAAAATATAATCTGAACTAATTTGTTAGTCTTTAATTTTTTTCGGTTTTATTGTATTTTTTTTAATTTTCTAGGTTTTTTTTTTTGTATTTTTCTAGGTTTTTATTAATTAAAAATATTTATTATTATTATTGTTTTATATAAAAAGTTAAAAGAAAAAAAGAAAAACAAAATGCCACATGGCACTTCCCCCCACCTCTTCCCCCCCCCCCCCCCCCCTTCCACTCCCCACAATTATTTTCCCCCTCACAAGGGCCCCACAAGTGCCACATGGCGCTTCCCCCCACCTCTTCCCCCCCCCCCCCCCCCACCACTCCTTATAGTCTAAACAGTTAAAACACACGTAATAAGAGCTGCGTGATCAAGCGCATGCGAGGCAAGTGCCTTGGTCCAGCCAGCTCAAAAACCAGCCAGAACAGACCAAAAAGACGACCAACCAAAACCGGCTTAAAGCCCTGAAGAAGGGTTGAACCAACCAGCCTTATGGTTGCTTTTCTACACTTGATTTCCCTAATTATTAGGGGTGATCAAGTTCGGTTCATTTTGGTTATGGGCAAAAGAATACATATAACCATCCTTTGGTTTTTTTGTATTTTCATAACCTAGTGGTTTTGATTATAAACATTTCGGGAAAATACTATTCGTTTAATTCGGAAAAAGAAACTATATGCATGGCAAACTTGATAGCTTTGGGCATACCTCTTTAAATTGTAGTGGAAACAAAAAATCACCCTCAGTTCACCCGTCCTTATTTTCGTGACCCACGATGCATGGCAGCATCCATGAGTCGGGACCGAAAGATTCTACATGTTGGAAGCCGAATCTTACAATCTTATAACAATAATAATACTAAAAGTTCTATCCAAATCCTCAATACAGCAACATTCCTAGGTGGAGGAAACAAAACATGTTCTAGGCTAGCATGATAAAACATAGGACCAAGTACTAAAGACATCTTATCAATTTATTACAAACCAAAACAGAAATGCAAAAATCATAATGTATATACATTAATGAAGATTAGAGGAAACACGTTACTCGTCATCTTTGTATGGATACTCCTCTGGAACTTGTTTAAGAAGCTTCACCTGTAACTCGAATGCATCATCTCCTCTAAGCATATCCCTGATCCATGTGACTTCAGTCTTCATCGACACCTATAAAGGTAACAAAAGAGTGTTAATATAACTATATTATAGGTTTAATGTGAGAAAAATGTGACTGTTTAGACAAAACATACCATCTCTAGAGCTCCCCTAACAACTCCACTTAAAATGTTGCAGTAATATAAACCTTGGCAGGTGTCTGGAAGCTCAACAAAGTCTACAAGCGGGTTATCCTCCAAAATGAGACTGCAACAAGTTCCCTCTGTATCCCAGTTACTCACAGATGCAGTTACTCCTAAAAACATTTTGAAGCCAACCTGTTCGAAAGCATCAATCAAGATCATAAAAGTGGGTATCAAAGAACACATAACTTGAATACGATACATATTGATCGATCAAATCACAGAGCCATCAGCCAACACATTTCACATTCCAGAAAATAGTTTCTAGGTATGCATTGTGTCATCCAGAAGTCCATAACTCAAGATTGTAACAATGTTGATAAACTATGCAGTATGCACTGCCCATGTAGCCCCAAAATGGAAACACACACACACACATGTATGAGTGGGATCCGATACAAACAGCTTTTAACAAGCGAAGCACTAGCGTAATTATTACACTATAATTTTAAAGTAGAGCAATAGTTATGCTACAATTTGTTTTAACATTTATTAAAACGCCACGGCATGTTTTTTTCCTTCACACCAAAAAAAAAAAAAAATGCCACGGCTTGTTTTTTTCATTCACACTGAAAAACCTAGTTGTATTTGATCCTAACACTATATATCCCTATCGTCAAGGCTCACCTAGGCAAACTTTTCAAGCCCATCACCATGGTTGTAAAAATCATGCCTAGCCTCTAATTAGTCGCTAGTCAAAGGTTCATTGAGTAACTTTCATCTAATCGGCCAATTAATAGCTAGGTGGACAACAATGGTCAAATCTGGTCCTAATCGGCCAAAAATCGATGGCGGTCTAGCAATTTTGGCCAAACTTCAAGCCAAAACCGGTAAATTCTGGCCAGGTTACTGCCAAAACATGTAAATTTAGGCTATTAATCCTATCTACTTCAAAATATAGGTTGAAGAAGGTGTTAAAAAATGTCTACTTAAAAAAGTATATATAAAATTGTGTGTATATACTTATAAAACTAAGAAATACATATTAAACCCAATCCGATTAATCCCAATTATTCAATTAATTCTGATTGATCGCTAATTGGTACCTCACGGCCAACTAGCGCCTAGCGATTCTTACAACACTGCCACCAGCCTTCTAGCTTCGCTTCAAAGGCACGCCAAAAATCGTATGAACAGGTTTGAAACAATCATACTAAGCCTAAACAAACCCGTATTCAATTTAAAACAGCCTAAATTAGCCCTCAACAATCCTAAAATGTGTCTAAAACCCTTGTAAACTGCATCTTTACACTATGAGTCTCACTTATGAAAGCCCTAGTTTTTTAGTCGTCTTGCGCCTTCAACAACTATGATATATATACACACACAGTCACACAAACACATACAAACAGGACATCAGAAAAGATATGAATACCTTAGCAATAACTTCAGCAGTTTCCCTAAAATCAACACACCTAGTGACATTAGACTTGGCAAGAAACTCGTCAATTAGCCGGATCCCAATATTATAACCCCTAACCAAACAAAACAATTAAACATAAATAAATACACACATTCGATCAAGCTGTAGACATAATAAAGAAGTTAAAACTAGAAAAAACTTAACATACATTTGATCAAGCTGCTTATTAACCTCCTCAACCTCTTCCAGATCTGTAAGCAACTGTCGCACTATCGCTCCATACGTCAAAGTAAACAACTCAGCATTCTACAATAATAATAATAATAATAAATAACATTTTATAAAGGAGTACAAATATTTAATAAAGAGTGAGTTTCAGATGCAGAAAGATTACCACACGCTCAACGTTGGCGAATATGGTGTCACCGGATCTAGGAAGAGCAGGAGCCATTGAATGTCTAGGATTGGATTGGATGATAATTACAAAGTTTGATATTAATATTATTTAGTTATTATAAAGTGAGACCTAATTTTGTATGAGTGTGGAGATTTGTATTGGAATGAAAAGATGAGATCGTGTTGTGATAAGATACCTGACCTGACCTGAAGGTGATGGAGATATTTAACGGGTGGTAACGGATCGTCACGGTTGGGTTTGCAGAGAGCAAAAGAGGAAATCTGTGAAAAGTGTACAACAAAGACTATGAAGGTTACGACGTCGTATAGATTGGGTTGTGGCCCGTTGGTTTGATTTTTTTTAATGAAATGGTGCTATAATACACAATTTTTGTGTAAGTAGCGTGTGTTAGTAAAATTTTTTTTCTTTTAGTGAATCCGTAATTTCAAGTTGTGGTTTCTGCTTATGTGGACAACGATCGATGCTACTTGTTGATGACTAGGAGGGAAGTGTTGAGGTGGTCATGAAGCCGCAAGTTGAACTTACGGTTTATCTTTTCTCACTGATACAATTCAGTAGCTCGTTCAGGACTTGCAAGAAGTGTGGTATTATTTTGGCATAATAATAATTGAAAGTAAAACCGCAAGTTGAACTTGCAGGTATATTACTATAAATGGTAAGAAACATGACAGAATTTAACATTTCCACACTACCTCTTTCATTTCCGGTTCAAACTCAAGGCAGTTCACCATTCCAATTCACATTTCCACTTTGCTTTAAATTTCCACATTATCTATCATTCTATTTCTACATTTCCACACTATCATTCCATATTTAATAATAATATGTCGTGTCTTGTCTTTCGCCTCTTAAAATTTTCCAACCGAAAACTATTGTTTCTGAAAAACACAACCGTTTATCTATTTCATCGGCCATATAGTTGGAACAATATGTTTTTCGGAGCAGCTTGAATCGGTGTTACATTTGCAAGAAATTACTTGGATCGATGTTACATCTGCACGTAGTATAACACGTGTAGAATATTACTTCGGTTAGGTAATTTCAAATATATTAATGCTGGAGTGCCCCAAGGTTGTAGAGAAGTCCGTCTAACTTATTTTTTGCATCCCCTACTAGACTATTTTCCGGGCAGCAGCAGTGGTGTCGGGATGCAGGGAGGATCAGGCCTGTAGAGAAGCCCATCCAGCCTCATTTTTCCATCACGTCAACGACTGTTTCCCAGGTAGTAGTAGGGTTGGCACCACTGAGGGTGATGGGTTGTGCTACGTGTTTGAAGGGGTGCTTCGGCGTGGATGGCCTTGTTGAAGGGATTTAGGGGTACCCATCACACTCCTATAGAAATCAGGCCAAAAAACTATTTCTGGCAAGATGCATGATTCTGCAACTTCAGTAACAATGATATTGTAGGTCAGCTTTCAGTTATTTTGGATCGATGTTACATCTGCATGAAACAACGCTTGTTTAGAATATTCAGCCTACCATTTGAAACCGCATCATTCGTGACAGTTGGAGCGGTGGTAGTTGACAATGGTGGAGTTGAATCCTAGGTTGTTGTTATGACAGAAATGATAGGTGAAGATGACCTTTATTTTATTTGGTATGGCCAGTTCCAACAAAGTCGTGTTTCTTCCGTCATCTCGTGGAGCGCACAGACTTCTTGTTTATCTTCTGGTTTAACTTTTTCTGCTCCAGATTTTCGACACCAGATTTCTAGTGTTGGCTTTTTTGTCTACTCCTACTTTGGATCGATGTTACATCTGCAAGAAACCCCTATAATATGGAATCGGTTGGTTGCTCAAATCTTCAACCTCATGCCCATTTGGTCTTTTCTTTATGCCACGATCTTTTGGATTGATGTTACATCTGCTACTTAAACTTGCGTGTCGTCCTTTTTATCTTATGTTTTCAACGGTGTCATCAGCGACCTAGGGAAGACACTTCTTGATTTACATGACGTCGTCAGTTGGAATTGGTGTTTTCGGAAAAAGCACACTTTTTATGCTCATTTGATCGATGTTACATTTGCATGGAGATTTAATAATATTAGAGCTGTAGCGTGCCTCCCAGATCTACGTCATGGAGAGTGAAGAAACAATAAGTATCACGATGATTAGTACTAATCACCGGGTGGTTTATACTTATGTAACGACAAGCTTAATCCTTTACCCAAACCGTGATGGTTAACCCGTTTGGAGATTTAGTGTGTGTGAGTGTGTGCTAGAAGTGTGTGAGAACACGAAAGTTAAGTGGTTCGGTCTTTAATGACCTACGTCCACTGTAAGTATACCGGAATGTTATTAAGAATGAGAGATTACAAGGATTGTATGTGGTTGTTATGGCTATTTCTGAATGAGGATACAAGGATTGCATCTAATCCTATTTATAGGCACCGAAGTGGGCTGCATGGAAAGGCCCACAGGTGACACCATTGGCCTGGGCCCAACCGAGGCCCAAGTCCATGGTCCTTCTGAAATTGGCGGGAAAGGTTGATCACTGTTTATGACGTCACGCTACAGTGTGGTCGTTGTTGTAGCTGGACACGTGGCGGGTTTCCGGTGGTGCATAGTGATGTTGTACTTGCTACAGTGCTCAGGCTATCTCTGCCGTCTGATGTGATGTCTGACAGTTGGCGAGGTAATGCCTGCTGATCGCTGTTCGACGACAGTATGCACAGTGTAGCCGTTCTCCCATTGCACTATCTGCCACGTGTCCTACTCCTGCTGGTGCGTACACTGACATAAATCTTTATGAATCTTCCTTTTGTCGTTCTTTGTACCTCGTATGAAAAGTGCTAAGGGAAGATTCCGCGCGTGGTTGTACGCGCGTATCAGGTAATGTCTGCTGCTTATCATGTCTTGGCGCGCGAGGCTCGTTGATTACTTGTCCTCGCGCGGGTGTGTTGTTCCGCCGTGGTTTGGCGCAGGGTTGCTGTTTCATGGGGATAGGGATGCCTTTCGGATTAGGCTCCCTATCTCTTCAAGTCCCCCTAGTCTAGGACTTCTCCTGCTCGCTGGTGAGAAGGTGGAGTGCTAGACTCAAAATACGTTGGTCGCGGATGAAAGCTCATCTGCTTGTGTTTAGCTCTTGAATGTGTTCCAACACGGCGTCTTGAAAAGTTCAGCGGGAAACGTCTTTTGCAAGTTTACGTCAAGTTTCCGCTGAGAAGGACGTTCTTCGCCTTACCTTTGCAGGAGTTGGGCGGGGAACGTCTTTTGCAAATTTACGTCAACTTTCCGCTGAGAAGGACGTTCTTCGCCTTAGCTTTGCAGGAGTTGGGCGGGGAACGTCTTTTGCAAATTTACGTCAACTTTCCGCCGAGAAGGACGTTCTTCGCCTTAACTTTGCAGGAGTTGGGCGGGGAACGTCTTTTGCAAATTTACGTCAACTTTCTGCCTTGAAATTAAATGCTGCTGGGGTGATTAATGCGGGTCTGGAGTTTGTGATAAATTCTAAATCATTGACATTCAATTTGTCTCTCATAAATTGGAGTAAATGCGCCTGGAATTCGAATGATCAATAACTTCTGATGGAAGTTTAATTGTTGCTGACGTGTTCAGTGGTTGTCTGGTTGTGCAGACTGAGGGACGTCACATCGTGGTTGCAGTTACCAATATTTCGCCTGGTGTCAGGAGCGTGGGACGTCACGCGCCTGACGTTTTGTCTTCATGGTTGAGATTGTGCCACGTGTCAGTGGGCACGTGTCTTCTGTCAGGCGCGTGGGTTCCCACGCGCCCACCTTGTAGATAATGTGAGATCTTCCGACACGTGTCGATCATCTGGTGTGTGCAGTGTATAACTGTCACACACTACCATCTGAACCGTCCGTCCGTGTCATTGACACGTGTCGCCATCTCGTTCTTTGAATTTGAAAAGGTGAGACGGTTGGTGCCTCCCTGGCGGGTCCCACCGTCATTAATGCAATGAGTATATAAACCCCATTAGGGCAAATATGAACGGTTACATTCATATATCCTTCTTCTCCCTACTGTTCTTTTTTTTCTCTCAAACTTCCGATCATCTTCTTCCTTTGAAGTTTCCGTTTAATCTTCAAAGATCTCACTGATCTTGAAGATTCATTGTTGAAACTTCAAGTTTCTTCTTGTTTGATTTCTTGCACCGTTGTCTTCTGTTTCTCAGATTCGTTAAGTCTTCGTATCTTCTTGAAGTTTCCGGCAAATCTTCAAGTTTTCCGGTTATCTTTTCCAGTTTCCGGCGACTTTTATTTTAATAATGTCTGAAGTTCCGGTAAGTCCGTCGCCATCCACCGAGGATGTTAGGGTGGAGCCGGCCGTGGAGGAGGTGGTGGAGGAAGAGGTTCTTGTCGAGCATGGCAAGATAAAGGAGAGGAAACTGATGTCCAACACCTATTGTGTTTGGAGTCAGGAGGCCTTCAACCGGTTCTGTGTTATGTACGGTATTCTACCGGAGTGGGAGCCCACCCTCCCGTCTCCGACCAGCACTGTTCTCTCTGCTGGTAGCGGTCGGTTGGCATTATATGAGACCCACTTTGCTAAGTGTGGATTCCGCTTGCCATGTACCCGCTTCCAGATTGACACCATGGTGGCCTATGGCGTTGGGCCTACACAACTAACCGCCTTCGGGCTTCTGAGGTTAGTTCATTTTGAAGCTTCATGCCGCGCCCTAGACATTGAGCCAACCGTTGAACGGTTCAATGTCTTCTACTTTATGGCGCGAGACGAGATGTGGTTCTCGTTCAAGCCACGCCCGAAGGTGCCGCCTATGGCCACTCACACTCCTAAGTCCTTGCACTGGGCGAAGGAGAAGTTTTTCTTTGTGAAGAGGGGTGTGATCCCCATCAGTCTCCCCTGGAAGGTTATAGGGGATGGGCAGCGTGTAGCGTACATGGCTGTGCCCAAGGATTTCAAGAAGCAGGCTTGGTTCCTTACCCTTACCTCCAATGCCACCAAGCTGGAATTCAACAATTTGACGGAGGGCATCTTTTTCCTTCTTGGAATGAGCCGTCTTGGCATCCGCGCGGGCAAAGAGCCTTATATTGCGGAGGAGGGTATGTATTTTTATTTTTTCCTTTTGTGTTTTCTGCGCAGTTTCCCTTATTGTTTATTGTTGTAGGTGTGGATAAGTTCCAATTTTATGTTGCCCGCAAAGAGAAGGGTATCAAGTGGCGGCCTATGGCGGAGGGTCAGACTTCTTGTATAGATGCGTTTGCTGACCGCTTCTATTATCCTGACCTCACCACCGCGCCCAAGCCTTATTATACAACCGGTGAGTCTTCGGATCCTTTTGGCACTAGCGTTTTTGGAGATGATTCTACTGAGTTTTCAGTAGAGATCGTTCCGCCGCTGAACTCGTCCGCGGGGCGTGGACGTTGGAAACACGCGCCGCGGAGGCATGGGTATCGAGCAAAGGTTGCTCTTTCTGACTCAGGTTCTTCCGTTTCAGCAGGAGAGGCTGTAAAGGGGCGCCGACGGCAGAAGGATGGGCCGCCCTCGGAAGATGAAGAGGAAGCTGAGTCCTCTCAGCTAGAGAGGAGGAAGAGGGCTCGTCCTGATAGCGCTGCTACCAGCAGTGTTGCTGCTGCGGAGGGTGTGTCTCTTGCCTCGGCTGGTGGGGGCGAGAGTGGGGATGCCACTAAAATCTCTGAGTCAGTGGCGACTTCAGAGACTGCTGCTGCGGGCGCTGGCAAGCAGAAAGTCAGCTTTGCTGAGGAGCAAGGAGGGAGCGCCCCCGTTTTTTCCTTTGGAATTTTTAACTTTGAATTTCTCTGAATATCCTGTTTTCCTTTGATAGTGTCACCCAAGATAACTCCGACCCCTCCTCTGTGTCTCCATCTGCGGAGGCGGCTCAGGTAGAGGAGGAAAGGTTGTGGAGAGAACAGGAGGTGGCTCGAGAGCAGGTGGAAGCCGATGAAGCCTTGCAAAAGGCTGAGGCTGAGCGGGTCGCCGCCGCTGCAAGGAAGCAGGCGGAGGCCGATGAAGCCCTTCGGAGGGTTGAGGCCGCAAGAGTAGTTGCTGCCAATGAGGCCAAACGAAAGGCTGAGGCAGATAAGCAAGCAGAGGCGGAGCGGCTTCGTCTTCAAGAGCAGCTGTTTCTTGAGGAGAAGGCTCGGCTTCTGAGGGAGCGCGAGGACCGTGAGCGCGCTGCTGCTGAGACCCAAGACCGGATCCAAGAGTCTGATGGGTTTGAGAGAGCGCTCATGGAGCAGAGCGCTGCTGGTGCTAGCGGTGGCTCACGCCAAACTCGGCGTGAGTCGTCAAGGGTTGGTGAGGGGCCATCAAAAGTTTATGATGGCTCCTGTTGGGCTGGTGGTGATGCTATCTGGCGGCCTCGCTGGGCGATCAGGGAGAATACTTCCTTTTCGAACTCCCTGGCCGCCCTCGAATTTGTCAGCGAGGTGGTGCCTCCCTACGAGCGCACTCACCAAGATCTGTTGAGTCGTCAGGACCTTATTGCCGCCTTGTGCGTTAATCAGGCGACTCAACTTTCTATGATGGACTCGCTGCGCCGCCGAGATTCGGCGGTGTGGGAGGATATCCAGAGGGTGGAGGCGGAAAAGGCGAGCCTTGCGGAGAAAGAGGCTGCCTTCAAGGCAGAAATTGCCAAGTACCGCCGTCGTGCCCATGACGCAGAAGCAAAAGTCTCTAAGCTTGAAGAGGACGCTGCTGGAAAGCGCCGTTGGGCAGAGTCCTGGAAGAAGGCCAACCTTGAAACAATGAAGGTAAAGGATACTCTGGCTGAGGTGCAGGAGGAGAGGCGGACGGCGGTCCGCAAGCTGGAGGAGAAAAGCAAGGCCCTCACCGAAAGGACCGCTAAATATGTGGAAATGCGCAAGGAGCTTAAGTCCAAGGACGCGGCCCTTGTTGCAGCCACGGAGCGCGTCTCTTTCTTGGAACAAGAGAGGGTCCAGATCCTTGGGGCGAAGGAGGATTTGGAGCGGGACTTAGATTCCTCTGACCAGGCTCGTGTTGCGGCCGTTAAGGAGTGCCAGGCGGCCCAACACTTACTGGAGGAGGTGGTCACTGCTCAGACCCAGATGCAAAATTCCATCCACTGGCTGATGACGGATGGAATGAATGGGGTAAGTTCTTGCGCCTACTTTGTTATTGATTCTTGTTGCTTGCAAGTAGTTAACTTTGTGTTTTCTCTTCAGGTCTTTAAAAGATTTTGGCAGGAGCCCAAGTTGGGCGATCAGGTTGCCTCCATTGCTGCCGCCGCACAAGCTTTTGGATATGGCGAGGGCTATGCGGGTGGTTTCCTGAGTGCCCAAGGTGATGGGCGGCTTGAGGATGCCGAGCATTATGGCAAGCCGCTAAAGGAGGAATATGAGGCGGAGCTGGCCAAGTTTGAAGAAATTGACTTTCCTATCCTCCAAGTCATTGCTGAATGCAACAACAACGCGGATCCCCTTGCTGCCTTGAAATACTTTATCGACAAATCTGATGAGTTGGCGAGGGCTGCTGGCGGGGATCCTTCTGGCGGGGGCTCTTCTGGGGCGCATGATGAGTAGGCGCTGTACTTGTAATTTTCTTGTCAATCTTGTAAATATGAAGGGTTTTTAAGTCCCTTTTTTAATGAAATTGTAAGTTTGTTATATTGTGTTTATTCTCGCTCCAACTTTTACTTATTTAACCAAGTCGTCACCCGGTGTGTAAGTGTAAGTTAGGGCGCGCACTGGGCTAGACAGTCCGGCGTTTTGTACATGCATGTTTGCCTTGAAGACTGTAGTAAAGCGCGACTTGTGCCATGGAGTCCGAGTTAGGCGCGTAAGAGCCTTGCCTAGAAGACCATTTGGCCGCGTTTTATGTGGCGCGTCTTCCTCTTGTCCGAACTGTAAGTTCTTGAAGACCAGGGATTGTGCGCGCACATGTGCTAAGCGGGCTGATTGGTCTGACAAGTAAATCTGTCTTGAAGACCATGGCGCATCGTCCAAGTGTAAGATGTATAAGCCCGACGCGCCTGTGGCGCGTCTTGAAGGCTTATCTTACTACGTTGGCTCGCGGTTTTTGGTCCGACAGGATTTTACCTAAGTCTTGAAGACCCTGGCGTGGAAAAACAAGTAGAAACACATATATATGAAACTTTTTCATTAATGATATGGCGTGTGTAGCCATGTTACAGTTTTACAAGTAGCAGCGTCTTAACTGTGCGCCGTTCCAAGCTCGCGGGATGGGGGTGCCATCTAGTCTTTCCAACGCATAGGCGCCTTTGCCTAGCACCTCTTGTATTTTGTATGGCCCTTCCCAAGTCGGAGCTAGTTTCCCTGGTTTCTCGGCGTTAGAGGCTTCGTTATTGCGGAAGACGTAGTCCCCGATCTTGAATGTGAGCTCTTTGACCCGCTTGTTGTAGTACTGCTCTAGTTTAGTTTTATATCTTGCCTCTTTGATTGCCGCGAGATCGCGGCGTTCCTCTAATAGGTCAAGGTTCATGCGGAGCTCTCTGTCATTGTCTGTTGTTTCGGTCATTAGCACTCGTGCGGTAGGATAAGTCATTTCTGCGGGAATCACTGCCTCGGAACCGTACGTTAGGCTGAACGGCGTTTCGCTGTTACTTGTTTTTGTGAGGGTGCGGTAGGCCCATAAAACGTGCGGCAGTTCGTCTACCCACCCTGTCCTCTTGGTTCCAAGCCTTGTCTTGATACCTTCAACGATTGTGCGATTGGCCCTTTCCACTTGACCGTTGCCTTGTGGATGCGCAACGGATGTGAATATTTGTTTTACACCCATTTGAGCCAACCATTCTTGAAGGGATTGGTCTTCAAACTGTGTGCCATTGTCGCTGACCAGCTGCATCGGTAAAGCAAATCGGCAGATAATGAACTCCCAAAGAAATTTCTTGACATGCGCGCCATCGATCTTGGCAAGAGGCTTTGCCTCGACCCACTTGGTAAAGTAGTCGATGGCTACGATTAAATATCTGACGTTGCCCGGGGCTGTTGGGAATGGCCCAACCAAATCGACAGCCCATTTCTGGAACGGCCATGCCGCTGTAACGGGCACCAAGTTGTTCTTGGGACGCAAGGTGTTCGGGGCGTGGCGCTGGCAACTGTCGCATTTGCGCAACTCGCTGACCGCGTCCACGTGCATGCCGGGCCAGTAGTACCCTGCGTTCATTAATTTTGCTACTACCATCCTTGGGCCAGCGTGTATCCCGCATATTCCCTCATGTACGTCTCTGAGGAGGGAAGCGGTGTCTGCGGAGTCCACGCATCGTAACAGTGGCCCTAGGTAAGATCGGCGATAAAGAGTGCCTTCTATGAGTTGGTAATGTAAAGCCTTGTGTTGGATCTTTCGGGCCTCTGATTTGTCATCAGGTAGGATGCCGGAAGATAAAAAAGCTTTGATCGGGGTCATCCAGGACGCGCTGCGTGTTTGGATGACATGGACTTGTCGCAGCGGGACAGATGGTTTTTCAAGGACCTCAACTCGCACCTCTTTGGCCATGTGTGCGAAGACTGTGGATGCCATTTTACTTAGTGCATCGGCTGGTTTATTCTCACTGCACCGGACGTGCTCGACAGTGCATGAGTCGAACCGTCGCATGAGTTGCTTGGCTATCTCCAGATATAAGGCCATGGTTTCCTCCTTTGCATCGTATGATCCATTGATCTGTCGCGCGACAAGTAGTGAGTCGACGTGTGCCTCAACGTGCCTGGCCCCCATTTTTTCCGTAATGCGGAGGCCTGCCAGCAACGCTTCGTATTCCGCCTCGTTGTTTGTGCTTTTAAAATCGAGGCGGATGGCGTACGTGAACTCGTGTTTATCTGGGCTGATGAGGCATAATCTTGCGCCGGCGCCGTCGTCATTGGAGGCCCCGTCTGTGAATAGGGACCATTTTTGCGACAGGTCATGCGCTGGCGCGGGTGATTCTTCGGCTTTACATTCTTGGACTTTGTCAGCCGGTATCTCTGTAGCGAAGTCCGCAAGTATCTGTCCTTTGATTGCGGGCCGAGGTTTATAATTGATCGTATGTTCCCCCAACTCGATGGCCCATTTGGCTAGGCGGCCGGACAGTTCGGGTTTGGCGAGGATGTCATTTATCCGATAGTCTGTGAGGACGTTTATCGGATGGCCTTGAAAATACCTGCGGAGCCTTCTAGACGCGTGAACAAGTGCCAGAACCAGCTTTTCCATTATTGTGTACCTTTTCTCCGCGTCTAGCAATGTGCGGCTGACGTAATAAATTGGCGTTTGAACTCCTTTGCGCTCAACCATCAGAACTGCGCCTATCGCTCGTTCCGTGACGGAGAGGAAAAGCGTAAGCGGTTCATTAGGCACTGTTTCATTGCCTGGAATGCTGATTCCGCCTCTGGAGTCCAGCGGAAGTTGCTCTTCTTTAAGCAGTTCTTCAAAGTGTCCACGAACGGGAATGATTTTGAAGCATAGTTTGACAAGAATCGGTTTAGGGCCACCAGGCGGCTCATTAATGTCTGTACTTCTTTGACGGAAGCGGGAGACGGCATTCTTTCGATTGCTTGTACTTTTTCTGGGTTGGCGCGGAAACCGTCCCGCGTTACAATGACGCCTAAACGGTCTAAACGGTCTGACCAAGTCGTCATCCTCGTTGTATGACGCGCGCGATGACGGTGTTTCTTTCCATTGTAGTCAGAGTCGCTGCTAGACGACTCATAGCCATCCGGCTCGTCACGTGACTTCGCGCAGCCCCGAACCCTGGCGTCTCCGCCGGGTTCCCCGCTACGACCGTCATCGTGAGTGGCCGGGTCTTTTTTCTTGTACCCCTTTTTGGCTGGGGTCTCGTAAGTAAGGATTTTGCCCTTTTTCTTGGCTTGTTGCAAGAGTTTGCGTTGGTATATCGCGACACTTTTGGCGTTCTGACGAAGGAGCCACTGGTCCGGGTCCTCCTCAGAACCGCCGTCACTGTCATCACCCGAGTCCGCGTCCCGGATTTTGACGTCCGGTTCGAGACGTGAAGTGGGTTGTTTGACGACAGTGTGTGGTGTGTTTTGGTTTTCCGGGGACTGAGTGTCGACGTCCCCGGTATGGTTAAGGGCAGAAGTGTTAGGGTTGGGTTCAGCCATGGGTGGGTTAAAAGATGAGTTAATAGGGCTGTTCTAACCGTTGGATGGCGCCAATGAAGAAACAATAAGTATCACGATGATTAGTACTAATCACCGGGTGGTTTATACTTATGTAACGACAAGCTTAATCCTTTACCCAAACCGTGATGGTTAACCCGTTTGGAGATTTAGTGTGTGTGAGTGTGTGCTAGAAGTGTGTGAGAACACGAAAGTTAAGTGGTTCGGTCTTTAATGACCTACGTCCACTGTAAGTATACCGGAATGTTATTAAGAATGAGAGATTACAAGGATTGTATGTGGTTGTTATGGCTATTTCTGAATGAGGATACAAGGATTGCATCTAATCCTATTTATAGGCACCGAAGTGGGCTGCATGGAAAGGCCCACAGGTGACACCATTGGCCTGGGCCCAACCGAGGCCCAAGTCCATGGTCCTTCTGAAATTGGCGGGAAAGGTTGATCACTGTTTATGACGTCACGCTACAGTGTGGTCGTTGTTGTAGCTGGACACGTGGCGGGTTTCCGGTGGTGCATAGTGATGTTGTACTTGCTACAGTGCTCAGGCTATCTCTGCCGTCTGATGTGATGTCTGACAGTTGGCGAGGTAATGCCTGCTGGTCGCTGTTCGACGACAGTATGCACAGTGTAGCCGTTCTCCCATTGCACTATCTACCACGTGTCCTTCTCCTGCTGGTGCGTACACTGACATAAATCTTTATGAATCTTCCTTTTGTCGTTCTTTGTACCTCGTATGAAAAGTGCTAAGGGAAGATTCCACGCGTGGTTGTACGCGCGTATCAGGTAATGTCTGTTGCTTATCATGTCTTGGCGCGCGAGGCTCGTTGATTACTTGTCCTCGCGCGGGTGTGTTGTTCCGCCGTGGTTTGGCGCAGGGTTGCTGTTTCATGGGGATAGGGATGCCTTTCGGATTAGGCTCCCTATCCCTTCAGAGAGTTAACAAACTTACCCTGGAGATTTTAGATGAAGAAGCCCTTGATTGTATTTGATAGGGTAACTTTCAAGGTAATTCAGCAAAATCCCAAACGTTATTCTAATTTATAGAATCAAGTTTTGCTATTAATAGCTTTATTCCATTGATTGATTGATGCTAGTGATTTAATTAGAAGATGTATGAGCGGTAAATTTTCCAAACATCCATTTTAGGATATGTCAAGTAGGTTACATAATCATCAAAGTTAGCAGGCTTTTAGACCCAAATAACCTCCTGAATTAACTATTGGGTTTATTATTTTATTATGATACATATATAGCTCTAAGGATCAACACTTGGTTAGGTGTCTTTTTATATTCTTAGGTATATAAGGAGAAATATTTGTTTCTAAGTGTGTAAGAGTTGGAGGGGAGTTGCAAATGAAAATGGACATGGAGGTGAAAAGGTTTTTGTGGGAGAAAATCAATGAATCAAGGGGATTCGTTGGGAGGGAGATTGTGATTGGTTGTGGAGATGATGTATGGATGGAAGATTGGTGATGGAGTCGAATAATTTTCAAAGGGAATTGAAGATCAGGAAATCAAGGAATTGGGGGATTTCGTTAGGAGAAAGATGGTGGACGGAGGTAGAGAAAGGGCAATAACGATCACTGTCAACAATAACTATGTTTGAGGGGGAAGGGGTTGTCAAAGAAGATGATATATAATATTTACTCAATTAAAGAGATGTGTCGTTATTAACTAAAAACTGTTATACATTATTAGATGTTACTAAAAACATGGTAATTATAATTATAAATATTATTAATTCCCATAACATTGAATAGTAACCTCATTAATGAGGTTTGCTTTTTTTTTTTTACAACAATTATTTATATATAAATACATATGATTCAATAATAATTAATAAAATGGGTTAGTGGTGGAGTGATTTGTGGTGTATGTGTGTGCTTTGAGGTCTTAGGTTCGAAACCCGTTTGAAACATGGGATTTTTTCCAACACTTGTTTATATATAAATATAGATGATTCAATAATAATTAACAAAATGGGTTAGTGGTGGAGTGGTTTGTGGTGCATGTGTGTGCTTTGAGGTCTTAGGTTCGAAACCCATTTGAAACATGAGATTTTTTTTCCAACACTTATTTATTTATAAATACATATGATTCCATAATAATTAACAAAATGGCTTGGTGGTGGAGTGGTTTGTGATGCATTTATGTGCTTTGAGGTCTCAGGTTTGAAACATGAGATTTTTTTTTTTTTTACAAATACTTATTTATTAATAAATATATATGATTTCATAATAAGTCATAGCATGGCTTGGTGATAGAGTGGTTTGTGGTGCATTTGTATGGTTTGAGATCTTAGGTTCAAAACAAGGGAATGACAAGTTTTTTTTAAAGGTCCAAACATTTTTTAAGTAATAATTATATATGATTTCATAATAAATAACAACATGCTTACATAAGAAGGGGAATGGCGACTTCTTTTTCCCATTCAAAACATGTTATTAAATAATAAGTACAAATATACCCATGTTTGTGTGAGATGTCGTTTTTAAATTATGGTATGAAAAATTGGTAGTTACTTTGTTGATAATAGTTTTTTTGTATTTTGGATACGACAAAATTCTAAGGCGCGCAAAGCAGGGACGAAGCATTTTGATGGCCAGGGGTGGCCCTGGCCCCCCTGTTTTTTGGCGCAGTAGTAGAAATTTGCGATTTTCGTAGGTAAATTTAGTCCGGGTTGAGTCCGGCCCCCGCCGATTTGCCACTACCAATCGAAAAAAATTGAGTCCGGCCCCCGCCGATTGGCGAATTAAGCTTCGCCCCTGGCGCAAAGCGCGCATTAAAACACACTAGTTAATATAATAAGCTAAAGGATCTGAATTTCTAATTTCTAATATAATCGTAACTCTTGCATAAATTTAAAAAAAAAAACTAAAATTATGTTTTGTATTCAAACCTAACTTTTAGTATGACGATTGACGAATTGACGATACCCTACCCAATATAGAATATTAATAATTTTTTTGAAAGGCAGAATATTAATAATTAATAATGTTTACTCGATTAAACAGGTGAATGTACACTAGTGCCCATTTGGCAACTTGTTTCAAATGCCATGTGATCAAAACCACCTATTCGGTCTTTAATGAACTACACGATGACTAAAATTTTATATCACATCAATCAACCAAGTGTTAAAACAATTATATCATTAGATTAACCGGGTCGAGTAGAGTTCAATAATATTCTATTTTGTGGTTTACAACTAAGCTTTTAAAATTCTTTCTCTTTATTTTATTTTTTTGCCAATGACCTCCGGCCCAGCTGGGGAGAGGTGAGAGGGTTTACCTCTTCAGAGGGTTCCTGCCCGGGCTTGGTCTTGAGTTCGAATCCTGCACACCACGGAAAAATTCCCTGTAACGGTTTGAGATAACTTCAAAGTGGACATCGGTGCGTGGGTAGTGATTCGAACTCGGATCGAGGGGTTGTCTGTCGATTGGTTTCACCGTTGAAGTACACTTTCCAAAAAAAAAAAAAAGCATTTTATAAAAATAATTCGCATGGTCCCTCAAAGTAATGAAGTGGATGGAGATAAATTGTGTGCACCCCACAAACCTGTGTCTAGTGTCCAAACAAAAAAATAGTATTGGATTTTTAGAAAATATGTTTAAATTAGAATCGATGGATGCGATTGGAGAATGAGAGAAATCGACTTAATGAGAGGGATACAATGGATTTTTAGAAAATATGTTTAAATTAGAATCGATGTCTAATAAAAGTAAGATAGCCTTAGGGTTAAGAAAATATATATATACTAGTATTATGTCCGCGCGTTTCGCTGCGCAAATATAATTCTAAAAAAACATGGCAGCGTATTACATTCTAATTTGGCTAAATTTAGTAAAGCATGTCTCTTTCTCGCTCTCATTCTCATAAGAGACGGCTTTTGAAAGTAAATTTAAGATTTAACAATTAAAATTACAATTCTTGTTTTTTTTACGACCCACATATGTCTTTATGTTTATTTTGTTCATACAATCATTTAAGCTTAACTTTCTTAGTATAATATAATGATTTTAGAATTTATATTTATATTATAGTCATTTTGCAATTGATCTAGACGGTTACTTTGTCTTTTTAATTGAAATCATATAAGGGTGAGGAGCTTCAAAACAACTCACATGATAGTAATGAATGTGATAATTCAAATACATTAATAAGTCTCTCAATTGATTATATAGTTATAGTACAAGTGCATAATGCAATAAGGGGTATTATGGGGAACTTTTGCATGATATATCTATGTTAAAGCATGAGTCTCTTGATATCTCATCTTAAAATGGGTGTAAGATTACTTTTCTAGACATGTCTTCTCCGTAATAAGGTAACATAGATGAGAGGGATACAATGGTTATAAACTAAAAAGTCATTTTTGAATATATATTGGGCCGACTTAATGTATAGAGCCTTCTTATAGTACAAAGCGTACGGATGACCAATTCAAAATTACGCATGATCAAGTCAAAATTACCTATGGTTTTTGCAGCGGAGAGCATACACTTTGATTGATGTATCAATCCGATTTCCCACCAAATTAAACGTACCCTCTTCACTTTCGAAATAAGAGCCGATTGACATCAAAACCTAACAAAACAGAGAAATAATATTTTTGAACTATAAACATAGCTTACCACTGACATATAGCTTTGTGGAGGATGGGAAGCTCGTAGCAGTCTTCGGTAAGGGTGAGAAAAATTAACCGCCATAACCAATAACCGAACCATAACCAACATAACTGAACCGATTTTAACCGATAACGTTACCGACATAACCATTGGTTATGGTTATGAAATTTCTTTAACCGACCGAGCGGTTATAGTCATGGTTATGAAACTTTGATTAACCGATATAACCAAAACCGAACCGAACTTCTAATTTTAATTCTTGTAATAGGTTTATGTTTTACACTAACCATATAGAGTTTAACAAAAAAAATGTAATCTTGTTAGCCTTATAAAAAAAAAGCTTAAGCTAAGTCCACCATCGTAGGTTCCATTTTTTATTTTGTAGACCCACATGGTTTTAATTTTTTAACTTTAGGCAAAAGTTAGTTTTAGTTGAAGTTTATGGTTAATAACCGAAATAACCATAATCGAACCATAACTTAATTCATAACTGATTAACCATAACCGAAGCTTGGTTATGGTTATGGTTATGGTTAATGGTAAAAACCGAACCAAACCGACCCATGCACACCCCTAGTCTTCGGTGGCTATGAAGGAGGTGCACATACAAAACCTTTAAGTCAATTTTTTGTATTTGTATGATTGAATTGATAACCTAGAAGATGAAGCGGAGTACAAACCACCACGATTAACAGTGTACGACATAAGAACATAGATACTGATTTGGCATAATTATGCACCATACCTTTCAAAATAACGCACCTTGTATCATGATAATTACGTATTTTGTATTCATAATTACGCATGCTGCAGGATCCTTCATACGTTTTTATGTTAAGTTTCCTATGTATCTCTCTCTCTCTCTATATATATATATATATATATATATATATATATATATAGAGAGAGAGAGAGAGAGAGAGAGAGATCATACGAGAACCAACTTTAGAGAGAGAACCAAGGAACCAATGTGAACATGGGCATTATTGTAAATATGTAGTTACAATAACAAAAAAAAGGACGCCTCATAAAAAAAATCTCAAGACTCAAAACCCTAGTTCATACTAACCAATTTATCTGCTACGCATCATTGCTTGTTACAATCATAGATGCAATCTGCTACAGATCATTGCTTATTTCAATCATGGATGCACTGAAGATGGAGAAGAAGAAGATGAATTCGTATTCACCAAAGAGAACGATGAAATTGGATTTCTATAGCCTTTTGTTTCTTCTGCTACAGATCGTTGACTGTTTCAATCGATTGTTCCCATTCGCCTCTGGTACTAGCATCTTCTCTAATCGATTTATTAGACTGTTACAATCATTACATATTGTAAGCTAAAAAGAAATAAACACACTGAAATCTAGAACAAAACTCGAATAATAACAATCAAACAGTTCAACGTACATGATTTGATACCTTCTCCGTTTTTTTACTGATAGATGGTGTCGATCTTAGATTGTGGAGTGACAGATTCGATGTAGGGAAAACTGTCTTCTTCTTCACTGCCACTCATTGTGCTTTTAAGAACCTAAACCTTTGGCTACAATTATAGTTTTTTTTTTGCAACTTTTGTGTAACAGCCCACTCTCGTACCGCGAAATTGTCCGGGCATGTCCCGATTTTGCATTGGTCGTAGGCAATTCCCACGCCAAAATGCGTCACGATAGGGAAGGTATCCCACCTCTTATAAAGAAGTGTTAGTTCTCCTTCCCAACCGATGTGGGATCGTTACAATCCACCCCCTTAAGGAGCCCAGCGTCCTCGCTGGCACAACGGCCCGGCCCTGGCTCTGATACCATTTGTAACAGCCCACTCCCGTACCGCGATATTGTCCGGGCATGTCCCGATTTTGCATTGGTCGTAGGCAATTCCCACGCCAAAACACGTCACGATAGGGAAGGTATCACACCTCTTATAAAGAAGTGTTAGTTCTCCTTCCCAACCGATGTGGGATTGTTACAATAGACATGCCCGGACAATATCGCGGTACGGGAGTGGGCTGTTACATTTTGGCTTATGAATTTGTAATGATTTCAACTGTTGATTTCGGTATTTGATTTACTCAGTTCAACATCGATTACTCCCATTTGCCTACATCGATTCATCGCCTAAATCGCGACAGGACGAAGAATCATTCAATCGAAAAAGGAATTACAATCGAAGGATCATTTAAAGAAGTGATGAACTCTAAGCCATTGTTCTTGACTATGTATGGCACTGTGTTGATTGGGATTGTGTTTTCTGCTGTTTATGTCTTCTCTGTTGTCTACTCTCCTGATTCTGCCTTGTCTTGGAAGCTGTCTCAAAGTATTTTTCTTTCTCTTGTTGTCTGATTACTATGCATTTTTTTTTGTTAATTATGTTTTTTTTTGTAGTAGTTTGGTTGCTATGTGAATTGTGATCTAAAGTCAATTGTATAAATCTTGCTCAGGACTGGTGAGTCGCGCGGATTTGCATGTTACAAGTATGAAGATGAAGCACATAAGGCAGTGGATAGGCTGGACGGTAAAAAATGTGAAAGCGATTTTAATACTACCTAACTTGGTAAAAAATGTGAAAGCGATTATATTGATGCACATGTGCATAATTTATATAGTAATGATAAAATTATTGTTAATGCACATGTGCATATGTTATGTGGTAATGAAAAAAGTAAGGTTAATGCACATGTGCATTAAGATTGAAACTTTGGTTTTCTTATGTGTTGTTTATTATTTGTAGTCAAAGATGGGATAAAAATCAAATAATGTAACTTTTGTGTTATAATCGAGGTATAAAGGGTCAAAAAAATTTGCCGGATGCAATTGAGGATGATGACATAGTCGTTGATCAGGAAGTTAAAAAAGGTCGGTATTAATTATTTAAGCAATTTAGATATATATATATATATGCACATGTGCATATATGTATATTTATCATGTTAACTGATAAATGTTAATTGTTAGTTGTTTAAATACACGAACAATGTGATAAATTTGAGAAGTATATGTTGTTTAGGTTGATGGATGAAAAAACAAGGGAGATGTTAGATGAGGCATCAATGAGGTGTGAAAAGTGTTAAGAAGATAAGTAAAATGGGAAGAAGTTGAAAAGGGGGACAAATAAGCAATAGAATGGGACACTGTTCGTGAACGTGAGGTTGTGAGATAATTAAAAGTTTATAGTTAAGTGGTTAGTGGTAACATGATTGGTTTGTAATATGTTTGTTTTTTTTTGTTATCATTTGTTTTATTGTGTTGATGGTTTGATAGAAACTACATGTAATTGTATAATAAAAATATATGGGTACACAAAAGTTTGTTGTTTGAATGATGATGCATGCACATATGTATATTGTGGGTGGTCTCATAAGGTGGTTGATAGGTTGATTATGTTTGTGATTATTGTTTTAGCGTATGTAAATTTGTATGATAATGAAATTGATATATGCACATGTGCATAATTAAATTTGTATATTGTGGGTCGGTATTAATTATTTAAACAATTTAAATATATACGCACACGTGCATATATGTATATTTATCATGTTAACTAATAAATGTTAATTGTTAGTTGTTTAAACACATGAACAATGTGATAAATTTGACAAGTATACGTTGTTCAGGTTGACGGATGAAAAAATAAGGGAGATGTTAGATGAGGCATCAATGAGGTGTGAAAAGTGTTGTAAGAAGATAAGTAAAAGGGGAAGAAGATGAAAAGGGGGACAAATAAGCAATAGAAGGGGACACTGTTGATAAACGTGAGGTTGTGAGATAATTAGAAGTTTATAGTTAGGTGGTTAGTGGTAACATGGTTGGTTTGTAATATGAATATTTTTTTCAGAAAGGGGTAGCGGCGCAGCTTGTTGCCCGTCTACCTTCTATTATGATGTAACTTTCGTTTTAGAAATTAAACAAAAGTTTGGTATTTCAAAAAAAAAAAAAAAATTTGTTTTATTGTGTTAATTGTTTGGTAGAAACTACATGTAATTGTATAATAAAAAGGGAAAATGGCCAAAATAGCCCGTTGACCGTGCGATTTGCTTAAATGGCCTTCTCCCCCCTCTTGGAGAGATCGGTCACGTTTCCCAACCAGTCTGAAGCGTCTCCCGAGAGGCTTCCCACATGAACCAATACAAAACCAACACCTCAGCCCTCTCCCCCCTCTTTGGAGAGACGAGTCACGTTTCCCAACCAGTCTGAAGCGTCTCCCGAGAGGCTTCCCACATGAACCAATACAAAACCAACACCTCATCAGACACTCTCTCTCCTCGCTTTCTCTCTCCTCACTCTCTCTCTCCCTTTCTCTCTCTTGAACCGTCTCTCTCACATCTACAAACATCTTACCGGCGACCAATCTTCATAAAACAAAACAAACACAAATCCTAGTGTTTCTTTTTACATAAATCCAATCATGTACATAACTAACTGATCTTTTATCAAAACTGAAGCATGATTAACATTTAAAACATATATTTTCAGATCAGTAAACAAAAGCCCTAATTAAAAAATATATATATATTCATCAAACAGATTTCCATCTAGGGCTAGCTGCCGGAGGCGTTGGAGACAGGGGCGTCAACTGTTGAAACCCAAATTGATTCGTCGGAGAAAACGGAAACTGATTCGTCGGAGAAAACGGAAACCTTGGCGACATCATCGGCGGCAGACACCCAAACGCCACCGGCGACGACGGCGCCACAAACTTTGTCGCCGGAATAGAAAGGGAGAGAGAGAATTTCAGGAGAGAGACGGTTCAGGAGGGAGAGAGTGAGGAGAGAGGAGAGAGAAAGCGAGGAGAGAGAGTGTCTGATGAGGTGTTGGTTTTGTATTGGTTCATGTGGGAAGCCTCTCGGGAGACGATTCAGACTGGTTGGAAAACATGACCCCTCTCTCAAAGACGGGTCAAGGGGCTATTTTCGTAAAACACTTGGTCAAGGGGCTATTTTGGTGATTTTCCCTAATAAAAACATATGGGTACAAAAAAGTTTGTTGTTTGAATGATGATGCATGCACATATGTATATTGTGGGTGGTCTCATATGGTGGTTGATAGGTTGATTATGTTTGTGATTATTGTTTTAGCGTATGTAAATTTGTATATTGTGGGCCGATATTAATTATTTAAAGAATTTAGATATACGCACACGTGCATATATGTATATTTATCATGTTAACTAATAAATGTTAATTATTAGTTGTTTAAACACATGAACAATGTGATAAATTTGACAAGTATACGTTGTTCATGTTGACGGATGAAAAAACAAAGGAGATGTTAGATGAGGCATCAATGAGGTGTGGAGAGTATTGTAAGAAGATAAGTAAAAGGTTGAATTTTTACGCGTAAATTGTGTTTTTGAGATTGTATTTTAGTAATAAAGACAAGTGTAAAAAGAAATTTTGAATTTGAATGGTTTTAGATGCCGTTCTCACGGTTCGCACGAAATATAGGTGTTCTCAAATTAACTTTTCTCTCTATCTCTCTCTATATATATGGGATGATTCAATAAAAAAAACTCATTTATTGAGAGAACTAGAAAACACCTAATTAAATGCAAAAAAAAAAAAAACTTAATAAAAGATCATAACTCAAAATTTAAGTAAAAAACTAGAAAATTAGTTCAGAGCTTCTCTTTCTCAAGTCATCCTCATTTAGAAAAAATAAAAAACCTAAAAAACGTTATTACATATATGTAGTATAACTTAAAAACCTAAACCCCCCACCCCCAACCCTACCTCCACCCAAAAACCTAATTCCACCCTCACCCACCAACACCCACACCCAAAAACTTAAACCACTCACTCAAAAACCTAAACCCCCCATCTACCCCCACCCAAACACCTAACAACAGGACAAAGGGAAACAACAGGAATCGAACTTGACCAACAACATTCAACAAACGCAAAACGAACGACTAGACCACCACCCTTTTTCGCTACAAAACTCAAGCGTAATATAAATATATATCGTCACTAAATTGAAAAAACACTATTCATCATCTTCAGTTTAAATTAATGCATAGTATAATGCAATTTAGTTCAATGATATCTTGATGTGTTAGATAGTGTACCTTTCCTTAAGGGTTCGAGTTAGAATTAGGACTAAGTTTTTAAGTTGTTAAAGAAAAAATCTTCCTTTTTAAATAAACACCACCTTAAATTAATATGTTGTATCCACCCTTGGTTCCTACAGTAACCAAACACGTACACTTGTGATCTACCACACAAACTCACACTCGAAATCGACGTGCATCAATACACACCTTACCACACTCTCTAAAAGAATCCCTTCCACCCCACATAAATCTTCATCGCCTTCTCCAACACAATAGTTGTGTTGCATCCTTAAAACACAACCACTCTTCATCAACATATCATCGTTTCTTTTCTTTTCAATAATGGATGTCACCAAAAACCCTAATCTTGAACCATTAATACCATCTCCTTCACTAAAGAGAACCCATGAAGAGTTATGCATTAAGCAACTACAACTACCTTGTGATGAGGCTGTTGGAGAAGGTGATAATAATATTAATATAAAGAGAAAAGGTAGCACACTACCACTAGAGCAAGAGCAACAAGCAGAAGCAACAGGAAAGATGGAGAATGGAAGAGAGAAGTTAAAGAGGCACCGGGTAGAGATGTCGGGTCGGGTATGGATACCGGATATATGGGGACAAGAGGATCTGTTGAAGAAGTGGATAGATAGCACAGTTTTTGATTCGTCTGTAGAGAAGAGTAGCATAATGTCAGCAAGAGATGCTTTGATTCAAGAAGGAAGATCAACCCTAAGCATAGAGAATAGTTGTTAATAAGAGATTTTATTTATTAACAAGATTTTAATATTCTATGTGTTTATTATGGATCCATCAACAATCTTCATCAAGGTAATTAATTAATTGTGTATTATTGTTTCGAAATTAGGAGAAGTTAAGATGATCATTCATGTATTATTATTATTGTTTAGATATTTTGGAACTATAAATATTAGCTTGTTTATTTTTATTGTTGTGCACTTGTGCTTATCTTAGGGGCTGTTTGGTAGCCTCTTAATCAGCTTCTTAATCTTTTAGGTCTGAATCATTCAGCATTTAGACTGTTTGTTTCAGCATCTGAATGGAATGATTAAGTGCTGAACCATTAAGCTAATAAGGAATGTTAAATGATGCAGCTCTTAACTATTCAGAGTCTCTTAAGACTATCTTAATGATTCAACACTTAATCAACCAAACAATCCCTTAATCTATATATATAAAGGAGGAAATTCAGTAAATCAAATAATCTAACCAATAATACAACATTTTATAAAGTTTGTACTAAATTTAAATATATATGATTCACAGTCTTCATTCTTGCTCCAAAACAAAATCTTAAGAACTTGGGTATGAAAAACACAAGTGAGCTAGCTATTTGCCGAAAAAAAAAAAAAAAAAAAAATCAAACGAAAACATGTTAAAGTACTATGCATTTTTAATTTCATATGAAAATTCTTCACACTTGGAGTAGAAATTTATTAAAATCTTTTTCAATTAATTAAACATTAGTTTTCATTACTAAAATTTTAGAAAGTAAATTAGCTACCTTAAAATGATGACAAGGTGATATGAAAAGTGGAGTACTAAAATATTATATTAAGAAAACAAAGTACATTCAAAGTACAACATTTTAAGAATGCAAGTGAAGTTTAGGAGTCAAAGGTTTATCTATATCTACATAATGCAACCGAATCTTCCTTTCTAAAATAATATTTTTTTAACCTAAGAAATTAACCATTTATTATTTGTTTATGATTTCTCACATATGGTTTCTCTCACATGATTACTATTTAGTTTTCTGTGCTTAGTTCGATTATATCCTATACTTTATAAATCCTTAGTTGAATGTCACTCAATCAAATGATACATACTCACATGCTCAATATCCTATACTTTCTTAGACGATGAGGTGTGGTTATGGTCATGCCAGTAAAAAGTATGCCTCATTTCTTGTATTTAGACAATTTAAGGACTATCCAAGAGTGTGTGGTAGTCTTCCTTAGGTAGTCCTTCACTCCTATTGGTTAATATTTAATTTTTATTTTCTATTTTACAAATAACTAAATAATTAAAATAAATAACATAAAAAGTTACATAATATTAAAAAAAAGGTTACAATAGAATTAAAAAAAAAACTGAAACCTAAATTTAAAAAAAAAAACACACCGAATTAAAAAAAAAAAAAAGACCGAAAGTAAAATAAAAAAACACACCGAATTTACTGGGACGGCCTTGGTTGTTAGTTGTTCTAAAAAGATATTATTATGAGATAACAAAGATTTATTATAAATAACAGTATAAATAAGATAGCCAAATAGAGATGGTAATTGAATCCGAACATGTGGATGGACAATTGACAAACCTGAAACGTTTGCGACATGTAACAGGAACAAGAATTTGAGTATGTGATCGGGTATAGGATTAGTTTTAAAAATTTATGTGGGTATGGGACGAGTATGAGATTAAGTGATACCCGACCCAATTTTCTAAAAACAAATACCAATATACCCGCACCATATACCCAAAAGAATTATTTTTATTTTTATTTTTCATAAACCCTGGTCTAGTTTCTAATAATTTATTATGTGAAAAATGATTTTTTTTTTAAATATGTATTTACTAATATTATATATATGTTTTTATATGAAGTATCAACTTATCTTTTGATATTTATATCATCGTGAATTTTACATATATCACGTCACAAACCTTTTTATAGTGATAACAATATATATTTTATTAGTCATATTTTAATATACTATAGTTGTTAAGAACATAAAACTATACAAAAATTCAAATGATAAAAAAAAATGCATTTTAAAAACCTAACGGTTATGTTTTTATAACAGGTAAACCCGATACCCGTAGGTATGCAGGCACAACCATACAAATGAGTAATTACCCAACATACGTCTGACATGTATTAGACCAAGTATGAATCATAGTTTTACGGGAATACCATAAATAAGAAATTAAAACATGTCAATATTAAAAAGTTCATAATGTCATACTATCAAAATAACACAACATGGAAATAGCAAATTCTAGCTATTTATGATTCACGTCATATATAAGTACCCACAGCCAAAAACGTATTTACAGAATGAATCATAGTACCCACAGCAAATTCTAGATATTATGGATATATGGGTACCAATGTACCATACATGAGTTGGGGTGTGACCACTTAGACGAACAACCCCCTAAAAAGAGAAATAGATACTCAAGGATCAATGTGTATGCTTACTAGAATATGAAGTGGCCAAATATTCTCTGAACATTTGTAAGTCGCTCTCTCTCATCACCAATATTATCCGTTTTGCCCCCGATGAATTGTCCACCCAAGAACTTACGGATTTGTTTTTTGGTTGTCCCGGTGGAGACTTCCCATAAGATCACCCATCATGTTATTACTCCCACCTAAGCACGCTTAATTATGGAGTTTTCATGTGCTCTACAACCAAGTAAGCCCAAAACGCATTGGTGATTTAAGAGACATTGAAACCAAGAATCTCTCATATCAACGGCCGATGTAGGATTTGCCTAAGATGTCACTTTTGTCCATAATAATCTTCTCAGTAATTGGTATCGTTACATAATTAACTGTAAGTGTAGTACTATCAACTTAATTTCACGTTTGGTGTTACATCATCAGTGCCGCGTAATTTTAAAGTTAACATAATGTTATCATTACAAAATTAACTGTAGGTGTAGTAATATCAACCAAACGTCACGTATGGTGTTACATCACTAGTGCCGCATAATTTTAAGTTTAACATAATTATAGAAGTAAGTGTTATGTGCCTTATGTCCAAGGCTTGATACAAAACCACTATCGAGCCGGGGGTCTCGTTGGAAGCAGCCTCTCTATTCCCACGGAGTAGAGGTAAGGCTGTCTACATCTTACCCTCCTCAGACCTCCATGCGTTTTAGGTAAAATTACAAGTTTTTTATAGGTCGAGTTTTACATGTTTAATCATTTAAGCCATTTTTTGCTTTTAAGGACATCCCATAGCGTGTTAAATTGCATCTTAAGTTCAAATGCATTGTTATATTTACTAGTAATAGGGATGGTAAAATGGGTAGGTTGGGATGGATTAAAGTGAAGATTAAGGGAAGTAAGAAAAAAAAATGGGGTATTATGGAGGTGTAACCTAGGAATAAAAAAGGGCCCCAATGATTTAACTGGAGGAGCGACCTCTTGGTTCAACAAACCCGACTCAATGTTAAACGTTCTCGAAGTCCGAAGGCATCAACGCCCAACTACTGACTCCTCCTGGAATTGTGCTATCAGAGCCTAGCCTAGAACGGCCATTAGTGGATGCCCACCTATACCGGTTGGAGAGACCCTCTTTAATAGATGACTGAATCACAAGTTTTGTCCTTTAGGTATATACCTGATTACAAAGAATGTCCTTTAACTTCAAAATGATTGTTTTTGTCCTTTGTCTTTTAAAATCTTGCACGTTATGTCCTTTATGGCTAACTCGGTTAGTTTTCTTCATTAAGTTAGGTCACGTGGCCTGCACATGAGGGTATTTCAGTAAAATCACTCACCCCTCTTATGTTCTTCCCCAAATATGCAGATTATAAACCCTAGACTAGATTGCCACCATCACAACCACTCACCACCACCACCAACCCACAATCACTGCCAACCCCTCAGCACCTGAAACCTCTAACTCGAATCCAACCCTTCATCGCCATCGCCATTAACCCAATCAACCCTTCCTCATTAGCTTCAAGCATCCCATGATATCCGATCAAACCCTTCTGACTCGAATCCAACCCTTCATCGCACTCGCACAACCGGTTCCGACCACCTACTTCTGTTGCCAACGACCACCATTCCCTTCTTATTCGATCAAAATCCTAACCCCAATTTCAATATACAGATCTGAAAAAACGATGGGTTCTTGTGAGGGTTGAAAACCTGAGATTCGAATTCGGATTTTGTCCCACAACATCTTGAATTCGTCTTTGATTATAATGTTAATCAGCTGGTTGAAATCGATTTTACTTGTAGAGATCCCAAAAAAGATGGGTTTTTTTTAATGGAGCAATAGGTTGAAATCGATTTTACTTATAGTTTATAGGTTGGTTTTTGTTGTTTGATTTATTGTATGTATATATATGCAGTTGATGAAGAATTAGAAGTAATTAGGAACAGAGATGCATGAAGAAGATGCTAGTTGTCAGGTGAAAAGGGTTTATAATATGTAAATTGGGGAAGAACATAAGAGGGGTGGGTGATTTTACTGAAATACCCTCATGTGCAGGCCACGTGACCTAACTTAACGAAGAAAACTAACCGAGTTAGCCATAAAGGACATAACGTGCAAGATTTTAAAAAACAAAGGACAAAAACAATCAATTTTGAAGTTAAAAGACATTCTTTGCAACTAGGTATATACCTAAAGGACAAAACTTGTAATTCAGCCTTAATAGATTAAGAAAAGATCTTCACAGGGCCATAAAGACTCGGTCATAGGAGCTTAGATTACCTACGCAAATGTGAAAACCACCTCAACTAGGTCATAGTAAACGTCATATTAGACCAACTCTTGCCTTGAAATAATTTGTTTACATATTCTCTAGTCTCTACTCTCACAATATTAGTTTCTATAGACTTCGGTTTAAGTTGGACTAATACAAAAGTTCACATGGCATCAAGATCCTCATTAGCAAATAAAAATTTCTTTTTTTCAATCAGGTTTTAGGTAGAAAAAAACGGCTATTCTAAATCTAGTTCAGAACAAGTAGAAATTATAATAAAAAAAAATGGAAGTAAATTTACATGGATAAAATATTGCATACATGGTCCTCCATTCTCACGAGTAACAAGTTTTGGTCATTTTCACTGACCGAAGTTAAAAGATCCATCTTATCATATTTATGTGAAACTCTCATTTTACCCTTACTATTTTTTTAACAATAAATGTTACCATACTCTATGCCAAATATTACAATAAACTCGCCTTGCTTATGTTTGAACCTATGAACTCCCTCGCTAAACCCCTTCCACTCAAAGAACCAAACTTGTTATGGATGAGAGATGGTGAGAACAAACCCATAACTTTTAGAAAGAAAGAACCAAAACCACAAAATGGCCTTATCATAGGACCGTCCGTGTAGTTAACCATAGAAAGTTGAAATAATTACGTGAGGCGTCCATCGACACATTAAGTTTAAAATTTTACCATGGCAACGTGTCGGATTTTTTAGTATGAAGAGAAAAACAAGAAATATGCAATGTGTGGTAAGAAATAATTAAATTAAAAAGGTATAGAAAACACAAACAGGTATTGATACCAGATTTTACCTTTAGGATTGAATATTCAATACCCAAACACCAACCTATATAACTTGGAGAGAGAACAACTGAAGGATAACTCTTGAGATTGCCAAACACAGAGACGAAGAGAATTGAAATTAAAAAAAAAAAAAAATAGGAATAAGAAGATATTATCTAACATAAGTATCAAATGCAATGCTTCACTGTTTATAGCTAATCACTTACTCAATTAAACACACAGCAGTTTTAGGATCTAAGTTTTTTTGTTTACATCAACATTTTAGCATACCCTTAAAGTGAATAAAATGATCAGCGAATAAACCATCAGAAACTGACCTAAAAGATGGCGTCGGTTTCCTTATATGAGGATAGACTGGTTGAAGATGAAATAAAAATGCGGTCCAACTTCTTACATCCACAGGCCACGGGTAATAAATGTCATGTGTGACATACATGTTAATAAGGAAGAACACACAAAGGCATAGTAGTAGTGCTTTTGTACTTCTTACATCCGGTAGTGTTTCAGCAACCTGGCATTATAATAAACCGCCTGTGAAGAATGATCTAGTGCTCACTTTTCACTCCATAGATTCCAACTTCCAAATTTTGATGGTAGCGTCATCGCTTGCAGAAGCAAGAAGCAAGTTACCCTGCAAATAAAAATCCACCCAACATGATTACAAAACTTAAATTTTTCAACCCAATTGACCAGTTTCCTTTTTAGCTTTCTTTTTCCCGCTAAATATAATTACCACAATAGACCCACTCATAGATAAACGGTCAAGAACATCAGCTCTATAGTACATTAAGAAACAGACAGAAACAATTTGCAGTTATACGACTACATTTACCGTAGGGCTCCATTGCACTGAATTTATGTCCATGGTATGTGCCTTTTCTTTCTTGAGAAGCAATTTATATGAAGGCCCATCAACCTGTAGAGGTGAAACAGAAGCTTGTGATTTTATAGGAAATGTAGAATGCACAAAACTGGACTAATTGTTACAAAAAAAAACATTTTTTTCCGTGTTGCTAAATATATGCAATATTTGCATCAAAGAAGAGTCAAGTAATGGTAAAACTGATCAGAAACTATGAAAATAAGAGAATGGTGACCTTATTTCCAGTGTGTTCAAAATAAAAAAAGACAATGGAAGTATATATGAAATGCCTACCGAATGATCTTCGGACTCGCCAAATAAACGTATAGCATCATCAGCTGCTCCAGTAGCTATTATCCCTTCCCTGTCAAATTGAACAGTATAAGAATACAATATCTACACATCAATTATTGGAAGAGTTGAAAAATAGTTTAGTCCTGGTTTGCCTGGTCTGTTTTTTTTCCTTCTCATGCTTAATTTCACCACATACGAAATTGAAGACCTTTTTAACAGTGGCAAACAAATACTTTCTGGAAAAAAAATGAGAAATATTTAAAAACTGCGCTGATATGCTACCTTGACCAATGGACTGAGAAAATGGTCCGATCATGATAACCAGACATAGTGCAAAGGTGGCGCCTGCCAAAACAAAAGAAACATGATACATTATATAACATCCAAACAGGTGGATAACTGGGTATTGTTCTTATGGGAATTATTTAGGATGCATGTCATGGCTTTTTACATAATGAAACTTTTGCAGAAACATTTTTATATTGCCAGACTTGTTTAATTGAAAAAGATGAAAGATAAATGTGCGCATCCTCATATATTTAAGATGATTATATAATACTCATCATAATCATCATACTCAGTTAATCCCACCTATAGCAAAGCTAAGGTAGGGTCTGAGGAGGGTAAGATGTAGACAGCCTTACCTCTACCCCTAAGAATAGAGAGGCTGCTTCCAGTGAGACCCCCGACTCGATGTGGTTTGGTATCAAGCCTTGGACATAAGACACAGAACACTTAGCAATCGGGACAAACCCGACCGGTGCATATACCCATTTGTCTTTTGGCTATCAACGCCACCACATGATGCATGATTAACCGTCCGTCGTTTTTTAACGTTATTTTCACGAAATTAGTAAAATAACGTTAAAACTAGTGCAACGTTACTTTTGCCCCCGAGGGCCACACATATATACATTATATGCGCACACCGTAAGTGATATATACATATATACATTATATACACTATGGAAGTGAATTTTAAATACCATTCGAGGATGGAAGTATACTCCCTAACTCCTTAAGTCGCAAGAAAATGCAGTGTTTGACTTGGCACATAGTTTAGCAAAGGTTTTTTACTATAACCAAATACCTAAATTGGCCCTTACTAGAAGAAACTTGTAGACAATTTCGATGCCACATAATATTATACACCAACTGGTAATAGAAATAATAAACAAATTTGGATTAAATTTAAACAAAAAAGGAAATATTACATATTTTTGGCTCAAGCTTAATATCGATAAAGGATCAGTAAAAATTTATCTATACAATTATACAGACTATAAATTAGAGATATATTTACAAGACATGAAATCAGATGGTAAAATGCCATATTGCCATTATCTACATTTTATAGTAAAATTCTGAAACTTATCCTTTATAAAAACATGCAGAATGTTTTAAGAATAAATTAAAAACATTGAACCAGATGGTACTCACCAAGATGCATTGACATCACCAGATTGTAATCTTATAATGTCCACTCCCCACACCTTAATAGTGAGATCATCACTGAAAATTTTAAACCACAATTATTGAGTTGCTAAATAAGTTTATAAGCAACTGAAATTACTGATGATACATAAAACTGAACTACCATACCTGCAAGTAACCATTTTATCTCCGGTGACATTAAAAGATAATGCCCATACTGTAGATGTGTGTCCACTGAAGTCGTCATGATAAATATATTAGATTCCAACATGATGCAACTTAATCAGGACTAAATGCTAACAGAAATGCTGTTTAGTCTTTACTAGAATTTTCATGCATTTAACAGCAGTAAAAAAACATTTATGCCGAAACAACTTTAAGCTTTTTTTTTTATAAATTGTCACCTGTTTGATTCGCTTAAAGTCTGCACACAACGCCAATCATCACTATCACCATCCTCTGCCCAAACCTGAGAATGCAATGTAATATTGTAATGTGTTCTGTCAACTCAATAGTATGATATATTGATATCAGATAATAGAACACTTAGTTGATACTTTTAGGTGTGATTAGAGGTGGCAAAATAGTCAGGTCAGGCAAGTTGGGTAATGGTACAAACGGGTATGTTTCTGGATCAATAGTGCGTCAAATATGATTACAAAAAAAAAAAAAAAAAAAAAAAAAAAAAAAAAAAAAAAACTCTTTTGATAACAGTGTAAAGAGTAAAATATGATTTTTGCCATTGTGGTTTTTGGTACCTTTATTCAAACCACTGGGGAGTTTTGTTACATTAAAAATACACTTTGGGGAACTTTTGACCTGTTTGGCCTGTTTCCTTTCTTGTTATCTCTTATGATTATACCCTTTGACCTGTTAATGATCAAACATAGCTGGAATTGACCCATTCACAAGAAATGGGTCAGTATCAAGTTCAAGCACAAGACTACAAGACCAGGTGCATCACCTTAATAGTATTATCATAGCTACAAGAGAACAAAACATCAACAGTTGGATGCCATTGGACCATTTTAACATCTTGTGTATGCCCAGTCAGCACAGAAACACAATCAAACTCGTTCCCAGGTAAAACTTCCCATATCCAAACGCATTTGTCTCGGCTACAAGTTGCAAGCAGTGAACCAGATGCATTCCATGACACACTTTTAACTTCATTTTCATGCCCCTATATAACTCAAAATTCGCATTAAGATTTTCTTAGTAAGCAGTCCATAAATTACTGGGGAAATGTAAAATCTCATATATACTAAAATAGTGTTGCTACGTATTGTACCTCTAAAGTGGACACACATTCAAATTCATCCCCATTCTCTTCCCAAATAGCAGAGGTGGCATCAAAACTTGCAGTGGCCAATTGTTTACCAGATGGTGACCAAGCACATGATCTAACCGTTCGATCATGTCTATCTTCTAATACTGCCTAAACAAAATTCAAAGCTTTATTAATCTTAGCTCGCTAAGGATAAGAAACCACATATGACATATCTTTCATCACCATACAGAAAGAGATTAGAGAAGAACTTCATGATTATAAGAAAAACATGTAAAGGCCGGACCCTTTAGCTCCATCTCGCTGTGAGTAGACATAAGACCATAAAGAAGTGAAACTTTTCTTGGTGAAACAATTCCTGAATTCTCACTTAGTTTGATCGACGAATTTTGTATAGTTCCTCAGTTCTCACTTAGTTTCCATTGCAAATTTTGAATATCAAATTGTATTAAACAAAATTTTGATTTCTATTCATCCCTTTACTTTCTGACACCAACCGTTATGTATTTAGAATGTTTAAAACGTTGATGTACCTTTTGATTTCATTGTTTTTTTCTTCTCAATGGTTTCATGCACTCAAACCAGAGTTTAAATTAATATAAAAAAGATCATCCAACATTCAGAGTCAAACAGAGACAATACGTGGAGGGAACATTAATTTTGAGCTCAAATGGCAAAACTCAGTGTTGTAAGAATCACTAGGCGCTAGTCGGCGGTGGGGGTACCGACTAGCGATTAATCGAGGTTAACAGGGATTAATCGGATTGCGATTTTATAGGTAATTTTCAGTCTTATGTGTATATACACACCTTTTTATATGCAATTTTGTAAGTAGACATATTTTAACACCTTCTTCGACCCATAATTTAAAGTAGATAGGACTAATATGCCGGAATTTACAAATTTTGGCCGGAATCTAGCGGAATTTACAAGTTTTGGCTAGAATTTGGCCGGAATCACAATATTGTCCGTGATTTTTGGCCAATTTTGACTGATTTGACCGCTGGTGACCGCCTACTGATTTGACCACTGGTGACCACCGACTAGCGATTAATCGGAGGCTAGCCAGGAATTTTACAACCATGGCAAAACTTGAACCTTTTTTTTGACTGAAGATATACATATATATATGTAGCACATGAATGTACATAATATACTAGGTCACATAGTCTTGATTGAGCATATAAAATCGATACTCATAATTATGAAACTGTATATAATAACTTAATGCCCTAATTCTGTTAGAATAAAATATATATGGAGCGAGAAGAAGCAGACCTTGCAGTGAAAGGAAGTAGAGGAAGGGGTCCGTTGTTGCCAGATTCGAACAGTTTTATCGCCGCTACAGGAAGCGAGGACGGCGGGTACACCATTAGAACCGGTAGCCGGGTTCCAAGCGAGACTCCAAACCCTATCGGTGTGACCTGCGAGGCATTGAAGTTCTTTAAGTTTAAAGGCTGCTTGTTGATCGAGTGAAGGCATTGGTTAAGTAAGTAGTAAAGTGGATTCGATTGTTGATGATTGAAGGTGTAGTGAGAGGTGGTTTGGGTGAGTATAGGAGGAGGACGTGGCGATGGGAGTGTGGCGGCCTCGTGTCCTTTCCGCCAATCGAATTTGGCACACAGTTTTTAAACTCTGCTTTTTTTATGGGGCTGTTTGGTAGCCTCTGAATGGTAATTAAGAGGCTACATCTGAATGGTTCATAATCTCTTAATGGTTAAGATATAATCTTAAATATGAATGGTAAGAGATAACATCTTAGGGGGTGTTTGTTTTCTTGTGAGAAGGACTTCTAACCACTTATGTCTGCGCCGTGCAGACGCGGGCAGACATAAGGGACGCGCAGAGTGTTTGTTTTTTAGAAGACAAACCACTTAAAAACCTCTTCCAAAGCTCTTCCTCAAACAGACATACACCCTCCTCTTCCAACCTCTTCTCACAAACATAAGAAAGAAAAACAAAACAAAACACTGACCACTCCTCTCAATCTCTCATCCTCCTCCTCCTCCTCAAAACCCTATTACCTAACTCGTCTCCCTTCTTCCTCCGCCTCTCTCCGGCCTCCTCTGTCTTTCTCCGGCCCTCCTCCTCCTATTCCCCACGCTGCAGGTATATTTTTTATTTCCTTCAATTCCCATTAAATATGATTCATTGAGTTGTACACATGGCTTACTATGGAGTCGATGGGTCCGACCCATTTTTGTTTTACTGTTTGCTTTGCTTCAAAACCGACCATCAATTAATCCTTTTTTCTATTTCTAAAATTCTAATGTAAAATTCATCTTAGATTTATCGAATATATACCATTCCAGTAGTAAATTACCGAAATAACCCTATCTATATACCAAAATGGTTCGTTTGGTGCTAAGAATCTTGAATAGATATATTTTCCAAGTAACATTCAGTTGGGTATTGGATAATGTGATTATACTTCATTTGTGTTAAGAATCTTGAATATTATAGAGTGATTTATAATGAACCGGTAAGTTTATTGTTTAGATTTATTAATTGTTTTAATCAGATTTGTAGTAGTTCAGATTTATGAATTGTTTTTGTAGTTTAGATTTGTTGTTTGTAGTTCATAATAGTGATTTGTTAATTTTTTTTTAATATTATTAATTTTTTTAATCGGATTTGTTAATTGTTTTTTGTAGTTCAAATTTGTTGTAGTTCAGATTTGTTTCTTGTTAATTGTTGGCGTTGTTGTAGTTGTCGATGATGATGAAGAAGAGGTTAAAGTACACGGTACTACATTGGATCGGGAATATATGACCCAATTACGAGATGAAATTGTCGAGCAGTTAATGCAAAGTACATTATAAATTATTTGAAAAATTGTTATTGTTGTAATTTAAAAAAAATTATTGTTGTTATTTTTGTGTTGTAGAACTCTGATTTTAAATTTAAATGTTGAAAAATATTGATTGCTTTAAAAAATCAGTTTATTTTAAATTTCAGTTTATTTCAGCAATCTGCAGACGTTAAAAAACAAACAGTCTTCCGCTTGCAGACTGCAGACCTTTGGTCCACCTCTTCTCCTGCAGATGTGTGCAGATGTGGTCTGCAGACTGCAGACCTTTTGCCTCAGAAAAAACAAACAGCACCTTAATGGTTGCCTCTTAACCATTCAGACTTAAGGCTACCTCTTAATCATTCAGAGGTTATGAACCATTAAGAGGTAGCCTCTGAATGGTCATTAAGAGGCTACCAAACACCCCTATGTTTGGTTTTATTCGTGAAACAATTGAAATTGATCCACCACTCACTCCACTCCACTCCAAATTAAATAATTTGAATGGCCCCTTAACAATTGTGCAAACCACACCGGGAGGGGGAGGGGGGTTGAGCTGCGTTATGGGGCGTTAATGCCCCTTCAACGCCCAAAACCAATACCACTACACCCCGGTCTTGAATATAAACAAGTCCCGAATAAAAATACACGTAAAAAATATTGAATCCTGACATACACGGACTTTGAGACGAACTTGACATGTGTCACAATGTGGTTGGACGAGCTATATACGCCAGTGGCGAAGGTTGGTTCTTGATTCGCTGGGGGCTAGACTCATTTTTTTTCGATCGGTAGTGGCCGGAGGATCAAAGCGGTTGGGGCCGGACGCAACCCGAACTCAATTTACTTACAAAAATCGCAAAATTCCACCATTGCACCAAAAATCGGTGGGGCCCTAAAGAAGCTACGTCCCTAGACTCACGCTAGAACGGACAAGCAAAAAACACCACATTGTGAGTGTTCTTACGCTCTGTGTTTTGAGCTCAGTATAAGTGCTTTAACAAAAAAAAAATGTCATATGACGCTATGTCGGCATACTACATCAAAGGGGCAACGTTCAGCCGCAAATGGTGTTTGGGGCGTGGATGAGCTTTCACGCTCAAACCCACGCTCCACCCCCTTCAGTCTTTGCCCACTTGTTGTGGTGTTTGCGCTCATGGTGCAATCAATGTGGCACCGAACACCACCTTTTCACATCCTGCAAAAAATAGTGTTAGAACCGTATACTTAAAGTTGTCTTCTTATTTAACTTATCTTCTTTACCTTAACAAATTGATTTTATAATTTAGAAAAGCTTTAATAATACACTCTTTGCAATATTGAGAATTTGAGTGTTTTAAAAAGAATACACTTTCTTAATTCTCCAGAAAGTGGATTTAAACAGTGATGGTTCATATGGTATGATACAGTTAGGCGATTTGTTTTATTTACAACTAGTTTATACACCCGGGAGCGTCCCGGGTTGAGAAATCTAAGTAAAGTGAATAAAATTAGAAGTATCTAAACTATGAAAATGGCATCTGCCAATATATGATTAATATTATTATTATTATTATTATTATTATTATTATTATTATTAAACAAATCTTTGCCATAAGTTATCATATTCTAATATAAAAAAAAGGGTAATTGGGTCGGGTATCACCTAATCCCAGTCCCGACCCAAACCCACAATTTTTTTTTAAACTAATTCCAAACCTGACACAATACCTGTCCGGTTACAAAAAAATAGTCGTTTTTTTCTCCGTTTTTTATATAGCACTATGGTAGCCCGTTGGAAAGATAATAAAACGCTCGTTAATTTGGTGTAATTTTTTTCTTTAAAAAATCTCGTATATTAAAAATATTAACGTTTAAAAGTTATGGGAGAAAACATTAGAGATAAAAATCTAATTTTGTTTTTAAATTTTAAATTATTATTTTCCTAAAATAAAGGCCTTGCCACATAGGATGACACATGGGCACACTCAATGAAGAGAATACCCTCTTTAAGTGACATGTCATTAAAATGGCTTTGGTTTATTATAGGTATAGATTAGCAACCTTATTAGTTTGTTGAATAAGTAAAAAAAACACGTTTTTTCCTGATGTCGTGGATGAGATAAATATATGCTTATTTTTTGGATTAAAATCATGCTAAGGTTCACTCACTCAATGGTCATCATGGTGAAAATTTTGTAACTAAGAATTTACCTTTGTAATAATAGACTTGGGCATTTCAGTTAGGTGTCACACTCTCATGTATCATCTGGCTCTTGTGCCGTGGTAGATCAATTTCTTTTATCTAATAGATTTTTTTTAAAAGGTTAATTACCGTCGAGTGAGTGAACCTTAGCATGATTTTTAAAGGTTAATAATAGACTTGGGCTGTTATCTAATAGATTTTTTTTTTGTAATAATAGACTTGGGCATTTCAGTTAGGTTCACTACCGTCGTGCCTTCGGGCGGGTTTGTGGGTCGGGTTTTCCCTGGAACAGGAGACGGGTGGGCCGAAGGGTTCTGTCCGTACGGACTAGAGGCCGTCTGGGGCCCCTTTCGACCATTGAGGGCCGCGTACACGAGTACCCGGCAATACTTTAGTTGATCGTCCAAAAAAAAAAAATTCTCTTTAATCCTTTTAGTCTTTGGGACTTGAACACAAGACTTCCCACAACCTAGGTGTTTTAAAGGCTTTGCCTTTACCAATAGACCACCACCCCATTGGCTTTTATCTAATAAATGAGTTTTAGTGGTATGATGTTTGTTCCTTAAAAATTGATTTAAATTCAATTTTTACAAGATTAAAAATTAAAAACTTTTATTCAAAAAAAATATCTACTAAAATTACTATTGTCAAAGAGGCATTTCTTTATTGGTACTTAGTAACTTTCTTTAGGGAAAATTGCCATTTGGAGTTACGTTTTTACAAAATGTCATACATGAATCAGAGATTTTACCACAGTTAAATTTTAGACCATGAATTTCTCCAAAATTAGTGGCAGACAGATTAAAAGCGTTGTCCGCGATTACAGACATAGATGATCTTTTGCGTATATTTACACCCGGGTGGTGTGCCTTTGTTATAAGGGGGCGGGGCGCTACCCGTAAGTTTTTTCAAGTTCACTAATTTCAACCAATCATACATTGTCACATCACTTCACTGATTTCTTTCACTGAAACAGTTTTTTGGAGGCAACACTCAACTGGAAATAAAATAGAGAAAAGGACAAAAGGGGGAGAGACAAACTCACGGGTACCAGCCCGTTAACTAGAACCAGGATTTGGTTCACGGGACCACTACCAGCATGGGTGGCGACGGTGTTACCGTGCTGATAGTGAGGTACCCGTAACCAATTCTGGTTAGCGCCCCGTCCCTCTAACTTAAAATAAGTGATTTAACATTTTTATTTTTAAAAGTTTAGCTGAAAATGCTGAAAAGTCAAAGGGGAAACCCTGACAGGAACCATCTAGCGTGAGTGCGTCTAGGTTCATCTTTATTAATATACTTTCGACCTACAACAAATCTCAAACGTTGCTAAAACAAGTGCTGTCTCTGTCGGAATTCGATTCCAATGAGTTCGTTTGTGAAATCAGAGGAGGAATGGCGTGCCGTTCTTTCTCCTGAACAATTCCGTATCCTTCGGAACAAAGGAACTGAGTAAGCATATTACCTCATCCAATCAATTCTTTATGTTTTCGATTCCCAAACACAGACGATGATTATAAATTTCAGTAACACAAATGATCTTTTGATTGCATATGATCAATTTGACTCTACAGTCTGTTAATATTAATTGCAATTTGCCTCAGTTTTGTGTGTGTTATATATATAGTTTCAAGCAGGAACAATCAGGTTCCAAACTGTTTGGGGCTTTTTAATAGCTCTTAGGTGATGAATCTATATGTGAAATAGGAATGCTTAGAGTGCGTTTGGTTCGCATAATTTTATTTTGTAGAATTTGTCAAAGGGTGGGGTGAATGAAATTAAGAGAATTAATTTCAATTTGTTTATCGACTAAACACGTCAAGAATGAAACTTAGATTCCAATTATAAAAATTATGTGAACCAAACACGCTAAGAATTGGAATTCGATTCCAATTACATTGGATATCGCAAACTAAACGCAACCTTTGGATTTAATAGTTATATTTATTTATTTGTGTTTTAATTACAGGCCAAAAGGCACAGGCGAATATGATAAGTTTTTTGCTGATGGGGTATACACTTGTGCTGGTTGCGGAACACCACTCTATAAATCAACCACCAAATTCAACTCCGGCTGCGGTTGGCCAGCCTTTTATGAAGGCTTCCCGGAGCAATCACCCGCACTGTGAGACTCATGCGTAGTACTTTTGAATTTGATACTCCCTTTGGTTTAGAATAACAAATTTGATTTTTTTTTTAATTTATTTTGCAGCCCGACCCGGATGGAAGGAGGACTGAAATTACTTGCACTGCTTGTGGAGGACACTTGGGCCATGTGTTTAAAGGTGAGGGGTTCAAGACACCTACAGATGAAAGGCATTGTGTTAACAGCATCTCCATCAAGTTTACTTCTGAAGGCTCCTCAGCTTCTCTGTGATATTTATAATCCACATGGTTGTGAGAGAACAAGTAATCATTTCTAGCCTTTGAATTGCTTTTGTGCTTTTGTATGATGAAACTCGTGTAGCTGTTTATATTGCTTGCTAATAAAACCTTCTGATGTAAAGCTCGGTCAGTTCGGATTGTGTCTTATTGCTGAGAATGTGACCCAGTTGTTAATCTACATGTCATGATGAAAATGTGACTCAAGTCGTGTTGAGTAATTTTTGATAATTGTTTCTAGTCCGGAGAGATGGCTAGAACATAATGTTTTGCGTAAAATGTGTGTGCGTCTGTTGATGTGCATGTGTGTTTGAGTTAATTTGCAGGTTCTAAATCATCAAAAGAACAATTTGACCTGTAACTGGCATATTATTAGTTGGTCTGCAAGAATTAAAATACACCAAGAGCTACTGCCATACACTGCATAATATGCCACCGAGCCAAACTGGGGCTGCGAGTTGTTTTTGAGTTCGGGAATTTGTTGTGTAATCTCACTTGGCTTTATGCTAAGATTGTGTGCACACAGCACATTTACTTTGAGGTAAAACACATCTTGTAAGGTGTGTATAGTTTGTTTTACACCTAAAATTTACCATCTTTTGGATTATGTTTACACATAGAATGAAAAAAGTAGGTCCTATTTTCTTCATTACATGTGTTATTCGAGTATATACAAATTTTGGGGCATTACATCATGCGGCAAGAATGAGAATAATCTCATGAAATTTAACATGACGATATGCATAAGTAGGAGAAGCGTGAGGATCATAACACAAGTATTCTCAATGAGAAGGAGCACAATTAAGAAATATGCAAGGTGGTGCAAATCTAGGAGATATTTTTATAACATCTAGCATTTCTAATACATAGATAACAAAAGACACCAAAGTTATATAAGAACGTGTAATGAAGTCGAGAAAAAAAGAGGATTGAAAAGAATGAGCCAAGATATATATGAGGGAATATACAAGTGTAAAAAGAATAAAAATAACACGACATCTCTACTCACAATCTAAGAATGAGCCAGTATTCCAGCCGCGTCAAACCTTTTGCCTTTGAAAAGCTTTTCATTTCATGCCTTCCAAACGTCCATATATTAGATAGCAGAATCACATACAATACTTCCCTTTGATCGGATGAATACGTCGAGTTCAATAAGTAGCTCCTTTACTTTACCAAAGTTCATGCGAGCCTTGGTACCTTCCACCAAGAGCAAATCGAATCCCATACACCAAGGGTGATCGAACATTAAGCTAATAAATCGTTTGGTGCTTCATCAAGTCAATATCAGATGAGTATCGGTGTCAAGTAAACATTTTGATATTTTACAACTACTGACAATGGCCTAGTGGCAAAGGTGTGTGCGTCTTGTCCAATTGATGTTGAGTTTTAACATCATCTGAAGTGTTGAGTAAATTTAGATTGACGTAAAATAGAATCAGATTAAAAACTCTTGTAGCCCAGTTGGTTGAGGGTCTAAAGTTTCCTATAGGAGCTTGGGTTTAATTCCCACTAGTTACATTTGGAGAACATTGGTGGAGGGGAAATGAGGGATGACCCAACCATTGGCTTGGGTTCAAGTCCTGATCCCGACCGGTTTTTACCGATTATTTCACTGTCGTACCTTCGGGCGGGTGAGTAGTCGGTTTTCCCGGGAATTGTGGCAATTGGTGGCCCGGGTACTCTTTAGTACCTGATTCGCCAAAAGGGTGCCGAGAGTGCTCGGAAAATTGATTCGTTGGCCGTTAAAAAAAGATTAAAAAATTTATTATTTCCAATTATATCCAATAAAAAATAAATAAAAAAAGTTATGGTGGTTAAACAAATGACGTGGAACACGAAACCCAAACACCATTACATCCTGTCTCATCTTCCTCAACTGAAATTCAAACAAACCCCTCAAAGCCCCAATGTCTCAATCACTCTACCCTTCTACTATAACCCTAGCCTTCAAATCAATGACCACCCAAACACCACCACCATCATCCATCTCTTCCAGAAGAACAACCACCACCACCACTCCTACCAATACATCTGCCTTCGAAACTCGGCTATCTCTCGTTTTCGCCCTCGCCTCTCAATCCGCTTCCGTCTCACAGCGACGTAAATGTCTTCACGCTCACCATATCCTAATAACATTCCCTTTACACTTTTACTTTATTATAATCGTCCCGCTAGTGTTTTTGTATTAAATTGAGAACTAGTAAAATACAATTATACTAAAAAAATTAATTAAGTTATTCATTTTATGTCTATATTAACTTTGATTGATTTATTGTAGTTTTGGCGGATTTAGCGACAGAGACGGCCAAGTACGTCTTTCCGAAGAGGTTCGAGAGTCGTAATTTAGAGGAAGCTTTGATGTCAGGTGTTTGTGTGAATTGTGATCTAGAGGAATTTGTTTAAATGCAATGTTTGTGTTTTTAGTTCAGGAGCTAGGGTTTCTGATTATGAGATTTTATTGTTTTTGTATTTGTAGTTCCGGACCTGGAAACGGTTAAGTTTAAAGTTTTGAGTAGAAATGATCGTATGAGATAAGAGAACTTGAGGTATTGTTAGAAGTTTATAATTCCCTAATATGTTATAATACTTTTGATTAAACTAACTAAATTTTATCAGCCTTACTTTGTAGCCGAGACTACAATGCCGGGAAAGTATGGGTTTGATCTGAATGGTTCGTCTCAGTCGTTTAATGTACTAGCTGAGTACCTGTTTGGTAAGGTATTCCATCTTTCATAAGAGTTTCAGGGTTAAAACTTTTAGAAATGCTAAAATAAAAGTGTTAATGCTACCTTGTTTGATCTGTGTGTGTATGTATTCTTGCAGAATACAGCAAATGAGTCAATGGAGATGACTACTCCTGTGTTAACAAGAAGGACCCAATCAGGTGGTGAGTCGATGGATATGACTACCCCTGTGATAACAAAGAGGGTAGGTTCTTTTTGGGATGTTTTAAGGTTGTTTTTAATGTTTTTTGGGTATCAAATTGGTAACGATGCGTCAAATAATTATCCTGCTATCTGGAATACGCTTTCATGCGTTTTTGTTCCTTTCGGTTATATTTGGACTTGTCATGATGGTAAATGTTGAAATCTACACTTGCGCACGCATATATGGCCATATGGGTTACTGATAGAAGTATTGTAGGCTGAAACTTCCGTGCTAACATATATACATAGATGATATATCCATATTCTGTTGGACCCCTAAAATCATCAATCGACCTTTTGAAGCTTGAGTGAGACATTGTTTGGTTAGCTCATTGTTTGGACAACCTTATGAAAGGATTCATGTATTACTAGTCAGAACTTTAGTTAGGCAGTTAGCAAAATCAGATATGCTTGCGGTTAATTAGTAGAAGCAATGCCAGTATGTTTGTACATAACTGCAAGTAGTGAATCTATTACAATATTCATCTAAATAATAATATTAATAATAATATCCGCTAAGAGTTGGGCCTGGGATGTCTATGCTTAAATGTTTTCACAATCATTGAGGTGACTGAGATAATAGAGAGTTAGCCAATCTCTCATGAGTTTTTTTATTCTTGTTTGTTTATTTTGCTTTTATTTCATTTTTTAAATTATTCATTTTTTTTAATACAAGTTCATCAGGTTCATATAAAAACTGGAAAAAAGTTGATTGGATTTCTAAAGGCATGTTAGGAGGGGTGGTACGCAGTACCGTTGGTTGTTAATCTCATAAATTAATATGATCAAATTCGAAGGGAATTTTGAAGCATTAAATCTTGGGGTCGTGATATAATCATAGTTGTCAAAGCGCCTAGGCGCACTCAAGGCGCATAAAAAACCTGGGCTTTTTATAATTAGGCGCATAGTATAAAATACATTTTTTAGGGATTTTTGAGATGTTACGCTTGTTTAGGGCTACTTTAGGATGTTTTAGGGTTGTTTAGGACTTGTTCATAGCTCATTTAGGATGTTTTAGAGGTTTAGGCAACTTTTAGCCTAAATTTGGCCGGTAAATCAGCCTGATGAGTTTAAGCTCTCGTTTTTTTATCGCCTGCACCTCGTTCCAGGCGCGCGCCTAGGCATTGTTTTTCACAAAAAAAGCCCAGATTTGCGCCTAAGCCACCACCAGGCGCTATAGGTGCGCCTCGCTGCGCCCAAGGGGCTTTTGACAACATAGGATATAATAATGTGGAATAGTATTTAGTTCTATGAAATACAATTTAGCAAAAAGATTCCTGACCATTTTTTCTCTCTGTTGTTCCCAAGCTGGCATAATTAGAAATATATTGAAAATCCCCAACAGCTTATCATGATGTGTTTCCATCTGTAATTTCGTCTTAGTAATTTAACTTTAAAAGCCGTTGGTTTAAATTCTGAGCAAAATTATGCCTTTATCAATTGTTCGAACTCACTGGTCATTATCACTGCACATGACCCTTGCTCATGCTTTCACTTTGCAACTTAAATGTATGCAATGTTAGATATACAAGTTGAATCGGTTTCATGGATCTGATGCTACAATACACATGTCATTAGTTGATCAAGTTTGAGAACTCCAAATATCAAAATTTTGGTGTTTTTAATTAAGCATTGATGTACGTGTACGAATGCATCATATTTGATTTTCTCTAATGTATGATCATTTCCATCTTTGACTAATATTCAGGTGGAAGATCAAGATAAGTGGAAATGTCGTTTGTTATGCCTTCAAAGTATGGTTCCAACTTACCACTGCCCAAAAAACTCTGCTGTAACTATCAAAGAGGTGCCTGCCAGAACCGTGGCTGTTGTCGCCTTTTCAGGTTAGTGATTCCTTTCTTCATAATACTTTACAGGAAAAGACAAATCTGCCCATCTTGATAACAAACAACAAAGTCCATGAAAATACAGCTTTAAGGTTGTCCTGAAGACCATATCAATTCAGGTTTTGTCACGGATGAAGATGTCATGCGCCGGGAATCAAAACTTCGGGGTGCATTAAAGAACGATAGTCAATTCAAAGTAAAAAATGGTGCACTGGTGGAAGTTGCACAGGTAATGGAAAAGATTTTTGAAAAAGTAAACGCATCTATATACGATAGCAAAATAACAAATATCATGCATTTTCAGTACAACCCACCATTTACTCTCCCATTTGCACGACGCAATGAGATTTCCCTGGAAGTTGAAAGGAAGCAAAAGTAGATCCTCATTCTACAACAGTCAGCAGCATGATACGCTGAAGTAATAAATTGTCGGTTTCTGTTGACAATCACATATGATATGTAAAGCACGATGCATAATTTGTGTTGGCTGTATATAATGTATAGAATTTCTTTAAAAATGTCTTTTACTCTTTTTTAATGTTTATTAGCTCCCTACCTATTCATATTATAAATGCAAAGCACACAACAAGATCTTGTAACTAAATAATGGGTTATGTTTAGCTCCTTTTTCGTTGGGAAATTTTAGTTGACTCAACAAGATATTAGATTATCAAGAAGGAGAAAGTGGCAACACTACTGCATATCAGTCAGCATATGCGCTAAAAAAATATCTTAATATATCCAAAAATTGAACCTAAACTATAACACATATTATCGTTTGTGAATGTGACACTGTCTCTGTCCATTAAGTTTATCATCATTTGTTTCTTAGTTCTTGTAGTTGTATTCACATGGCCTAAAATATTGAAATGCAGCAGTTTCCAGTTTGCGGCATTAGTAACTTCAATTAACACAAGAGGCTAAAATATCGGTTAGTTTGTGAATAAAGTTGAAAATATAGACCTTGAATCCCAAAAGGAGAACTTAAAGAGATTGCATAGACAAAGTTGCCTGCAATAAACACATAGCAGGTTGGAATGATTTGACAGTAATTATAGGTGCACTTTAACTGTTTCTTAAGTCTTCTAATTGGTAAAACCTATCATAATTAGATTAGGTCCTTTATTGTTTATTGCTCTTATTCCACATCGACATGAATGACAACACTAACGTAGTTACTTATTGTTTGCGCAGATAAAATGGCATTATCCACCAACTTGAACTACCACAAGGATTTTTTTTTCATGTTCAGTGCTTGAATTAACATGGATAATATGCAGCACCATGGGGCTTACACGGTTTCTTGTTGGTCGATTTTTCAGGTACTAATCTAAAGATCTGCCTCATACTAATATGAGATTATCTGGAAATAGGACAACTTCTAAATAGTTGATCAAAAAAAGTAAGTGGGTCCACTGGATGAAAACAAAAGATGCATATAAGATACTATGTAACAAAGTAACAAGTAATATGGCAATATAACCCATAATTACTTTCTTTCCAACAGTTTGCTTGAGCTAAATATATGTATATATCTATCTTTCATGTTATTACACTTTATGCTGATCAAGTTCGATTGTATCTATCAAGGCTTGGTGACTACTTATTTTCATATGTTAAGGCTGTATGAGTAGTTAAATTTTGTTTAATTCAGGTATGCTATCTAAAACTGGCTTCCATCTTCCACAATTTCTATTGTCGTCATCTTCAAGTACAACAGCCTCATTCGAGCTTTCTTTTTTCATATGTGAAACCAAATCACTTAGAGAAACTCCTCCTTTTGTTAACATCACCTCCAACTCTTGTTTGGTTATCACCAGTTTTATCCTCACAATTCCATTCCCATCTTCTGTCTCCGCCTCTGATTCCGGGTCCTTGTTGAAATCTCTAGAAGCTTCCTGTGGCAATGGATAATACGTCTGGCCTCCCAAGACTCGGTTAACTTTCATGGATTCTTTATGTTTGCTGAATTCTTGACCCGTCTGCATGATTTTGTTTTGCCGAATTATGCAATTCCCCATTTTTGCTGCTTGTGTTTTTATATACAAAAGGCACCGGCTAACAAGAGTTAGTTTGCAGGATATAGACATAAAAACGGTTAGATTCTGAGTAAGGTTAGTTGTAGTAGATATTTGTTGTATTTATAGAAATAAATTAGGAAGATGCCCTTGTAGTTTCTGATTATTACAAAAATGCCATATCACACTTTAGACCCCACATAGATCTTTTGTTGGCCCTCATGCTTAATGGATTTTCTCATAATGACTTCCAAGTTCCAAAATTTATTTTTATATGCGGTTGCTTTAATCAAATGCTACTTTGGCTAAGCAATGTAACATTGGATGATATACCAAGCAATTTCATACAAATTTACTAGAGGGTGCAACTACAACCCAACGTTTGCATGGATTGGTTCGATTATGTATAAACTCTAAAGGGTCAAACAGATTAAAATAAATATCTTAAAAGTGAAGTCATTAAATATGTCACTGTTGAAATAATTTACTTTTTGTAATCATATTTGGCTCAGCTATTAGTTATTATAAAGTCTGTATTTTTTTTTTTTAATAAAAACTGTTCCACTTCAACATGTATTAAAAATTACCCATTATTGACCCGAAACCGTTACCCAATCCACTTTGCCACCTCTAAAAATATTACTGTTAGATTGATGTTTTCTTTTCTGTATGCATCTTGTTTGCTAATTTTACACTGACGCTCCATAGGTGAGTTCGATATGTCCTGTTTTGCAGCTACCAACAATAGTCGCTGGCTTTCCTGGAAGAAGGTGGCATATCTTGACCCTCTTTTTTTACTCTAATAATAATAATACCTTAATGCTTTCCTAGTTGGTAAAAAGATTAAGTTGGTCATCATTTTTCTTGGGCGTTAGTTGTTATTACTATTATCGTGTCCTAGTGTCCTACATATAATGAAAGTGGCTGCTGCGTATGACTACCAAAGTGGATTGTTGTCAGACACCAAAAGTTACAGTGGTAGATCAGTTAGAATCCTGTAGAACCACTTAGTCTTTTACCAAGTGGTTGACTAATGCAGTTTATGATTATGTTTGTTGTAGCACTTACATCTGCACACCGTTGAATATTTCTGACTTCCCATTTGGGTAGTAAACGTGTTCTCAAGACTTCCTAGTCAATGGATACGAGCGTTTTCTCCATAACAATTTCCAGGTAAATCTTGTAGGGGTACTGTATTATATTCTGTTTCGTTTTTCGTCGTCATAACATAAATATAACCTTAAAAGGTTTTTCTGCCTACCAAAATGAACAATAAAAAGCATAGCATATGCCATATGAATAGGGAAAGCTGGCACACGGAACAAGAATTTTACAAAAACTTAGGCCTAATAAAGACAATTGTGCATTAAGGGAATGAATATGATTGCAACTTATGCCATCCACTACCCAAGGAATGAATATGGGTAGAGGTCTTTGTGCTAAGTGATGCTAACTTGACATAAGCAATGATATAAGCCATATGAGGTTGTGGGTAGGAGCCATTTTTACTTTTTAGATTTTAAACATAATTATACTTGGATAAGCCACAAAGCATTCATCTTATTTATTCATTATATAACTTGAACTTTGGTGAGTTTTAACTTTTTTGTGGGGTCCAGTTTGGAGATTATGTTTTCTAAAATCTAAATACTAAATTAAACTCCAATAGGTAGCAATCCAGAGTTCCTATTAGTTGGACGGTTGTTTGGTCAAGTAAGTGATGATGACGCCAATATGGTAGAAATTTAGACGATAGGTTATGAGTCAAGTTGGCTCGTATTTCGTACTAATCAGACAATCGTGGAATATTTGTGTCTAAGCATGCAAGTTCTGCTTTTTTTTCCTTTTACTTTTTCGTGTCTGCGCTTTTACGCCAATTAAAACGCGTGTTCGTGTGTGCTCGTGGAATTGCTTAGAAAAGAAATTATGCATATGCTAAGAGCTTGTTTATTGTTAGTTTGTTACCTCTTTATCATCACACAATATGTCAAAAGGTGTTTGTTGTACTTTTTTCATTCCAATATTTATAGATTGTTCTGTAAGTTCATATTATATGACCAGGATAGACATGCTACAAACAAATCACCATATATGCTTATGATTTTAAAAGTATATTAGGACTAATTTTGTCTGTTCAAAACTCATTTCACTGTGATTTTTTTTTTGGGTATATTTGTGTGGCTCTTTTTGAGTCTTTTAGAGGATTAAAACTAATACATGATCACAAGTGGGTTGGTTGTAAACAGTTGAAAGTGGGAGTGAAACCATTTGTAAGGGGCTTATATGGCTAGTTTCAGGTAGTTGGGGAGTTAAAGTGTAATGTTTCAGTAAAGTGATGGTTAGTTTCACCTCCCCTGTGGGAGAGAGAGAGAGATGGTGGAGTTTGGTCTGGTCAATGTCCCATTATTCTGCAATATAATGTGTTTGATTTGGTATTGGAATTAAATGGATGGTGATGGTAGTCCATTTTATGGTTGCTGGGTTGAGGCAACCTTTTTCACCATAAATCATACATGCCTTATGTCAACAAAATATTCCCTTACTTTTCAGATACACACACACACAATATAGATGTATATATTAGAAGGGTGCCCGTGTAGAGAATACGGACACCGGTAATCACATAAATATTAATTGTTTTTAAATTAAAAATAAACTATAACAATATCATACTTAAATTAAAGAGAATAAGAATATAAGATGCTCGTTTTGATGATGTAGGTTTTTTTTAATTAACGTATGAAAAATTTGCGGCCGTTTAGAAATTGAGGAGGATGGTTAGTTTAAAAGTTAACAAAGGATTGTACCATATCTTTTAAAAGTTGTATTACTTATAGTTTTAAAATTATGTGAAAAAAATGTTTGGCTAACTTACATGTATTATAAATATAGTGTAGACGATATACATACATTTATATAAGGGGTTTTTTGGTTAGTGGATGAGATGAGAACTCTATAGTTAAGTGTGGATTTAAGCCTCAAAATGCGTTAGTGATCCAAGAGGTACTGAATTACATATGAACCAAGGATCTCTCTTGGCCACGACCAATGTAAGCTTTTTCCTGGGGTGTCATAGCATGACTTAAAAATTAAAATACTATTTCTTAATGGGTGTTCCACATGCTACTAACATTCTAACAAGGAAAAGGCAAGAATCTTGATTTGTGATTTGTATTCAAAAGAAAGAAACTTGATTTGTGAGTTATGTCATATGATGACAACAATAAATATCATGTATTATCCATGACAATTACATTTTATTTTATTTTATTTTTATGTTGCCAATATATATATCTTTTGAGGATTTAATTGTGGTGACATCATAACAAGCATGCACAATCCATGCCTTTTCAAAAGATTAGGAAAGCTTCATGCCTTTCTGTTGTGATTTCTCATCTACCCAAAGCATTCTTACCATTTTTGTCTTCGTTTCCTTTATGCCCCTTGTGTTTTGGTCATATCATGTTCATCGTGTACTGATGTAATTCTACTCAAATGAGTTTACGCATCAAGATTCATAAATAATTTAATCAGTATGATCATGTTTGAAAAACAGTTAGTATGTTAGAATGATGCAAATTTACATCTAAATCTATTACAATCATGACAAATGATTTTCTTGTGTTGGCAGTTCACCTATACATGAGGTTTCTAGCCTTGAAGTATATGCACTATATAGTCATTGATTTTTAATCATGTCAATATGCAAGACTTATTTTTTGCTTCTTTAACTGTTATGCTGACTCTGGATTAAGCTCAGTAACATTTTGTGAACTTTGGCTTGGTAATGACCAAAGCTCGCGTTAGCTTTAGTATTGCGATGTTGTACATCTGGTTGAAGAAAAAAATAACCAAATTGTATTATGTGATATAACAAAACAATATTTATGGGGTGTTTAGAACTTGTTTGCAAACTATTTTATGCTTACCAAAGAACGTCCATGAAGAGCATGTTTCAACTCGTTTATGAAATTCATATGTTCAATCAAATTCTATTTTCTAGTTATTTTACATTTCACAAACATCATAATCAGTCATCATATCGTTTGAATAAGCATGTCGAATTATTTATTTGTAAAGTAGAAATATATCCTTCTAAGTCATGCAACGGTCGCATTAATAAAATTGTTTTTCATTTTGGCTTTAGTATTTCTTATTATTAAACTCCTTCTAAAGTTCTAAGCACGTACGTGCATACGCAAAAAACGTAATATTTTACTCATAATATGTGTTGAAATCTTAAGATAACTTCTTCTCGAAGATTTAAATGATTTTGGTAGAATCTTGGATAGGAAAATTATAGAAGCAATTAATATAAAAAAAAAACTAAAACTTTTAATAATACAAATAACAAGTTACAAGACTTTGTTCAACAGAAAAAAAAAGTATATAAAAATCGCATATCATTTCGTCTTTTATTTATAAATTTTCTGTATTGGGTTGGAAGAACTCTGAAAAAAAATCTAATCCTTGATTCATATATGTAAAAAAAAAAAAAAAAGAGCTGTAACTTTTTAATATCGTACGTCTCCATCGTCTTTTGCCACCCCCACTCCAAAAAAGCTAAAAGAAAATATGGTTGATTTTATACTATACATTAGTTTCCAATAAGCCATGGACACCTATTTAATTTATAGGTGGGGTGACTCTTGTCTAATTAGAATAAAAAAATTTATAAAACAAACAAACATGCACACACTAATTATTAAACACAAACATACACACACCAAATCTTATACACAAACACACATGTAAGAGTTGGTCGTCTAGTATAGGGTTTTAAAACCAATTTGATTTTTTTTTCTCCGTGTGTCTGTTTGTTTAAAGGAGATATCTTTAACTTTCTCTATTTTTTATGATAGTGTAATTTTAATTTAATATTTCATTTTTATTTAAAAATTAATTAAAATAAAAATAGCAATTGAAAAGTGGGTCAACTTGTTTTGCTAAACTTTTTGTTTTTTTTTGTCCTTAAATTTACAAATGGATCGTTTTGATCACTCATTGTGACTAATTACACAAATTCTAAAAAAAAAAAAAATATAGCATAACTGAAATGAACAACAGTAAATCAGTAATTGCATTGCAATGTGAAACGCATGCTATCAATCACATAAGTTATTTAGGGTTTAATTTTGAAAGTATAAGACAGTAGAGTACGCTTCGAAACATTTTTCCCTAATGGCGCATTATATATTCTAAAAAGTGTGTTACATATACTTGCATACATACGTAGACCTCTTATGTTTCGTATGAAAATCTTACATTACATGACTAGAAGAACATGAAATTAGAGGGCATATTTGGTCGATCACCTTGTCCCTCTTTCTTTAAAGGAGGACACAACCGGTTTAACGATGAGATAATCACTTTCACCGCCATTGGGTGGGGGGGGGGGGAGTCCATGGGTAGGGCTTCTTGGCTACGGTTGCCGCACGACGGCAACACCGCCGCCACCCCTAGGCAAGGTTGCAGGTTTGTTTATCACGACAACATGTTGCCGAGAAGGGATTGTGGTTTGTTTGTTATGTCCATTTAATGTGTTGATCACTTACCACATCTCTAGTTAAAACCTTTAGATCCATTTGAAACTACTAGGATACTTTGCCTAGAGTGCGGCTAATGGTTTTCTGGTATTAGGGTACTTTGGGTTCATTTTGACGTGGTGGAGAAAGAATGGCTAGGGCTAGGGTACTTAGGGGCTGTTTGGTAGCCTCTTAATCAGCCTCTTAATCATTCAGACTGTTTGTTTCAGCATCTGAATGGAATGATTAAGTGCTGAACCATTAAGCTAATAAGGGATGCTGAATGATTAAGCTCTTAACCATTCAGAGGCTCTTAACCATTCAGACCATCTTAATGATTCAACACTTAATCAACCAAGCAGCCCCTTACCCTGAATGCCTATGAACAAATGAAACTACCATTTTATATGCAAAATGAGCATATATGCGTAGATATATCCTATCTTGATCCGCATGTAACAATGCACGCAGTCAACCTAAATTCTAGTCTCTCAATCGAAGAAGATACCTACATTCATGAAAGATGAGCCTGGCCATCAAAGGTAAGGTCCAATGGCTTTTGGAAGTATATATGGTTCATAACCATATATCCTACCATGATCAGATGGTAATACATCTCATTCTTTATTTTAATCTTCATCAATAATTACTTTTTTTTTTTGGTTTTATGCATTCCCAAAATTTAATTTAGAGAGGAGTATTAACATATCAAATATACAAATTGGATTTACTCTCTACTTTAATTTATATTATGGAGATAAATAGTAAAATAGATATCTAACGTAGATGTTAAATGAATAAAATTTCTATTATTTTTGTCTGAATTTGAGATAGAAAGTGAGATCAGGAGCTATTGTAAATGCAACATCATCTATATCTATATCTATCTATACTATATATAAAGCATGAAAGAGGGATACCTATCAAATTTAAGAAAATACAACATTTGATGCTAATGGTACAATAAGTTAATGAACCTAATGACCATTGGGGTTGGTGGTCCAGTGGCAAGGCAAAGCCTTTTAATACACTAAAAGTGTGAGGTCTTGAGTTCAAATCTCACAAGGAGCAAGAAATTCGTATTTAAAAAAAAAGTTAATGAACCTAATAAATGGGTAAAATGGTCTTTCTACATGGTATTAAATTAATTAAGTGAGTTGATAAATACAATTAATAAAAAATAGTTAGTCTTATAATTAAAATCTTTGATTTCTTATCATCAATATTTTGTTTTGTCAATCTATCTTTTTTTTTTTTTGTCACTCTATCTTAACCACTAAACAAGGTTAATGAACTTACTTCCCTTATTTTTCTTTCATGAAAATTGCAATAGAACTATGTTTTTAAAGATAATTATATCATATTAAAGTAACTAAATTTTAATCCAATATTTAAGATATACAGATACATGTTATTTTAGTTTTAAAAAGTGGCATATATAGTACATAATCAGTATTAGAGAAAAGAAAAGAAAAACTAAAGTTGAATATTACATGTATTAAACCTAAAGTTAAAATTTTAGTTACAGAAGTTTATAGATTGAAAATGAATTTTAGTTGAATTTTATGATTTATCATAAAATAAAATAGATATACACATCTATCTATATAATAAATGAAAACACTAGGGTTGATCCTAGCTTTTGAGAGGGTCTCCTAGGATCCAAATGGTAAATGGAGCTTGTGACACCCGGCAAATTCTGGTTAACAACGTTGTCTAGATGAAAGTCTACCTTAGCGAGTCACGCGTATATTGTACTTAACTGGGTTAGTTAAGTCGGGTTATGGTTCGGGAACTATTGGTTAGTCTAGAAGATCATTGGATGTTGGTCTAGAGGTTCGTTAGATGTCAGTCCTTAACCAAGTGTACAAACGGTGACGATTTGTAGGATCGTCAGGGCATACGGAACGTACGAGTCTCGAGTCCCGGGAATTGGTGAACGAGTGTAAATATGTGTATTTACTTGTGTTATGTGTTTACAATCATTATGTGACTTGTCGGTACGTGAATATGCATTAACATATGTTAAAACGGGGTTTAACGCGCAAAACGCACAAAACCAACCCCTATAGGCGAGTAGGAGGCCTAATCACCTATAGGGGAGGCGAGTAGGGAACCCTAAGGGCGAGTAGGACCCTACTCGTGTATAGGTAAGGGCGAATAGGCCCAATTGCCTGAACAATCAGGCGATTAGGATTCCTAATCGCCTGAAACTGCTGCATACTCGCTAGTAACGGGATGGACGACTAAAAACGACTATAAACACCATACTTAACCTCCTAAACTTCATTATACCAACCCTAGTCGTCCCATAACCCGCCCCAACACATAAACAACCTCTGGAAGGCGATTTTTGATCAAAACTCAAGGTTTCAAGCTTGAATCATCATATTTTCATAATCCTAAGGTTTGATTTTCATCCATAACTCTTTATAAACGTTTTTAATCAATCCCTAATGGTCCAGACCTGTTCTTAAACGAAAAAGCTTTCTGAAAATCGTCAATAAGGGTTGTTAATAGGATTATAACTAATATGCATGCATTGTGGGTGTGTATGATTAGAAAGCTAGGGTTTTTATGATTCATGATGATGATTTGATATGTTATTATGATAGATCAGTATTGATATTGATAGTATGATGATAGGAATCTCAGTAATTGGATATTAGGGTTATGATTACGCGTGTTAGTATGATGTTGCATGCTATGTGAATGGTGTTTGGATTACTTGGTTGCATGCAGGACTGATTATTCGAGGTTAAACGAAGGATTTTGGGTTAAACATGTTTAGGATAGTGTTTGGGATGATATTGGGCGGTTACACACGTTCTGGATCTGATTTGGAGCGTTAAACGCGCGAAAAACCGGAACAGCAAGGTTACAGGCGAGTAGCATTCCTAATCGCCTATGTTATAGTCGAGTAGGGTGCTAATCGCCTATAACACAGGCGAGTAGAGGCCTACTCGTGTGAAAGATCAGGTGATTAGCCCTAATTGCCTATAAGTTCATGTGAATAGCCCTAATTGCTAGTAAGTTCATGTGAATAGCCCTAATTGCCTATAAGTTCATGTGAATAGCCCTAATTGCTAGTAAGTTCAGGTGAATAGCCCTAATTGCCTATAATAGAGGCGAGTAGGGTTTCTAATTGCTAGTTGACCAACCTAATTGCTAGTTGACTTTTCCTAATCGCGTGTACTGCTGCTTTAAGTGTAAATTAGCAATCCGAGACCCGATTTAACATGTAGTAACATGCTAGGAACCCCGTAACATGTCTAATAACTTGGTAACATATATTTGGATGTAATTCGGTGATACGTGAACTATGTGCTATAACTTGTTGTGCGTTAACGTATGTTAAGTGTAGTTGCGTTATTGTATGTTTTGGAGCGTAAACATAACACGGGGAGTCTCGGGTCACCAATGGGATGTCGAGTCTTGTACTGTGGGTCGGTTAAACAGTCACGGTGTTTTCAAACGAACTTGGTTATGTTCTGGACATCTAGGGACTAATTAACCTACGGGTTATTAGTCTAAGTACTTGTAACTGTCGTATGTTAGGTCGCCGCTTTACGGGACTAGCATAGCAGCTGAATTTACTCGGGTTAAGGAGTAACGCAACTTAAGGTGAGTTTACGGCCCCTCTTTTAAACTGGTTTCACATTTTCGGGGGAGAAAACATGTGTTAAAACGATTATTTGGTAACTACTGTCATACTATGGGTTTCTATTGTGTACTACACGATCTTTGGAAGTCCCGGGGGGAACCATGAATGTGCGGGTTTGCACAACGGGGAAATGTGAATAGCGCTATTGGGAGTGACCAACCCCGCTCGTCGACTTGGAGGGTCGGCGGGTGCATATTGTCTCAAACAGGAACAACATGAACAACAGGAACTACATCGGGCATACTTTTGGTATTCGCGTTAGTAATGGTTTTCCAATCGTGGTAGTAACAAAACGTACGCCTAGCTAGCGTATACTGGTTTTCGATTATTATAGTATGGACAGGTGGACTTGGTACTTGGATACAAAACCTGTAAACTCACCAGCATTTTTGTGCTGACGTAAACTTTTACATGTTTTCTCAGGTCGCTAAGGTAGCACGACTGGACTAGGGCGCACGCGTCTGCACGACGTCTAACTAGGGTTGCATGGTCTTTTGAACGTTGAACTATTATTTCATTGTTGGGATACTGTTTTTGAATAAGCTTCCGCTGTAAACGGGATTTTAAACTATGTTTTGAAATTGCATTTATATTCATTTAGACTTGTTTATTGTGATCGTTGGTTTGGATCCTGGTTTGTCATGCGCCTCGCGGTAAAACTCCGCAAGTGGATTTTGAGGGTGTGACAGATTGGTATCAGAGCCAATGGTTATAGTGAACTAGGACTGCATGTAGAGTCTAGTCTATAGCCGAGTCGCACACACTAGACGATCACAAGGTACTAAACGTTATAGTGGTTTACGTATGGTCTTGTCGGGGTGTCTCTAAATCATTGGTCTTTCTACGTCACATCATCCGTTCTATCTTAGGTTGGGTTACTTGTTTTCTAGGCAGTGTGGTCTATTGGAGTAACTCGTGTGCTCTTGAGATTTGTCCAAGGCTCGGACATCTCCCTTTCGCACTCCAATAGAAACACTTGTCATAAACTACCGTAGTATTACGGTGTGTAGCTAAGAGTCTATGTTCGGTGATTTGAACTTTGAACTAGGAGAACACTGGGAGGACCATGTAGAGCGGTTTATCATTTTGGGTGCACACAAAATCATAAACCGAAATGCATGGAAGTCCTGGTGAACTCTGGGTTTGGAGGGATAGTCCTGGATTGGATCTAGCTGTGATCTTGTGAACATTAGTGGTTATCTTTAACTGCGAAACTAAATTTTCCCGTTCTTTCTGCCAGAATCATGTCTGGAGTGCGTGGAGGACGTGGAGGTGGTCGCAACGGTGGACGTGGTGGTGGTCGCGGTGGTGCTGGTGGTCGTGGTGGAGGTATTAACCTATCACAGGCTGATCTGAACAACTTGCTCCAAGCTGCCTTTCAGTTAGGGCACAACGGTGGTGGTAAGTTGATTTATCCATTTTCTTCGCCTCATTGGTGAACCTTGTTTACGTTATTCGTGGTTTCTCATACGTTTCATTTCAGGTGGTCCTGTTGACCCACCCCCACCCATGTGCACCTACAAGATGTTCCGGGACTGTAAGCCCCAGGAATTCTCTGGCACTGAGGGTGCAGTGAGCTTGCTTAGGTGGTTGGAGAAAGTGGAGTCGGTATTTCTGATGTGTAACTGTCTCCCAGAAGATCGGGTAAAGTATTCTGCCGCGTTATTTCAGGACGTGGCATTGACTTGGTGGAATGGCATCACCCAGAACATGGGTATTGGGGAGGCATATGCTATGCCATGGGAGAATTTTGTGCAGTTGCTGAAGCGTGAGTATTGTCCGAGGGAAGAGGTACAGAAGCTGGAGCATGAGGTGTGGAACCTCAAGATGACTGGATCGGAAATTGAGAAGTATACTGTGAGGCGGAATGAGTTGGCAGTGCTGTGTCCCGATCTGCACGTGCCAGAATATCGTAGGATTGAACACTATGTCTCAGGGTTAGTACCGGAAATTGCAGGGTTAGTGGCTGCTGGAAATCATCCTACGTATGCAGAGGTAGTTCGATCGGCCCATAGGATGACCAACTTAAAAGTGAATGAGGGGATTTTGCCTGCGAAGGGTTCAACTGTTAAGGCCCCAGAGAACAACAAGCGCAAGTGGGAAAACGACGGGAAAGGATCTGGGTCAGCACAGCAGGGTAAAAGGTTTGATAATGGGGGTTCATCTTCTTCGGGTAACAAGCAGGGTGGTTATGCGGGAAAACTGCCCAAATGCAACAAGTGTGGACGCCATCATCAAGGGAACTGCGACAGTAACCGTTGTCACCGCTGCCAGCGAACAGGCCACTATGCTAAAGATTGTCGGGCTACACTTCCATCGACTCAGGCTCCGACCAACAGCTCAGCTCCGACTACTCAGGGGACTACAGGGAAACAAGGATGCTACAACTGTGGTGACACTGGGCATTACAAGAAGGATTGCCCAAAACTGAAGCAGGGTGGAAGCAACAGTAATGGGAACAACGGGGGCGGCGGCAGAAATGCACGTGCCTTCGTCATTGGAGCCGCTGAGGCTAGACAGGACCCTGACACAGTCACCGGTACGTTTCTTCTCAATAATCGTTCAGTTAGCGTGTTATTCGATTCTGGTGCCGACAAAAGTTTTGTATCCATGGATGTTAGTCGACTGCTAGATGTAGTACCCGTACCATTAGAGACCAAGTATATTATTGAGTTGGCCGACGGTAAAACGATTGAAGCTACTAGTGTCCTTCGGGAGTGTCAATTAGAGTTGTCGGGTTTATCGTTCCCCATCGACCTTATGCCGGTACCTTTGGTAGTTTTGACGTTGTGGTAGGAATGGATTGGTTATCCTTGTATCGCGCGGAGATCGTCTGTTATGATAAGGTTATTCGGATTCCTCTCCCTGATGGAGAATTCCTTTCTGTGTACGGTATCAAGGGTGGTGTTCCGCTAAACATCATCTCCAGCATGAAAGCCCTTAAGTGTCTTCGAAAGGGTTATCCAGCTGTTTTGGCGCTTTTATCTGTTTCCTCTGTTGATGAGAAGAAGATCGACGACATTCCGGTGGTACGCGAGTTTCCTGATGTTTTTCCCGATGATTTATCTGGTCTTCCTCCTCATCGTCAAGTCGAGTTCGGTATTGATCTTGTACCAGGGGCTGCTCCTATTGCTCGGGCCCCCTACCGTCTTGCACCTCCCGAGATGCAGGAATTGTCTAGTCAGTTACAGGAACTCTTGGACAAGGGTTTCATCCGACCAAGTTCTTCCCCTTGGGGAGCCCCGATTCTATTTGTTAAGAAGAAGGATGGAAGTTTCCGGTTGTGTGTGGACTACAGAGAACTGAACAAATTGACCGTCAAGAACCGTTATCCTCTTCCACGTATTGATGATCTATTCGACCAGCTTCAGGGTTCTAGTTATTATTCCAAGATCGATTTGAGGTCCGGTTATCACCAGCTGCGCGTCAGGGAGGCTGACGTTGCAAAGACTGCTTTTCGAACACGTTATGGCCATTTCGAATTCTTGGTCATGCCTTTCGGTCTCACGAACGCACCGGCGGTTTTCATGGACTTGATGAACAGCGTCTGTAAACCATATTTGGACAAGTTCGTCATTGTGTTTATTGATGACATTCTGATCTACTCCAAGAACGAGACCGAACACGGGGAACATCTGCGGTTAGTTTTGGAACTTTTGCGACGGGAACAACTTTACGCCAAGTTCTCAAAGTGTGACTTTTGGTTACGCGAAGTTCAATTCCTAGGACATGTGGTTAATGAACTAGGGATTCATGTCGATCCAGCTAAAATCGAAGCAATCAAGGACTGGGGAGCACCAAAGACGCCAACTGAGGTGCGGCAATTCCTAGGCCTTGCAGGCTACTATCGTCGTTTCATTCAGGGGTTCTCGAAGATTGCTCAACCCCTCACCCTTCTCACTCAGAAGGATAGGAAGTTCGACTGGGGTGAACCACAAGAGTCAGCGTTTGAAGAACTGAAGTCTAAACTGTGTTCTGCTCCTATTTTGTCTTTACCTGAGGGTCCTGATGATTTCGTTGTCTACTGTGATGCTTCTATTCATGGTCTCGGTTGCGTATTGATGCAACGCGAGAAAGTGATCGCGTATGCTTCTCGTCAACTTAAGGTGCACGAGAAGAACTACACCACCCATGACTTGGAGTTGGGTGCCGTGGTATTCGCGTTGAAAATTTGGAGACATTACTTGTACGGTACCAAATGCACCATCTACACCGATCACAAGAGTCTCCAACACATTTTCGACCAACAACACTTGAACATACGGCAGCGTCGCTGGATTGAACTTCTGAACGACTATGATTGTGCTATTAAGTACCATCCTGGCAAGGCGAATGTTGTAGCAGACGCCTTGAGCAGGAAGGAATCTATTAAACCTCGTCGCGTTCGGGCGTTGCAGCTCACTATTCATTCATCACTACCTGATCAACTCCGTTCTGCCCAGTTAGAAGCTTTGAAGGAGGAAAACCTTAAAGCTGAAACGATGCACGGTGCCGACAAGCACCTAGAGCGAAGGCCTGATGGCCTGCACTATTTCGCAGAACGTATATGGGTTCCTTTATTCGGGGCACTACAGGAGCTTGTCCTTGATGAGGCTCATAAGTCCCGGTATTCTATTCATCCTGGTTCGGATAAGATGTACCAAGATCTGAAGGTGCTTTACTGGTGGCCAAACATGAGGTCGGACATAGCCTCATACGTGAGCAAATGCTTGACCTGTGCTAAGGTCAAGGTGGAATACCAGAAACCGTCGGGTCTCTTGCAACAACCTGAAATTCCGGAATGGAAATGGGAACGGATTACTATGGATTTTGTCACACAACTTCCTAAATCACCAAGCGGAACGACAAGATATGGGTGATTGTCGATCGGTTGACGAAATCAGCTCATTTTCTTGCTATTAAGGAAACCGACACCATGGATCGTTTGGCTCGTCTTTACTTGAAGGAAGTTGTTTCTAAGCACGGGGTGCCAGTTTCTATTATCTCGGATCGTGACTCCCATTTTACTTCTCACTTCTGGAAGTCTTTGCACAAGGCTTTGGGTACCCAACTAGACATGAGTACGGCTTACCATCCACAGACTGACGGTCAGAGTGAGCGTACGATTCAAACTTTAGAAGACATGCTGCGGGCGTGTGTAATCGATTTTGGCAAGGGTTGGGAAGCTCATCTACCGTTAGTAGAATTCTCATACAATAACAGTTATCACACGAGCATCAAGGCTACTCCGTTCGAAGCACTGTACGGACGGAAATGTCGTTCTCCTCTTTGTTGGGCTGAAGTGGGTGAGAGTCAACTCACTGGGCCTGAACTAGTGTACGAAACTTCGGAAAAGATCGTACAGATTCGTAATCGGTTGGCGGCGGCACGGGACCGGCAAAAGAGTTATGCTGATCAGCGTCGCAAACCACTGGAATTCCAAGTCAAGGACAAGGTACTTCTAAAAGTCTCACCGTGGAAGGGCGTCATACGCTTTGGGAAGCGTGGCAAACTCAATCCGCGGTATGTCGGCCCATTTACGATCCTGGAACGGATTGGGCCGGTGGCATATCGACTTGATCTACCGACGGAGCTCGGTAACGTACATGACGTCTTTCACGTGTCAAACTTGAAGAAGTGTCTGGCTGACGAGTCTCTCATCGTTCCACTAGAAGAGATCAAGGTTGATGATCGTCTTCGGATTGTGGAAGAACCTGTGGAAATCCTTGATTACAAGATTCGTAGCCTGCGTCACAGCAAGATTCGTATCGTTAAGGTTCGGTGGAACTCGGACCGGGGACCGGAATATACATGGGAACGGGAGGATCAGATGAAGTCTAAGTACCCTCATCTTTTTCCTAAGGAAGCGTTCGAGTCGAAACATGTCTCTTCGGCAGCTGAATGAATCTCGGGTCGAGATTCCTTTTAACGTGGGGATGATGTGACAACTCGGGTAAATCTCTCTTTTGGTTTCTATCCTTTTGTTTGTTTCCTTCGTTATTTCTTTTGTCCTTTTGGTACTTGTGCAATTTTCGGGACGAAATTCTTTTAACGTGGGGATGATGTGACACCCGGCAAATTCTGGTTAACAACGTTGTCTAGATGAAAGTCTACCTTAGCGAGTCACGCGTATATTGTACTTAACTGGGTTAGTTAAGTCGGGTTATGGTTCGGGAACTATTGGTTAGTCTAGAAGATCATTGGATGTTGGTCTAGAGGTTCGTTAGATGTCAGTCCTTAACCAAGTGTACAAACGGTGACGATTTGTAGGATCGTCAGGGCATACGGAACGTACGAGTCTCGAGTCCCGGGAATTGGTGAACGAGTGTAAATATGTGTATTTACTTGTGTTATGTGTTTACAATCATTATGTGACTTGTCGGTACGTGAATATGCATTAACATATGTTAAAACGGGGTTTAACGCGCAAAACGCACAAAACCAACCCCTATAGGCGAGTAGGAGGCCTAATCACCTATAGGGGAGGCGAGTAGGGAACCCTAAGGGCGAGTAGGACCCTACTCGTGTATAGGTAAGGGCGAATAGGCCCAATTGCCTGAACAATCAGGCGATTAGGATTCCTAATCGCCTGAAACTGCTGCATACTCGCTAGTAACGGGCTGGACGACTAAAAACGACTATAAATACCATACTTAACCTCCTAAACTTCATTATACCAACCCTAGTCGTCCCATAACCCGCCCCAACACATAAACAACCTCTGGAAGGCGATTTTTGATCAAAACTCAAGGTTTCAAGCTTGAATCATCATATTTTCATAATCCTAAGGTTTGATTTTCATCCATAACTCTTTATAAACGTTTTTAATCAATCCCTAATGGTCCAGACCTGTTCTTAAACGAAAAAGCTTTCTGAAAATCGTCAATAAGGGTTGTTAATCGGATTATAACTAATATGCATGCATTGTGGGTGTGTATGATTAGAAAGCTAGGGTTTTTATGATTCATGATGATGATTTGATATGTTATTATGATAGATCAGTATTGATATTGATAGTATGATGATAGGAATCTCAGTAATTGGATATTAGGGTTATGATTACGCGTGTTAGTATGATGTTGCATGCTATGTGAATGGTGTTTGGATTACTTGGTTGCATGCAGGACTGATTATTCGAGGTTAAACGAAGGATTTTGGGTTAAACATGTTTAGGATAGTGTTTGGGATGATATTGGGCGGTTACACACGTTCTGGATCTGATTTGGAGCGTTAAACGCGCGAAAAACCGGAACAGCAAGGTTACAGGCGAGTAGCATTCCTAATCGCCTATGTTATAGGCGAGTAGGGTGCTAATCGCCTATAACACAGGCGAGTAGAGGCCTACTCGTGTGAAAGATCAGGTGATTAGCCCTAATTGCCTATAAGTTCATGTGAATAGCCCTAATTGCTAGTAAGTTCATGTGAATAGCCCTAATTGCCTATAAGTTCATGTGAATAGCCCTAATTGCTAGTAAGTTCAGGTGAATAGCCCTAATTGCCTATAATAGAGGCGAGTAGGGTTTCTAATTGCTAGTTGACCAACCTAATTGCTAGTTGACTTTTCCTAATCGCGTGTACTGCTGCTCTAAGTGTAAATTAGCATTCCGAGACCCGATTTAACATGTAGTAACATGCTAGGAACCCCGTAACATGTCTAATAACTTGGTAACATATATTTGGATGTAATTCGGTGATACGTGAACTATGTGCTATAACTTGTTGTGCGTTAACGTATGTTAAGTGTAGTTGCGTTATTGTATGTTTTGGAGCGTAAACATAACACGGGGAGTCTCGGGTCACCAATGGGATGTCGAGTCTTGTACTGTGGGTCGGTTAAACAGTCACGGTGTTTTCAAACGAACTTGGTTATGTTCTGGACATCTAGGGACTAATTAACCTACGGGTTATTAGTCTAAGTACTTGTAACTGTCGTATGTTAGGTCGCCGCTTTACGGGACTAGCATAGCAGCTGAATTTACTCGGGTTAAGGAGTAACGCAACTTAAGGTGAGTTTACGGCCCCTCTTTTAAACTGGTTTCACATTTTCGGGGGAGAAAACATGTGTTAAAACGATTATTTGGTAACTACTGTCATACTATGGGTTTCTATTGTGTACTACACGATCTTTGGAAGTCCCGGGGGGGAACCATGAATGTGCGGGTTTGCACAACGGGGAAATGTGAATAGCGCTATTGGGAGTGACCAACCCCGCTCGTCGACTTGGAGGGTCGGCGGTGCATATTGTCTCAAACAGGAACAACATGAACAACAGGAACTACATCGGGCATACTTTTGGTATTCGCGTTAGTAATGGTTTTCCAATCGTGGTAGTAACAAAACGTACGCCTAGCTAGCGTATACTGGTTTTCGATTATTATAGTATGGACAGGTGGACTTGGTACTTGGATACAAAACCTGTAAACTCACCAGCATTTTTGTGCTGACGTAAACTTTTACATGTTTTCTCAGGTCGCTAAGGTAGCACGACTGGACTAGGGCGCACGCGTCTGCACGGCGTCTAACTAGGGTTGCATGGTCTTTTGAACGTTGAACTATTATTTCATTGTTGGATACTGTTTTTGAATAAGCTTCCGCTGTAAACGGGATTTTAAACTATGTTTTGAAATTGTATTTATATTCATTTAGACTTGTTTATTGTGATCGTTGGTTTGGATCCTGGTTTGTCATGCGCCTCGCGGTAAAACTCCGCAAGTGGATTTTGAGGGTGTGACAGATTGGTATCAGAGCCAATGGTTATAGTGAACTAGGACTGCATGTAGAGTCTAGTCTATAGCCGAGTCGCACACACTAGACGATCACAAGGTACTAAACGTTATAGTGGTTTACGTATGGTCTTGTCGGGGTGTCTCTAAATCATTGGTCTTTCTACGTCACATCATCCGTTCTATCTTAGGTTGGGTTACTTGTTTTCTAGGCAGTGTGGTCTATTGGAGTAACTCGTGTGCTCTTGAGATTTGTCCAAGGCTCGGACATCTCCCTTTCGCACTCCAATAGAAACATTTGTCATAAACTACCGTAGTATTACGGTGTGTAGCTAAGAGTCTATGTTCGGTGATTTGAACTTTGAACTAGGAGAACACTGGGAGGACCATGTAGAGCGGTTTATCATTTTGGGTGCACACAAAATCATAAACCGAAATGCATGGAAGTCCTGGTGAACTCTGGGTTTGGAGGGATAGTCCTGGATTGGATCTAGCTGTGATCTTGTGAACATTAGTGGTTATCTTTAACTGCGAAACTAAATTTTCCCGTTCTTTCTGCCAGAATCATGTCTGGAGTGCGTGGAGGACGTGGAGGTGGTCGCAACGGTGGACGTGGTGGTGGTCGCGGTGGTGCTGGTGGTCGTGGTGGAGGTATTAACCTATCACAGGCTGATCTGAACAACTTGCTCCAAGCTGCCTTTCAGTTAGGGCACAACGGTGGTGGTAAGTTGATTTATCCATTTTCTTCGCCTCATTGGTGAACCTTGTTTACGTTATTCGTGGTTTCTCATACGTTTCATTTCAGGTGGTCCTGTTGACCCACCCCCACCCATGTGCACCTACAAGATGTTCCGGGACTGTAAGCCCCAGGAATTCTCTGGCACTGAGGGTGCAGTGAGCTTGCTTAGGTGGTTGGAGAAAGTGGAGTCGGTATTTCTGATGTGTAACTGTCTCCCAGAAGATCGGGTAAAGTATTCTGCCGCGTTATTTTAGGACGTGGCATTGACTTGGTGGAATGGCATCACCCAGAACATGGGTATTGGGGAGGCATATGCTATGCCATGGGAGAATTTTGTGCAGTTGCTGAAGCGTGAGTATTGTCCGAGGGAAGAGGTACAGAAGCTGGAGCATGAGGTGTGGAACCTCAAGATGACTGGATCGGAAATTGAGAAGTATACTGTGAGGCGGAATGAGTTGGCAGTGCTGTGTCCCGATCTGCACGTGCCAGAATATCGTAGGATTGAACACTATGTCTCAGGGTTAGTACCGAAATTGCAGGGTTAGTGGCTGCTGGAAATCATCCTACGTATGCAGAGGTAGTTCGATCGGCCCATAGGATGACCAACTTAAAAGTGAATGAGGGGATTTTGCCTGCGAAGGGTTCAACTGTTAAGGCCCCAGAGAACAACAAGCGCAAGTGGGAAAACGACGGGAAAGGATCTGGGTCAGCACAGCAGGGTAAAAGGTTTGATAATGGGGGTTCATCTTCTTCGGGTAACAAGCAGGGTGGTTATGCGGGAAAACTGCCCAAATGCAACAAGTGTGGATGCCATCATCAAGGGAACTGCGACAGTAACCGTTGTCACCGCTGCCAGCGAACAGGCCACTATGCTAAAGATTGTCGGGCTACACTTCCATCGACTCAGGCTCCGACCAACAGCTCAGCTCCGACTACTCAGGGGACTGCAGGGAAACAAGGATGCTACAACTGTGGTGACACTGGGCATTACAAGAAGGATTGCCCAAAACTGAAGCAGGGTGGAAGCAACAGTAATGGGAACAACGGGAGCGGCGGCAGAAATGCACGTGCATTCGTCATTGGAGCCGCTGAGGCTAGACAGGACCCTGACACAGTCACCGGTACGTTTCTTCTCAATAATCGTTCAGTTAGCGTGTTATTCGATTCTGGTGCCGACAAAAGTTTTGTATCCATGGATGTTAGTTGACTGCTAGATGTAGTACCCGTACCATTAGAGACCAAGTATATTATTGAGTTGGCCGACGGTAAAAACGATTGAAGCTACTAGTGTCCTTCGGGAGTGTCAATTAGAGTTGTCGGGTTTATCGTTCCCCATCGACCTTATGCCGGTACCTTTGGGTAGTTTTGACGTTGTGGTAGGAATGGATTGGTTATCCTTGTATCGCGCGGAGATCGTCTGTTACGATAAGGTTATTCGGATTCCTCTCCCTGATGGAGAATTCCTTTCTGTGTACGGTATCAAGGGTGGATTGGTTATTATTGACCGAATTAACCGAATTAATTTAAGAATATATTACTAATACTAATACTAATATTATGATTTTTAATTTATAATCTTATTTATTTCTTATTGACCGAATTAAATTACGAATATATTACTAATAGTAAAACTAATATTACGATTTTTAAATTTAATGTCATTTATATCTTATTGACCGAATTAACATTTTCTATTACTCTTTTTACGAATATATTACTAATATTAATTGACATTAATAATAATTGACCAAATTGAATGTTAGTTATTACGATTATTTAATCTCATTTATTTATACTAATATTACAACGAAATTTTGTTTAATATGTCTTTATGAATTATTATTGGTCTTGCCTGCAATTAATAGGATTTATTCATTTTTAATGTTACTTATTATGAGTTTTAATGACATTAATAATAATTGACCGAATTTAATGTTATATATTACGATTTTTAAGATCATTTATTTATTATTGACTGAATTAAATTACGAATATATTCATAATACTAAAACTAATATTACGATTTTTAATTTTAATCCATTTTATATCTTATTGACCGAATTAAAATTTTCTATTACTATTTTTACAAATATATTACTAATACTAATTGACATTAATAATAATTGGCTGAATTGAATGTTATTTAATATGATTTTTTAATCTTATTTATTTATATTAATATTACTACAAAATTATGTTTAATCTATCTTTATGAATTATTATTGGTCTTGCCTGCAATTAATAGGATTTATTCATTTTTAATGTTATTTATTATGAGTTTTAATGACATTAATAATAATTGACCGGATTTAATTTATATATTACGATTTTTAAGATCATTTATTTATTATTACTTTTTTCGAATTTATGTTTAATAAGATTTAATCATTTTAATGTATTTTTATTATGTTAGAATTAATGTTACTTATTGACATTAATAATAATTGACCAAATTGAATGCTATTTATTACGATTTTTTAATTTCATTTATTTATATTAATATTACTACGAAATTATGTTGAATCTATCTTTATGATAGTATATTTAATATTATTTATATTAATATTCGTTCAAATTAGTATTGGTCTTGCCTGCAATTAATAGGATTTATTCATTTTTTAATGATATTTTATTATTAGTTTTAATGACATTAATAATAATTGACCAAGTTTAATGTTATATATTACGATTTTTAAGATCATTTATTTAATATTGACTGCATTAAATTACGAATATATTACTAATACTGTGACACCTGGCAAATTCGGGTTAACAACGTGGTCTAGATGAAAGTCTACCTTAGCGAGTCACGCGTATTTTGTACTTAACTGGGTTAGTTAAGTCGGGTTATGGTTCGGGAACTGTTAGTTAGTCTAGAAGATCATTGGATGTTGGTCTAGAGGTTCATTAGATGTCGGTCCTTAACCAAGTGTACAAACGGTGACGATTTGTAGGATCGTCAGGGCATACGGAACGTACGAGTCTCGAGTCCCGGGAATTGGTGAACGAGTGTAAAAATGTGTATTTACTTGTGTTATGTGTTTACAATCATTATATGACTTGTCGGTATGTTAAAATGTATTAACATATGTTAAAACGGGGTTTAACGCGCAAAACGCACCAAACCAGCCCCTATAGGCGATTAGGGAGGCCTAATCGCCTATAAGGGAGGCGAGTAGGCATCTATAGGGGCGAGTAGGAGCCCAATCGTGTGTACATAGGGGCGATTAGCCCAATCTCATGCGATTAGCAGCCCTAATCGCATGTAACTGCTGCATACTCGCCTATAACGTGCTGGACGACTAGAAACGCCTATAAATACAATACTTAACTTCCTAAACTCCCTAATATCAACCCTAGTCGTCCCATAACCGCCCTAAACACTGAAACAACCTCTGGGAGGCGATTTTGATCAAAAACACAAGGTTTCAAGGTCTAACCATCATCCTTTTACAATTCCAAGGTTTGATTCTCATCCATAACACTTTGTAAACGTTTTTAATCAATCCCTAAAGGTCCAGACCTGTTCATAAACGAAAAAGCTTTCTGAAAATCATCAATAAGAGTTATTAATCGGATTATAATTAATAAACATGCGTTATGGGTATGTATGATTAGAAAGATAGGATTTTTATGAATCTTGATGATGTTTTGATGTGGAATCATGCTAGGTCAGAATTAATATTGTTATATTAATGATAGAAATCTCAGTAATTGGATAATAGGGTTATGATTACATGCGTTAATTGAATGTTGCATGCTATGTGTATGTGTTTGGATTGCTTTGATTGCATGCAGGACTAATTTTACGAGGATGAACGAAGGGATTTGGGTTAAACATGTTTAGGATAGTGTTTGGGATGATATTGGTAGTTACACACGCTCTGGATCTGATTTGGAGTGTTAAACGCGCGAAAAACCGGAACAGCAAGGTTACAGGCGAGTAGCCTTGCTAATCGCGTGTATTAGGGGCGAGTAGCCCCCAATCGCATGACTATAGGGGCGATTAGCCCCACTCGCCTGACTATAGGGGCGAGTAGCCCCAATCGTGTGACACATGGGGCGAGTAGCCCCAATCGCGTGAAGTAAGGGGCGATTAGCCCTAATCACGTGACATTTCACGCGATTAGCCTCCCTAATCGCGTGTACTGCTGCTGTAAGCGTATATTAGCATATCGAGACCTGATTTGACATGTAGTAACATGCTAGGAACCCCGTAACATGTCTAATAACTTGGTAACATATATTTGGATGTATTTCGGTGATACGTGAACTATGTGCTATAACTTGTTGAACGTTAACGTGTGTTAAATGTACTTGCGTTATTGTATGTTTTGGAACGTAAACATAACATGGGGAGTCTCGGGTCACCAATGGGATGTCGAGTCTTGTACTTTGGGTCAGTTAAACAGTCACGGTATTTTCAAACGAACTTGGTTATGGTCTGGACATCTAGGGACTAATTAACCTGCGGTTATTAGTCTAAGTACTTGTAACTGTCGTATGTTAGGTCGCCACTGTACGGGACTAACATAGCAGCTGAGTTTACTCGGGATTAGGAGTAAAGCAACTTAAGGTGAGTTTACGGCCCCTCTTTTAAACTGGTTTCATACTTTCGGGGGAGAAAACATGTGTTAAAACAATTATTTGGTAACTACTGTCATACTATGGGTTTCTATTGTGTACTACACGATCTTTGGAAGTCCCGGGGGAACCATGAATGTGCGGGTTTGCACAACGGGGAAATGTGAATAGCGCTATTGGGAGTGACCAACCCCGCTCGTCGGCTTGGAGGGCCGGGCGAGTGCATATTGTCTCAAACAGGAACAACAGGAACATTTGGAACTATTCGGGCACAACAACTGGTATTCGAGTTAGTAATGGTTTTCCAATCGTGGTAGTAACAAAACGTACGCCTAGCTAGCGTATACTGGTTTTCTATTTGTTATAGTATGGACAGGTGGACTTGGTACTTGAACTGCAAACCTGTAAACTCACCAGCATTTTTGTGCTGACGTAAACTTTTACATGTTTTCTCAGGTCGCTAAGGTAGCACAATGGAACTAGGGCGCACGCGTCTGCACGGCGTCTAGATAGAGTTGCATGATTTCATAAACATTGAACTTTGGTTATTTATGTTGAACTTTATTTTGAATAAGCTTCCGCTGTAAACGGGGTTTTAAAACTATATTTTGGTATGCATTAATTACATTTAGACTTGTTTATTGTGATCGTTGGTTTGGATCCTGGTTTGTCATGCGCCTCGCGGTAAAACTCGCAAGTGGATTTTGAGGGTGTGACAAATACTAAAACTAATATTACGATTTTTAATTTTAATCCCTTTTATATCTTATTGACCGAATTAAAATTATCAATTACTATTTTTACGAATATATTACTAATACTAATTGTCGTTAATAATAATTGGCCGAATTGAATGTTATTTTTTATGATTTTTAATCTTATTTATTTATATTAATATTATTACAAAAAAATATGTTTAATCTATCTTTATGAAATATTATTGGTCTTGCTTGCAATTAATATGATTTATTCATTTTTAATGTTATTTGTTATGAGTTTTAATGACATTAATAATAATTGGCCGAATATAATGTTATATATTACGATTTTTAAGATCATTTATTTATTATTACTTTTCTCGAATTTATGTTTAATAAGATTTAATCATTTTTAATGTATTTTTTAGTATGTTAGAATTAATGTTATTTATTGACATTAATAATAATTGACCGAATAGAATGTTATTTATTAGGATTTTTTAATCTCATTTATTTATATAAATATTACTACGAAATTATGTTTAATCTATCTTTATTAAAGTATATTTAATATTATTTATATTACTATTCGTTCAAATTATTATTGGTCTTGCCTGCAATTAATAGGATTTATTCATTTTTAATGATATTTTATTATGAGTTTTAATGACATTAATAATAATTGACCGAATTTATTTTTATATATTACGATTTTTTTAATTAAAAAATACTTTCATTCCAGAACAAGAAAAATTACATCAAGATAACGGGCAGACGGTCAACAAGCTGCGCCGCGACCCCTTTCTGAATTAACCGAATTAATTTAAGCTCATTTATTTATTATTGACCGAATTAACCGAATTAATTTAAGAATATATTACTAATACTAATACTAATATTATGATTTTTAATTTATAATCTTATTTATTTCTTATTGACTGAATTAAATTACGAATATATTACTAATAGTAAAACTAATATTACGATTTCTAAATTTAATGTCATCTATATCTTATTGACCGAATTAAAATTTTCTATTACTCTTTTTTACGAATATATTACTAATACTAACTGACATTAATAATAATTGACCAAATTGAATGTTATTTATTACGATTTTTTAATCTCATTTATTTATAATAATATTACAAATTTTGTTTAATATGTCTTTATGAATTATTATTGGTCTTGCCTGCAATTAATATAATTTATTCATTTTTAATGTTATTTATTATGAGTTTTAATGACATTAATAATAATAATTGACTGAATTTAATATTATATATTACGATTTTTAAGATCATTTATTTATTACTGACTGAATTAAATTACGAATATATTACTAATACTAAAACTAATATTACGATATTTAATTTTAATCCCTTCTATATCTTATTGACCGAATTAAAAATTTTTATTACTATTTTTACAAATATATTACTAATACTAATTGACATTAATAATAATTGACCGAATTGAATGTTATTTATTATGAATTTTTAATCTTATTTATTTCTATTAATATTATTACAAAATTATGTTTAGTCTATCTTTATAAATTATTATTGGTCTTGCCTGCAATTAATATGATTTATTCATTTTTAATGTTATTTATTATGAGTTTTAATGACGTTAATAATAATTGACCGAATTTAACGTTATATATTACGATTTTTAAGATCATTTATTTATTATTACTTTTCTCGAATTTATGTTTAATAAGATTTAATCTTTTTAATGTATTTTAAGTATGTTAGAATTAATGTTATTTATTGACATTAATAATAATTGACCGAATTGAATGTTATTTATTAGGATTTTTTAATCTCATTTATTTATATTAATATTACTACGAAATTATGTTCAATATATCTTTATTAAAGTATATTTAATATTATTTATATTACTATTCGTTCAAATTATTATTGGTCTTGCCTGCAATTAATAGGATTTTTTCATTTTTAATGATATTTATTATGAGTTTTAATGACATTAATAATAATTGACCGAATTTAACGTTATATACTACGATTTTTAAGCTCATTTATTTATTATTGACCGAATTAATTTAAGAAAATATTACTTAAACTAATACTAATATTATGATTTTTAATTTTAAGCTTATTTATTTCTTATTGACCGAATTAAATTACGAATATATTGCTAATAGTAAAACTAATATTACGATTTTTAAATTTAATGTCATTTATATCTTATTGACCGAATTAAAATTTTCTATTACTATTTTTTACGAATATATTACTAATACTAATTGACATTAATAATAATTGACCAAATTGAATGTTATTTATTACGATTTTTTAATCTCATTTATTTATAATAATATTACTATGAAATTTTGTTTAATATGTCTTTATGAATTATTATTGGTCTTGCCTGCAATTAATAGGATTTATTCATTTTTAATGTTATTTATTATGAGTTTTAATGACATTAATAATAATAATAATAATTGACTGAATTTAATGTTATATATTACGATTTTTAAGATCATTTATTTATTATTGACTGAATTAAATTACGAATATATTACTAATACTAAAAGTAATATTACGATGTTTAATTTTAATCCCTTTCATATCTTATTGACCGAATTAAATATTTCTATTACTATTTTTACAAATATATTACTAATACTAATTGACATTAATAATAATTGACCGAATTGAATGTTATTTTTATGAATTTTTAATCTTATTTATTTATATTAATATTACTACAAAATTATGTTTAGTCTATCTTTATGAATTATTATTGGTCTTGCCTGCATTTAATAGGATTTATTCATTTTTAATGTTATTTATTATGAGTTTTAATGACATTTATAATAATTGACCGAATTTAATGTTATATATTACGATTTTTAAGATCATTTATTTGTTATTACTTTTTTTGCATTTATGTTTAATAAGATTTAATCATTTTAATGTATTTTTAGTATGTTCGAATTAATGTTATTTATTGACATTAATAATAATTGACCGAATTGAATGTTATTTATTACGATTTTTTAATCTCATTTATTTATATTAATATTATTACGAAATTATGTTTAATATATCTTTATGAAAGTATATTTAATATTATTTATATTACTATTCGTTCAAATTATTATTGGTCTTGCATGCAATTAATAGGATTTATTCATTTTTTAATGATATTTTATTATGAGTTTTAATGACATTAATAATAATTGACCGAATTTAATGTTATATTTTATGATTTTTAAGCTAATTTATTTATTATTGACCGAATTGACCGAATTAATTTACGAATATAATACTAATACTAATACTAATATTACGATTTTAAATTTTAATCTCATTTATTTCTTATTGACCGAATTAAATTATGAATATATTACTAATACTAAAACTAATATTACGATTTTTAATTTTCATCTCATTTATATCTTATTGACTGAATTAAATATTTGTATTACTATTTTTATGAATATATTACTAATTACTAATAATTACTAATAATTACTAATACTAACTAATATTAATACTAATATTATGATTTTAGTTTTACTATTCGTAAAAATTCGTATTGTTGACCGAATATATTACTAATACTAATTGACATTAGTAAAAAAAAATTATGTTTTTCTTAAATTGATGGAAGTCAATTCTTTGTCTATATGTCTTTGAGTTTGATTGTGCTAATTTCAAGCGTTGTTGACCAATTCACGTCAATTATCAATCCTTCCATTTTTTATAATTCAAAGACTTTCCTTTAATCAATTGTCATAAAACGATATTCTTTTAAACATATATGATTTTACTTTAAACGTTTATTTAAATTTATTTAACAGTTTATAATTTAAATATAATCCGAAGATAGGAGTGTACATTTATTTTCCTACACTTTTATTATTCTTTTAATAATAAATATAATTTAAATCTATTTAACAGTTTCCTAAAATATATAATGTATTCAAGATAATTTTCAATGTTATTACTAATATTACCACCTTAATTTTAATATTGTTGACCCAATCTAAATAAAAACTTTTTACGTTTTTGTTAATTTGATGGAGGTCAGTTCTTTGACTTTATGTCTTTGAGTTTGATTGTGCTAATTTTAAGCAATGTTGACCAATTCACGCCAGTTACGAATCCTTCCATTTTTTTTATAATTCAAATATATAAATAAATATTCCTACTTGATCACGTCAATCGAGGCACGGTATTTCCGATTTTGCAGAATTGTTCGAGACACATCAATACTAAATAAACCATAACAAATAATAAAATCATTTAATCGTCATACCAATTTTAACAACTAAATTAAATGATAATATAAATTTTCAAAATGTTATTTTCTGTTAAAGAATTATATTACTTCAATCACAACTAATAATGATTACTAAGATGTCAATAATAATTTGTATATAATGGGTAAGGCAATTTGAGACGCGGATGATTTTAATGTAATTTATTTGAATGATTGATTATGATTTTGATGTTATTTATTAAGATTTTTAATCGTATTTATTGATGTTACTAATATTACGAATTTCATTTTAACATTGTTGACCAACTTTCATTTTGATATTACGACTTTCCTTTAATCAATTGTCACTAAACGATAATCATCATCTTGATTTCATTAAGTGTGCTAATTTTAATATGTCAATAATATTTTTTATATAATGGGTAAGGCAATTTCAGACGCGGATTATTTTAATGTCATTGATTTGAATGATTGATTATGATTTTGATGTTATTTATTAAGATTTTTAATTGTTAAGTACTATATTTACACAGTTTAAATAATGACGTTTTTTGGCGGCATTTTGTAACATGTCAAAAGTTGCCTAAAGTGTATGTACAATGGGTCCTTTTGGCTACATGTTGAAATGGGTTTGGGGTTGATCCTTTTGGTGTCTATTTTTTAAATAAAATATAGGAAATTTATATTACAGCATGTGACATTGGACCCATTTTCTTATTAGTTGTTTTTTAGCTATGTAATCGGTTTGAACCATTGGAGAGATAACATGTAAAATTTAAGCTACCCATTCAAGTAAGTGGGTTAAGGATTGTTTCTTAATTTACTTATCACCGTATCCATATCTTTACAACAACTATATTTTATGTAGAGCACAAATATGGAATACAATGGTGGAGGTTTTCATAAATTATTGGAAATGAGCTGCACTCTGAGGATCGTGATGACAATGATAACAACTTCGAAGGTGAAAAATCAGCTATCAATAAGCAAGACTTGGAAGATTTTGATTGAAGTAATGAAAATGGACCATTGGTCGAAGTTCGTTAAGCCCCAACTAATTGATAAGTGTTCTATGCTTAAGCTTAGTTATGATTAGAATATAGATATTACCCAAATGATGTAATGTGTAATATTGGTTGAAGTTCGTTAAGCCCCAACTAAATGATAAGTGTTCTATGCTTAAGCTTAGTTATGATTAGAATATAGATATTACCCAAATGATGTAATGTGTGATATTATGATAGTATGCTATGTAGTTTGCAGTTGTCAAATTGAACTTTACTTACTCGATATATCCATCATTTCATTACATTAAACTGTTAGATGACATTTTGCATTTAACATCAAAATTCATACATATTGCATCATCAAACATTTAGTAACCAAATCATATTGCATAATACAATTCTTATTTTTCTACTTTTTTTTTTCATTTTACTTTCGGATGAACCGTGGGTCCCCACGGGACTCTAACCTAGTCTAATATATTGAATTGCACATCCCTACTCTATTGCCAAAGGTCTAAAACCTCTTCTACCATATAACCGACCAACTTTGGCTAAGATTGTAACCGTCATACATGAGAAATGTTTCATATCTTAAAACTTATTATGATCATTTAATGACAACTTCAATATTGTCATGTAATTATAATCAATTAACTTACTATTTATCTCTATCTCTATCTATATCTATATCTATATCTCTATTCTCTATTTGCCTTATTAAGGAGAAGAGATGGCTATAAAGGTAATTTTACACTAATTTTAAGATGGGAGTTAGAAAGGCTCTTCACAAATGAGTAACATTTGGCCATTTTCTTTCATTTATACCCTTTGTGTACAACATGTAAAACCTATTGTATATATAAGTAATACACATCTTTATCCTCTTCCATATGTAACCCCCTTCTTAAATTCACAATAATAAAAGAGAAATAAAACCTCTTCATCAATTTCATTAAAACACACTATAAATCTATATTATATTATATCAAATAATACATGAGGAGAAGATTTACCACAAAGATCTTGTACAGGAACAATATGGAAACAACATGTGGTTTACAAACCCTTTCATCATGGTAAAATTTAATTCATTTTAGGTGATTAAAAGACTGAAATAAGTTTTCTGGAGAAAAAAAATGGGTTGCTTAGACAAATTTTGGTTGTAGATTGTTTAGGTAGAAGGTAGAATCTGTGTCCATTTCTATTTTTTTTTAACATTCTTCTAACGAGTTCTTATGCTACTATGAAGCGCAGGCGTGTCCAAATAAATAGTAAGCAACAAAAAAAAACTGATGAATCATGATGGCTATTCTTTTCTTGATACATGCCGCCGCATGAAGGTATGAAATCATCACTTGGTTTATTTTTCATATTGAATGGTCATGTGCGCGAGGCTTCCAAGTAACAAAGATATGATACATGTCGCCACCGAAACATGTTTTTTTTAATTATTAGGTGAATGTTATCAAAATCCTTTGTTCCTTAATTTTTTTCTTATTAAAGTAACCTTATAATAACAAAGAAATTGGTGTAAAGCAATTGATTGATGGAGAAAACTCATTATTGCACAAGATGGTGCAATTGGCATGGAGTACATGCATTTAAAAAAATGTTCATTTTGATCTCAAATGTGAAACATATTGGTGAGTCTTGGAGATCCTCTCAGACCGATATGCAAGGTTAAGTAAAATGTTGAATGGTGATGTGGACGAGCCTTCCAAGGAACAAAGATAACCATTTTTTTCTTCAGATTCAGCGAGCATTGGAAGAACTAGCAAATTACAAGTTACAACACCATTGAATATACAAGTTACAACACCATTGTATTGATGCATTGATCTTTGTATAATAGAGGATAGTATCAATTTACACATGATAGGTTAATGATCAATTTGTAATATAAAAATAGATTGTATTTACTTTTTATTTTCGAATCAACAATGTATGAAGATTTCCTTAGTTTGTAAGTGGTGAAGTATAGGTGATTGAAGTATAAAACAAAGATGTTATCGAACAGAAAATGATATAGTTGTGCGACTAAAAAACATGAATACCCGTGGTAATGCACGGGCATTACCACTAGTACTATATTAAAGAAACTCGATGGATATAATTGTAATTTTGTCATATTTTTAAGATGACATATGAAGAGGCATAATGTAAATCTCTACTTTTTACTCATTTTCTTCCCTTTATACCCCTACTATACAACATTTGATAGCAATTGTACAAATAGCTAATGCAAGTATGCAACTCATTCATCCATGTTCCTCACATTCAATTCTATGATGATTTGTAAACCGTTTTTGGTTTGCAAACAAAAAGCCTTAATTGAAGTTACCAATTCAATGCCAAAGGAGTTTCAAATCCCTCTATATTTAAACAAAGTTCCTACTCGATTTCTCAATTATCAGGTGTGATTCTTGTTTTTTTCTTCTACCATTTTCTGTATTTGTTTACCCTGCTTTCATATCATCAAAGAAGCTTGCATTTGCCTTCTTTGTCTGGTATGTAAATTCGTCTCTTTTTAGTTGGAATTGCTAAGGTTCATGTTGTGCATTGTGTTTAACCGTTGATTGTGATTTCTATTATTAAATTGAGTTTTTTGTTGGATTGTATATTGTTGAAATAGTTTTGCTTGTCTTTCTGTTACAAAATTTGGATATATAAACAATGATTTCTTGATTTTAGATTGAAAAGAAAAGGTTAATTGTTTGAAAACTTAATTGGAAGTTTTAATAGTTGTTAATTATTTGAAAAGCTTGTACCCAAGTATACTACATAAGTGAAGATGCACGAAAGGAAGAACTGATGATGCTGGTAAGCCTTCTATTCAGTCTCCTCCACCTTTGCATTTACTATATATTTTCATGGAAAAACAAGAAGAAAATAAACAGAATGTAATGTAATGTAAGAATATGATATCATCTTGTTTCACAGAAAAATGACAAACAAGTATATTTAGTTTGCCTCAATTGAAGTATAGTTGTTTTTCCCTTTCATTATTTACTGATTTAAGAATCTTAATGGCGTTTATGCAATTTATGGTTACTAAAAGGCTACGTCTCATCTCTCCCCGTCTTAAATTCCGCTTCAGTAAGCATTCCTTCAATCCCAAATTCCAATGGTTGTTTAATTTATAAGAATTTAGTATATGTATGAGAAGAATTTTGATAACAAAAGATAAATGTGTAATCATGTCATACATCAACTTCATATCTAGATTATTTATATGATTCGGCTGTTATTGAGATGATTTACCACTATTTTTACAAGCAAAAAGACTCTTCTTTTGTTTGTTACCAAATCTTAGTTTTAAAGTGTAACACACAATTTTTAATGAATTAATATTAATGGTTGTTGCAAGAGATACCAAATGAACTGGCATGATATGCTTTATACGATGTCACATACTTGCTACCATCCTTTATTTTTATTTTTTCTAACCATTGTGTTACGTGTTGCTTAATATTCAGATTTGGGAATGTGTTAAAACGGGAGATAGAAGAATGCCTACAAACTACTCAAGAAATATGTGCTTTAGTGGATCCAATATATACTTTGCTTGATAGAAATTAGCATGTTAACTTAGTTACCTGACACTTAACAAGTAAATAAATATTTATTTCAAAAGGGTTTATTCGAACCACAACATTGGCTTCCTAGGTGTACTATTGAATCTACATTTTTGCGTTTTGTAAATAATCACATTGTTGTATTGCAATTTGTAATTGGATCCCATGGCAACACGCGGATAAACCCACTAGTATAACTAGTATTACATCATTTCTTACTGATTAAACAATTAAGACATTTACCACCAATTACCCAATATAGTTTTTTAATTAATTAAGAGGATGGATATGCGTGGAGTTGGACTTCACCAATCTTATTAGTGCATATACCATCAAAATTGGTACGCAGAAATAATAATGTTAGAACCGAAAATGCATTCCAATGACCTGATGACGGTAATTTGTTTGTTAAAGAATAAAGACTATATTTAGTCTATGTAAAAAAAAAAAAGGATGTGGATGTTGTGTTCTTTCAATCTTATTGATCAATTTTTTACTTATAGGTTTACTTAATTTTATTTTTTCTTACATTTCTTTATTTAACTTAATTAACTAGCTTCAATCATATATACATATTTATTTAGGCGTTGGTCAAAGGGCTTAAAAGTTGTAACCTAACGATATCAAGGTTTGATTAAAATGTGTACCTTCCCATAAAGTTAAGCTTATAAATTTTATGATAGACAACCATGTAATATTAAAAGTAGGATTAAAGGGTGTGTTAACTAACGTGTTGGTTAATTATGTGGAATTCAATTTTTTGTTGAAGAGTAGTGTTTCAATGGTAAAGATGTCCCTTTGAAAGTACCCTTGTCTAGGATCGAATCCCTTCCCACACGGGTTTCTCCTTTCAAACCCAATGGTTATTTTTTTGGTGAAGCAAGGATTCGAACCTGAGACCCTCGGCAAGAACCCCACTAATGTGAGTAAACCTTCTCACCTCCGTTTCAACCATTGAGTTACAACATCATTGACATGTGGTATTCAATTAACATTCAAAAGTAGGACAATGTTTTACTGTTCATAAACATTCAAAAATTCAATTAAAAAAATAATAATATATTACAACAGCAAGCATAATTTTGGAAATAAAGGTTTATAAATATAAAAAATAGGCATCCAAATTCCACTAAAGCTGTACAATTTGGACCGATCCAGGCCTATCTGATCCAACTGACCCCAAGCCCGTTTAGTCTTGTTTTTTGCTATTATTTTTTAACTTATTTGATCCAATTGGGAGCTTAACTAGACATTGGGCTCAAAGTCGGGCCATATAGATTCGATTTCAGCCCAGGTAAAGCTTAGAACCAAACCAAGCCACAACAAAGGCTGATGTTTAGAGATGTAACTTTAAAGCTTTTAACTCATACCCATTGGCCATTGCAATAATATGTCACTAGTAAAAAAAAGCTTTATATAACCACATACATATATATGTAAGTATAATCATGTTGTATTAAACGTTTATATGTGTAAGGATCATATAAAAACTATTTTTTTCTTAAAAACCATGAGAACCAATCACTTTATTACATCTAGCAGACATCAAAAATACTAGTAAAAGTATCAATGTCTTTTTCTAACCTTTTTAAGGAAAATCCAGTTAGTTAGTTACTCAATATATAGAATTCTAGTAATTTAATCAATTCAATCGGTGATTCTTTATTTATATCCTAAATTCATTGAATTGAATTTAAATTTCAAAATAAGTTCTACATCTTCAATCTGAAATACTTTCTATCAGGAATAAAATAAGTTCCCATCTATCCATAATCGTCTGGCAATTAATTCGGTATTTTTAAACTATGTTCATCACAAATTGTTGTACTATATTGATTGTGGTGTTTACGAAATTTCAATTATGCTCATCGAGATCTCTATTTTCAGCACCAAAAATTCCTATTCAACCCACCATAATCTTTCCGTGTCTCCATGTTGTGATGATATTAACAACACAAATGGTGTGCTATCTTTTGGAGGTTGTACAGAATTGGAATCGAAATGGTATCTCCATGTTATACTAGTATTAACAGCACAAATGGTGTGCTATCAGAAGAACAACACGATAATAAATCTGCTATCGAAACAACAACACGATAATATCAGCACAATTGGTGTGCTATCAAAACAACAACACGATAATATCAGCACAATTGGTGTGCTATCAGAACAACAACACGATAATAACATCAACAAATCGGAACACCAACGTTTTTACATGAGCAATATACGAACAAAACGATAAGATCAACAACAGGATCATAACAGCACGCTTAATATTAGTGGCGAAAGAAAACGAAGATTAGTATCAGCACAATAAGACAACGTCTATTAATATCAGCACATAAGAACGACATTATGAACAAACCCAATTTTGTACAGCCTCAAAAAGTAAACAACCAATTTTGCAAACCAACAACAAATCAGAACACCTAATGAAGATCCAAACACAAATAACATACCAAACAACATCGGAACAACACATTAAAAAAATGATGATTCCGATTCTATACAACCACTAAAAGATAGCACCCAATTTGTGTTGTTAATATCAGCAAAACGTAATTAAAACTTATTGATTTATGACGTTGATTGTTGATTACGGGATTATGGGAGGAAGATGAAGTTTATAAGTTGGGTTTATGAATTTTGTGGAGGGTTTGTTAAAGTAGAAAGAGAAGAGGTAGTTTTTTTTTATTGTTGGCACTTTTACCAAATTGCCCTTAATGATACTAATAAAACTGTTAATTGTGAAGGCTTAATCTGTAATCAATAGAGACCATTGATTTATTTTTTCAATGGTCCTGATTTGTTCCTATGGTTTTTACACTAACAATGGTTTTTATGGGATCTTAACTCTATATCTTAAATAATCAATTTCTTTCCACAATTTGAGGATTCGATTTCAGGCTTGGAAACCACATATGATGCGTGGTTTGACCTATTTTTCATCATAAGTTATCAGTGACTAGCCTATTTTAACATAATTAGTATCCACTAAAATTACTATTTGTTGAGATAAAAAAAAAATTACACAAATAGGACACTTTCACATGGAAATTTGCTCACCACTAATGAGGTAACATGTTTACATATTTTCAAGAGACTTTGGGGTGGCCCAACCTATTTGAAGCCTAAAGAAAAATAAAATTTGTGATCTTTTATATTCAATTAATACAATAACGGAGTTAGCCTCAGTTAGTTTTGGTCCGTTGGTGGCCAATATGTCGAAAGTTGGGACCGCTAGTGGTTATTTTCGTAGTTGGGACCATTATCGGCCAAAGAGCATTAGTTGGGATTATTTATTTCCATTACTCCTTGTAAATATGATATCCAAAACGACTGTTATTTATTTAATTGTATGGTATGTCGCACATGATAGTAGATTTTCAAAAATTCATGGCCCACAACTTTAATTAGAATGCCAAAATGGTGGCAATGCCACTATCATTGGAGCACTAGGACAAACTTTTAAGTGGATACATATTGCAGGCATTGTTCGAGTCCAAGACTTTGATTTGGCCGAGTTATTACACGACTCTATGTTTAGATCTAGCCTCCACGTAGATACTCCAGGCTGAACTAGTTATTGGGCTCAGAGTCGTCAAGTCTAGATTGACTTATCTTGTGCGGCACAAGATAAGTCAACCACATAATATAAATCAATTTAAACTTGACCTTAAATCAAATCTATGAGGCCTGACTAAATAGTCGTCATATTTGATTATGAAGTTGTATTTATATTGTTGTATTTGGTTCTCGTTACCCATAACGTTACAATATAATCTTAGGTAATTAAAGTTAGCTGTTGAGATTCTTGAATACATATATTACAATTCAAGTAATCTCAAACATGAAGGTTAAAAAAAACCAATCATTTAACAACTACAGCAAAATTAAATTATGTTGAACATCAAATATATGTCATCATCACCATTGAATGATTAAAATATCTATATTTTATAATGATAAAAATCCAAAAACATAAGTACATAACATAAAAAACAATAGCATTATCGATCTTCATTTCAACATTCCGTTGATCCCACGTTGTCACTTCTTCGTTCTTTCATGTTGAAATGAATGATTTAGAGTTCTCGTTGGATACCCTAAACCACTTGTTTACTACCAAGCTAGTATATTAAGATATATGCTTGGTGAACAAAATTTTCGTCAAGGTAATGTCACAATAATAATAGTAAAATGCATTACCTTGTTCTTTTCTTTTCTTTTCATACTAAAAGTTCTTCGATAAAATGAAACCTTATGTGATGAAGACCCTCACAAACTTGTCAAACCCTATTTAAAATAATAACAAATGGATATACATCACTAGTGTCGAATCAAGAAGAAAAATTCAGAAGTAGTCCCCCCCTCTCCCCTCAAAAAAAAAAATAAATAATAATAAAAAAATAAAAAAAATAAAAAGAATAAAAAAAATAAAAAAAAATAAAAAAATAAACCTAGTGGTATCTTAATACTTGCTCATGGATGTCCCGATAAACAAAACGGATGAAGGGATAGGGAGCCTAATCTGAAGGACGTCCCTATCCCCAGGAAGCAATGACCCCGCCACTACAAGAAATTCGAGCATTACCAGCGACGCTTTTAGCAGCGACGGGAGCTTTACCAGCGACCCGTGCTAGATCCAGGTGAGCTTTTAATCTGACCGTTGATCAATGGCATGATCCTACGGACATGGTTTTATCGTACTTAGGGTTTTAGCAGCGACACCTTTACCAGCGACATGTCGCCGCTAAAACCCCAAAACGTATTGGCGGGGTATTTCCCTCCCTCTCCCTCACATTCTCCCACAATAATCCCACCTAATCCTCTCTCCCTGCCAAAGCATTCCAACAACAGCTTCGATTATGACCTAATTAACCCTCGCCGGCTTCTTCCACCTCCGACAACCCACCAGCTTCTTCAACCAGCTTCAACCACCGGCTTCACCAACCCTCCGACAATTAACCCTCGAATAATTAGCGACGACTTTTTTTGTCGCTAAAAGTCAATATGTCGTTGCTAATAATACATGATTAATACCAGCGACATCTTTACCAACGACACACAAGCCAATAGCGACAGAGCAATACCAGCGACCCATTACCGGCGACTGGTCGTCGCTAATACTTTTACCAGCGACATATTCCACTTTTACCGGCGACATTTGTCGTTGCTATTACTCGAATTCCTTGTAGTGCGCGCCAGATCACGGCGCAGAAACGCACCCGCGCGGAGCAGACAATCAGCATGCCTCGCGCGCCAAGGTGGATGATAAGCAACAAACAATACCTGATACGCGCGTGCAACCACGCGCGGAATCTTCCCTTAACACTTTTCATACGAAGTACAAGGAATGACAAAAGGAAGATTCATAAAGATCCATGTCAGAGCACACACCAGCAAGAGAAGGACATGTGGCAGATGGTACAAAAGGTGAACGGCTACACTGTGCATGCTGTCGTGAACAGTGACCAGCAGGCATTACCCCGCCCACTGTCAGACATCACATCAGACAGCAGAGATAGCCTGAGCACTGTAGCAAGTACGACGTTACTGTGCACCATCAGAAATCCGCCACGTGTCCAGCTACAACAACGACCAGACTGTAGCGTGACGTCATCAACAGTAATCTGCCTTTTCCCGCCATTTCCAGAAGGACCATGGATTTGGGCCTCGGTTGGGCCCAAGCCAATGGCGTCACCTGTGGGCCTCTCCATGCGGCCCACTACTAGGCCTATAAATAGGATCAGATACAACCCTTGTATTCATTCAGAAAAAATAGCCATAACTACCATACTCTCGACTTGTAATCTCCTTTGTTAGTAATAATATTCCGGTGTACTTACAGTGGACGTAGGTCATTAACGACCGAACCACTTAAATCTCTTGTTTTCACACACATAACACACACACTACTCACACTAACAATCTCTCGGGTTACCATTACGGTTTGGGTAAAGGATTAACTTTGTAGTCACGTAAGTATTAACCCCCCGGAGATTAGACTTAATCTCCGGTATACTTATTGTTTCTTCAACGGAGAAGATATTTTCTTATAAAAAAATTATCTTGACATATTAGCACCAAAACTGGTCGAATAATGAGGCCCATGTCAATCAAGAGTCGAACTCTAGGGACACTGGCACAGAGGCGAGATTGATAGGGCCCAATACATGAATCTTCCACCCAAGCACGTACATCTAAAATATTTAGCTCCTGGAACACTGGCCGAGCCATATCTTGTCAGACAAATAGGGAGCAAGTCAACACTATCTTTGACCAATACCTCCCGGGCCGAAACGAAAGGTACAATGGTCATAATAAGGTGATAGAAAGAGTTCCGGGAAATATGCCTCATATACTAAGGCCTGTATTAGGTAACAAACACATTTAATTCTCCCTTACACACACACCAAACATTTTATGAGTCTTTTTTCAAAATTAAAGTCCGATTTGTCCCTTCCAAGTTAGACGCTTATCCTTACGTCAGATGGTGGTCATAGAGACACCCCCAAGATCCTCCGTGACAAGGCTAGCGACGCATGTTTTGTAGGTATTCCACCTTAGCGATACCTGGAAAGTCTAAGTCAATCAACAAGTTCTTTCCCGAAATCAACACTGTGGCAAGTAATTTGAAAATATGAATTATGTTCCAATCACAACATACAAAACTATGGCAAGTAATTCAAGAATATGAGGTCAAGGAAGAACGTTAAGGTGCAAATTTTAAATCACTAGATAGAGAGCTCTTAGCAAAAAACGTATCAATAATAACTACGTTATACCACATTATTCCACTATGCATCTCCCATCTTAGCAAAAACCGTATCAATAATAACTACGTTATACCACATTATTCCACTATGCATCTCCCATCTTAGCAAAAACCGTATCAATAACAACTACGCTATACCTCATTATTCCACTGTGCATCTCCCATGATGTGTATAGTAATCACCGTGAAACCTGTTTCATGATTGCTTGATTTCCACATGTTTATGGTTTGTAATTCTACTTGCATTCTTCGCTAAAATAATTTAACAAAAAAAAAGTTATAATCATGTTATCAACACTTATTTTAAGTAAAATATCACAATAATAACATGCAATCATGCATTACCTTTTTATTTTCTTCTTATACTAAACGTTCAACTCTTGAGGGTGTTCTAAAATGAACCTCATGTGAATAGGCTGAAGACCTTCACACAACCCCCCATTATTTAAAGTCATAACAAATGGATATATATCGTTAGTGGCGGATCAAAGAAAAATATTCATGGATTACCCCCCCCCCCCCCCCCCCCCCCCCCAAAATAAATAAATAAACAAAAAATAAACTTAGGGTATCTTAATATTTGCTCATGAATGTCGTCTTAAGGAGAAGATATTTTATAGACTTATTAGCACCAAATTTATCACATGAAAGATTTAATTGTCCAGATGTCATTATTCTATTTACAATAATACTGTTGTCGTATATCTTTTTCTTCTTCTATTATTATGTTGATCTTCTTCTTGAGATTTGATTTGTGTTTCTGTCTTTGTTGTTGTCTAACATGTGTTTGTGTGTACTGTGTTGTAACTATTACCAACTATACTTCCTTTTCATTTTACATCCATAATGCCCGATCTCAAAGAAACAATTATTCAAGATCTTAAAAACAAACCAAAAAAGGTTGTAGTTGCAAATTTGTTAATTGATTATTTCGAAAGTCTCAACGAGTCATGCCACGACAAAGGCAAATGTTTAGTGCTTAAACTCATCATCATACTTAGTAAATCGCAACCCCCCACCCCCGACTCGATAGTAGTTTTGCATCAAGCATTGGACATAAAGCACATAACACTCAGCAATCAGGATTTGTCTTTTGCCTATCAATGTCACCACATGATGCATGATTAACCGTCCGCCGTTTTTAACGTTTTTTCACGAAATTATTAATCTAATGTTAAAATTGCAATTTTACTTTTACCCTCCGAAAACTCACACATATCTATCTATATTAATAAAAGAAAACACATGAGGGACACATAACACTCCCTCATGAATTCTCTCATTTTATTATTTAATACAATAAATTCAAATTTAATCTATCTATATTAATAAAAAAACACATGACACTCCCTCATGAATTCTCTCATTTTATTATTTAATACAATAAATTCAAATTTAATCTATTTATATTAATAAAAGAAAACACATGAGGGACACACGATACTCCCTATGAATTCTCTCATTTTATTATTTAATACAATAAATTCAAATTTAATTATAATAATTTATTTGCAAAAGCATAATATAAATTTATTAAATTGAATTTTAGTAATTATATTAATAATCATAGTTGTAACTGAAATAATTAATAAAAGAAAACACATGATTCTTATATTTATATATTATCTATCTATATTAATTAAGAAAACACATGAGGGACACATGACACTCCCTCATGAATTCTCTCATTTTATTATTTAATACAATAAATTAAAATTTAATTATAATAAAAAAAAAATTATAATAATTGATTTGCAAAAGCATAATATAAATTTATTAAATTGAATTTTAGTAATTATATTAATAATCATAGTTGTAACTGAAATCATTAATAAAAGAACATGATTCTTTTTTAAATAACATACTTATATTTTATATATTAGTAACTTTGAATTTAAATCATGTACCTTAAATTAACCCATTTTTAAAAAAAAATTGATCGGTTATTCTAAGTTTAAAATTAATTTTGTTACAATATTTGACAAATGATTATTAAGTTTTATTATTTTGGTCATTATTTTAGATGTTAAACTATGCTCAGCAAATACATATTAATTTTAAATGCTTAAAATAGTTCAAAAGTCAAATAAAAAAATTAATAATAACACAATGCAATTAGTCAAGTTTTTTGTGAGACTTTCATATTGTTCAAAACAAATAAATAAAATAAATCAATCAACATTAATCGATTTCTATCTATAGTAATAAAAGACAGTACATGGAGTACATAGAACTCCATCATAAAACCTCACATTTTATTATTTCAAACAATACATTTATTTTAATTTGTTTCTTTATTTAATAAGTATTACTTATTCAGTTTTTATTTGTTACAACTATAATTAGTAATATAATTATTGGAATTCAGTTTAATATATATATATATATATTGTATGTTTTTATAAATCAATTAATATAATTATATTTTAATACAAAATTAGAAATAAATTATTAGACATAATTTGAAAATGTTTATGAACTAACAAAAGTAATCTTTATTAATTTTTTTAAGATAACGTATTTATATGTTATTAAATTTAAATTGTGTGCCTTAAAAAACGTGTTTTTTAATATGTGGTCTTTCACTCTAAATTTAAAACTATATTTCTTTCAATGTTCTGAACAAACAAAATAAAACAAATCAATCCACATTGATATATAAAATACATTTTATATATGAAAAATCATTATTTGAAATCTTCATTGACTTTTTTTTTCAAGTTACTTCAATCGATAAATGCAATATTTAAACAGTCTTTTCATTACTAGTTCGTTTCAATCTTTATTTTCATGCTATTAGTTCACGCATTCTTTTTTTATAATACAGTCAAATTGAACCAATAAATGTCATTATGTTTAAGGACCTTGATGTTAGAAAAAAATGATTATACACTGAAGGTTAGAAATACTTTGGCTTTGTAATAAACTTGATGTCAAATTCCAAAATGAACAATACTCTATTGGGATGGTTTAACGGTTGAGGAGATACTTTTAAATTAATTTCATTTTTTTATATCTTAGCCTAAACAGATTTACCCTTATTACTTTTTGATTTTTTTTTATGTCTTGTTGTACCTGGAGTCTACAAGGTAATAGCCACGGTATGGAAGATATATTTTGGAATGTTTGAAAAAAGTTTTATGTAAATAAAAATGTTTTTTTTACAAGAAATCATTTAGGGGCTGATGAATATTTAATACTTTTTCGGATGTAAAGGCATTTTTTTTAATTTTAAATAAAAATATGTAATCTAATTTTTCTTAATTATATTTTAAATTTATATATAATATATTAATTTAAACTATTCAACCCGTGTATCACACGAGTACATAACCTAATATACACTGGCCTTCATTCATTTCACTATTGACTACATATGAAAACAACATTTCGATTCTATAACACAAGCATGACAACTTAAAATTTTAAATTCCTAGAGCCGACTCTAGAATTGGACATTTTATTAAATAATTTCTCAATAAGAAACTTAACATCGTAACAAACTAGTGGGAATGTCCGTACGTTGCTGCGGGTACGTATGCTTTATTGTCGTACAACCTTCAAACCGATTATTAATTTAAGTAACTTCCAATATTTGTATGGTTACAGTTAATTTCTATGTCGTTTTAAGCTGTTAATTCTCTTATGTACTCGCATACCAGAATATAATTATGTCTTTTTTTATGGGGGGGGGGGGTGGGCATTGTTCGACACGTGTCATTTCTTATTTTTTTTTATTTTTTTAATAAACTAATTAAAAACACATTTTAAATAAAAAACATAATTAAAATCATAATAATAATTCCATAAAAAACTAAAAATTAAAAAATCATCAAATAAAAAAAATACATGAACCAAATATGTTTTTAATTATCGTTACTTGTCATCGTCGGATTCGTAATTTCTTGGTAGACTCCAAATATGATCAACCAAATCCGCTCGAAAGTTGTGATGTGTTTGGCTATTCTTGATTTCAAAGTTGTTTAAGCTTCTTTCTTCATCAGTAATGTTTCCTTGACTTGATTACGTTTCCTCACTAAAGTACTCACATGTTGCACGTCGTTCGTCTTCCAAAATCATGTTGCGTAAAATAACGCATGCGTACATCACATTTCTTATTTGGGTTTTTCCCACATTCGACATGGCATAGCCAAAATGCGCCATCTTTTTCGCAAAACACCACAAGCTCGCTCAATGTCTTTCCATGCAGTCATTTGAGCTTTGTTAAACTTTTTCTCTTATTGTCTAACATAGTCCTCCGTGTAAAATATTTTACAAACGCGGCCCACTCAGGGTAAATTTCATATGTTAAAAGATAGCCGTACTTGTATTCTACCCAGTTTACGAAAAAAGTTCCTTTTGGTGCAACATCATTTACAAGATCGTTGAAAATTGGAGATTGATTAAGAATATTTATACCATTCAACGAACCGGGCACACCAAAATATGCATGCGAAATCCAAAGAGCTTGTTATGCAACCGCTTCAAGCATCATACACAGCTTTTTATGATATCCACTCGAGTGTTGGTCTTGCCATGCAGTTGGACAAAGTTCCCATTCCCATTTCATACAATCTAAACTCCCGAGCATTACGGTAAAACCATGTTTTTCTTCGCGAAACTCCAAAAGTTGTTGTACGTCACTAAATGTAGGATTTCTCAAATATTTTTTTAAATATAGTTCAATGACGTACGCACAAAAATAGTGGAGACTTTCCCTATCCGTTCGCTTCGACATCTTTAGATGACTGTCGTCCATTATGTCGGAAGTTTGTCCTAACCCAAGTGTCTAAGCGCGGCTGTGACCTTTTGCAACATGGTAAATCCCATCTCACCGCGCGTCGGGTCTTTGTTGGAAATATTCGTATTTATTTTCTAAATTGTTTGATATTCTTAAAAATAAATTACGACTCATACGAAAACGCCGCCTAAAACTTTATTCATCATATGTTGGTTCGGGTGAGAAGTAATCACGTACCAATAAATCATTTGCGGTTCGTCATTCACAAAGTTATACTTTCTACGTTTGGGTTCGGAAGTCCCTTCATCATTCACTATAGCTTCAACGAATTTATGCACGCACGATATTATCAATTCCGTGCCGTCGTCGGATGAGGACTCCAAAGCGTGTAGATCAAATGAATCAGATGAACTTGAAGATTCCATTTTTTAGAGTATTTTTTTAAAAAATGAGAGTTTGGAGAGGTTTTTTTTTTTTTTTAAAATATAAGAGTGTGTGTGGGTAGAAGAGGATATGGTTTTATATATATATATATATATGATAAATTAAAAAAAAATTCAACCGTTATACAACGGTTTTGTTTAAAAAAAATTAATTTTTTTAAGCATACACATACAACGATCATAAGGTCCCACCCAATCAATGTGTGTCACGTGTCTAGCCAATCCCCCTTATGCCGGTGGAACCTCTCCCGCCCAAGGGGCTTCCCCACCCCCTCCACGTCCAACCAGGGCGGCGTAGATTGGCTTGGTGCCCTTCCACGCCATCTTCCCCCCCCCACACTCCGTATACTCTAAGCCTACCATAAACCCTTATAAAATAAACACTAAGACCACACAATCACTTTTTAATTTTATAGCTTAACAAATAAACTAAACAAGCATACAAAAACACCACAACTCATGAACAACACATGCAGACTTCAAGCCGTTATCTTTATGGCTCATATGTCATCAATGTTTGAGTTATTATGCTGCAAAGTATATTCAATCTATTAGGCTACACGTCTATACTAATCTCAATTATTAGTTACGCGTAAAAAAACAATAACAAAGAAACGCATCAACCGGTTCATGTGCTCAAACTATATTTAGTCGTTTACAACCTACAAATTTCACTTATGAAGGAACATGGTTCATATTGAAATAGGTTTATGTAATTATATTTAAAATAGTAATTGTTAAAGGGTTCCATGAACATGATCATAGTCAACAATGATGAAAAGTACATAAACAAAATTGAACTTGTACAACTCTTTTATATATGAAACATACTGGCAAAAATATCCGTTAGCATAATTTGTTTTTATATATAATAATGTCCACTTACTTTAATGGATACATGCACACATATTATGGGTCAGATTATGATACTTTCATCTTTCTACTAATAAGCCCCCGCTTTAAAAGATTTTGAAAATCGGATATTGACTCAAATATGAAAGAGGTAATTTCAATTGAAAATGGGGTTGAAACCATCTATAACAAAATCGAAATAGAAAATTTGACTTCCTAATTATTAAGAGCAAGCAATTTTACCCGCGTGTTTGCAGTGTCATGTGACGATTGAGTTGTGCCAAAGCATTTATTACCTATTAGACTGTGGAACAATATGGCATGATTCGTTTCGACCTGTTATTATTGCCAACATATTTTGACCCGTTTAGTTATATCAAGTTATCAACCAAAACAGATGTTAGCTGTTGTTAGAACAACCTTTAGTAGAAACATTCCCTATGAAGCTAAAAGGCAACTTCAATATATGACTGTTAGAAAATAACAATAAATAAAAAATAAAAGATAGTTGTCACACCCCGCCAAGGCGGAAACGCGAGGTGCGACTTCGAAAGATTTCCAAGCACAAAGGTCATACGAGCACTAATTAAAACAAAGTGGGAACTTTTATTAAACAGCCAAATTCGTTCAACATAGAGTTAATTGTTTAAAACTAAAACCATTGTATGTAAATGTCTAGTATTAAAACAACAACACAACGGTCCAAAAGAAGGTATTCCATAAATGCTTGCACGCGACCCCCGAAAGTTCCATTTTCCATGCCAATTTCCTAAAAAACATACATTAAAGGAAATATAGGTCAACATAAAGTTGGTGAGTTCACGGGTTTTCTGTATGATGGATATGTAATCCAAAACTAACTAAATCATTGCCTAGCTAGGACAATAATCAATATGTGATCTGACATGAGCCCATAACCAAACCCTTACATGTTGTGCCTCGCACATTGTACACTAAAGACAATGAAATGATGTGAAATACAAGCACTCTTTTGATATCTGTCATCCGGTCAGAGCGACTGACCAAGAGTGGGGGTGTTAACCCAATAGATCTATCCCGGTGTTTCATGGCTAAGTCCATAGCTAATGGTTATGGTATATGTATGTCACGAGGGCTTAATGGATCCTGAACCTTAATGTCTCATGTTCACATAATAGTCATGAATTGTAACTGAAAACTGTACGCATGTTTTTTCCCCGGAAAAATGTAAAACCTGTAAAATGGGCCGTGAAATACTCACTTGGTATCTGGATGCTAGACTGAACTGAATCTGATGTGGTGTGTCTGGTCTGGGATGCCCTAAGTTCATTTAAAGGCAACCTTAAGTCTATGTTTTGTTCTAACTACCATGCAACTGTTCACCCGACTGGGACACCTATGGACTAGAGGCTTTTGTACCACTATCCACGTGTGTCACACAATGTATGTGTCAGAAAATGTTCGTTTTGTCGTTAAAGTGACTATGTTTAGTCTATTTTTGGTAAAACAAGTGTCTTAACTTACTAAGTGTTACCGAATGTTACTCATGTCTAGTTATGTAAGTCTAGGGTGACATATGGACACATCTTATGACAATTTCTTATGAAAATAACATGTTTATGCATTTTGTCCTTGAATATACACACTTGTTAGTATATATCATTGGTTTTCATGAAAAATCTTGTGTTAGGCTCATTAACACATGTATTTTAAGGTTTAACACATGTTTATAAAGCAAACCTTAGTATAAGTTATAAAACTAAACAATGTTGGCTTAGCTTGGGCCGGCCTCGACCCTATACTCTCACGCATACACTTGTGTGTATGTGTGGGGGTACGTAGATGTCCATATATGGGTTCTAATATGCACGTAATCATATATATGTGGGTAAGTATGCATAATCTAAAAACATTGAACCTTTAACATAAAACTCAAGTCTTTTAGTTAGTATAACTTGAAAAACTAGTTGTTATAGTGTGCGAGCATGTGTGTGCATCGGGTGAACTTGCCATGATCGGGCATTTTATATAAACAAGAGGAAATGGTTTGGACTTTATACCTTGAGTGTGTATAGTCGAAAATATTAAAGAAAAATAAGCTAACTCCCACGATGTAACTCCTTAGTGTTTGTTAGTGGCTTGGAACTCCTAATTGGTGGTGATGGTTGATCGAAGCAAGCTTCTTGTGTGGCTTGATCTTCGGCCAAGGGGTAACAAGAGGAAAAGAGGAGGTTTTCAAGTGTTAGTGTAACTTGTGGAGTTGTGGTGTGATCACAAAGCTTCTAATGGCCTCTATATATAGTCGAATGGTAGGAGGGTAGCCAAGAGCTCATTGGTGAACATTTGAGGAAGGTCAACCTTTACTTTCTTGGAGTGCACCTTACTAGGAACCTTGTATGTGAAAGAAGTTGACTTGGTGGTTTTGGTGGGTTATGTAGGGGGTTCGGCCAAAACATTTTATGGGGAAGGGACATTCTTTTTGTGGCAAGGTTGACAAGAACATCATGCTCACGTGTTTTATGTTTTGCTCTTCTAGTATAAGGGGTTGACTAGTGATATAGGAGATTGTGTGCACATTTCTTTGGGGACTCTTAGGGGCCGAAAACAATGGGACAAAAGAATAAGTTTTGTGGCAAGTCAATGTATCTTGGATGCCTATATGTTTTGTGTTGTTTCCATGTTAGTATAAGGTGTAGATATGTGATGGTCATTGGATAAGAATGGTGAGTTGGTGGTGTGTTGTACATGTATGTATGTATGTATGTATGTATGTATGTGTGTGTGTGTGGGTAAGGAGAGTTGTTCATTCCCAAGATATATTCATGTGTGTAGGTTGATTTCTACATAGTGTTTTTGATGGTTTTGGAAGTCAACTTGTGTAAGAATAGGCTAGGGTGTGTTTCTTATTCCACTTTGGTGCTCTTATGGGAAATTGAAATGTGAAACATGGAAGTCTTGATGATGTGTGTGTGTGTGATCGCGGACATATATACATATGTATATAATTTGGATCTTTGCTAAGTATTAACTTGTCTATGGATGTACATATGTATATGCATTGCAACTAATGCCCTTGTACATAAGTTAATTGGAGTTTAATCACCCTTGTTGGACAATGCATGTGGATAGTTCCTGTAGATGAACATTGTTTGTTTTTGTTCTTGTCGGGGTAACAAGTTGGAATTCTTGTTCAATTGCATGGATTTCCTAGAATCTATTATGAGTTATTCAACTAAATAGGACTAGCGTATCTACTGTTAGACTGTATGCCTTGGAATTGACTCGTTGGAACCATGTATAGTCCAACTATGATGCAAATGATGACATGTATGCTATGCACACTGTATACATGTAGCTAAGTGTACGAACATGACCTGTGATTTCGACGGGTGTCACAATAGTACCTGTGCAAATGAAGCCACAACTGTTATGTATACGCGAAGCTCTTGTCACCACCCAACCGTTATTTATCTGTATTTTATTTATCTGTATTCATGCACATGAATATATAAAAATCTTGACTAATTCAATTATTTTTTGAGTCATCTGAATGCATACATTTAGTCAACATTGTCTCAATCTTTCAACACAGTTATGATATAACATTATAACATATGGAAATAAGAATACTAACATTAAAAAATGGATCTCAAAATGAAATGAAATGAAATCTTGATTTTCAACTCAGAACATAATTTTAAAAAAGACATACATTTATCTTTAAAAATTTAATACATGTGTGTCATGTGTATACTAAAATCATTAAATTAAATACATTCCTCTGTACATTTCACTTTCGAAAACCTTAGATATCTTTCATTGTAGTTTTTTTTTGTTTGAAAGTTACTTGACCCAAAATACATTGCAACACTACACAAAGTTGAGAAACAAACACAAAATCCAATCGAAAGATCAAATAAACTTGAAATTAAATCAATCGGTTCAGGAACAAAGAACAATAAACTCAATGATAAAGCCTATAGCACAAACATAAACTAAATCAAAGTGATTAAACTCACAGTTGTTTCAACCACAACTACAAATGCAAACACTTGATATCATCACAACCACGAAAGTATTAAAACGTCTACACAATCTTCGTATCTGCATAAAAGGGTGAAAACATTAACCTGTGATACAACACCCAAGCACTTCTTCCGGTTCACCGTTTGCACAGATGAACAACAAAGATTGTATAATGCATAATACGTGTTGTAGGAGAGATATGATTTGAAACTGAAATGAATCTAGGGTGGACCAATTGAAATTCATGATTGGAATTTAATTGTTCGTTGGTTATAATGAAGTCATAAGAGCTGCGTTTTGGTTTTCATTGGGTCATGAAGAGTCGTTGGTTATAATGAAGTCATAAGAGCTGCCTTTTGGTTTTCATTAGGTTATGAAGAGTTGTCGTTCTAGATGAAAGCATTGAATCCACAAAATCGGGGTTATGATAATAATGTACAAGTACATTTTGCAAGGAAGGGTAACACTGGAAAGATTTTCATGACCTTTTGAGTGTGAAGCAAGAAACTCTTCACATGCCATCTTAAAATATGTGTAAATTTACATTTATATCCATCTAGTTTATTTAATATAGTAACTAGCAGGAACCCGCGCGTTGCGGCGGGGCTGCATCCATAAACTTTTATTACATATATAATAATTTTAAACTAAAAGTCATCATGTATTCTTGTGTGACAATTATTTTGGTGGAAGTCCTTTGATATTGAAAGCACAAATAAAAAATAAAAATTGATGCGGGAGAATACTGAAAACATGAATCAGAAGACAAGATTTCAGTCTCTAAAAAAAGTAGCTAAATACTCTAAATGAAGCCATAAAAAAATAAAGAATGGCGTGTGGGTTGGGTTTGCCATCCTGTAGTACTAACCTGTAACGCCCCAAAATCCTTTATTTATCATTAATCTTGTTTAAGCGAATAATAGGAGAATTACTAACTGAGCACACGATGAGGAAATATTAGTATTTCCATCTTGGCTTAGTAACCGGGTTAAAACTCATTAGTATCTTGGCATAAATAATCACATGATGCTAGTTTGCTTAATTGCTATTATAATACAAACATAAGTTATTGAACTAGAGGGGCCAATCTTGCCAAGTACCCAAAGTAAATATTATTAAAACAAAAATCCAAATAAGAGAGGATGGATGATCAAAGCTCCTGGATTTTATCATCTCACCTCCAACACACACTAAACACACACACACCTATCAACAAATCATGAATCAAGCTAGATCAAGCCCAAATCAAAGGGGTTTTTAGTGCTTTTTCTCTAAAACGAACCATCAAGACATAGCAATCACTTTGGTAAGTTTTAATTGTCTTGAATTGGTGATTTTTATCAAAGCTTGTAATGGGTGATAATGAGGTTTGTTTCAAAACGTGAAATTAAGGGCTTATTGATGTTACTCTAGTATTAGAGGGCCTTAATAAGTGTTAAATTATGTGTGTTTAGTAAAATTCTTTCATGGTGAAGGATTCATAAGAATCCATGTTATAGAAAGTGTTAGGTTTTGTTAATTTGGTAGGATTTGCCTTGAAAAAAATTAGACAAGACCATGTATGCTATGTTTATGAGTGAAATTCTTGCAATAAATGTTCAAATATATGCCATGAGTATGGAAATGGAGATAAAGATGGATCAATAAGGTTTTTAGGCCATACAAAATAACTTTGGTTAAAAGGGCGCCTACCAAGTGTTTGATGAAATGCCTAAATGAAACTCGATTTCATTTGAGTCTATATTCTTTTGATGAGACTTGTATGAATATGTGAAAATGCGCCTATGTGCAATTACCTAAACAAACGTGTGTAATACTCAATTCTAGGTGCAAAGCTCGAGTCTTCGGGAAGCCACTCGGGTAAGGATTTGAAGCAAAAAGGACACGACTAAGGTAAGTCATATCTATGACTTGTTATAAATAAATACATGTATGCTTAATCACGGATGATAACTTTAGTCGTGTCAATAGTAAAAGATGTCTTTGGTGGTTTCCAAGGGAAAGAAAAGATTGAATGAAAACCCATGTCGCAAGTCATAGAGGCCGAGCGAACGAGACCAAGAGAAATGGCACATGTGGCCATGGACACGAGGCACCGCAAAACACGGCATAAATGACTTGGGCATGAAGTTCTCTAGTCAAGTTAGGACTTGACAAGTGGTAAAAACCATAACTAGAACTTGGAAACTACAATTTTCTTATGATTTAGATATGTGCAAAAACTACTCGGGGTAGCCTAAAGGTGAGTAGATAAATGGTGGTTTACAAGTTAGAAACCGAAAAAGGAATATAAAACTACCCTTAACCATGTTAGTTGATCGCATGGGAACCATTAAACGCTTTTCGGAAAGCCCCGGGAGTAGTTTTTAGATGACCCAAAAGGGGCAGCTTGGTGCTGAAACATTTTGCACCTTGTCAGGATTTGGTGTAGGATACGCCACTTTTGGAGTTGCCTACTCCAATTGCCTACGCCAATGGCATAGGATACGCCAATTTTGGCGTAGGATACGCCAACGTCAGAGTGCCTATGCTGAATTCTTCTATCCTACGCCACCAGATGCCTTCTCCCTACGCCAATAGCGTAGGATACGCCAAAACTGGCGTAGGATACGCCAAATCAGCCAAAACTCGTTTTTTTTTGTATTTTGCATCTAAATTCAAGCATAATAACATATTTGTGGGTTGTCTAACTGTGATAAACCCTTAGGTACTCAGTTACATGAACCGGATGGTGATCGAGGCTTATTTGAAGAACCGAACATGCTTAACTCGTCCGTTTCCGCAATGTTTTGATAAACTTATGAAGATACTTGGTTATTGTCACACCCTCAAAATCCACTTGCGGAGTTTTACCGCGAGGCGCATGACAAACCAGGATCCAAACCAACGATCACAATAAACAAGTCTAAATGAATATAATGCAATTTCAAAACATAGTTTAAAATCCCCGTTTACAGCGGAAGCTTATTCAAAACAGTATCTCAAAAGTAAACCAAATGTTCAACGTTTGTAAAACAATGCAACCCTAACTAGACGCCGTGCAGACGCGTGCGCCCTAGTCCAGTCGTGCTACCTTAGCGACCTGAGAAAACATGTAAAAGTTTACGTCAGCACAAAAATGCTGGTGAGTTTACAGGTTTTGTAATCCAAGTACCAAGTCAACCTGTCCATACTATAACAAATCGAAAACCAGTGTACGCTAGCTAGGCGTATGTTTTGTTACTACCACGATTGGAAAACCATTACTAACTCGCAAACCAAATGTATGCCCGATGTAGTAACCCTGTTGTTCCTGTTGTTCCTGTTTGAGACAATATGCACCCGCCGACCCTCCAAGTCGACGAGCGGGGTTGGTCACTCCCAATAGCGCTATTCACATTTCCCCATTGTGCAAACCCGCACATTCATGGTTCCCCCCGGGACTTCCAAAGATCGTGTAGTACACAATAGAAACCCATAGTATGACAGTAGTTACCAAATAATTGTTTTAACACATGTTTTCTCCCCCGAAAATGTGAAACCAGTTTAAAAGAGGGGCCGTAAACTCACCTTAAGTTGCGTTACTTCGTAATACGAACAACTCAGCAGCTATGCTAGTCCCGTAAAGCGGCGACCTAACATATGACAGTTACAAGCACTTAGACTAATAACCCGCAGGTTAATTAGTCCCTAGATGTCCAGACCATAACCAAGTTCGTTTGAAAACATCGTGACTGTTTAACTGACCCAAAGTACAAGACTCGACATCCCATTGGTGACCTGAGACTTCCCGTGTTATGTTTACGCTCTCAAACATGCAATCATGCAATCACACTTAACATACGTTAACGCACAACAAGTTATAGCACATAGCTCACGTATCACCGAATTACATCCAAACATATGTTACCAAGTTATTAGATATGTTACGGGGTTCCTAGCATGTTCCTACATGTCAAATCGGGTCTCGGAATGCTAATTTACACTTACAGCAGCACTACACGCGATTAGGAAAAGTCAACTAGCATTTAGGAAAGCTAATCGCATGTAATTACTAGCATTTAGGGCTATACCACATGTAACTACTAGCATTTAGGGCTATACCACATGTAACTACTAGCATTTAGGCTATACCACATGTAACTACTAGCATTTAGGCTATACCACATGTAACTACTAGCATTTAGGCCCTACTCGCATGTATCTACTAGCATTTAGGCCCTACTCGCCTCTAACATAGGCATTTAGCCCCCTAATCGCCCCTAACATAGGCGATTAGGATTGCTAATCGCCTGTAACCTTGCTGTTCCGGTTTTTTCGCGCGTTTAACGCTCCAAATCAGATCCAGAACGTGTGTAACCATCCAATATCATCCCAAACACTATCCTAAACATGTTTCAACTAAAACCCTTCGTTTTGCCTCGTATTATCAGCCCTGCATGCAATCACGTAATCCAAACACCATTCACATAGCATGCAACATCACACTAACATGCGTAACTATAACCCTAATAATAAATTCTCAGATTTTATCATCATAATATCATTAGTATTCTGAATTAACCTAATAACATGTTAATCCTTCATCTTGAATCATAAAAACCCTAGCTTTCTAATCATAAACACACATAACACATGTATACTAGTTAAAATCCGATTAACAACACTTATTAACGATTTTCAGAAAGCTTTTCTGTTTTAGAACAGGTCTGGACTATTAGGGATTGAATAAAAACGTTTATAAAGATTGCATGGATGGAAACCAAACCTTAGATTTGTAAAAGAATGATGGATTAAGCTTGAAACCTTGTGTTTTGATCAAAAATCGCGTTCCAGAGGTTGTGTGTGTGTTGGGGCGGGTTATGGGACGACTAGGGTTTGTATAATGAAGTTTAGGAGGTCAAGTATGGTATTTATAGTCGTTTTTAGTCGTCCAGCCCGTAACTAGCGATTGTGCAGCCTTTACATGCGATTAGGGATCCTAATCGCATGATGTTCATGCATTTGGGGCCTAATCGCCACTTAAGGCACACGATTAGCCCCCTACTCGCCCCTATTGTTGCCTACTCGCCTCCCTTATAGGCGATTAGGCCTCCCTAATCGCCTATAGGGGCTGGTTTCGTGTGTTTTGCGCGTTAAACCCCGTTTTAACATATGTTAACACATATTCACATACCGACAAGTCACATAATGATTGTAAACACATAACACATGTAAATACACATATTCACACTCGTTCACCAATTCCCGGGACTCGAGACTTGTATGTTCCGTATGCCCTGACGATCCTACAAATCGTCACCGTTTGTACACTTGGTTAAGGACCGACATCTAATGAACCTCTAGACCAACATCCAATGATCTTCTAGACTAAACCGATAGTTCCTGAACCATAACCCGACTTAACTAACCCAGTTAAGTGCAATATACGCGTGACTCGCTAAGGTAGACTTTCATCTAGACAACGTTGTTAACCAGAATTTGCCGGGTGCCACAGTTATTTTGTAATATGCTAAGCCGTAACTATAATTTAGGATGTTTGTACTAATCAATGTCGCTTTTGGATGTTAATGCGTTAAAGTAAACTATGAAATGCTTTAGCTTACCGAGTACAAACCAAGTATATTATCGTTTTAGTGACCCGCATTATGGGTAGGGTATCACATAACCGGTCGATTTTGTGGTATATTCCCGAATATGCTCCGAACGTATATATGTCATTTCTCATGTTGGCAATTGTTTCGTCTAATGAGACACCCATACCCTCATTATGAAGAATTCTAATTAATATAATATTCTATTCATTTAATCTAAATAAAAAAAAACGTAAATCACTTTACATACATATTAAAAGGAATTATCTATCAAGTTACGCTAGTTACAAAAATGTCAAACTATGTCTAAGTATAAACACCAATCAGTATTATGTATGAAAATGTCAAGTTATATATATTTCAATAAATAAATATCACATAATGCGAAAAAATAACTATTTCTATATAATTAGAATAGTGAATATGACAAAATGAATATAAAAGTGCGTGTAAAACTAAATAGTTAATTTGTAAATTAAATAACTATCAAAAGTCTACCCTAATATATATATATATATATATATATATATATATATATATTAGAACAGGATTATTAGAAAAAAGGGTTACTACATAAAATTAAAGGCAATTAAATTAATAATTTTCTAAACATATATGTATATGTTCGAGTCATAAAAATCCTTAAAAAGTCTATGGATTTAAATATATAAATTAAGTAGTCCAAAATATATATTTAATTGAAAAATATCATAACATTATCAAATAATCACTAAAGGCCGAGACTAAATATCTAGACCAAAAAATACATAATTGAATTCTATGAGAAATAATAATATGTCTAAAAGCGTCTACAATATTTCTATATATTAATAAAATATCGATTTAGAGTTATATGTATAAATTATATAATGTGTATAGTGTATGTGTATTAATTTAGTCCAATTCATAACATCATATACGTTTTAATTCATTAAAGTATATTTACACCCTCATTATGAAGAATTCTATTTTTTTTGAACGAAATTAAATTAATAATTTTCTAAACATATAGGTATATGTTCGAGTCATAAAAATCATTAAAATGTCTATGGATTTAAATATATAAATTTGATTAGTCCAAAATATATATTTAATTGAAAAACATCATAAAATTATCAAATAATCACTAAAGATCGAGACTAAACATCTAGACCTAAAAATACATAATTGAATTCTAAGAGAAATAATAATATGTCTAAAAGCGTCTACAATGTTCCTACATATTAATAAAATATTGATTTAGAATTATATATACAAATTATATAATGTGTATAGTGTGTGTATATATAAGTATGATATAGAATATATATATATATATATATAAATATAAAGTGCTCTAATAATAACTTCATATATCTAAAATAGTTCTGAATAATAAGTAACATTTATAGAATTTTTGAATATATAACGTACAACCGTACCTTGATTGAAATAGAGAAAAATAACCAGTATATTGGCAATCTTGAGATCCTTATGTTCGAAGTGGGTGTTAATCAGAGCTTGGCAATGGCTGCATTCTTGTGATCAAAATGGTGATTGAGTGGATGCTTTGTGCGTGAATGACAACATAATGACATATGAGGTCATACCAATCTATTTATATTAATAAAAGAAAACACATGAGGGACACATGACACTCCCTCATGAATTCTCTCATTTTGTTATTCAATTCAATACAATACAATACAATACAATCAATTCAAATTCAAATATAATTATATAATTAAATTAATTAATTTGCAAAAACATAATATAAATATACCAAATTGAATTTTAGTAATTATATTAAAATCATAGTTGTAACTGGTTTATTAAAAACCGATTGAATAAATTATGTTATTAATATAGATATATTTTCATTTAAACTGTTGACTAATGATTTCTGTTACAACTACAATTGTTAATATTATTAGTAAAATTCAATATAACATATATTTATCTTATGTTTTCGTAAATCGCCAATGATGTCCAGCCCAGCTGGTCGGAGGTGGGAGGGTTTACTCCTTAGGGAGGTTCCCGCCCGGGCTTGGTCTCAGGTTCAAGTCCCCCCACTCGCACTAAGGGGTGAGAAATTCAACACCCGCGTTTGGCCTGGATTCGAACTGGGGTTGAGGGGTTGTGCGTCGTTTGGATTCTCCGCTGAAACACACATTCCGAAAAAAATGTTTTCGTAAATCAATTAATAAATTATATTTTAATACAAAATTAGAAATAAATTATTAAACATATATTGAAAATGTTTATTAACTAACACAATGTAATTAGTTAAGCTTTTGTGAGACTTTCATATTATTCTGAACAAATGAATAAAATAAACCAATCAACATTAATCCTTTAATATCTACACTAATAAAAGATAATACATGGGGTATATGGAACTCCCTCATAAAGCATCTCATTTTATTATTTTAAACAATACATTTATTTTAATTTGTTTCTTTATTTAATAATTCAGTTATTCGGTTTTTATTGGTTACAACTATAACTATTAATATAATTACCAAAATTTAGTTTAATATACACACATACATACTATGTTTTGTAAACCAATTAAATTATATATTGATACAAAATTAGAAATAAATTATTAGACATAAATTAAAAATGTTTATTAACTTAAATTATATATTGATACAAAATTAGAAATAAATTATTAGACATATATTGAAAATGTTTATTAACTAAGCGAAGTCAACTTTATTAAAAAATATTCATTGTTTTTTTAAGATAGCTTAGTTATATGTTATTAAATCTAAATATAAATCGTGTACCTTAAATTAACCTATTTTTTAATATTTGGTATTTCATTCTAAGGTTAAAACTATATTTCTTATAATGTTCTACACAAATAAAATAAAATAAATTAATCTACATTAATTTTAATATTTGATTTAATACAAAACTAAATATGCTTGGCTATTTTCGTATTATAATAGCTAAGTATATAAAATACATTTTATATATGAAAAATCAGTGTTTGAAATCTTCATTGACTTTGTTTCTTCAAGTTATTCCAACAGAGCAATGTAACATCTAAGTAAGTTGTCGCCATTCTTTTCATTACTAATTTGTTTCAATCTTTATTTTCATGCTAATAATTCATGCAATCTTTTTTCTTATATAATTACAGTCAAATTGAATTAAATGTCATTATGTTTAACGACCTTTGTCTTAGAAAAAATGATTATACAATCAAGGTTATAAATACTTTGGCTTTGGAAGAAACTTGATGTCAAATTCCAAAATGAACGATACTCGATTGACATGGTTTAACGGAAGAGGGGGTAATTTTAAATTAATTTCATTTTTTTTATATATTAGCCTAAATCGATTTATTGTTATTACTTTTTTTTTTTACTTGCAGCCTACAAGGTAACAACCATGGTATGAAAGATATATTTTGAAAAGTTTGAAAATACATTTTCGGTTGTAAATGCAATTTTTTATATTTCAATAAAATAGTAATCTAATTCTTAATTTAAATTGTTTAACCCGTGTATCACACGGGTACATAACGTAGTGGTTATATAAATGCATTTCTAACAAGTTCTTGTTTATTGCCATGACTCTTCATTGGCAAATTAATCATAATCTTCAATTCTATTTAATTTAGTCCAATTCATAACAGCATATATGTTTTAATGTATAAAGGGGGTTACATTGTGGAGAAGATATTAACCGTGTATTAGTCACATGTATCATAAGCATGATATATTGTATAAATGGGCATAATAAGAAGAAAGAGGCTAAAATATAGAGATGTATGCTTATGCCTCTTCATATGCCATCTTAAAATGGTAGTGAAATTACCTTGATGTCCATCTAGGATGTAATAGTAATATATATAGAAATAGATTAACAACTCGGCATAAACAAAGTAACAACAAAATATCCAATAATGGAGTATTAGTAGAAGACAAACAACTAAATATAGAAATAAACATATTATTTACCACACATTAATCTTTAGTTTAGGATTCTGATGTAAAGTATAATGGAGTAACATTTGTCATTTAGAAAAATATCAACCATGATTAGGTCATTAAACAAAAATTAGCGATCAGAAATAAACAATTCGAACTACAAATGCTAATGATACAATTTAAAGAGGTTTAAAGACAATTAGACAAATCCAGTAAGTCTAAAAACCCACTAGCAAAACCAAAAGCAGCGACCATGATTAGACCACCAACAAGAACCGTCCCTAGATCCTGATGGCGCGTGTCAGTGTGACAGTTGGGCTGCTGATAGTGGGGCGTGGGTGGTTGGGGACAGTGGGTAGCGGATGCGAAGACGGTGCGTGGCCAAAGATTCCAATGACTTCAATGCAATTCCTTCACATTTTGAAAGGATTTTGAATAAATTTAAATGAAAGAATTTGAGGAAATTAATTTCAAATTCTAATTCCAAATTACTTCTTAACCAAACACATTAAGAATGAAATTGAGATTCCAATTTCAACAAACTCTATGAACCAAACACATGAAGAACTAGAATTAAGATTTCCGTGAACTCTATGAACCAAACGCACCCTTATAATATAATACCATACACTAGCCTCTTAGTTAATAATATCATTCCTTATTAGGCAATATTAATGTCGGATGTTTTAGTACTTCGTGGTTTTTACATAATTCCAATCAAGGGGCTTGTAGTCTAGCGTGTATTATGGTATGAAGGAAAGGTGTCTTCCATAAAATTAATGGTATTATTGGTATCATATGGTGAACAAAGATACGTTTAGATTTAGGAGTAGGGTTACATGGTGTGTGAGTTAACTTGTAAAAAGGAAAAAAAAAAACTTGTAAAAAGAAAAAACGTAATTCCAAGCAAAGTTACACAGTTAACATATTTTATCCAAAATTTATGGACCACCACTTTATGTGGAATCCATGAATGGTGGTAGTACCACTATAGATGACACTGGAGCACTCCTTAAAGAAGGCATCATGTACCCAAAAGATTTTAAAAATGTTTTAAGATGAGTGAACATTAGGGGTTAGGGGTTTTCAATGAATAATTGAGGGTATCTACTTGGTTGTATGCTTCCTATTTGATGTCAAACATTGAATAGATACCATGAAGATTGTCAACCCAGGATTATTTTGGCCTACCATGCACCAATAGGCTGAATGTGATTACTTTATTCTAGCACAATCAGAAGACAACAAAAGGATTAAATATAGAAACAAATATTGACAGGCCACCTTTAATGGATGAATGGTACTTTTAGTGTGTATGTGGGGATGACGGAGGTGGTGGAGGTCAAATTGTTATATTATTATAAGTTTGTGGTGGTGGAGGGAACGACGGTGATTTGTAGTGGTGGGATTATAGAAAATTCGAACTCTTGTTAAAAGTTAAAACATTCTATTACGGTATCCACAATGTTAAATCCTCACAAACCTCCACCTTAGCTATCGTATCAAATTTCAAAACATCGTCTAAAAATACCAAGTTTCTCACAAAACTATAAAATTTTAGACACCCATCAAAAGTAAGTATTATTATTTTATAATATATAGTACATAAAATATAAATACATGTATGTGAGAGAGGTGAGAATGGGGGCCACCACCTAGTTCTCCAAAGTCCAAACCTTTCCACCTCAAACTTGCCCTACAACATATGAGGTCCTATCAGGTCGATTTGGAATTAATGAGTGTGGTTACAACTTTGTTTTCAAAGAGAACTTGTCCATAAAACAAACACAAATAACATTCAAGACCACAATTATAGATCTTGTTTATTTGAAGACACAAACATAAAGCAGATGATAACTTCCAACTTTAAATAACATAACAAAATAAATCTAGATAAATACATGTTGAACCTCTAAAAGAAAATCTTTATTTGTGCATGGGGTTACTATTGGAATCATGAATAGACATTATGGTAGGTAGGGACAGTACAAGTTCAAATGTTATTGTTGAGGTTGTAGCACACCCATGTTGGATGGTTTAGAATTATTTGGGATAAGATCATTCACAACAAAAACTCTATCTCCATCTCAATAATTACACTAAAAATTATCACCTTTCTCTCCTCTTTTCTACGTAGTATTTAATAATACTTATTCTATATTTTTATCATTACCTTTTCTCTTTCTTCTACTCACAACCACTTTTAAAAATATTAAAAAATTAAGAAGGGTGAACAGTATCTCCTCCAAATTTAGTGATGAACAGTGTTTTCTCTATATATTTTCTCTCTCCTCTACTCACACCCAGTTATACCTACTCTATATAATATAGAGACCCCCCTCACACTAATATGGAGCATCTATTGTGAATGCTCTAAGTTAAAAACATGGGAATACATTATTTTTTTTAACTGTTTTGGTATAGAATATTTAGTGGCTAATAAAAACCGACCTATAACAAAAGGGATGCAACACGTTAAAGAATTATTATTATTATATTAAAAGAAAACAAAGTTACTGAAAAATGTTCAAAAGGTCTCATGCTTTAGAGGTATCTGGCTATCCTCCAAAAGCATAGTGTCTATATATAGACAGGAATATAAACATGTCATATGCAAGTGATAATATACATCCCTCATATATAAGCCTATTCATACCATCATCTTCATCAAGCCATAGGCAAGAATCTTTCTCCATTCAACCTATGGCTACTCATGTTGTTTCCTTCTTCTCCATAGCATTGCTCTTCTTCCTTGGAACATGCGCTAATCTCGGTATGATCTCTATATCCCCATACGGCCATACATATATGTATTCCTCCTACTGTAGTTTAGATGTATTACACATGAATTTATCATAGTCAGTTCCCACTTAGGTATTGGAATTTGAAGTGTTAAACTTTTGAAGTTTAGAACACATGTTTTTGAACTTAATTATTGAATAAAGCGCTACTTGTTTGTTCACGTGTTATTTCAAAATTTGTAAAGTGAGGACTCGAGATTGCGTTTTAAAATAGGGTAAACTTTTGTAGAATAGTAACTAGCTTTCAAAAGTTTTCAAAAGTGTTCTATTAAGGCCACTAAACTTATTATTTTTTGTCTCAATTAGATCACTCAACATTCATGTTTTATATTAATTAGAGGTTCTTTCATCTATTTCATAGGTAACTATGATTATATGGCTTTTTGTTTATTTTTTTTCCTATTTATTAATGCCGACATTAAATGATGACGTAGATTTTAACATATATTTTTTTTTTAAATATAATTAACATGTTATTTTCTTTTCATAATATAATTACATACTAGTATTAAGCCCTCCGCGTTGCTGCGGAGGATATAAAACCATACCAAGTAGCATCAATGACACAATGTTGCTAGCGACCAACGACACCCAAAGACTCATAAGGAAATAAAAAGCGAAAAAATCAAATTGAGTAAAATGTAGATGTAAAAACGGTGAACCATGCACGCCCGTTGCGGCGTGATAATGCGAAAAAATAGACTGAAAGTTAAAACACGGCTTGACTGTTGACGAAGAAAATAAAGGGGGTAAAAACGTTGAACTACATAAACACGTTGTAGCATGTCAACTCGAAAAAATTGGATTCAAATGTAAAGCTAAAAATATTTTTTAAAATACGTGAGATAAAGTTTAAAATAAAAAAGTGCAAGGGTTTAATTTAAAAGAAGGAAACTATTAGAGTTAAAAGTAAAAAGAAAAGAAAAAACAAAGTAGGGGACAACCTACAAAGCATGGTGTACAACTAGGGTTGCAAACGAATTGAAGTTTCAGTGAACAGTTCATGAACCGTTCGGCGAGAAGTTCGTTTGTGTTCGTACGTTTAATAAACGAACGGACACGAACAAAAAACTCCGTTCGTTTAGTTAAACGAACGAACATGAAAAGAGGTCGTGTTCGTTCGTTTATGTTCGTGAACGTTCGGTAACGTGTTCGTTTATGTTCGATAGTTTAATGGAGTTTTTAATTTTTATAATTTTATTTTGTATTCTTTATTTTATATTTATTTTACCCAAATAAATAAATATATAATTTATGTGTTGTAAGTATATGGCTATATGATATTAACAAATCCTACTTTTAGTATAATCATAAAATAAATAGTTAATGAAGAGTTCAAGTTTAAATAAATAACTAATAAATACTTCACGTTTGATATGAGAGCTTAATGTTTTAAGACACCGCGTCATTATGTTTACCAATATTATGTTAAATATTAAGTATGTTTCTGTAATTATGTTATATTTTGGGTGGATCTAGTTAATTTATTAATATATGTGAATTTGATTTATTTGAAAGTTAATATATGTCCGTTTGTGTTTCTTTCTGTTCATTAACACTTGTTTGTGTTCAGTAACGTCAGTTTATGTTCGTCTACATTCATGAACAAAATTAACAAACGAACACTAGTGTTTTCTTAACAAACGAACACGAAAAAACGAACACGAACATAAGTGTTTTCTTAACAAACGAACCCGAACAAAAAATCTCGTTTGGAAAGCGTTCATGAACTGTTCGTGAACACATAATATCCTTAACAAATAAACACAAACAAGGCATTGTTCGTGTTTGTTCGATTCGTTTGCAGCCCTATGTAAAACCCTTTAATGCACAAAACACTTCTTAAGAATGACATATACAACACTATAAAACACAAACCAGTTGTAAATTAATATATAATATAAAAAATCCTTCATGTGGAGGTTGAGGGTTCAATTCTTGTTGAAACCATATTTACCACATGTGGGAGTTTCACCTGGGGAGATCCTCAATCCAAGTGGAATGGGTAATCAGTACAGACTGGCCCAGGGTGTTAGCCGGAGCTCCACTTGCCGTTCAAAAAAAAATATATAATAAAAAAAATTCTGACCCCAACATCCTCTCCTTTATTTCATTCTTGACACAAAATTTATAAGACTCGATTTAAATGTTAAGTGACTTAATTGGGACAAAAAAAAGAGGTACGAGTGACCTAATTGAAATGTTTTTTAAACTTGGTTACTATTCAGTGAAATATTCTGTTTGCACAAAAATTCAGGTTATGATAAGTTAATAACCATTGTTAAGTGATGATTGAAAAGTATGTTATATATGAATGTTTGGTTTGTGATTGGTTTTCAATTGAATGATGGCAAACAGTGAATGGGGATGATGGACCACAGTTCACTTACGTTGGCCCATATGGCCCACGAAAATGGGGGAGCCTAAGCCCAACATACTCGGCCTGCTCTCGTGGAAAATTTCAGTCTCCGGTCAACATAGTGAAGTCAAAATGTACTCATGGTCGAAACCTAAAGCCGTTAGACATCGAATATAATGTTGTTGTCAATGCTACTCTTGTTGACAATCTCTTCAATGTTGGGGTTTGTATTATTTCTTATCTCTTTTAAAACAATTTTGGTTTAGTGTTGACCCTCTCTTGTACTATTTTGGATCGGATAACGATTTATTCGGGTTTATTCAGATTCGGAATGTTTTGTCACTAAACGATAACTGATCCGATTAGAATTCACTAGTGCCTAACCGAAAAGAAATAAACCGATATATTCAGTTTATTCAGTTCGGTTATCCACCAAAATCCATTAAACCGGTTATTATTCAGATTACTTGATTGAATTTCGTTCTGTTATTTGAATAAGCAAAAATTTTGAAACCAATAACAAATCAGAAATCCAAATCCATTGTTCGAATTGTTTTTTTTTTTATTTTTTTATTTCGGATAAAGTTTGGTCATCAAAGATTTTCGGTTTTCAGTTTTTTACCAAAAAAAAAAAAAGAGAGAGAGAGAGAGAGTTAATGTTGACCATGATCAACATTTTTGGGTTGTTTTTCCCTAATCAGTTTTGAGTTGAATTCTTATATTTGACCTTGATATTTGCTCAAATATTTTTTGGGGATTTATAGTAATAACAAATAAAACAACTGGATAATTGAAATATCTGAAGGCAGGTAAGCGCTTTCAGATTGAATCAATTCGACGGTTCAATCGAAATATTTAATCGGGTACAATCAAAGATTGAGAATTTTCTGTATGATTACGATTGGGAGAAGAACCATAGTGTTTTGACCAAGATTATGAAATTCGTTAATGAATTCTGCCCATTAACCCCTTGGACCCCGCCAGAGGCTGCCGCCCCTTGGACACTGCTCCTAGGGGCGCTGCCCCCGGACCCCGGTCCTTTAGGGGCTTCCCCCTAAGTTCATAATAAATCCAAATAGACGTGCACTCCGCACCTCCAGACCTATATGATGTCTTAGTATGAAGATATTGATCAAACAGTCAATCTAGTTACATTAAAATATCCAACAATATTTTGGGTTGTATTTCTTGCATCAAATATAACTTTTTTTAACATATACTTACTACATTGGCAAAACTGGTGCAGATAAAATATGATGGAAATGCAGGAATGTTGAGAATTAATGATAAAAACTATAGTCTTATCCAAATGCATTGGCATTCACCTTCTGAGCATCACCTTAATGGTCATCAGTATGTCTTTCATCCCTTTAACCATATATTTCGACTTTTAAAGTCAAACCTTAACCATATTCTTACATAGGTATGCTGCTGAGCTCCATTTGGTTCACAAAGCCGAAGATGGCGAAATATCGGTTATAGCCATTTTTTACCGATATGGTCGTCCCGACCCTCTTCTCTCTAAGGTAAGTTGTTGGATAATTGAAAAATAATTGTTTTCTAGTTAAACTTTATGTAACAAGTGCATTTGATGGATATATTTAACCTGTATCGCTAAATAGATACAAACCAAACTCGCCGAGTTGAATCAAGAGTTTCATAATTCCTCTCAAGAGCAACCTCAAATAGTTATCGGAACTCTCACCACCAAGCAAATCAGGAAACACACACGAAAGTATTACCGATATGTAGGATCTTTTTCCACACCCCCATGTACCGAAGGCATTATTTGGAACATTCTTGGCAAGGTATGGTCACCAATACAACATGTTATCGTGTAACAACTTAATTTCTCTAGTTTATTTTAAAAAAAATATATATCCATCGTTTGGGTTTGATGAAAATCATAGGTACGGTCAATTTCGCGGGCACAAGTAGAGGCTTTAGAAGCACCATTGATTGTGGGATGTAAGCATAACTCGAGACCAGTCCAACCATTGCATGGGAGACACATAGAGTTGTATGATGACAATATGAACCACTTTTGATCAAGTTTATGTATGTACAAATTTCAAATATGATAATTTATGCATGCACTAGTTTCAAATAAAAGAACTTGTCTCACTTTAACTCGTTTATACTTTATACGAAGAATAGTAACATATAAAAGGAGCATTAATGTGCGAAGCATATAAAGCCATAGCGCCATGCGTAATTACCTCACCCTTCTCACGTGATAAATCCACAATAATTACTCATGAAGGAAATTTCGTCATGAGTAATTGAATATAATGGAGAATTTTTTAGCAGCTCACATTTTTTGCAGGGATAATTAAGCATAAGCGCATTTGGGATATTCACGCATGGATAATTTGTCACGAAGCATTTTTCCTTTTTTTTTTTTTTATAGTGAACTTCATTAAAAACACACTGACGAGTCCTCAAAGTGAGGACCACCCAACAAAAAGAGTTACGTCATGTACAATGGATAAACAACCCACGCATCCCACTTGAGGTTTCTATACATCAACATACTTTTCAACCAAAGAAACGCCCACGACTTAATATTTGCCACTATATCTCCTACCCCTGGATGTTTCCTTTCCAAAACTTTCTCATTTCGAGCCTTCCAAATGGCCCAAAACGTGATCATAATGATGCCCCGAATAACTCTCTTTGCCCATTTCAAAGTAGTCGTTCTATCTTGCAGCAACGAAATTTCCTTAATGTCGTTAGCATTGACTGGAGCAACCTTACACCAATTCCCAACAATAGACCAAATTTGATAAGATAAAGCACAACATAAAACAAATGATGCACATCTTCATCCGAGCTGTGGCAAAAAAACGCAGGAGGTATCTTCAATGTTAATTCGTCACTGAACCAACGCAATCCTAGTGGGGATTCGATCCATCTCTAGCTTCCATACCATCACATTGATTTTCAACGGCACCCACGCTTCCCATCTCATATAATGAGGTCGATGAGTATCCCCCTCCCCCCCACTTTTCGGAACAGTTTTTTAACATCTGCAACCGAGAAGGTGTTTGCAGTCGAGTCGTCCCATTTCCACGCATCTTTTAATCCTGTAAAAGAAAATTTGTGAATCATAAAGTAAATGTTTTGCATCTCGGACAGCTTTTCCATTGTATTGGGATATCTCTTCTAGGCAGCACTGAAAATCATCTGACCATTGCTCTGTAACAGCCGCTGATGAACTCTGCATCCTTTTTCAGCATCAAGTGCATATAGTTTAGGCCATCTATCTTTTAACAAAGTCGTCCCCAACCAATGATCCATCCAAAATTTAATTTCCAAGTCGTCCCCAACCGTGCCCCTTATGAACGAATGAACAGACCTGTTGCAGCTTGATATGTTCCAGTTTCGTAACAATCGTCTTCCAACTACTCGTAATCTGTCTCTTAACCGGAAGAAAAGCCCAACGCCCCTTCCCACCATGAATCGTTTTGATTACCTTGTTCCAAAGGTGATGTTTCTCCTTATTGAATCTCCGCGCCCATTTAGTTAATAAAGCCACATTAATATTAGCGATTTTAGCTATCCCTAACCCTCCCTCCTTTTTATACGTAGTAATAACATCCCACCCCACCCAATGTAGTTTCCTAACTTCATGATTACCGGCCCACAAAAAAAATTTCTTCAACCTTTCAATAGAATCACTCAACTTAGATGGAGCTTTATACAACGATAAATAATACACCGGTAAGCTTGAAAGCACGGATTTAATTAACGTCAATCTCCCACCCATGGAAAGGGTCTTCGCCTTCTAAGACGTCAACCGACTCTGGATCTTCTCAATAACCGAAGAACTATGGCAACATTGATTCATATTAGCCGTTATTTTGATCCCCTAAGTAATCAAAAGGGAGTTGGCCAACACGACACCCAAAATCAAATCCATATCAGCTAGCTCATCCCCGGAGCAATTAATCCCAAACAAATAAGATTTATGAAGACTAATCTTCAATCCCGAGCATAAATAAAACACGCTAAGGAGTCTCGCCATCTTGTCTATATTGTCCTTCGACCATTCGCTCATCAAAAGGGTGTCATCGGCGTAAAAGAAGTGAGAGCATGTAGGCCCTCCATTCCGAAAATCTATTCCTTTTAACTTTCCCACTTCAATGGATTTGGATAAAATATTAGCTAATGCCTCCATCACAATTACGAAAAAGAAAAAGAGATAAATGATCTCCTTGTCGAACACCCTTAGAGCATTCATAGTAGCTTCTCCATCTTCATCTCTATAATTACACTAAAAATCACTACCATTCTCTCTCCTTTCCTATTTAATAATACTTATTATATACCTTTATCATTACCTTTTCTCTCTCCCCTACTCACAACCACTTTTAAAAATATTAAAAAATTACGGTGGATGAACAGTGTCACCTCCAAAATTACTGGTGAACACTGTCTCCTCCAAATATTTTCTCTCTCCTCTACTCACAACCACTTATGCCCACTCTATATAATATAAAGATCACACTCACACCATTATGGAGGAGCTAATGTGAATGCTCTTATGACATTTAAAATCAAATTTAAGAAAGCTATTAACTAGCACCGAAGACCTCACCGAATCCAGAATACCTCTAACCCAAAGACACCATTTAGATGAAAAGCCCATTTGTCCCATTATCGAAATAAGGAACCCCCGATTTACATTATCGCATGCCTTCTCAAAATTTATTTTTAACAAAAAGGCTTTCTTTTATCCTTCTTGGGCCATCCGTGAAGGTTATTGATCATCAAAGGACCATCCAACATGTATTGATCTTTCAAGAAAGCCGTTTGGGATTCCGAAATGATCCTCCCCATGATATCTTAAATTCTATCTGCCGTAACCTTTGACACAACTTTGATGATAACTCCAACAGGTGTAATAGGCCTGTAGTCGCGCAAACCCATTGGCGTTTTTGTCTTTGGGAAAAGAGTAATAAATGAAGTACCACACCCTTTACTAATCTTTCCGGATTTATGAAATTCAATCATAAGACGAAGAAAATCATCTTCAAGAAAACGCCAAAAATGTTTGACAAACCTGAAATTAAAGCCATCATGACCCGTAGCTTTGTCTCACCCGCATTCAAATACCGCTTCCTTTATTTCCTCCTTAGTAAAAGGCGCCTCCAATGTGGTAATATCTTCCAAAGGTATCTACTTTAAATTACTACATATCAACTCCGGCCGCTGTATATAATTTTCGGAAAAGTGGTTCCGAAAAAAACTTCAACACCTCTCTTTTAATCAAAGAAGGTTTCGAAACCCAACGACCATCAACCAACAAACCCGAAATAGCATTGAGCGCTTTTCTCCCGTTTATGACCCCGTGAAAATGCGCCATATTATCATCACCTTGCATAGCCCATTTAGTTCTCGATTTTTGTTTCAAATCCATATTCTTATTCTGATTAAATTGACTCGCCCCTTTTTTACATTCCTCCCAAACCCAAACCCAAACCTCATCCTCCTCTAACTCCCTTTCTTCAACCAATTTTTCCAATCTTTCAATATCTTCTATAAAATGTTGAAGATCCTCGCCTTCTTTCATAATCATCTTGTTCCACCATTCTTTTAACACCCCTCTAACATACTTGAGTTTCTGACATATCACACTATCAGGTTAACCCGTGAATGAGCACTCTTGTAACGCCTTTATAATAACCTCCTCACACCCATCCCTCTCCAACCAAGAATTAAACCACCGGAATGATTTATATCCAAAGTTGGAGTCCACCAACGATAAAAGAAGGGGGCAATGATCTGACAATTCCTAGGGAGAGCACGAAGACACGCCATAGGCCACCTATTGAAAAAATTCTAACAAACAAGAACTCTATCCATTTTGCTTAGTTTAAAACCAGCTTGTTTGCCAATAATGTATGTGAATCTATTCCCCCTCATACAGTATTCCTGCAACCCAACTTCATCAATAAAATTATTAAAATCACAAGCACTCGACTGGTTAAATTTGGAGTTCCTTCTTTCTTCTGCATACCTAACAACATTGAAATCCCCCAACAAAACCCACATACCTTACGTATTGCATATAAACGATTTTATTTTCTCCCATAACAGTCTTTTAGTCATAAATTTCTGAGGCGCATAAATATTCAATATATTCAAAATCGTACCATCACAAAACGAAGTTACCATTAGTTAATAAAAAAATTCGGATCTGACTTGGCTGACTCCTTCTTAAAAATCTTAGGATTCCACAGATTGATCAAACCACCCGACCTACTAGAGGCCTCAACAATATCGAATTCGAGCTCACACCTACCCCCGAATCTCCCAGCTTCAAACCGACCACAATCAGAGAATTTAGTCTCTTGAAAAGCTATAGAATCAACCCCGTTCTTGGTTTTTAATCCTTTCACCCAACCTGATTTCCTAACAACCCCATACCCCTGATGTTAATTGATAAGAAGTTCATGATTGACCTGAATGTACTGTAATTGAACATACCAATATCTTCGTCTCGATTCTCTCTTTCAAATCCGGTGAATGATGAGCTAGAATTGTGAGTGTTAGCTAACGACGTTAGTGTGAGTTAACAAGGGGTGCATTGAGAGTAAAATGTCTTAAAGGTGGGACTAGTGAGAAAAATAAACTCAGGTGTGATTATTATCGGCCAACTACAAAAAAGGTGGGATTAATAAATTTCATTTTGCCTTTTTTTTTATCAAATGTATGAGTTATATTTTTCATAACTTTTTTTTGAACGGCCAACGAAACGTTTCTGCCCGACTACCCCTGGGACCCTTAAACTGCCGAACCCAAGAACCCCCCCAAGACTATGCAAGGGGGTAGCCAGGCTTGCCCACGAGGTTTCCGAACCGGGGAAAACCCGATCCTCCACCCGTCCGAAGACCCCCTGTGGAGAACCGGTAAAACCCGGGCGAGATCAGGACTCGAACTCCTGACCATAGGTAAGGAGTCATCCCTCATTTCTCTGAATGTCCTCCAAATGTAGCTAGTGGGAATTGAACCCAAGCCTCCCATAGGAAACTTAGGCCCTCAACCAACTGGCTACAACTAGTAATGTTTAGTTTTTGTCCCCGAGGGTCTACACACACACACACACACATATATATATATGTGTGTGTGTGTGTGTGTGTTTGTGTGTGTGTGCGTGTGTAGGCCCTTTGGAGGCAAAAATAAAGTGCACTAACTTTAATGTTATTTTACTAATGCTGTGAAAATAACGTTAAAAGAGACGAATGGTTAATCATGAATCACATGGTGGCGTTGATAACTGAAAGACAATGGGGTACATATATGTGCCTCATGTCCAAAGCTTGATGCAAAACTACTATCGAGCCAGAGGTCTCACTGGAAGTAGCTTCTCTATTCCGATGAGGTAGAGGTAAAGTTGTTCATATCTTACCCTTCTCATACCTTACTATAGCTTTGTTATTGATGGAATTTACTGTGTACGATGATGATTTGATTGAACAACTTATCGAGTGTGGAACTATTTTGTTAGCTCCCCATATCTATGTCGCAACAATGCAATGTAAAATGAAGATGTTTATTTTGAGACTAGGATATAATCCCGTGTATTACACGGGTTAATAAATGAAATGTTATATAATTAGAAGTAAAAATGTTATGCTTAAAACCTGTACGAATTACATGGTTGAGTAAACCCGTGCATTATATTAATAAATAAAAATAATATAGTTTGTTAACACATACACTTGTCAAAACATTTATTTAACATATTATATTTATAAATTCTTACTCCAACCACGTTAAAAATTTTAAAATTTTAAGAAATCACTTATAAAAATAATTACCATCATTAATCTTTGTTTTTAATATTTTAATGAACATACTTTTAAATTTGGTGAAGTTTTTTAGTAAAAATATAAGTGTATTTAAAAAACTAATAACTAATTTCATATTAAATATGAGAGAGAAATAAAGAAAAACCAAATTGTAGACGGTCTAAATAGATGACATGTGTCCACAAATTGTTTCTTTTATTATATAGTGTAGATAATTCGAACTAGGTTTGCCAAAATGGACAAATTGGGTTATACAAGTAACGTTTTAGAACGGATACAGATTAAAAATATCTATTTAGAAGTCTCAAACGAAAGATCAAGTAACCTTTTATATACAAAGTTCTAAGATTATATGTTGGGTACAATTTCTGTGTACAAGTGTGTAGATAAAGAGTATAACCTTAGTGAATTGTCTGAGTTTGTATATACTAGTAGGAATGCCCGCGCGTTGCGGCGGGTGCATCTGTTTTGCCCCTTGTGTATTGTGTTTGTTGGTTATTCGTTATGTTAAAGTAGAAAACAATGATGTATAAAATATATGTTATCAAAAACTGAAACTCATAAGTATATCTTCTGAATATTTTAAATGGGTACATCACAATAGGTCGTACTATTCCTTACAACACCCTTAGATTGGACCACGTCCTTCGGTGTGACCCTTTTATGTATCTCGAAGGCAAATAAGTATGCCATCGTAGAGCGGTACTTAGCATAGTGAAGTGGTGTTGTATATCTTAATGACCATAAGATTGTAGTGGAAGTGATGTAATTACTAAAATGCAGTTTGTAGTGTACAACATATTTCTATTATTTTAGGGCACCCGCGAGATGCAGCGGAGTCAATGATTTACATAGATACTCTCATTTTATGTTAATTTGACAAGTGTGGTAACAAAAATATTAGACCAAACAAATTAGTAATCAATATAGTTAAAACTACCAAATCGACTAATAAGAACTTGTCTTCTTTTGGATATGTAAACAATTGGTGACTTCGTGAGATCAGAAACTTAAATTCTATTCCTATAAGCTTATAGTAGCGGAGAAAACAAAAAACCATCGAGGAAGATGATGACGTTGCTCATGAAGTATCTCTACCATATTTGCTTGTATAAAAGTCAAGCCTACATATATCGCTCACTTTAATGGGTGGAAATGTGTCATGGGATGGGTGTGTTGGCAAACTTCAAGCCTACATATTCATTTGTGTTGGGTCTGCTGACCTGGAGAAGAACAGATGATTGAAAAGCCAAAATATGCTAACAGTTGATTTACACAAATAAACAGTCTTTACAACATACTCTTCCCAAAAGACTGTTGACCCTAACAACTGTTCCATCCAAACAACTGCTATGACAACTGCTGATACAAAGGACTGCTAGATAACAACTGATAGAGAACAACTGCTGACCAAAGGTCTGATGAAGAAACAACTGCTGATCAAGTACTGAAGACTAAAGGTCTGTTGGAGTTAACAACACTTAGACTCCAACAGATGTTGCAAGATCATCAGAGTTTTCCCTCAACAGTAGTTTACTTTAAAGTGTTTTGTAATACAACAGTAGTTTGTATAGGGCAAATGTTTTATGTTGTTATTCTGTTAGAGGTCACTATCTTAGGTGACGTCAGGACAGGTCACCAGTGGTTTAGGTTTGTCTATAAATAGAACAGTGCTTGTACTGTTCTATTGCATCACACACAAACATTCTCTCAGACAAACAATCACTGTGTGATCAGGCTGAGGGGGAGTACTTGTATTGATTGTAATCTTTCAATTAATGAAAGCTTTCGATTAAGAAAACATTTATTCCTATTGTTTTGATTATTGTTTATCATTCCGCTGCACTTTCCATATATACTTACATCATTCAATTCTCATCTTCTTCTAAATATGTCAAAACAATCAAACTCAGATCCTAACAATTTGTGTGCAGAAGTGTCACATCATACCATCCTGCAGCCACATAAATTTAAAAAGAAAATATAAATACATAATATATGATGTAATTTATTTACTATAAACATTGAAATATATGTAAGTTATGTATGTGAAGAGTCACCACATTATTTATGTACTAAATACATGACAACTATTTATAAGACTTTAACATTGATACAAACATAATAAAGACATGGAGGTTATGAATTAAAGAGTCACCACATTATTGTTAATTTCCTCATCAATTGTATAATTATGTTTAAATTAATTTCTTCAACAATTGAATATTTAGGTAGAAAGACAATCTTACGCTCTAAATGTCTTCAATAAGCATTGTATTATAAGCAATAAAGGTTGTATTTACTTAAATTTTTGCGGGTATCCTTTACCGATGCTTTATAATATATAGTATAGAAGATAAAGATTCGGGTTGATTCATTAGCGTGAGCGTGAATTTATGGCGTTTTGATTTCTTATTTCTTAACACAAATAATATAAGTAACTAACACATAGTTAAGTTTTTGTTTTCTTTTAATGCTAGTGTTTAATTTATTTTATTAATTAGAATTAGAACGTAAACAATATACAATTGCCGAAAGCAAAATAATATTGTGAACCACACTTCATACAACGTTTAACAAGAACATTAAATAGATAAACAAATACCTTAAAAGTCTTAGAAGAAATATAGTTTACGTATAAAGTTATATTTGAGCATGCATGTATAGATTTATAGAGTTAACTATTTCATGGCGTTCAAGGAGACCATGTTGATTTGAATTGAGGAATGTCTCCATACCCTTCTCGAACCATCCTCTCCATCATCTGTCCTTCATGTCCATTTGTTCCCTGCAACATCAGGTTTCATCCCATGCAGTAAGTGGAAGTAATATTTATAATATATTAGAAACGTATTAGCAAATCTAGAATGTTATATTTATAATTTTGTCTGTTGTATTTAGTTAACAATATATATGATTCAAGATAAACAACTTCTTAACAAGGATAGTTAAGAAAGCCACCTGTCACCTTCATAGGGGCTATATCATCCAATTCAGTAGAGTTGAGGTCAATAGGTCATAGAACATCCTGACTTCTGAAAGCTTCATGAAGAGAAACTAAAAATGCACAAAGAAGAGAAAAACTGTACTAATTAATTTTGAAAAATATTTTCTCATCAATAATTTTGAATATTGTTTGTTTATTGTTTTAATTGTTAGCTGCACAATTAAATTACCTCAATTTGATTCTGCAACGATCCAACATAGTTGATTATTACATCCAACATCACTGGCATTCCCATTGTATATAGCAAATAACTAAATTTAAATGGAGCAAAAATTGATATATTATGAAGATAAATTTTTGTAATTGTCAAAGAAAATATGAACAAGTAGAAAAAAATGTATATATGTATATAAAGATTAACTCATATCTTTATACCTTGTAGCATTCGGGAACCATATCTTGCAAGCGTCTTAACTTCTCATTGATTTTTTTCTCTTCTCATCTAATGAAGACATAAAATTTTTGAACAAAACAATGTTTCAAAGCATGAAATTAACTCTAAGATTTTGTTTGGAGTTATGAAAAGACTATTAGCATTCAAGAAATTGATTATAATGAAGTATATATAATAATATAGATGGGGGGTTGAAAGGTCTCACATTTAAGATGCATCATAAGTTAAGTTGTATTTTGTGTTTTAAAAGTTGGACATAAGGGCATAATTGGGATAAGATTTTAGGATGTGAGGTATTAGATTATGTGAAATTTACTAATCTACCATTCTAAGTGTCTTAATTGTCACAACTATGCCAATAATACCCTTAATTTTTTTGCTTAAATATGTTGTACATATTGCTTTTTAAGTTGTACGGAGGTGAAAATGACTATGTTGTACATCACTCCTCCTTTATAATGTATATTATATATTATATATTATATATTATAGATTATAGATATGTTGAACGTCTGTTTTTAATTTTTGAACGGCTAAAATTATAAACGCTAACATAGCAAGAAGCTAAACAGGAAAAACAAAGGGCATTACAAAAGTTGAATGTTTGATCTTCATCATGATAGAATTTGTTACGGTAAAGCTTTGTCATTTGCATAACTCAAGAAAACTTAAGAAACGTATGGGTCAATAAAACGGTTGTGCTATTGACATATTCAAGAGAAATAAATAACTGATGAAAACTTAAAATATAAAAAAAATAAAAATAATGTGGCATGTAGCATGTTGGTGCATTAGACCAAGTGGAACTTGATCTATTGTTCGAGCATCCATATTTTGGTTTATTATATTACTAGCTGACTACCCGGGAGCGTCCCGGGGTTGTAATATATAATATTAATGAATGTTAAATGGTTAATTGGAATTATGTGTTTTGACCCGTTACAACATCACTTAGCTTGTATCATTGCATGGTAAACCAATAAAACATGACTGTCGTGCACAACATAAGGATCAATTTGATATTACCTAACTTTAACGAAATTTCGTACACTTTCCATTTGATCACCATTTACATCTTCCTGCACAGCTTTTGCATTTTGTTCATCACCGGCTACTTTCATAGTCGCCTGCTTTATTGCTGGTTTTTTCACAACTTTTGGGCTTTGTTCCTCAATTGTAACCTTCACATCAACTTGCTCTTCTGCTCTGGTGGCTTTGCCTGTAATTTTCAGTACAAATTTAAATCAAATATATTGGTTTAAAGGGTTTCAACCTTGAAAAAATCAAGTGGCAAAAGAAGTCAAAAATTAACCTTGTTCTTGTCACGCCATCTAAGCCTAAATGGTCTAAAATCTTTCTTTCTGGTATTTCTTGTGAAAGTTCTTGACTTGTTCGTATTGATGAAGAATCATGATTAGGTTTTATTCTTTTATCACCAAGAAAAGAATAAAAAAGGAATAATTAACCAACTTAATTTAGGTGTACAGAAGAACCATCAACGTTTCACAAAACTTGATATAAGGTGATCTATTAATATATATTAGGAATTTATACATGATATGACAGTTGTAGTTAAGATCATACTGGTCAAAGCCGTAAGGCACACACCCAAGACAAAGAAAACACAATAATAGGAAAAGCATAATAGGCACAGGAAATGATGACATGAAGTAAGAATGAAAGATTAGTCCACTCAGTTCAAGCTTTCCACCACAAACTGTGAATCACCAGCTTAGCAAGTGTTTAGAAACGGGAAGATCCCGGGGTTGAAAAATCTAATATGACTTAATAAAAAATAATAAAAGAAGAAAACATACCAAACGTATTGAAAAAATGAATAATTCGGAGTGACCATATTTTCTTTCTTGGAATGCATAGAAGCTAAAGATACATATTTTGCTGGTGGCTGCAAAACTTCCTGGTCTGTGTTCACCTTTGACTGCAGCAAAAACATACACTGTACGTACAGAGTTAGTAATAATCTATTAGAAACAAAGTTTTGGATACCGATAATCTAAAATTAGAATTGTAACAATTTTCATATAACAATGTCATGATAAAACTATAAACAAAAAATTACCTTGACTACTTGCCTAGCAGCAAGTTCAAAAGGCAAACCGCGACAAGATTTAGCAGCGATGTCAGATGACAAAGCGTCCAAATGCCATCGGAAGCGATTATAAGCCTTCCACCACCATTTGAAAGCTATGAACACCACAAAAGATGAAAAGAACATTATTTATTTAATGGACAATTATCAACAACGTATATAAATATAATATGATATTAATAAAAGAGTTGCTAGTGTCCCGGGGTTGAAAAATGTAATATGACTTAAGAAAAAAAATGTTAAAGACGGCACCTCATTAACACAATCTACATCATTCCTGAAAATGTTAAAGACGGCACCGATAAAGAGCAATTTAAACAAAAATTTGATAACACTCAACACCATAACAATAAACAATGTGCTGAGTAGGATCAACCAAATTTTGAATCTCTTTGAAAGCAACGTCATGCTGCAGTTTTACAATCCATTTCACATCAACAGGTCGAGCATCATAAATTTATTTAGGTACAATTGTCATTACTCTCCTTGCCAAATCCTCTCCATCCAGATTAATATCCTAAAACTCGCTTTATTCAGCTAAACTTAAAATGAAAAAATTTATTACACAAATGTCACTTTTATCGGTAAACAGGCCTGCTATTTCGGCGATGTTTTGGCGTTGTTTCGATGTTGTGTTTCAGCGCTGTTTCGGCGCTATCAACAGCAGACATCACTGTAATAACAACAAAGTTTGTCAAAATTCATTCACAATTGGATCAGCAAAAACAGTTACAGATCAAAAAAATTAAAACCAAATAGATCATCGAATTCGGACAGGTCACGGGTGATCAAGTCAATAACAGATAAACTCATACCTTAATACTTATGCTTATATATGCTAAAATTTCTCTATATTTGTTGCCCTATATGTTTTTATTGATTGTTATAAAGTCTACGATCTATTCTTATACCTCCGGATATCTATAGAAATAAATTGTTACTGTTTAGGTCCAAAAAATAACTTACCCCTGAGCCAACGCCATCGCCTTTAAGTCCTGCCTCCCCATATTTGTCATATATGGATCACTTTTCATCATCTGATAAAATCTGAATACCAACTTATACATAAAAATCTTGATAACAAAAAAAAAAAGGAACTTATTAGTAACCGGTGACATGCCAATTTTTACTAATATAGAGGTAGGATGTTGTACCTCATAAGCATTAGTAATATGAACTTCTGTTCAGCTCCTGGTTCCTGAAAGAAACAACAATTTTATCACATTTTATTTGTCTAGTGTATGATCAAGGTTCAGCAGTCAGGTCTCGCCGCTACATCCACCCGATGGAAAGAATCGATAAATGAACTATGACAGCATGCAGAAAGACTTACCTTGAATGATCAGAAAAAAAACGAACAGAAATCAGATTTTTTTTTATAAAATAATATCAACTAAAGAATCTTACATACAAAGACTTACCTTGAATCAATCAGATCTCCACAATCTTGGAATATATATGCAGGCTTGTAGTCACTCCACAGCTGATCAAAAGCAGGAAAAAAGCATCCTGCATACAACATTTGATTGATCAGAAAAAAACAAACAGAAATTAGATTTTTTTTTTAAATTATCAACTAAAGAATCTTGATCACTTACGTTGTTGGTTGATTCTTCATGGTTTCAAAACATCTTTAAAAGAGGACCGAAGAGGAATAACCATAACAGAATTGGGTTGTTGTACCTGTTGAACAATAACCATAACAAACATCTAGTGCATAAAGATAGTTTCCAAGATAACGGAACAATAACCATAACATGCATTGTTTTATGAATGGATGACTAAAAATTGTAATACATATATCATATATAGTAACTTACTGTGAGAGAAATATAAGGTCGAAAAGCTAAACCTGCCAAGAACAAAGCACCAACTGTCATAACAAAAGTACAAAGCCACTAAATAATAATAAGTATACCTTCATCAAGAATTGACCCAGCTGCGTTACATTTTCTGGACAAATTTGTAGACAGCTCACAATACTGTCGCTCATATCCTTCAAATACCTCACTCATCTCTACCTCCCATCTACAAAATAATATCCTCAGTTTAGATCCAAACCTAAAATTAATTAAAACGCAATCGTTTCCAATATCATATACTAAGTACCCACTATCGATTAATTTCCTTCTATCCATACCTTAATATCAAAGATCCTTGAATCTGCTTAATAAAATAATAATAATCCACAGTCAAAACACAAACTTCTCTGCACAAAACTATTCTCTTTCTTGAATAATATAAAAAATCCCAACTGCTACCTCTCAAGATTCAACCTTTTGTGGGTTTTGAACTGATGGGTTGTTGTAATTCCTTCTTTTCTAAAAAACTATATTGTAATAATAATAATAATAATAATAATAATAATAATAATAATAATAATAATAATAATAATAATAATAATAATAATAATAATAATAATAATAATGATACAAACTTACATCTTCAATCGCAGTGCAGGTTTATCAGTTGCTTTTTGAACAATTTTTGCGGATAAAAGCTTTGCCATCTCTAACAACTCATCAAGGCTTTCAGGTTTCTTCACAAGATTACAGATAATGGTGAAGATGCATTCAAGATCTAAAGTAAGGCCAGACAAATGCAAGATTAAACGTTTGTAAGTAGGTAAAAATAATTGAGAAAAACACACGGGTAGTATCAAAATCATGCAGAGATATGTCATGAAACATTAGAGAAGAAACAATATGGATCTTTGCAGTAAGATCAGTGGTAACGTCATCCTTAATGATGTATCAACAGTAAGAGTTGCAAATAATAGCAAAGGGGTGACTCTCCTGCTCGCGTCTCTTTCTCTCTCTCTTTCTCGTTCTCTTTCGTCTTTCTCTCTCTCTCTCTCTCCTCTCTTTCTAGATCTGATGAGGGTGTGTGGGTTGGATGGTGCACGTTCCGAGGAACCAAAGGCCGGCCACCGGAGCTCCGCCGATTACGGTGGCCGGGTACTCCATCTCTTCCTTCTCTCTCTCTATAGATCTGTATGTGTGTGGGTGTATAATCTTCATCAGGAAGAGATAATGGGGTTGTTTGAAATTGAGAGAGTAATGAGATTGAGAACTTACTTTGAAGATCTGGAGATTGGCAGAGAGTAAAGGATAAGGAGATGAATGATTGAGAGCTGAGAAAGAGATGGTGAGATAATGAGAAGAGGCGGAGATAACTTTAGGGTTTGAAGGTTTTCGTTTTTCCCGTGTGTTTTTTTTTTTTTTGGTTAAAAAAGGAAACACTCCAAAAACCTCAAAAAACATCTATTATTAAGCCACTTGGCACAAAAAAGTGGAGGTTGAGGCCTCCATTGGACGCCACGTCAGCAAAACCATTTTCTTTTATATATATTAATAGATATCCTTTTATTTAAGGGACGGTTCAAAAAGATACATGCTTAACAGAAGCTTTCATTTTAAGGTACTTAATTTTTTATTCGGATCACAATTATTGTTGAGAGTTAAAATATGTATTATTATATTTTTCTATTTGTCAATAGAAACATCTGAGATTCTAAAAGCTTTACGAACTATCTGATACTTTTTCTCTTTTAAATTTTTAATCCTATATGAATAACTCCAAAAAAAAGTGTATACATCTAAAATAAAAAGAGAGAAAAAAAGGGGGAAAGTTAGAACAATAATTTGCTTTTTTTAATCTTCTAATTTTTTTAGAAGACCTTTTGAAGGAAATCAAAACATCCATGTTACACCTATTCCCTCACACATAAAGGAGAAATGATGGAAATTTGATGGTTTGAGTTTATATGTTGTGTTCATAATCTATTAAAAGATGGAGAAAATGACAAAAATAAGTCTATTACATATCTAATGGTTGAAGAAGCATCAATAATTTTTTTTGTTGATAGCGTTGAAGGAACCTTTGTCGGATGTGAAAAAAGTAACCTACGGTGGTGTAAGAATTGAAGGTGAAAAAACCATAATTCTTGGACCTTACAAACTTTAGGGACCGGAGCATTCACATAGCTAAACCAAATCTGAAATTCAGATTTATCACCTCAGTAACTCACATCATTTCATACATTAACCGTTACTTTTTATCTTTAACGCTAAATCAATCCAGACCACCACCTTACATTCCACATTTATATACAATATATTATGTTTGTGTGTGATTAGTGCCCACCAAACCACTCCACATCATTACCTCAAACGCAGGCTTGGTTCGATTTGTGAAGTCCAGATTTCCAGACTCAATCTAAAGACAGATGGAGATACTCTAAGACCCTTACTCTTATGAAATATTAGTGGAATGCCCGCGCGTTGCGGCGGGTGTCCCGGTTGACATCTTATGAAACGCGGTACTCATTTTTGTTAGTAGTTTAGGTTAGTTTTAACGTAATATTTGAAAAAGACGGTGATTAGATTATGTGATTAAATTTTACTTTGTATTTGTATCCGTTCATTTTATTTTTTATATCAATAAAATTTGCCCAGGTTTTAACTTTTTTCACAAAAAAATAAACTTTCACAATTAAAAGATAAAAAATGTCAGGCAAGTCCAAGCAAATGACTATTACAAGTTATTTGCTAAGTGTTCGTTCGGCCAATTATTGATGTATTGATGATGAATTGATGTATTGATGATGAGAACATGTTATGGAAATGATGATGCGTAACTCATTTTTTAACATAGGTATAGTACAAGTGAATAATGCAATAAGGAGTATTATAGGTAAGTTTTACATGACGTATAGTGTTTAAAGCATGAGACTCTTAACATCCCATCTTAAAATGTGTGTATAATTACTTTTCTAGACATGTCTCCTCCTTAATAAGGTAACATAGATATAATAACTAGACCTTGTTTAAGTGAGATTTGAAACTTTCAATAGTTTCGTATAAATGTAAAGTTAATACGTACCTACAATCCTACATAATTAAAAGAGTGTTTCATATCTTTATTGAACCAGAAATAATTACACAAGATAACAATATATAATTTCCAGCTCATATTACGCGTCATGGAAAAAAAAAACATAATACTTACTTCCATTTTAACTAATAATTATTTACATATGAAATTCAGAGAAATGATAATGTACAAGGGATCCTTAACATACAAACGATAGGAAGGACTCACAGCGTGACATATGGCACTAACTAAATATGGATTTTTGTCCGTTGTCATAATCACACACGTTATGATAAAGCCACATAATTATGCACGTTATGTGATATAATCACGCATGTTAAACATCATAATGACACACGTTACACCTGATAATCACGCACATTATAAATCCAGCAATTTTTTTTTTGTTTTGAAATCATAGCAATAGGAAATACAAATGAAAGAAGATAAAATGTTTGTTTTTATGGTTTATTATTTTTTTTTTCTTTTTTGAAAGGGCGACTTTCTTGTGTTTGGTCACCGCACTCCCCAAATTGGAGAGGCCTAATGCCACACTTTGATCAGACTATGTTGTCTTAACCGGTTCACGCTGACTTCAAAGTTTGGCTTGGGCGTTCCCTTAAGAAACCATACCACCATTGGCCACTTGACAATCGTTGTATTACCACATTAACATAACTCTCACGTAACACGCAATGGGACGAAACCCGAGTAGGCTCGGAATCCAAACTAACAACTAAGGAGGCTTAGCTCAAATCTTTTAATAATCACCAAAAATAACACAAGTAGCGAATGAACTTAGATCTCCACTAGAGAACCTAAATCTTTCTACCACTTACACACAAGTGGGGATTTCATTGTTTGAAATTTAAAATGTACTTGATTAAATACTCTTTATAGAAGGTATAAATATATACATTCAAAAATCATGCTTCCAACACCATCTCAACCTACTAAAACTACCTAATAAAGTATAAACACCCATCGAAATCAATGCAACCATCACCTAGTAAAAGTAACAAAGAACGTTGAATAAGACAGACAAAAAAAAAAAAAAAAAAAACCGTAAAAACCCGTAGCTTTACTTTTTTACCTTTTACAGCTTCCACTTTTTACTTTTTTTTGAAAGGCAGCTTCCACTTTTTACTAACGTGTCATACGAGCCGTATAACAAGTGTCGGCCCCAACCTACACAAACCTCGATGCCACGTCAACCTCGATCCCACCGTTGACCAACAGTCAAGTCAACAACTCAACCAATTCTCCCGTCGTCTACCGGACGACAACCGAATCACATCTCCTAAAACCGGTGGATCAACCGTCGCTTCATGTTCACCGTTAAACAGATTACCTCTCACATTCTTTCTTCTAGCAGCTGAATATTCCAACTGTCCGTTTAGTGACGAAGCTTGTTGATCGTTTACCTTCTGTTCCGATATAGTTTCCCTTTGAATATTATGTAGCGATTTATTACTATTTCTACAACCAGATCGGAATAAAGACCGTAAACAACTTATAAATCCGGTTTTCTTATGACAAGTCACCGGTTTTTCCGGTTCACCAGCCGGTTTACTAACCTTTCGACGACGATGACAGCTCTTCGATCTAACTCGACCGAGACACGAAACTTTAGGCGAAGACGGTTCGGCCATCGAAAGAGCAGCCGGTTCTTTCCCTATCGAATCCGATCTCTTTGGAAACAATAATATGTTTGCAAGTTTACAGTTCCTACGCTTCGAATCGACGTAACTCGTCTTCTTTTGCGCAGCTTTCGATTTCAAAAACGCAGATATTTGTAACGAACTCGCGGCTGTGTTCGAAGGACTAGGATTTACAATCGGGTTAACGGTCGGGTTAGAGTTTCCTTTGATCGATTGTTTTCGGTCCAAGAACGCGTTGCGATCGAACCAGTCGAATTCGGCGTCTTTCGATAGCCAAAAGGAGTCCGGTGCGTAATCGAGGACAGTGGTTTCGGACATGTGTTGATCTTGTGACACGTCGGCGAGGGTTTCGCATGCTATTTTGCGATCGTTGGTGTAGTATAGTGAAGGTACAGGTTCAGGTTTGGGTTCGGAATCTAGTTGTGTCATTGTTAGGTAGACACTAGAGAGTGGTAGTATTAGGTTTTTTACAAAATAGTTGTGGGAGGGAGCGTTTTGAATGTAGAAATAATAAGATATTTATAACATTGGTGGAAGTGTATGTAGATCAATTCAAGGCAAATTGACGAAACCCATGGTAAAGAGTTAGCAATGAAATGAATTAAGAATTGATTGCATGTTAATTTAATGCTTACTTGCATGATTATTATTTTTCCACTTTTTTTAATTGAAAATATATATTTAGAAAAAAGAAGAAATAAAGTTATAGTTTTACAATTTCTTTTAAATAAGTTATTTATTATTTCTCTTGGAATTATAAACCTTCTTAAGATTTGACAAAGTCTTACGGGCTGTTTGATTGATTAAGTGCTGAATCATTAAGATGTTTGAACGGTTAAGAGGCTCTGAATGATTAAGTGCTGAATGATTCAGCTATGTACTAAGGGCATGTTTGGTAGTCTCTTAATGAGGCTTTGAACCATTCAGCTCTGAATAATTTAGCATTCAGACTTGGTGTATAGCTGAACCATTCAGCACTTAATCATTCAGAGTCTCTTAACTATTCAGACATCTTAATGATTCAGTACTTAATCAACCAAACAGCCTCTAAGTCTGAATGGTTCAGCTCTTAACCATTCTATTCAGAGCTGAATGGTTCAGAGCCTCATTAAGAGGCTACCAAACAGACCCTTAATCAATAGTTAGGACCTAGCCACATTGGATACCACAATGGCATGGCACGATGGAGTGGCATTGTCGGGGGCGGGGACTTCTCAACAGGCGTGAGAGTGAGGATGACCTCAACGATGGGTTGTGAGTTGGCTATGTGTCTAGTTACACCCTTGAATTTTCATATTCTACGGTAATGTTCTATGTTTGTATTTTACACAACCATAATACACCTTTTTGGGTCTGGAATGTGAAAGCTTCCATTGACTACGTGCCGCTTTTTTAAATCATATTTCATATTAACCACAAAATACATCCTTATGAATTCAATTGTGTGATGTACTCAAGTTACTTGCTTATGTTAAGCTATGCAACTTACAAGTTATAACTACTTGTATATTCTTTGATAACAATTCTAAAATTTTGTTTAATCCCCACAAGTGATGTCACACTAAAAAATGGGAGATAATCACAGGGGCGGATATGAGAATGGATAAAAAGAAAACCCCATCTTCATGAAAAACCTTGTAAACTCTATGGTGACCATTGATCAAACTTGATCAATGGTCCTTAATTAATTGTTTATAATAATATAAAGCCACTTGCATTTGTGTGGTTGTAATGAGATCAAGGGCAAATGAGTCATTTAAGCAAGTGGACCAATTTAATTTTCTTAATCCTAGGTTTAAAAAGGTTGATTTGACACTTGTCAAGTCACTTCTCTCCTACTTTATGGCACTTTCTCCAGCACGAAAAATTACATACGTTAGTGTTGTGATGCAAAATTCTGACCTCGTGTGAGACATCGCTAACATGTGTTACCAGGCATATACTAAAAGAACATAATAAAAGATCACATAAATTGTGTATTTATTTAATAAATGATAAAAACGATCATTACAATCAATACTAAAAATGTATCAAAAAAGTTTTCATACATACATAATTATTTGTGAATGATAAAAAACTATCATAACAACATAAAAAAGATCTAGCTATGCTTCGTTCTTGATACCCATCTTTATCTTTAACACAAAACATCTCTTCACCTAAAAAAAGATAACACATGTTAGTTGGGCTCTCTGAAACATATAATAAGACATTAAGACATCACTAACATGTGTAGTGTATTCTAAAAACATATGTTTTACGGAAATAACGTATGTCATATGAACCCTAACACATGTTAGTTAGGCATATACTATGTATGTCATATGAACCCTAACACTTGTTAGTTAGGTATATACATGTGTTAGCATCACTAACATGTGTATAAACAAATACCAAATCTGCAATTTCATGTGTATCGTACTCAATTTGAAGTGCCAAGTGTATAATACTCAAACATGTGTATGAACAACACTAAACGCGATTTTTACAACTATGTTAATTCTAAAACATATGTTTTACTGAATTAACATATGTCATATGAACCCTAACACACATTAGTTGGGCATATACTACGTATGTCATATGAACCCTAACATCTGTTAGTTAGGTATATACTAGCATGTGTTAGCATCACTAACATGTGTATATAAACACCAAATATGCAGTGCCAAGTATATCATACTCAATTTTACAACTATGTTAATACAACTACTCAAATACGATTAATAGGGTTTGAAATCCAACAATAATAAATTTAAAAAATCAAATCAGAACCCTAGCACCTGTTAGTTGGGCATATACTAGCATGTGTTAGGATATTCTAAAATCAAAACACTAGCACACGAAATATATAATATAATAAAAGACATCAGTAGCATGTGTTAGCATATTCTAAAATACATGTCTTACTAAAAATAACGTATGTCATATGGGTCCTAGCACCTGTTAGTTGGGCATATACTAGCATGTGTTAGCATCACTAACGTGTGTGAGCATACAAGACTCGGATCGCAAAAAATAGACATGTACCCTATACGAGTTCATAACAATTTCACTTGCCAAAAATTTATTAAACATAATACAAAAATTATTTAAACACCCTATTCACCAAAAGATTAAACATTTATAATCTTTATAAAAAACATCACTTACCACAGCCACATCACCAACGCCTCCTTCTTCCAATAGCCTACTCATGAAAACCAACACTGGAATAGATAACATGTGTTAGCATATACTAACATAAAAAAAACTACAAAGTTATTCATCAATCACATGTGATCTGTCAACCTCATGTCCTCAATCTAATAAAAATCTAACATAAACAAAATAATATAATAAAAAAATAAAAAAAAAACGTTAACATAAGTTTTTTTTTTCATTCAAGCATTTGATCTAACACTTGGTATGCGAATAAAAACTATCCCCAAAACTACTACTATTATTATTCTAACAAAACCCAAAACCTAACTACAAACAAATATTTCAAAACTCACCAACACGAACATACGAAAAAGAATGAAAGCATACGAATTTCCAACCTTAAGTACCCACTCCCCTGGCAACCTTCTATTTCATTTCAGTTGCACTTCCCCTGAGATTGAGAGTATGCAGCTCAAAGCATTAGCTTCCATCAACCTTAATGAGGCAGCAGAAACAACAGACGTAAACATTCATATTTCAAACACTTCACTTGAAGAACAAGAACCTCCTCATCTCCCCACTACTGTCACGTAAGAACTTTTATTACTACACTTATTATTTCACTAATGCCTAATGCCTCATTTCCTTATCATCTCTACTCTTTAATTTCTCTTATTTCCTGATTCAGTCTTGTCTGGAAAGGAGGAATGGTGGTGGGTGTAGCAGGTTGGTGTAATTAGGTTTAGGTGGTGATGGCGACGGTTGGTGGAGGTAGTGGTGGGCTAGGTGACGGTGGTGGGCTGGGTGTAGCAGTGAGTATAACTTGTCCCCTGATTCAATCTCTCGCGTCTCTCTCTCTCTCGTAAGTTTTTATGTGTCAGTGTGTGTATATATATTGTGGTTGTGGTTGTGGTGGTGGTGGTGGTGGTGGTGGTTTTAGAGAGAGACAGAGAAGGAGGAGGGTAGAGAGAGAGGGCATATTCAGTAATTTGAATTTGAAAAAAATGAAGAGAGAGAGGGGGAAAACAATTTATATAGTGAGAGAGAGAAGGGGGTGATGGAAAAGACCAAATTAACCTTGTTAATATAATAAAGAGTAATTGTGGGTGGGATGATGTGGCACCATATGGACCAAGCATTGGGTTTATTGGAGTTTTTCATTTAAAATGGGTTTTTTCCATATACTTCCCCGGGGCGTATATATAGTAGAATCGGGGGACATATGTTACCCCTCGATTTTCCTAGTGAAGTGGGCAAATTTTGTTTTTAAGGTATTTTTATAAAATGTTACCCCTAAAACAAATTTTTTTGTTATCACTTAAAATATTTTTTATAAAATGTTACCCCTTGTTTTATTTTCATGCATACAGGATTACGTATTAACAGCCACACACATGGTTCTTCAATACAAATCTTCTTTTAATAACAAGTGAATATGAACATTTGATACATATATATCAAACGACATTAGTGAGACATGAAGAAGTGGCCGCTATCTTATTGGTGAAAGGTTGTATTGGAAATCTCTACCGGTTAGAGAGACGACAAACCCTTGATGAAGAATTGAAAACTGACAGTGAAGATAAGGTGGATGTTAATTAATCATATTGATAAATCTTTGGTAAAACCACAAAATTATTCCTTGGGCCACATAAATTATAGCCATTTAGTAGCAATTTAAGTTTGGTCCTAACAATAATAAAACTAATAATTTAAAGTTGACAATAATAGTAGAAACCCTATTCCTTTCTCATCATATGATATCCCAACCTTAGCGCTGTTCGTTTTAGCTATTGACGAGCTTTTAGTGGGACAGATGTGTGATCGGTTAGATATAGTTCATTCAGACTGTTTGTTTCACGAGCAGATATCTGAATCGGTCGGACATTCGCCTCTAAATGGGTAAACATTATACTGATTTAAATTGTTCAGACCTCTTATTGGTTCATCATTTAATGCTTCAGAACTCTTACGGGTTTAGAAGCCCCTTATACTTTTTTTTTTTTTAACAGGAAAGGTTACACACTCCTAAATTACACCAAATTGATCTCAATCTTACATAAGGTCTTTTTTTTTTTTTCTTTTTTTTTTAAATAGACTTCATGTTATGGTCCTCATTTGTATATTACGTTAGGCATGTTTGTTCGTGGTTTCGTTTTTTCTTAACAAAGCCAAACTGTCATTTTTTCCACTACAATTACATGTAATATATATCAATTATAAGTTGAGTTAAACAACTATTTATTTTACTTGGAATCTCTTATAGGAGTAGGCAAGAGAAGACAAGTAATCTTTATTGACAATGCCCCAAATTTGTTTATATACAATAATTGAGCATTCAATTCTTCGCTACTACATATCATTTCAATAATTCTTCTATAGTAGTATAACTTTGTATTTATCTTTGTAACATAATAATAAATTTTTATTTATTATTTGAAACATTATTCATCAAAACATAAAGTAAAAATTCGATCTTATTTCGAATAAAACTACAAAAAGAAACAGTATGTAAAACTTAGTTGTGATTCTGAAAATGTACCTTTGAAAAGTATGATAAAATGATAATTAAAAAATAATTATTAAAAATGGTGGACATATCGAATAATCTTCATGAGCATACTGCTAGATGATACCTAAATACAGATAAGATGAAAGTCACATGTCTCTCGATTTACGAAATACATGTGTTCAATTAATCATATTAAAAGAAAATTATTAAATAAACTAATATGGATGTGGAAACAAAAGTTGCATTTCTTTTTTTTTTCATTTTTTTGAAAGGTAAATTTCATTAAAAAACACAAGCGAGAAAAGAATCTCCAAGACGGAGAAACCCACTCGCAAACAACACTTTACATCACACTAATATATAAAGAGTTCCATCCTTTCCAATCTAGTGTCCCCCCCCCCCCCTTACTCCGATTCTTGTACCAAAGATAACCCAAAGCTTTAACATCCGAAACGATCTTTGTGACGTTGACTTCAATGTTGTCGAATCTTTTCCGGTTCCTTGCTTTCCAAACACACCAACACGTCAACACGATCACCCCATATACTATTTGTTTCCGCTCATTGGAACCACCCATCGAAGACGCCATATCAAGAATATCACGAAAAGAGAACAAGATACCTCTCGGAATATTACACCATCGGCAAATCGAATATCAAGAATACACGCTGTGAATATGTGTTCCGTACTTTCATCCGATTCACCACACAACGAGCAGACATTATCTCCAAATATAATATTTCTCCTCGCTATTAAATTCGTGAAGTTTCAAAGATTTATTACTCGATGATAATTGTACGTATTTCAGGATAATAGCATGTCTTACAGCTTTATTATAAGTTTTGTCATGTCATTTCAGGTGGAAAAGTTGAATCCTACGACTTTAAATGTATATAAATAAAAATAGAAATTACTATACATATTAATTTCTAACTGACGGTGGAATAGTATTGTTCCACCTCCTTTTGTTTCCCTCCACACTATTTCTCACCCCTTTTGATTGAACCTCATTTCCTCTAGTAATCCTCTTCTGGCTTTCATTCTACCTTCTCCTTCATCCCCTTCCTTCTCCTACCGACAAACCCCCATCCTTCTACCAAGCTGTTGCAGAACTTGCTCCACCGACCGCTACCTTCCTCCCCCTGCTTGGTTGCCAACGCCTTGTGTGCCGCCGCTGTATACTAATTGATTTCCGCCTCAGCCGCCGCCCCTCTACGGTTCATGTTGCCACCACCTTTAACCTAGCCTTCATCTCTAAATTAGGTTAGTGCTGCTCCCTTTACTGTATCGTTTTGGTTATGTTGAAGGGCTGTTGATTTATACAGAAAATCATCCGCTTCAAAAAACTAAATTTGACTTTTATTAAAGTAAAATTGGACTTCCATAGAGGAGGGGTTAACTACCCTTAAAAAAAAAACCTTCATCCCCTCTTAATTAGCTTCGTTTCACCTGAGGGAAAGTCATGTAGAAAATAATAAAACCGCCTCCGCCACCACGGCCTGTAAATAAAAATTTTTGATAATCACAAATTTGTTTTTTTTTTTTTTTGTTTAATATTAGTTGGGTTAACAGAAATGAAACATGAAGCATGCCTCCTCTGATTGTAGCTCTCATGATTGTGTTTTAGTTTGGTTGTTGATTGGTAGGGTTTATGCGTGGACTGAAAGAGTAGAGGCGTTTGTATAAAAGTGTGGGTTTAGGGTTTATGTAATACATTTTATTATGTTAGGGTGAGTTTTGTTTTCATTATAAGTTTGTGGATCTGATAAATGTGAAACAACAGGGACAAAGTGGGTCGGGGCTCCGGCATGGCTGCACATATATTCGTCTTCTACACAGATTTAGAGCTATATATATATATATATATATATATACATATATCTAGAGAGAGAGTAAGTGTGTGTGTGTGAGAAACAGAGATAACAGAGCATTCACTCATCACTATGGTTATTGTTATTCTTGATGAAGGGCTGAATAATAATAATAATAATAATAATTTGCATACGTGCACTAACTATTTAATGCAATGGCTTATATAATTTTGCCTGGTTTTAGTACCATATATATAACATCATTAGTTTTATTTTTGGCTATTTAAGATCATAATGAGATGGAATTGATGTTATTTTTGCAGTGTTTATTTCGCTTCAGCCTACAATACTTACCTTTTGTGTTTCGCTTTTGAAAAGGGGACGTTGCGTTTTCCTTCAGGTATGCGTTCTCCAACCTTTTTCTTCATGTTTACATCTACCGCTTAAGAATTAACGATCATTGTCCCTCAGGTTAGCCCTATTCTATGCTGCACCTCAGCTGCTTTCCTCAGTTTATCTGCTAAAATGAATCCGACATCACCTCCTGCTAAGCGCCGGAGGGCTTACGGTTCTTACGAAATTGGTGAATATTCACAAAGTGGTCGACTACGTAGGGTATCAGGAATGTCCACATCAGCTGCGACACTTCCTACATATTCTGATTTTGGAGATTGTGTTTGCGTCTGCGAATTTTGCAGCGCTATATTCTGGTATGCTGAAAGGCTTCTTTATGCTTCACGCTCCAATCATCCAAGATATAATCACTGTTGCAAAGCAGGAACTGTTGCGACGCTTATTTGACGATCCCGGTTTCATGGAAAAAATTAGACTTTATAATAGTATGTTTGCCATGACGTCCTTCGGTGCACAGATCGACGAAAAGATTAACGATGGTCGCAGCCCTTATGTCTTTAAGGTATCAGGTCAGATTTCCCATTGGATTGGCTCTTTATGCCCTTCCCCAGATGAAAAAGCCACGATTTTTGCAGATGTACATTCATGACACACAAAACGAGTTAGCCAACAGGCTTAGCATTTTCGGTGACACGGATCACCACAACCTTTCACCTGATATTGTAAGTATTCTTAGTGATACTTTGAAGTCTACTAATGAATATGTTCGTGTCTTCAAAAATGCTTTCGAGCTATGCAGTACAGAGGCTGCCCCAAACATTAACATTCGCCTTTATAACAATCGTTAATGAATGCCGTATGAATATTGTCATCGTTTTGTATTTTCCAGGGTTCATTCTTTATCATACATAGTAAACGGCCTAGGTAGTAAGTCATAGTATCACTTTCGTTTGATTTCTTAACTTTGATTGACAACTTGGTTGTATGATTTTCATCTTAATCAAAAGAAATTACAAAATCAGCACTCAAATTTGAACTTTCTTCACCGTGTTGTATGTATGTGTTCATGATTTAGGTGCATCTATCTATTTCATTCAAATTTAAGAGATATCAGCATAAATACATCAGCATTCCTTTTTATAATACAATTGAGTTGTAGTTTCCTGATAGGATAGGATACTATAAGCATAAATACAATTTTATGGCTTTCTAATTCTATTGTCATCGGTCACCAATCATTTGTATTTTCTCTTAATAGCAACACTTTAATAAAAGGGTAATTGTCGCATAAAGTATGTCGGCCGCAACACGCGATACAAAATGGAATAGGCTATAGCAAGTGCCGAACTAAATCGATGTCATCCGAACAAAAGATATATACTAAATGATGTTATTATACCGATATGTAACGAAATGAATTGATACTTACTGAAACCCGCGCGAAGCGCGGGAATCACACTAGTAGTTTTTATTTTACAAATTTTGTTTGTTAACAACTTAACAAAACTTTATTGGGGCATGAATTTCGCAAAGCATCATACTAGAGTACGCTTACGGCTATGCACATATAATGTATGTATGTGTAGCTTTCGGGCGAGGGGGGGCAAAAGTAAAGTTGCACTAATTTTAACGTTATTTACTAATTTCGTTAAAAATGACGGACGGTTAATCATGCATCATGTGGTGGTGTTGATAGCCAAAAGACAAGGGGGTACATGCACCAATCGGGTTTGTCCCGATTGCTAACCATTATGTGCCTTATGTCCAAGGCTTGATACAAAACCACTATCAAGCCGGGGGTCTCACTGGAAGCAGCCTGTCTATTCCCACGGGGTAGAGGTAAGGTTGTCTACATCTTACCCTCCTCAGACCCTACCTTAGCTTTTGCTATTGGTGGGATTAACTGAGTATGATGATAATAATGATAAGTTTGTGAGACCATTGTTTATCACTTAACCTCTAATCATCACTATCTGCACTAACCTACAAAAATTAATAATATCTCACTCATTAATAAATTATAATCATTCGCAACAAGTTAAAAGGTTCTTTAGCTAAACTCCATCACTTAACGGATGAATGTTCGAGGAGGTCAAGGAGAACACTTTCATTTCATGTGGATGAAACATATAACAAAGCGGGATAAAGTTTAGATAGAAAATTGATTTAGAGATGGTATTCATATATTAGATGGTTGAATGAAGTGTGTTTGTGTTTGATTCGTTTTCTAGTTGGTGGCTAGAAAGCGATGGTGCAAATAGCGTCTTAGCAGATTTACCAGGTCTTTGACGACGCGAACAACACAAGTTCTAAACATGAACACGACTCGTTTAACTACCTTATATATATGTTTATAACACAGTTATACGTTTTATGTACAATAAAAGAGAAATGTTGCCTTTAATTCTAATTATTTTAAACAAAAAAGTAAAAAAAATGGCATAGTGTACTTTTGAGTTAGCAAGTCTAATCCTGTCTTATACATGTTACCTATTGACAACCTTAGTTGTTGTGTAAAATAAAGGAATAATGGAAATAAATATCCCAACTATTAACTATTGGCCAATAATAGTCCCAACTACGAAAATTACCAATAGTTGGGATTATTTATTTCCATTATTCCTAAAATAAAATGCTCCCTTTTCAGTGGCGAAACATAGTGGAGGCCAGGGTGCCCCGGCCCCTGCCGTTTTTAGCGCAATCGTGAAATTTTGCGATTTTCATAGGTAATTTTTATGTGAATTGAGTCCGACCCCCACCGATTCGATCTTTCAGCTCCTACTGATCGGAAAAAAATGAGCCCGTCCGCCGCCGATTCGATCTCCAAGCTTCGTCACTGCTCCCTCTTTAGTTAAAATAAAATCACTTAATAGATCATCTAAAACATTTAAGTTATAATAGATGATAAATGGGCACGGGACAACGATAAGGGTGTAGACTACACAGTGAGCTAAAGTACGAAATAAATTGTTGTAGGAAATGACATTATACAAACTGCGCAGAAGTTTCAATGGAACAATTGGCCTAGCCCATCCCAAAGTTAAGCAATTTGTTTGGAGAGCGGAAGCCGGTAAAATCCCAACATTGGATGCTTTAGTTAGTCGAGGAACGCCTTTTGCAAATGTCCTTTGTTTGAAATGTGGATTTATTCAAGAGATGCTGGAATACTTTGATGAAATACGAGAGCTATCAAGAAGAAGAAGAAGAAGCAGCAACAATTGAACACCATTTTCTTGGCAACTTGCTGGAGATTATGGTCAAAGCCGGCTCAAGGGGGGGGGGGGGGGGGGGTGTTAAAATAATGCTAGGGATTTGGGCCCCTAAGTTCTATAAAATAAACTCATCATCATCATCATACTCAGTTAATTTCACCTATAACAAAGCTAAAGTAGGGTCTGAGGATGGTAAGATGTAAAAAGCCTTACCTCTATCCCTAAGAATAGAAAGACTGCTTCCAGTGAGACCACCGACTCGATGTGGTTTGGTATCAAGCCTTAAACATAAGACACATAACACTTAGCAATTGGAACAAACCCGTTTGTAAGTAATTTTAGGCTTTCGAATTGTTGGCACTGAGATTTGTGATATATAATTATGCATACACAAAAATTCGTATTGGAATGAATCATGGTATTAGAAGACCCTAATTATGGTTGTATTAGAATGATTGGAAGTTCAAAGGAAAGCGGTTTCATGCCTCACCATCATGGACGACATTAAAGACATCGTAGCAGATACACTCACAAAGTCGGGTAGGCATGTGCCCACCCTAAGCCCACTTCATATCTATCTATATAATAAATGAAAACACTAGGGTTGAATCCTAGCTTTTTAGAGGGTCTTCAAGGATCCAACTTCTAAATGGAGCTCCATAAAAAAGTATTATATAAACCTCTTTTTTTTTGTCAACATCCATTTGTATCTTACAACATTCTTTCTCCTTCCTAGCCTAATAATTCCTTTTTCTCATTCCTCATTCCTCTCTCGTTGTTCTTTTTGCAAGGTATGTTGTTCATCAATCTTACATCAATATTCTATGATGTAACAATCGGTTTTTTGGTATTGAAGAAAACGTTTTAGGATTAACATAAGTCTCGAAATGTTTATGATCAGTTTTCTGATTTTGATGAGATTGATACATAACTTCTTGCAATCATCTTACATCAAAGAGAAATACAATCGGTTTCTATCATTATTTTTCTACACAGATAAATCACAATCGTATAGCTATCAATCTTCTACAAAGTACGATCATTTTTGTTGTAATGATCAAAACGTTTTCTTATTAACATAACTATCTAATCTGTTTTCGATTATGTTTCTGATTTGTATGAGATGCATACATAGCTGTTTACTATCATATTACATCAAATAGAAATACAATCGTTTATATCGGCTTTTTTTGTAATGATCAGACTGTTGTTTTATTAACATAATTATATAACTGTTTAGGATCAAGTCTCTGCTTTGGATGAAATCGATACACAAGTAATTCTGATCAGGTTTAATCATTGATGATATCAGTTTCGAGTTTTAGTGAAAAAAGTTTGTTTTGCAGACGAAGAACAGGATTTCATTAGGACAAATAACTTCATTATGGCTTATCACAAGAGTGACAAATTCTTCAAGGTTATTCATGACCCTTCCGCACGAGTTTTGGTATGAGCGTTTCTAATTTTTTTTAAATAAAAAAAGTTATTCCTTATTATAATGTTGTTTTTTATGTGTTTGTCCAGACATTGCCGAAATCGATGAACATTGCCGTGTTCAATGTATTTTGTCGTTCATTCCATTAAACACGTTGTGAAGACATTCATCGTTTAATTTGACTTCCTTATTTATTGTTATTTTCTTTTATACTTATTTTAAATCAATTTTACTGCTTATTAAATACAAGATGACATTTGACTATGATATAAAATTTCGAAATTGGTATTAATTGGAATTTAAACGTGTAATTATGGGGTTGACTAAAATTTAATTATGGTCAATATGTATAAATGAGTACTAATTGACTGTGAGTCAATAATCATTAAAATCATAACTATATTCCATTATTATATACAATAACATTTAGATTTTTACAGAATACATTCGTCAGTTTAATTTGACTTCCTTATTTATTCTGATTTCCTTTTATACTTATTTTAAATCAATTTTACTGCTTATTAAATACAAGATGACCTTTGAATGTGATATAAAATTTCGAACTTGGTATTAATTGGAATTTAAACGTGTAATTATGGGGTTGACTAAAATTTAATTATGGTCAATATGATCAAATAAATACGAATTGACTGTGAGTCAATAATCATTAAAATCATAACTATATTCATAAATTAAATGGACAACATATCAACATACTATAATAATTTTATGGTCATAAATTATTGACCATGAAATTTGATTATGGTCAATATGATCAAATAAATACGAATTGACTGTGAGTCAATAATCATTAAAATCATAACTATATTCCATTATTATATACAATAACATTTAGATTTTTACAGAATATTTGGTATGTTGTAATTGTTAGAATGTGTATACGTTAATTAGTGGTGGCAAGACGTGATTATTTAGGAATTGAAATTTCGCCATTTGATATTAACTTAAGAATTGAAATTCACTTCCTAATATAAACATTCGTTATTCGGAAATTTTGAAAACATGTAATTATATAATTTGACTAAAATTATATAATGTTAAATATGTGTATAGACTTTGACTTCCTTATATATGTTTATTCTTCGTTATAAAAATGTAAACACATTTATATGCAGCAAATGTAATTAGACCATTAATTATGTATTGACTCAAAATGCATAATGTATTAGAAAAACCATTATGTTTATTGACTTTGACTTTCTTATATAACATTTATCTTATAAATATGTAAACACATAATGTATAAGGAAAGTCAATATGTTTATTAACCTTGACTTTGAATACGAATTTACTGTCAATAAATATACATTAAGATAAATAGTTATACTTCTTGATTATCTAAAGTTGACGGTGAATACATAATGTATATGAATTTACTCACATTATTCATAAGGAATTGATACATGTTAAGGCCAAATTTATGGTCTCCTTCTACAAAAACATATTGACTTTGAATACGAATTTATTTTAATCCAATTTTCAAGCATGGTAAGGCGAAATTTATGGTCTCATTCTACTCCATTGTTGAATGTATAAGGAAAGTCAATATGTTTATTGACCTTGACTTTGAATATGAATTTACTGTCAAATCAATATACATTAAGATTAATAGTTATATTCCTTGATTATCTAACGTTGACTTTGAATACATAATGTATACGAATTTACTCACATTATTCATAAGGAATTCATACATGTTCAGCGAAATTTATGGTCTCCTTCATCAATAACATATTGACTTTGAATACGAATTTACGGGTCCAACTTCATACATGTTAAGGCGAAATTGATGATCTCCTTCTACTCCATTGTTGAATGTATAAGGAAAGTCAATATGTTTATTGACCCTGACTTTGAATACGAATTAACTGTCAATAAATATACATTAAGATAAATAGTTATATTCCTTGATTATCTATCGTTGACTTTGAATACATAATGTATACGAATTTACTCACATTTTTCATAAGGATTTGATACATGTTAATGCGAAATTTATGGTATCCTTCTTCAATAACATATTGACTATCAATACGAATTTATGGGTCCAATTTCATACATGTTAAGGCGAAATTGATGGTCTCCTTCTACTCTATTCTTGAATGTATTGCAAATACACAAAATATATTTAAATCTCAATAATAACAATAATAACAATATGCTAATTCGAGTGCTAATTAGACTCCACTATTTCTTCCATTTCTTATTGATTGAATTGATTGAATACCTATATAAACAAGTCAAAGCAATTCACATACGATTGTAATAAGCCACTTTGAATGCACTTTGAGTAATCACAAAGATATATTATTAGGTTAATTTCTGTTTCTCATCTTTAAATACATAAACATTATTTCTTTTGATTTGTTATTAACCAATCGATTATGCTTTATAAATTACGTAGCTTTATAAATTGTTTATTTATTTTTTACTAAAATAATTTGTACTTTTTTGAAGGGGCTTGCGCATCTATTTAACGTTGTGGGATAGTTATGCGATGGAGATGTCTAAATATGTTGCAACTCATCAAACGGAGAAAGAATTTATAATAATAATGCAGTTTGGCCGTTTGAAGTTTTATAATGGTTGTATAATGTTAATAAATATTTATATTTATATTTATAGCTACATTATATTTTGCATTATAAATTATGTTCTAACTTCTAAAGTTTCTTATTATTAAATATTTCAATTTTTTTCCCTAATATTTGTTTTATATAGGAAAACCGTATGTTTCTAACTCTTTTGGAGATCGAGTTAGTCGACTGTTCATCAATGGAGATATTGAAGATATAAACTTGTACAAAAAAGGGTATGTCCTATTACGTTTTTCAATACGAATTACAAAATCTTTATAAAAAGTATTAATAAATATGTAATGTGTAAATCAAATTATTTTTATCAGGTTGGGTAAGAAAATCGCTGATAATCCTTCCTCTTCTCACCGACCATATGGAACTTCTATGTTCTGTTCTGATGAAGATGAATTTGTCCATAACACTCCTTTTAGTAACAGTGGCGACATTTGTGAGATTTAAGAGGTAAGTATAATGTTGATACTTAAATACGATGTTTATAATTAAATATAAAAAGTGTAATTATTATTAAAAAATTAGTTTTATTTAATATTAATACCCATTGTATACCATATACTATCTTATTTCGGTAACAAATTATAATATTCATACAGGAGCAGGCTCTGGTATTATTGGGTACTATTAAAGACCTGTTTACCGAAATTGGCTGGCACTACATGGGATGCCCCAAATGCACCAGAAAATGTAGTATTGATTTTATAATCAAACAGGTTGGTGAAGGAAGTTCAGATTTTGAGGAAGAAAAGGTTTACGAGTGTTTGAATGTTAGTTGTAGTGCCAAACAAGTTGAGCCTACACCAAGGTCGGATATATTTGTAACATCAATTTTAATATACACAAATATAGTTTGATTTCAAAGATTTAGTTATAATTTTTTGTTCTATTTTGAATTTTTTTTTCTAGGTTTAAAATTCAGGTTCGTGTACAAGACGTTAATGGTGCTGTATCTCTTACGTTGTTTCATCGTGACGTTGCACAACTTATTAGTAAAAGTGCTTCTGAATTGCTTGATTTGAATACGGTATTCCATATTTCTAACTAAATTTTAAATACCAATTTATTTTTAATAATTCCTTAATTATAGTTTTGTAATATTCATGTATTTGGTTATTCCTTTTAAATAGGTTGGTAATACAGTTGAATATCCTGAAGAGATTAAGACTTTGTTAGACAGAGAGTTTGCTTTTAAGATCTTTGTGTCTGGCTTCAATTTAAACAACAAGTATGATGTTTATGGTGTAACTAAGATAAGTGATGATCCAACAATTATCTCGCATCTCAAGAAAAAGTTGTACGTAGGACAGGTACATAATAGAATACCATTTGCTATAAGTTAGCGATTTGTATTTACGTAAGACTTTATTACATTACAAATTTTTTTCATGTATTTTTTTTTAAAAACAGCCTGCTGAATCAGAATCACTTCACACGTCTCTCCTGGCAATGCCGTCTAATGTTATTTCTGTTTCCAAGGTACCATTTTCACAAACACTTAAATTCATATTAATACATTTTACTAATTTTTTCTTTCATACCCAATCACTGATGAATTTGCAACATATGTTTGTAACTATTTTTTCTTTAGGAATCAGACACATGCGATAATGATACGCCAATTTCCATTGCTGATAACTTTGTTGATAAGAAAGTTTATGCTGAAGGAGAACAAGTTCTATCAGTTTCAAGTATCAAATGGTTAAGCGTAAACTGATTGACGCGATTTCTGATGATGAAAGCACACCAATTCCTTCAACTAAGATTGGAAGTGGTGGTAGTATGGAGTAACTTAAAATTCCGTTGAGCCTCCCGTCTGCCTAAACCAAAAATGAAGAGGATTTGTTTGCTATGCTTATGGTCTACCAGTTTTATTGCTTTATCTTTTGTTTTTTTAAATAAATTTGAAAAATTTCTACTTTTTTATTTTCTATTTCTACCATGATATGGTTTATTGTTTTTATTAAGTTTTATAACGATTATAATATTTAATAAATGTGTTTGCTTGATTGATAAGTATGTTTTCACCTATTTGATATTATGTTTAGTATAGATAGATACAAGTAAATTGGTTGATGTAGTCATCTACCCTAATAGTGAGTTTTAATTTTGTATGATTATTATCTAATTATAACAAAAAATTGTAACATAAATGTTATCTATCATCTTAAATTGTTACCCCAAATATGTTGTTATAATACAAGATCGGCCCACTAAGTTAACAAAACCAAGCCATATAAATTGTACATATATGTTTAGTTATTGGGCCAAATGCTTTTCTTAAACAAAGGCCCGATTGAATATGCAATATAATTATGATTCATACCAAGATCAATTGTTTATATTATATATAAAACCTACATACTAGACTCATTCAGATTTCAAGGGGCTTCAAAAAATCTACTTTACCAAAAGGTATCTGTCTTTTCATCTTCTTCACTGTTATCACTATATCGATATTATCAATACTCTAAGACATCATCGTAATAATCGTGTATTTGTTAGTAATCGATGTATCGCCTTGCTATCACTATGATTTTTTGATGATGTATGTGCTATCTTTTGTTGCATTAACAGTAGTAATCGTGTATGTTGATCTGTACTGTCAATTAGACGTATTGAGTAACAATCAGTGTTTGATCTGTAATGTTAAGTAGATAAACAATCAGTTGTTAATATAGATGAATAATCGTATATTTGTTAGTAATCGATGTTTCTTTTTTTATCACTATGATTTTTTGGTGATGCATGTGCTATCAATTATCTCATTAACAGTAGTAATCGTGTATCTTGATCTGTAATGTGAAGTAGACGTATTAAGTAACAATCAGTGTTTGATCTGTAATGTTAAAACGATAAACAATCAGTTGGTAATATAAAGACGAATATCATTAAGAAATCTGGATAAATAATTGTGTGATAATTTATGATTAAGAACGTTTGATGTTTTTGATCAATGTTCTTGATTTATATACTTTTTTTTCGTTTACCATTGACATTTACCGCGTGTACTCCGGTGGGTACCAATCTATTGATTAATTGCTCTATAAATCATTCCGGTCATGTTATCAGTTTTTTCATTAGCATGTAAGTTTTTTGGTTAATGTTTGCTGATTTGTAGAAAATAATCAATATTCAATCATATGATGTTAGATCTGTTTTTTGTATTTTATTGTTTAGTCTTAGTCGATTTTCTACAAATTGCCATAATAGACATGCGTTTTTATTTAGATTTGTTTGTTTTCAATACATGTGTAGTTGTATAGATACTTATGCTTTTAACCTTTTGTTTCACCTTCAAATGAATGCAGCCTTTTGCCATCCTGCCTCTTAAGTAGCAAAAAATGGTAAAACACTTAGGAGTTTTCTTTATTTTTATATCTATTTTTTGTAAACATACAATTTACGCTTAACTTAATAATTGTTTAGGCTAACAAACAGCCTGTTGAAGTGATTGAAGTTTCAAGTGACTCGTCTGACTTTAGCGATTGGGATGAAAGCGATTCAGATAGTGGGATGCACAATTTGGGTGTATTTAACTGGGTAGCTGCTCCTGAGCGTGATTCCATTGTTACAAAAGTCACAAACAAATTTGTGAGTATTTGTTTAGTCATTACTAAATTTTAATCTCTAAGTATTTTTGTTAACAATTGTGATCTTTTAATTAACTTATTACACGCAAATGTTTATGTATTTTTCGCAGCGCTTTCCAGTCGCTTTTGCAAGGCAGCATCACTTCGAAAAGAAAGCCACTGTTTTTGTCCAGTTTGAAAATGGACCGTGTATGATTAGAAGAGTGCTGGTTGAAGGAAGCGGGAGTAAGGTAAGGTATTCGTTGAACAAATGGAAGTCAAGAATGAAAAGGCTTGGGTTAAGGAATGGTCGTCGCTATAAGCTTACGTTTTTCAAGGGCATGTTGGTTTTCTCCATGCCTTAGCTAAAGGCATTGTAGGTTCTATGTTTTGGTTTCGTCATTTGTTGTTGAAAATGACGATATCGTAGTAGAAATGAAATATAACATGACGTTTATGTAGGTTAAGTGGTCCTAAATTTTGGTTGTTTATTACTGTGGGTACCCGTTTTGTACTAGCAACTTACTTATTATGAATGACCTTCATGTTTAGGTGTTAACTTTTATCCGAATATTAATGAATGAATCGGTTTGTAGTATGTATGCCGTTTTAATTTTTCATCCATTTATGTATTTATATAAACAATTGATGTTGCTATAAGTTTTAACCTTTTTCAAATTTGTATACACCGAGCATTCTGGTGTTAAGTCAATATTCCTCTTTCATAATAAGAACGCCATTTCGAAACAATTACTACACAAATGTGTCGAACCAACAAGGCAGTAAGTAAAATTTCATATTGAAGTCGAAATTTGCTTTTTCTTTGTTTTTAATCACAATCAAAGTATCCCCTTTCTATCCGTATCAAAAAAATAACGTTATATAATGTCATACTGGTTATGGATTGAATCTTATATAAACTTTCTAAAAAACAGTCTTGGAATTTACTTTTTCTAAAAAAATACAAGTTTATATTCAATAAGTATTAATATTTGGAATAAACTAATTTTAGAAATCAGTATACAAACACATTTATTATTCATGATATCGAAAATTCTGTGCAATTTTACATAACTAAATTTCCATTATATTTGGTAAATTGTAAAGATTATACTTACCTTTCAAATATTAATGTAATTTATATTTATAAACAATGAACATATATATTTTTATTAATAAACTTTACAAAAATAATTCAATTCACCTCTATATAATAATCTTATACAACCATGAGTATGTCATTCATGTAATAGCCTTTTCACTTTTGCAAACCAGGTTTCATATGTATCTTTTGTTTTCTAAATTATTAACATTTTGTGTTTATATATACTAATTTTTTATTTTTTATTTAATTGTCATGGATAATAGAACCCTTCAAATGGTAGCCAATGGTGCAGTTTTGCATGAAATCGTTTACTGTTATCTATGCGATCTAAACTGTATTGACCATGCTCAATATATTCAGCATTGCAATGGCAAAAAACATCGGGCAAAGGTATTACATTTATATCCTTCGTATAATATATTGCGCATTCCTTTTGTCAAGATATTTTAATATACATAGTTTATTTCTTTTATCAAGAATGTTATGTATTAATGTCTATTTTTGTAGATTGTGAATGCGTATGGTCAAGATTTGTTCTACTGTGGGGTTTGCAACATTCAATGTACCAGCATGGATAATTTGAATGACCATCTTGCAGGAAAGAAACACATTAAGGCGATAAAGGCCCAAGGTTTTTTTAATGTTATGGAATAAGATATTGTTATGTCTCGTAATGTCACATATTTTATTTTAGTATCTTAATTTTTTTCAATGACAAATATTAATTACTGTTTTTCAGTTTATGCATCTATGTTTCTATATTCCATAACATTCTAGATAATGTTATTTACTATGTTAGTTTTGAAATCCTCATATTTTATTCCGTACGTTTACATACTTACATGACCGATTTTGGACGATTTGTAAAATATATCTACTTCTTATGATTTGTTCATTACCAAGACACGGTTGTGTACAAAACGTGTAATACATTTGGCAAATTAAACTAACCAGTTTATATAAAACTTATACCCATTTCGAATAAATTCCATAATTTCAGTTTGTTTTGAAGAAATAACGTGTAATACATATGACCACTTTTGCTTTTCTTTCTTCAATCCGATGTAACCTCCTTCAAAATACTATTCTTTGTGTACCTCAGACACCAATCTATTATTGTTTCACTTCTACAATTACTGCATAAACCTGCTGATACATATGTATTTTCATATCCTCGCATTTTTTTGCGCCAACGAATTTACCTATACAGTGTTAATAAATAATTTGTCATAACTGTGTCTGTGTATACGCTAAAAAGTAAATCTCTAAACCGTTAATTTATAAATGAAAAAAATACATACTGAGTAGAATCCTTTGCAAAACACTTGTCACAAAGATCCATTGTTTCAAATGATGCAGCACAGATTCTGCATTAAGAACATGAATACCAGATTTATCAAACTGTTCAATTATGGCATGATTATTATAACAATTTTTTTGCAAAATATATATGAATAAGCTTGCAATACAAACAGATTATTCTGCATTGACACTATCTAAATAAACAACTTACAACATGTAAACGTACCACCGAAAACTGACCCATTAGTTTTATTAAATCTGCAGAACAACCTTGCCATCTATCCAACATTAGCGAAACATAAATTTTGCAATTTTATGCATTCTATATTTTTTGCGTAAAACTTAACTATTTCCAATTCCAAAAGGTTGACTAATTTAATACAAACACTTATAATTTCTATTTTACTTTGAAGGCAATTAAGACAATAAAATCAATTTGATTATACAACGTTTCCAACTATACAATTTATTTAATTCATTACCAAGTAAAATTTTAAATAGGTTGGTGATACAATTGAATATCCTGAAGAGATTAAGACTTTCTTAGACAGAGAGTTTGCTTTTAAGATCTTTGTGTCTGGCTTCAATTTAAACAACAAATATGATGTTTATGGTGTAACTAAGATAAGTGATGATCCAACAATTATCTCTCATCTTAAGAAAAAGTTGTACGTAGGACAGGTACATAATCAAATTCCATTTGCTATAACTTAGCAAATTTTATTTACGTAAGACTTTATTACATTACAAATTTTTTTCATGTTTTTTTTTTAAAAACAGCCTGCTGAATCATAATCACTTCACACGTCTCTCCTGGCAATGCCGTCTAATGTTATTTCTGTTTCCAAGGTACCATTTTCACAAACACTTAAATTCATATTAATACATTTTACTCATTTTTTCTTTCATACACAATCATTGATGAATTTGCAACATATGTTTGTAACTATTTTTTTCTTTAGGAATCAAACACAGGCGATAATGATACGCCAATTTCCATTGTTGATAACTTTGTTGATAAGAAAGTTTATGCTGAAGGAGAACAATGTTCTATCAGTTCCAAGTATCAAATGGTTAAGCGTAAACTGATTGACGCGATTTCTGATGATGAAAGCACACCAATTCCTTCAACTAAGATTGGAAGTGGTGGTAGTATGGAGTAACTTAAAATTCCGTTGAGCCTCCCGTCTTCCTAAACCCAAAATGAAGAGGATTTGTTTGCTATGCTTATGGTCTACCAGTTTTATTGCTTTATCTTTTGTTTTTTTAAATAAATTTGAACAATTTCTACTTTTGTTTTTATTGCGTAATAGTTGCAGTCTACGACATTTCGTAGGTATGCCATATCCTGAGAATGAGTTTCTATCATTATTAGACAATCGTCTTATTTGTGAGGAGTTGGGCTATGACTCAAACAGTTTGGTTGAAGAATTTGATTCTCAGTTCTCTTCTTTAACAGATGAACAAAAAAATATTTATAACTGTGTAATTAAATCTATTGAGGAGAAGAAAGGAGGGGTTTTTTTTGTTTATGGTTACGGTGGTATGGGTAAAACGTTCCTATGGAAGCCTCTATCTTCATCCATAAGATGTAAAAGAAAGATTGTTTTGAATGTTGCTTCGAGTGGTATCGCATCTTTGCTATTGGCCGGTGGTAGGACAACACATTCCAGGTTTCGTATTCCTATAAACCTAACTGAAGATTCTATGTGCTACATACCACCTAATAGTGATGTTGCACAGCTGGTTAAACAAACTGACTTGATTATATAGGATGAAGCACCCATGACTCATAAACATGCTTTTGAAGCACTAGATCGAAGTTTAAAAGATGTATTTGGTGTACATGCTGATGAGTCGTCTGATTTGTTATTTGGTGGAAAGGTTGTTGTGTTTGGGGGTGACTTTAGGCAAATTCTACCAGTTGTACCAAATGGAACTAGGCATGACATTGTTAATGCCTCTTGAAGTTCATCATACATTTGGCACAAATGCACTGTTTTATAATTAACAAAAAATATGAGGTTGCTTTCAGGAAGCTACAGTTCTGATATTGAGGAAACTAAAAAGTTTGCATCTTGGCTTCTGGATATAGGAGAAGGAAAGGTTGATACAATAAGCGATGATTAGGATGTTATTTTGATACCTGATGACTTACTTATTTCTCAATCTCCGGATCCTGTTTCTGATTTGATAGCCTTTGTTTATCCGTCACTTTTGGATAACATCCACATTCCGACTTATTTTCAAGATCGAGCTATATTGGCACCGAAGAATGAAGTTGTTCATGAAATTAATGATATATTACTTTCAATGTTTCCTAGTGATGAAGTTGAGTATCTAAGTTCGGATAGTGTTTGCCAGTCCGAAGATATTAACAAACAGGTTGATGAAAGATTAGTTTCTCCTGATGTCCTGAATGGTCTTAAGTTTTCTGGAATACCAAACCATCGTTTAGTTTTGAAAGTTGGCGTTCCCGTAATGTTACTTAGAAACATTGATCAGAAAAGCGGTTTGTGCAATGGGACAAGGTTACAAGTTGTTAAAATGAGAAAACGTGTCATTGAAGCGAAAATCATATCACGAAATAACATTGGAATGCGAACTTTTATTCCAAGAATTACTTTATCCCCCTCGGATAAAAAAATTCCTTTTAAATTTAACAGAAGGCAATTTCCACTTGTTGTTTCTTTCGCAATGACAATAAACAAAAGTCAAGGACAATCCTTATCCAGGGTTGGGTTGTATTTGAAGGATCCAGTTTTTTCACACGGGCAGTTGTATGTTGCGCTATCAAGAGTCAGAAGTCGAGATGGACTGAAGATAGTTATAGTAGATGAAAATGGTGAATTGACGAACAAAACATCAAACGTTGTGTACAAAGAAGTCTTTCAGGATTTATGAATAATGTGAGTAATTTTGATGCAATTTTTTACTTATCTTTATTGACGTTATGTATATACAACTTCAATAATAAAGTATTATTTTAAATTATTTTTTTATGCTTTGAACAGTGCGTTGCCATTGGTCAATAAAACAAGTTATGTCCTAATTACAATTACATTAAAAATAAAAATATGATAAAAAGTAATTTACAAAAACACAATGTATTCATACCTTTTGTTATTTTTTGTTAAAGTTTATACTTTGGTTGAGTACTGATCATAATAGGTAATCGGTTTTCATTATTAACGTTACTTATAACTTACAAAAAATATCCACTTTGACATGAAAACCATAGTTATATATTAGTTTTAATTTTAATACTCATTTCATATCAACGCAACATTGAAACATTACGTTTATATAAGAAAAAAAATATCAGGCTAACCGTTATTCTTAAGACTTTACGTTGTAGCCACTAAACTTGAATAATACAACTCTTAGTTTAATATTTTTTTTTATTTACTATGGTTTGCACCGTAGGTCCCCACGGATCTCAAACCTAGTGTTTGTATATATTAATTCTACAATCAGCCCAACCTAACCGGATATCGGATATGTCAGTGTGTATATCCACATCCATTTCATTTTCCAACTCAAAGAAATGTGTTAATCTTGAATAATCTTCATAATTGCTTTCAAACTATCCTCATCTAGTCTAAACTAACAGAAAAATTCAATCATCTCAATCGTTGTCAAAATTAATTTGTCAATTGACTTCGCTTTAACATTGATGCATGTAAGTAAACTTTATCAAATGAGATAGCCCTATATTTTTAAAAAACACAAGCAAACTTGTTAACAAAATTTAACACACTTTTAATATACATTGATTATTAATAAATTAATATGGTATTTACTAATTAGGTGAAATTTGTAATGAAATCTTATGAAAAACTATTTAACTTACTAATCTAGTATGAATAGTTTTTTATCTGACTTGTTTAATTGTTTTGACATGTATTTTTTCAGGTCAACCAATTTATATCCTTCGTGAAAAATAATTCTGGATCCATTACTAATCGTACTTATGGATCAAAAACATGTCCAAATTAAGTTGTTATAAATTAGAGGAATTAGTGTATTTTTTAGGTGGATGATGATGTAATTGCATTATAATGCAACTTTGTTGTATCTTTGGTCTTCTATCTCCTTCCTAGAAGAATATTGAAGTTTTCGTCAGCCTTTCAAAGACCGAATTAACAACGTCGTTGGAACTTACCCGAATTACAACCTTAAATATTCAGTCACCTCTAACAAGTTTATAATTTAATAATGTCTAATGTCAAATTGTCAAATTCATTAACAAATTCAACATGTGTCACTTTACTTGTTATAAGTTATAACAAGTAACAAACATCAAAAGACTAGTTTGGATTCCACTTTTTTTTTTTTTTTTTTTTTTTTTTTTAAATTTGACAATATTTTTTTGACATATTTATAATCACAAGACTAATTTTTTATTTTTATCAAAAGGAAAGATTGTTGAGATTTGAGAATGTTTATAAAACATAGAGTGTTTGACTGTTTGATAGTCTAAAATATATAATAAACATATATGCTAATCCCTTTCGACATTACAAGCGAAATAAAATAATACTAAATGATTAGGGGTGCAAATGAGTCAAGCCAAACTCAAGCTTGACCAGGCTTAAGCTCGAGCTTAAAAAACTTATGAGAGCTCAAGCTCGAGCTTAGATCGGTTAGAGCTTTATTTTCAAAGCTCAAGCGTTGTTGGGAATTTCTTAAGCTCAACCTCGGCTCGGGCTCGGCTTATTTACTATCTATTTATTAATATATTAAATAAAAATAATATATATAATAGGCTCGGAGCTCGATAAATGAAGCTCGGCTCGGGCTCCTTAAGTAAACAAACTTAAATGAGGGGTAAATATTATTAAAAATTAATAAAACTAATATTACACTAAGGCTCGACGAGCCTGATGAGCTATGTTAGTCTTGAGTTCAGGCTTGATTAATAAACGAGCTTTGTTATAAGTTCAAGCTTGGCTCGAACTCGATAAGGCTCGGCTTGTTTCGAACTTTTTACCGAGCCGAGCTCGAGTAGTTCGTGACCTGCTTGAGTCGTTGCACCCTAGAAATGATTAAAGTTAGTACCATTCAAATTCCAATTTTTCATTTTTCACATTGAAAATATGCACTAACCTAGTTGTTTTCATCCTTTTTTTTAAACAAGAAACTTGAATATGACTGATCTTAACCAAATTTCTTCAATTCTTTTTTTGATGAAGTAGCTCTTAACTTTTTCTATCACATTATTAAAGTATATTTATGTCACTTAACTAAAAAAGATTGAAACAAACATGTATATAAAAAATCAAAATTATAGAAAATTACAGAAACTTAATAGTTTTTCTAATTAAAAAAATTAAAAAAATGTTAGCTTCGTTCATAGAACACAAAATAAACTTGATTACTATTTCTATTAGTAAATAATGCAACTTGAAATCCTTCACAGGTAGCTCAGTTGGTGAATGGATCGGGGATCCCTTTTGAGGGTCCCAGGTTCGATTCTCACGAGGGAAATAATGAGAAATGATGGATGACTCCTGGCCTTGGTCACGAGTTCGAGTCCTGATCTTGCCCGAGTTTTACCAATCATTCACCGTCATGCCTACGGGCGGGTGAGGGGTTGGGTTTTCCACGGTTTCGGAAACTGCATGGGCGGGCTTGACTACGCCAGCCGCCCGAGGTACGTATGGGCCCTCCATTGGGTTGGTCCTGGGTGGTCTATCAATAGTGTGGAGACTCCCCTGAATAGTCTGGCAGAAATGTTTGTTGCGTGTTAAAAAAAATGCAACTTGAAGCTTTAACAAACGCCTGAGGAAAATATTAATAAATTACTATACAATAAAAATCACAAAATAAACAATAAACTATAATAGTAGTTAGACATAAATAGTTTGTTATCTTTAAAAAAAAAAAGACATAAATTGTTTGTTGCATGCCTTGTTGAACGGGCAATGTGGACCTTATCACAAGTGTTCTTGTTGACGGTTATTGTTTATTAAAGACTTCGTTGAAATGCTTTGGTTGGTCTTATACGTTATCTTTCTTAAATCACGTTACTCAAGTCATTCTCACAAAAAGTTCATACTCTACAAACAGTCAAACAACCATTCATCAACATTCAACACCACAATCCCATCGGTCACATGACTAAATCGCATCGCGGTCAGTACCATGTACATGTTTAATGTTTTGTGGTAAGGTGGGGTCTTCTTGTGCCTCTAATCATTCACCTTTCTAAAGGCTACACGGTATGAGGCATAAGAAGTCTGAATGAAGTCAATGTTTTAAAAACGGTAAGATGGGGTATGAGTTCTTCAAAGTTCAAACAATGTAATTGTATGCTTTCCCTGACATGCATTAAAGGTAAAAATTCATTAATAATATGATTTTTTATTTTAAATAATTTTTTATTAACACATAACTGTGATAAATTACATCAAGATAGCAGGCAGGCGGGCAACAAGCTGCGCCGCCACCCGTTTTTAAATGGCAAACCCTAACCTACTAAAAACGAACCCATGCCCTCGTGGCGCCGAGACACTGCTATGAATAACCCTTTGGACTCTGGTCAGGAAACGGATGGCTTCCGATGCTAAGGAGCTAAAGGGGAGATACACATGTTAGGTCGACACAAGCGTGTTTCCCCCCGGCCCACCCAAAGACATGCAGGTTTGCTGGACGTAGGGTGGATCTCCCTTCTGCGGGGTCCGAGAGGAAATTCACATGAGCCTCATTTTTTGCTGAGATCCCAACCCTTCTTAAAATGTCCCAAATAACGTCTCAGACCCAGTCATGCGTATATTTGAAACCAGGCAATTCCTTACAGTGAACCGCGTGTTCCCGTATTTGTCCAAGCATGCCTTACGGCAAATCGGATAGACTTCATATCCACGGTACATGGGGATCACCAAACGATATTTGAGAATTGCCCTATATTTAACCCAGACATGGTTTGGCTCAAACCTTCGATCGGGATAACATTCAAGAAATCTTGGGCATGGGGGCTTTGCAAGCATTCAATAACTGCCTTTTGACGGGGAGACAGATCAAAAGCTTCACCCAGGCTCTGTGCGATTTGCCAAAAAAGGCATTCGCCAAGTTTTCTGAGGCTTTGGAGGGTGTCCTTGTTAGAAAAACCACCAATATCAAAAACCTGGGAGATAGTCATTTATCCTTTCGAGGGCCTGCACGTAGTCCAAGTCCATGTCGACAACCCCGCTATTCATTAAGATGTGGTCTTGGAGATTCCAAGACTGAGCTCGGGATGCCACAAAAGCATACACCCCAACATCCTTTGCTGAGAGGAGCCATAATCCTCCCAAACGCAACGGCAAGGAAGCCAGTCGCCACTGTAGGTCGCCAAAGAACGGACCCCCCACATACCACTATGTCTTCAATGGCTTCCCTCAAACCCTTGTCAAAAACATGATGACGCTTCATCCATCATGGTGGATTGGCAGGTCCGCAAACCAAAAAGTAACTTAGTGACCCCCATACAAGATCTTAGCAAGAGGAGTTAACTCTATGGATCCCGAAGGCAAGGCAAAAGTTTCATAAGATCAACCGCGCGCGAGGCTCTCTGCCCTGCCAATTCCCGTATAAAGTAAGAGTCCCGACTAACAGCCCCTCCAAGGAGCTTCACCCCCTTTTTGGGCCTACCATTTGTAACACCCCAACCGATGGCGGAAACATCGAGGTGTCACGTAGTGACGACTGCTCAATAGCTCATGGTACTAAAGTGTAAATATTGATACATTGATTAAATAGTTTATTACATTGAAATGAGATACAAAAATACAACGATTCAAACTAATAATCTAAACTGAAATACAATAAATCCAAAATCTAAGTATAAATTCCAAAAGCTTAAAAAGCATCTCATAAATAACCCGAAACATGTACGAAAATAGTATAGGTCAATACAAAAATGTATTGGTGAGCATACCTTGTTTTGAATACATATAGTATAAAAATGTTTCGCAATTCATGTGTTGTATACCGTTTGCAATTATGTAATTTAAGCAGTATCAGTCAAAATCAACCCTAAGAATCAAGTTTCAAGAATCAAGAATAAGAAAACCATTTTGAAAACCATTTTTGAGTATAATGAATCACAAGACAATGACCAACGTCTCTCAACAGAGTTACAAGGGGTATATACCTTAGTACTATTCATTGAAATGTCAGGCCCGCAAAGGTTAATGATTTTGACAAGTCATAGACACACAAGTTAACATAAAGAAAACACACATGAGAATTGCATCTAGTGAAAGAATAACATTTAGTCATAGTGTACATGAATAGCCCCAAAAGAGTAAAACATGAAAAGGGGAAAGATATACCCACAGTTTTGCTATGTGGTAAACCCAACAAAGTTCCGAAGAACTCAACCTACATATATAAGCATACTAATGAGGGAAGCGACTTAAAAAGTCTAAGACATCTAGGGTTATAAGGCATTAGGGTTTGCTAAGTTGATTTGGAGAATTAGAGTTTTTATGATAAATGGTATTAATATTAAGCGCGTATAAGCAAAATAATATGTTTAAATATGATTAAGGTCTATGAACATGATTAAGTAATACAAATATTTCAAATTGAATATTCAGATAAAAATATGTTTCAAATAATTAAGTCAAAATAATTTAATTAATTATTTTAACTAAAATTGTAAATAAATACAATAATTATAAGTATTTGAATAATAATTATGAGTTACACAAATAATCCAAACAAATGAAGATTATGAATTTTAAACATAGAAACATTTCTGTTTTATAAGAAAAATATCTATAAAACAGATTTTAAATATTATAAATAAATAATTTATTAATTATGTCTAATTAAACATAAATAAGATTAAAAATACAAGATATGGTCTAAAAATAATATTTTTATGAAAAATGATTATTTTCTGATATAAAACAGTGAATAATTTTAGTCTTGTATAAATTATGTTAAAACTTGATTATTCCCAATAAAACTTCATAATAACACTTTTATAAACTTTAACCACTAAAAAAAAATCTTTTAAGTTTGTATATAAGAAATCAAATGAATCACGATGATAAAACAAAATTGCAAGGTTTAATATAACTCAAAATTTATTAATTCTAGAATAAACAAAAAATACAAGGACTAAGGGGGTGTTTGGGATTGATTATTCAAAATAGATTATGCGTTTTGGAAAAGCAGGGGTAGAGCTGCTTATAGATTATTGTGTTTTGGTAGCCTAAAAACTGATTATCGGCGTTTTCAAAACGCAATCCAAACACTAAAAACTGATTATCTGCGTTTTTAAAACGCAATAATCTAAAAAATCAGATTCAAAACGCAATCCCAAACACCCTCTAAATTTGGAATGCGAAAATATATGGACTATAGTTGTAATTTGGTAAGAATATAAGGGACAGATGTCACACAATCCCACTGGGGAAAGCCCATCCCTAAGTTTCACCATATTACAAAACGGCCAAAAAACCCCAGATTTTTAAATATTCAATTGAAACCCCAGGGATGGACCCTCCTTCTGGATGATGTTTAGGGCATTTGCCACATCAGTGGCATCCCCAATAATCGTCCCATCATCAAGGTAACACGCATGAAATGAGAAGTTACAATTTTCTTGCACCCGGAGAACCATAGGGTGGAATGCCAAGGCAAAAAGGAGGAGACCTAAAGGATCCCCCTGCTGAACCCCCGTATTGGCCCATATACAATCATTACCAACATACAACCTAGCTGGTTGGGCATATAAGAACTGGACCCACAAATAGATAGATGGGCAATGCTGAAGAACCTCTCGAAGAAGGGCAGTGCGGTGGATCATGTTGAACGCATTTGAAAAATCCACAGTGAGCATAGCCAAAGAACCGTCTTCATGGAAGGAGTTAAGAAACCTGTTCGCACTGTGGAGCACCGCCTCTGCCCCATTAGGAGTCCCCACCCTGAAGTGGAAGTCCCCCAGATACTCAGCCATTTCCTTACCAACCTTCCTCATGGCCACTTTAGATACCAGTCTGCGCCAAATGGCCCCTATTGCAATGGGTCGAATCCTGTTATCAGGTTTCAGAAGAGGTGTAAGGGGGGCCGAAGCAATAAATTCAGCAAATACCCTGGGACACAACCCCCTTAGCCATAAGTTAACGACTTCAGTAATAGCTGAGAGCAACCCCGTAGAAGCCACAGACCCCTCTCCGCTAAGGGCGTCCAACAGATGTTGGGCCCTCAACCCATCCCTCCCGCAGGAAGTCTCTTTAGGGAAAGATCGGAGGCATCTAATCACGCAATCCTCATCCACAACAAGCGCAAGCATGATTTCGGAGTTAGAGGGCAAGGACGGAGGGGGAAGCATCGGATGTTTATCAATGAGGGCTTTCATGGTAGAATCCCCAAAAGGGAGCAACCCCACTGGAACACAACACCTTGACTGCAGCTGTGAAATGATCGTCCCTTACTTTTCGGAGGCACTGTTTGACATTGGGGCTCTTTTCAGTAGCCTCACTCCCCCTTGCTTTCTGCTTGATAATAGAAACACCCCCATGCAATCAAAGAGAGAAGGAACCAAATCTGCAAACCACGAACCGTCTTTCCACAAAGAAACCGATTGCAGGATGCTGCTACACTGCAATGATTTCCTATTCCCAGACCTTCGCTCCTACCTAGTGGACGGTTGGACCACCCGCAGGGTACACCGTGGCAATAAAAGCAGTTTGACCCAGCTTTCTACGGAGCCTGGTGAAGCCACCACTTTGCGTAAGTCACCTGTCAAGGCCTGGACAAACGCCAATCGACAGCTTGGGGGATGCTCTTGATGAAGATGGTAATGGAAGTTGGAAGTTGATGTGATGGAAGCACGATGAAGATCGTTATGGAAGTGATAAACGTGATGAAGTGATGGATTGTGATGGTGGTGTTGAAGTGAATTGGTGATGAACCGTGAGGAAGAACAATGTGGTTTTTTTGCTTTGAATAATCGCTGAACTTATGTATTTAATACTGGGAAAAAGGTTAAAAGACGCTAGGTTAAAAAATTATGATGGTCGATAAAAGATTAAAAGGTGTTAAAGATCCATAGTTAAAAACCCAAAATTTTACCCTAGGTCGGTACTAGTATAATGGTTCAAACCGGTATACCTTATATATTTTACCGACGGTAAGAACTTGATACCATTTCCCTATTATACCGGGGTGTTTTGTACCGGGCTCCAAACCGGTATCCGGTATTACCAGTATAATCGGCCAATATATCTCAGTTTTAAAAACAATGGGTAAAGCCCCTCTACGCCACCACATAACCACGGGACCAGCGTGGTTAGATCTTGGGGGAATCCGATCGAGTTCCCCATGGGCATTGGGCTCGAATGACAGACGATGTGAAAACCATGGATTGGCTATGGATGGTCGCGTGTTTCAAACGTTAGGGAAGTTAAAAAAAATTACCATTTAACTCAAACTTCACCTATTTAATACTATAATTTTAACTTGTTTTCACCCACTTTACTACGCTTTAACTTCCAATTTTTATCCATTCTTTAACATCTAATCTTCTACTTCCCTTTTAATCATGACCAATCAGAGCGAGGATGAAGAAATAGTTTTGGCGACGACTTGGATCAAGATTCAAGGAGAACAGGAAGTTCTTCCATTTGGAATGACGTCCTAGCACAATTTATAAAGCTAGTGGGTGGATCATATTGCACGGTTAATTCAATAAACAAAAAGTGGAATGATATTGATACCAAGTGTGAATAGTTCGAGGTTCTATACAAAAGAACCTTGGATGAGGGGGGTCATCATGCCGCCGAAGACGTGGCAATTGAGATAACCCATGTTGAGTATCAAAGTAGGAACGACGGGAGATTTCCTCCCATTTCGGTGTGGCAAATGTTAAGGTCGTGATTAATTTAGTTTCATATTTTGTAGTTTAATCGTGTTATTTATAGATTAATTGTTTTTTAGTTATTATGTTTTCTAGATTAAGTAAGTTTTATTTTTATGTAATGTTATTTATTTCAATAATATAAATGTTTCTTTTATATAATTTGTTTATTATATTTAAAAGAAAAATGAAAAAAAAAACGAGCAAAAGGCCACCGTCCACGCCACCACTAAGGTTGTTCACGAGCCGAGCGTAACCGACCGGACCTTTGCTCGTGCTTGGCTTGTTTACAAACCGAACCGAGCCAAGCGGCTCGTTTACAACCTAGCAAGCATTTTTCAAACGCGAATTTTTTCAAGAGAGCAACAAGTGAAGAGTAATTTGGACAACCATAAATTGGGATGTTTCCTTCAATATTTTCGTTGTCGGGGTGACACCTAAGGTCAAGCTGCCCGATGGTGACATTAATATTAAGGTTCGAGTGTCTGAAGATGTGGCTTAGGTTGAGGCCGGTGATGCGATGAGCATACGGCAGAGCACAATTATCGTATTGCGGCGTAGGGTGCTATCAAGCAACAAAAGACTAATAACATAAAAAAGTCAAGACTATCACTTCACGACTTAGGGTTTTGCCATTAAACTTAGTTTTAAATTTTTATTGGTTAAGTGGGCTACTTATATTTTATTTGCATATATTGGGCCAAATGTTATGCATAAAGTAATAAATATTACTCCTGAATTTGGTCAATCAGGTTGTTAGTGTTGTACATTATACAAACATACTGATAATGTGTACTATCTGATCGGAGGGCGTACAATTTAGTAGAAAGTAGGTGTAGATATTGTAGTAGAATAACACGTAAGTTTGTAATAAATATCATGCGGTGTAAACTTAACACACAGTTTGAAACAATAGATTACACCATAGTGTTTTCTAAATACAAAAAACATAAGTGAAAAATAATGATTAAAAGAAATACTCCTGAACACAATATATGTAAGAGAAGTTCTTTGATATTGAAAGCACGTATGAAAATATAAAGCAATGTAGGAGCATACTAAAAACTTGAAGAAGAAGACAAGATCTCAGTCTCTGGTAAAAAAAAAAAGTAGCTAAATACTATAATGAAGCCATAAAAAATAAACAATGGCGTGTGGGATGGGTCTACCATCCCGTGGTACTAACTGGTCGATTTTATGGTATATTCCCTAATATGGTCCGAATGTATATACGCCATTTCTCATGTTGGCGATTGTTTCGTCTAAAGAGACACCCATAGATGTGAAGGAGAAGTTTGTGTTGTATGCGCGGATCAAAGAAACCACCACATTTGATCAAAGAAACCATGATATTGCTCTTGATTAATACAATAACCATGACGTTGCTTTTGATTAACACAACATTTGTCTTATAGTAATTTTTAACCGTAAACTTTTATTACATATATAATAATTTTAAACTAAAAGTTATCATGTATTCTTTTATCACAATTATTTTAGTGGAAGTCCTTTGATATTGAAAGTACAAATAAAAAATAAAAATTTATGCACGAGAATACTGAAAACTTGAATCAGAAGACAAGATTTCAGTCTCTAGAAAAAAAAGTAGCTAAATACTCTAAGTGAAGCCATAAAAAATAAAGAATGGCGTGTGGGATGGGTTTGCCATCCCGTGGTACTAACTGGTCGATTTTGTGGTATATCCCCTAATATGCTCTGAACGTATATATGTCATTTCTCATGTTGGCCATTGTTTCGTCTAATGAGACGCGCATAGGTGTGAAGGAGAAGTTTGTGTTGTATGCGCGGATCAAAGAAACCATGACATTTGATCAAAGAAACCATGAGGTTTCTCTTGATTAACACAATAGCCAAGACGTTTCTTTTGATTAATACAATATTTGTCTGATTGTAATTTTTAACCGTAAACTTTTATTGCATATACAATAACTTTTAACCTAAAAGTCATCATGTATTCTTGTTTGACAATTATTTTGGTTTTGCTAATGACTGAGTGAGTCACAAATGGGACGATGCCTATCTCTTTTATTTGAGTTTGAATATGTTAGTCAAATTTTTATGTATTATTTTTAGCATAAGTTAATAAGTTATTTAATTGTTGTACTTTTAAACTTAAAGTCATCATGTATTCTTGTTTGACAAGTATTTTGGTTTTCTAATGACCTAGTCAGTCACGAATGGAACGATGCCTATTTTTTTATTTGAGTTTGTATACGTTAGTCAATTTTTATGTATTATTTTTAGTATAAGTTAATAAGTTTTTTACAAGCTTTTATAAAATAGTATTGCATTATAAATATAAATGCTAGATGTAATAACACTACATTATTGTTTGTCATTTATTACACTACATTATTAAATGCTAAAATGCAGAGGGACGATATTGTAAATGAGAAATTATTTATACATTAACACTTGTACCAAATGAAAAAACACTGTTTCTATGTGTCTTAAAATTAAATGAAAATTACTATCTTGCCCATCCAAAACCCATTATATAGAAGTATAGATAATTATACATATAATAAATAAATAATAATTTATTCGAGCCGAACTGAGCCTAGCAGACCTTTGCTCGTGCTTGGCTCGTTTACAAAACGAACTGAGCCGGTCGGCTTAATTACAACTAAGCGGAGAATCGAGCGAGCATCTTCCGAGCATTTGCTGAGCGAGCGGCGAGCGATTTGAACAAACCTAGCCCACCACCCCGCAGAATTTTGGGCCTTGGAGAGGAATCCCCCTACTCTGGTGTGGCTGCAACATGTCGCTAAATACCATTTTTACCCCATGACCACACCATGTAGTCTAAATAAATCTTACCCAACCTCCATCAATATTCTATAGTCGTAGACATGTAAATGAACCAAACGTTCAATGAACTGTTTGTAAATTCTTTGACATGGAATGTTCGTTTGTGTTTCTTTATTAAGTAAACAAATGAACATGTTCAGTTTTTTTTTCATTTATTTAAGTGTATGATTATGAACAAATTTATCATCCATTCATTTATGTTCGCTAATTTCATTTACCATAGGTACGCGCCCATGCTTGCCCGTGCACATTGACTTTTCTCTTCCCGTTGACTTTTAAATGTTGACTTGTTGACCAAGGGCAGGTGCACGACCATGATACATCTGCTGTAACTCTCCAAGTCATCAATTCTTCGCCTTTTGTGCCGATTTTCTCCTCGTTTCACTCCTTGACCCCCAAAACCTGCAATTATTAATTAAGAATAATTAAACATGATAAATTCATGATAAAAGCATGATTTTGGTGCAAAAAAGGGGGTGTAAATGTACATGTAAAACATGTGTAAATCTCGGCACATGACAACACCTCACACTTAAGTGTTTGCTTGTCCCAAGTAAACAGAACCTTCAGTCGATTTTTGGTGGATAAAAATGTAGGCTTACTAAATGTGCCGAGCAAAACCTACCTCCTATGAGTCTCACTTAGTAGATACGTTGGGGTTTCAGGTCGGTTCTTGGTGAGTCTACTTAAACACTCCCAAAGTGCTATATTTGCTGCAACTCTCCAAGTCTTCAATTCTTCGCCTTTTGTGCCGATTTTCTCCTCGTTTTACTCCTTGACCCCAAAACCTGCAATTATTTATTAAGAATAATTAAACATGATAAATTCATGATAAAAGCATGATTTTGGTGCAAAAGGGGGTGTAAATGCACATGTAAAACATGTGTAAATCTCGGCACATGACAACACCTCACACTTAAGTGTTTGCTTGTCTCCAAGTAAACCGAACCTTCAGTAGATTCTTGGTGGATAAAAATGTAGGCTTACTAAATGTGCCGAGCAAAACCTACCTCCTATGTGTAACATTTCGCGATTAATAATTGTACGTTATGTATAAGTTGAATAAAAACACCAAGTTCTATTATTATTATTATTCGTATTTAATTATTTTGTGGCGTTTTTGGAACCTTAACACTATATTATTCATATATAATATACATATATATATATATAGTTTTATTTCAAAAAAAAATGCTGGGGCCGGGACTCGAACCCGAGCCCTCAGCCGGGTCACAACCTCAAGAAGCCAAACCAACTGCTCTAGCCATGATACTTGTTCTAATCCGGGCACTTTATTATTATATAACGATTCAAAAACATCTCAGTTGACTTGGAAAGTCAACTAAGGTCAATAACTTACCAAAATCACAACCATTTGACTCGTAATTGATCGGGAATTGATTGGCAACGTGATTTCCGGTCATCTACAAGTCATACACTCGTCAATTACCATTCAATTATTTCCAATTTTGATTATTATCGCGTCAACCATCCATATCGAAGTCAAACTTTCCAATTTATTGATCCAGACCACAATACTATAAATTGAACACTACTGGACCATCTCAACTCGCCGAACTTCTTTCCTCAATCCCCAATTTCTCTTAAAAACTTTCTGTTCTTGAATTTTGATCGCGTTTGACTTCGTGCCTTGACCGACCAATTCCCATCCAAAACGTGTTTGTAAGTTCTTTCTTTTTGGTGGGATTTATTCATCGGCAATTCACGATCAATAGCCCCAATGATTCAGGGCTATTGATCACTAATTGTATCGATTGCAGATTCTAGGGCTCGTTGCATATTTTGGGGATAAACACGATTTCTGATATGTTATTTATTTTTAATAAACAGAAACCAACACAACCACTGGTCTGGACCAAGTGGTTGTGTCTGGTGCCCACTATCTGAGCCACGCGGATTCGATCCCCGACTGTGGCAAACCTTTTTCATTTTGTTTTGTTTTTTTAATCAAAATAATCAAATTAATTATATATATTACTTAAATCTTATAAATTCGTTTTAAAATATTAAAACTCTTTTAATAATTCTAAAAAAAATATTTTAAGTTAATCTGATGAAAAAGTTTAACTTACAATTTTTAGTTTTCAAAATTTTATTTATTTAATATATTTAATAAATAAATTAAATTTATTCTATTATATTTATAAAATTCTATTAAAATATCAAAACAATTTTATAAATTTCCACAAAAATTATTCTGAGTTTATATAACAATAAACTTTTCTGAAATGATTTTTATTTCTGAAAAATCATTTATTTAATATTTTTAATCAATTTTTGTTAGTTTTAATCATAATTAAATCATAATAAATCCAATTTTTAATATTTTTGCACCAAAATTTTATACAAATTATTTCTAATTATTTAGAACAGAAATATAAACTTTAAACTAATAATTCTTTAATTTTAGTATTTTTGAATATTAAAGTTAAATTTTGATAAATTGTTATAAATAGAATTAATATTCTATTTTAAAGAAAATAATTTTATAAAAATTATTTTTATACTTTAAACTCATTATTGTGATCATCATAAATTCAAATTTTATAAAAAAGATTTGTGTCCATTTATTTACTAAATTTCTCTCAATTATCAAACATTTTTATTATTAATCAAACGAGCATTTATCCCTAAATTCGAAGCCCTAGAACATATACATTTGTAGACTAGATAGACTTAGATATATTTATTACCTTATTATAGGGTGATACTTGACACATTTGGGCAACACCACTATTCAATTTTTCAAGAAGTATAACATTTTGCTAAGGTGAGTTTTACATAGCCCCTTTTCTATTTATCACCATTTTTTGGGTGAAACATGTTACAACATCATATATGCAATTCAATCATCAATGTGTCTATGTGTTTTTCTATGTTGCATTATGTCTTGAACATGACTAGGGTAAGCACAATTCTAGCATAATCATTAACATTGATCAGCCGACGGTATACATTGATAGATCTATTGGACTGACAATCCCACCCGGATACGTGCCTCCTACAAAGGTAGCGTGGGTGTTTGTTATCGCAACATAAACGAGTGAACCATGAGCGTATGGGATGTACCACAATACAACAGTCACAAGGGTTGATTATGCACTCGATTTACTTCTAGTATGTTTTCACATATGGACTAGACTTGCCATGACACATGAATTGCACACCAATTTTTATTCGATTATCAAAACCTATGTAATTCTCACCAACTTTTGTTGACCCAAAATATTTTCAACTTAACATGTTTCAGGTTCTACTTGCTTGAAGATTTAATTAATGCTTGAAGATGTGTGCATAGTTTTATTCAATTTGATGTACGAATTCTTGTAGAACAATTGTATGTAATTTATTTAAATCATATAATGAAATTTATTATTCACCATGAGCTACTGAACAATCATCAATACGTGACATCCCGATGTTTCCGCCATCGGTTGGGGTGTTACACTATGAGTCTCACTTAGTAGATATGTTGGGGTTTTGGGTCAGTTTCTTGGTGAGTCTACTTAAACACTCCCAAAGTGTTCCAATTCTATTTGAAGTGTTGAATTTTTCGTCAATTCGGGCGGTTGTTCGGGCTTGGCGAGCTTTCCATCTACCGTTGGATAAGCATTGTTTGAAGGGTGTTGTTAGTTGCCTTGTTGACTGAAACCGGGTGGTTGTGTGTTGTTGGTATTCTTCCACCTGAAGTTTGGATTGTCTCGCCAACCAGGATTATACGTGTTGCTAAACGGGTTGTTTGGTTGGCGGTTTGTACCAATAAAGTTAACTTGCTCAATATTTGCTTGAGTAGGAGGAGGATGAATTCTGTCTTGCGGCTAACTTCCTGCAGCGGTGATGGCAATCACCTGTGCTTTGCTTATTTGATTTAGTCGACTTGATAGAGCTTCGACTTGAGCTTGCAAGGATGTCATGGGTCAACTTGATAGAGACCAGTCTTCAATTACCAACTTCGAGGGTTGTACCACTAATAACTATTCACGGCAATTTCTTCGTTGAGATCATATGCTTCTTGTGGCCTTTTTTTCCCGAAAATCGCTCACACGCAGTTGCGCCCATGGTAAGGACATTTTCATAGCATATCCTTGAATCACTCCCAAGCCTCATAAAGTGACTCGCCATCTTCCTGACAAAAAGTAGTGATGTCGTGTCTTGACTTTGTGGTTTTGGCTCGGGGAAAGTATTCCAAGAGAAATGTTTTTGCAAGGTCGGCCTAAGTGGTAATGGAGCCTGCTGGTTGCGAGTTTATCCATGCTTTGATAAGATCTTTTAGTGAGAAAGAAAATATGCGAAGTCAAATAGCGTCGGGTGTGACGTTTCACAACTTGAAAGTATCACAAATTTAGAGGAAATTTGCGATATGAGCATTGGATTTTTATTGGGTAAACCATGAAAAGTGCAATTCGATTGTATCATGTGGATGACATGAGACTTAATTTCGAAGTGGTGGGCATCAAGGGCGGGTCTAGCGATGCTAGGACCCAAAGCATTGATGGAAGGTCTAGCAAAATTAGAATTGCTCTTTCAACTTGTGCCATTTTTTATTTTTGTTTTTTCTTCTAGCTCAAAAATATCTTTCGGGTTCTTCAAGAGTAGGTACTAGTATGGACGAGGAGCGCAAGTTCATTCACTACCATAGAACCTTTAAGATGAGATTTTACCGAAAACGATTTTTAAAAAATTTGGTAATTTTAAGAAAACCTTACTCTGAAACAGTTGTGTCCCCCGGCAACGGCGCCAAAAACTTTATGTGTGCAGTTTTAGTGAATTTTAAAAGACACTTTTAAGACCTTAAAAAACATTGTGTTTTTAAGACCAAAGAAGAGTGGAGTTTTACCAACAAGCTACCGAGTTTTAAATTTATAACTAAAACGATAGATGCTTAATGATTTAAAACTCAAACAATAGGCAAGCATACCTATCGAGTGTAGTATAAAAATGAGCAAGTGTCGAGTATCGAATTCAATGACACAAGTTTTACTACTCAGCTTTCTAAATTACTAAAAGATTCTAAGTGCTTGAAAGAAAAACAAAAAGAAAGATATAAACCGTAATAGCAAACATTATCAAAACAAAGTTATTGCATCGGGATTTGATTTTACTTGGTATCGGACAATAGTAGATCCTTATTTAAGTGGTGTGTTCAAAACTAAGCTTCCCATGTTAGACTTTAAGCGATTTATGTTCTTAAAGTTATTATGAGGGTCTTCCGTCCGGGTAAGCTCGCCTCTCAATTGTGAGGGACGTATAACCCAAGATTGTACGCGCTCAACCCCGGAAAACACACCTCCCAAAGTTGCGATATTGACATTAGACTATTGTTTTCTTTTGTGAATAATTTTCCTAAAGCCGTAGCGATTGACAAACTACCACTTGACATGGCAAAGTGTGACACCCGGCAAACTCAGGTTAGTAAATTTTGTCAAACTAGTAAGTCTACCTTAGCGAGTCATGCATACCGTATACTTAACTGGGTCAATCGAGTCGTTTTGATGGTTCCGGAATCATCGAAGTCTTTACAATGATCTAAGGGATCATTGGGAGTCGGTCCATAACCATGTGTACAAGGATTGGTGATTGGTATAATCGTCGGGTTTAATGCACACACGCGAGTCTCGGGTCCCGGGAATTGGTGAACGAATGTGAACGTGTTAGTTATCATGCATTATGTGTTTACAATCATTATATAACTTATCGGTATGTGAATATGTCCTTATATTTGTTAAAATAGTGTTTAACGCGCCAAAAACCCATAAACACCTACAGGGGACGAGCAGAATTGTACTTGTCCCCAGCAGGACGAGTAGAAGGATTTAGGGACGAGTAGAATTTGTACTCGTCTGAAATAGGGACGAGTACAATTTCTATGTGGTCTCCAGCAGCTGAAATAGGGACGAGTACAATTTCTATGTGGTCTGTTGCAGCCCTACTCGCCTGTAACATGTGGAATGACTAGAAACACATATAAATACCACCCTTTACTTGTTAAACCTCATTTGTGAAACCCTAACTCGCCCCAAAACCTCTCCCACACCACAATCAACCTCTGGAACTCGTTTTTGCTCAAAAACCAATCATTTCCAAGATTTCACATTCTCCTTAGCAAAATTTAAGGTGTGTTATCCATCCTAAACCTTCACTATGTTGTTATTTTGATCCCTAAAGGTCCAAACCTAGTTTTGTGATGTTTGTGTCTTTGAAAAACTTTGAAATCAATTATAAAACAAGTCTAATCCTTTAATATGTGTTCTATGTGGTGTATTCATGCAAGTAATGATTTTTATGGTTAAAGCATAGAGATTCTTATGTGTTTGATGTCTTTTTGATATAAATGAGTTGTTAGGATGTTTATCTAGGAGTTTGAGGGTTATTTGTGATGTTTTGATGATAATATGCGTTTTAACCCGTTTGAGTGATTTAGAAGGATTTAGGGTGTTATGATATGATTTGTTGATTGTATGGTGTTAGGGTTTGTACTAGGATGATGTTGTAACACCCCAACCGATGGCGGAAACATCGGGATGTCACGTATTGATGATTGTTCAGTAGCTCATGGTGAATAATAAATTTCATTAAATGATTTAAATAAATTACATACAATTGTTCTACAAGGATTCGTACATCAAAATGAATAATACTATGCACACATCTTCAAGCATTAACTCAATCTTCAAGCAAGTATAACCTGAAACATGTTAAGTTTGAAAATATTTTTGGATCAACAAAAGTTGGTGAGAATACATAGGTTTTTGAATATAATTGATAACAATAGTTTGTACAACAATCACAGTTGTATAATGATAGAGTATGAGTCCGACATGTAACATGTGTCTTTGTACAATCAAACCTGTGTCGACTGAGGACTAACTCTCAAGTTAGTTAAATGTTGTTAATGTTATCGATCATCCCTGAATTTATGCGGGGGGATGGGTTTGTCAGACCTATAGCGCTATAATCTAAATAGGCGGCTTGATCAATGTTAATGATTGTACTGTGTCTTTTTGTTACAGTCAAATGATAGAATGAATAAATGATAGTGTAATTGAATCACAAGTTTCAACAATGTAAGAATGAGTAAATGATAGAGTATAAAATGTTTAAACATGTTTCACCCCAAAATGTAAAACAGAAAAGGGGGCTATGTAAACTCACCTTAACAAAATGTTATGTCTCGTGAAAATAGAATATGTGTTGCCCAACGATGCCAAGTATTACCCTATAATTAAGGTAATAATTATGTCTAAGTCTTTCTAGTCTACAAATATATTCTAGGGTTTCGAATTGGGGATAAGTGTTTGTTTGATTAATAAATAAAATGTTTAATAATTAAGATGTCACACCCTCAAATTCCACGTGCGGGGTTTTACCGCGAGGCGCGTGACACACCAGGATCTCAGTCAACGATCACAATAAACATACAACAAACATGCATTCATAATTATATTTTAAACCAAAATATCATGCTTTGAGCTGTAAACCAGCAGCGGAAGCATTCTTGTTTACAACCAAAAGACATATCATTGTTTACAAAGACATTGTTTAATATGTTTCAAAATAATAGACGCCGTGCATGACCTCGTGCGCCTAGTCCGATAACCGCTACCTTAGCGACCTGAGAAAACATGCCAAAATGTCAACATATAATGCTGGTGAGTTCACAGGTTTTCTTTTATAAAGGGTTGTCACAAGTTTTACAAAGATCATTCCCGTTAATACTATGTCATGAGAACGTTAGCTAGACGTTAAGTGTTTTTACTACTACGGTTGGGAACCCATTACTAAACGTGTCCAAAAGTTGATACCAGCCCAGATTGACTGGGCTACCGATGCCTCGGTAACCCGATAGGTAGAGACAATATGCACCCGCCCGGCCCCGCCGTCGAGTGGGGTTTGTGAGGCCCAATAGATCTATCCACATTTCCCTCGTTGTGCGTGCCAGCACATTCATGGTTTCCCCCTGGGACTTTCCATAAAAGCCGTATAGTAACATAAAGTGCCCATAGTATAACATGACCTTTAAATAGTTCGTACAAAGCATGTTTCTCCCCCAAAAGCAAAACAGTAAAAGTGGGGCTGTGAAACTCACCTTGGTTTGCGTTACTTGAAAATAGTTAAGTGATTATGTTATGATAGCCCCAGATAGCGGCGACCTATCATAAGATGCGTATAAGTATTGGACTAATAACCCGCAGGCTAACTAGTCCCCGAATGTCCAGACCGTGACCATAAACGTTTGAAAACACCTTTAACTGTTAAACCGACCGTGCCAGACAAGACCCGACATCCCATTGGTGACCCGACATCCCACGTGTTAGATAAATGCAAGACATCATGCAACATATGCAATTAAACACTTAGCACGCGCAACAATTCACCTAGTCTAGCATAATGTCCAATTAACGCATAAACAGGTCCGAACACGTCTTACTAAGTCATTGGGTGTATCCCGGGGTTCCTAACATGTTCCTAGGTGTCAAATCGTGTTCCGGGATGTCAAAACGCGTTCACGACAGCAGTACATGCGATTAGGAAGGTTACACGCGAGTAGGCATTAGCCTATAGGCGATTAGGGGCCTAATCGCCTGATGTATCAGGCGAGTAGGGTCCCAATCGCCCCTAAATCTGCATAATCGCCCTTAGCTCAGGCGATTAGGATGTCTAATCGCCTGCAGCTGCTGTACAACGAGTTTTCGCGCGTTAAACCCTCCAAATCAGATCCGAAACATGCAACAACACCCAATATCAAACCTAAATCATTTACCAACCCATTTCAAGCAAAAACCCCCAACATATCACTGACCTAGCATGTTCTATGCAATTATTTCCTAAAATGGCAAAGTACTAGGTTTCTTCTACCAACCTTATCTTTCCTTAAATGGAAACAATCAGATTTCAAACCTTACAAACATGTAAATCATCAAACCTCTGATTTAACATCTTCCTAGCATGAATCCTAACAACATTGCATCAACAATCATACCATAATCATCCTAAATCCTCAAGAACATACAAATGGGTCAAAATATGCATTTTCTTCAAAACACCACAATAATGGCTAAGATTCTAAGACAACCTTCCTAATGACCTCTACATAACAGAAGTACAATCATATCTTGAAAACATTCATGTTAAAATCACCAATAAGACCAACATATGCATATAAACTTCACATATAACAAGCATTAAGGTGTAAACTTGGTTTAAGACTCTTTTGAAAGGTTTTTAAAGACACATTTGGTAAAACAAGGTCTGGAACTTTGGGGGAACTCAAAATAACAACTTTACAAAGGTTAGGGATGAAGAACACACCTTGGATTTTGCTAAAGAAAGGTGTGTAAGCTTGGGGATTGTGATTTTTGTAGCAAAAAGAGTTCCAGAGGTGTTTTAAGGTGTGTGGGCGACTTGGGAGCAGCTAGGGTTGTTCTAGAGGTGTTTGGGGAGTTAAGGGTTCTATTTATAGGTGTTTTGACCCGAGCCCTGCTGTATACGCGATTAGGGACCCAGATCAGGCGAGTAGGGGCCTAATCGCCTCTATGTTCACGCGATTAGCCACCTACTCGCGAGTAGGGGCCCTAATCGCCACTATTCACGCGATTGGCCACCTACTCGCCCCATTCCCTTGTACTCGTGTACTGTTCACGCGATTAGGAGTCCCCCCAGGCTCCTAATCGCCTATAAGGTGCTGGAATGGGTTTTTGGCGCGTTAAACACTATTTTAACATATTTAAACACGTATTCACATACCGATAAGTCACATAATGATTCCAAACATATAATGCATGATATCCAACACGTTTACATCCGTTCACCAGTTCCCGGGACTCGAGACTCGTGTGTGCGTTAGGCCCGGCGATTCCACGAATCGCCGATCCTTGTACCCATAGTTATGGACCGACTCCCGATGACCCCGCGGATCATCATAACGACTCCCGATGATTCCCAGAATCATCATACCGACTCAACTGACCCCGTTAAGGACGTAATATGCATGACTCGCTAAGGTAGACTTTCTAGTTTAGTCAACGTTACTAACCTGAGTTTGCCGGGTGTCACATCATCCCCCTGTTGAAAGAATTTTCGTCCCGAAAATTGCCCAAGGCCAAAAAGGAAGAGACGAAAGAGAAGAAAAATTTTCCGGTTGCCACATCATCCCCCTGTTGAAAGGAATCTCGACCCGAGATTCATTCAGCTTCAGCAGAGACATGTCTTGATTCGAACGCGCGCTTAGGAAATAAATGGGGATACTTAGCCTTCATTTGATCTTCCCGTTCCCACGTGAACTCCGGTCCACGATTAGAGTTCCAACGGACTTTAACAATGCGGATTTTACTCCGGCGAAGGCTACGGATTTTATAGTCAAGAATTTCAACCGGTTCCTCCACGATACGTAGACGATCATCCACCTTGATCTCTTCGAGAGGAACAACCAAAGATTCATCCGCCAAACACTTCTTCAGGTTAGAAACATGGAAGACATTATGAACATTACTGAGCTCAGCCGGCAGATCAAGCCTGTATGCTACCGGTCCAATCCGTTCCAGGATTGCGAACGGTCCCACATACCGAGGATTCAATTTGCCCCGTTTCCCAAAACGTATAACGCCCTTCCACGGAGATACCTTCAATAAAACTCTGTCGCCAACCTCAAACTCCAAAGGCTTGCGACGACGATCGGCATAGCTCTTTTGACGATCTCGAGCTGCTGCCATGCGGTTACGGATTTGTACGATCTTTTCGGAAGTCTCGTACACAAGTTCCGGGCCGGTGAGTTGACTCTCACCCACCTCGGCCCAACAAAGAGGAGACCGGCATTTCCGCCCGTAAAGAGCCTCGAACGGAGCTGCCTTGATGCTAGAATGGTAACTGTTGTTGTAGGAGAATTCCACCAACGGTAAATGACTCTCCCACCCCTTGCCAAAATCGATCACACATGCCCGAAGCATGTCTTCTAGCGTTTGGATTGTCCGCTCACTTTGACCGTCAGTTTGCGGATGATACGCTGTGCTCATGTCCAACTGAGTACCCAGAGCCTTATGCAAAGACTTCCAAAAGTTAGAGGCGAACCGAGGATCACGATCAGAGATAATAGAGACAGGCACCCCGTGCCGAGAGACCACTTCCTTGAGATATAACCGTGCCAGGCGCTCGAGACCATCGGTCTCTTTGATAGCGAGGAAGTGCGCAGACTTTGTCAACCTATCGACAATTACCCAGATCATGTCGCAACCACTGGGCGATTTCGGGAGTTTGGTCACAAAGTCCATCGTAATCCGCTCCCACTTCCACTCGGGGATTTCAGGCTGTTGCAGGAGGCCGGACGGCTTTTGGTATTCGACCTTGACCTTAGCACAGGTCAAGCACTTGCTTACGTACGAAGCCACGTCCGCCTTCATGTTCGGCCACCAATAAAGTATCCTTAGGTCTTGATACATCTTATCGGAGCCAGGGTGAATAGAGTACCGGGACTTGTGAGCTTCATCCAGAACAAGCTCCCGCAAGCCCCCAAATAAAGGAACCCAAATACGTTCAGCGAAATAGTGTAACCCATCGGATCTGAGTTCAAGGTGACTATCAGCACCATGCATGGTTTCAGCCTTAAGGTTTTCCTCCTTCAAAGCTTCTTGCTGCGCTGAACGGATTCGATCAGGTAAGCCGGAATGGATAGTGAGCTGAAGAGCTCGAACACGACGAGGTTTAGCCGTTTCCTTCCTGCTCAAGGCGTCTGCGACCACATTCGCCTTGCCAGGATGGTATTTGATAGCGCATTCGTAGTCATTAAGAAGCTCGACCCAACGACGCTGTCTTATATTCAACACCTTCTGATCAAAGATATGCTGGAGGCTCTTGTGATCGGTGTAAATAGTGCATTTGGTACCGTACAAGTAATGCCTCCAAATCTTTAAAGCAAAGACCACCGCACCCAACTCCAGATCATGGGTGGGGTAGTTTTTCTCATGAACCTTAAGCTGACGAGAAGCATAGGCGATGACCTTCTCGCGCTGCATCAGTACACAACCAAGACCCCGGATAGAAGCGTCACAATAAACCACAAAATCGTCCGTACCCTCAGGCAAGGATAAGATAGGAGCAGAACAGAGTTTAGCCTTTAACATCTGGAAGGCTGACTCCTGCGAATCACCCCAGTCGAACTTTCTGTCCTTCTGGGTAAGCGAGGTGAGGGGTTGAGCGATCTTCGAAAATCCCTCAATAAAACGACGGTAATAACCTGCAAGGCCTAGGAATTGCCGCACCTCGGATGGCGTCTTTGGTGCTTCCCAGTCTTTAATGGCTTCAATCTTTGCTGGGTCAACGTGAATTCCTTTCTCATTAACAACATGACCAAGGAATTGAACTTCACGCAACCAGAAGCTACACTTAGAAAACTTAGCGTACAGCTGTTCCCGCCTCAGAAGTTCCAAAACAAGACGTAGGTGTTCCTGGTGGTCCACCTCGTTCTTGGAATAGACTAGAATATCATCGATGAAGACAATCACGAACTTATCAAGATAAGGCTTACAAACACGGTTCATCAGATCCATAAAGATGGCAGGTGCGTTGGTGAGACCAAAAGGCATGACCAGGAATTCAAAATGGCCATAGCGAGTTCGAAAGGCGGTCTTCGGAATGTCAGCTTCTTGAACCCTCAACTGATGGTACCCCGACCTCAAATCGATCTTCGAATAGAAACTAGAACCCTGAAGCTGGTCAAATAAGTCATCGATGCGGGGAAGAGGATAGCGATTCTTGATGGTAACCTTATTCAACTCCCGGTAGTCGATACACATCCGTAGGCTTCCGTCCTTCTTCTTGACAAACAAAATAGGGGCTCCCCACGGGGACGAACTAGGTCGAATAAAACCCTTCTCTAACAGCTCCTGCAACTGGTTCGATAGTTCCTGCATCTCGGGAGGTGCAAGACGATAAGGGGCACGAGCAATAGGGGCCGCACCCGGAGCAAGTTCAATACCAAATTCGACCTGGCGATAAGGAGGAAGACCAGGTAAGTCTTCAGGAAATACATCGGGAAAGTCACGGACAACAGGAATATCTTCAATCTTCTTCTCTTCCTCAGACGAAACCGAAACAAGTGCCAGAATGGCAGAATACCCCTTCCGAAGATACTTATAGGCTTTCATACACGAAATAATACTCAATGGGACCCCGCTCTTCTCACCGTGCACCAACAAAATTTCTCCATCAGGGAGAGGAAGTCGAATGACTTTATCAAAACAAACGATCTCGGCATGATACAGGGACAACCAATCCATACCCACGACAACATCGAAACTACCCAAGGACACCGGCATAAGATCAATAGGGAAGGAATAACCCGACAACTCAAGGTGACATTCCCTAAGGACATGTGTCGCCTCAACTTTCTTACCATCAGCCAACTCTATCAAGTACTTAGCCTCTAAAGGTGTAGGTACCCTATCAAGCAATTGACTAAACCCAAGAGATATGAAACTCTTGTCGGCACCAGAATCGAATAAAACCGTAGCATAGCGATTATCGAGAAGAAACGTACCAGTAACAGTGTCGGGATCCTGTCGAGCACCACTTGAACCGATCACGAAGGCGCGAGCATTCCTGCCTCCGCCCCCATTGTTTCCATTGCCCGACCCATTCTTCCCGGCTTCACCCTGTTTCAACTTGGGGCAGTTACGCTTGTAGTGACCAAGCTCACCACAGTTATAGCACCCTTGTTTCCCCTGATTTCCCTGGGAAGCAGCAACAGGAGGAGCCGGAGTAGGTGTAGCAGGAGGGTTCCGGTTACCCTGAAGATTAACCCTGCAATCCTTTGCCTGGTGCCCAAGCTTTTGGCACCTGTGGCAACGGTTCCGGTCCTCGCAACGACCGTTGTGGTGAAACCCACACTGGTCACACTTCGGCTTCTTCCCAATATAACCCCCAGGTTTTTGCTCAGATGATGATCCCCCAGTATCAGACTTCTTCACCTGCTGAGGCTGAGCCGAACTCGAGCCTTTCCCCACGGCTTCCCACTTTCGCTTGTTACTATCAGGAGCCTTTACAGCAGCGCCTCGAGGAGGCAAGACCCCTTCAGCCACCTTCATGTTGGTCAGCCTGTGGGCCGACCGAACTACCTCAGAATAAACAGTGAGGTTACCCGCAGCAACTAACCCCGCAATCTCCGGTACCAACCCAGCGACATAATGCTCAATCCTTCAGTATTCAGGTGTGTGCAGATCGGGGCACAACACCGCCAACTCATTGTGCCTAGTAGTATAAGCTTCAATCTCGGAACCCACCATCTTATGGTTCCAGACTTCATGCTCGAGCTTCTGGATCTCATCCCTCGGGCAATACTCATTTTTCAGCAACTGAATGAATTCTGCCCAGGGCATGGCGTGGGCTTCCCCAATGCCCATAGTCTGGGTGGTGGAGTTCCACCAAGTCAAGGCTTGACCCTCCAGGGTCGCAGAAGCATACTTCACCCGGTCGCCTTCCGGGCAGCTGCACATCGAGAAAACAGATTCGATTTTCTCCAACCATCGGAGCAGTCCCACTGCCCCCTCAGTGCCGCTAAAGTTGTGGGGCTTACAATCCATAAACTTTTTATAAGAACACTGGGATGGAGGAGGATTGACAGCACCACCTGGAACAGACACACAGGTGAGTATCAAGAAAAGGTAAAGTACCCCAGAACGAGGTAGAATAGATGAGAATCGACGTACCACCCATAGCATTATGAGCGGCTTGGAATGCAGCCAGAGCAATATTCACATGCTGCTGCATCAAGTTATCCAATTCAGCTTGGGTCATATTTATGTTCCCGCGGCCACCGCCGCCACCACGGCCGCCAGCACGACCGCCAGCACGGCCGCCTCTGCGACCTCCACGAGCTCCTGACATCTTCTGTCACGAAATGAAACAAAAGATTTAGGCTCGCCCGTGGTATAACCCATTAGGAATTTCAAGAAACTAGATAGAGCCCAGCTCGGGTCCATCCGTTCAAGCCCAAAGTCCGCCAGGGATCCCATGCGTCACAGTTTATGATCTCGTGTGCACCCGACATGATAAACTGTTCCACATGGTCCTCCAGGCGCGCTTTAAGTTTGAAGTTCAAGTCACCGAACACTAGCGCCCAATCATGGTATTATCATAAGTATAAGTACAAGATAGTATGCATAAAAACGGGCGTGTTCATTAGGGCATAGAAGGGAGATGTCCAAATCTCTGGACAGATCTCAAGAGTACGCCGAAGCTACCCCAATGTACACCGCCGTCAAGAAAGTTCAACAGTATCTCGTTCGCCATTGGATCAAAGTAAGGACGAGTCAAGGAATAGGATGATAAGAAGTAAATAGATGATGTAGCGTAGCAGATGATGACACCGACACCCCGACAAGTCATATTGTTACCCACTTGCTAAGACTCGACTAATTGTGACCGTCTAGTGTGTGCGACTCAGTTATAGACTAGACTCTACATGCAGTCTCAGTTCACTATAACCGTTGGCTCTGATACCAATCTGTCACACCCTCAAATTCCACGTGCGGGGTTTTACCGCGAGGCGCGTGACACACCAGGATCTCAGTCAACGATCACAATAAACATACAACAAACATGCATTCATAATTATATTTTAAACCAAAATATCATGCTTTGAGCTGTAAACCAGCAGCGGAAGCATTCTTGTTTACAACCAAAAGACATATCATTGTTTACAAAGACATTGTTTAATATGTTTCAAAATAATAGACACCGTGCATGACCTCGTGCGCCTAGTCCGATAACCGCTACCTTAGCGACCTGAGAAAACATGCCAAAATGTCAACATATAATGCTGGTGAGTTCACAGGTTTTCTTTTATAAAGGGTTGTCACAAGTTTTACAAAGATCATTCCCGTTAATACTATGTCATGAGAACGTTAGCTAGACGTTAAGTGTTTTTACTACTACGGTTGGGAACCCATTACTAAACGTGTCCAAAAGTTGATACCAGCCCAGATTGACTGGGCTACCGATGCCTCGGTAACCCGATAGGTAGAGACAATATGCACCCGCCCGGCCCCGCCGTCGAGTGGGGTTTGTGAGGCCCAATAGATCTATCCACATTTCCCTCGTTGTGCGTGCCAGCACATTCATGGTTTCCCCCTGGGACTTTCCATAAAAGCCGTATAGTAACATAAAGTGCCCATAGTATAACATGACCTTTAAATAGTTCGTACAAAGCATGTTTCTCCCCCAAAAGCAAAACAGTAAAAGTGGGGCTGTGAAACTCACCTTGGTTTGCGTTACTTGAAAATAGTTAAGTGATTATGTTATGATAGCCCCAGATAGCGGCGACCTATCATAAGATGCGTATAAGTATTGGACTAATAACCCGCAGGCTAACTAGTCCCCGAATGTCCAGACCGTGACCATAAACGTTTGAAAACACCTTTAACTGTTAAACCGACCGTGCCAGACAAGACCCGACATCCCATTGGTGACCCGACATCCCACGTGTTAGATAAATGCAAGACATCATGCAACATATGCAATTAAACACTTAGCACGCGCAACAATTCACCTAGTCTAGCATAATGTCCAATTAACGCATAAACAGGTCCGAACACGTCTTACTAAGTCATTGGGTGTATCCCGGGGTTCCTAACATGTTCCTAGGTGTCAAATCGTGTTCCGGGATGTCAAAACGCGTTCACGACAGCAGTACATGCGATTAGGAAGGTTACACGCGAGTAGGCATTAGCCTATAGGTGATTAGGGGCCTAATCGCCTGATGTATCAGGCGAGTAGGGTCCCAATCGCCCCTAAATCTGCATAATCGCCCTTAGCTCAGGCGATTAGGATGTCTAATCGCCTGCAGCTGCTGTACAACGAGTTTTCGCGCGTTAAACCCTCCAAATCAGATCCGAAACATGCAACAACACCCAATATCAAACCTAAATCATTTACCAACCCATTTCAAGCAAAAACCCCCAACATATCACTGACCTAGCATGTTCTATGCAATTATTTCCTAAAATGGCAAAGTACTAGGTTTCTTCTACCAACCTTATCTTTCCTTAAATGGAAACAATCAGATTTCAAACCTTACAAACATGTAAATCATCAAACCTCTGATTTAACATCTTCCTAGCATGAATCCTAACAACATTGCATCAACAATCATACCATAATCATCCTAAATCCTCAAGAACATACAAATGGGTCAAAATATGCATTTTCTTCAAAACACCACAATAATGGCTAAGATTCTAAGACAACCTTCCTAATGACCTCTACATAACAGAAGTACAATCATATCTTGAAAACATTCATGTTAAAATCACCAATAAGACCAACATATGCATATAAACTTCACATATAACAAGCATTAAGGTGTAAACTTGGTTTAAGACTCTTTTGAAAGGTTTTTAAAGACACATTTGGTAAAACAAGGTCTGGAACTTTGGGGGAACTCAAAATAACAACTTTACAAAGGTTAGGGATGAAGAACACACCTTGGATTTTGCTAAAGAAAGGTGTGTAAGCTTGGGGATTGTGATTTTTGTAGCAAAAAGAGTTCCAGAGGTGTTTTAAGGTGTGTGGGCGACTTGGGAGCAGCTAGGGTTGTTCTAGAGGTGTTTGGGGAGTTAAGGGTTCTATTTATAGGTGTTTTGACCCGAGCCCTGCTGTATACGCGATTAGGGACCCAGATCAGGCGAGTAGGGGCCTAATCGCCTCTATGTTCACGCGATTAGCCACCTACTCGCGAGTAGGGGCCCTAATCGCCACTATTCACGCGATTGGCCACCTACTCGCCCCATTCCCTTTGTACTCGTGTACTGTTCACGCGATTAGGAGTCCCCCCAGGCTCCTAATCGCCTATAAGGTGCTGGAATGGGTTTTTGGCGCGTTAAACACTATTTTAACATATTTAAACACGTATTCACATACCGATAAGTCACATAATGATTCCAAACATATAATGCATGATATCCAACACGTTTACATCCGTTCACCAGTTCCCGGGACTCGAGACTCGTGTGTGCGTTAGGCCCGGCGATTCCACGAATCGCCGATCCTTGTACCCATAGTTATGGACCGACTCCCGATGACCCCGCGGATCATCATAACGACTCCCGATGATTCCCAGAATCATCATACCGACTCAACTGACCCCGTTAAGGACGTAATATGCATGACTCGCTAAGGTAGACTTTCTAGTTTAGTCAACGTTACTAACCTGAGTTTGCCGGGTGTCACATAAGAGAAATTTGATAAATAAATAAACAAAAGTCTTTTTGTAAATTTTAAATTAAAGATGGTCAAAATATAAAGTTTTAAGCATGAAAATAATTTTTATAAAATTATTTTCTTAAAAATAGGATATTTAATCTATTTATTTCAAATTGTCAAAATATAACTTTAATATCTAAAAATATTAAAATTAAAGAATTTTTATAGTAAAAATTGTATTTCTGTTCTAAATGGATAGAAATAATTTATATAAAATTTTGATGCAAAAATATTGAAAAATGAATTTATTATGATTTATTTATGATTAAAACTAACAAAAATTGATTAAAAAATATTAAATAAATGATTTTTCAGAAATTTTTAATGTTATATAAACTCAGAATAATTTTTGTGGAAATTTATATAATCGTTTTGATATTTTATAGAATTTTATAAATAAAATAGAATAAATTTGAAATATTTATTATATATATTAAATAAATAATTTTTGGAAAACTAAAAATTGTATGTTAAACTTTTCTACTAGAATAACATAAAATAATTTTTGTGGGATTTATAAAGGAGTTTTAGTATTTTAAAACTAATTTTAAAAATACAAGTGAATATATAAAGCTTAAATGGTATAAAAAAATGTTTGTTGATGCCGGGAATCGAACCCGCGTCAAACCCGGGTCGGGTGTTTTAAATCACAAGCCCAGACCAGTTGGTCTGGACCCTGAGAACGTTGTAAATCGTTTTCAATTAATTATAAGGATAGATTAAGATTTATTAAAACAAAACAAAAAAAAAGAAAAACTATGCAGAGGGTTGAACCCATGGCTGGGGCCGGTCCTATTAACAAGGACCAGATAGACAACCATCTGATCCACAGACTGATGGTTGTTTTAATTCGTTTAAAATCATTTTATATGATAAAGAAATGGTGTCATCTTCCCCAATAAGAACTCACGAGCCCTAGTTTTTCTAATCCAACAAAATATCAACCAATAGCCCCAGTAACCATAGGGTTATTGGTTGGACAATGCCGATGAACAAAACCATGTAAGTAATTAATACCTTTAATTCAGAAATGTGCACAATTGTTTGGTCAATGATGAAGTCAAAACCGCGATAAGAACACCATATACTTGAGAGGTTTTCAGAAATTGAAAGTGGAGATACAAGTTTCGGCACCTATAGGGTCTCGCAGAGGGTTTAATTTATAATAAGCCTACGTTTTTTTTAGATTTAGAAAGTTTTGACCGAAGTTAATATAAACGCGTCTAATTCTGAATAATTGGAATGTAATAATCATAATTAAAGCCATTACTAGTTTGTAGGATGATTGTTGACCAAGGTTCCGTTTGGAATTGTTTCCAAAACAATCTTAATAACGAGGTCAAACGTATCCGTTGACTGGGTGGTTGACTTACTCGAAGGTGCAGTAGGGAAAAAGGAAGATGGGGACGTGGGCCTGGACTTGGTTGTGCAGCAAAGGAAATGGGCCGGTTATGGCTCAGAATTTTTAAAAGGGTTTTGGGTGGGCTCCAAGTATGGGTAAAGGGATGGTTGGGTTGGGTTTGTAGGTTGGGTTTAGAGATGTTGGTTTTATTATTGTTATTATTATTATTATTATTATTATTATTATTATTATTATTATTATTATTATTATTATTAATACTATTATTATTATTATTAATACTATTCTTATTATAATAAGTATGATTTAGACATGTGATGTGTGTAAATGTATATATAAAAATAACACAAGCTTTAATTAAAACGACTCACCTAAAAACTACACACGCACGGCAAGTGTACCGGTCGCAAAGTAGTAAACAGATAAGACCGAGTATCGAACCCAAAGACGCGAATGCAACTCTAGATCACAACCTCTACCGAATACTAGCCTAAATAAATATATACTTAAATGGGGGGTGTTAAACTAATAATTATAAACTTAGAAGAAACTAAATATAAATGAAATAACCTCAACTGCTTAAATGAAACTAGGAACTTGGAGAAATCGGATAGGAAGAAGGCTGGTTACTTAGGTAAAATCCCTAGACACTAGCAATAAATCCTGAATCTGGTAATTAACTTGAGACCCTATTCTTATCTAATGAACCTCCTGTCAAAGATAGCTCACTAGACTTAAGGCGGGACAAGTGCAGAAATGCTAAGATGGATCCGGATCGCCCTAGCGTACCGAAATCCCACAGAAATCAGATTAAAACCTCTCCTGGATTAAAACCCTCAAACTATGAAGCAGACTTAAACTCTACTGAAGAAAACCTAGGAAAACTCTAAACATGGACAAGTAGTGACTCCCGCCCTAGCGCTTGCCAACTACCGAACAATGCCTAGTTAGTTACCTAGCAATCTCGAGTTAGATTTCTCACCCTCAAGAATGGACTGCACGTTTTAGTTAATTTATTATATTAGTTTGTTATACTTGTGTCGTACTCCAACTCCAAATACTAGCACGCTAACCTAAGTTGACGAACTAGATTGATTTCCAGACCTAGGGGGTATCTCTACATGCCTAGCTCCACAAAATCAATAAACAAACTTCAAATAAAATCAACACCAACACACATATATCAAATCCAACAATAAAATTAAAATCATGTAATTCTACACATCAAAACTAAAAACCAAGAATCATTAAAAACTGCAAATTACGTGTCTAGTTCATAAACCTAAGCAACCATAAAAGTCTAGCTACTCATAATATTTAGAAACATAAATTCAAAGTTTATAAAAAAAAATTTCATCATGTCTATAAAAATATAGAGCGAAAACTAAACCTAACCCAAGGCTCGTTGGCTATTGATCTTTAACGTGCCCGTGGCCTTTTCTCCTTCCATGCTCGTTCGCTCGTCACTAGGGATGAGCAATTTTTCCCGAGTACCTATACCCGTACCCATACCGTACCTGTACCGGTACCTGTACCCGTACCGATTTTGAGTACTCGGTATATGTATCGGTACCCACTTTTACTGATTTCGATATTCGGTACTTTCGGTATCGGTACGGGTACGAGTACGGGTAAAAATGGTACGGGTACCGAATTCTATATACTATTGAATTTGATTATATGTTTTACTTTGTAATATGGTATTCGTATCAATTTTACTTATTTGGTACATGTACCATATTGGTACCCGTACCAAAATTTTCAATTTGGTACCCGTATAGTATTGATACTCGTAATTGTTTACCTACTTGGTATCCGTACGAGTGCTCAAAAAAGAAAAAAATAACAAAATGGTACCAAACGGGTACCGTACCGAAATACCCGGTACCAATACCCGTACTCGTACCCGTACCGTACCTATGTATTCGGTACGGTACTCGGTACCCACTTTTGTTCAAATTCGGTACGGGTATTTTCGGTACGAGTACGGGTATAGGTACGGGTACGGTACCGATCTCATCCCTACTCGTCACCGTGGCTGCTTCTTCGACTTTGCTTCTGTGCGATTTGGAATGAATTGTGAATGAATTAATATACTGTTCAATGAATCTCCCTCGAATTAATTGTTGCCGTCCAAATTGTTATTGTCTTGACCGACTTTAGTGAATTGCCTTAGGCTTGGGCTTCGGCCCAAGCTTTCCTCTTTTTTTTATTTTATTTTTTTTATTTTTTGATTACTATTATTATTATTATTATTATTATTATTATTATTATTATTATTATTATTATTATTATTATTATAGAATTCTAGCTCCGTGCTCTTAACTCGGGTGTTCTTGACTTGACCAAAGTTGCTCGTTTACGCTCGAACATCCATACGAACACCTACCAAAATATAAAATAAATAAGTAAGTACTAAAAATGACTCAAAACTAATAAAAATCTATAAAAACTTATACTAAATAAAATAGACCAGTACACGCCTAAAACTAATAAAAACACTATCTAAACGACTCGAAAACTATACAAACTTTACACTGGAAATAGATGTATTTTACAATACATCAACATGGCTAGTCAAGAATTTAATATAATTAAAGTGACGAATTTTTTATATATATATACGCGATGTTACAGATGTAGTAACAGTAGGATGATGATATGAAACGTTGTTATGTGATGAAATCTGTATATTTGCCATTTAGGGCAAGTTGTGCATGTTTGATGTGATGTTTTCATAATATTATTCCATTTTGGGGAAATGCTTGCAAATAGGGTGTTAGACTGAGGATAAATTGGGGGTTTCCATTTAGGATATGTTGCTTGATGATTTTGGATTGATGTTGGGTGTTTTTACATGTTTCGGATCTGATTAGGAGGGTTAAACGCGCGAAATGAGACCTTTGGACTACAGGGGACAAGTAGGAATTGTACTCGCTTGAGTTAGGGATGAGTAGACTCCTACTCGCCTGAGATAGGGACGAGTAGACTCCTAATCGCCTGAATTGGGGACAAGTACGATTTCTTTGTGGTATGTTGATTTTGTAATTGCCTGTTTGATTCCTACTCGTGTGTTTTGATGTCTACTCGTGTGTTTTGATGTCTACTCGTGTGTTTTGATATCCCTAAACATGATTTAACACCTAGGGAGATGTTTGGAACCCCGTGGCATGTCTAATAACCTAGTAGCACGTGTCCGGACTCGTAAATGCATTAGATGAGCTGTATGCTAGATTTGATGAACTTTTGCGCATGTTAAGTGCATGATTGCATATGATTGCATGATTACTTGTATTTGGCTAACACGTGGGTTGTCGGGTCACCAATGGGATTTCGGGTCTTTTCTGGTGCGGTCAGTTTAACGTTCAAACATATTTTCAACGTACACAAATATGGTCTGGACAATTGGGGACTAATTAACCTATGGGTTATTAGTCTAACATCTTGTACACTCTTCATGATAGGTCACTGGTAGTTGGGACAATCTATTTGAGTTGATTAACTTGTTTTAAGAGAAAGCAATCTAAGGTGAGTTCACGGCCCCACTCTACTGTTTTGTTTTCGGGGGAGAAACATGCTAGTTAATCGTAATCTTTGAAACTTATGTCATACTTTGGTCTACTTTTGGGTTACTATGCGATCTTTGGTAGTCCCGGGAGAAACCATGAATGTGCTGGGTTGCACAACGGGGAAATGTGGATAGATCTATTAGGCTTTACCAGCCCCACTTGCCGGCCGGAGGTCGGGCGGGTGCATGTCGTCTCGAACTTATTCGGGCTACTTAAACATATGCTAAACTTGCTAAATGTGTTCAGTAATGGTTTCCAAACGTAGTAGTAGAAAAAATTACGCCTAGCTAGCGTGTGCTTGACATAGTATTGACGGGATTGAACGTGGCACACTACAGGAACATTTTTATAAAAACCTGTGAACTCACCAGCATTATATGTTGACATCTTTTTGGCATGTTTTCTCAGGTCGTTAAGGTAGCTGCACTTGGACTAGGCGCACGAGTCTTGCATTGGCGTCTAGGGTCTTCTAGTGGCATGTTTTAAATAAATGTTTCAAACTACTTTAACTCTTTTCGGTTGTGAACAAGATTATCCTTCCGCTGTTGGATTTGTTTTATTGAAACTTAAAGTTTTGGTTTACGTATTTTACATTTAGTTTTCGTTTGTTGTGACTGTTGACTTGGATCTTAGTGTGTCACGCGCCTCGCGGTAAAACCCCACATGTGGAAATTGAGGGTGTGACACAAAGGCTTCGCATCGTCTCGAGTACGCTCATCCTGTGATACCCTGCATTTTCAGGTTAATACTTTAACTAAACTCTAGTTAACTTATACATATATTCATAGCATTTTACTTGACTAAGGTTAGTTAAGTGAGTCACACGGTTAGGCGTGTAAACGAACTGAACGTTCATGAACTGTTCGTGAACTGTTCGGCGGGAAGTTCGTTTATGTTCGTTTATTTAGATAAATGAACAAACACGAACACATTTTTTGTTCGTTTAATTAAACGAATGAACATGAACACACGTTTTGTTCGTTTATTTATGTTCATGAACGTTCGTTTATGTTTGTTCATTTATGTTCGTTTATTTTTGTTCGTTTAATTAAACTTTACTTTATTTTTATTATTTATTTCCCTTTGGTTAAGTAACCTTAATTCATATTATATTATATACAATATATTTGATATGTTCTAAAATTTAATCCTAACCCTAACATTCTAAAGATATCAGCCGCTCTCCACAGTTCACAGTCTTACCTCCCTTCTTCTCCACACTCCACAACCCTACTAATTTACATTTTGTTTTGGTTGCATCGTGATGTATTAGATTTGGTTGAATTGTGATGAATCATTATTAAACTTGTTTTTGTTTGTGTTCATTAATGTTCGTTTATGTTCATTTGTGTTCGTTTATGTTCATGAACTGTTCGTTTAGGTTTTAATTGAACGAACATAAACGAACACGAACACGAAAAATTTCTTAATGAACGAACACGAACACAAAAATGTGTTCGATTATGTGTTCGTGTTCGTGTTCGGTTAAAGTTAAATGAACAAACACGAACACGCATGTGTTCATGTTCGTTCGGTTCGTTTACGGGCCTACACACGGTACACTATTATAGGTTAATAACTACATAAATGGTAATCCGAGGAAATACTGGATCGCATACACGAGTCTTGAACCCCAAACATTGGTGAAACTATAAAATACAAGCATTATTGGATAATTGGTTATGTGATTTGTGACAACCTGCACCCTTCACTCTTCATAAATGTGCATAATTGGTTCCTCAACTATTTCAAAATTTTCATTTTTAACCCTCGTATTTTAATAGGACCAAAATTCACAATTTAATAAAACTTATAATTTTTATAAGTAAAAGTATGCACGTTTTATACTCACATCTACACCCGAGCACATATGTTTCAGACCTTGATACTCAAAGCCCTTAATTTTCGGTCCTAAAACAACTTAGAAACAAAAGGAAACAAGTCTATAACTTAAAATTGATTAAATTAGAAAAAAAAAATTTTTTAGCCCTCACGGTCCGCTAAGACAGTCAAACAGTCAAAGTTCTAGTCAAAGTCCTAGTCAAAGTCTTAGTCAAAGAGTCAAAGTCCTAGTCAAATATTCAATTCATCATAAAACCTTACTTTATGGTGTTGACCAATTTTAATGGATAATTGAATCCAAAACTAGTATAAAAACCCACCTATGACCCATTACACTTTTGCACCTCTAATTCAATTGTTTCAATTCGATTAAACTTTCCCTCATACCTTTCTTCTAGAGTATATTACTTCTACATTTGAAGCTTTGATTATAAACTCTTGTAATTGGCGAATTGGAAGCTTGATATAATAATGAAAAAAAGAAAAAGAATAATGGAGAATCACCCCCAAAATTTGGAAAATATTAAAAAGAAATAATATTGAATTAATAGTTAAATTTTTTTCCTATTCGGTTTCTTTTCTTCTAAATTGGACTAGTTTCGTTGTTGAACATTTGGATTGCTCGCATTTTCACGCTCGCTTAGTCATCTAGTCATTTGGCGAAAGTGAGTATTTCCTATCCCCTTTTTACTTTTATTCATTTTTGGGGTGTTACATGTACACTTATACAAATTACAAATACAAGTTCACATTTTTACAATACAATTCTAGTACTATGTGCATTTGCTTACAAACGTGCTTTATGCTTAGACATTACATGTAGAATACATTTGTACTTAGTGAAATCATTAACATTGTACAAGCCGACCCTAACATTGGATAGCGCTATTGGATTGACAACCCGCCTAGGTTGATTCTCCCCCTTTTTCATCGGAGAATCCATGGTCATTGTTAAGTTATTATCCATTTATTGGATAAGTACACCGCCGTTCATTTAGTACATTATACAGTCACAGGGTTGATTTCGCTCATTTGTATGATACATAGTTTACATAATTGCACTGTAGCTTTGCACTTGAATTGTATAACATTTTTCCAACTATTATATGTATTAAATCTAGGAATGCTCACCAACATTTCATATGTTGACAAAACTTATTTTGTACATATTTCAGGTGCAGTTTGATCTTAGTACTATAGCATTGGACTTCAGTGCTTGCTTTTAATAAGTTATTTCAATTTTCATGTTTCGTTCAGACTTTTGTATTTTTCCCATTTCATCTATGTAAGACAATTTAAATTATTAAATAATATATTCACATTTTAGTACCATGTGCTTTTGAACAATCGTCACTACGTGACACCTCGATGATTCCGCCATTGGTTGGGGTGTTACAGATTGGTATCAGAGCCATGGTTATAGGGAATTAGGTTATTAGAATGCCTTTTAGCCTAGTCTATAACTAAGCTTACATTCATGAGTCCTCTCGTGTTTATTTCTCTTTATCCTATTATTTTCTTTCAAGATATTTTCGCTATGATTCTTTCTCGTTATTCTTTCCGTGTTTTGTTTAAAGAAGAAGATACTCGTATTTCAAATGATATCACCAAGTTAGGAGTGACATCCATACCTTGGTGATTAGTTTCACTCATTTATATGTTACTTCTCTTAGGAATATATCTTTAAGATAGGAGTAACATCCACACCTCAAAGAGTATTTCTTTCAAAAAGGAACATAACCACTAAGCTGGGAGTGATATCCTTAACTTAGTGATTGGTTTCATTCCACAATCGTTTTCAATTTTTAAATACATCTTTGAGTTAGGAGTGAAATCCAAATCTCAAGGATCTATTTTTGCATCTCGCTAAAGTTTTGGAATTCACTATTGACGGGGCACGTGCAATCTGGAAGGGTGAGCGCCTGTATCCCAAGTTTTCTGTCTAGGCCTGGTATTTCGTATAAATCCAAATCAGACGAGGGACCCGTATACCTACCTGGGAACTCTTGGGATGAGCATTCACTTATAGGCTAAAGTACGCCCCCACAAGTCACTAGGAAATTTCAAATACTTGAGTTGGTCAAAGTTTCCTATGGAAACAATTCCAATGTTTTATATCATTTATATTTATGTTTGTTTATCATTTGAAGATTCGATTTAATCACTTGATGTTTCATATGCCATTATTCATTGATCATTCGCTTTTGAATCCCTTATCATCATTACTAAAACTTTTGTTCGATATATTATCGCATTAAAGCTTACACTATTTCACTTATGCTCATGATTCTTACACTATAAGGTATTACTCGTTTTGCGTTAAAACATTTTTACCCACGACTTAAGTTTTAAACTCTGTGTTTAACTTTGATCACATCCCGATTTTAGGAATGTTGCGTCATCATACAGTTAAAAATGAACATGTTTTTTTTTCCAAACTTATTATTTCAACCTGTTTTATACCTTCATATTTACAAACTTACTTGATCGAAGTCACAGTATATCCTCATATACCTAATAATAATATTGCTGCACCCAGTCTCCTAAGCCATAGCCAACTACCATTAGTTAGAACTTTTTAGTCAGACTAAACTTATACATAAATGCCTACCTACACGATACTGATGACCGTCTGTCGTCAAGGGTCATACAAAACCTAAATAACCTAGGTAGCTAGGGTAAGTAGGGAATATCGAATCCACGAGGAGCATGTGGTTAATATCACATAAATTATTTGTTCGTCTAATCTAGTTAACAAATAAATATAAAAATACAATTATGAAGTTTGCTAGCTTTATCTTTTTGTTTGTTTTATAAAAATGTTGAAATGATAGTAAAATAATCTAAATAAATAATAAAGATAAATGTAACTTCCACCCGGGATCCTATTTGTATAATCTTGCAACCTATTCGATTTAACTACAAGAACACCACATAGACATGGCTTTGGTGATCCTGTCACAATAACTAGCTATCCTGTCACAATAACTATTCAGATTGAAATAATAACTAGGAACATGTTTTCAACGTAAACCGTACGCCTAGCTATCCCTATACAAATATCAACCAACCTCCCTATGATGCCAGAAATCACAGTTAATAGATAAATTGATTCAAATATAAGCAAGGTTTATTCAATCCAACACAAGTAGTAAAAATACTAGTTCATGAATAATCAAAACGAGTTCAGAATACAAAATCAATACAAAGATTCACCCGGGGGAAAGCAACAATAAAGGATTTAGATAATCATCTTCAAGATCTAAGCTTCAATCCTTAGTGTTCTTCTGTTGTGCCAACGTCCTAAGCAGCCAAAGGCTGCACCTTCTATTCCTCTCGTGCCAACAGCCGTCCCCTTTCGATAATCACCATCAAAAATTATAATCATGAACCCTCAAAATATGTGTGGGCTCCACCCTCAAGGTCACGGCCCTTTCTTTTCTAAAAACAATAATTCTAATTGGGCTTTCAAATGTGAACACCAATTCACGATATATTTCATTCTTTTAATTATTATTATTATTATTATTATTATTATTATTATTATTATTCCGTGCTCTCGACTAAAATTCTTTTGTTTTGAGTTCATTGTCCACGAACACCTACAAAACACATGCGCACTAATAAATTACTAAGACCGACTAAAAGTACACAATAAAAGACTAAAATATATACAAAACTAACATATTAACAAGGTGTTTTTCACAACACATCACACCCCACACTTATCTTTTTTCGTCTCGAAAAAATTATACTCACTCTGCTCATCACATTATCACAAACTAGCACCCCAGTCGCCCCATCATACCCTAGCTAAGGTCCAAAGTCATACCCCATTTACAGATCAGTATTAGATGTGTTAATTCAGCAAGTCAAATTGATTTCCATTTAAAAACAGAATTTACCCGACTAAGCCTAACATGCTTCCGGTTTTTATTTTCATGCAACACACCCCTCACAATTTTTCACTCCACTCGGTTTAATATCTGGACTAGCATGTAATGCGCTAGTATTATTCACTCAAACCAAACATGTAACTCTGTTATCATAGGCTTGTATAACAATCACACCTCAACTGTAGACAATGCACATATCTAAAGGACTTACGGGTTTTGAGCTTAGGGTAAAGGTAGGAATAATTTGGCTAACAATTGGTTTAAAAACAAAGGTTTCACACGAATAAATGACCCTCCTTATTCACAAAACACAATAACAAACTAAACAAACACTTTGGGCATATTCGACCCATAACACCTACTTCCATTTTTTTTTCTTTTTCCTTTTTTTTTCCTTTTTTTTCATATATATATTTTTTTCTTTTTCACAACTTGAATATAACTCAAACACTTGAACAACACAAACACAATGGATGTCATCAATTTATTTCACAAAGGTAAACGGGTCAATTTGGGTAATAGGTTTAATCAAATGAAAAGGTATAGGCTCAACATGGGCTACTAAGGATGATTATAGGTAAACGGGTCAACACATAACAAATAAATGGGTATCAAAAGAAAAGGGAAAACCTAAATTGCCTTTATCATCTATGTGATCTAGTCTACAACCTCGGCGTGTATCAAATCACACAAGTTCTGCAACAGAGAAACATCTGGCCTACACTCAACAAATGAAAATATATATGTATCAATCTATCATCTAGTAGGCTCAAGATCTCACCAAAGTGTGGAAAGGGTTACCGATGTGTGCATGTATTTATTACCAATAGCTTGTTAAACCTAGTCAGACAATTCTAAACATTTTTCATAAAAATACCTGCTGAAAACGGTTCATACTACTTTTCCACAAATTAGACCATGACTAAGGATCTACTGCCAAAACAATCAAGAGACAACTGGTACGTACTAAAAAAAATTTGCTTTACGTCTGATTAGAATGCTTTTTAAGAACAATTTTCAAGACATTTTCAATTTTTTAATTTTTTTTTTTATTTTTTTTAGACTCAAGACTAAATAAAAACGAAGTTTCCCCACCCCCACACTTGAACGACACATTGTCCTCAGTGTAAGATAAAGAATAAAATAAAACAGAAATAAAAACAAAATACAACAGTAAAAGGAACAGACTCCCCTAGATAAGCAATATGCGTATGAGTCCGTTCAATTCCTCCCAATCGAGCCGTATAGCATTTCATTCGCGGCCGATAACATACCTGAAACTAAGACTCACAAGAAAAAAAATAAAAACATAAAATTCTGGGATGCCTTATACACCGATGGTGTATTGATCTATCCCGCCTGAATGGAGATTGAGTACAAGCGAGGTTATCTGATTGCAGAGTTAAACTCCAAGCATTCCCAGAAATCAAAAGAGACTAAAAAAACTAAAAAAAAAGAAAAATAAAATAAAACAAAATAAATAAATAAATATACAAAATGTACAAAAATCATACTTGACTATCAAGGTGGTCTAAGCGCGCACTTGCCTACCGAGTTTCCAAAGTATGCTCGGTAGTTTACATGCCAAATAAACAGATGTTTAAAGATTGGCATGTGAATTGGGCGCTTTTTGTTGCTGTGGAAGAACCATCTCACTCGCCTTTGCCCGATGTCTTGTAATCTCACATTCCTAATATTTATCTTTGGATCTTCATCCTGAACCTTGTTTATGAAGGTAATCAGTGCGGGATGAGAGCTATGAGAATCTTGAGAAAGACTTGTGACACCTGCATCAATAGCAACAACCTTTTCTACCTGTAACTCTTCAACAAGTGAAGGATTTGGTGTGGTATTAGTCTCCACAACCTCGTCCTTAACTTGAGAATAGTTTCTGATATCATCAGTAAGGGAACCACAGACTCTGCTATATCTATCCTTGCCGATAACACCTCGCATTTCAAAGTTAAGTACTCAATTCGTTGTTGAATTGAGAGGTTGGGTGTTGATAAAAATTCCTCTATCTTGGATAACATCGTTTCTGCGAGCAAGCTTATTTTCCTCCTCGCTTTGATATGTTATCTCTACACATTTGTCTTCATCGGGAGGAATTTGATATTCATCTTGATAGTAACCTAGAGAAAAACATGATTGTGAGTTTTCATAATAATAATAATCCTCCTGGTTACCTGAGAAAGGTGCCTCTTCAAGTTCATAGTTAGAGTAACTATGATAGTCTTCTCGACATGGAGTTGCCCGGTACCCCGACTTCCACATTTCATCCCAATATTCTGGATCACTCCAAAATATTGTGCAGTCTTTTTCCCTATGTATTTGTCCGCAACAAAAACAATAAGGATCTACAGACGGTAGGGGCTTTGGACAATCTTTACAATCTTCAGTCCAGTGAGCGAAACTTCCACAGCTATAGCATGGTTCATTGTCTTCATCAACCCAATTCATGGTGTTCTACACCTGTAAAAGAAAAACCTGCACAACTAGAACACCCAAAGTGAAATCTAATAAAATTAAATAACACTTTTATATAATTTTTTTTTTGTTTTTTTTAGATTTTCTATTTTTTTTTTATTTTTTTTCTTCAAAACACTAAATAAAAAATACAAATAAACAAGCAATGTAATACTAAGCGCACTAGCTCCCCGGCAACGGCGCCATTTGATGACCGTCTGTCGTCAAGGGTCATACAAAACCTAAATAACCTAGGTAGCTAGGGTAAGTAGGGAATATCGAATCCACGAGGAGCATGTGGTTAATATCACATAAATTATTTGTTCGTCTAATCTAGTTAACAAATAAATATAAAAATACAATTATGAAGTTTGCTAGCTTTATCTTTTTGTTTGTTTTATAAAAATGCTGAAATGATAGTAAAATAATCTAAATAAATAATAAAGATAAATGTAACTTCCACCCGGGATCCTATTTGTATAATCTTGCAACCTATTCGATTTAACTACAAGAACACCACATAGACATGGCTTTGGTGATCCTGTCACAATAACTAGCTATCCTGTCACAATAACTATTCAGATTGAAATAATAACTAGGGACATGTTTTCAACGTAAACCGTACGCCTAGCTATCCCTATACAAATATCAACCAACCTCCCTATGATGCCAGAAATCACAGTTAATAGATAAATTGATTCAAATATAAGCAAGGTTTATTCAATCCAACACAAGTAGTAAAAATACTAGTTCATGAATAATCAAAACGAGTTCAGAATACAAAATCAATACAAAGATTCACCCGGGGGGAAAGCAACAATAAAGGATTTAGATAATCATCTTCAAGATCTAAGCTTCAATCCTTAGTGTTCTTCTGTTGTGCCAACGTCCTAAGCAGCCAAAGGCTGCACCTTCTATTCCTCTCGTGCCAACAGCCGTCCCCTTTCGATAATCACCATCAAAAATTATAATCATGAACCCTCAAAATATGTGTGGGCTCCACCCTCAAGGTCACGGCCCTTTCTTTTCTAAAAACAATAATTCTAATTGGGCTTTCAAATGTGAACACCAATTCACGATATATTTCATTCTTTTAATTATTATTATTATTATTATTATTATTATTATTATTATTATTATTATTCCGTGCTCTCGACTAAAATTCTTTTGTTTTGAGTTCATTGTCCACGAACACCTACAAAACACATGCGCACTAATAAATTACTAAGACCGACTAAAAGTACACAATAAAAGACTAAAATATATACAAAACTAACATATTAACAAGGTGTTTTTCACAACACATCAGATACGCACTAGTACACTACTCTCTAAAACGATTAATTTGACAACTTATTCTATAAGGCTTTTCACAAAGACTATTCGCCAAATTAGAACACACTTTTCATACACCTTGTGCCTTGAAACAAATAGCCCGCTATGAGCCCAAAGAGATGCCTTAACGATCCTTCAAATAAATGATCTTTCAATGTATAAATTTCGTAAAAGTTTAAAATTTTAAAAGGTTTCAAGTTTACCCAGTCTTAACGGGTAACACTTCGATTTTCTCAACATTTCATAACAATTAAAAATTTCCTACTTTTCAACCCACAAGTTAAAGAAATGTTTAAATACAGAAAATTTTATTTTCCAAAATTCGTTAGGGCATCTGGGATCATTCACAACCTTCACATCATTTTAAATCTTGGTCTTTCGAAACACATTAGATTTACACACACTTCATGAAATGGTTTCATCTTGCATTTTATAAACTTGAATTACATAGTTTACAAATCAAATGTAAATCTGCATGTTTTCATAGAACGTATCCAATATATGTTTTTTAGAGGAATTTGCAACTAATAATATACCTTATAACACTTTTCAAACTCGACTTCTCGTAAACACATGCAAATGTGTACCTACGAAATCTTTTCAAGTGAACCTATTTTGAACTTAAAACATTCTTCGGTTTCCAAAAAGTTATCCTCATACCAGTAGACTATACGTCTGTTCTGCGCACTTTCATTTACAGTAAATTTCATTATTTTTTACACCATTCTATTTATAGTTACGTTCGTACATTATCTTATTATTTTTGTATTATTCTTTTGTTGGTAGTTATTTTCACGCGTTATTCACAACTATTCTCGCACTAGTTATTAGTAGTTATTCTTACAACACTAGTTTTGAGCATTAATTTAACTCGTTTACTTTCATTTTGTGCAAATTGTGCGATTTACTCGATTTACGTTATGCTATTCTTTCAATTGAAATTTTATGCTATACTTATATACTTACATGAACACATATTTGGTATGCATATTTTTTTTGTTGTGAGTAAAACCCTGTTATACTTTACATTATTTTGTTCACCATCATGGCCAACGAACATACTAATTGATAGCTCGTATGTGATCTAAGCCAGTTCCCATGTACAACTCGGTTCAGAGTATTCCTCTAACCCAAGGGGAACGGTGTAATCCTCAGAGTTTATCAATATGGTTGCTTAGAGCCCAATTATGTGAACAAAAATTTACCGGTTAAAGGGTGAACCTGAAAGGGGAAGAACATCTAACCGCATCTTATACTTGAGCAGTATCTACTACGTAACACATTTTGGTTGCACGCATTGTTTCTTGTATTACTTATGTTAGTGTTATGGAAAAGCATAGCACCCTAGTGTAAGGTAAATCGATGATTACGGTCCGGAACGCAATCATGGATTTACAGGTACATGGGGGTGGTGTGTGATTCTACTTAGGCTATTGGTAGACAATCAGTATGAGTCCAAAGTATCAGTAGTGTGGTGGGTTAGTTGCGGTACACCCTATATATAAGCACGAGCGATACTGCGGGAGCGGACTAGGAGTCTGACCAAGAACCTACCCATTACTATCTCTTTATTAGATCGTTGACAAATAGCTAGCATTTTCGATAAGAATGTTCTTCCACGAGCTTCAATTCGACTTCCTAGAGTCTTTCTCTGGACCATCCACACAGAAAACACAAACTTTCTATACTCTTACACTCTCTGTTAGTCGAAATCCTGTTGCATGTCCTTAATAAAGTTCAGTCAGAAACTTCTCTAAAGTAAGGGAAGCTACTATAACACTGCCCTGCTCTAACCAGTTACATACTTTTTTCCCAAACCTTGCTCATTATAAACTCTTAATTCTCTAACATTGGGTCAAACTTTAAGGATTTTCAAACTCTTATTTTGGGCATTAAACAACTACTTCAAACATTGTCAAATCATGGCTAATGCATTTCTTAAAATCTACTTGCCTTTTTACAAATGTCTTTTGTTTCATGGAAACCTTCACTTGAAAGTAATTTCGGGACGAAATTTTCTAAAGTAGGGGAGACTGTGACAACCTGCACCCTTCACTCTTCATAAATGTGCATAATTGGTTCCTCAACTATTTCAAAATTTTCATTTTTAACCCTCGTATTTTAATAGGACCAAAATTCACAATTTAATAAAACTTATAATTTTTATAAGTAAAAGTATGCACGTTTTATACTCACATCTACACCCGAGCACATATGTTTCAGACCTTGATACTCAAAGCCCTTAATTTTCGGTCCTAAAACAACTTAGAAACAAAAGGAAACAAGTCTATAACTTAAAATTGATTAAATTAGAAAAATTATTTTTTTTAGCCCTCGCGGTCCGCTAAGACAGTCAAACAGTCAAAGTTCCAGTCAAAGTCCTAGTCAAAGTCTTAGTCAAAGAGTCAAAGTCCTAGTCAAATATTCAATTCATCATAAAACCTTACTTTATGGTGTTGACCAATTTTAATGGATAATTGAATCCAAAACTAGTATAAAAACCCACCTATGACCCATTACACTTTGCACCTCTAATTCAATTGTTTCAATTCGATTAAACTTTCCCTCATACTTTTCTTCTAGAGTATATTACTTCTACATTTGAAGCTTTGATTATAAACTCTTGTAATTGGCGAATTGGAAGCTTGATATTTTTTCCTATTCGGTTACTTTTCTTCTAAATTGGACTAGTTTCGTTGTTGAACATTTGGATTGCTCGCATTTTCACGCTCGCTTAGTCATCTAGTCATTTGGCGAAAGTGAGTATTTCCTATCCCCTTTTTACTTTTATTCATTTTTGGGGTGTTACATGTACACTTATACAAATTACAAATACAAGTTCACATTTTTACAATACAATTCTAGTACTATGTGCATTTGCTTACAAACGTGCTTTATGCTTAGACATTACATGTAGAATACATTTGTACTTAGTGAAATCATTAACATTGTACAAGCCGACCTTAACATTGGATAGCGCTATTGGATTGACAACCCGCCTAGGTTGATTCTCCCCCCTTTTCATCGGAGAATCCATGGTCATTGTTAAGTTATTATCCATTTATTGGATAAGTACACCGTCGTTCATTTAGTACATTATACAGTCACAGGGTTGATTTCGCTCATTTGTATGATACATAGTTTACATAATTGCACTGTAGCTTTGCACTTGAATTGTATAACATTTTTCCAACTATTATATGTATTAAATCTAGGAATGCTCACCAACATTTCATATGTTGACAAAACTTATTTTGTACATATTTTAGGTGCAGTTTGATCTTAGTACTATAGCATTGGACTTTAGTGCTTGCTTTTAATAAGTTATTTCAATTTTCATGTTTCGTTCAGACTTTTGTATTTTTCCCATTTCATCTATGTAAGACAATTTAAATTATTAAATAATATATTCACATTTTAGTACCATGTGCTTTTGAACAATCGTCACTACGTGACACCTCGATGATTCCGCCATTGGTTGGGGTGTTACATGATTAAAGGTTATCGGGTGAATCTATGTGAAGTTATTGGATAGTTGGTTATGTGATTAAACGTTATCGGGTGATTAAACGCATCGTTTGAAATTATGTGCAAATACGTGACTAGGTGAATCTATGTGACATTATTGGATAATTGGTTATGTGATTAAACGTTATCGGGTCCGTGATCAAGACAGCACGGACCAGGACCCAAAATCATAAAATAAATACCTTGGTAGTATTTTGGATTAAATAATAAGGTTTGTATTATTAAGTTTTATAAGAAAAAAGGAAAAGAAAGCAAAAATAAAACAAAATTATGTAATGGCTGAAAAAGGGACGCGCCACGGACAGCCGGGTGATGCCCTATCCGCCTATTTATTCAATTTTTAACCCACTTTTCTCATACCCACAACCCTAATTCGCCTCTAAACTATCTCCAACGAAAATAATCATCCTCAACCTCTGCAAAACCTTAAAAACAAGATCCTAGGAGTTTAAGACGCAATAGGATCATTAATCCTTTTAATCTTATTTTAAAACAACAAACCCTACTTGTTCAAATCTGATGTAAAAGTTAAAAACATTCAACATCACTTTTAATGACGACTAACATGTGGATTAATATGATACTAGGGCTATATGATAGATTGTTGCATGAAAACTTGCATGTGTATGGTATTGATAATCTTGGGTTAATTGTAGTTGTTTATAATGATGGGTTTAAAGAGTTTGAATCTGATTAACATGATAAATATGTGGTATTGCATGATTTTTGATGTTGTTAGGTTGTTTTTATGAAACTAAGGTTTGTAATTAGTGAGTTCATGCATGCTTAAAACTTGGACAGATTTGATGTGCTAACTTGTATGTACCATAACTTGATCTTTGGGTGCTCAAACTAAGTGATTCTTGATACTAGGATGTTGTCATGATGTAAGGATTTCAGAAAGTACAAATATGTGTGTTTTTGACATGATTAGTATTTGTTTGTGAGTTTATAAGAACTGGTGTCAAATCTGATTTTCGGACAGAAAACTAACGTTAACTTTAAAGAGTCATAACTCGAGTTTTACAAATCACTAGACCACGAAATTGGGTTAGTATATGAGTTTCTGAACTTTTACAAGTGGATTCATATCAATTGATGAACTTATGATTTTCAGTAATTTTTCTAGTAAACTGTTGCAGACAACTCGTTTTTAATACCTTACTGTGTTTGAAAATTTTTCATAAATTCTCAACAAGTTTTTGTCACAAAATAAAAATAGTGGCAAGTCAGGTGAGCATATAGGAACCTTCTATAAATTTTTGGGAGTCTAATGTGTTGATTTGGTATTTTATAAAAACTCGTTTTGATAACCCATAATATATCCAGAAACGCAGATTAGGAAAACTTTGAATTGTGCTTAGTTTAGAGTTTTCTTGACTTGTATGTAAGCATATATTGATCGTATATGATGTATGTTATAACATGAAAAATTATTATTCATGAACGGGTCTTTGGGTCAACTTATTGCGTGCAAGGTTGTAAAAATCCCGATTAATCACTGATTAATTTTGGGCTAATCACTGGTCCTCACTTTACTGATTAATTTTGGGTTAGTCACTCAATTAATCGGTGTCGCGATTAATCACTGATTAGTCGGACCAAATTGGTCCTAGTCTGACCTAAAAAACTCAAAATTAGGTAAAAAAAAATAAGTTCGAACGGGTCAAAACCGGAGCAAATCGATCAAATAAAACAAGTTCTTATCGATTTTGAAGCAAAATTGATAAAACTCCATGAACCCTAGTTGCGTCTGATGGTTCCTTACGATGAAAGAAGGAATAGGAAGGTAAAAACAGGATATGGTGAACAATGAAGGTGATTAGGATTATTTATATTTGGGCATTTTAATATTTAAGCCCCCTCCATATTCACTAGTTTATATTTGGCCCCTAAACTTCTAAATTTATACATATAAGGTATAAAATAAGCATCATATATGTATAAATTTGAAAAAATATATATAAAAATCCAATCCGATTAATCCTGATTAATCCATATTAATTCCTAGTCAATACCCCACCACCCGACTAGTGCCTAGCGAGTTCTACAACACTGGTTGCATGTGGTTACATTTATGTCACATTTAAGCAGTTAATGCGGTAAAATATAGGGTATCGGTCGATTACCAATATTTGATATATCGGTTATTGTGGTGATATATCGGTAACTATTATATATATATATGTGTGTGTGTGTGTGTGTGTGTGTGTGTGTTAGTGGAATGTTCTTGTACAAATGGCTTTTATCCTACATATAGCACTTAACATGAGAAGCGAAGGAGGGGTTTTTTTTTCGATTTTTTTCCATATTGTTAAACATGTATTTTAGTACTGAAATATAAAAAAAATTTTGTGTAAAGTAATTACGTAATTAGTGTTGTAGAGTAATTACGTAATTACTCTATTATAAACTACTGTAATTATTTTAATGACGTAACTACGATAAAAAAAATAATTTTTTTATATTATTCATCTAGAAACTATGTTTAAGAAGATGGGAAAAAAAATCAAAAAAGAAAAAAATCCTCATTCACTTTTCATGTTTAGTAAGTTAAGCCCGTTTGTATTTGATCTTTACTCTATATGTGTATATATAACTTTTGAATCCCAAGAATGTTACTAATCCAATAAGCCCAAATTTAATAGTCATGGCCCAATTCATATAACCTTTACAAGCCTTATAAAAGCCCTACTTGTCTCTACATTTCAAACCCTAAAACCAACCAAACCCTACATCCATTCTTTCAGCCGTCACCCTCATACCAACATTCTTTCTCTTTAACACTACACTACTACACTATTGCAACAACAATATTCTTGCTCTCTCAATACTTCACTACCAAACTAACAAACTTTATTTATAAACACTGCACTACTGCAGCAAGAACAGCCATTTAAGATGCTACGATCTAGAGTTAGTGACCATCAGCATCAATTGACCAAACTGCAGCATCTATTCAAGTTCTCACTTTCTGATCCATAAGTTTCAGCCTTCCTTCAGAGCTTTAGGTATGAAAATGGGCTAAAAACATAAAACGGGAAAATCGGTGATATCACTAATATTATTGAAGTTAAATATCGACGATATATCAGTATATATCGCCAATATCATCGGTACCGAGATTTTCACTGATATTATGAACCGACATAGTCCTTTAGGTCCGATAACCAAGATATCGGCAATATATCACCGATATCTCGGGCGAGTTAACTGCTTAGGTCCAGAGTAAATGGTCGACCGCCATCGCGAGTATACCTCTTACTTAATTAGATGTAAAATAAACGCACGTTTAGAAAAAATGTAGTATTTAGAAAACAGAGAGTTACAAAGTTCTCGATATCTGAAAATGGACTGGAAATACGACATGATAGTTGCACTCAGCGGAAACTTCAAATACGGCACCCGATGCAGACGCATTGAATGAGTCAGTGCTGATGGTGTACATCTTCTATGGTGTGTATCATTGACCTTGTTTCCACAACATATCATTGGCACAACATCACCGTTCGCAGTGACCTTAGTGTTTTATTAAATATTAAAGTTTATTGGTTTACATGTTGCAATGGCGGTTATCGCTTCTTCTTTCATTGAATTTAGGGCAGTAATTCAAAGAAAGAAGAAATGGCAAGTGACATCAACCATCAGTATCGCACAATCAGCGCCCCGCTGTAGTTATAAAAGATAATAAATTGTTAGCTGTTAACAAATGAGAGCATGTGTCAATGAAAAATAACTTAAATTGCCACATAAACTGATAACTGAGGTGAAGATATAAACGATAACACATTGTTAGATGTTAACTGAGGTCACTTATAAGTAGGATTGCAACGGTTATGGGCCATGTTCATTAAAAGCTACCCTAACTCTACCATCGACTGTATCTAACCCCAACTCATAGGTTGTAACATGAGCATTTGTAGCTACTTGCTGGCAATGCCTGAATTTCCTTGCAAAAGTAGTCTTATCTGCTTGTCAAAAAAAAGGTGCTTAATACATTGCAAACTAACATCAGTGTAACTCATAAAACCAAATATCAAATAAGATGAGCAAAATAACTCATACCAGTTCCTCCATCTCCAACAAGTAAGAACTTAATTGTTTGAACAACCGGAATAGGGTCTACAAGTACAGCTTCTCCCAACTCGTCATCTTCTTCACCCGCTTCAGCCATAATATTCCTCTATTTGCATTACTAGAAGAAGCGCCAACAGCCTACACATTCCCAAAAGCAAGAATCATCGTCTTACATTCAGACTTTATTTCAACGATTTATTTAAAAATCTACAAACGACAACATACAGCAGTAATTGAAGAAACAACATAACGAACAGGTGAACCATGGGCTCAGCTATTCAAAAGATTATAGTGGAAATCTTTGAGACCACATGTATTTGTTGCAAAGTTTCAACTGATGGCAAAGAGTTTATACCACCCATCTAAACGTTATTAAAAAAAACAACTATCAGACCCGAGTTAAGAAAATACTTATCAAATAACTCAAGTGCTACTTGTTATATATCATTAGAAAACCTACTGTTAAAAGGAGAATCTATAATTTTATTATTAGAAAACTGGTTAGAATGTTTCAGGCATTTTTATGCACTTAAACCCATTTCAGTTTTAGCTATTTTTCAAAATTGGCCTTGCCAAACAATTAATTTGACAAAGCTACCTCGCGGTTAGCTCTATGTGCTTCTTGAACCTTTTGTTTGACGAACTCCTACACAGAAAGAGAACGTTATTGAATGAAAATTTTTTTAAAATAAACACAACTAAAAATAACATAGCTTGACTACTCGAGTGAGTATACCTTGAAGGCATGCTTGTGATCCCTAGACAATTTCCCCGCAGCAATGAACTCATCAGTGAACTCCTACAAAAGATTTTATAGTTGCATATGGATGATTATTTCAGCTAGGACTGGCAATATGAATGATTGGTAACTTTTAATATGGGTTGAAACAGTTTAGGTTCAGTCGAACCTCAAATGCTCCTTTGTCAAAACCAAGGTTAAGGACAAAAGGCCTTGAACATTAAAGACAAGCTTACAATGAACAACATTGGTCCATCTTATTAAAAGCATTTATACAAACTAATTTTTCAGGAAAGAATAATGTTACTTGCAACCACAGCTTGTTTAGAACATCTGAAAGGTCATTTGGAAGATCATGTAAAAAGCATTTACATAAAACAACATTGTTCTATCTTATTAAAAGGCTGCGAATACCCAAGAAAGCTATAGAAATTAGGAAGAAAAAAAAAGCTATAGCTCACCTCCAGCTCATCGATCTCCCAATCAAACTCATAGACAACCTATGGAATTTTATGCAGAACGGATAGTAGACCAAGTAATAATGACAATAGTTTTAAGTGTCAGTGGTAACTAACCGGCCGTGCTTCAGTTGGATACAGTATATCAACAATGTTATTTTTTATCTCTCATCAGCCATGAAAGGATTATAAAAGTCTACTTAAAAACAACCAATAGGTCAAACACATATAATTTAAAAAGTTAAGCTAAAATGGAAAGAGCTTAGGTAGCTTAGGTCAAACACATATAATTTAAAAAGGATTATAAAAGTCTACTTAAAACAGCCAATAGTAGTACTTCAGGTACATACATGACACTAGTAGTGGTGAAAGGGGTGGGGTGGGGTGGGGTGGCGTGGTGTGGCGTTAGTCAACCCACACGTTATCTAAGTATGTATTAACCTATGATGGAGTAAGTTGTTAGTAGTGTAACTGAGTTAGGTTTATATAACTGAGGGGTTAACTAAAGTGTTTAAAACCTTATAGAATTGAGCTGACAGAAAAAAAGACCCAAATTTTGGTTTATGGTTAAGTGATTAACATCCTGAAACTCGAAACTATGATGGAGATAATAATAGTGGAGGGATGAGCTTCCTCAACTAGGTACAAAAAGTCAGGGCCGGCTGAAGCCCAAGTGAAATGAGGCTAGGGCTTTGGGCCCCCAAATCTATAGGGCCACCATTTTTTATTTTGAAACACTGAATTGGACTGTGTAATTCCAGGAAGTAGAGGAACAGATCATAAGAAAGTGATAATTACAAATACCTTCTGTTAAAATAAGGACATGTTATATGTCTTAAAGTCAATTTAATACCAAATGGGTCAAGTCATATTTTGTCAAATGCTTTTACATTTTGCATAAGTAAATGTGCAGGTTACTTGAGTTGAGTGGATGCTTGTAGATGGTTGCATGTAGAGTTGAGGTCGAGTGCTGATCAAGAGTTGAGGTCGAGGTCCTGATGAGGGGTGTACTTGTAGATGGCAGCATGGTTATACCGGATTGGGCTGTGGTTATGTTCAAGGCTTAGTTTTATGTTCAGCCCATGATTTAGTTTTGGCCCAGTGGTATAAGCCCAAGTGCACAAAGGTTCGCTTATAATGCAAAAGGTTCAGTCACAAATTACCCGGGTCAAACGTATTATTATAAGTGTGTTTCTTATCAACGGTCTAGATCAGTTTGTGCTTTCTGTCTACGGTGAAGATCATTTATGCACGGATCCCGAGATGTATTACTCAGCTTCAGTATATAAGTCACCTTCTCTCACTTGGTGTTCGTTCAGATCATTCAGTATTATTGTTTTTCACTTTCATTTTTCTCTCTAAAGTTTGTACTTTCATTCTCTCATCATCTAGATTAGATTTGTTGATCTGTTAACATCTTGTTACAGATCTTTAGTGTGAGGTTCTTTTCATTGTGTAGATGATTGTGATCATTAGATCAGAGAGTTATTGAGGTAGAGAGAATGAATTAGAGATTGTATGATTGTTTCTTGGGTGTAAACATTCTGGTTTGGGAAATAATAAAGGTTTTATGAGTTTTGATATCATGTTTTTGACATGGTATCAGAGCTCTAGGTTCTGATTGAACTCTGATATCTATTATCTGATTAAGGGTTTCGATCTGGTGTACTGATCTTGGTTTCTTTCTCTTCCGCTGTTTCTCTTGATCAAGAATATTGAGAATCCTGGTGAGATCTGGTTGGAGCTGGTATCTGCTTGGATTTGGAGATATTTTTCTTTGCTCTCTGACGATTAACCCTAAGTGAAGGTTAATCGTTACGAGTTATTGGAGTACCCTAACTTGGGGATATTCTTGGTGAGATCGTTTCATACTATTGTCTCTTGTTTTTCATTGTTGAGTCTAGGAGCATTGTCCGGGTTAGGTGGACCGGAGTTGGCTCAATTGTTGACTTGTTATTGTGTCGTGTTTAGGTCTAGAGGCTCCCAGGTTAAGACCTGCGGTGGAACCCTTGAGGATCCACTGATCTGGATCACTGGCCTGGCTTCGCCTAGCGTGTGTTCATCATTGTTTTGTGTTGTGGTTTTTTCGTTTTTTCAGTGTGCTTCTTGATTGATTTACTTGTTCTACTTGCTGTTGTTGCTTGACTTGACTGTTATACTTGAGTAGTAATGGGTGATGTTGTGAACCCTGCTGGTGGGGATAACCCTCCTGGTGGTGGTGCTATAGTTGAGACCCTGATTAGTAAGTTAGATGCTAGTGATCCATTGTATCTGCACCCATCTGATTCTAGCAACCTAACTATTATAACTATCAAACTTAAAGGTTCTGAAAACTACTCTGTATGGTCTAATGCCTTACAACTTGCTTTACAAGTAAAAAATAAATGGGGCTTCATTGATAACACATGTATTAAACCTTTAAATGATGATGTGCTTGCTAGACAGTGGGACAGGTGCAATTCCATAGTTTTGACATGGATCCTCAACTCTGTTAGTGAGGATCTATATATGGGACATGTGTTCTCTAAGTCAGCCAGTGAAGTTTGGGCTGAACTTAAAGAAACATATGACAAGGTTGATGGTTCTGTAGTTTTTGATTTGTACCAAAAGATAAACTCCTTCAGTCAAAATGGGATGACTGTTGCTGAGTATTACCATAAGTTGAATATTATGTGGAGACAGTTAGATCAAATTTTGCAATTACCTGCTTGTACTTGCAATGCTGCTAGGGAATTTAATAATTTTAGTAGCATGATTAAGTTGATGCAGTTCTTAATGGGACTTGACAGTGTGTACCAACCTGTTAGAACTAACTTGTTAATCAAAGAAATTTTACCAACTGTTAAAGAGGCCTTTTCTATTGTTTCAAGAGAGGAGTCACATAGGAACTCTCTTGGAAACTCAAAAAAGAGTCAGTCAATGGGTTTCTTTGCTAAAACATCTCAACCCTTTGATCAAAACAAAAGGGTTGATAAAACAATGAGTCAATCTACTAAGTGTACACACTGTAACAAGTCAGGACACTCTGCTGATAAGTGTTTTCAGTTAATTGGGTATCCTCCATGGGCTAAGGCTAGGGGCATGCAAAATAGGAAACCTACTGTGAATAGTACTAGTTATGATAAACCTGATGCACAACTTTCTTCTTTGACTAGTGAACAAGTAGCTAAACTTTTGAGTTTGATCTCTGATAATAGCATTGATCCTCCTCAAAGTCACAATGTATCAGGTAGTATCTTTAGTCATCCATTCTGTGCTAATGTGTCTATTAAACCTGTTTTTTGTTTTAATGTAAATAGTAAAAGGATAAGAATGGGTTGGATAATAGACTCAGGAGCAAATCAACATATGGTAACTAGTGAACATGATTTGACTGATTATATAGATGTTTCTGACTTAAATATTCAAGTAAAACATCCAAATGGTACAAATGCTTTGGTTACAAAAATAGGAACCTTAAAACTTGATAATAATGTTGTTTTACATGATGTCTTTGTTGTTCCTGAATATTGTGTCAATCTTATTTCAGTTCATAAACTAGTAAAAGATAATAATTTGTTTGTGGGGTTTGATGAACATAATTGTTATATTCAGGATTTGTCAACAAAGAAAACCCTGGTGACTGGTAGTCAACTTGAGGGTTTATACTTCTGTGGTGGATCATATGTGTGTAATAAGGTAGGTATTACAAATAAACAGTTTGATCTTTGGCATGCTAGATTAGGTCACCCGGCTGATGTTGTTTTACAGAAGTTAGAGTCCATTATAGGAATTATTGGACCTAAGGAGTCTGAGTTGCCTTGTGATGTTTGTCACAAAGCAAAACAACATAGGGAGCCTTTTCCATTGAGTGATCATAAGTCCTCAGGAATTGGTGATCTTGTTCATCTAGATGTTTGGGGACCATATAGGGTTCCTAGTAGGGAGGGTTTTAGGTACTTCCTAACAATTGTTGATGACTATTCTAGGGCTGTGTGGGTATGTTTAATGAAGCACAAGTCTGAGGTCTTTGATAATATACAAGAATTTGTCAATATTGTTAAAACTCAATTTGAAAAACAAGTTAAGTGTTTTAGAAGTGATAATGGCTTGGAATTTGTTAACAATCAAATGACAAACTATTGTAAAACTTTGGGTATTTTTCATCAAACTACTTGTGCTTATACCCCTCAGCAGAATGGGATAGCTGAGAGGAAACATAGGCATTTGTTAAATGTCACTAGATCCTTGCTTTTCCAAAGCAATTTACCTGTTAGGTTCTGGTCAGAATGTGTTCTGACTGCTGCATACTTGATAAATAGGACCCCTTCTTCTGTGTTGAATGGCAAGACCCCTTATGAGCTGATGTTTGGTTTTGAACCCTTCCTAGGACACTTAAAAATATTTGGTTGTTTGTGTTTTTCTACAGTGTTAAATGAGTCTAATAAATTGAGTGAAAGGGCTGAAAAATGTGTTTTCATTGGATATTCAAATGAAAAAAAGGGATATAAGGTCTATAGTTTAGAGTCAAAAATCATCTCTTATTCTAGAGATGTGAAGTTTTATGAGTCTATTTTTCCTTTTAAAGATACTAGTGTTTTCCAAAGATATAATGATAATAATATACCTAATATAGATTCATTAAACTTTTTTAACAATTTTGACACTGAAACTCAAACAACTGAATATCCTGAAGAGCCCAATGATGAAGGAAGGGGCTCAGGTAACATTGATTCAGGGACACATGTTGCTCAGCAGTCCACTCATGATAGTGATAGATCAAGTGATTCCCCAGAATCACCAGATCTTAACAACATGAGTCAGGACAAGGCAGACCATGTGAGGACTGAAGTTGAAAACACTTCTAGTTCTGAGGGCAATGATTCAATCATGCATAGTGTTAGAAGAAGCAATAGGGGGCCTTCTATTCCTAGAAAGTTTGATGACTTTGTCATAGAAGGAAAGGTCAAGTATGGTATAGAAAGGTCTGTCAACTATGCTAATTTGTCTTGTGAAAATAGGGCTTTTGCTAGTATTTTGAACAAGACTGTTGAACCCAAGTCTTATAAACAAGCCATGCATGATCCCAATTGGGTTAATGCAATGAATGATGAAATAGAAGCCTTGAATAGGAACAATACTTGGTCTTTAGTTGATCTTCCTAAAGGAAGAAGTTTAGTAGGTTGTAAGTGGATTTACAAGATCAAGTATAGGTCTAGTGGAGAGATAGAGAGGTTCAAGGCTAGGCTTGTTGCTAAGGGTTATAGTCAAAAGGAAGGAGTTGATTTTGATGAAACATTCTCTCCAGTTGTCAAGTTTGTTACAGTAAAGACAGTAATGTCTATTGCTGTACAGAATAGCTGGAAAATGTTTCAATTAGACATCAACAATGCCTTTCTTTATGGTGATCTTAATGAAGATGTTTATATGTGTTTGCCTGAAGGATATTTTTCTGAAGGTGAAACTAAAGTGTGCAAGTTGAACAAGTCCTTGTATGGCCTGAAACAGGCTCCCAGAATGTGGAATGAAAAACTAGTTAGTGTTCTGACTAGTTTGGGATTTTCACAAAGTAGATGTGATTATTCTTTGTTTATTAGAATATCTAAGTCTACTACTGTTTTGTTACTTGTTTATGTTGATGATATTGTTCTAACTGGTGATAGTATAGTTGAGATAGATGAGGTTAAATTGTGTCTAAAAGATAAGTTCCTTATAAAAGATCTAGGGGAGTTAAAGTATTTTTTGGGTCTAGAAGTTGTTTCCTTAAAAGATAGCCTATGTTTATCTCAAAGGAAATACTGTATGGATTTGTTAACAGAGTATGGCATGTTAGGATGCAAACCTGTTAGCAATCCATTAGAACCTAATCATATCTTGACCAATTTTTGTAATGACCATTCTAGTAAGTTGGCTAATGTTACTGGCTATCAACAGTTAGTAGGGAAGTTGATATATCTGTCCCATACCAGGCCTGATATATCATATGCTGTCCACTACTTGAGTCAGTTTATGCATAGCCCTACTGAAGGTCATTCAAGAATTGCTTTAAGATTACTTAGATACTTAAAAAGGTCCCCTGGGAAAGGAATATCTTTTAGAAAAAGTTCACAATTTAATTTTGTTGCTTATTCTGACTCAGACTGGGCAAAATGTACAATCACCAGAAAGTCAGTGACTGGTTTCTGTGTATTTCTAGGAGATTCTCTTGTATCCTGGAAAAGTAAGAAACAGTCTACAATTGCTAGGTCGTCTGCTGAAGCAGAGTTTAGGGCAATGTGTACTGTTGCTTGTGAGATTTTGTGGTTTAAAAATTTGTTCTCTGAATTAAAAATTCAGGTAGCATTACCTGTTAAATTGTTTTGTGACAATAGTGCAGCACTATCTATTGCCTCTAATCCTGTGTTTTTTGACAAAACAAAACACTTTGAGTTAGACTTATTCTTTTTAAGGGATTTAATACATAAAGGTATTATTCAAACTGAGAAAATCAGTTCGGATCAGCAAGTTGCTGATATTATGACAAAAGGGCTTGGTGTTCATATTCATGAAGAAATGTGTAAACTTTTAAGATTGGAAGATCCTTTTGGTTATTAAATTGTGGGGGGGTGTTAAAATAAGGACATGTTATATGTCTTAAAGTCAATTTAATACCAAATGGGTCAAGTCATATTTTGTCAAATGCTTTTACATTTTGCATAAGTAAATGTGCAGGTTACTTGAGTTGAGTGGATGCTTGTAGATGGTTGCATGTAGAGTTGAGGTCGAGTGCTGATCAAGAGTTGAGGTCGAGGTCCTGATGAGGGGTGTACTTGTAGATGGCAGCATGGTTATACCGGATTGGGCTGTGGTTATGTTCAAGGCTTAGTTTTATGTTCAGCCCATGATTTAGTTTTGGCCCAGTGGTATAAGCCCAAGTGCACAAAGGTTCGCTTATAATGCAAAAGGTTCAGTCACAAATTACCCGGGTCAAACGTATTATTATAAGTGTGTTTCTTATCAACGGTCTAGATCAGTTTGTGCTTTCTGTCTACGGTGAAGATCATTTATGCACGGATCCCGAGATGTATTACTCAGCTTCAGTATATAAGTCACCTTCTCTCACTTGGTGTTCTGAATTACCCGGGTCAAACGTATTATTATAAGTGTGTTTCTTATCAACGGTCTAGATCAGTTTGTGCTTTCTGTCTACGGTGAAGATCATTTATGCACGGATCCCGAGATGTATTACTCAGCTTCAGTATATAAGTCACCTTCTCTCACTTGGTGTTCGTTCAGATCATTCAGTATTATTGTTTTTCACTTTCATTTTTCTCTCTAAAGTTTGTACTTTCATTCTCTCATCATCTAGATTAGATTTGTTGATCTGTTAACATCTTGTTACAGATCTTTAGTGTGAGGTTCTTTTCATTGTGTAGATGATTGTGATCATTAGATCAGAGAGTTATTGAGGTAGAGAGAATGTATTAGAGATTGTATGATTGTTTCTTGGGTGTAAACATTCTGGTTTGGGAAATAATAAAGGTTTTATGAGTTTTGATATCATGTTTTTGACACCTTCCATTTAATTATGATTTGATTTGGCTCGTTAGACACAACGTATCGCACCACGAACTATACAAGAACTAAAAGAATATTTATACTTTCGGAAAAAGGGCCCCAAATTGATAATTCGCTTTAGGCCCCCTAAAGGGTTGAGCCGGCCCTGCAAAAAGTAATTGTCTGAAAATCTCACTAGTTGACTTCATCGGATGGTCAACTTCTGAGTCGTGTGTGTGCCAATAATACAGTTAACTGTTAAATGTAGAGTCTGATTACAAAACCTCCTAACGATTTCAAGAGGAAAATGAATTAAAATTAGTGAAGAACCAGACTTACATGGTAAGCAGCACTGGGAACTAGGACCGATGATTTGATGAGTAGTGTGAGATCAGCCACAACAGCCCATGTACAAGTAAATTTTTCAAAATCTACATAACATCGCTAATGAAAAGCTCTTAACAAAAACAAGTTCCAAGTGTGAAAAAAAGTGTATTACTCAGGACCTGCCCAAAGTTGCAACCTCTACAATCGACATAACATCACTAGTGACAACCATTAATACCCGTTGTGACAGTTGAAAAGACAGCGGTTAGATTAGTATAAACACTATCATATATGAACATATTTCAATGATAATGCATTATCAGAACTATCTATGAGTTCTCTCTATCTCTCTATCTATCTGTCTGTCTATATATCTATCTAAAAACAGTGTTTTATATGATGTTACAACTAGGGGTGCAAACGAGCCGAGCAGCTCGCGAGCTACTCGAGCTTGGCTCGGCAAAAAGTTCGAAACGAGCCGAGCTTTATCGAGATCGAGCCTAAAACAAATCTCGTTTATTTATTGAGCTCGAGCTCGAGCCTAGCATGTAAAGCTCGTTAGGCTCGTCGAGCCTTATCAAGCCTAGTGTAATATTAGGTTTTTTTAATATTTAATAATATTTACCATTTATTTAAAGTTGTTTAGTAAATGAGCCCCGCGCTCGAACTTCACTTATTGAGCTCACGAGCCTAAATGAACTATTATTTATATTATTTTTATTTAACATATTAACTAATAAATACTAAACGAGCCGAGCTCGAGCTCAAGCTCTTATAACTTAATCGAGTTCGAGCTCGAGCCTGGTCGAGCTCGAACTCGGCTCGTCTCGTCTCGTTTGCACCCTTAGTTACAACCCTGATACCCTACCCTACAGACTACCACTGACTAACAGAAGTCAACAAGTGAATACACTCTCTACTGTAATAGCCATGAAACACTTACATGCCTACATTACACAAAATTTACATTGTCAAATGATATTAATATCCAAGGTAACAGATAAAAGAGCTTGAAAGCAAGTGTTCAAACGTGTCAAATGATTTAGATTTATCTACTTTCTAACATCTAAAAGGCAAAGTGATAGTTTACTTGACACTTTGAAGTGCATGTGTTGCAAATTACAATTGACATGTGGAAATCATTGTATGAGTAAGAGTAGAAGCATACACTGTATCCATAAATGCGCTTTGAGCCACCGTGTTTAGCAAGAGGCATGGCTTTAGATGAATGCCTCATATGCCGTTTCTTTGTCCAATGCCATGTACAACAATAGTACAAGAAACAGTAGATGCTAAAAAAATACTAAACACAAACAAATTAACTTTAATATATAGATCTAGGATGACATGTTTGAGTATGTGATTATAGCTTTCAACCTTCCCTAATAACAAGCGAGATATCAACATACATAGCAAAGCGTCCCTAATAACAAACATGATATCAACATAGATGATAAAGCAAACAAGCTAGCATCAGATTAAAGTGAAACATGTTCAACATTGTTGAAAATATATATATGAATACTTTCTTCTACCAAACGTCACTACTCTATTCTGTTAGCGCCACTATCACAACACCATCGCCATGAGACGACCATCATAATTGTGCCGCCATTGACGAAAGACAACGCATAGTCATGCCGCCGTCTCTCTCAATTCCGTTTAGTGCCCTCTTGTCACGGGCAAAACAATCGAGGCACACCGTTATATAGGGTTGAGCAATTCACGGTTCGGAACCGCTAGAACCGAGGAACCGATGCAGAACCGCTAGATCCGAACTGTATTCTTGTATTTAGGGTTCGGTTCCGGTTCTTGAATTTTGGTGAAAACGGTTCCCGGTTCGGTTCGGTTCAGAACCGTGGTTCTGTTTAAAGAACCGCTAGAACCGGGTTAGGTTAAAACTTTAAATATTATATTTAAAACCCTGTTAATTTAGTGGGTTTTTCCAAGTAGTTTGTATACCGACTATCCACATTTTCAATTGTCAAGTTTAATCTTTATAAAGAATATTGTTCGAGTAATGTTAACTATATAATATCTAACAAACTTGTTGAGATAGGAGTTCCATTTGAATTATGTAATTTCTATAAAAACATATAGAGTACAAGTGTACAACAAAGGGAACGAAAATAGCTTAAACTAATAATCAATGCTTACAATTCATTTATAAGGTGCACAGCTTCGCCTATAAAGTGTATCGGACAATGATGTAGTATAACATGTGACATTACGAATGCATGACACAATCATTCGTAGTGTCAAAATTACAAACATTGCATATATGCGATTAGTATCGTGCACTTCTATACATGTATCATAGGTCCGTAATATGAGTAGGACACCACACTTTAGTTTACTAAAGTTGCCGTTGATTTAATTGTTAATTTTAGGATTTGATTGACAACCGGTTCTAGCAAGAACTGTTTAACTCAGTTCCAAACCGAACCGGTAGATTTTTATATGGTTCGATTCCGGTTCTTATATTTATCACTAAATAGTTCTGGTTCAGGTTGGTTCGGTCCGGTTCTGAACCGTTGTACACCCCCTACCGTTATAATCGATCACGGGTTCATGAACAACAGGTAATCAAGTCGAAACCTTCCTGTTATAAATTACCTATACAAAGAAATAAGAGTATGGATCATTTTATCTTGACGCCTACCAAGAGCATTCACAATAGAACCCTTATAATTGTGTGAGACAAAACCTTAAAAAATTTATGGGGTTAGAAATGGTTGTAAGTGAAGAAAATGGAGAATCTACTGTTTATCGGTAAATTTTGAGTTCTTTGGGAATCTTTTGGGGAAAACGGGAAAACTGTATTTATTTTTTAATATTTGTTGAAAGTGGTTGTGAGTGGAAGAGAGGCAAACTGTAATAAGGTTTTGTGTAATATGTGCTTGTGATTGGTTATGAGTGGATGGGGGATGATGAAACTATTGTGAATGCTCTTAAGTTCCACCCCTACGCACAATTACTAAATACTAATGATTTTTTTTATTTATGGTTAAATACCTAGACAACTTTAGTATAGAACTTGTAGTGACATTTTGGTGTGCTACTGAACCTGAGTTTTCCTTGTAGTGAGAGTAAGATTGATTTCTATGAAAAAAAAAAAACAGACCAAGTATAAATTGTGACAATTTAGCATGCAAATATAAGTTTTGACAAGGGGTATGTTTGGCAAAATTAGCTGGAGGCTGGTAGCTGTAAACTGGAAGTTGGTAGTTGCAAGCTGGTAGCTGGTAGCTGGAAGCTTTTTAAATATATTTTGGTGTTTGGTAGAGTAGCTAGAGCTTTTAATAAAATGTATAAAATGACTAAAATTGGCATAATTAAAAGCTTGTAAGAAAGGTTTTTATTTTGTTTTTAAAAAGAATGGGTATTTGTGTCATTTACTAATTAAAAGCTTGTAGCTAGTAAAGCTTTTTCTTAAAAGCTTGTAGTAGTAGCTTTTTACTATAGAGCTTTTTCTCCTAACCTAAAAGCCAGGGTCGGCCCTGAAAATCCAGGTGTCTGGGCCGAGCTGCAAAAATTGTGCCCCTTAGCTTTAGGCCTTAACGAAATAAATAATGTAAACTATTTTTTAAGCTATGATTAAAGTAATACCAAATTGGTGGATCAAATTTGTTTTCCCACTTAGGTTGTAGTCTAACGGTAAAGGGAACAAACCCTCTTGGGGGAGGTTGGGATTCGAATCCTACAAAGGGTGAAAATATAAACGGATGAAAGTTTGGCAATTAAAAAAATTGTTTCATAACAAAAATAAAAGTTAAAAAGGAAGTCAAAACTAACCGGTAAAAAGCAAAAACAACTAAGTGTGAGCCATCTTCTTTCCATCTTCTTCATCATCTCTAGTCCTACACATATTACTAAACCTGCAATTTTTTTTTTCTAAAACCATTTCATTTTCTTTTTTAATTCTTAACCTCTCTCAACATTGTTTTACTGTCTGTTTTATATAAACTACCCTTCACTTTGATTAATACTTGATTAACAATTTTGAGGCTCAAACATACAAAAATCCATCGAATTAAAGACATCACTGTTAAGAAAACTTGAATTATCGGAGAGTCAAATGTGCCCCCGAGAAATTAGGCCCGGGCCGGGAGTCCTCCCCGCACCCTCAAGGGCCGGCCTTGCTAAAAGCTTCCAGCTCTTCAACCAAACAAGGCTTTTTATTGAGTATGAGCTTTTTCTTAAAAGCTTGTAGCTTGAAACTCCTAAAAACTCCTTGCCAAACATACCCTAGGTTGATTTATGTGGAACCACAAAATAACTAACTTACCAAAATACTTGCCCCTCACAAAAGCATCGTTCAATAGGTTTGTGCTAAGTTTGCTTGTAATTTTCAATTTCCTTCTCATAGCCTTTAATAGCTCTTCATTTTTCCCCTAGTCATGTGTCCTCCACTATGGTAGTTTGATATATATATATATATATATATATATATATATATATATATATAGGGGATGGTTCAATAGAAAACCCATTTTATTGAGAGAACTCGAGAACTAAATAATAGCCATTGATCTTAGTAGATCAATGGTTGTGATTAAATGACATAAAAACCATAACAAATAGATGAGATTTTAACAAGGAAGGGTATTTTTGGGAATAAAAAAAATATATCCCTAATCCTTTCAAAACTTCACAGAAAACAACCATCCACTTTTCCTTTCTCTACCAAACTCTCCAAACAACGAATCCTAGGGTTTATACAGCATGATTATATCAAGCATTCAAACATCATGACAACCAGCAAACAATCATTCGTATCAATCAAAATATACTAATTCATCAATCAATCGATCATCAGCATCAGGTTTCATCTCTTATTCATATTTTCAGTGTCGCACACGAACCAAATCAATATGTACTCATATTACATTGATTATTAGGCGTTTTGTGTGTAATAGCGGTTCAATGTAGTTTTGAACGATATTGTTTAATGTATTGTATGTGAAATAAGTTAAATGGCAGTTTGAGATGACATGTGTAATAAGAATGTGATGTATGTATGTTATGTATTACATATGTGTCATGGTACTGTTATGTCTCTATTGTATAACACACGTGTTGTACAAAATGTGTGTATGTATGTATGGTATACAACACATGTGTAATAAGAACGTGACGTATGTATGTTATGTATTACACATGTGTAACAGTGATGCTATGTTTGTATTGTATAACACATGTGTTGTACAAAATGTATGTATAGTGTATACCACATGTGTAATAATAATGTGATGTATGTATGTTATGTATTACACGTGTGTCATAGCAGTGTTATGTTTGTAACGTATAACACACGTGTTGTATAAAACATGTGATAGTGTATAATGCATGATTAAAAATAATGTGATGTGTGCATATTATGTATTACACATGTGTAATAATGCTGCTATGTTTGTAATGTATATCACATGTGATGTACATAATGTATGTATAGTGTATAACATATGTGTAATATGGACTTATTTGATGACAATCGCACAAGATAAAAAAGAGGCAGAACAAAAACGTGTGGTTACTGGGGAAAATGTAGCTGATTGTCAAGATAAGGAGTTGACTGAAGTGGAAAGAAAGGCAGCAAAAATAGAAGCAGAAAAGGATGAAGTTGAAAGAATATTCACGTAAGTAATATTATACACCTGCATTAAATTTGTTGGTACATTAATGTTGATATGCCTATACGAATTGTTACAGCTGTGTGTATAAGTAAGTTGTATAATCAATCATTTTTTATGCGATGTGCGTTATACGGTAAGGAAATATTCGCAACAAGTTATGAACCAGAGACAAAGGCATTTCTGTTGACAAACTTAGTCCCAGGCAAACAACTATACACGGATACAATAGATTTTTGGGCGACAGTGTTAAACTATCAAGAAAGATATAAAGGCCCAGATTCACCTAGAAGATTGTTTTGTTATACATCAACAATTGTACGTACAATACATACACACACATGTATTTACACACACTATTTGAAATTTGACAATAACATGTTTGTTAATGATGTTAACAGTGCACCTGGATGCTCAATAAAATCATCACAACTGACAAAAGAGTAGAAAAGTTCCAAAAAAAAAAATTTCTAATAGCGTTGGAAGGGCAAAAGAAAACTTGGAAGGGCAAAACGACAAAATGGATCTCAGGTCATATGATGTATTAGTGTTTCCTGTACTAGAAAGAGATCACTATTACTTGGTGTGTTTTGACCTTAGGAAGCCTTCATTGGAAGTGGTAGACAACATGCATAAGAAAACTAGTTGGGTGTCGATAAAAGATAATGGCAGGTTCGCGTCAAAAAGCATAACATACAAAATAGTAAGTTAAATCAAAGTTGTATTACATATATGTTATACAAATATTTGAAGTAGTATATTGTTATACTGATGATGATATTGTTATACTGATATCTTTTTTTTCTTAATTGTTATTGTTACAGAAACATATATTGTGTGTTTACATGCACAATGTTCAACACCTAATGGCAAATGAAATGCCATATGTAATTGCATCAAAAAAGGAGTTGGATTGGGCAACAAAAGAAAATTTTACCGATTGCGGAGTGTTTGCCATGCGTCATATGGATATGTACAAAGGAAAAGACGAACCATTTGACTGTGGGTTCAACAGCAAGGAGTCGGATCAACGGGCACAAATAATTAATCTAATAATGAAGTATGGTGCGAGAATACTGCTATCGGGAGCGAACGCGTTTAATCAGACCGTGCTGAATGATGCAAGGAACGAAATGGACAAAAAATGAAGTCAAAATCTATTAGTCGGTCATAAACAGTTTTTTTTTTTTTTTTCGTTTAGCATGACATTTGTATTTTGTTGGGTTGACTATTAAAAAAGTAGGGTGTAATAAGACATGGTAATATGATGTAGTTGAATTTAGATGCACGTATGGTTTATAAACAGCATGTGTATTACATTTGAATGTTGATATCGAATAGTAGTTTTTTTTTTTGTACACATAAATGCAAATATTCTTATGCTCAATACATAACATTAATGTTTAACACACACGTGTTATAATAAATAACAAAAATGAAGGCGTTGTGTTTAATTAAAGTTTAAAATTGGTGTTTAATTCAATATCATGATATGTACGTTGTTATAAAAACACATACAAATTAGAAAGAAACTGAACATGAACCAAACGTGTATTTCAAATACATGAACCAAACGTGTATTTCAAATGTATATATTACGTATACGTAATACAAAGTCACAATACATGTAAAAAGTATTTATTATTATTATTAAAAAAGTAATAAAGAGTTTCATACACGTAACACATGTATGTAATATAAAGTCATAATGTATGTACAAAATTAAAAAAAAAGATTCAAATGTGTCATACAATACACATGTGTAATACAAAAAACGATGCATGTATAGCACAATTAGTTAATATGAATTCAGAATGCATTTAGCAATGTCCGCACACATGATAGTATACCATACGGTATTATTGGTGAAAAAACGATGCCACATAATGCAAATTATAAAGACATGAAAAAATGATTATGTTCAAACAATGTGTCAATATTTTCAGATGACGAAACATCAGCCATTTGATTCCCGGATCCGAATCCGGATACAACATCAACATTTTTAGCAGCAGATTATGCGGACTCTTTTGCAGCAGCTACCGCAGCCTCCTTTTGTAGCTTGAATCTTACAACAATTGCGCGAATCATGATCATACACATATTTGTTGCAAGTGTGACACAACCTTGGGTTTAGGTTTCTTTTGTATCTAACTGCAGCCTTTTCACCTGGCCCGATTAGTCGCTTGTTGGTGCCACAACCTTTGTTTTTTATACCTTGAGGCAGGTTAACGGTAACATCAACAACTTCAGGCTGACCAATAGCATCACTTATAATAACACTTTTCTTGTTGCATTCAGGTTTATCTGGAAACTCTTCATATATATTGTCTCTTGTTTCTTTGATTTGTGTAGAGAGTGCGGAAAGTTTGTCAGGATTGCGTCTTAAACGGTCAGTGCATTGGACGGTCAGGTCTAGAATCTCGTTTCTGATTATAGATTCTGGATCATTGTCAGATGAATATCTATGTGAAACATCATAAACCCTTTTTGGAAGCACATATCGATTCCATCACATAGATTGATATTGAACGGGTATCTTCTCAATCTGATTATATCTAAACACACAGAAAACATGCCTACATAAATAGTCGGTACGTGTAAAACCCATGCACGTACATGACACAGTCTGATTACACACAGTGAGAGTAACCTACACATCAGTAAAAAAAAACAAAAAATTACACATCATTGTTATGTAATACATAATAATGCTTATGTGTAATACATGATGTTATACGTAACAGTTTGTTATAATGCATATGTGTAATACAGGACTTTAGTGTAATTATTATGTACATGTAAACAAAAAATGTGTAAGATGGTGTAGTATAACGCACACGTGTAAAGAATGATGAACATAAAATATTACCTCATATGTATTGACAAGTTTGTAAAGCTTGTTGGTGTGGTCCCAAAACCCAAGCTTCCTTCGTTTTTTGTGAATTCCATGTTGTGCAAGTCAACTAAAGCATGGTTATGAGCCTCAACAAACCCATACAGGTGGAATTTGGAAGTGCTAGCAATAACGCTTAAAGTGATACGTGCTTGGCAATTGGTAACATTAAACCTACTATGACGACTTTTTAGAACATCAATAGCATTTCTTGAATCGAAATCCTGGAATTTTGGTTTACTTGCTTTATTGCACAACATGTACCTATGTGTGATAACACCATGAATCCTTTTTACATTACCCAATCAAGTAGAAAACCCAGACGCTTATGCATAAGTATTGTACATCTTGACAACATCCTCCCAAGAATCGTAATCCGTATTCAGAACATGTTTAATATCATCTGATACGTCAGGTATCCAACAAGCGGTTCCACCAAGAGTTATATAAACATGACTGGATACACGGCCTGCATTTAAAAAACAATGTCTGTATCGTTGTTATTATTATTATTATTATTATTATTATTATTATTATTATTATTATTATTATTATAAAGTGAATGAAACATGAAGAACTCAAAAAACAGATGTAGTGTATGAAATAGGAAGAACTCAAAAAACGAATGTAGTGCACATGAGTAATACATAAATTTTTAACAAATATATATGTTTGAGAAAATAAAGTAGCAACAATTTGGATGTATTGCACATGTGCAGTACGTAATTAAAAAAAACACAAACCTATATGTTGTATAAAACAACTAGTAAACACGTAGTAAATGTAGTGCACATGTGCAGTACGTAATTTAAAAAAAAACACATACCTATATGTTCTATAAAACAACCAGTAAACACATAGTAAATGTAGTACACATGTGCAGTAAGCAAATATTGAATTAGATACCTCTATGTTCAATGACAGACATATTTGTATCATCTGAAGTAGATTTGATACATCTAGAAGAATAAGAAGCAATGTTTGATGTCGATTCTGCATTATCATCCATCAAGATAGGTTGTTTTCCTCGATTAACTTCTATATGTGGTGAAGAATCCGAGTTTAATGCATAACTGTTTGAATTATATGAAGAGGTTTGACCTAATTAACAACAACAACCACATCAACAACAAAAAACCATACAATTAATCGTGGCATACACACATACGTGAGATTAGAGAAAAAAACCTTCGATCGTCATTAATAACAAAGTATGTTGAATGTTGATTCCAATACAGAAGAGCTGAATAGATGAATTGAGCTATATGTTCATACGATATATGTTCTTAGGTGGTTAATTGATCTGCACATTAGAATTTGTATAGGGTTTCTATATAGTTTTGGGGATTGTATATCAGTTAATGAGGTTTGAAAAACTAGTTGACAATAATACCCCTGTGTTTAAGGAGTTCTCGAGTTCTCTCCCTAACTATGAGTTCTCAATTGAACCTTCCCCTATATATATATATATATATATATATATATATATATATATATATATATATATATATATCAGTTCCAAACAAAAAAAAATGAAAATCTCTTTCTTCATTTGATATAAGCCTATTTGTTAAATCCCAGTGATAGTAATACCTAGAGGTGCATAAAATAACCGGTTAATAACCGATCGAAGAAGTAACTGACTAGCGGTTATTTTTAAGTTTTAACCACGGGTCAGTAACCAGTTAAGGATTATGAAATATGAGAGAGGCTATTGTACAAAGCCTTCTTAACCTACAAAGTGTAAGAAGGGATCCTGGCTCTCCATCTCCCACCTTCTGCGTTTTATTAAAAAAACATCGTACATTAATTACACACGTTTCTCATTTAATGGCAGTTATCAATTTGTGGGTAGATCAGACAATTTACAACTCTAATAATTTGAATTTTTTTAATATTAGCGCCCAAATCACCCTCATTCATTGACGGTTACAAGTCGACTAATCATTCAACCCAATTAAACACACCAAAACGACTAAAAACTCACACAAAATTCACAAAACAAAAAACAGAGCACTCGAAAATAACGCTGATTATAGGAGAATCATGGCTCCAAAGCGCAAAACAAGTAAGGAATTGATAATGTTTTTACTTTATTTTTGATCGTATATCAATAATTGAAACAATGATGGTTGCTAATCATTGGTTTTTAAACCCTAAAACAGGTGAACGACGAGAAAGAAGAAGCAAGTTGTGTCATGACAGGCCTTCAAAACCAACGAATACAGGTATGATTTATATGAAGATAATACGTTTTATGTTATTGTTAAAGGCGTTTTTTGAACAATTGAATAATGATGAAGACGGTTTACTGTATTCTTTGGATTTTGACATAGTTAGTAAAGGCGTTTTAATGTTCTGATTGAATTAGTAAAAGGCGTTTTGATAGTTTATGGTATAGTTAATCATTTTTGTTTCATAATCAACTCATTTGTTGTTATAATTAATGGCGTTTTACTAATGTTAGTGAAGGCGTTTTATCAGATCTGATTTATTGTTGAAAACAATCAGTATATGATACATAAAAACTTGAAAAAAACAAAAGGCGTTTTACTAGTATTAATGAAGGCGTTTTATCAGATCTGATTTATTGTTGAAAACAATCAGAATATGATCCATAAAACATTAAAAAAACAAAAGGCGTTTTACTAGTGTTAATGAAGGCGTTTTATCAGATCTAAATTATTGTTGAAAACAAAGCAGAAAGTGATCAATAAAACTTCAAAAAAACAAAAGGCGTTTTGTCTAACATATGGCTGCGTTTTGTTGATGTTAGTTAAAAAGCAGTCATACTGATGACAAATAAGACTATCATTAGATAACTTAAAACGCCAATTATGATAATAAAGGCGTTTTAATGTTTTATTAATGTAAATATGATAAAGGATTTAGGTGATCAGTTGTATTGAAATATTGATAACAAAACGCATCTTATCTATATTATCTTATTAAGGAGGAGTGATGACTAAGATAGTCATTTTCATTTCCGTACAACTTAACAAACAAGATGTACAACATGTTTAAGCAAAAAAAATCAAGGGTATTATTGGCATACTTGTGACTATTAAGACACTTAGGAGGGTAGATTAGTAAATTTAACATAATCAAATACCTCACATCCTAAAATCTTATCCCAATTATGCCCTAACGTCCAACTTTTAAAACACAAAATACAACCTAACCTATGATGCATCTTAAATGTGAGACCTTTCAACCCCCCCTCTATATTATTATATATACTTCATTATAATCAATTTCTTGAATGTTAATAGTCTTTTCATAACCCCAAACAAAATCTTAGAGCTAATTTCATGTTTTGAAACATTGTTTTGTCCAAAAAAAACTATGTCTTCATTAGATGAGAAGAGAAAAAAATCAATGAGAAGTTAAGACGCTTCAAGATATGGTTCCCGGATGCTACAAGGTATAAAGATATGAGTTAATATTTATATACATATATACATTTTTTTTCTACTTGTTCATATGTTCTTTGACAATTACAAAAATTTATCTTTATAATATATCATTGTTTTGCTCCATTTAAATTTAGTTATTTTCTATAGACAATGGAAATGCCAGTGATGTTGGATGTAATAATCAACTATGTTGGATCGTTGCAGAATCAAATTGAGGTAATTTAATTGTGCAACTAACAATTAAAACAATAAACAAACAATATTATGAATTATTGATGAGAAAATATTTTTCAAAATTAATTAGTGCAGTTTTTTTTTCTCTTTTTTGTGCATTTTTAGTTTCTCTCCATGAAGCTTTTCAGAAGCAAGCATGTTCTATGACCTATTGACCTCAACTCTACTGAATTGGATGATATGGCCCCTATGAAGGGGACATATGGCTTTCCCAACTATCCTTGTTAAGAAGTTGTGTATCTTGAATCATATATATTGTTAACTAAATAAAACGGACAAAATTATAAACATAACATTCTAGATTTGCTAATATGTTTCTAAAATATTATAAATATTACTTCCACTTACTGCATGGGATGAAAACTGATGTTGCAGGGAACAAATGGACATGAAGGATAGATGGTTGGAGAAGGGTATGGAGACTTTCCTCAATTTCAATCAACATGGTCTCCTTGAACACCATGAAATAGTTAACTCGATCTATACGTAAACTATATTTGTTCTAAGACTTTTAAGGTATTTGTTGATCTATTTAATGTTCTTCTTAAACGTTGTATGTAGTGTGGTTCGCAATATTATTTTGCTTTCGGCAATTGTATATTGTTTATGTTCTAATTCTAATTAATAAAATAAATTAAACACTAGCATAAAGAGAAAACAAAAACTTAACTATGTGTTAATTACTTATGTTATCTGTGTTAAGAAATAAGAAATCAAGAAGCTATAAATTCATGCTCACGCTAATAAATCAACCCGAATTTTTATCTTCTATACTATATTATAAAGCATCAGTGAAGGATACCTGCAAAATTTAAGTAAATACAACCTTTATTATGTTTGTATCAATGTTATAGTCTTATAAATAGTGGGTAAAATTGTCTTTCTACTTAAATATTAAATTGTTGAAGAAATTAATTTAAACATAATTATAAAATTGATGAGGAAATTAACAATGGTGACTCTTTACATTCATAACCTCCATGTCTTTATTATGTTTGTATCAATGTTATAGTCTTATAAATAGTGGTCATGTATTTGGTATATAAATAATGTGGTGACTCTTCACATACATAACTTACATATCTTTCAATGTTTATAGTAAATAAATTACATCATATATTATGTATTTATATATTCTTTTTAGATTTATGTGGTTGCAGGATGGTATGATGTGACACTTTTGCACACAAATGAATATGTAGGCTTGAAGTTTGCCAACACGCCCAACCCATGACACGTTTCAACCCATTAAAGTGAGCGATATATGTAGGCTTGACGTTTATAGAATCAAATATGGTATAAATACTTCATGAGGAACGTCATCATCTTCCTCGATGGTTTTTTGTTTTCTCTGCTACTATAAGCTTCTAGGAATAGAATTTAAGTTTCTGATCTCACGAAGTCACCAATTGTTTACATATCCAAAAGAAGACAAGTTCTTATTAGTCGATTTGGTAGTTTTAACTATATTGATTACTAATTTGTTTGGTCAATTATATTTGTTACGGCGCTTGTCAAACTAACATAAAACGAGAGTATCTATGCAAATCATTGACTCTGTTGCATCTCGCGGGTGCCCTAAAATAATAGAAATATACTGGACACTACAAACTGCATTTTAGTAATTACATCACTTCCACTACAATCTTATGGTCACTAAGAGATACAACGCCACTTCACTACGCTAAGCACCGCTCTACGATGGCATACTTATCTGCCTTCGAGATACATAAAAGGGTCCCACCAAAGGACGTGGGCCAATTTAAGGGTGTTGCAACGAATAGTACGGCCTATTGTTATGTACCCATTTAAAATTTTCAGAAGATATACTTATGAGTTTCAGTTTTTAGTAACATATATTTTATACATCGTTGTTTTCTAATTCATCATAACGAATAACCAACAAACACGATGCACGAGGGGCAAAACAGATGCACCCGCCGCAACGCGCGGGCATTCCTACTAGTGAAATTAACAAAACGCATGTTTTGATGTGTTAAGCAGAACAACCAAAGGATACAGGGTCTGATGATGATTTCCAGACTCCTTTAAAAGATTTAAGTAAAGTAAAAAAAAGTCATAGAGAAACCAAAAAAGGTTGTTCAAAAGGAAAATGTGCATAAAGAGAAAAAAAGAAAGAAACAAAGTAAGAAAGATTCAGATAGTGAGTCGGATAGTGATTTTGTAAAGCCGGTGAAGAAAGTAAAGCAAAAGGAAAGGAAAGCTTCAAAAGAAAGGACATTCGTTGAATACCGGGATACAAAATTGAAACTAAGATGTTCTCCCGGGGATTTTGTAAAGGATATGAAAGAGTTCACAAATGAACAAAAAGAGGGGGTAAGGAGTATGGGATTTGGATCAGTGTTAGAAATCGATATAAATTCAATTCAAACTGGTCTAGGTTTTTGGTTGCTTTCGAATTATGACGAAACAACGAGAACAGTTAATGTTGGGAACTGGAAGATAAAGATAACAAGTTCTTTGGTGCAAGAGTGTTTCGGGATCCCGATAGGAACAATTCCTGTGTTAGAGCACGGAAGGCCAAAAAAAGGGTCAGGTTCAACGATAGATGAATTCAAATCTCAATTCAGCACATCTACTCCAAGTGTTGGGCAAGTTTTGGATGTGGTTAAAACACTGGTAAATGGTGGGAGAATGTTTAAGCTAAATTTCTTGGTACTGTGGAACACAGTTTTTGGCGAGATAACAAAGTCAACAAAAGTTAACCAGAGATTTTTGCTTAGTGTGGATAATGAAGATGATATACCAAACATGAAGTGGTGTTCATACCTACTAGAGTGTCTAAACAGAACAAAAGCAGGCTGGAAACAAGATCAGTACAATGGGCCCATAGCAATGTTAATTGTATGTTTCTGTTATAGTAAAACGTATTAGTTATTTAATAAAACGCATGCATTGTTTTTAATTTTTTTTAATTATTTAAAACTTAAGTTGTTACTATGTGCAGGTTATTTACACTCATGAAAACAACAAAAGGCATAATCCAAAAATTGTGAAGACTCCTGCAATTAGTTACATTACATCTTCATCGTTGCAGGATATGAAAAGTTATATATACAATAATGGGCCTTTGACAAATATCGAAGAAGATGATAATGTTGAAGGAAATAAGGATGATAATGTTGAAGGAAATGAGGAGAGTGAAAAAAGAAGCTCGGAAAAAGAAGTGAGTGAAACGGTGAAGGACGCTGTGGATGTTTTGGTGGGCTTGCATGAAAAAGAGGTTGATGAGGAGGTAGCAGATTATGACAACCTAGATTGGCGAGATTTTGACATGGGGACACAAACCCAACAAATGTTTGAGTATTGTGCAACGCCACCACAGCTGAGTGGGGTTGAGTGTGATAAAGAAGAATTCGACGCAGCTATGAAAGCTAAGAAGGTATATATGTCTGACAAATGGTTGTTTTATGTAGCAAAAGTTTATATTTGTTTGTAAAACGCATTTGGTAAAAACTAAAACGCATTTGATGGTTTCATGGTAGGTTTGGATGAAAAAAATGGACAAGAACATGAAGTATCTGGGCATCCAAGAGGAAATGGATGATATGGTTTCACAGGCAAGAGAGAAGTATTTCTGGTCTAGGGAATTAATTGATAGGTGCCAGAAATGGGACGACATTAGAGGTAAGTCTTCGAAAAGAGACGATGTTGTTGAACAAAAAGATGCTGATGAAAATGTGGTGGGCCTAGAAGACAATCAAAGTTTTGGAGATTTGGGTGTACATTTGGGTGGTGAGGATGATAGGGTAATTGAAGAAGAATAGGCGGCGGAGATGGTCCCATCTTTGACCACAAAAACATTGGTAGGATACAAACGATATGGGAATGGTCGGAAGAAGAAGGGTGGAGATCAAAGTGGACAGAATGAAAGTATGGCTGATCAGGTAAAACGCATTTGTTTAAGTCCTAAAACGCAAGTATTGTTATACTGACATTTTGCAAGTATTTGTAAAACGCATTTGAATATAGTCTAAAACGCATTTGTTGTTTTTTATGACAGATTGTAAATCTTGAAGACAACACAGCGGTGGGTCTTGATGAAACTGTTTCAGGGCTTAAGAGTGTTGATGAAAATGTTGTGGGGGGTCATCAAAGGTGGTGGAAGATAATGTTGATAAGGCAAGTGTTAATGAAGAATTAATTGAAGACTATGGTATAAGTGATACAGCACTTGCTATGATACAAACAATAGAGCCAGGTGTGTATGGTATAAGGGAAGCAAACATTGGGGATGACCAACATGAGGAAGTTAGGGCTGTGCAAAGGGTCTGGAACCGACCCGACCCGACCCAGACCCACCAGAACCGTATACCCTTTTATTGTTGAAATTAGGAACCACGAACCGAACCTTAAAAGGCTATGTGGTTCCGGGTACTAAAGGTTCTGATGGGTCGGGTAAAAGGGTCTGACTCTCTAGAACCTTTTAATGTAATAGCCACTTTTAGAGGATTTACATATTCTTATTCTTTTACCATGCTCGTAAAAGAATTCATCCATATGTTTCTAAGATCGTCCGTTGTGGACGCGCGAGCGAACGGGCGCGAGCCACTAACGTGACTATCAAGTAATCCGGTCACTTGACCCCGTTATGGCTGGGGGTGAGCAACGACGCGACCAAAAGTCACTTTTTCCCGTTAACCCACGCGACCACCATTGCTTGTGCTCTTGCCGGGACTGTTCGCATGGGGTTGTTGTGGTTGGGGGTGAGCACGGGCGCTGAAACCTCGTTCGTGTCGTGCTGCTCGCGCTTCCACAACTGACAGTCTAACAGTAGCCCATGAGTCTCTTTTTTAAATCACTTTTCGTTTCTCGACTTATGTTTTCGTAACAATTTTGTTATTCTCATCACTAGAAACATTATGTGAATATGTTATGTATACATAATAAATACGCACACACAGACATCAGAGCGACATATATAAATATTTACTTCAAATTTGGATATAATATATATTATATAATATATCACATCTATGCATATCCATTAAGCCAAAAAATATTTCAAGAAAAATACAGTGTTATTATTATAAATAATATTTTTACTATTGTATTAGCATTACATGAAATCGATTACAATAAAACGTAAAAACGAATAGTGAAAAGACTAAAAAGATTTTTTTTTTATTTTTTTAATTAAAATACAAACGGTTCTTGTGGTTCTTATAATAGAACCGTGGGTTTGGAACCGACCCGACCCGGAACCGATAATTCATATAAATCTAGAACCGGAAACCAACACATATATTTAAAAAGGTTCGGGTCCAAGGTTCTCGTAGGTCGGGTCCAAGGTTCCTGTGGGTCCAAACCACGAAATGCTCACCCCTAGAGGAAGTCGAAGAACAACTGAATTTGCCAGAAGTTCTAGCCAATGTGCCTTTGCTACAAGGAGAGCAGGAAAAGGATCCAGAAACACCAAAAGATCAAATCATTCGGAAAGGAAAAGGTTGATGATGTTAATGCTGGTAGGCCAGTCAGAAAGAAGAATCCGTCTTGGGCTTTAAAATCTCTTTACGTCGGGAAAAAAGTATCACTCTTTGAGCCTCTAACAAAAGATGAAAAGATTATGGCAGAGTACATGATGGCGCCGACAAGGGAAAAAATGTAAGTGATATGTATGAGCTTAGCTTATATTTTGTAAACAACTAATATTTCGTTTGTAACTTTCAGGAAAGTGGTCTACAAATCGGATGCGGGGACATCGATATATAAGGCTGTTCTTGAAAGTTTCTACCCCGGTATTTGTTGCACACTAACGCAGTGGATGCATATATAGAGCTGCTCAATTATGAGGAGAAAAAAGTAAATGAAGATGGAGTGTACAAGCTTTATTGCAGCACTACAATGATGGTAAAAAAATAATAATGATTACATAAAACGCATTTGAATTAATTATAAAACGCATTTAAATAAAATTATAAAACGCCTATGTTAATGACAAAACGCATTTAGTTTTTTATTATGTTTTTTTTTATTTGACTGCTTGTTTTTTTAAATACAGCCAGCACACTACTACAAGCAAGGGGTTTGTGAACATGAAAGGGTGAAGGTTTTTAAAAGCAATATGCAACATATAATGCAGAAGTTCAATATCAAATCTCTGGATGAATTTGACATCATTATAGTGACGATGCTAATAAATGGTCATTTCTATCTAATGTGCTTCGATATAAAGGATGGTTTCATTGAGTTAATTGACAACTCGAAGAATGAATTAGATTTTCAGGCAAGATATGAAGGGTGCCCGAAGTCCTGATATGTAAAATTAATGAATAAGAAAAAATATGTTATTTTGAATGACTTAACTTTGTCTTGTTTTATTGCGTGCAGAGACACACTTTCTACTTAACTTTGAGAACACTGTGTGAGAGGAGCGTAGGAATCAAGAAGATTGAAGGGGGGACAATACATAGGAGAGAAATGCCATGGAGGACTGAGAATAACAAAGAAGACTGCGGTATATTCGCAATACGGCACATGGAAACGTATAAAGGGAATAAGGTATGGAACGCCGGTTTTGTTAATGAGTCGGAACTACAAAACAAGCAGCTAGTTGCGTTGAGGTTCAAGTATGTTGCAAAGTTGATACTAAGCGAGCACAACAGGGCAAGGGATGACGCTATCGAAGAAGCGCATAAGTTTAGCAAACGACCTTACGAGAATAAGATGCTTCAAAATGCTAAAAACAAAATGCTGAAGCGAGTAGATAGTGTGAGCTAAATGTTTTTGAAGTTTGTTACGTTTGATAATTTTGGAACTTTACAATGTTGACTTTTACATAATGTTGGACTTGACTATTTTGTATTAGATTAATGTCTTCAGTTGATGTGTTATGTAATGAATAAGTAGTAAAACGCATTCAAATAAATCATAAAACGCAGCTACTGTAATACAAATGTACTTAGCATGTGAAACTAAAACAAAACACATAAAACGCATTTTAAAACCATAAAACACAGTTACATTATTCTTAATGACTATTTGTATTTGATGAATGTTTTCATTTGATGTGTTATGTATACACATTCAAGTTAATAATTAGTAAAACGCATTCAAGTTAATAATAAAACGCATCTAGTGTACTAAAATGTAGTTTGCAAGTGATATTAAAACAAATACATAAAACGCATTTAAAAACCCCTAAAACGCACTTACAATATTCTTAATGACAAATTAAACATCATTAACATCACTATTAAACAACAAACACAACCACACTAAATGAAAACAGGAAGATAGACACCCAAAAATACATTAAGAAAAGCTAGAGAAGGTTCAAAGTGATTTGAGAAACTTGATCTTCATTTCCATTGAACACCTCAAAAGAGCAATGGATTTAGTAAGCTCTTCGACAAGATTCGTATCTCTTTGTTTTGCATCAATCATGAACATCAATGCCAATTCATGAAGACTAGAATCTGGCATCGCCTTGAGAATGTTGCAAACTTCATCTTTTCTGGACATGCGTTCATGGACATTATTCAAATCATCCATCAAAACACTCTCACAAGAATGATCCTTAAGAATTTGTTACTCAATCCTCTTTATAAAAAGAGATCTTGTATTGGATGATGATGAAGATGACATTTTTAATTGCATGTAATATTTGTGGTGTGAAATGAAAGTGTAAATGTTGAGGATAATATAGAAAACATGATAAAAAATGACAAAATATAATCACATGTAATACTGTGTGCAACAGGTTCTGATAAAAAAACATAAAATGCATGCATTTGTGTGATAAAACGCATGCATTATTACCAAAATAAATAATCAGCTTGTAACAAAGCACTAAAAAGGACAATCAAGAGTCACATGTTTTACTGTTTTTGGAAAATCTTTTGAATATTTCATTTTGTGCATAGTAAATAAAATTGTTTGGAAATATGTAAAAAAATTTAATAATAGTGAAATAGGTGTAATTATTATTAAACTCTGTTATTGTAATAAATGAAAGAAAATTATTATACTATGCAAGTTGATATGATGTGATTGTCATTTAGTATAAATTAAGTATTCAACTACCAAATCTCTTTGTAATTGATCTCTATGTTTACTATCATCATAAAAAGCAAAGTGTCTTTATTAAAAACGCATTCTTTTGGTTTATCAAAGTGTCAGGTAATTTTAAAATATAAAAATGCAAGTTGTAAATGATTTGATTGATATCTAAATAAAATTAAATGAATGGTAAGTATCTTCAACTACCATGTCATAAAATCGATTACCCTGATTGTCTATATAAATGAAGATAAAAAACAGAGTAAGTCATTTTCAAACATTAGCTAAAAAAACCAGTAAACAAAAATGGCGAACAACATTGAGAATGCAATCAACAACATCCAAGTGAAAACAATAATCATGGTCGATTCTACAACTAAAGTAAAGAATGATATCAAGTCATCTTGTTCGGTGATGTGTGTTCAGAAGGAGGTGCTCAGACAGTCTAAAAAAAACTTAGATGCCCATGAAATGCTACTAGGTGAACCAGAATCCAAGTTCTGAGATCAAGCTTTAGAAGTCATCAAACAACAAGAATCTTTTGATGATTTGATCTATCACAGTCTGAAGAACACAAAAGAATCCATCTGGTCAAACATGGAAGCTAAGAGTAAGGGGAGGGATGAAATCTTAAACAACAAAGAATGAATGGGGTTTGTGGTTTTGATTAGATAGTAGTTTTTGGAGATTTGTGAATGTGGTGGGTGGTTTGTTGATAACTCTAGTTTGTGGTTTTTTTGGGTTTTAAGTTAGTATGTTTTATATGTTTTAGATGTTTTCTTGGATGTGGTTTTTGGGTTTTTTTTTTTTTTGTTTCTGGATGTTTAAGAATGGGGCATGGGTGGTGATGTATGCCATATGTAACTAGCAAATATTTAACTTTGTGTAATGAATGATTATATATATAAGTGTTTATTACTAAAACGCATCCAATAAAACATAAAACGCATTCAATAATATAATAAAAAGTATTTATAAACTGTTTAAAAATTTTAATAAAACGCATTTATGAATTCATAAAACGCAGTCATTAAAACACTATAAATTCTGCAAACTGTTTATAGTATACTAAAACGCATTCATTAAAGCTAAAACGCAAAATACTAAAATCATAAAAATCACTCCTCATCCACTTGGTCTTAAACTTCCTGATGCTCAATTCCTTGGTCTTCTGCATTTTCATCTTCCTCGTTCTCATCTTGTAACAGTGTGTTTTTTAACTTGTGTTTCCGACGATCATGTCCTACCTCCCCACAAATGTTACATGTTCTTTTCCTTTTACCCATACGACTTATAGCTTTTTCTTTGTTGGATTTAATTCGCTTGTGTGAACCCCGACCTTTATTTTTTATACCATTTGGCAAATGGACAATAGTCTCAGCCGGCTTGTCATACCTGGGCAAACTAGAGTATCGATCGTACTTCTTTTGAGTTGGTCTACTAAACCGATGTTCGTCCACTTTGTTGATCATTTCTTTCATTTTCTCATTGACTAGCTTTAATTCCTCTAAGTCTGTTATCAAATTATTTGCAAGGTATTCACCGGCAAAAACAACTTCCCTAGCAATCTTTTTAGCTTCTTTGCTTTTGTCATCACCAAACTCATGTAACTCAAATGAATGGTTTATTTCATTCGGGACAACATCTTTTGTCCACCTCTTCAAAATGTATTTCTTAGGGAATCTTTGAATTCTAAATGACCGAAGAACTAGAAAAATATGCTTACATAGTAAACCATATTGTTCAAACCTTTTACACGTGCATAATGTAGTGACATCATCACCATCCTTCTTAAAAAGCACCTGTAAAAAATGTATAATCATGTATTAAAACGCATTTGAAACATTGTAAAACGCATGTATGTACATATATTGGATCATTAAATAGGGTAAAAAATGGAAACTACTAAAACGTATTTATAAAATTCTTAAAACGCACTTACCTCTAAAAAACCTTGCCCATATGCTTTCGGGTCATCCACAAAGAGTTTCAAAAATTCACCACACCTTTGTGTGTGAACAGGTACCAAACTATCAAAGGCAGCATAAATCTCCTCTTGTATATCAAGGAATATAGACCTCGTAAAAATTTGAGATGCTTCCTTCTCAATGGGAAAACTAGTCCAAAAATCAAGAATAGTGTGCCTTGAATCATGGTCGTTTTTCCTATGATTAAACCTCTGAGCTTCCATTGAAGTCTCGAAATGGTTCAAAAACTCAACAAGCGTCAGCTGGGAATTCGCCACTTGACAAAAAAAATGATTCTCACTCTCTGATCTAGATGTTGTCCGCATTAGACCAGACATCAGTTCATCACGGTAATATGCGGGAATCCACATTATTCTCAAGTTAAACATATCCGCCAACCAAGTATTATCCGTAAGCTTGAAATCAGTCATCACAAGATCCCATTCAAAATCAAATTTCTCAGGACCAATTGAGTCGGTCCAAACGATGTTACAAATTCGCCGCTTGAACTCATCATCGCTGCATAATTTGCCACCAACCTAAAAATAAAAACACATCATGAAGAATATAAGACTTTATACAGAAAAATTTTAAAAGAGAAAAAAAACAGTAACACATGACAGTAAAACGCAAACATAAGTGACAAAATGCCTTTATATAAATGATATATTAACAAATCTTAAAACAGACAGTAAAACGCATGCATGCAAACAGTAAAACGCATTAAGAATTTTTAGAATACTTGCCTTATCAGACACATTTTTCATAATGTGCCACATGCACAACCTATGCCTGCTGGTATCAAATACATTCTGAATTGCATTTTTCATTGCTGGATCTTGATCAGTGACTACAACTTTTGGTTTCTTGCCAAAGGATTTTACAAAAACTCCCAATAACCAGGTGTAAGATTCTGTTGTCTCAGAAGACAACAATCCAGCCCCGAGAGTTACATTTCTACAATGATTGTCAATTCCTGTAAAAGGAACAAAAACCATTTTGTACCTGTAAAAAGAAACATATGACAGTTTAGCATGCTAAAAATAATGATGAAGTTATTAAAATAAGTTAAAAAAATGGACATACTTGTTTGTGTTAAAAGTTGCATCGAAAGATATAACATCGCCAAACTCCATGTAGTTCCTTTTACACAAAGCATCAGCCCAAAACAGACCAGTGAGGGCATTCTTATCATCAACCGAGTACTCAAATGAATAATCAGGAAGATACTTTTTCTTGTCCTTCAACCTCGAAACTATCATGTCGGCGTCGTGCTCACCAATAAAAGAGTTCAACCCACCCTTAAAGTTCTTACAATCAACTGCAGTTGCACCAACGTTCTCAAAACCGCCATATTTTGTCCTCATCACATTAAAAGCTTTAACAGGTCCCATGTTTAATGAAGACAATTCACATATCATTTCTTCCTGAATGTGGGTAAGCTTTCTATTGCCTGCGAACAAGTGAATATCCTCAGAAGAAACCAACGGATGATTATGTCGTTCTACAAATTCACATACCTTAAACTCTTTTCCATTATCTGATCCAAATCTAATAAAAACCTTACATCCTGTACGGATTGAAGGTTTTTTTCCTTTGTTTAACTTTTTTATTGTCATTCACCGAACTTAATTTTTGTGGCTTCCCACCCTCTTTGTAACAAACAACATATTTGATACGAAGAATATTCATATGAACATATGAGGTACTCTTCCTAGCTGTAAATCCAGAAGCCTTGGCATACTGCTGATAAAACTCAAAAGCATGATCTATACTTGGGAAAACCATACCAACTTCTGGTTTCAATGAAGATGCAACAGCAGGTATGTATATTGGAGTTTGATCATCAATTGGAACATCTTTGTTAGATAGATCTGGCATAAAACAACATGATAAAACACCATAAAAAGCCTTTTTATTTAATGTATTCATAAAACAACAAAAAGGATCTCAAAATGCATGTTAAAACATAATAAAACGCATTTGAATGTTATCATTAACATAATATCACCAGATACATCAAAACGCATGTTAAAAAGCATACTAAAACGCATTCAGAAAGTTATCAATAACATAATACAACCAGTTACAACAAAACGCATGTTAATAATCCTAAAACGCAAATGATTATGTTCAAATCCACAAAACAGCAAAAATACCTTGCATCCTTCTGTGTTCAACCATAAAATCAAATCTCTCACCAATATGTTCATCAGTGTTGTTAACATCTTCATGTATAATATCTACATACAAAATTAAAAACTAATCGCTCAACCTCTTTTTCATCTCTGATTAATATGATATGCTAAAAAAACTTCAAAACAGTAGAAACTAACCTTCAAAATTGAGATTATGAGGATCAACAACTTCATTTTCTTCATCGATAAAGAATTCAGGTTCATTGTTTAGATCTGAAAACACAATTAAGAGTAAGATCACGATTAAGTGAAACAATATAAACAGAGTACATACCGAACATGATGAAGAACTCAGCAAATTGATTATGATTTTCGTAAAAATTTTGAACCAGTTATCGAATATGATTGTAGTTTTTTGAATATGGTAAGAATTGATAATCGTATATTATGGAATCAGTTATGAAATTTGAAATATTGTGTAACGATAAAACAGGGATTCGATAATAATAACGTGATTAATTGATATATGCAATTGACTATACTACCCCTCTAATCAGTTATAGTGTTATAACAGACAACTTCCACGTGGCATCATTTTGTGGATTCCTACACTTTGTAGGTTAAGAGACTTTGTACCCTACACTTTCTCTATGAAATATATGGTTGTTTTGTACATGAAATTTGAGCCAACGTTGACTAATAAATGATTTCATCTATATTATTAGATTATTAAGAGCCAAAGATGGCTAATGCTAAGATGGTAATTCCATCCCTATTTAGAGATGACATATCAAAGGTTTGTTGCTTCACACTCATATTCTTGCAAAACCCACTTGTACATCCAATTCAATTAAATGAAATTCGCCCCTGATGGAATCATAACCCCTAAAAACGATTGCAATTAAGCAATTGAATGTAATGTCCGTTACAAAACCAATTAAACCCAAATGAATTCAATCTGACCTAGATGTTAATCCGGCCGTTACTGTTCTATCAATAGATTACGTTCATCTCCATCATCTCACTTCCATTTCATAATCTTAAAACCATGCTCGGTTGATGAAGTCAAAATTGCACTCGCATTGAAGCTTCAGTAATATTTCCTTTTGGCTTTTGTGGGTTTTTGATTGATGTATGCAAGCATGGAGACTTTGATTTTACTCTTTATCTTATCTTGATTAAGGTTGGTTTTTAGGTACGAGTTTTTATGTGGGTCTTTCTATGCCGATGCCAAAAATTCCTCATAAAAGCTAATTACTGTTGTATTGGAACGATGGCTTTGGAAGGTCTACATGATTGACTCCATAAGCTGCCTTAATGAATAGCTCCTAAGTTAACCAAACTGGCTAGCGTTTAAAAGAAGTCGATGTATCACTAAGGGCTGTTTGGTTGATTAAGTGTTGGATCATTAAGAGGACTGAATGGTTAAGTGCTGAATCATTAAGTTGGACCTCTTAATGGTTAGTTTTCTTGTCCCACATTGGTAGGAGAGCCCCATTAAGGTTCAGCCTAGTTCAGTGCTTAATGGTTCAACAACATCTCAAGTCTTAATGGTTCAGCCTTAACCATTCCATTCAGAAGCCGAAACAAACGCACTAAATACTTAATCATTCAGCGCTGAATGATTCAGAGTCTCATTAAGAGGCTTACCAAACAGCCCCTAAGTGTATACACAAGCCAATTCAAAAGGTGTCATGAGAGAGCCTAAGCTTAAACCGTGAAACAATACACGTTTGGCTTTTACAAAATTAACATATCACCAAGTTGACATAGTGAAAAAAGCATGCCCAAATTTTATAAAACCTGGAATTTCACTAGTAAGTTCTAACTATTCATCACGAGCCTCATCATCATGCCCCCGGAACCATGCCATTCATTAGGAACGGGATCAGGTTACGCCCCACCCATCTTAACCCATATAAGAGCTTAGCCTAAATTCCATTTGGTTTTGTTTAAATCTCAATTACATAAAATGATTTATGATACTAAAATCATTAACATTTTGTGTATCAACGACCTGAAGTTGTCCACGTAAAGCTCAAAAGAGTACCTAAAGCAAAGTCCACAACATAGAGATATAGGTTTTCATACATGAGCTTTATACAAACTGTACATCTCGGTGAGTCATTGGTTCTAAACTAAAAACATAACGTTGAGCGTACAGTAAAACTAACATACTTTTGCCTTGGTCTTAAGCACTTAAGTTATAGAGTATATGCCTATAGCAATGAATCGAGCATAATTTTTTTGAAATTTATAAATTGAAACCACATAACTGCTCGAAATATAATAAACAAAAAAGAGGTGAATAACCAACTGCATGTCAAACTTTATCAATGTTGACGCTCTTTTGTGTTAGCCTAGTGTTTCTCTTATAATTGGCACATTTTGTTGCAAGTGTTATCTCTAAATAAAGGTGGCAATTAAACCGGATGAATAATTGATTAAACAGGTATTTTGAGTAGGGACCAGTTTGTGTTGATCCAAACACTTCCCGTCCACATTTTTTTAACATCTTTATAAAACCAAGTCATATATGAACAGTCGGCCAAGGACATGCGCAAGATAGGCAACCACACACGGCCTACTCTCCTAGGGGCCCAAAATTTCTTTTATTGTTTTTTATATACTTTATCTATATAATAAAACTCAAATATTACAACAAAAATGAAGGCCATCTATTGGTTGGTGCTACACAGTGTACATAAGTCAACTGGGTTCAATCTCTATTTGATCTGAATTTGCTTCCAGTTTTCTTAAATGTACATAGAATCAGAACTCGGAAGTCAGTCAAAATCACAGCGAAAATGTGATCCAATATTGCTTCCTTTTGGGCCCTGCATAATATTTCTAAAGGATGATTTGATTCAAATATGCTTCCTAATAATCAATAAGTTTTCACTCATGGTATAATATTTTAATTCATATTTTAATAAATTAAAATATTCTTTATTATTAATATTATAAATACATTTTTAATATTAGGGAAAAATACATTTTTAATATTTGGGACTCATTTTTCTAACTCGAACAAGGCCACCGAAATCTCAGGGACATCCCTAGATATGAAATATGATTACAAAAACTATGCAATCCTGACAGTAATCAAACTTGAGATGAACGGTCTTCTGGCTCCGTGGCTCCTGACCTTGGAAGATGGGATTCCGAGACCAGGACCAAACAGTTTAGACGGGCTTAGGTATTATAGTTTCAACCTAAACTAATCCGTTTCTTTGCATTAATCTTCTTTTACTCGTAAATGGTCGGCATTGACATTTACTTTCAAATACCAAATTATGGGCCTACTACCAAAGGGTGGATAGCATCTTTAGTAAGTTCTATATATATATCATTACCACTACTAAATCATGATAACAAATGTCACCAACGTAAACCCAATTTATTGAAGAGGTCTAAAGAAACAACCCTTAATACCTCTCCTGATCCAATTGTAGCACGCAGGCTCCTCAAATAAACAAATGCATGTAGGCTCCATTAGCATGTTGGCAAAGCTGGTTGAAATTATTTGTATCTGCAATATCAATACACAACATATAAATACAAAATAACTGCAATGAAATTTTAGTTAGACCAACATGTCAAACAAATAAATTTTTAATCTTTGTACAAATATCATACCAAATGTATCACCAAAGTTGGTGACTATCTCTGCAGTGATGGATTGTGCACTGTCAGCAACACCAATTACTTCAACAAAAGTAGTAACAGGAGATGGCATTTGGCCCTTCACAACCACTTGTTTTTCATCTGTTGATCTACCGGTCAGACCACCAGCTGCAGGCTATAACACCTGAATCACTATCTGCACTCTTCGACCGACATAACTGCCAAGAAGATCACAATTCACAAGAATAGCTGGGTTTGTTGTATCCATATCCTACATACACGTGCAAGTGTAGTCAATCTACAAACCCATGATGTTGGAACAACAACTACATGGTAAGGTATACAAATAAGGATGCAAACAAACCAAAGAACGAGATTTTTTGTTCATGCCCATTCATTAAGGAAATGAAGATGTTCGTGTTCGTTCGTCAATTTTAGGTAATGAACACTAACAAGCGTTCATGAACACAGTCGAATTATCAAACATAAACTAACACGTGAGAAGACGACGTCGACAATGTAGGTGGCGATGAGAAATTTCTAAAGGGTGTGATCAGCGAAGGTTGTGAACCTAAATTGTTATAAGGTATACACTATACAATAACTAATATTTATTAAACATTTAATTATCGCAATGAAGTATTTAAATAACATATAAAAATTTTAAAAAAAAAACTAGTAAACTATCCAACATAAACAAACATGTTGCCGAACTTTCACGAACATAAATGAATGAACACAGCTCACGGGCTTTGTTCATGTTCCTTCATTTAACTAAACAAATAAAATGTCTTGTTCTTATTGAGCACAAACGAACTTCAAGCCAAACAATTCATGAAGTGTTTGCTGAAAGTCGGTCCATTTGCAGCCCTATATAGATCTCAATACGAAACAAAAACCCACAGAGACATTTTATCGAACAGGTGGTATACATACATATAAGGTGAGTCATTAACTCATGTTATATTCTTACAGTAATCAAATAAATCACACGATCGTAACCAATAAGATTGTATTAATAGCACCGACATACACCCAAAACGCTACAAGCAAGTGGGTAAAGAATATCAACAGAATATCAAAGCAGAAACTACGTTACAATTAGTTACCCTAAACAGTAAAAACACATGACCGCATACATATGTAAAATGATTCAGTACTAACCTGTTATCGAATTACACCACAGACAAATTGTAATTGAAATTTTATAAAAGGGTGAGTGTTTTGTATATTTGGAACCCTAAAGTCAAAAGGCGGTAAAAAGTTCCCGCCAATCCGTAACTCCAGTGGATCGGACTCGGTTGGAGTTGCTTTTCGCTGGGATGCCCATTGATAGAAACCCGAAAGTTGTACTTAAATTAGGTATTGAGCATTTCGGTATGAATTACTGAAAATATCGATATCGAAAATACTAATAGCGCTCCATTTTCAGTATCAATTCAGTACTAAGTTTTGGCGAAAGTTATATCGGTATTTTTCATTCGGTATCAGTATTTTCTGTTCAATCGCGGTTTGAGTTGGTATTATACCTTAAAATACCGATATCATTATACCGTAACGTATATTTTCGATATCAGATCGGTTTGTTTTCGATATAAAAAATTAAACAGATAGTTAAAACTTTTATAATTAGTAAAACCTTTAATTATTTATCATGGTTTGTTTTATTCTAAAACATCAAGGTATGTATTCTTTTAAAAATATTTTCCCATAATCCCTAAACTAAAAGAAAAACAAGTTCAAAAGTTAGCAATTAGCATCTAATTATCTAATTAACTAACAATGGCTAACAAGTAACGAAGCTAGTTTTTAGTGTTTTGGTTTGTGAGATGGATACATAACATTGCTCTTGTGACACACTTGTCACTGTTGTTACTTATTGTAACTTTTATGTCATGTTTCATGTTTGTTTCCATCAAAACATGTAAGCTTTTCTTGGCCGTTGTCCATCGTTATAAACAAACTTGTAGCTTGTAATTTCGTCTTTGATATCTCTTCTTGTTATGAAGAACTCTCCTTTTGTATGATACATTGCTCTAGTGACATACTTATCATTGTTGTTATTTGTAATTTTTATCATTATATTAGTGTCTATCGAAATTTGTAAGTTTTTCTTGTTATCAATTGTTATGAAAGTATTACATGTTTGATATTTGTTTCTTGCTATGAATTTTATTTCTAGGATATGAAACTAAGATATAGATAAAAAGGAACGGGTAAATGACTAAATGGGCAATGGCATTCGACTATTTGAGACTTTGAGTCATACAGTGAATGAGAATTGGGTTAACAACTGGGCTTGCTTACTTTTGGGCTTTCTTAAAAGTTTGTTTTATTTGAATCTTACTATTGAAAAATAAAAGTAATCTGATTTTCATATAGAACTAGTGAGAAACCCGCGCGTTGCTGCGGGACAGTTAAGATAAATATATTTTTTTTGAACAATGCACAAGCGTAGTCGTGTTAGCACACCAAGCTGTAGGAAAAGTGTAAAAACGTAATTGTCTTTAAATGCGAAACGATATATATGAAATTAATGCATTTCTCTTCATTGTTTAAACTTTGAAAATAAACTATATTTTTTATATCCAACATATACGTTCTTATAACTTTTCATGCCACACTATGTAAATTGTTCAACCATATGTCTTTAACTTCCAACATCTAAGAGATGATGTGTACACAGGACACCCAAGTATAAAAAAAGATTTCACTATATATGAAAATGAACTTCTTTGACCATCAAAATTCAGTCATCGGCACTGTTATCAAAACCACATATGAGCATAGATAATTTTTATTCCCAAATCTTTCTATATAATTTTTCACAAATTTAGACCAAACCACCATATGGATACATATTGTCAAGCATGAACTCAAAACCAAATATGAGCATAGAAACCAAAACAGAGTAGATAAAGCAAAACACAACCATTCGATATTAGTATAAACAAGTAAACAGAAAAATAAAGAAGTATCAACAAGACATTTATTTTAATAAACAAATCAAGTTTAACTTGGAAGGTGAACTTGCAGATACAATCCACTTTCGGATTGTGTCGACGTTTTGCCAGATTCGTTACAACATGATTACTCTTTTCAGCGTCCTCAGTCGCACCTTGTTGTTCTTATTAAATAATTAAAATAAAATAAAGACCTTATCAACAGAAAATCAAAACGTACCGTACTACTTGGTGTTGTGTGTACGTCACTTCGTACCACCATTAACTCTCTGCAAAGATAAAGATAAAGGAATTTGTTTCAGCAATTCTCATGATGAACGACACTGTATATTTATATAAACATATACAATTTTAAAGAAAGGAAGAAAATGTAAAATTAATATTTGTTGAATATAATTATTTGAAGCTTATGGTCATACCACATCACATGATATTATATATAACAATTTGAACGGATTTTTGTGAGCAAATATAGAAAGTTAATTGTTTAGAAAATAAACCTTTATTTATCTTTACTACATGGTACAAGTATTTTAATGCATTGAAGGATAATTTGGGGAAGATTTATATGACATTTGAGGGTTGAAGCACATGACTTTTCATATCACATCTTAACTTTACCAAGTTAGACATTTTTGCCCATTACTCACTCTTTATAATGTAGTAGAGATACTAAACATGATTTATTAATTTTAATGTGCTATACATCTATGCATTTTATTTTTTTTTGTTTTAGTACTCCCTAATTTTCACTAGTATACATAACATAAACAAAACTTTTGAGCTTGCTTGACCTCGATCCCTATAAGGCGGATCCGCCCTTACCGTTTTACAAAAGTTGATAAACTAAAACCGAAGTCATACTTGTGTAACAACTATCTTATTTGCTTTGGACTTTATCTTTTACATATATGTATATTTTATTTATATATATTTTTATTAACATAATTTAGAAAGCATATTTAAGCTTCGCTATCAATGGAATTCACCAAGAAAGGGTGATTTTTTGTTTAGTTTCTAGAATACATTCTATCAAAATGATAGGTAGCTAAAGAAAAGGCTAAAACTTAGTCAAAAGTATTCTGTGGAGCAAATGTTGGGCATTAAAAAAAGGAAATGCACAAGACTACCGGGTCAATTTATCGTGAGATCATAGTTATTCAATTGGCAATATTTTGGATCTACGTATAAACGTATTATTTTTCATAAAATAAATCTTCCATGTTCGGACTATGGAATGTAATAAGAGACCTTTATTTTAACCAGTAGAATTCCTTTATTTTATTCTTCAACCGACGTTAGAGCTTGAATAAGAAAATACATCAATCTAGAGTGTTCAGCCTCTGGTGATATTAAGGTAAATTCGTTTAGAATAAAAAATCAAATATATATACATGTACACACACAAACTCATAATACATAGGGAAGAAAATATAAGAAATTCAATGCTTATTGAAAAAACTAGCATGGTGCCTATGTGATGCGACGAAAAACAAAGCCACTTATAAGGGTGTGTACGATTCGGTTAAGTTTGATTATTAGCCTCAATCAGTGGCGAAGCTTGGTTCTCGAATTGGTGGGGGCCAGCCGACTCAATTTTTTTCGTCTGTACTGGCCGGAAGATCAAATCTGTGGGGGCGAACTCAACCCGGACTCAATTTACCTACGAAAATCGCAAAATTCCACCACTGCGCCAAAAACGGTGGGGCCGGGGCCCCCTCGAGCCCTCAAAAGGCTTCGCCCTTAACCCCAACCAAAACATGAGCCAAAGATATTGATTAATTGATCTTTTTAACCAATTGGTTAAATGGTTCGGTTTATTTGGTTATATTGTCGGTTTTCAGTTCGGTTCAGTTGATTTTAGTAAAAGTGCATCAAATAAGGGTATAAATACATGAAATGAAGGTATAAAAACTAAAAATATATGAATGGTTTGTTTTTTGTTAAGTTCGGTTAAATAAGTGTACAAAATAAGTTGATAACCGATTTTAAGTTAATTCGATTTTTCGTTAATTCAGTTTTCGATTGATTTGGTTCATTTTCATCTATTTTTGTTCGGTTTTTCCCAAAGATTTTTCCCTTTAAACAGGCAATCAGCACCTAAGACATGCTAGTTAATAGTTACAACCCAAAGGTTTTTTTTTGTTTTTTTCGAAATGCAACTTTTAGAAACACAAACCCTAGCAAACCCCGTTAGAGGCAACTGAAACAACAAGAAGACATACACAAAGGCAGCTACAACAATAAGCATGTTAATCTGATTAAGCTCGATTTATGAGCTAATTCATGCACTTTTGCTAAAGGGGGCGCCAAGCCGGCAATGTAAGCTTGAGTCAGCTTGAACCTTTCTTAATTTGACTTAATAAGATTTTTAACACGATAATTTCAAGTAACTCATTAATAGGTTGACTATTTTATACCCCTCTAATATCATAGAGTTTGGAAAAAAAAAATACAGCATGAAAAAATTGAAAATTTTATTATACTAAAACATACCATATGTTCAGAATCTTCCTAGAACATAATTATATATATTTATGATCAAAGAACTTGATTTAAAATTTTATAACATTTTTCTTGGATTGTCACTAGACCGACCGAATACAATCAAAAGGCATGCGTCGACTTGGAAAAACGAGTATTAAGTGTGTTGAATAACTTGGAGTACAGTTGTACGGATGATCGCCTCATATTAGTCCGCAATTTCGGCCAATTGTTTCTATCCTCCTATAGTCATAATATGTTGAGTTAATTGCCAATTTAGTCTCTAAGGTTTGTCAAAAATTGTCATTTTCATCCAAATCTTTTTTTTTTGGTCAGTTTAGTCCTTGTGGTTTCATTTTTTTGTCATTTTAGTCCCTGAGGTTTGTTAAAAATTGCCACTTTCATCCAAATCTTGTTAGTCCATAGGGACTAAAATGACAAAAAAATGAAATCACAAGGACTAAATTGACCAAAAAAAAAGATTTGGATGAAAGTGGCAATTTTTGACAAACCTCAGGGACTAAATTGGCAATTAACTCTAATATGTTTTATTTATCTAATTTTGTTTTCCAATACTATGTAGGGACCCTAAGCCTTCACTCGCCAAGCAAGTTTTCTACTTCAAGGCCCAAACAACCAACGTAGGTGGGTCGGTTTTGTTAACAAAGACCCGTAAGCATAAGAATATGACAGTTAGCGAGGTGAAAAATATTGGTGATGACAAACCGAAAGCTCAAGATAATAACAGTGGTATGGGAGATTTTTTCAATGTGGACAAAATAATTGTGTCTGCCTCAAAGAAAACTCCAAAAAGGAAAAGAAAAGACTGTCAGGGTTTTGACTTGTTCGGGAGTTATGCAAAGACGCCAGTAAAAAGAGCTTGTTGCAACGTGTCTCCCTTAGACTTACAGCTAGGGACATGTGGATATGATCCATCCGTAGGTGACAGTGGTGTTCTTTGTAAAATAAGTTAGGTGTCATAAATTTTAGGTGTTATTTAGTGGTGTAAGGCGGTCTGCTTTATGTTTTTGGGTTTGTGATGTAAAGCTTTTAGGCGATCGGGTGTATGGTGTCACTAGTTTCTTGCTAGTGGCCTTATGGTTTTAATAAAAGTTTTTTGCCGTTCAAAAAAAATATACTATGAAATAGATAATCCCACAAGTTCATAATTTTAAGCCAATTATGACGTTAAACATGCTTCTAGTAGGTTAAAATGTTCATGGCCGGATATATCATATATGAGTTAATGACTATAGCAGAGAGATCAAATGAGAAAAAACTTAATGTTAGAATAAATGGAAACATTAAATACTTTAACTCTTATTACATTAATTATTATCTCTTTAATTACTTTTTTTTGAAACGCATCTCTTTAATTAGTTAGTCATTAACAATTTTCTTATACGTTATCAAATTTTGTTCTACATATATCAAAATTCATCCACGTATATCATAATATATCAAAATTATCACACATTTATCCTACACATATCGAGAGTATCATACGTTAATCCTACACATATAAAAATCCAACCTACATTTGTTCTACACATATCAAAATTTTCACTTTAAATTAGGATTAATATGAAAGAATAAATTTTGAAATTAAATTATAAGTTTCATTAATTTAATTAGTTTAGGGTTACAAAAAAAATTAATCATTTATTTAACATAGTACAATTATTATACGGAGGATTCTTATTGATTTAAATTTGTTTTTTTCTTCTTATAATATTTTTTTCTTCTCATAATATTTTTTCTTCTCATTTAAACTCTACACTATAAATATGTAATCTAGGGATGGCAACGGGTCGGGTATGGGTCGGGTTTGGCTAATACCATACCCATACCCGGTTATAAAATCTCATCCCATACCCGTCCCATTACCCGTCGGGTTTTTGGCGGGTATTACCCGTCGGGTATAGAGCATACCCGCGGGTTTCGGGTATGCCCGTTGGGATTTTCATGTATATATATTTTTACTTTTTTTTTTGGTGTTTTATGTTTTAGAAATCTATAATATATTAAGTTGTAATAAATAACATACGTATGATCATCACCATACTAATATTTGAAATATTTAGAATAAAAATATATATTATAATATGTATCTCAAGAGATATTTTTATATTTTGTAGCATATAAATATAAATAATAATGTTATTAAACTATAAATTCTTCAAAAATGAATCTATTAAAGTGAACATTAAATGAAGAAAAATATATATAAAACTTAAAAATTAGCGGGTATATGTTTCGGGTAAACGGGTATTTAGTTTCGGGTAATCGGGTCGGGTATCGCCTAATACCATACCCGTCCCATACCCGCGAAATATTTTTTTTCCAATACCAAACCCGTCCCATACCCGTCGGGTATCGGGTATACCCGTCCCAAATGCTTCGGATTTCGGGTATACCCGTCGGGCTCGGGTTTTTTTGCCATCCCTAATGTAATCCATAATTAAGAGTAGATGGAAGGACCCCAAGTTTTATTGTAGTTGCTTTCACAAACAATTGAAATGTTTTTAATGGAGCCGACTATCTTTATGGATGAAATCAAGCAATGTGTGTAGCTACGATTGCTTAAGATTAAAATATTGTGTCTGACCAATAAACACAGTTTTCTTCGTTATTATTGGGTGATTAATGAATTGACTATAATTGTAAAACTATAAAATCATCAAATTAAATGATCTTCAATGTTGCATTTTTTGATATCTTTTTAACCCAATCCTTTTTTAAAACTTGTCTCAAAAGTTATCGAAATGCTTTCACATCACGGTTTTTTTTTTTTTTTTTTTTTTAATGAGAAAGTGCAAAATTAGATATGACAATTTTAACTAATTTACTCAAATAGAAGCAAAATTTGAGTTATATTTTAAACACTACACGTGGATAACAGTTAATTGTTATCCATGAATGATCAATTGGTGCAAACTTGAGGTTGTGATGGAAGAGAAAGTTATAAGGGACGTTGTGACTGGAGTTGACATGTGGCACTGGCGATAACGTGAAAAGATTCGGAAGGGAATGAATTGTAATATGTTAAAAAGTTATACATTCTTTATTTTTAATTTTATTACAATTTATAATAGGTTATAATATATTTTTATGTTTACATATTTTGCTCTTGGATAGAACATGTGCTGACTTGGACTCTCGATGTGGGCTAAATGATACGAGAACTGGATCATGCGCTAGATGCTGAACTGGGTTGTTGCTAATGAATTAAGTTTGTGGGCTCAGGAGCTATTGGACATAAAGAATTAACGCCCATCCAGGTAAACTCGTTCAATGACTTCCGAAGATTCGAGAAAAGGCTATATAAAGCCTTTTTCTTTCATTCAATCAGATGTTTCGTTTTCTTTTAGTATGTTGAGTTTTCTTGCTTGTTCATCTTTGAGATTAGGGTTTGATACTGCACAGATTCATTTTGAATCTGTGTGGTTCCTCTTATTTCTTGTTAATTGCCTGGGTTATTGTTATAATAATCTCTTAGTTGTGTCTAGAGATTGCAGACTTTGTTTACGTAATTGTATTTTGTGAATGTTTTCGGTAGTAAATTCTTTGAATGTTTATAACATTGTTAGTATTCATACCCTTTGACATGGTATCAGAGCATAACTCTTGAGTTTATATACTTTTTCATAAGCTTTTATTGAGTTGTTGAAGATCTAATTCTTTGATATGGATATTGTCTTCTTCTTGGTTGTTGATATTTATTGTCGATAGATTTGGTCGTGATAAGGTAGATCTGGTTTATTGTACTTATGGTTTCCCTTGTTATTGTTGTCTGGGACTCTGTATTGGAATCTTATGGGGTGTCAACTATTTGGGGATTCTTGTTGTGGATAATCTGGTGATTGGGACTTGAAGCATTTAAAGGATGAATAAACTGCTTGTCTGCTTCTTGAATTTATAACCCTAAGTGAATGTTATAAATTCTTGAACTACTGGAAGAAGGCCCCAACTTGGATGAAATTTCTATTAGATTGTTTCATACCTTTGTTTTTTTTCTCTTTTGCGATTATTGTTGAGTCTAGGCATTGTTGACCAGGTTAGGGGTACCAGATTTTGAAATAACAGGGAGAGCCACACCTTGTTCTTGTTTGTGTGTTTACTTTGTACATTGTAACTGTTTAGATCTTGTTTACATTGTTTGACATTGATCTTGACTGTTTTGCTACTTTTTGATATTTTTTTTATTATATATTGATCTGTGACTGCTTGGGTTGTGCTTAGATCTACGTTTTCAGGCTCCCACATTAAGACTTTGCCATGGCACCCTTGAGTGATGAACTAGGAGTTTAGACACTGACGTGGCTTCGCTTGTAGTGTGCTTGTGTAATCTTGTGTTTGTTTATTGAGTTTATTGGTTGTTAGCTATTATGGGTGATGATGGTGATGATCGTGCCATTGTTACTCTTGTTAGTAAACTTGATGCAAATGATTTGTTGTATCTACATGCTAGCGGTTCAGCTAGTCTATCTTTGTTAGTGTTAATTTGAAAGAAACCGAAAATTACACTATATGGGCTAATGCTCTGATCTTAGGTTTACAAGTTAAAAACAAACAAGATTTCATTAATGGTGATTGTGTCAAGCCTATTGATGATGCTTTTTTTAGGAAGATAAGTGGGATAGATGTAACTCGGTTGTATTAACTTGGATCCTTAACTCTATTTTTGAATAAATGTAGTTAGGACATGTCTATTATAAGTTAGTTGATAATGTTTGGAAAGACCCAAAGGAAACATATAATAAAGTTGATGGGTTTGTTGTTTTTTATTTACATAAGAAAATTAATTCATTTAGTTAAAGTGGTATGTCTATTTCTGATTATTACCATAAATTGAATGTAATATGGAAACAACTAGATTAAATCCTACAATTGCCATCTTGTACTTGTGAAGCTTCAAAAGATTTTAATAAGTATAGCCATATGATTAAGTTGATGCAATTTCTTATAGTCTTGGTGATGTTTATCAAAATGTTAAAACTAATTTATTAACAAAGGATCAACTTCTTTTAGTAAAGGAAGTATTTGCTAACGTATCTAGAGAAGAGTCACATATGAAATCTTATGGAGGTTCTAAAACTAATCAAACCGTGGATTTTGCATTTAAAAGGGTTGTTAAAGTCTTTAGGAGTGAAAACGGTCGGGTTCCCCTACTCGGGTGTATTCGATGTGTGTGTATGGGCAAAGATAGAAAACTTATTAGGTAATGGGTTTAGATAGGGACACAATATTATCGGATGATGAGTGTTTTAAAGTTTGCTTACGGCTAGGTGGCACAATATTATTGGATGGTGTGTGTTTTTAAAGTTTGATTAAATTGTTTGGGTATCGCGCCAAACACGTGCCAAGTAGTTAATAGCGGCGGCGGCAGCTCCTATCACCATTCAAATGGCAGGCGTGAGTAGGGATGAGCTCGGGATGGTATCGGTACCGAACCGATACCGATCCCGATAATATCGATACCGAAAAGTCCAAAAAACCAATACCGATACTGAACACATACGGTACGGTATCGGTTCGGTATCGGTACGGTACCGGTATGGTATCGGTACGGTACCGGTATGGTATCGGTATTTTACCTTAAAATACTGATACCATACCGATCCCGTACCGATACCGATAATACCGAAACCGAAAATCCATAAATATGGGTACCGATACCGATCCCGATAATACCGATACCGAAAAGTCCAAAAAACCAATACCGATACCGAACACATACGGTACGGTATCGGTTCGGTATCGGTACGGTACCGGTATGGTATCGGTATTTTAAGGTAAGATACTGATACCATACCGATCCCATACCGATAATACCGAAACCGAAATTCCATAAATATGGGTACCGATACCGATCCCAAAACCCCTCGGTTCGGTACGGTATCGGGATCGGGACGGGATCGGTATTCGGCCTTGTATACTCATCCCTAGGCGTGAGTGAGGAAGATTTTAGGGAAGAAAGCGGGGCCCACTCCAACATCCAATCTCATTATTCCTTTTCTCTTTAATTTTGTTTTATAATTATCACATAACACCTAGTTGTTAGATGGTTTACTTATTGCCTCTAAGTTTACCAGCCTTGATATTACAACACTTTTTGCTAGTTATTAAATGTGATTGTTATTCCACAAAACATAGTTTTAGAGCATTCACATCCTCTTAATCATTTTCTACCATATAATTTAATTATAAATCATATTTTTTTTTTCATTTTATCTTTCGTTTTAGAAGACTTCTCACATCGTATCTATCATTTTTATATTAATCTTACTCACAAATACTTATTTTATTATAATTATTGTTTTTATATGCTCACAATAATTGAATAAAGTATGAATAGTAATTTATATATATATATATATAATTTATTTTTTCATTTTTATTATAATTCTTGTTCTTAACACCAGTGTAAACCGTTGTAAAATAATTTATTTATTTTTTTCATTTTTTACGACAGAGTTATGCGTTTTTACATCACTGTATAAAAAAATGAAAATTAACATTTTAAGTCTGAGTTCTCGCGGTTCTCACAACTCGCCCGACTTCTCAAATAATCCGGATCCTATATATAAGTGTAGCATTTTTTTTATAATTTATGTTTGATGTAGATCTTTAACGGGCTGTTGTGTAAGACGTGAATAACACCCGCTGGAACGCCTATAGATTTTATCATCAACTTGATGAATTAATTTCAAGATGTAAGGCTTTCCTATTATAACAGATTGTTTAAAAGGATCTCGTTCTTCCATCAAATATTCTGCTTTTTCCTTGGAAAGAAATGGTGGATGAGAATCAAAATTAACATCTTGGCGAGGTAGGCCCAATCTAGATGGATTAGCCCATACCACATAAAGGTCTAACTAGCTTTGGGCCGGCCCATTAACAGATTTGGACCGGATCGGCCCAGTTAGCCAGGTCCCGGCCAACGAGTTGATAGACTTAACCTCCTATCCGAGAATTGTGGAAAGAAGGTTCGAATAAGAAGATAATGCCTATCTTCACTAAGATCGGAAGTTTAGTTCCTGGAGATAGGCCCGAAGAGGCAGTTACGAGAAGAAAGGTGAGGTTATAAATACAGATAGGAGGTAAACGAGAAATGGATTCACATACACCCAGAGTTTTTACTTCACTCCCCCTTTCGCCCATACTTATTCTCACGCCGGAGGGTGGTCATAGGAAAACCCCATTTCCTGTGACGAGTCCTAACGGTGTTTTGTTTTGCAGACATCTAGGTTCAGATCAGCGGGTCATTCACAGCCGGGAGATTATTCTTGTCAACTCTGAGAGGTATTTACTTCTTCATTGGCGCCATCCGTGGGACCTGAAGCAAGGAGTTAGTTACCGGCATGATAACCCAAGGAACCAAGATGGCTTCGAATCAAAACGCCATAGTGAGCACCAGTTTAGCAGAAGACAACCAAAATCAATTCCCTATAGCAGAGCGGGTGGACGGAGCAATCGCTTCGGACTCAGAAGGAGAAGGGGATGGGATGGCTCCAGGTTTCACCCTAGGGACGTCAAGTGTCCGGCCAAGCAATGCACAGACGTCAACATCGTCTGGAAATCTCCAAGGGCTTTTCTCTTTTGTGAGAGGACCAGCCCCATCATCCACTTACACTCGGCCGATTGCCAGTACCACGTTTCCAGCCGCACGAGTGTCGGCTCCTACGCCGTCCATGCCATGGTACACCGCAGCACAAAGCTTACCCCTTTTCTCAGCTGCTATCTCAGCGGCTATGACTTCATCACCACCCGCGACCCTTATCCAACCAAGCATGCCACCCTATACCCCGGTCACACCCGGAAACCAACCCTTTATGCCTTATTATCCCATGTCTCCATACGGGTATATATGTGCACCGTCTGCTGGGGGCACATATTCATACCCTTACCCATATATGTACCCGCCTATGCAACCACCCCTCCCTAGGTGGAATCCTCATACCGAGATACCCTCAAGCGGAAGATTGAATGACGTACGAACACGTCTCACCTACGAGACCACTCCTGGGGGTCCGAGTGCATCAGCCGGCCCTCATCAGGGGCGGCAGTGGAACCTGGCTGAGTCACAAGAGAACGAAGAGCAAGGCGATGATGAAGACCTCACCCGGCCGTATCGTCCTCCGGCTATGGCAACTTATTCCAAGTTCTCGGCTAGGATAGCCAATGCTCCACTGCCCGCAAACTTGAAGCTCCCGTCAACGGTGGGTAAATATGACGGGACCGGAGATCCCGATGATCATTTGAGCATTTTCGAGTCCGTAGGGACATCTAAGGATTGGCCCATGCAGGCCTGGTGCCACATGTTTGTCCAGACCCTGGTTGGAGCAGCACGGGTCTGGTGGGATAGTTTGCCACCCAGGTCCATTTCCAATTGGAGAGAAATCCATAAAGGATTCACACAGCAGTTCAGCCAGCAACGTAGGCACACAAAGTACAGGGATGAGGTGATGCATATTCGCCAGAGAGATAACGAGCCTATGGAGAACTTCATAATCCGTTTCAACAAGGAACGGCTACAAATCCCAGGCCTTACTGAAGAGCTGGCATGTACCGCGTTCACCATGGGGGTGAATGATGACGGATTGTTGAGGAAACTTCACGGTCCCTACGGATACCCGCAGACTATGGACGAAATGATGACCATAGCCAAGGCATATGTTAAGCAGGAAAAATTGATCGCCATGAATCATGCGGTACGAAAAAAGCAGGAAGCTATCAAGGCAGGTGACAACCAAGACTCTCGAAGTTCCAGAAACAGGGGGTGATCTGGCCAACCCTACTCAAGGGAAGACCGGCGAGATGAACGTCGGGATGACCGTCGGGATCATACACGAAGACCGGAGAAGTCCCGTGATTCCTACTCCAGCAGAGGAGAAGCAGCCCCCAAACCCAAGCTGGATTACCCAGAGCTTATCAAGACACCGTCCCAGATACTAGAAACTGAAAACCTGAGGCTGAACACTCCTCGGCCAGTCAAAGACTCGCCGTCAAAAGACAAGTCCAAATTCTGTGATTATCACAAGGGTAACGGTCACGATACAAATGACTGTTTTCAGCTCAAGAGACAGATAGAATACTTCGTCAGAACAGGAAAACTAGCACACCTGGTCAAGGATATGAAGCCGGGCCCCTCAGCCTGGGAGGATAAAGCAACCGAAAAGAATCCCAGAGAGATTAATACAGTACGGCCAGAAGCAAATAGTGGCATGAAAAGACGTTTTGAGACAATCGAGCCGTGGATGGAAGCAATAATGACAGTGCCACCTTATTACAAGGCCCTGAGGATGGAAGCATTGGTAATATCAGCCGCCGTAGGTGATTACAGCATGAAAAGAATTATGGTAGATACGGGCAGCTCGGAGGACATCATCTACGAACCATGCTTTAGAAGAATGACGAGCGAAGACTAGAAGATGCTGGCACCCGCACGCGGCCCGGTAAAAGGGTTCACAGGGGAAAGTGTGGAGCCGCTAGGACAGTTGACGTTTCAGGTGACCCTGGACGATGGCTATAAGGAGCGCACCGTCCTAGTCACCTTCTTAGTAATCCCAGCTACTTCCCAATACAATATGATCATCGGCAGGTACACTTTGGGTCGGATCGATGCCTTGGTATCCACTGCCAGAGGATTCATCATGTTTCCGACTCCACACGGTGTTGCCACTGTTTCCGGGGAAAAAGTGTGTGATGTGTCCGATAGCAAGGCCTGCCGTCAAGCACCGGCAAGAGTCCGGGGACCAGAGAGGTGGGTCCTGAGTGCGAAACACCCCGACCAGACAGTCACAATTGGAAGCTCCCTTGCACCAGCAACGCAGGAGAAGTTAAAGCGGCTGCTAAAACGGAACATGGACGTGTTTGCTTTCTCACCCTCTGACATGACAGGGATTGCCCGGTCAAAGGCGGAACACAAGCTTTCCACTTACCCGAATGTAAGACCGATCATGCAGAAGAGAAGAAGTATGGCCCCGGACCGGAGGGCCGCTGTGGTTCAGGAAGTTAAGAAGCTTGAAGAAGCAGGAATCTTGAGAAAAACCAAGTACCACACATGGGTTGCTAATCCAGTCATGGTGCGAAAGCACGACGGGACGTGGAGAATGTGTGTGGACTATAAAGATTTAAATAAAGCATGCCCTAAGGACGCTTATCCGCTCCCGGAGATAGATCTTAAAGTGGACTCCCTAGCACCATTCCAATTCAAATGCTTTTTGGATGCGTACAAAGGGTACCACCAGATTCAGATGGCAAAAGAAGATGAGGACAAGACGGCTTTTCATACAGATGCCGGTATATACTGTTACACTAAAATGCTGTTTGGTTTGAAAAATGCCGAGCGACATATCAGAGGCTGATGGATCAGGCATTCGAGCAGCAGATTGGCAGGAATCTGGAGGTCTACGTGGACGATTTGGTGATAAAGAGCCAAACAGAAGATATGATGTTGAAAGACATTGAAGAGACGTTTGATACCCTCCGGGAATACAACATAAAGCTCAATCCGGGAAAGTGCTCTTTCGGTGTGGAAGAAGGAAAGTTTCTGGGGGTCATAATATCAAAGGACGGATTCAGGGTTAACCCGGAGAAGGTGGCAGCCATACGAAACATGTCGGCCCCCAAAACACTAAAGGAAGCTCAAACACTCAATGGCAGGCTGGCGGCCATCAACAGGTTTCTCTCCAGGCATGCTGAACGGTCATTACCATTCATCTCCACGCTCAAAGATTGCTTGAACAAGAATAGATTCAGATGGACTGATGAAGCAGACAAGGCATTTGAAGAGATGAAGATGTTCGTTGGTAACTGTTGGGTCTGCTGACCTGGAGAAGAACAGATGATTGGAAAGCCAAAATATGCTAACAGTTGATCCTTTCAATAAATAGTCCTTACAACTTACTTCTCCCAAAAGACTGCTGACTCTAACAACTGTTCTATCCAAACAACTGCTATGACAACTGCTGATACAAAGGACTGCTGAATAAACAACTGATGAAGAACAACTGCTGACCAAAGGTCTGATGAAGAACAACTGCTGATTCAAGTACTGAAGACTAAAGCACTGCTGAAGCCAACAGCACTTAGGCTTCAGCAGTGGATACAAGACCATCAGAGTTTTCCTACAACAGCTGTTTACTATCAGTGCTTTCAATGTAACAGTAGTTTGTAATAGGCAGATGTTTATGTTTGTTATTCTGTTAGAGGTCACTGTCTTAGGTGACGTCAGCTTAAGTCATCAGTGGTTTGAGTCTGTCTATAAATAGAACAGTGCTTGTACTGTTCTATTACATCACACACACAAACATTCTCTCAGACAAACACTGTGTGATCAGGCTGAGGGGGAGTAATTGTACGATTGTAATCTTTTAGATAAATGAAAGCATTCGATCTGAAAACATTTACTCTCTTGTTTTGATTAACAGTTTCTTATTCCGCTGCACTTTCATTCTATATTCGTTTCACTATTATCATATTTAGTTAAACAATCAAAACAAACAAACTCAGATCCTAACAATTGGTATCAGAGCTTGGTTAATTAAATTCGATCTAACAAATCAATTTAATAATCAGCTCACAATTATTGATATCGTTTGTCTGTCGGATTGAAAACAGAGTAATAGTCTAATTTCGTTTCAACCGTTTTTAAACAGACTTTGTTTTTTGAAAAATCAGAGAATGGCTTCAATAAATCACGATCCACATAACACTGGCACGAACAACAAGCCACCGATGCTTGTCAGATCTGAATACAATATCTGGCAACGTCGGATGAGCCATGTTCTAGCTCAACAGAACACTGGGTGTTGGAAGTCGGTTATCTTCGGACCACATGTTCCGACTGTGCCGAGTACTGAAGATCCCAAGGTGTTTGAGCCAAAGAAACTTGAAAACTACTCCGACCAGGATTTTCAGAAAATTGATTTAGATGCTAAGGCCTTCAGTATTGTGGCCATGGCTCTACCCAATGATATATATGCTGGGTTGTTACACTGTAACAGTGCAAAGGAGTTGTGGGATGCACTGAAAGAACAGTTTGGTGGGACTGAGGAGGTTATTGAAAACAATCGTGAAATACTTAACCAACAATATGAAACATTCAGTCATGTCAAAGGAGAGTCATTAACTCAACAGTTTGAGAGGTTTAATTGTTTAATTAGTGAACTAAAATTGGTTGGTCTTACTTACCCTCATTCAACCTTGAACCATAGGTTTTTAATATCACTACCAGACAAATGGGACACTATTGCTATTGTGATGAGAAACTCAATTGGATTTAAGGACCTATCACTGACCCAGCTTCATGGTAAGCTCTTGACCTATGAGAGAGAGCTTAACCAGAAAAAGAAGCTCCAAGACTCTGGAAAAGTGTCTGATGACTATGTATTTGGGAATACAGCACTTTTGGGTCATGATGAGGTGCCTGGAAACACTAAGGATCAGAGTTATGATCATTTCATTGACATAACTTCAGGTTTTAACTCAGGTTTTAACTCTGATTCTTATTCACCAAACTATGCTTTCACAGCAAGTGGTGGTGATATCCAGGCATCTGACAATATATCCTTTGAGTATGATGACCTGAAATACTTTGACCCTGATGATTTGGAAGAAATGGACATTATGCACCAATTGGCCCTTCTCAGTGTAAGAACTAACAATTTTTACAAGAAAACTGGGAGAAGGTTTCCAGGGTTAACTGGCAGATCTAAGGTTGGGTTGGATAAATCAAAGATAAAGTGTTACAAATGTCATAGACTTGGTCATTTTGCTAGGGAATGTAGGGGTCAACATGGTACACCTATGATCACCTATCCAAATCAAAGACCACAGACCAACACTTATCAGAGTTCCTATAATGCCCCTGGACCAAATGTGCAAAACACTGCTCATTTTGCACAGTCCTCAAACACTGTTCCTGTCCAGTATGTCCAAACCACTGTTCCTCAGATCCACTATGTGCAAACACTTGTTACTCAAGCACCTGTGCAAACGACTGTTGCTTCATCCTCTGCTCCTGCAGAGACCAGTCAACAGAGCTTCTTTACACAAGGCTTTGTTGATTGGAGCAGTCTACCTGATGAGTTAACAGATGAAAATTTTGCAATAGTTGCCAAAGCTGAAAATGAACCAGAAAACTTTTGTTTCATGGCTATGGTTGATGAGGTTGAATATGAGGAGGTGGTGACTGAATCTGATGTTGTGACTGATGATGTTGTTAGTGAAGTTGTTACAGGTGAGAAACCTGAAGAAGAGGTTGTGAATCTCTCAGATCCTTGGGGAGCATCTGATGACTGTGAGTGCAAGTGTGATTGTGCATTGATGGCTGCTGCTAAGGTATCTCCTCAAATTCTTAAAGAGTTGTGTTCTGACAAATGTGTAATAGCATTTGCTAACATCAAAGAGGTGAATGAAAACCTTAGAAAGAAAATTTTGGATGATGAAGTTAAATTTGAAAAACTTACAAAAGATTTAAAAACAAGTTTAACTGCAAAAGAGTCTGAAATAAGCAGCTTAAAACATGAAGCAACCATAACCAAAGACCAGCTCCAAACTATGATAGCAAAATATCAAAGTTGTAAAAGTGAGCTTGAGTCCACCCAAGTTGAATGTGAGAAATGGGTGGAATCATGTAGAGGTTTTGAGATGCTACTCAACAAACAAACCAAAAGTCATGTGAAGTTTGGTTTTGGTTTTGAAACCACTGCTCCAGCTTTTGAAAACACTGACAAAAAGAGTCAAAAGTCTGTTGAGATAGTACCAACAAACCTGCAGGGTCAAGAGATTAAAATCACTGAACCAAATGGTAAGAAAATTGTTCTTGAAAAACCAGAAGGTTCCTCATCTTTTACTGAACTTGAAAAGTATGAATTTAAACCTACATGGTCTGATGAGTGTGATACTCTTGAGAATTTTAAACCTGTTGATTTCAAAACACCTGAGGGAAAGACTGCTCCTCAAGCAAAAGTCATTCCTCTGGAAAAAGTCATTCCCCTGAAAAATCTTCCAGCAGATGCTCAAACATCTGCTGAAAAGAAGGCTGAAAAGGGGAAGAAGAAAGAAAAGACTGTCAACTTGTTCTGTGATTTCTGTGAAAAGAAGAATCATGTCACTAAAAACTGTTTTCTTCTAAAAGCATATGACATTAACAAAGGAACAAGTGAATGTGATTCCAAAGCCACATGCTCAATATGTGGGAAAAAGAATCACAAGACTAAAGAGTGCTTGTATCTCAAAAATTTTGATGTAAAAATACAAGAATACAAAGCTAAAACTCTTGCAAACCCTGTGGTTAGTACTTCAAAAGGAAAGCCCAAACAGACTTTCACCCCTGTCCAAACACCTGTTACTAAAAGGCTTGAAACATCTGCTTCTAGAGATGTCCAAGTAACAGATGCTCCACCTTGAAGCAAATACCCAAGAGGTTATGGTCAACCACCATGTCACAATCTGCCACACGTTTATGAGGAGCCAAAAAGACCCTCTAAACCAAGAGTGAACAGAAATCCATATGGGTATTATCATATGTCAGGAAGTGATCAAACAACTGCTGCCCCAAGTGTTGACATTCAAGCACTGGCAAATGGTCAGCAGCAGTTGTTGAACTTAATTCAGAAATTAGTCCAAACCACTGATCACCTTCCAAAGCTTGAGTCTGAAAGGTCTGAGGACCCATCCTAAGCCAAACTGGCTTTGGACACTCACCAAAACTAATCATTTACTGATGTGCAGGGAGCTTCTGCTTGTTTAGATAGTCTTTGGTATGTAGATAGTGGAGGCTCCAGGCACATGACAGGATGTAGAGCCCTTCTTCTGGACTTCTTGGCTCATGGAGGGGGTGATATATCCTTTGGTAATGATTCAAAAGGTAAGGTGTTGGGTTCAGGGACTGTACAAGCTGGTAAACTCAAGTTTGAAAATGTCAATCTTATTGATAATCTCAAGTTTAATCTTCTGAGTGTTTCACAAATGAGTGACAAAGGTTATGGCTCATTTTTCACAAAGAAAACTTGTAAGATTATTGGGCCAGAAGTGGTGAAAAAGATTGATACCATCATTGCAGAGAGCAAAGCACAACTTGTTGCTCATAGAAGTGGCAATGTGTATGTTGTTGATATGTTAAAGGACAATCCTATGGCAAATGTCTGTTTGTTTTCTGCTTCCTCCACTAAGGAGACAGAATTGTGGTACAGGAGATTGGGTCACACCAACCTTAACACTATCAACACACTCTCCAAACAAAGCCTTGTCAGAGGTTTACCATCAAAAGAATTTAAATGTGATGAGCATTGTGTTTCTTGTTTAAAAGGGAAACAACATAAAAGCTCTTACAAATCCATTGATGAGTCCAAAACCAGTCAGTGTCTACAATTGTTGCACATGGACTTGTTTGGCCCTGTTAAAATCATGAGTCTAAGAAGAAAGAGATTTTGTCTTGTCATAGTTGATGATTTTTCTAGGTTTACATGGACTTACTTTTTACATTCTAAGGATGAGACTGCAGGTATATTGAAGGACTTTGTCACCAAAGTTGAAAAACAATATGACTTGCCAGTAAAAGTCTTCAGGAGTGACAATGGAACAGAGTTTAAGAATAAGGAGTTGGATGACTTCTGTGTGTCAAAAGGGATTGTGAGGCAGTACAGCATCCCAAGAACACCAGAACAAAATGGGGTGGTTGAAATGAAAAACAGAACTCTTATAGAAGCTGCAAGAACCATGCTAGCAGATTCTGGTTTGCCACTGTCCTTTTGGGCAGAAGCTGTAAACACTGCTTGCTATGTTCAAAACAGAGTTTTGATCAACCCCAGACATCAAAAAACTGCTTATGAAATTTTGTTCAAAATCAAACCATTAATTTCATTCTTCAAAATCTTTGGCTGCCCATGCTTCATTTTAAACCTCAAAGATTCCATTTCAAAATTTGCAGCCAAAGTAGACTGTGGTTATTTTCTGGGATATTCTTCTACTACTAAGGCCTATAAAGTGTTTAACACAAGGACCAAGACAATAGAAGAAACTCTGAATGTAAAGTTCAATGAACTTTCATCTTTAAAAATCCCTGCAAATCCTGCTGAACTATTTGATTTAGATAAATTCAAATTTGAAGATATCACTGTTAAAGCTAACAATGCAGGTATTCCACAGTCTCCACAACAAGATTACAGAACAGATGTTGTGATCCCCAGTCACTACAAAATCTATTATGCCTCAGAGGAAGCAGCTGTTCAAAACAATTGTCAAAACTCTGCCACAGCTGTGTCAACCACTCTTGGCCAGTCTTATCCTCAAACCACTGCTTCACCCCTCACAACCACTGACCTATCATCTGTTGACAAAAGTCAATCATCTGTTGACAAAGGTCAGTCAAGTTTCACACCACTTGGACCCATTCCTCCATTACCATTCCAAACATCTGATGGCACTACAGAAGTACCAACAGATGTTACACCAACAGAGTCACCAAACCTCTGTCCATCACCTCAAAATGCCATAGTTCCATATCAGGGAGATCTTATTTACTTAAGAGCCCATCCACCAGACCAGATCATTGGCAACATCAGAGAGGGTGTGATCACAAGAAGCCAATCCTCCAATATCTGTCTTTTTGCAGGTTTCCTTTCCCTCACACAACCTGTCAAGTACCAAGAGGCACTAAAAGACAACAGTTGGGTAGAAGCCATGCAAGAAGAACTCCTTCAATTCAAAAGACAACAATTATGGGAGCTTGTACCACTACCTAAGGATGTTTGTCCTATAGGAACAAAGTGGGTCTTCAAAAACAAAACTGATGAAAGGGGTATTGTTGTCAAGAATAAAGCCAGGCTTGTGGTTCAAGGCTTCAGACAAGAAGAAGGAATAGATTATGATGAGACTTTTGCTCCTGTAGCAAGACTAGAAGCCATCAGACTCTTTTTGGCCTTTGCTGTCAACCACAACATAAAGGTGTATCAGATGGACATCAAATGTGCTTTCCTTTATGGCAAAATTCAGGAGGAGGTCTATGTATGTCAGCCACCTGGTTTTGAAGACACATTCCATCCTGACTATGTCTACAAGCTCAACAAAGCTTTGTATGGACTCAAACAAGCACCAAGGGCCTGGTATGAAACTCTTTCCACATTTCTCTTATCCATTGGTTTCACAAGAGGTAAAATAGATAAAACTTTATTTCTTAAATGGAAAGGGAAACACTTAATGATTGTTCAAATATATGTGGATGACATCATTTTTGGATCCACATGTAACCAAATGTGTGAAGAGTTCAGAAAACTCATGACAGCAGACTTTGAGATGAGTACCATGGGTGAGCTTCAGTGTTTCCTTGGTCTTCAAGTGAAACAACTGCAAAATGGCACATTCATTCACCAAAACAAATATGTAAAGAATTTATTAACCAGATTTGAGATGAATGATTGTAAGCCATGTAGCACTCCCATGAGTACAGTCAAGCTGCTCACTATTGATGACAAGGATGAACTGGTTGATCAAACACATTATAGGTGCATGATTGGGTCTTTATTGTACTTAACTGCATCTAGGCCAGACATTATGTTTGCTACCTGTGTCTGTGCAAGATCCCAGGCTTCACCCAGAAAGTCAAACCTTATTGCTGTGAAAAGGATATTCAGATACCTCAAAGGTGCTCCCACACTTGGTATCTGGTATCCTGCTAATGGAAACATTGAGCTTTCAGGTTATTCAGATAGTGACTTTGCTGGCTGTCACACCACAAGAAAATCCACATCAGGAGGGTGCCAATTTCTAGGGAATGCCTTAGTTTCCTGGCAAAGCAAAAAGCAAGCAGCCGTTTCAACTTCAACAGCTGAAGCTGAATACATTGTTGTTGCAAGCTGTACAGCCCAACTCATGTGGCTTCAAAATCAACTACTAGATTTTGGGATAACTGCACTACGGACTCCACTCATGTTGGACAGTCAAGCTGCTGAAAATATCATCAAGAATCCAGTCTCTCATTCCACTACCAAACACATTCACAGAAGACATCATTTTGTCAGAGACAGCTATGAAAAAGGTTTGATTTCTCTGCACCATGTTCCAACAGAGGATCAGTTGGCAGATGTGTTAACAAAAGCTTTAGACACATCTACCTTTACAAATCTGATTTCCAGAATTGGTATGTTAAACATGGATTAAACAAATAAATTTTCTATAAATCATAATAAAATGTTTCAGAAAATCAATTTTTTAATAGCTGTTTGGTTGAAAAATCTGTTTCAAAACATCTTATCAGATAAAACAACTGTTAGTTGAAAAATCTGTTTTAGAACATCTGTTCAGATAAAACAACTGTTTTCTTATATATTTATACTATATCTATATTAAAAAAAAACAGTTGGTTCCATCAGCTGTTTGTATCAGTTGTTTACCAAAAACAGTTGTTCTCCACCAGATGTTTCATCCATCAGATGATTGCCACGTCTGCTCATATAAGCAGAGGTTTGGCCACATCAACGGTTTCTTTGAGCCTATAAAAACCTTGTTTTACCACAACAGACGTTACACTGTCTCATTGTATTCAAAATACTGAAAACCGCCTTCTTCATTCTCAAACCCTCCATCAAATTTCAATCATCTTCACCTTCGAAATCCATTACAATGGATCTTCAATCTAAAGCCACCCACAATGGTCTCCCCTATCTGGTTAAAACAGATGACAACGTTTCATTCCATTCCACCATCGACATTCTCCTAAACTCCAAATATCTACCCATCTTAACCGCTGACGCCCCCATTTATCTAGATACTCTCCAAGAATTCTGGTTGAATGCTGAGTTTCTACTCCAAGACAAAAAGCCTACTTCCATTATTTCCAAAATTGGAGAAACCAGTATCGTCATTACCACTGAAACCATATCCACAACCTTCTCACTGAATGACCTGGCAGGTAAGGACTCCTTCACTAAAACAGAGCTTCACACTGAGTTCCAAGAAAGAGGGTATGATGGTCAGATGACTGGATCAACTCTTTTCAAAAAGTTTTTCCCTCCAGTCATGAAATTTTTCTTCCATACCCTTCTTCTATGTGTCTCTGCTAAGTCCACATCCTTTAATGAAATTCCATTAAGGATGCAATATCTGGGATATGCCATGTTGTCAAACTCTGACTTCAATCTTTCCCAGGGATTGTTCATGGACTTAGTATCAAATGTGAAAGCAATCAAGTCTGGGTCTAACAATGCTTTTCTTATCTACCCAAGAATTCTTAGTGTAATCTTACAAAAAGTCTTACCAGAAAAAGTTTTCAAAAAGGGTGAGGCAATGCAAATGAAAAGCTTAACTGATGAAACTTTCACTAGAATGTTGGGTGGAAGCACCCAAGAAAAAGTGTCTAAAGTGTCAAAAGTTTCTAAAACACAAACAAAGAGGACAAAGACAACAACTGTTGTCAAAACCTCTGTTGTTGAGCCCACTGCTCCTGGTGATCATGGCACTACATCCAGTGCTGTGAAACCCACACCAGCCACTTCCAAAAAGAAACATCCATTCACAAAAGCCACCACTCAACCACAAATGAGGCTTCTGGATGATGAGGTACCAGAAGAAACCTCTGTTGCACCACAAAAGCAACTTGAAACCACTGTTGTTACTTCCTCACAACAGTTGGACATACCTCCACCTGACCAAACTCCTCATGAATCCTCCCAAAAGGATCATGTTGTAAGCCAAGGGGACACACATCATGATACATTTGAGTCACTTGGCCAAATGTTCACAAGCCCCTCTCCCAGGGCTAATTCTCTTGTTACTCCTCCACCCTCACCATCACATCATGTCCCACAAACCATGCAACCTCTGTTTGAGGCAATTGACAAATCTCAGGAAGATCCCAGTTCCTCTCTTCCACCTATCACTGAGAGCATACTCCCACAAGTGACTGGTCCTGAGAACATTCAATCTGCTATCCAACAAACAGAAGAGGAGGCTACACCACCTGAGTTCAATGCAACTCTAGGTGAGTTTTCAAGTGGAGCAGCCACTGCTGATGTAGAGACCACTGTCTCACATCAGGACAGTGATTACATTACTAAGACTCCCTTGAAGGCAACAACTGTTGAAGCCACTATAGTGTCTCCAAAAACAGTTGGAAGTCCCCAGTACCAAGAAAAGGGGGCATCTGATTCACCTATTAGGACTGAATCAGGTAGAACTACCACTGGTAGGGACTCAGATGATCCTATTAACTTAGGAGATGGGTCAAAATACCAAGAATTGACGGACAGAGTTTCTGTAATTGAAACCTCTGTAGCTGACATCAAATCTGATGTCAAGCTTATACTGAGCTCTATTGCAGACCTTTCCAGGAGTCAACCATCAACAGCTGATATAGCCAGTGAGCTATGGAAATCAGTTTCCCCCATCATCATAGCTCACAGAAAACTGGCTGATCAGACACATGAGACTTATATGGCTGAGATCAGAAATATGGTAGATGCAAGGTACAAAGATACCCATGCTGATATTAAAGCCATCAAAGACCACCTGCTGAAGATTACTGGCTCTGCCCCTACCACCATTCTCAGGGATGAAAATGATAATGCTTTCACGGCTGATGATGCCAAAAAGGGGGAGAGTGGCAGAGATAGGCTACCAAAACTAGATCCTTTTGGTTGTCCTCCTTCTCAAAAGGGCCAAGCCAAGTCTGCCAACAAACCAGAGTCTACTAAAACAGCTCCACAACAACAACAACAACAACAAGCAACACCAACAGCACCACAACAAACCACTGACAAGAACAAAACAGTTGATGACTCTGCAAACATAGAAGCTGAAAAGGCTGCTCAAGAAAAACAGAAAAGAGCTGACACCTTGGAAGTTAAAGCAGAGTCACTAATAGAACTCAAGAAGAAACAACAACAGGAAACTGAAGATGTGGGATCCTCTAAAAGGATGAAAAGGCCTGCTAAGCATGTCAGAAAACCACCATCCAAGTTAAACACCTCTGTTGACAAAACCACTGCTACTGAAACCACTGCCACCCAAAACACTGAAACCACCCAAAACACTGTTTCCCAAACCACTGTACCCAAACCAACAAACACACCTGAACATACAACCACCAAACCTACATCACCAGCCAAATCCCAAACATCTGCTGGACCTACTAAAAGGCCAACAGATGTTAATCCAACCACTGCTACCAAATCACCATCCCCTAAAATCATGTACACAAGGAAGAGAAAATCAACCTTTGTTGTACATGATGAAAACATACACACATCATCAAACACCACCTCAACTGCACAATCCACTCCTCCTATCACAGCTATTCCAATCACATCATTCTCACCACACACATCCAAATTCAGATCCCATAGACCACCACCAACCATTACACCATTGGTTGTTCAGTATCCCCTTGAACTTGATCTACTCAAGGGGGAATTACAATCCTTCTACAATACTGAACAGCCATCAGACAGATCCTTCCCATCTCTCCCAAACTTCCCTGTTCCCCTCAACATTGATACTTATCTGAAATACAAGGGTGAACAGGTGGATGCCATCATTAGGGAGAAATGCAAAGGGAAGGATGACAGGACTGCTCAGGGCATCCATTCAGCAGAGCTTAGCAAACTCAGAAGGATTGAAGACTTTGCTAAGACCCTGAGCAACTCCATGTCCTCCATGCCTCTCAGTGGTGACTTGGAAAAGGAGGTAAGGGATTCTCTTCTGGAACAGATTATGGCAACCAAGCCTTACAAAGCAACCAAGAAGCAGTTCAATGGTTGGACCACACATGCTTTGAGAGAAGAACTTCTCAGAATTGTAGAAATGGCCAAAGACCCCAAGGCTAAAGTCTCTACTCCTAATTTTGGCAAAGGCAGAGACCCAGTCAGAGCCTTGAAGTTTAAAAGGATGAGGCAAGAGATTGTAGCTGCCAACTATGGGGAGATGAGGTCAGTCTCTAGATGGTCTGAGCTAAGGCTGGTTGAGACATACAAAAGTCTGGAAGAAAACAGAAAGAAGGATCCCAGCCTACCAAGAAAACCTGTTTACACTGATGAGCCAATGATGAAGAGACCCCAACAGACCTTTACCTTGGACAACCTACTTGACACCTCTGATCTATCAACTGCTGCAAGAAGACAGTTCAAGAAACAGAAGGAATTGTCAGAAGAAGATCAGAGGAAGTTTGCTGATACATTTATCAAGGAAGGGCTCTTCAATCAAGTACACTTTTTCTCTGATCCTACAACAGAGAAGCTCAGAGAACTCATTGGAAGACCTCCATCACCCAACTCATCCAGAATAAAAATTCAGCTCAGCAAATCCACTGACTCAAAAATTCTAAAATGGAAAGTCAACAAAGACAACCATGAATTGACATTGCTCAGGTCAGATGGAAGGGTTCAGAAGATTAGCATGGATGATGCTTACAGCCTATGTGCAGAAGATCACCAAAACATTGCTGAATCTGGAACTTGAAAGAGATGAAGAAGACTTGTTTGCTCTGAACTTTGAACTACAATTCAAAGGTCAAATCAGAGAAAGTCTGATGAGGAATAAAGATCAATAAATAAAGCTGAGTTTTGGCATCATCTGTTCTAGGGGGAGATTGTTGGGTCTGCTGACCTGGAGAAGAACAGATGATTGGAAAGCCAAAATATGCTAACAGTTGAGCCTTTCAATAAACAGTCTTTACAACTTACTTCTCCCAAAAGACTGCTGACTCTAACAACTGTTCTATCCAAACAACTGCTATGACAACTGCTGATACAAAGGACTGCTGAATAAACAACTGATGAAGAACAACTGCTGACCAAAGGTCTGATGAAGAACAACTGCTGATTCAAGTACTGAAGACTAAAGCACTGCTGAAGCCAACAGCACTTAGGCTTCAGCAGTGGATACAAGACCGTCAGAGTTTTCCTACAACAGCTGTTTACTATCAGTGCTTTCAATGTAACAGTAGTTTGTAATAGGCAGATGTTTATGTTTGTTATTCTGTTTAGGGGTGTTCAAAATCGGATAATCCGAATTTCGGATATCCGAATTTTGGATAATCCGAAATTTCGGATAGTCAATATTGAGATCCGAATCCGAATCCGAAATTTCGGATATCCGAATTTCGGATATCCGAAATTTCGGATTCGGATTCGGATCATCCAACGGATAATCCGAAACTTAAAAAAAATTAAAAAAATAATAATAAATAATAATAAAAAACTATAAAAAACGTTCTCCTTTATGCCTAAAACGTGAACCTATTAAAAAAATAAAAATCGAAGTTAGATAAACGAAATTTGAACAACAAATATATAAAAAAACTTATTATTTTGATGGAAGGGGGCTGTGGAGGTCGGATACGAGGTGGACGGGGGCTGTTATAGAGGAGAGAAGAGAGAGCAACAGCTATGGATTAGAGGAGTATGGACTTAGAGTTAGAAGGATTAAGGATTTAGGATTGTGTATTGTGTTATGTAGTGTATATAATATTATATATTTTTAATATTCGGATTCGGATAATCCGATTATCCGAAAATTTTCAAAATCAGGATCCGAATCCGAAATTTCGGATAATCCGATTTTCGGATATCCGAAAATCGGATTATCCAAAATTTTGGATAATTCGGATTCGGATTTTCGGATTTTTCGGATTCGAATTTTGGATTATCCGATTTTGAACAGCCCTAATTCTGTTAGAGGTCACTGTCTTAGGTGACGTCAGCTTAGGTCATCAGTGGTTTGAGTCTGTCTATAAATAGAACAGTGCTTGTACTGTTCTATTACATCACACACACAAACATTCTCTCAGACAAACACTGTATGATCAGGCTGAGGGGGAGTAATTGTACGATTGTAATCTTTTAGATAAATGAAAGCATTCGATCTGAAAACATTTACTCTCTTGTTTTGATTAACAGTTTCTTATTCCGCTGCACTTTCATTCTATATTCGTTTCACTATTATCATATTTAGTTAAACAATCAAAACAAACAAACTCAGATCCTAACAGTAACTTACCTATGCTCACGGCACCACGTCCAGGATAGATATTGAAGATGTATTTGGCAGCAGGACATCATGCAGTTAGTTCAGTTCTCCTAGTTGAAAGAGATAAATGCCAAACCCCTATTTACTACATCAGCCGGACGCTCTCCGATGCAGAAACAAGGTATCCTACATTGGAGAAGTTAGTGCTAACACTGATTCACACGTCTCGAAGGTTACTCCGATACTTCCAGGCCCACGAAGTGGAAGTCCTGACAAATTTCCAACTGGGACAGATTTTGAACAGGCCAGAAGTGTCCGGAAGACTTGCAAAATGGGCAATCGAATTGGGGGCACTGGACGTAGTTTTCAAAAAGAGGACGGCGGTAAAGGGGCAGGTCCTAGCTGACTTTATGACTGAGATCCCGGAAGGGGAGGTAATCCCGGAAGTCATCCGAAAAGTAGAAGATACACTGGAAGATGGATCCACCCCGTGGCAGTTGTATACCGACAGTTCTTGAAATAGCAAGGGTGCCGGAGCTGGGTTATTATTGGTTAGTCCGGGAGGTACGAGGTTCCTCTATGCCCTGCATTTTGATTTCGAGTGTTCCAACAATCAATCCGAGTACGAAGCACTGCTAGCAGGGTTACGTGTGGCCCTGGCAATGGGGGCCACCCAGGTAGACGCCCATGTGGACTCATTGTTGGTGAATAACCAAGTCAACGAATCATACGAGGCGAGGGATGAGTCTATGTCCAAGTACCTTGACAAGACAAAAGAGCTCATGGCAAAATTCAAGAAGGTCACGTTGCATCATGTGAGAAGGCACAAGAATGACATAGCAGATGCACTCAGCAAGTTAGCATCATCCGGCACTGATAAAGACGTCCGTATCGAAACCTTAAAGCACCCGTCTACACAGGTATCCGCCGTGCACTCTATACACACGGTGGAAATCTCATGGATGACTCCCATCCAGAGATACCTCACAGACGGGAGTCTACCAGAAGACAAAGCAGAGGCAATGAAGATCCGGACCAAGTCCCTACAGTATGAGGTCCAGGCCGGGGTCCTTTACAGAACATCTTACTTGGGTCCAGATCTGAGATGCGTATCTCCCTCGGAAGCACAGTACCTAATAAGAGATATTCATGCAGGCATATGAGGCATACACGCGGGACCCCGGGCAGTAGTGGCAAAGATAACCAATGCAGGTTACTACTGGCCCGGAATGCATAACATGGCCGTGGAAGAACTCAAGAAGTGTGTCAGCTGCCAGAAGTATGCCCCGGTAACGTGTCGGCCAAAAAACAACTTAATCCCGGTAATGGCAGCATGGCCGTTCCAAAAGTGGGGCATAGATCTGGTAGGGCCGTTTCCCTTGGCCCCGGGAAAGCTCAAGTACCTAGTGGTAGCCATTGACTACTTCACAAAATGGGTTGAAGCAAAGCCGTTGGCTAAGATAGAGGCCGGTAACATTAAGAAGTTCTTATGGGAGCATGTGGTTTGTCGTTTTGGGGTCCCCCTGTATCTGGTCAGTGACAATGGGACACAGTTCGTCGACAAACACTTACAGGAATGGTGCAAGAATATGAACATACAGCAGATATTCACATCTGTCGCACATCCCCAAGGCAACGGCCAGGTTGAAAGGGCCAATAGAAGTATACTCGACGGAATCAAGAGACGGCTGGATCAAGAAGGTAAATCATGGGTCGACCAGTTGCCACATGTACTCTGGGCTCATCGAACAATGCCAAAGACTAGCAACGGAGAAACACCTTTCTGCCTGACGTATGGCTCGGAGGCAATGATCCCGGTCGAAATAATGATACCTTCCACTCGACATGCCAATCAGGAAGCCAACAATGATCAGCTGCTAAGGCACAACCTCGAATCGTTAGAGGCCCGGCGTGATGAGGCTTACATTAAGGAAGCCAGGTACAAGAGGTTGTTGGAGAAATACTACAACAAAAAGGTGAAGAGCTGCTCATTCAAAAGGGGCGACCTGGTCATGCGGGACAATGAAGCTAGCAGACAGCAGCCACAGGGAAAACTGAGCCCCAACTGGGAAGGGCCTTATGAGATTGCCCAGGACTTAGGTAAAGGGGCATACCGTTTAAAGCAGCTGGATGGCACGCTAGTCCCTAGAAGCTGGAATGCCGCCCAACTCAGGAAATGTTATATGTAGCAATAGACATCAGACTTCCTTGTCTATAGGTTGATGTAAGCTGACCCGAACGGTAACCACGATACCCCAGGACAGCAAGTTTTTTTATTTTATTCTCCAATTAATAATAAGACGCCTGTGATGGCATTTGCAATACTTATATATTAATTTCATTATAAACGACTGGTTTTTACAAGCAAAACTTACAAAAAAGGTAGGGGCAGGACAAAAATCCAACGCCATCAAAATATTACTTCCTACCACCTATACATAGCGCTATACTACCAAGCCACACACGTCTATAAACACTAACTACTGTAACCTTCCAACATGGCGAACACCTCTGCAGGGGTGTGTAGCAGTTCACCTTCAGGGTTGCAAAATGGGGGGAGTACCCAAAATTCCTCATACATCTTCAACTCCTCCGAGTGCAAATCATAAGGCCATGTCCCTGGGCTCTTACTAACCGTCTCCGGTCCAACATAGACCATCTCAGGGACTACCGGCACGTCATCTTCAGATAAAGTGATCCAAGGAGATGACAGCCGCACAGAGCCACGCTTATAAACTAACCCATAACGGTTGGGAGCAGCAACACTGGCTGAAACGACCCTGGTGTCATCCGGAGCTTCTAAGGGAGTTGCATTAACTTTTGGTATCAGGGGAAGAGCAATGTCTTTCCTTTCCACATACCCTGCAACGTCGGAGGAAGATGAAGGGACAATTTTCTTTCGACGATGGTAAACCAACCGACATTGCTTCGGTGGACAAACCTCTACCAACTTTGGAGGGGAGTTATCCAACAGAGGAATGGCCTCATCAAGTCTTTGAGATTGGCGTTGCATTTCTCTCAGCCCCTCAAGAGCATCGAGCTCTCTCAAGTAATCTTTAAGAGATACAAACTTGCATGGCATGTTAAGATGAACGAGTGGAAATATGCACGGAAGCATGATATGAAACCCCACTTATAACGGAAGCAAAAATGACGATTGAGTGGTCATTGGGAGTTTAAACAATCTGTAATAATTACACTGACACAGCCGCCTGACACGTAGATGTGACGGTTAAGCTGCAGTGCTGACGTCAACAACATGATTGCAAACATTAATGTCGAAGAGACACTTCTTCATAGCTGGCTAGATGAACATGAGCAAGTATTATTATAACCACAAATTAAGTAGGAGTCACATTAATCAAAGTGGCTGATTTACAGACAGGATCCGGACGGATCAGAAAACAACAGATAATATAAAATTGCAAAAACAAAAGATTATTCGCTATCTGACGAACTGGTGATCACAGGTTCGAGAATGGCCCGGACATTGGACATACCCTCGTCACCAATCTGAGCTTGCAGCTGAGTAAGGTCATCCAGGGAATCGCTGCTCAAAGCTTCCAGAGCTTTTGAAGTTCGCTGTTCAACCTCCTTCTCATGATCAGTAGCATCCGGAAGTTTCCTACCAAGGGTCCCAACACGGTGACCATGCCTCAGGCCATCCTGATACCCGGACTCCACAGCGGTCCGGTAAAAGTCGTTAAGCCGTTGTTGGTATTGAGCCCCTCCCCGGATATGGCTCCATGAAGCCTGAAGTCCTTTTGATATTAGCCAATCCCGGTCCGTTTCCAGGGCGGTCACCCGGGCCTGACTAATCGCCAATTGCTTGGAAAGGCTCACCACGTTGTTATTGGCAGCTTCAACGTCCGTCTTGAATGTATTCAGCTGCTGCAACATGGTGTCTCTTTCTTCCTCAGCCCTCCGGGCATGAGATTCGTAGCTTTCAATGTCCGAAGCTAATTGTTGATATCTTTCCAGGTCGGCCTTGGCCTTGGATGCATTTTCCTTTTCTGCCTGTAACTCCTTTTCAAAGAGTCACACGATCCTCCAAATTCAACACAAGCCGGACTTGCTGATCCCGGAATCGCAAGAGTTCAAGCTTCTCATCATTATGGGTATTGATCAGACGGGTTTTGTCCCGCTCATAAGTATCCCGGACAGTTGATAATTCGGCAAGTTGTTTCTGGCAATCATTCAGGGAGTTCATCAAATTTTCCGCGTCCACTGACAACTTGCTATGAGAAGCTTGGATATCAAACAGGTCACCCAAATCAGATCGCCAACGGCGTAACACTTCATACAGGGAAGCACATACATTCACACTAGACCCAAGAGCATTCTCGGCCAGCTGAGCGTTGTCCAAACCTTGAAGGTAATACAGCTCCGCTGGAGGAAAAGCATGATCAGCCCAATGCCTGATAACATCCGGGCTAATCAGCCGGGTGGATTGAGCAATCTTCCACCCAGGAGTATATCTAGTGTCCGGAAGGGACGGGTTCCAACTAATGCCCGGGACATAAACATTAGGGGGAACCTCGAACGGTCCCTGTAGCTCTGCACCTAATGGAATAGCTCCAGATCTCATACCACCAGGAAACCCAATGGGATGATGCTACACTTCGTGCAATAGTTCGGTAAAACTCCCACGGGTCATGTCACCAATAACTGCACCACTGGAGCTCCCGGAATCAAACCCGGGTGTCACGGAAGAGGGTGTAGAAACAACAACAGGAGTAGATACAACTTTCAGTGAAGCAGCGGCTGTAGTCGATGGTAACGGTATAGCCGAAGTGCTTGGAGAAAACGTCACACCAAGGGATATCGTATCAAGAGGCTCCGTCACAACTACCAGCCGGGGTGTAGTCGGGGTGGTTGAAGCAGGAACGGACGACGAAACAGTTAGTGTTTGGAAAGCAGCAGATGATCCAATATCAGTTGCACCCACGGTTTGCTCCAACCCGGTGGCAGAAAAAGCACCAGGGGTCATACCCCGCTGTGCCGGAACATCCTCACCTAACAAACAAGCACCTGCGAAGAATTTAACGATACTTGAGAATCCTGAGAGGAAAGATGTAACACGAATCAAGGTATATGACCCTTACCAAGTTTTTCCTCTTTGCTGGCCAGTAGCTCCCGCCGCTTCTCAAGAAATGACCCGACATTAGGAGAACCGGTTTTCCTCTTCCGGGACTTTTTCTTCTTTTCGACAGCAGCTACGCTGGGTTCTGCAACGTTGAGTGGATCGGGATCCAATGGCGGTGATGCCGGTGTCTTAGTGTTCCCGGGAATAACGTCCACCGGGGGATCAGAAGGAGGCTGTGACAATGGGGCAGGGAGCACAAAATTCTTCACCGTTTGGCTCAGAACGTCAGCTTCATCCTCGCCAAGAAGACGGTCGTGCTCCTCTAGATGGGGAATGGCTTTCGGATCTATGGCATCAAAGTAATGCCACTCATCTGCATACAAAAGCAAAGGTTATAACTTACCATACTTCATAGAACATAGTGGGATAAGGGGATATACCTTGATCTCGTCGACGGTATTCAGGATATACGGTATCATCAACCCAAACACGGCTCATACCAACGGCCACAAGGGCCCGCTCAGGTATGTGCGTGCACGGGGTAGGATGGTTTACTAAAGCCAGGTACAACGGATGCTTTTCGAAAACAGCAGGAGCAGGGCACTCATCAGCAAATTTTGTCTTGCCTTCAGGGGTTAGCACCGGAGCAACAACCGGTAACACACGCTCATCGATAAAGAAAATTTTACGCTTCCAGTTCTTGTCGTGTACATTGGGAGGAAAGTTTTCAATACAGGAGGGAGACCCCGGACGACGGTCAAAGGTGAAATACTCCCCCTTATAAACAAGTACATATAGCACCCGGAAGACCTCCAGCTGGGGGGACATACCCAAACCCTGGGCACAGAACTCAAAGTGTTTAACTTTGATTAACCCCAATGGATGCAGTTGAGAGATATTGACCTTGTAATACGACAACAACTCAACCATGAATTGAGTCACGGGTAGCCGGAAATGACAGAACTTGAAAAACTCGGCGTACAACGTAATTTTCCTGGGTTTCAGAGGGAATGCAACATCGGTGGGTTCCGGACAAGTCGGATTCCATTTGGGCAATATACGCCACTCAGTAAGAAAGGATTGTGGGGCCGTTACCGACCAACTAGTATGAATCTGGGCAACACTCATGGTGGTTCGTGATGTGCTAGCTTTGGGAGCCATGTGGGAGGTTAGCTAAAATTAATTAGTTGAAATGGATAGGTATCCGAAACCTCCTGGCCACTAGCCAATTTATAGGCGGTTGAAGCATACGGTTTGAATTTTAAAATGAACCGCCAAAAAGTCAAAACCCTTGAGTTGCTCAGACTGTTAAAACGGCTGAAATGACAACTCAGTGTGACGTCACATCACGTGCCTTACCCATGCGGCACTACTATCTATAAAAATTTCCATATGTGTTGACGGCGTGATTTAAATTGACACATAAGTTTTTCTCTTATCTCTTTTCGAAGTCTAGTAATAACCAAGTCTGCTTATCACTAGACTTGGGGGGACATGACGAGGTAGGCCCAATCTAGATGGATTAGCCCATACCACATAAAGGTCTAACTAGCTTTGGGCCGACCCATTAACAGATTTGGACCAGATCGCCCAGTTAGCCAGGTCCCGGCCAACGAGTTGATAGACTTAACCTCCTATCTGAGAATTGTGGAAAGAAGGTTCGAATAAGAAGATAATGCCTATCTTCACTAAGATCGGAAGTTTAGTTCCTGAAGATAGGCCCGAAGAGGCGGTTACGAGAAGAAAGGTGAGGTTATAAATACAGATAGGAGGTAAACGAGAAATGGATTCACATACACCCAGAGTTTTTACTTCACTCCCCCTTTCGCCCATACTTATTCTCACGCCGGAGGGTGGTCACAGGAAAATCCCCTTTCCTGTGACGAGTCCTAACGGTGTTTTGTTTTGCAGACATCTAGGTTCAGATCAGCGGATCATTCACAGCCGGGAGATTATTCTTGTCAACTCTGAGAGGTATTTACTTCTTCACATCTCAATCGGCCAATCGGGCATTTATTTCAGGTATTAACTCCTTCAACTACATTGGTAAACACCTGAAAAATGTATTTAATTGTTTTGTTGATGTACGCGTGTACGGTGACACAAACCAAAAGACTTTGAAGTACAAAAGGACATACGAAATCTCCACGATTTGTGGTGAAGATTGCTTTCATAATTTTCTTTTAGTGTTGCACGTTATTACGAAGACCGATTTAAATTAATTAGCAGATTTATAATAACTTGACTATTTTTATTTTTTAGTTATATACATAAACTAAATTATTTATTGTGTCCCACTAATCATGCCACCCACCGTTCAATTGTAGCCAATTTCATGCCCATCTTCAACTCTAAATCTCAAAATATAAGGAGCATTATATGCTTGCGTAGTATGGATACGTTGGTATTATTAAACTTTCAGAATATTAATATTTTATGGCTATAAGTTATAATTCTTAATTTCTTATAATATAAACAAGGAGCATATATCATGTTAGTATTCACTTTCTAGAAACATCAGGATATTTTAAAAGGTTTATATGTAAACAAAAATTTAGTGATATTTTTCTGAGTTTCATACATCCTATGACATCACATTTTGAGGGTGTGACATCACATTTTGAGGTATGTGGTAGCATCCTGTTGGTGTGTGATGTGAGTCAGGGGTATGCTTCCTAATTAACAGTTTGTTATGATATCTTTCTTATTGATTATCTCTTCACAATACATAGAATATATATAGGCTACAATCTGGAAACAACCCATCCTCTAAATATGGGATATATACTATCTCTCTAACTAACTATGTAACAGACGAGGAGATAATATTGTTGACTAATACTCCCCCTCAGTTTGAGCGGGAGTGGCGACAGACGGTCAAACTGGTTCGAAAATTTTCGAATAGCTGTCGCGAGAGACCCTTGGTGAAAACATCGGCAAACTGATACGCGGATGGGACATGGAGAACTCGGACATGGCCTAATTGAACCTTCTCACGTACAAAATGAATATCAAGCTCCACATGTTTGGTCCTTTGATGTTGTACCGGATTTTCTGACAAGTATACAGCTGAAATATTATCACAATAGACGATGGTGGCCTGTCGAATCGGTGTGTGTAACTCAAGAAGTAAATTGCGGAGCCAAGTAGTTTCAGCAACGGCATTGGCGACCCCGCGATATTCAGCCTCTGCACTGGACCGGGAGATGGTAGGTTGGCGCTTGGAAGACCAAGAGAGAAGGTTAGATCCCATGTAAACACAGTACCCTGATGTCGAACGACGCGAATCGGGGCAGCCGGCCCAGTCAGCGTCCGAGTATGCAGTCAAAGATGGGCTGGTGCAGGGTGTTAATTTCAAGCCAAAATCTAAAGTGCCCTGAATATACCGTAAGATACGCTTGAGAAATGCAAAATGAGGTTCCCGAGGCGCATGCATAAACAAACAGACCTGCTGCACTGCATAAGTAATGTCGGGTCTGGTGAAGGTTAAGTACTGGAGGGCGCCTGCGAGGCTGCGATACAAGGTACCATCCGGAAGTGGGTCGCCGATCATAGCACTTAGTTTGGAGTTTGTGTCGACAGGAGTAGAACAAGGCTTGCAGTTTGTCATGTTGGCACGGTGTAGAATGTCTTTTGCATATTGTGACTGAGACATAAATAAGCCATGGGAGTCTCTTTGAACGGTGATACCCAAGAAGTGATGAAGGGCTCCCAAATCTGTCATGGCGAACTCTCGTGAGAGTAAACTGATAATGCTATTGAGCAATGCTGTAGAAGAAGCTGTTAGTATAATATCATCAACATAAAGTAGTAAATAAGCAAAGTCATCGCCACGTCTGTAAATAAATAAAGATGGGTCACAAATGCTGCTACGGAAACCGCGAGCCTTAACAAATGTAGAAAAGCGACTAAACCAAGCCCGTGGTGCCTGTTTAAGCCCATAGAGGGACTTGCGAAGGCGGCAAACATAATTGGGTTTGGACGTGTCAACATATCCCGGCGGTTGGTGCATATAAACCGTCTCTTGTAAATCCCCATGCAAGAAAGCATTTTTAACATCAAGTTGATTTATTGCCCAACCCTTAGACACGGCAAGTGATAGTACGGTGCGAATGGTAGCCGGTTTGACAACCGGGCTAAAAGTGTCAGTGCAATCAATTCCAACTGTTTGGGACTTGCCATTAACCACAAGGCGTGCCTTGTACCTGTCTAAAGAACCATCGGCTTTAAACTTGTGCCGGTAAAGCCACATACACCGTATAACCGGGTGAGACTGTGGTCGAGGAACCAACTCCCAAGTACCATTATCTATTAATGCCTTATACTCGCAGTTCATGGCATGTTGCCAATTTGGGTCGGCCAAGGCCCGAAGGTGGGACGTGGGTACGGGTGAAACTGTGGGAAGGGAAGTGGTGGTGAGGTTGTATTTAGGATTGGGTTTGGTTATGCCCTCCTTTCCACGTGTAGTCATAGGGTGGAGGTTGGTTGATTGGTGTGTAGATAAAGGGGAATGGACGTGTAAAGGAGTTGTGTTGATTTGTGGTGTAGCGGATGCGGGGCCAGGTAGATTCAGTGGGGTGGGATGAGAAGGATGAGAGGGGCCGGTTGGTAATGGGGTAGATAATTGGGCCGTAGATTGTAATGGTGTGGGGAATGGGATTTGGGCCGAGGTAGCATTTGGGCCGTAAGGTTGAGGGTGGACCGTAGCATGGGATGATGTTGGAAATTGGAAGGGTAGGTTGGGTGGGGTTTCATCATCTAGGAAGGTATAGGTAGATGTGTGGTTTAATGTGGTGAATGGAAAGGAGGACTCGTCAAAATCTACGTGTCGAGAGATGTGAACCTTACCGGTTGAAGGATCAAGACAGCGATACCCACGAAAGTTAGGTGGGTAGCCTAGAAAAATACACCGATGAGATCGTGGAAGAAGTTTGTTTGGTTGGGTAGCGGACTCATTTGGGAAACAGGCACAACCGAAGACCCGTAGGTGATCGTATGTGGGATGGCAAAGGTATAAAGCAAAAGTGGGTGTATTGAAATTTAAACGTTTAGTTGGAAGGATGTTGTGTAAATAGGCGGCGGTATGAAGGGCTTCCACCCAATAAGATGGTGGGATGTGAGCATGGGTTAGGAGGGAGCGAATTATGTCATTGAGTCGTCTAATCATTCGTTCAGACCGACCGTTTTGAGGTGAGGTTTGTGGGCAGGAGAAACGAAAGTTAAGACCATGTTGAGAAGCAAAGGTGTGAAAAGCTTTGTTATCAAATTCTCCCCCTAAATCACATTGAAAAGCTTTAATATTTTTCTGAAATTGAGTTTGAATTAGTTTGTGAAATTTAATGAATGTGGGAAAAGTTTCTGACTTAAATTTTAATGGGTACACCCACACAAAATTAGAATAATTATCGACAAGAACCATGTAATATTTGTAAGAGGCATTACTAAGGACGGGAGAAGTCCACAAGTCACAATGGATAATATCAAAGGGTGCATAAGTAAAAGAAATAGAATCACCAAACGGAAGCCTTTTACTGTTTGACAAATGACAGGAATCACAAAAACCAAACGAGTCTTTATTACACGAAATATTAAAATGACTAGAAAGAAAATGCAAAACTTGAGAACCAGGGTGGCCTAAACGATCATGCCACTTATTTGAGGACGCGGTCAAAAGGACTTCAGTTGGCGGAGTAAACGGGTAAAGATCTCCAGTGCTGTCATGGCGTGAAAGGCGCTGTCCAGTCTTGAGATCCTTCAAAGTAAAACCGTTAGGATCAAATTCAATCGACACAAGATTATCACGAGTAAATTTTCTAACGGAAATAAGGTTTTTAACGACATTAGGAGCGTAAAGTATGTTATTTAAGGTGTAGGTTTGGTTGTTGGATGAATGAGAGCCGTGGCCCGTACCCAAAATTCGCAACGATTCACCATTACCGACAAGTATATTAGTATTAACAGAATTAGATAAATGAGAGGTGATCTGACCTTGGTCTGCAGTGATGTGAGAGGATGCGCCGGTGTCCATGTTCCAAGTAGGATCTGGTTGGTTCAAAGTAAGAGTGGCCAAGGCTGCTCCAAGTTCCGTCGGCTGCAAGGGATCCACAGGGGTGTTCGGGTAATTTGGTGGTGGTCCGTATGGGTGTGGGTTCGGAGGTGGGGCAGTGAGGCCATAACCGGGTGGGTTGGGGTAAGGGTTGTGGGCTGAGTTAGTGTTGGACTGATTATTGGGAGGTTGGGCTGTGTTGTTTGTGGGCCGAGTCCAGGAGGAGACCCAAGGTGATTGGGCTGGGAATGGACATGGAGGTGGGGTGGGCCAGCTGTAAGTGTTCTGTGGTGGATTTTGGCCGTATGGTGAGGGATAGGAATTGTAGTTATTGTAGTTTGGGTATCTGCCACGACCACCGTAGGTGGTGCCACGACCTCCGCGGTAACCGCCTCGGCCACGGCCCCGACCACGGGATGGTTGGCGCGGGTTGTATGGGTCAAGTTGTTGGGAAGGGTTGTAGGAGGGCGGTGGGGACGGGATAGGATGTGGATTGTGGGGTTGGTTAAGGGGTTGAGAGGTGGTGTTGTTGGACGGTACACGTGGTGCGGTTAAGGCCGTGTGTTGTCTAGCAGCCTGGCGACGTTGCTCGCGTTCCACCATATCACGAGCATCGTCCCAAGAGGTGTTGGATTGGGTAATGAAAGCGGCGGTAGTGTCATACTCTTGAGGAAGACCTTGGACCATTTGTAAAACTAACCTTGATTCGGGAATCGGCTGATCAACGTCCTTGAGTTGTTCGGCAATGTCCTTGAGCTTCTGGAAGTAATCATTCAAGGAGGAGCAGGAAGCAAGAGTGGTTGTAGAGAAGGCGTAAAGTAAGGACGACGCCCGAGCATTCTTGTTGTTATGAAATATGGTTTGAAGCTTGTCCCAAGCCTGTTGTGCCGTGACCGTATCATCGAGCACACGAGCCCAGTAGCCATCAGAAAGAGTGCCATATATCCACTGAAGCACCACAGAATCTATCTTCATCCAGGTGTCGTACCCGTCATCGGTGGCATCCGGAGGTCCGGAGCCATCGATATGATCAAGAACATCGTATCCTTTGGCGTGAAGTTTGAACAACTTCACCCATGACGAGTACGTAACCTTTTCGCCATCGAGGATTCGGATTTTGTTTTGAATATTTGTGACGGAATAAACGGGGTGAAGGTGCTTTGTCTCGGTCGAAACCGGTGTGGCAGCAGGGTGTTCTTTGTCAGACATGGTGGTCGAAACCGGTATGCAAGGAGGTAGGCGACGAAAAGAATTAAATGATAGGCTCTGATACCATAACAGTTTGTTATGATATCTTTCTTATTGATTATCTCTTCACAATACATAGAATATATATAGGCTACAATCTGGAAACAACCCATCCTCTAAATATGGGATATATACTATCTCTCTAACTAACTATGTAACAGACGAGGAGATAATATTGTTGACTAATACTAATTAGGGGGTATATGATTCCTAAATACCAATATTCATGATGCTAGATCGAGAGGGCTTAACTCCAACCGAACGAACAAATAAAAACGTTAATGAGTTTCTATATGGGTGATATTTTTAATTCATACATTAAAAAAGTAGACAAACCTGATAATCAATTCATACCATGTATCGTTTTCTGTTTTAAACACCATGTATATGCTAGAAAAAAACAGTTTTCGTAAAAAAATAACGATGAGTTTTATGTGTTTTAGCATTGCTCCATTTCCCATATCAGTCATGTGAAATTTAATAAATTTCGTTAACAAAATCAATTTTCATAAAATACGAATAATAGTGGTTGGTAATGACATATTATCATAAGAGGATAATAAAAGCCAATGAACGACTTTGGTGGCGAAATACATGTGGTCCGTAAATGTTTTTTTCATAATATATTTGTCACAATCACTATTTTTTTTTTCCAATGATTCTTTTCACAAAACTATTTTATTTTTTATTACAGTCTGAAATTTATAATTCCACACGCTACAAATTTTAATAAATATATTTGTTACGAGAAAAAAAAACCTAATCATCTTTTTTTAAATAGTTAAAAAAAACCTCAACGTAGTCATACTTAAATATATTAAGAGCATCCACACTAGTCTACAAAATCATATATAAAACAAGATATGAACACACAAACAAATTAAAAATTATTATACTAACACATAAATTAGTTTGTTTTTACCCAACTCGTTTGCTCCTAAAATAAGTCAAAATAAGACCATAAATTCATAAACCAGGAAAATATAAGAGGCCCACGTTCAGTTTTTCAAAGATAAAAAGTCTAACGGTTGACTTCCTTCAAACATTCCCTCTTACCAATTACCATATATGATACATTACTCATCCAATGCCATTGCACAACACATCTTTTTTTTCGGTGCATAACAAAATGTTGGGGAAGAAGCTAGGCTCATTTAAGAACCTAGCCAAGAAGGTTAAGGTTCGGGGTGACATTAAGCGGTCACAATCCGAACGCTTACTTAGGGGCAACGAGGAGGATACAAGTTTATCGCCTTTTTGTTCTTCGCCATCCTCTAAAACACCAACCGGGTATTTCACTGTTTACGTAGGTGAGGAAAGACGTAGGTTTGTTGTCCCCATGGGTTACTTGTCGCACCCTCTTTTCAAGATGTTGCTAGAGAAGTCGTCCGAAGAGTTTGGGTTCGGGCAGAAGAATGGGTTGGTGGTTCCATGTAGTGTCAATGCTTTTCAAGAGGTGGTAAGTGTTGTGGAATCTTGTAGTGGAAAATGTGATTTGAGTAATTTGGTTGAAGAGTTTATTTAGAGCGTTTATGCACCTAGAAGAGTAACTAAATGATATAACCGCATTGTATGATAGTCACACTTCGTTTATACAAAAGATTTATTTTTGTAAAACTTTGAATTGTTTGTTTGAAGTTAGGTCAAAGAATTTATCGAATAATTGTGGGTGGCATGATTATGCCATCAACGGCATTCGATCTTGAACCTTATATCTTCTGAAGAAGAACTCAAATCAATGATCTTCTTGTACGAACGATGTTCACTTTTGCTACTGTTGATTTCCTGACTCGATTATATTTAACGACATCTTTTGGAGGCTTGGGGGTAGGTTCACGTACAAACAGTTTTTCGGTACGAACTGTACGAATTGAAGGAAAAAACACGCGGGGCCGTTTATAACTAGAGCAATTATATAATTACTCTAGTTATAAACGGCCTACGTGTTTTTTCCTTTAATTCGTACAGTTCGTACGAAAAAACTGTTTGTATTTGTTCTTTTGTCTGGAGGCTTGTATATAGTAGGCTACACATTTTAATTTTGATTTAGTACTTAAACGTGAATCAAAAGCCGAGTGGACGAAAATACTCGTTTATATTTGTCGCTAGTGTTTAAGTTTTACAGCTAGGTTTCATCATCATCATGTGGGATGGTTTAGTCTTGATAGACGACCGGGTACAATTTTGTGACTTGAGATCATGACTATAGTTGGTATAGGTTAGTGACTTAGATCAATACTTTGTTCATTTTTAGTACAATAAGATACTTTTATTTGACTTCAAATTTGTTTATAAAAAGTTATTTTTACAGAATGTGGAATTCATATGTTTCACCACCGTCACATTCTAATTTCTAACTTATTGAATAACTTTACAAAATACAAAAAGAACTTGTTACCGTAGTGGATCACAAAGTTCAATTCATTCGATAGATTTCAACTTTGTCAAGTCCGTTGAAACATTTTAAATTCAAAATCCAGTGTTCTAAAATCATTTTCTTGACATACTGAATTATTTTATAGAAATTAATTGATCACACGTCCATTTGTTATACTCTAGTACAAATGCTTTTAGAACCGGACTAGACAACGAACCGGTAGTATTACTAGTCATTTTTTTTGAAAGATAGTATTACTAGTTCATTGGTCCAACCAGATACAAGAAACTGTTGAGATTGTAGACTTGTAGTTGGTATATATAACTAAAATTATATACATGTAACTAGTACAAGCAAAATCTGGAATATTTCTATGCTTTTGTGTGAATTCTCGGTTTTAATAAAAACTAGTATTTTGCCCGCCCGCCGCGCAATGCGCGGCGCGCAGCGCGCGGCGCGCAGCGGGTTGAATCATGCAGTAACACACGAAATGTAAAACATAATGCGTAATAGACAATGCGCTACATATAATACGTAAAAGACAACTAGAAAAAAGTGTAAATCACAATACTTTTAACTCAGCCTCTTGCGGCGGCTTTCACTTTCTGTAACTAACATAAATCACTATTGCTACGTCTTTCTAATCATGATTCTCCACGATGCATAACCACACGTCATGCATCAAATGTTGCTTTTAGCAAACCATGTTTCTTTTATTATATAATATTTTATTATGGTTTGTACATTGATCTTAACTCTTTAGTGTTGACATATATTTTTTTACAACATGAATAATAAGCTTGCAAGTTTTAAAAATGTATGTGTTAGGCCAAGTGTTAGGATCAGCCCAAAAGAAAGGCCCACTGAACCAACATAACACACATGTTTAAATACAGAAGTTGAATAATGTTATCTAGGGTTTACTACCTCTTCTCTGCACCTATATGCGCCGCTCTACACTCTCCCTCTCCACTTTGTCACCACAAATAACCTTAACACTACCGAGAGACACAAATGGGTTGCCCATCGCTACATCTTTCTCACCATTTCAGTAACCGGACGCCACACCATCTAAGACGACCAACAACCACCGTCGGGTTTGGTATAGGACCCCGGATCGGCTTTCCGCGACTCAATCTAGTGTTCTAGCAAGGTGTTGACGTTCGATCCTACTTAAACACCTCGGGTCCAGTTAGATCGGAAAGGTGAAGGAGATCGGAAGTGGGTTGGTAGCGACGGTATTGAGAAAGAAGCAACAGCGGTCCAACGATGTCATGAAACGGGGCAGAACCTGTAAGAGAACCAACGACGAACTGAAACGAAGGGTAGGAATGTAATTTGCACTAAGGGCAATATCGTAATTCTGCCAGTGTTACTGGAGCGGCCGAGTCAAGTGGCAACACGTGGCCCACTCGTTTGCGTGTACTGTACTTCGATGGTGACAGTCGCTACAGTGAAAGCGTCGATGAGAAATGTTATATATATAATGTGAAGACTTAAAACAAATAAAAATATGGCGTAGTACCGAGCATTAAATCAATAAGAGGATGAGATTTTGAAGGTAAAACAAAAAGAAAAAAACTTAAAAATAGGAAATCCCCCCGATTCATATGGAGAATGATTAAATAAGTTTAAAGTGAACGGTTCCCTATCCAACCAGTTCGATCATCCACTCTTCTCCATGTTTGACACATTAGGTTGATTAAGGGGCTGTTGGGTAGATTAAGTTTTAGATCATTAAGATGGTCTGAATGGTTAAGTGTATGGGCGGCAATTATTGACATGTGACATCCCTCACCCTCAGATTTTTTGTCAAGTTGTCATTTATAGTCCTCATACTTTCGATCATTGTCAAATTTAATAAAAGTTGAGTTTCATTCGATCCTTATATTTTTCTTTAAAGGATATACATCTTAATTAAATACGTATATGTTAATGTATTAGACGTGTCATAAATCTACAATCACATACTATATATATCTGTTTTCCTTTCATAGGGTTGATTTGACCCGGATACCAATTATTACATTTTGCAAAATAACACATGAATTGCTAAATTTTCCTTACTATATGTATCAAACGGGTATGCTCACCAATACATTTTTGTATTGACCAAATTATTTTCGTACATGTTTCAGGTTCTTATAAGATCACTTCCAAGCTTTTGGAACTTAGGCATAGATTGAGATTTACTGTATTTTAAGTTTAGATTGCTAGTTTTAATTGTTGTATTTCTTTCATTGTAATAAATTATTCAATGTATCAAAATTTGCATTTCTAGTCCATGAGCTATTGAACAATCGTCACTACGTGACACCTCGATGTTTTCGCCATCGGTTGGGGTGTCTGTAACACCCCAACCGATGGCGAAAACATCGAGGTGTCACGTAGTGACGATTGTTCAATAGCTCATGGACTAAAAGTGTAAATATTGATACATTGATTAAATAGTTTATTACATTGAAATGAAATCAACGATTCTAAATGTCACCTAAACTGAAATACAATGAATCAAAATCTAAATATGAAACCGAAAGCTTAACGAATGCATCTCAAATAACCTGAAACATGTATGAAAATAATTTTGTCAATACAAACATGTATTGGTGAGCATACCCGTTTGATACATAAACTAAGGAAAATTTAGCAATTCATGTGTTATTTTGCAAAATGTAATAAGTGGTATCCGGTTCAAATCAACCCTATGAAAGGAAAGCAGATATATATAGTATGCGCTAGTAGTAATGTAATACATAGCAATGACGAGAACTCTCAACAGAGTCACAAGGGTATATACCATAGTACTATTCATTGAAATGCCAGGCCGCAACGGTTAATGATTTGACAGGTCATAAATATCATCTAGAATCTAAGGTTAGAATTTCATGATTTTTAGATAACATATGAACAATTTGGGAGACATGACCCGAAAACCGACCTGAACCCGACAAGAAAAAAAACATATTTGGGTCAAGTAACACGACCTGTTTAAAAAAAACAGGTCGGGTTCGGGTCAACCCGTATTAAAAACGGGTCGGGTTCGGGTTGACACATATATAAAATGGGTTGACCCGTTAACCCGTTTAAGTATTTAGAAAAAAAAAATCTATTATATTTTTGTTTTTCGTTTTTCATTTTAATTTACATGGTTAGTTATAATTGTGTTATTTTTGACACACTATATATTTATTTGTCATACTTATATACTCACCATTAAACATTTTATTGATAACCCGCTTACAACCCAAGAACCGACTTTTAACTCATGAACATGTATGACTCATTTAAAAATATGGGTTAAACGGGTCGTTTTCAGGTTGACCCGGATTTTATGTGGGTCGGGTTAGGGTTGAAATATTTGACACGAATAATAATATGGGTCGGGTTCGGGTTGCACATTTCAACCCAACAACCCGCTAACCCGCCCGGTTCATATGGGGAATGATTAAATACGTTTAAAGTGAACGGTTCCCTATCCAACCAGTTCGATCATCCGCTCTTCTCCATGTTTGACACATTAGGTTGATTAAGGGGCTGTTTGGTAGATTAAGTTTTGAATCATTAAGATGGTCTGAATGGTTAAGAGTATGGGCGTCAATTATTGACATGACCCGAAAACCGACCCGAACCCGACACGAAAAAAAACATATTTAGGTCAACTAACACGACCTGTTTAAAAAAACAGGTCGGGTTTGGGTCGACCCGTATTAAAAACGGGTCGGGTTCGGGTTGACACATATATAAAATGGGTTGACCCGTTAACCCGTTTAAGTATTTAGAAAAAAAAATCTATTATATTTTTGTTTTTCGTTTTTCATTTTTATTTACATGGTTAGTTATAATTGTGTTATTTTTGACACACTATATTATTTATTTGTCACACTTATGTACTCACTATTAAACATTTTATTGATAACCCGCTTACAACCCAAGAACCCGCTTTTAACTCATGAACATGTATGACTCATTTAAAAATATGGGTTAAACGGGTCGTTTTCGGGTTGACCCGGATTTTATGTGGGTCGGGTTAGGGTTGAAATATTTGACACGAATAATAATATGGGTCGATTTCGGGTTGCACATTTCAACCCATCAACCCGCTAACCCGCCCGGTTCATATCGGGAATGATTAAATAAGTTTAAAGTGAACGGTTCCCTATCCAACCAGTTCGATCATCCGCTCTTCTCCATGTTTGACACATTAGGTTGATTAAGGGGATGTTTGGTAGATTAAGTTTTGAATCATTAAGATGGTCTGAATGGTTAAGAGTATGGGCGGCAATTATTGACATGACCCGAAAACCGACCCGAACCCGACACGAAAAAAAAACATATTTGGGTCAAGTAACATGACCTGTTTAAAAAAATGGGTCGGGTTCGGGTCGACCCGTATTAAAAACAGGTCGGGTTCGGGTTGACACATATATAAAATGGGTTGACCCGTTAACCCGTTTAAGTATTTAGAAAAAAAATCTAATATATTTTTGTTTTTCGTTTTTCATTTTTATTTACATGGTTAATTATAATTGTGTTATTTTTGACACACTACATTATTTATTTGTCACACTTATATACTCACCATTAAACATTTTATTGATAACCCGCTTACAGCCCAAGAACCCGCTTTTAACTCATGAACATGTATGACTCATTTAAAAATATGGGTTAAACGGGTCGTTTTCGGGTTGACCCGGATTTTATGTGGGTCGGGTTAGGGTTGAAATATTTGAGACGAATAATAATATGGGTCGTGTTCGGGTTGCACATTTCAACCCATCAACCCGCTAACCCGCCCGGTTCATATGGGGAATGATTAAATACGTTTAAAGTGAACGGTTCCCTATCCAACCAGTTCGATCATCCGCTCTTCTCCATGTTTGACACATTAGGTTGATTAAGGGGTTGTTTGGTAGATTAAGTTTTGAATCATTAAGATGGTCTGAATGGTTAAGAGTATGGACGTCAATTATTGACATGACTCGAAAACCGACCCGAACCCGACACGAAAAAAAACATATTTGGGTCAAGTAACACGACCTGTTTAAAAAAATGGGTCGGGTTCGGGTCGATCCGTATTAAAAACGGGTCAGGTTCGGGTTGACACATATATAAAATGGGTTGACCCGTTAACCCGTTTAAGTATTTAGAAAAAAAAAATCTATTATATTTTTGTTTTTCGTTTTTCATTTTTATTTACATGGTTAGTTATAATTGTGTTATTTTTGACACACTATATTATTTATTTGTCACACTTATATACTCACTATTAAACATTTTATTGATAACTCGCTTACAATCCAAGAACCCGCTTTTAACTCATGAACATGTATGACTCTTTTAAAAATATGGGTTAAACGGGTCGGTTTCGGGTTGACCCGGATTTTATGTGGGTCGGGTTAGGGTTGAAATATTTGACACGAATAATAATATGGCTCTGGTTCGGGTTGCACATTTCAACCCATCAACCCGCTAACCCGCCCGGTTCATATGGGGAATAATTAAATAAGTTTAAAGTGAACGGTTCCCTATCCAACCAGTTCGATCATCCGCTCTTCTCCATGTTTGACACATTAGGTTGATTAAGTGGTTGTTTGGTAGATTAAGTTTTGAATCATTAAGATGGTCTGAATGGTTAAAAGGCTCTGAATGGTTAAGAACTGAATCATTCAGCATCCCTTATTAGCTTAATGGTTCATCACTTAGAGGCTGTTTGGTAAGTGCTGAACCAGTAAGTACTGAATCAGTAAGAGGTCTGAATTGGTAAGAGGTTCTAAACCAGCAAGTGCTGAACCAGTAATGGTTGTTTGGTTGTATGTCTGAATGAGTGTGCAAAATGACTATTTTATCCCTGTAACAATAACACCTCGATAACTTAGAAAAACTCACTTAATCAATAAAAATCATATTATTATTATTATTATTATTATTTCTATTATTATTATTATTATTACTACTACTACTAGTAGGAAACCGCGCGATGCGGCGGGAGTGACACTTTTTATTTCGGTACTTATTTCAAATTCATATAGTATTTGTTGTAGCATCATTGCGGTAAATATACGTCATAAGCGTTACACATGTCTAGTAACTAAGAAGATTTAACATTTAAATTGTAAAGTACTTTTAAGAAACATTTGATAAAATAAATTAACATACGAAAGGAAAAAAATAAGTATTAATAAATATAAAAGTTGAGAAAAATAAAAGCTAGTGAACTACTTGAATCATGAGATCAATTTAGTCATACAGGTTCCAAGTCTGCATGATCTCATTTATATTGTCTGCCCACCATTCGTCATCAAGAACGATCATTGAAATTTCTTGTATATCTCCATGTTTGATTATTACATCTTTTGGTGAGGATGAGTTTCCTCCATTTTCTTCAATCTAAAGTGTCATCAAATATGTCTTTTTTGTCATTTTCATCAGAGCTGTCTAGATCAATAACTTGACTCCATTTCTATTAAGAGAGCCTATTGAATCTCTTCCTATTAATTTCATGCATCTGATCTTTAAAATAAATTAAAAATATTTAATACACAAGTTAATAGAAGATGAAATAAATGTTGATATTACCTATTCACTAAATTCATGTTGAAGATCAGATTTATAAGGACTAAACATTGCACTATAGCAAATAATCTCAACACTATTATCACCATTATCCGGCAATAAAACATATACACTATACCACATAAAATAACAGCCATGTTAATATTAAAAAAAATTAAACATTAATATACAACCTTAGACGCTTGTATGGCTATTGGTTTGTTCATCTCCGTATGTTTTTCATCTAAATGAATCTGCAAAACCAATAAGTTAACACTTAAATGATTAAGATATGTATAAAAGGTATAATTAGTAAAATGTGATGAATGAAAACCATAAAGTAACAAATAACCAACATTAGAAGCTTCAACTTTTGAATTCAGTATCCATGCCTACGTATTTTAGCAAGTGAAATGGGTGTGCATTAGTATGTTAGCACATGGTTTAATTTTCAAATTCATGATTTTCCCACCCCTTTAAATTATGAAATTTTGTTAACCTTTAGTAGGTTAGCACATGGTTTAAATTTTGAAATTGATGATTTTCCCACCCCTTTAAATTAGGAAATTTTGTTTATCTTTGACTAAAGTGTAAAAAATTATTGTTTTTTCTGTGAATACCGAATTCAATGCATTTATCTTTTGTTTTTTTAAACTTTGTTAAAAAGAACCCTTTCAAATTAGGGAGTTTTGTTGTTATTAACATAGATGTTCATATCACATAGATATATAATATGCATCATGTGTATTCTACCAAATTGATACAGCTGAGTTTTTTAAAAGAAATTTACCTACAATTAATATCTACAATGCATTTTTATATTTTTCTAAACTTAATTATTTAAAAGTTTTATATATTTAGCTAATCTACATCTACATCTACATCTATATAATAAAAGAAAACACATGAGGGACACATGGCACTCCCTCATGAATTCTCTCATTTTATTATTTAATACAATAAATTCAAATATAATATATTAAATATTAATTGATTTTAGTAATATAATATTAATAATCTTAGTTGTAACAGAAATAATTAAAAACGAATTGAATGATTTCTGTTATTAATATAAATAGATTCTCATTCATTCGGTTTCTAATGATTCATGTTACAACTATAATTGTTAATAAAATTACTAAATTTTAATTTAATACATTTATATTGTGTTTTTGCGGTTAATATAATTATATTTTAATACACAATTAGAAATAAGTTATTAGACATACTTTGAAAAGGTTTATTAACTAACTGAATTAGACATTATTAAAACATTAGTGAATCTTTTTTATATAACATATTTATATGTCATTAACATTGATTTTAAATCATGTACCTTAAATTAACCCATTTTTTTAAAAAAATGATCTTTTATTCTAAGTTTAAAACTATGTTTGCTACGATGTTTGACAAATGATTGTTAAGTTTTATTATTACGGGTTTTAGTCATTGTTTTAAATTTTAAATATGCTCACCAAATACATATTAATTTTATATATTTAAAATAGTTCAAAAGTCAAATAAACAAATTAATAATAACACAATGTGATTAGTTAAGTTTTTCTATGAAACTTTCATATTGTTTTGAACAAATAAATAAAATAAATCAATCAACATTAATTTATTTCTATTTATGTTAATAAAAGACAACACATGGAGTACATAGAACTACCTCATAAGCCTTCCATTATATTATTTAAAACAATACGTTTATTTTATTTTGTTTATTTATTTAATAATTATTATTTATTTAGTTTTTATTGGTTATAACTATAATTATTAATATAATTACCGAAATTCAGTTTAATATATAATATATGTTTTTGTAAATCAATTAATATAATTATATTTCAATACAAAATTAAAAATAAATTATTAGACATAATTTAAAAATGTTTATTAACTAACAGAAGTAAACTTTAGGAAAAAACTATTCCCTTTTAAGATAACATATTTATATTATTAAATTTAAATTTAAATCGTGTACCTTAAATTAACTTATCTTTTAATACGTGGTGTTACACTATAAGTTTAAAACTATATTTCTTATAATTTTTCTTAACTAACAAAATAAAATAAATCAATCTACATTAATTACATATTTGAATTTATACAAAACTAAATATGTTAGGGTATTTTCGTATCATACTAGCTTGATATATAAAATACATTTTATATATAAAAAAACCATTGTTTGAAATATTCAATAACTTTGTTTTTTAAGTTACTTCAACAAAGCAATGCAATATCTAAGTGAGTGGCCAAAGTCTTTTCATTACTAATTCGTTTCAATCTTCATTTTCATGCTATTAATTCACACAATCTTCTTTTTTGTAATTACAATTAGATTGAACCAATAAATGTCATTATGTTTAAAGATCTTGATGTTAGAAAAAAATGATTATACACTCACGGTTATATATACTTTGGCTTTGGAAGAAACCTGATGTCAAATTCTATAATGAACGATACTCGATTGAGACGGTTTAACGGATGAGGACATACTTTTAAATTAATTTCATTTTTTTATATATCTTAGCCTAAACAGATTTACTCTTATTACTTTTGATTTTTTTTGTTTTATTGTACATGCAATCTACAAGGTAACAACCACAATATGAAAGGTTTGAAAAAAAAGTTTTATGTAAATATGAAATTTTTTTACAAGAAATTATTTAGGGGCTGAAGAATATTTAACATTTTTTGAATGTAAAGGTAACTATTTTTATTTTTAATATAATATGTAATCTGATTTTCTTAATTATATTTATAAATTTATATATAATATATATAATTTAATTTTTTCAACCCGTGTATCACACGGGTACATAACCTAGTTATGTATATTTAAAAGTTTAATGAGATTTCTTTTAGTTAATTATATTTATGTGTATACCTATTAATATATGCATGCATACCCCCATATACATATGTACATATTTCTAATGTTGATTATTTAAATAGGGTACTACAATTGAAGCTATGAGTAACAAACGTGATGAAGCATTCTTAGAGCCCAGTCTTGTGTTGCAGTTTTGTTACCGTGTGACAAATTATTTGTCTGTCAAAGCAAGGATGAACCATAATGTTTAACAACATTATCATATTTTAAGAATCACCAAAGCTGATATGTAGATTTCGAGTGCCCTGTTTAGTTTTTTAAATCGTTGAATTTGATTTATGTGAATTTTTCATTATTGGGCGGAACAGTATTTAACAGCAAATTCAATTTTATAATTTTGAGTTTTACTTGATCATGAAATGGTGTTATGATTCAACATTTATATTAACAATAAATCCATATTATATTTCATCTAGTTAGTATTTAAAACATAAAATGCAATAATCACTTGTACATAAGGCATTCGTTCTTGTACATTTCAATCCACACATCGGTATTAACTACGACAAACACCGACACGTCGACAAAAATGAGCCGGTCGTCATGGTATATTCGAATGTTTTTAAAATATAATAGTTTTAAAGTTATGATAGAATTAAATAAAAGAAAATATAATTTTGTAGGGGAGGAGAGAAAAATGTAATTACTAACTAAAAAATAGGGAATTGAAGTGTATATAATATAGGGTACTAAAGTGTAAATAATGTATGAATGACTATTTTACCCTCATTTTAGGGTTGTTAATGAAAAATTAGTTCTTAAATTTTGCTTATCTTAAAATACCCGTCCCTCATGCATTATAATATAGTTTAGATTATTAATAATAAAAATCCCACCTACCCACTCCTATGATCTCCTTTTATTTCTTTCTTTTTTTCCTTAAACCCATTGCCCACACAAGTCAAAGAAACTCACACCATCACCAACACCAACTGTGACACCGGCAAATTCTGGTTAACAACGTTGTCTAGATGAAAGTCTACCTTAGCGAGTCACGCGTATATTGTACTTAACTGGGTTACTTAAGTCGGGTTATGGTTCGGGAACTATCGGTTTAGTCTAGAGGATCATTGGATGTTGGTCTAGAGGTTCATTAGATGTCGGTCCTTAACCAAGTGTACAAACGGTGACGATTTGTAGGATCGTCAGGGCATACGGAACATACGAGTCTCGAGTCCCGGGAATTGGTGAACGAGGGTGAATATGTGTATTTACATGTGTTATGTGTTTACAATCATTATGTGACTTGTCGGTATGTGAATATGTGTTAACATATGTTAAAACGGGGTTTAACGCACAAAACACACGAAACCAGCCCCTATAGGCGATTAGGGAAGCCTAATCGCCCATAAGGGAGGCGAGTAGGCATCATATGGGGCGAGTAGGGGACTGATCGCATGACTGTTCATGCGATTAGGCCCCAATCGCATGAACTTACATGCGATTAGGCTTCCTGATCGCGTGTAAAGCTGCATAATCGCGTGTTACGTGCTGGACGACTAAAAACGACTATAAATACCATACTTGACCTCATAAACTTCATTATACAAACCTAGTCGTCCCATAACCTGCCCCAACACACACACAACCTCTGGAACGCGATTTTTGATCAAAACACAAGGTTTCAAGCTTAATCCTTCATTCTTTCACAATTCTAAGGTTTGGTTTCCATCCATGAATCTTTATAAACGTTTTTAATCAATCTCTAATGGTCCAGACCTGTTCTAAAACGGAAAAGCTTTCTGAAAATCGTTAATAAGTGTTGTTAATCGGATTTTAACTAGTATACATGTGTTATGTGTGTTTATGATTAGAAAGCTAGGGTTTTTATGATTCGAGATGAATGAATGATATGTTATTATTGTTAGATCAGAATAATAATGATATTATGATGATAAAATCTGAGAATTGAATATTAGGGTTATAGTTACGCATGTTAGTATGATGATTGCATGCTATGTGAATGGTGTTTGGATTACGTGATATCATGCAGGGCTGATAATACGAGGCAAAACGAAGGGTTTTAGTTGAAACATGTTTAGAATAGTGTTTGGGATGATATTGGGTAGTTACACACGTTCTGGATCTGATTTGGAGCGTTAAACGCGCGAAAAACTGGAACAGTAAGGTTACAGGCGATTAGCAATCCTAATCGCCTATGTTAGAGGCGATTAGGAGGCCAATCGCCAGTCTTTCATGCGATTAGGGCCTAATCGCTAGTTTTTACACGCGATTAGCCCTAATTGCTAGTTTTTACATGCAATCAGCCCTAATTGCTAGTTTTTACATGCAATCAGCCCTAATTGCTAGTTTTTACATGCAATCAGCCCTGATTGCTAGTTTTTACATGCAATCAGCCCTGATTGCTAGTTTTTATATGCAATCAGCCTGATTGCTAGTTTTTATATGCAATCAGCCCTAATTGCTAGTTTACTTTTCCTAATCGCGTGTACTGCTGCTGTAAGTGTAAATTAGCATTCCGAGACCCGATTTGACATATAGTAACATGCTAGGAACCCCGTAACATATCTAATAACTTGGTAACGTATGTTTGGATGTAATTCGGTGATACGTGAACTATGTGCTATAACTTGGTGTGCGTTAACGTATGTTAAGTGTGATTGCATGATTGCATGTTTGAGAGCGTAAACATAACACGGGGAGTCTCGGGTCACCAATGGGATGTCGAGTCTTGTACTTTGGGTCAGTTAAACAGTCACGGTGTTTTCAAACGAACTTGGTTATGGTCTGGACATCTAGGGACTAATTAACCTGCGGGTTATTAGTCTAAGTACTTGTAACTGTCATATGTTAGGTCGCCGCTTTACGGGACTAGCATAGCAGCTGAGTTTACTCGGGTTAAGAAGTAACGCAACTTAAGGTGAGTTTACGGCCCCTCTTTTAAACTGGTTTCATACTTTCGGGGGAGAAAACATGTGTTTAAAACGATTATTTGGTAACTACTGTCATACTATGGGTTTCTATTGTGTACTACACGATCTTTGGAAGTCCCGGGGGGAACCATGAATGTGCGGGTTTGCACAACGGGGAAATGTGAATAGCGCTATTGGGAGTGACCAACCCCGCTCGTCGACTTGGAGGGTCGGCGGGTGCATATTGTCTCAAACAGGAACAACAGGAACAACAGGGTTACTACATCGGGCACACATTTGGTATTCGAGTTAGTAATGGTTTTCCAATCGTGGTAGTAACAAAACATACGCCTAGCTAGCGTACACTGGTTTTCGATTTGTTATAGTATGGACAGGTGGACTTGGTACTTGGATTACAAAACCTGTAAACTCACTAGCATTTTTGTGCTGACGTAAACTTTTACATGTTTTCTCAGGTCGCTAAGGTAGCACCGTGGAACTAGGGCGCACGCGTCTGCACGGCGTCTAGCTAGAGTTGCATGATTTTACAAACGTTGAACATTGGTTTATTATTGAATAATTATTTTGAATAAGCTTCCGCTTTAAACGGGGATTTTAAACATTGTTTTGAAATTGCATTATGTTCATGTTAGACTTGTTTATTGTGATCGTTGGTTTGGATCCTGGTTTGTCATGCGCCTCGCGGTAAAACTCCGCAAGTGGATTTTGAGGGTGTGACAGATTGGTATCAAAGCCAATGGTTATAGTGAACTAGGACTGCATGTAGAGTCTAGTCTATAGCCGAGTCGCACACACTAGACGATCACATGGTACTAAACATTATGGTGGTTTACGTATGGTCTTGTCGGGGTGTCTCTAAATCGTTGGTCTTTCTACGTTACATTATCCGTTCTATCTTAGGTCGGGTTACGTACTTTCTAGGCGGTGTAGTATATTGGAGTAAATCGTGTACTCTTGAGATTTGTCCAAGGCTCGGACATCTCCCTTTCGTACTCCAATAGAAACACTTGCCATAAACTACCGTAGTATTACGGTGTATAGCTAAGAATCTATGTTCGGTGATTTGAACTTTGAACTAGGAGAACACTTGGAGGACCATGTAGAGCGGTTTATCATTTTGGGTGCACACAAAATCATAAACCGAAATGCATGGAAGCCCTGGTGAGCTCTGGGTTTGAAGGGATAGTCCTGGATTGGATCTAGCTTTGATCTTGTGAACATTAGTGGTTATCTTTATCTGCGAAACTAAATTTTCTCGTTCTTTCTGCCAGAATCATGTCTGGAGTACGAGGAGGACGTGGAGGTGGTCACAATGGTGGACGTGGTGGTGGTCGCGGTGGTGCTGGTGGTCGTGGAGGTATTAACCTATCGCAGGCTGATCTGAACAACTTACTCCAAGCTGCCTTTCAGTTAGGGCACAACGGTGGTGGTAAGTTGATTTATCCATTTTCTTTGCCTCATTGGTGAGCCTTGTTTACATTATTCGTGGTTTCTCATACGTTTCATTTCAGGTGGTCCTGTTAACCCACCCCCACCCATGTGTACCTACAAGATGTTCCGGGACTGTAAACCCCAGGAATTCTCTGGCACCGAGGGTGCGGTGAGCTTGCTTAGGTGGCTGGAGAAAGTGGAGTCAGTGTTTCTGATGTGTAACTGTCTCCCAGAAGATCGGGTTAAGTATGCTGCTGCGTTATTCCAGGATGTGGCATTGACTTGGTGGAATGGCATCACCCAGAATATGGGTATTGGGGAGGCATATGCTATGCCATGGGAGAATTTTGTGCAGTTGCTGAAGCGTGAATACTGTTCGAGGGAAGAGGTGCAGAAGCTAGAGCACGAGGTGTGGAACCTCAAGATGTCTGGGTCTGAAATTGAGAAGTATACTGTGAGGCGTAACGAGTTGGCAGTGCTGTGTCCCGATCTGCATGTGCCAGAACACCGTAGGATTGAACACTATGTCTCGGGGTTAGTACCGGAAATTGCAGGATTAGTGGCTGCGGGAAATCATCCTACATACGCAGAGGTGGTTCGATCGGCTCATAGGATGACCAACTTAAAGGTGAATGAGGGTATTTTGCCTGCGAAGGGTTCGACTGTTAAGGCCCCGGAAAACAACAAGCGCAAGTGGGAAAATGACGGGAAGGGATCTGGGCCAGCACAGCAGAATAAGAGGTTCGACAATGGGGGTTCTTCTTCTTCTTCGGGTAACAAACAGGGTGGTTATGCGGGGAAACTGCCCAAATGTAACAAGTGTGGACGTCATCATCAAGGGAACTGCGACAGTAACCGTTGTCATCGCTGCCAGCGAATTGGGCATTTTGCTAAGGATTGTCAGGCTACCCTTCCATCGACACAGGCCCCAAGTAATACCCCGGCTCCTGCTGCTCAAGGGACTACGGGAAAACAAGGATGTTACAATTGTGGAGAGACTGGGCATTACAAGAAGGATTGCCCAAAACTGAAGCAGGGTGGAAACAACGGTAATGGGAACAACGGGGGCGGCGGCAGAAATGCACGTGCCTTCGTCATTGGAGCGCTGAGGCTAGACAGGACCCTGACACAATCACCGGTACGTTCCTTCTCAATAATCGTTCTGTTAGTGTGTTATTTGATTCTGGTGCCGACAAGAGTTTTGTATCCATGGATGTTAGTCGACTGCTAGATGTAGTACCCGTACCATTAGAGACCAAGTATATTATTGAGTTGGCTGACGGTAAAAAGATTGAAGCTACTAGTGTCCTTCGGGAGTGTCAATTAGAGTTGTCGGGTTTATCGTTCCCCATCGACCTTATGCCGGTACCATTGGGTAGTTTTGACGTAGTGGTAGGCATGGATTGGTTATCTTTGTATCGCGCGGAGATTGTCTGTTACGATAAGGTTATTCGGATTCCTCTCCCTGATGGAGAATTCCTTTCTGTGTACGGTATCAAGGGTGGTGTTCCGCTAAACATCATCTCTAGCATGAAAGCCCTTAAGTGTCTTCGAAAGGGTTATCCAGCCGTTTTGGCACTTTTATCTGTTTCCTCTGGTGATGAGAAGAAGATCGACGATATTCCGGTTGTACGCGAGTTTCCTGATGTTTTTCCCGATGATTTATTTGGTCTTCCTCCTCATCGTCAAGTCGAGTTCGGTATTGATCTTGTACCAGGGGCTGCTCCTATTGCTCGGGCCCCCTACCGTCTTGCACCTCCCGAGATGCAGGAATTGTCTAGTCAGTTACAGGAACTCTTGGACAAGGGTTTCATCAGACCAAGTTCTTCCCCTTGGGGAGCCCCGATTCTATTTGTTAAGAAGAAGGATGGAAGTTTCCGATTGTGTGTGGACTACAGAGAACTGAACAAATTGACCGTTAAGAACCGTTATCCTCTTCCACGTATCGATGACCTATTCGACCAGCTTCAGGGTTCTAGTTATTATTCCAAGATCGACTTGAGGTCCGGTTATCACCAGCTGCGCGTCAGGGAGGCTGACGTTGCCAAGACTGCCTTTCGTACACGTTATGGCCATTTCGAATTCTTGGTCATGCCTTTCGGTCTCACGAACGCACCGGCGGTTTTCATGGACTTGATGAACCGCGTTTGCAAACCATATCTTGACAAGTTCGTCATTGTGTTTATTGATGACATTCTGATCTACTCTAAGAACAAGACCGAACACGAGGAACATCTGCGGTTAGTTTTGGAACTCTTGCGACGGGAACAACTTTACGCCAAGTTCTCAAAGTGTGACTTTTGGTTACGCGAAGTTCAGTTCCTAGGACATGTGGTTAATGAACTAGGAATTCATGTCGATCCAGCTAAGATTGAAGCGATCAAGGACTGGGGAGCACCAAAGACGCCAACTGAGGTGCGGCAATTCCTAGGCCTTGCGGGCTACTATCGTCGTTTCATTCAGGGGTTCTCGAAGATCGCTTAACCCCTGACCACTCTCACTCAGAAGGATAGGAAATTCGACTGGGGTGAATCACAAGAGTCAGCGTTTGAGGAACTAAAGTCTAAACTTTGTTCCGCTCCTATTTTGTCCTTACCTGAAGGCCCTGATGATTTCGTTGTTTACTGTGATGCTTCTATTCATGGTCTCGGTTGTGTGTTGATGCAACGCGAGAAGGTGATTTCGTATGCTTCTCGTCAACTCAAGGTGCACGAGAAGAACTACACCACCCATGATTTGGAGTTGGGTGCCGTGGTATTCACGTTGAAAATTTGGAGACATTACTTGTACGGTACCAAATGCACCATCTACACCGATCACAAGAGTCTCCAACATATCTTCGACCAACAACATTTGAACATACGGCAGCGTCGTTGGATTGAACTTCTGAACGACTATGATTGTGCTATTAAGTACCATCCTGGCAAGGCGAATGTTGTAGCAGACGCCTTGAGCAGGAAGGAATCTACTAAACCTCGTCGCGTTCGGGCGTTGCAGCTCACCATTCATTCATCCCTACCTGATCAACTCCGTTCTGCTCAGTTGGAAGCTTTGAAGGAGGAAAACCTTAAAGCTGAAACTATGCACGGTGCCGACAAGCACCTCGAGCGAAGGCCTGATGGCCTGCACTACTTTGCAGAACGCATATGGGTTCCTTTATTCGGGGGACTACGGGAGCTTGTCCTTGATGAGGCTCATAAGTCCCGGTATTCTATTCATCCTGGTTCGGATAAAATGTACCAAGATCTGAAGGTGCTTTACTGGTGGCCAAACATGAGGTCGGATATAGCCTCATACGTGAGCAAATGCTTGACCTGTGCTAAGGTCAAGGTGGAATACCAGAAACCGTCGGGTCTCTTGCAACAACCTGAAATTCCGGAATGGAAATGGGAACGGATTACCATGGATTTTGTCACGCAACTTCCTAAATCACCAAGCGGGAATGACAAGATATGGGTGATTGTCGATCGGTTGACGAAATCAGCCCATTTCCTTGCTATTAAGGAGACCGACACCATGGATCGTTTGGCTCGTCTTTATTTGAAGGAAGTTGTTTCTAAGTACGGGGTGCCAGTTTCTATTATCTCGGATTGTGACTCCCATTTTACTTCTCACTTCTGGAAGTCTTTGCACAAGGCTTTGGGTACCCAACAAGACATGAGTACGGCTTATCATCCACAGACTGACGGTCAGAGTGAGCGCACGATTCAAACTTTAGAAGACATGCTGCGGGCATGTGTGATCAATTTTGGCAAGGGTTGGGAAGCTCATCTACCGTTAGTAGAATTCTCGTACAATAACAGTTATCACACGAGCATCAAGGCAGCTCCGTTCGAGGCACTGTACGGACGGAAATGCCGTTCTCCTCTTTGTTGGGCTGAGGTGGGTGAGAGTCAACTCACTGGGCCTGAACTAGTGTACGAAACTTCGGAAAAGATCGTACAGATTCCTAATCGGTTGGCAGCGGCACGGGATCGGCAAAAGAGTTATGCTGATCAGCGTCGCAAACCACTGGAATTCCAAGTTAATGACAAGGTACTTCTAAAAGTCTCACCGTGGAAGGGCGTCATACCCTTTGGGAAGCGTGGCAAACTCAATCCACGGTATGTCGGCCCATTTACGATCCTGGAACGGATTGGGCCGGTGGCTTATCGTCTTGATTTACCGACGGAGCTCGGTAACGTGCATAACGTTTTCCATGTGTCAAACTTGAAGAAGTGTCTGGCTGACGAGTCTCTCATCGTTCCACTGGAAGAGATCAAGGTTGATGATCGTCTTCGGATTGTGGAAGAACCTGTGGAGATTCTGGATTACAAGATTCGTAGCCTACGTCACAGCAAGATTCGTATCGTTAAGGTTCGGTGGAACTCGAACCGGGGACCAGAGTATACGTGGGAACGGGAGGATCAGATGAAGTCTAAGTATCCTCATCTCTTTCCTAAGGAAGCGTTCGAGTCGAGATATGTCTCTTCTGCAGCTGAATGAATCTCGGGGCGAGATTCCTTTTAACGTGGGGATGATGTGACAACTCGGGTAAATCTCTCTTTTGGTTTCTATCTTTTGTTTGTTCCCTTCGTTATTTCTTTTGTTCTTTTGGTACTTGTGCAATTTTCGGGACGAAAATTCTTTTAACGTGGGGATGATGTGACACCCGGCAAATTCTGGTTAACAACGTTGTCTAGATGAAAGTCTACCTTAGCGAGTCACGCGTATATTGTACTTAACTGGGTTAGTTAAGTCGGGTTATGGTTCGGGAACTATCGGTTTAGTCTAGAGGATCATTGGATGTTGGTCTAGAGGTTCATTAGATGTCGGTCCTTAACCAAGTGTACAAACGGTGACGATTTATAGGATCGTCAGGGCATACGGAACATACGAGTCTCGAGTCCCGGGAATTGGTGAACGAGGGTGAATATGTGTATTTACATGTGTTATGTGTTTACAATCATTATGTGACTTGTCGGTATGTGAATATGTGTTAACATATGTTAAAACGGGGTTTAACGCACAAAACACACGAAACCAGCCCCTATAGGCGATTAGGGAAGCCTAATCGCCCATAAGGGAGGCGAGTAGGCATCATATGGGGCGAGTAGGGGACTGATCGCATGACTGTTCATGCGATTAGGCCCCAATCGCATGAACTTACATGCGATTAGGCTTCCTGATCGCGTGTAAAGCTGCATAATCGCGTGTTACGTGCTGGACGACTAAAAACGACTATAAATACCATACTTGACCTCATAAACTTCATTATACAAACCCTAGTCGTCCCATAACCTGCCCCAACACACACACAACCTCTGGAACGCGATTTTTGATCAAAACACAAGGTTTCAAGCTTAATCCTTCATTCTTTCACAATTCTAAGGTTTGGTTTCCATCCATGAATCTTTATAAACGTTTTTAATCAATCTCTAATGGTCCAGACCTGTTCTAAAACGGAAAAGCTTTCTGAAAATCGTTAATAAGTGTTGTTAATCGGATTTTAACTAGTATACATGTGTTATGTGTGTTTATGATTAGAAAGCTAGGGTTTTTATGATTCGAGATGAATGAATGATATGTTATTATTGTTAGATCAGAATAATAATGATATTATGATGATAAAATCTGAGAATTGAATATTAGGGTTATAGTTACGCATGTTAGTATGATGATTGCATGCTATGTGAATGGTGTTTGGATTACGTGATATCATGCAGGGCTGATAATACGAGGCAAAACGAAGGGTTTTAGTTGAAACATGTTTAGAATAGTGTTTGGGATGATATTGGGTAGTTACACACGTTCTGGATCTGATTTGGAGCGTTAAACGCGCGAAAAACTGGAACAGTAAGGTTACAGGCGATTAGCAATCCTAATCGCCTATGTTAGAGGCGATTAGGAGGCCAATCGCCAGTCTTTCATGCGATTAGGGCCTAATCGCTAGTTTTTACACGCGATTAGCCCTAATTGCTAGTTTTTACATGCAATCAGCCCTAATTGCTAGTTTTTACATGCCATCAGCCCTGATTGCTAGTTTTTACATGCAATCAGCCCTGATTGCTAGTTTTTATATGCAATCAGCCCTGATTGCTAGTTTTTATATGCAATCAGCCCTAATTGCTAGTTTACTTTTCCTAATCGCGTGTACTGCTGCTGTAAGTGTAAATTAGCATTCCGAGACCCGATTTGACATATAGTAACATGCTAGGAACCCCGTAACATATCTAATAACTTGGTAACGTATGTTTGGATGTAATTCGGTGATACGTGAACTATGTGCTATAACTTGGTGTGCGTTAACGTATGTTAAGTGTGATTGCATGATTGCATGTTTGAGAGCGTAAACATAACACGGGGAGTCTCGGGTCACCAATGGGATGTCGAGTCTTGTACTTTGGGTCAGTTAAACAGTCACGGTGTTTTCAAACGAACTTGGTTATGGTCTGGACATCTAGGGACTAATTAACCTGCGGGTTATTAGTCTAAGTACTTGTAACTGTCATATGTTAGGTCGCCGCTTTACGGGACTAGCATAGCAGCTGAGTTTACTCGGGTTAAGAAGTAACGCAACTTAAGGTGAGTTTACGGCCCCTCTTTTAAACTGGTTTCATACTTTCGGGGGAGAAAACATGTGTTAAAACGATTATTTGGTAACTACTGTCATACTATGGGTTTCTATTGTGTACTACACGATCTTTGGAAGTCCCGGGGGGAACCATGAATGTGCGGGTTTGCACAACGGGGAAATGTGAATAGCGCTATTGGGAGTGACCAACCCCGCTCGTCGACTTGGAGGGTCGGCGGGTGCATATTGTCTCAAACAGGAACAACAGGAACAACAGGGTTACTACATCGGGCACACATTTGGTATTCGAGTTAGTAATGGTTTTCCAATCGTGGTAGTAACAAAACATACGCCTAGCTAGCGTACACTGGTTTTCGATTTGTTATAGTATGGACAGGTGGACTTGGTACTTGGATTACAAAACCTGTAAACTCACCAGCATTTTTGTGCTGACGTAAACTTTTACATGTTTTCTCAGGTCGCTAAGGTAGCACCGTGGAACTAGGGCGCACGCGTCTGCACGGCGTCTAGCTAGAGTTGCATGATTTTACAAACGTTGAACATTGGTTTATTATTGAATAATTATTTTGAATAAGCTTCCGCTGTAAACGGGGATTTTAAACATTGTTTTGAAATTGCATTATGTTCATGTTAGACTTGTTTATTGTGATCGTTGGTTTGGATCCTGGTTTGTCATGCGCCTCGCGGTAAAACTCCGCAAGTGGATTTTGAGGGTGTGACACCAACATTCCTCTGTCTTTGTCTTTCTTTTTTTCTTTTAACCTACATAATAACCATAGAAGATGGACGAGCAGGAGGACGGTGGTTGGTTTTTGTCGGAGCAAAAGGAGGGCGGCGGTTGCTTTTTGTCGGAGCCGAAGGAGGGGGCGCTTGGTTTTTGTCGGAGCAGAAGGAGGGGGCGACAGTTTTTGTCGGAGCAGAAGGGGAGCGGTGGGTGTAGGGGTGCAGAGAAGGATGAGATGGAGGAGAAGAGTGAAGGAGGTGAGGTGTGAGGAAGAAGAAGAAGAAGATAAGGGTCTGAGGGGTAGAGGAGTCTTTGTTTTCATTCAGAGTTTGTGTAAATCTGAATGGCTTAGCACTGAATGGCACCATTCAGAGGTTGTTGTTTCCAACCAAACAAGCCAGCATCTGACCGAATCAGAGGCTCCCCTCTGAATGGATGATTCAGAGCCTTTCCAAACAGGGCCTTAATCATTCCATTCAGATGCTAAAACAAACAGTCTGAATGCTGAATGATTCAGACTTGAATGGTTAAGAGGTTGATTAAAAGGCTACCAAACAGCCCCTAAGTGTTGAATGGTTCAGCTATGCATCAAGTCTTAATGGTTTAGCTCTTAACCATTCCATTCAGAGCATTTTTTAAGTTGAAACAAACAGTCTGAATATTAAACCAGGGGCGCAGCTCTTACGGGGAGGGGCGGCCGACCCCCCGAATTTTCGCTCAGAAGTTCTGATTATATAGTATTCGTATAGAAATTTTTCGGTATATAAGGTTTCGACCCCCCGAAACTGGTTTTCGACCCCTCGAAACTAGTGACTTCCGACCCCTCGAAGATTCGGGTCAAGCTTCGCCATTGTACTAAACCATTCAGAACTTAATGGTTCAGAGCCTCATTAAAAGGCTACCAAGCCGGCCCTAATTTCTTTTAGTTGATCATTCGTTCCAAAGGCACACACAACTAATGTATGGCGTTCAAAGTGATATAAAACTATACACCACAAGACTCCTAAATAAATGAGTTTTTAAGATAAACAAAATCAATAATTTATACTAATTTTAAAATTACATCAGATCATCTTAATTTTGCAAGCATCAGGTGATACACCTTAAAATGAGGTAAATAACTCTTCCAAACATTATTACACTTTAATCATATCATTTTAATTATACTTTAGTTACTTATCTTTAACCAAAATCTGGATAAGTAGCTTGTAGTTATACTTTACACACGTTATAAAAAAACCAACTACCCCACAATTTTAGACAACCATAAGTTTTTTCGTACATCAATATGTATTTTTTACATAAAAAATACAAGCCTTTTATCCTCTTTAATTTGAGTATAGTATTTTTATAGTTTTTTTTTAATTTAAAAAAGTCCTATGTTGCGTGATTGACAGTGTTTATGCGTTAGCAATAATTGAAACGTTGATCTAAACATAAAAAAACAGACGAAACTTAACTGCAATAAACCAAAACTGAATTAACTAAAAATCGATTACCCAAAATCGAATTAACCAAAAATTGGTTATCTGTTTTTCTGTACCCTCCTTTTACTAAATTAATTAACTGAACCATTCATATTTCGTATATTTCTATTACTTATACATCCATTCCATGTATTATTACTCAATTTCATGTACTTCAAAGCAAAACTTTTAGCCCAAGTTTGGTTTTGGTTATTAACCAAAATTAAACGAACAGAACAAAAAACCGTAAATCTAACCTAATAAATCGAACTTATTAAATGAAAACTAATTGGTTAACAAAATAGGCTAACATATGAATTCGGCTGAAAATGATACTGTGTCAACTGAAATGTCTTATCGCCTGAGCACCCTTATAAATGTAAGCGTGCATATATAGATAAAAGTTAGTTGCATTAAAAGTAAATGTTATATGCATAATTAAAGGTTAAATACATAAATAAAAGTTAGATTTTTAGTTGCCCTCTAGTTATCAAATGTCTACATAAAATGTTCTTTTTTATACTTAAATATTTTTTCTCAATGTATAGTATAAATTTAATGAAGTGCTTACAATGTTTATTATGCATGTCTTTGTGCTTAAAGCCTTTCTTGAATAGGATAGAAGCTACTCGTAATGATAACGTGTTATGATATAACAAAAATTGTATAATACAAGAACAATGCTAAAACTTAAGAACTTTAAAAAAAATTGTAAGATGTGGAAGTTGAAAAATGTATAACTTATGAAAGCGTATAGATGATATGCATTTTCTCTTCTACATTGAGGGGCTGTTTGGCAAGTGCTGAACCAGTAAGTGCTGAATCAATAAGAGGTCTGAATGGTTAAGAGGCTCTGAACCAGTAAGTGCTGAATCAATAAGAGCTGTTTGGCTGTATCTCTGAATGACTGTGCAGAATGACTATTTTACCCCTCTGAACTATTATGTGCTGAATGAATGTATCTGTTTGGCCAGAGTTCTGAATAGTGTACAAATTGATGAAAAATTGTAAAAGGAAAATACAAAACGTCATAGAAAATCCAAATTAAACATAAATCCTTTAACATCCATGGAAACATATGAAAATCCAAATACAAAATAACACAACATACGAAATCCAAATACAAATAACACAACTCTGCATACAATTTTAATTTGATGAAGCATTTGAAAGCAACTGATTAGCAATATGGCCATGTAAAGAATTCATATAGTCAATACCTTGTGAACCCCACTCTATGTCATGAACTAACAGGCCATCATTTTCCCCACTTTGCATTTCATGAAACATCGTGTTCTCATCATACTCCATAAATAACTGATCATAAATATTGCATTTCCTTATAAAATTATGGATGGCGAAACAAGCAATCACTATGTCTCTTTGTATTGGAAAAGAAAAGGGAGTCATTTGCTTTAGGATTGGGAATCTCGCCATTTCTTTGGATATTGGTTCCTAAAGATTAGGGATTTAAACCACCTCAATCATACCAATTATCCAATGTTTCTAATATAACAACTAGTAACAATCAACATACAACATAAAGAAAACATGCATCTTTTTTTCATACCAATTATCTAACATAGAACAACCCATTTCTAAAAACACAAACCAATCAACATACAACCTAGCCAAAACATGCATCTTTTTTCATACCAATTATCTAACATAGAACAACCCATTTCTAAAAACACAAACCAATCAACATACAACCTAGCCAAAACATGCATCTTTTTTCATACCAATTATCCAACATAGAACAACCTATTTCAAAAAACACAAACCAATTCAAGCATAATAAATAACAAATTCAGAAAAAAAAAAACAACAAATTCAGAAAAAAAAAAAACCCATTTCTCATAATAAATAATAAATTCAGAAAAAAAAACAACAAATTCAGAAGAAAAAAAAAACAACCCATTTCTCATAATAAATAACAAATTCAGAAAAAAAAAAAACTTGTTTTATGTTAATAAACAACATCCCACAACACCATAAACTTTTTTAATAAACAACATCCCACAACATATTACAAGCATAGATCGATTAAGAGGGTTTTTATATGCTTAATAGAAAAAAAAAACACACGAACTAACCTCTGTGACGCGAGCAGAGAGATGAACGTGGGAAGAGGAGGGCGGAGGAGCCGGAGGAGGGCGGCGGCGGCCGACGGCGCTGAGGGAGGAAGGAGGCGGAGGTTTGAGGTGGGTGGTTGAGGGTTTGGGTGATGAGAGGTGAAAGAAAAGGTTGGGTTTGTTTTGTGGTGAGGAGGGTACCCTTGTCTATTTTTCATTCAGCATCTCACAATGTCTATACCATTCAGACTTAAAGATTTCATTAAGAGGCTCATATTTTTGCAACCAAACAACCTAACCTCTGTCCGAATAAGAGGTCAGCCTCTTAATGAATCATTAAGAGGGTAAACAAACAGCCCCTGAGTTTTTATTATAAAATGATTAACTATTTGACATACAAGTTTAATTATCTAATGGTAGTATGATATATTATTCAAAAATTTAACAAAAGGTTCATTCACTTGCTAAATCTAGAGGGTAAAGATAGATTTTGAATGGTAAATATTCATAATAAATTAAATAATTTTTAAGTTTGTTTATTTACTATTTATACTACCTTTTTATTTGTTTGTTTAAATTTTAATGTGTTAGCATGTATTAATTTGTTTGTTTAAAATAAGCCTTTTTTATATATAATTTTTTCTTTGACCCGATTTACTTTCACCTACCGATACTCCCTTTACAAAATTTCTACATTCTTCGTTGATTAACCGTTGACATGATAGAACCTTTTAGTATAACACTAAATTAATTAATTTACGTATGAAGATATTATCGTTTACTTGGTTCAAGTCTTCTTTTTGGTATAATTGCATTATCATTTTTATTTTTACAGCTTGGCCCGGATACTAGATGTAGCAGCGTTGGAGGGTTGTGGAGGTGTTTACGAGGACACTAGAGGGCCCGACTTTAAAAATTCAGGTGCCCGGGCCAAGCTGTAAAAATTGTACCCCTTAGTCTTAGCTTTGAGCCTTAACGGAATAAATAATGTAAATTATTTTTAAGCTACGAATATCAAATTGATGGATCAAATTTTATTTCTCACTTAGGTTGTAGTCTAAACGGCAGGGGGAACAAACCCTCTTGGAAAAGGTTGAGAGTTCGAATCCCACATAGGGTGAAAATATAAATGGGTGAAAGTTTGGCAATAAAAAAAATTTGTTTCATAACAAAAATAAAAGTTAAAAAGGAAGTCAAAACCAACTGGTAAAAAGCAAAAACAACTAAGTGTGAGCCCTTTCATTTCATCTTATTCGTCCTCTCTAGTCCTACACTCATTAATAAACATGGAATATTTTTTTCTCAAACCATTTTATTTTCTTTTTTAATTTTAACCTCTCTCAACATTTCTTTACTTTATGTTGTATATAAACTTCCCTTCACTTTGATTAATACTTGATTAACAATTTTGAAGCTCAAACATACTAAAATCCATCGAATTAAGAATATCACTGTTAAAAAAACATGGATTGCCGGAGGGTCAATGTGCCCCCAAGAAATTAGGTTCAGGTCGGGAGTCCTCCCCACAACCCTTAAGGACCGACCTTGGCAATGAACACCATTTCTCACGGGGTTGGCACGTGACAATTATGGAAACCTCATTGTCTTTCACAAGTCTCTTCCTTTTTCAAATCTCTTTATTTAATATTAAAAAATAATGAAAACAAGGGTGAAAGGGAAGGGAACACCATACCATAGCCTAGTAATATATGAGAATTATAGCATGGAGCTTATATGGAGGACCGTCATCACACCCATTAACCTAAGCTCATGTTGGCTTTATTTCAATTAGAGAAAACTGCTCAAATAATCCCTAAAATGGAATGCAATAGTCTAAGATGCTTAATAGCTCTAACAAGCGCAAAAGTCATTGTTTTTTTCTTTCGAGCCTAAGCCTACGTTTGATTAGTAAGGTTGTTTCTTTTTATATCTCCTTAAAAAAGTAAAGGCGCGTTAGTGCTTTTCATTGACTTTTTTTTTTTCAATAAGGGGCAAAGCTTGAAGAAGCAAGTCAATCAGAGAAAAAGTGTTGGTTGTTGCGCGCTAGCGCTAGTGGCAAAGTATTATGGGGCCAGGGGGTGCCCCGGCCCCAACCATTTTTTGGCTCAGTGGTGGTAGTTTGCGATTTTCGTAGATAATTTTTATATGAATTGAGTCCGGCCCCCACAAAATTGATCTTCTGGCCCCCACCGATAGGAGAAAATTTCGGTCTTGTGATTTTCAGCCCACACCACTGTCTTTTTCAAGCTTCGCCACTGGCTAACGCATTTAACTAAAAACATGGAAAGTCAAGGCTCTGGGCAACGAGTTCATTTGTTTAATTTGGTCGATCTGATACTTAGTTAATTCTTTTATTTTTATGTTCCCATGGATACCTAATCGATAACGAATCAGGATGGCTTATTTAGGCCCAATTCTATCTATTTTTTTTTGTTGAGGCAATTCTTACTTGTTCATCGGTAACTGATATAGCTCCTGAAATATATAACATTATTGATCCTTCCTTTTACTAGTCTTCTCAGCTGGAATATAAAAAGATTCTTCGCTCTGCTCTCACTCCTTCTTCTCCTTTAGGATAGGATCGTCGTTGGTCCTTTTTTGCACTAAAAAACTAGTTAGAACAACTAAATGCGTGTGTACAAAATTCGCAGAACATGGATATGAAAGGAGGCAGGTAATTGAAGCACCAAACTGGTCTATCTCTTTCTACGGCAGACGATGATCCTATTCCCAACTCCTCCCCGGGTAGTTCCTAATGTTTGGCACTTCCCATACTTGATGGGTGCAACATCAACAAATTCACTCATGATCAAGTTACGACCTAAGATCTATGACCATATTAAGTTAATTGTTCGTATTTCGTCCATCTGTTCGTATTTCGTCCATTCCATCGATCCATATTAAGTTAACTGTTCGTATTTCGTCTATTCCATCGGTATGCTCCTAGGTACTTGTAATTGTGATCTGTTTTCCAGAACCAAAAGGGTCTTTTGTGGCAACCTCCACGAACAATCGTCGTTTGTTGATGGTTTTTTTCCGCTTCTCATAGCTGCTCTTTTCACACCTCTGGATATCTGGTGACAAATTGCCGTCCCTTTCCTTATTTTTTCGATAATAGAGATGGTATGTCTGTGGCATCGATTATACAAGTTCATGAAGAGGGTTGACCGAGTGGAATGTGGGAGAACGGCTTGTGGTTTATCCTAGTTTCACATATAGTCCCCACCTTTTCAAAAATCCCTGTTCTAGTCCCCACCTTTTGACCATGCTTCACTCGGATAACCCCTAAAGGGGATGAAGGTAAGATTATCCGAATAAGTAGGTGTGATATGACAAAACTGCTATTGCTATAAAAAATCTAATAATTAAAAAATTAAAATAAAATAATTAATATTTAAAAATTTAAGTGGCTACCCCCACCCACCTCCACCTTTCACCACCACCGACATCCGCCAACCACCACCCACCCATCAACCACCCTCTGTATTTGTTTCAAACTACTTTAGTCGTCATACACTTATTCGCCTTCCTTTATCTCTTGTAACAAGAACAAACCAACCTCAACACAATTTATGTTTCTTTCTATTTCAAACAAAATCACAAATTTTGTTTCCACTTTTTTTTTTATATAGTTAAACCGATAATGGTGGTGAATCGGTTAGTGGAGATGGATGGTCCGAAGATGAACGAAGGTAATGGTGACGGGTTGCTGTTTGGTGGAGACCGAGTGAGAATGTGGTACGGTAAAGGTCAGGGTGGTTGATTATTGTTTCGGGATGTTGCATCGGCAGGGTTGAAAGTGGGTGTCGAGGTTTGTGTTAGTGGAGAATAATAGAGCAATGGTGACAGGGGTTTCAATAGAGGTGTTCGGAGGTACTGCAGTGGGTGTTTGGATGGTTGAGATAATGTGGTGGAGATGGAGATGGTGCTTAAGAGGTTGTTCACGGAGGTGAATGCGGGTGGAGTATTTTAAGGAGATTCACAGTTGGGTGTGGACAGTGGCGAAGGTTAGTGAAGGCCGGGGGGGTGCCCTCCCACCTCTGTTTTTTGGCCCAGTGGTGAAAGTTTGCGATTTTGGTAGGTAATTTTTATATGGATTGAGTCCGGGCCTTACCGATAGGAAAAAATTGAGTCCGAACCCCGCCGATTTGATCTTCAAGCTTTGCCACTAGGGGTGGAATTTGAAAGGGAGTGACGATGGTAGGAGAGTTTGAGTTGTGAATAGGGGTGTAAACGAGCCGAGTCGAGCCCGAGCCTGACTGGGCTCGAGCTCGGCTCGTTATGGTTTTATGAAGCTCGAGCTCGAGCTCGGCTCGGTTCGAGCCTACAATCTTGAGCTCGAGCTCGGCTCGCTAGCAAAATCAAAAGCTCGAGCTCGGCTCGCTAGCAAAATCAAAAGCTCGAGCTCGGCTCGGCTCGACTCGAGGTGATTTGAGAACAATCTCAAACGAGCTCAAAGCTCGGCTTGAGATCGCAAAAGCTCGGCTCGCGAGTGTTATTAAATGGGCCTATGAAATAAGGATTTGGGCTTTGGAGATGTGGGCTATAAATTATAAGAGATATATAAATAACTTATAATTATGTTTGGGCTCGTTTAGGCTCACGAGCCCAATCGAGTTTTGTATCTAGGGCTTGAGCTCGGGCTCGATAACTAAACGAGCCATATTGCAGGCTCGGCCTCGGGCTCGGGCTCGTTAAGGCTCGACTCGTTCGGGATTTTTACCGAGCCGATCCCGGGTAGCTCTCGAGCCGCTACGTGTCATTTACACCCTTAGTTGTGAAGGTCACGATGCAAAGTAGGTGTAGCCGTGTATGTGAGTGGTGACAAGATGGTGGATCTAGGTGGTGTTTCACGGTGGAGGTTTATGTTTTTCACGTGTTGGTGGTGGTGGTTGGTGGTTTAGGGAGGTGACGGGGTAGGGGAGATAAAGTGGGTGGGTCCCACATAAATTCTTAATTATTTTTTATTAGTGTATTTTTTTTTTATAAAATGGTAGTTTAGTCATTTCACACTCACTCAACTGGACAATTTAACCTCATCCACTCTAAGAACTATCTAAGCGAAGAAAGGTCAAAGGGCAAAGACCAGGACTGTAATATTAATAAGATAAGCAATATACGTAAAATTAAGACAAACAACAGGCGCCGCATTGTCCATTTACTTTAAATGGCCACTTATATAAACGTGGATATTATCTTACCGATGACATCTACCCAACCTAGTCAACGTTTGTGAAAGCGTTTCGATATCCGAGTGATCCTAAGGAAAATAAATTCGTTAAGGTGCAAGAGGCGGGAATGAAGGATGTTGAGCGAGCGTTCGGAGCATTAAAGGGGAAATGGGGAATCACCACACGACCCTTGAGGGCGACGACCGTTACTAGGTGTAGCGTCATCGTCTACACGTGCATGATATTGCACAACATGATCATTAAAGACGAGGGGCGTGCAATATCACCAGTCCACATACGCGATCCCCCAATCCAACCGGTCTTTGACGACCAAGCCCTTGCGGAGTTGACAGACTCCGATACGCATTTCCGACTTCGAAATGATATCGTGGAACATCTAGACGCACTTGATCTACCGCACCTCGAAGCGAATGCCTCCGAATAGTTTTTCTTTTATTTAGTTTATTTTTAATTACTTTTAATATTGTAAGTTTATTTATTAGTTTAATAATATGTTTAATTAATGTTTCCTAAAAAATAAAGATTTTAGTGAAGTGAATCAGTTAAATACTACCTTCAAAAAAATGAATAAGTGAAGTAAATCAGTCAAGTGATGTGTCATTTAACAATCAATTGGTGGCCCAATGGTAGAAGCAAAACTTCTAGGAACACCTAAAGAGGAGGTCATGGGTTCAAGTCCCACAAGGAGTGAAATTTGGTGTTCAAAAAAAGTAAAAAAGAAATATGTAAATCCTTTCCCCCTTATTTGTGTCAAATGTGAAGTTGAAATTCTTATCGGGTCAGTTAGACTAGTTAGCCTGAAACCAATTATTGGGCTAATCATGCTCAAATTTAAAACTTTAAATAAACTCTCAGATCAAAAACGAACGGCCCAGATCAGAACCATAGACCCCTTTCAAAAATTCAAAAACATCCATCCCGCTGCTTAACATTCCATTTTCATCAAACATTCGATCTAACCACCAAAACCCTTCTTTTCCCACACCCAACACTACCTGTCTTTAAAAATGTCCGCTCGTCATGAAAAAGGCGTCAATGTTCAGGTGCTTTTGCGTTGCAGGTATTCCAGCTCTTTATTATTATTATTATTATTATTATTATTATTATTATTATTATTATTATTTCCTTTTTGAAACTATTATTATTACAAGTAAAAGATCTACTAGGGTTTGATGTCTTTTTTGCTATTAATTGGTGAATGAATCTGTTTTGTTCGAATGTTTGGTAGGCCGTTTAGTAACGATGAGTTGAAGAACAATGCACCTCAAGTGGTGACGTGTAACGAGTTCCAGAGGGAGGTTGCTGTTTCCCAGAGCATTGCTGGCAAGCAGATTGATCGGGTTTTTACTTTCGATAAGGTCCGGTTTTTGTTTATCATTTAATATGTTACATGCATTTGTTAATTGCCTTTGCTTTCAGATTTAGGGTTATGTATTTAGTTTTATGTATCGAGTTTTATTAATCAAGAAAACAGGCCGTAGTCTGTTACTTCAAATCCGCGTGTTTTAAATTATTTTCGCCTTGATCCACATTGGTTACTCTGACTTTTTCCAAAATGGTTGTAGGTTTTTGGTCCTACAGCTCAGCAAAAGGATTTATATGAACAAGCTGTTATTCCGATTGTAAATGAAGTCTTGGAAGGGTTCAATTGCACCATTTTTGCGTATGGACAGACAGGCACAGGAAAAACATACACAATGGAAGGCGAATGTAAGAGGGCCAAGGTATTATATCTTTTCATACTACATTTGCCTTTACTTGCGTATTAATAGTTTGTTTTGATGGTTAATGGTTAACACTTAACACGACATGACTGTGTTTGTTGTTTCTTTTATTCACAGAGTGGGCCGAATGGAGAGCTGCCGTTAGAAGCAGGTGTGATACCGAGATCGGTGAAACAAATATTTGACACTTTAGAGGGGCAAAATGCGGAATATAGTGTTAAAGTGACATTTTTAGAGCTGTATAATGAAGAAATTACCGATTTGCTTGCTCCTGAAGAAATATCGAAAATTGGTATGGAGGATAAACAGAAAAAGCTCTTGCCTTTAATGGAAGATGGGAAAGGTGGAGTTCTTGTTAGAGGTTTAGAGGAGGAGATTGTAACGAGTGCAAGTGAGATATTTACGTTACTTGAGAGGGGGTCTGCTAAACGTCGAACTGCAGAGACTTTATTAAATAAACAGTCAAGGTATACTAAGGTTTTTCTTCAATCTATTCATGAGTCTTGTTAACTTATGTTCCTTTAATTCTTACCTGTAAGGTTTATTTTTCTTTCAGTCGGTCACATTCACTTTTTTCCATTACCATACACATTAAAGAGTCAACTCCAGAAGGTGAAGAACTTATCAAATGTGGTAAACTAAATCTTGTGGATTTAGCTGGTTCAGAAAATATTTCACGTTCAGGTGCAAGAGAGGTAATGTTCCAACAATATTCAGTAATTAGTTCCTGAGTTATGATTTTCAAGTTACAGAGAATATTATTTTCTTTGTAATATATGCGGTAAAAGTTTCTAACTTTTTTTTTTTTTTATAATTATTTTAGGGCCGTGCAAGAGAAGCCGGAGAAATAAATAAAAGTTTACTAACTTTGGGACGAGTAATAAATGCTTTGGTGGAGCATCTGGGACACATTCCTTATAGGTTTGGATTACATCTTGAATCATGTTTAGGTTATGTTTTCTTTGAGTTGTCAACTAGGTTTTAAAAAGCGTGCCTTTGCGCGAAGCGACATGAGGCGCGGATCCATTCGCCTTATGTCACACAAAGCGCACAGTGTACAAAAGCGCAAGAAAAGCACGCTTTTTTTTTTTTGAGGAAAAGCCCCTGAGGCGCGCACTTTCACGGGGTGTTTTTGTGCTTCAAAGTGTTATACATGTAGCTAAAAAGGTTGTACATTTAAGTTAAATCATATATAAACCTTATTTGTATCTATATTTTGGGTGAAGGATGCTTAAACCTATAGGATATATAAAAAATTACATAATCGTCTTGCGCCTCGCGTACGAAAAGCCCACCATTCTTTTGTTTTGCGCCTTGGTTTTTAGACCTCGTCGCTTTTGTGCGTTTCACGCTTTTCAAAACCAAGGTTGTCAATGTTTCTAAGCTTTAGTAAAACTGTTGGATTATTGTTATATGTCATGCTTCCTTTTTCTGTCATGTATGGCATTTTTTTGGTATGCTAAATGTATGATTTCCATTTAATTTCCAGGGATAGTAAACTGACCCGTCTACTTCGTGACTCGTTGGGTGGAAGAACAAAAACCTGTATCATAGCCACTGTGTCTCCTGCTGTTCATTGTCTTGAAGAAACTTTAAGCACATTAGATTATGCCCACCGGGCTAAGAATATTAAGAACAAGCCAGAGGTATACCACAATCTCAAAAATATTTATTTTTTCCTTTAATATATTTCATTTTTCTTCGTGTATGTGTAGGTAAATCAAAAGATGATGAAAACAACTCTAATAAAGGATCTTTATGGTGAAATTGAGAGACTCAAAGCTGGTAAGAATTTTCATTGTATGATAAGATCTTTGAGGATTTAAAATGGGAACTAATTTGGAATGACTAATGAGTTATCGTCTCTTATAATAAATTTTCCTTCCCAGAGGTTTATGCTTCACGTGAGAAAAGTGGTGTTTATCTACCAAAAGAGCGATATTACCAAGAGGAAATGGAACGGAAGGTATCAAACTTGTGGACTTCAGATTATCATGTTGATATATAATGTTTTGTGTTTACTGTTAAATTTATACTGCATCATAGCATCTTATGCACAGAAACTGTCGTCTTTCTGTGTTTACTTTTTTTTTTATTTCAATTTTTTCAACAGTATTTTGATGCGTTTTATTTAGGTTAACATCAAATGATTTTATTTTTTTGTTTAGTCAATGGCAGATCAAATCGAACAAATGGGAATCAAAATAGAAAACCAACAAAAGGTTTGTGTATATTGGTTATTGTAATGTAGTTCACTTAATTTTGCAACTTTGTTTACTTTGTCTTTGTGAAATCCACAGCAATTTGAAGAATTGCAAGCTCAATTTAACGCCCGGGTGGAAGAGTGTTCTGATCTGAGCTGCAAACTTGAGTCTACTCAGGTAAATTAAAACTTGTTAACTGCATTACTCTGTGTGTGTGTGTTTATCTATTTTTGTAACATCTTTGATAAATAGCAACCTATTTACTTTTTTCTGTAGAACAACTTGAACGAAACCAATAATGTATTGGCTAACACTGAGGAGACTTTAAAGAAATGTCAGTATGCTCTTAAGGAGCGGGATTTTATAATACAAGAACAGAAAAAAGCAGGTATATTTGTTCTTTTTCTATTGTGCAAGTATTTTCTTATTTTTTTAATTACTTTTTTACATATGGTTAATTGTTGTATACAGAAAATGAGTTGGCACACCAAGCATGTGTTCTCCGGTCTGACTTAGAGAAATCTATTCAGGACAATGCATCATTGTTTATGAAAATTGGTATGTATTCAGTATTCTCTTTAATATACATGAACGCATTCACACATTATCTTTACACTTGTATGCAGCAAGAGAGGATAAGCTAAGTGCTGGAAACAGATCAGTTGTGAATAAGTTTGAATCTGAGCTGGCACAAGATGTTGGTTCTCTTTGCAATATGGTGGCTGCGTCTGTATCCCAGCAAAATGAACAACTTCAGTGCATTGAAAAGTTTTGTGACACTTTTATCAACATCAGTGATAAGGTTTTGCTTGATTTGTATAATCACATATATAATGTATATTCATATACTAGTGGTATTTGATTTTTATATAATTTCATGGTACAGGCCATCACTGATCTAAAGAAAAAAGTATCTGCATCAAGGAATTTGTATATTTCTCATATTGAGGAAATGGAAAATGTTGTACATTTACACAAAGCAAGTGCTAATGGAAGCTTAGAGGATATTTCAGCCCAGTCTTCATCTAATGCTACTTGTGTTGAAAAAGTTAGTTCAAATAATTATTTAATCTATAAAACTTGTTTTCTTAATATTAATCATTATATAATTTGAACTATATATTTTATATCAGCTATTGGCTGAAGAAGCTACAAAAGGACATTCTATATTTGATGAGCTTCATGGCACTTTATCAACTCAACAAGGAGAGATTGCGCTTTTTGCTAGAGAGCTTCGAAAGGTTTGTGTTTTATTGTTTAAATAAAATTTTTAATGACATTTAAGATCTTTCATTTTTAGTTTATGTTGGATTAAATTAAAGTTTGGTGAATTAATTTTTTACAGAGGTTTAATGATAGCATCCATCATACAACAAATATATCCGAGTTCATTAATGGTGTATTTGATAAGCTGATGGAAGAATCCAAAGGGATAGGAAATCATGCTAATCAAGTTGACGAGATCCAGACAAAGAATATTGATGAATTTAAGAAGGCATATGAGGTACATTTCAATTTCTAGACTTTTAAAATATCAAATATAAATTATAGGGGTGCAAACGAGCGTCGAGCCCGTGCTCGAATAAGCTCGAGCTCGGCTCGTTTACTAACTATTAGTTAATATATTAAATAAAAATAATATTAATAATAGGTTCGGAGCTCGATAAATGAAGCTCAACTCAGGCTCGTTTAGTAAACAAGCTTAAATGAGGGGTATTAAAATTATTAATACACTAAGGCTCGACGAGCTTCATATGCCAGGCTCGAGCTCGGGCTCGATTAATAAACGTGCTTTGTTTTAAGCTCAAGTCGGGCTTGATAAGGCTCGGCTCGTTTTGAGCTTTTTACTGATCCGAGCTCAAGTAGCTCGCAAGCTGCTTGACTCGTTTGCACCCCTAGAGCTCACAACCAATAGCTTTCTTCAGGAGCAATCAAGATCTGATGCAGAGAAGCTTATTGCTGATGTCACAAGTTTAGTCTCAAGTCATTTGAGTCGGCAAAAAGAGATGGTGGATGCACGTTTAGCTGGTATACGAGAAACTTGCTCTGGAAGCAAGACGGTTCTAGATGGGCACATTTCTTCTATTGAGAATATTACGTCAGACGCCAAAAGAAAATGGCAAGAATTTTCTTTACAAGCAGAAAACAATGCAAAGGACAGTGCTGAGTTTTCTGCTGCTAAACATTGCCGATTCGAACTATTGCTACAAAAATGGTAATTAAGAAATCCCATGCAATCTTCTTAATTTTGATGTTAGTTAGAAATTATCTTGCTAAGGGTTTTATTGAACTTTTAATCCAGTGTTGATGCTACTGATATGGCATTGAATCATTCCAAAAAGACGCATGAATCTGTGACTGACATGGGTATCAAACATGTTTCTGCAATTGAGGAACTTGTTAGGTGAGTTATGTGCGTTTTCTTGCGGTCAAAAACTTTTTAGAAAAAAATAATTAAAGTTTTTGAACAAACTTGTAATGGTTTCTGTAGAACTGCTTCTGAGAGCAATGAGCATCATGATGCTGAGATAAGTTCTGCAAGAAAAACTGCTGAAGAAGATGTAATGAAGAATATTGAGGAAATAATCAAACACATTGAAGGTATGTGTTCGAGCACTACATTTCTACTTTTGAAGAGATGTTATAAAAGATCGCAGTTTAATTACAAATTTTTAAAGTTGCCATTTGAGCCGTTTACTTATAAATGGGTAAATTCAATACATTTGTCACTAATGTTTTGCGTGTTGGATTTTATACATAGGTACATCTCAAGAAGAGCTAGAGGCTGTTTCTGGAATTTTAGATACCACAAAAGCGCAAGCCATGAATCTTGAAACTTTACAAAATGATCACTCTGCACAATCTGGTGTCATAGAGCAGAAGGCTCATGATACTTTCCAACAAAAATATATGGTAACATGATGCAGGATCACTTCTTGATGAGTCATATTCATACATTACTAATATTTGATGATAATGAGACCTGTGTATATTTTTTTTTTTTTTTTTCAGGATTATGAACCTACTGGAAATACTCCTGTAAGATGCGATACTGATATTCCAAGTAAGGTGGCTATAGAGTCACTTCGGGCAACGCCAATGGAGACCTTAATGGAAGAATTTAGGGAAAATAATTCAGCCGAATCTCTTGAAATAAAGAAAACAAAGATTTCTAATACTCCACGATCGCCTCTTGCAGAAATCAACTGAACAGAATCATGTTTTTGGCCCATTTGTGCTTGTTACTATGTATATTTTCAAACATGAAGAGATAGGGTGATAGGTGGATTAATCATTTCACATAATCCCTGCTTGGGATTTGATGTGCTATTTTCACCAATGTTGTTGATCTTGACATCTTGTTATGTAATGTAAGATTTTTATTCACTTTAATAGATGCCCATAATTTTATTTCAGGTATGGAACAGTATGCTTTGTGATTGTATCTGTTAGGCACTAGATAATCAAAAAAGGCTGATTTTATTGATATAATAATAAAATAATTGGCCCGATCTGAAAGGGACTCATCTCCAATAACCCTAATAATCAAAATAAACAAGACATGAAAACTAGAACATGAAATGGAATACTTAAATGAAAAATAAAAGAGTTACCTTTTAAACTTTAGCCTTTAATATCAGTCTTTTGACTTCAGTCCATCAGAATTTAGCAGGTTCATATGAGTATCACTGTTATTTGGTGGTAAAAGAAGAAAAAGAAATGAGACACTTTCCATTCTTATGATATTGTGTGTAGGCTTTTAAACATGGATTGCATGCACACAAAAGAAATACATTTTAGTCCAAGTTTTATGAAAGCCCATTATATCTCACTGTATCTCTAATTCTGTATATATCTTGCGTAGTGCCGTAGTCACATTAAGGAGGTGGGTCATGTACAATAGAAAGGACAACGACATAAAGGCTAAAAATCATATTTTAATGTTTTCCGAAGTCAACTCCAAGTGTTTGGTTGTTGGAATAATCTTGATTGGTTGGGTCAAGTCGGTTTACGGGTCGGTTTTAATAAGTGGTTTGACTAAGTTTGGTTAAAGGCTTTACCGAATAACAAGGAAGTGTAGTTATGTTGGAAGTAGTCATTCTTTGTACCTATTTTCTAGGTAGACTTAGTTTGTTTCCGTTAGAAATGTAGGCTATAATGCTACTTTGTTTATTGAATAAAACACAAGCTTTTTACAATTTCTTACTGCACATTTATAGTTTTATATCTTTGATCATATTACGTGAGTTTGATAGTGTATTGAGTGTTTGTAGAGTGTGTTTAATTGGGACCTGAACCAACATTGGTTCTATCATGTGATCCTTAAATATTTGTAATAGGCTTGTGTTAAATATACCAAGTAAGAGGATTAATATACCAATTTAGTCAAACTTTAATGATAGGTAGACATTTGATGATAGATAGACATTTAATGATAGATAGACATTTACATTATTATACTATTATTTATTATTTATATTACTATCTACTATCACTTTTTTTATTTACAATTTTATATTTTGTTGTACTATTATTAATAATATTAATACCAGTATTAATAAAAAATAAATTAATCTTTCATAAAAAAAATATAAATAAATACGAAAGTGAAAAAGTTCATTATAAATAAACAACGATACGAGTCTCTAATAAAAAAAGTAAACATGCAAACATTAAAATACTTAGTCAACTAGATCGACAAAACCACTTTCACGGTGACAAAGTTGAGTATACAGTTCTAGACGCGACCTATACATGGTTTCTCATCTAGTTGCAGACTGGCTAATGTTGCGAAAATTCCAATACAGGCGTGATTGTAGGCATTGGGTATCCTCCTTGTAATTCCACCATGAGATAATGGTTCTCATCATTAACTAGGGCAATTGTAAGAGCTCTGTGATATTGAATCTCTTATGAACCACTCCAAAACGAGAAAATAGTTGTACTGCCTGACATGCTTAAAGAATGGACGATTACTTTAGACTACTTCGTGTAAACCTATCTCACTAAGTAGATTGCCTAGCCAAATGAGATTACAAGTAGTTTGTGTCATCTAGACAATAAACACAACACCATGTTTATTATTCTTTCAAGATACAAGATTACCCCAAAAAGAACACAACAAATGGTTTGTACTCTACGTTTTCTAGGTAGTACTTTTTGGGTTAGGTAGATTAATAACCATTTGGGTGTTGAAAATATTTGGAGAAGGGGTTGATGATTTTACTAAAATACTCTCATGTGCAGTCACGTGATATGATTTAACAGAGAAAACTGAGTTAGACATAAAAGACATAATGTGCATGATTTTGATAGATAAAGTACAAGACCTGTCAAGGGCATGTTTTGCAATGGGATATACTAGGGATGAGATCGGTACCGTACCTGTACCTATACCCGTACCCGTACCGAAAATACCCGTACCAAATTTGAACAAAAGTGAATACCGAGTACCGTACCGAATATATAGGTACGGTACGTGTACGAGTATGGGTATCGGTACAGGTATTTCGGTACGGTACCCGTTTTGGAACCATTTTGTTATTTTTTTCTTTTTTGAGCACTTGTACGGGTACCAAGTAGGTAAATAATTATGAGTATCAATATTATACGGGTACCAAATTGAAAAATTTGGTATGGGTACCAATATTGTACATGTACCAAATAGGTAAAATTGATACGAATACCATAAATACCATAATACGAAGTAAAACATATTATCAAATTCAATAGTATATAGAATTCGGTACCCGTATCATTTTTACCCGTACCGATACCGAAAGTACCGAAATCAGTAAAAGTGGGTACCGATACGTATACCGAGTACTTAAACTCGGTACGGGTATGGGTACCGATACAGGTACAGGTATAGGTACTCGGGAAAAAATGCTCAATCCCTAGGGTATACAGACAAAGGGAAAACTTGTAATTTAGTAATTTAATTTTAAAAAAATAATCTTAAAAGGAAATTTTTTGTGCTGTTACATGGTCCAAGAAAAGTCCCAATAAAAAAGAATTCTCTCCATGGACCAACGCCGCCGCCGTCGGCCGCCTATATCGGAAAACCTCCAAATTTGAATTACAAAGCTGTTCGTCTCTAATCTCCCTGAGGGTTGCAGTGGAACTGATTTAGCAATACAATTAAGGCCGTTTGGACAGATCTTTGATCTGTATATTGCAAGAAAACGTGACAAAAATGGTAATCGGTTTGGTTTTATCTCTTTGTTAGATGTTAAAGATAAAACGGATCTACTCAGAAATCTTAAAGGAATCCGTATGGGTGATTGCAAACTTTGGTTTAACATTGCTCATTTTGTGTTAGAAGATGGAGAGATTGGGTCAAATGGTGAGAGTTCTTATCATAATGATAATAATATAAACACTAAAAAGAGTGAGAGTCAATTTCCTAATAATGATAATAATATTCACCTTAAAGGGGCTACGTTTAATGGGGAAACATCTTTTAAAGATATGTTAGTTGGGTAGAAGATAGTTGTTAAGGCTTTCCAGGTTTTGCATGGGAAAGCGATAGTTGTTCGAATGATCAGTCTTCCTGCCTTGAAGAATATGAAGATTACGTTGAACGAGATATGTCCAGGGGAGGGGAAAGTCCAGTATCTTGGAGGCTTAGACCTCCTACTCTCCTTTGACGATCTAGAGATGACTACTTTTGTTCGGGATGCGTTGGTTTCCTATGAGGAGGTAGTCTCACGGGTCAGTGTGTGGGAAGGACAATCGTTGGGTTATGAAAGGCTGGCTTGGCTCAAGGTGCAAGGTGTTCATCTACATTTGTTGTCCAATGAAGTTATTGACATTATTGGTGCGATGTTCGGAGATGGTGAACGTATTTCAGAGGAAGTGGTTCTTGTATGGAAGGATCGAAAGTTTCGAGTGTGGGTGACGGAAGAGTTGGGTGAGTGGATACTGGATTTCAATGAGGTGGTTCCTAATAACGAGTTGCAAGGGGATGTAGACGAAGATGGTATGGATGTGCAAAATTCACCAGAACCTGGGAATGAGATACCGGACGACGACCAGGGTGAAGTCAATACGGCGAAGTTTGACTCGGTATTTTTGGAAACTGATAATTGTATTAATGATGGTAATGATGACCTTCAATCATTGCCATTAGTGAATTTGGAAAAGAATAATGAAAATGTGGACCACAATCAGTTACATGGGGATTTTGAATCCCATGATGGATGCCATAATGAAGGGGATGGAATAAATGACAAGGAAGGGAATCTGGATAATAAAGCTAAAAAAGTGGGTGCAAAAAATAGAAAGAAGAGAAAATTGCTAAAAGGCATAAAAAATGTGTTATGGGTTTTAGCAGTTCGGGAAGTAGTTTGGACCGACCCAGAGGTAAAAAGCCCAGAAGGAAATCAGAGGATTTATTTGGGCTTGATGAAATTATAGGTATTGAGAACTCTAGTGGGTCTAAAGAGGAAGTGGGCTTGCCTGATAAATATGTGGACCAAGTGGAGAATTCTGTTCAGGTAGCAGAGGGGAGCAATAAGGCTGTCGATGATACTGAAGGCTTGGTGAACAATGATGATGAACATACAAACGTAGAAGAGTTTAATAGGCACTTGATGGGAGGTACGCTTACTGAAGAAATCTCTCATACGGTCACTCTTGGCCGTAAGTTGGGTGTCGATCTTCATGAATTCCAAGATTTGGTTAATGATACAATAGTAGAAGAAGGGTTACAATTGGGTAAGATATGAATTGTATTTGTCTTAATGTTCGCGGTATGGGGGTTGCGGGTAAAGATGATTGGGTTAGGAGATTGAAACAGGAGAATGATGTCGCTTTTGTGGCGTTATAAGAAACGAAAATTCAAGGTTTGGATAAGGAGTTCTTGGCTCGTTTCTGGGGTAATGGTAGTTTTGAATACCAGATTGTTGATCCTATAGGATTGTCGGGAGGGCTTGTTTGTATGTGGAATACTTCGGTGTTTGAAAGTGATTCGGTGATCAAAGACAGGAATTTTCTTTACATTAGTGGTGTTCTTAAAGATGTTGCTATGAAGGTTAATATAGTAAACGTTTATGGGCCGCAACGTGATGTCCAAAAACGGTTACTATGGCAGAATCTGAAGAATTTGATGTGTTCTAATGAAGGAATGTGGATATTGCTAGGCGACTTCAACACGGTAAGAGGACCGGATGAAAGGAAAAATACTAGATTTAATGAGACGAGCTCGAAAGAGTTTAATGAATTTATTGAGGATATGGGATTGGTGGAGTACGTGATGAGAGGTAGAAAATATACCTTTCTAGCGGGCAAAGGAGGTGGGAATAAACAGAGCAAGATCGATCGTTTTTTGGTTTGTATGGATATATTTAATAAGTGGCCTGAGGCGTGCCTTCGAGCTTTAACTAGAGGGCTTTCAGATCACTGCCCGTTACTGTTGACTATGGTTGATAAAAGATTTGGGCCGATACCGTTTCGATGGTTTAATTCTTGGGGTGATAAGGAGGGGTGTGAAGACGTGGTGCGAAGGTGTTTGAATACGGATTATGAGTCGATTTCGGCAGATAAAAAGTTGTTTCTAAAACTAAAAGACCTTAAAGGTAAGCTGCGGACCTGGAGAGACGAGATGTTGCGGAAAGAAAATGAAATATTAGAATCTTGCAAATCGGAACTAGAACATTTGGAAACTGTGTTGGAACAACGCGATTTAATGGAAGAAGAAGAATGGGTGATGGAGGAGTGCAAGAGGAAAATAGCCGAGACTTTGTATGCTCGGAATAAAGATTTGCAACAACGGGCTAGAGTGAAGTGGGCTACTTCGGGTGACGAAAATTCCGGTTTTTTCCACAGGATGATTAATGGTAGAAAGGCGAGTAACGGGGTCCCGGGTATTGAGGTTGATGGTAGATGGGAAACGAAACCAAAGATAGTTAAAAGAGAAATCCTCAAGTTTTTTCGGGATCATTTCAAAGAAAGATATGCGGTTAGACCTACTTTGGTTTGCCAAGATTTAAAGCGGGTGCCAGAAGACAAGAGGGAGGTTCTAATTAGAGCCTTTTCTAAATAAGAGATTAAAAGTGCAGTGTTTGATTGTGGAAAAGACAAGGCTTCAAGTCCGGATGGGTTCAACTTTAACTTTGTTCATAAATTTTGGGAAGAATTAGAAGATGACTTCTACAAAATTCTTTCTGAATTTTATGATACGGGCTTCATTAGTCCGGAGTGTAGTACCTCGTTTATTACGCTAGTTCCGAAGTGTAAGAACCCGATTTCTATGAAGGATTATAGGCCTATTAATCTCATTGGTATGGTTAGTAAGGTCATTTCAAAGATATTGGCGAATCGTATTAAGCATGTTATGGGGGATGTGATTTCAGAATCTCAGTCGGCTTTCATCAAAGATAGGAACATTTTGGATGGTCCGCTTATTTTAAATGAGGTGATTAGTTGGTTGAAAAGAAAACAAAAGAAGGCGTTTCTTTTAAAAATAAACTTCGAAAAAGCATATGATAACGTTAATTGGAAGTTTATTAATTCGGTTATGGAACAAATGTATTTCCCCGAGAGATGGCGGTTATGGGTGATGGGGGTGTTACATTCGGCTCGGTCGGCGATTTTGGTTAATGGGTCGCCCACTTTTGAGTTCGTGTGTCACAAAGGTCCTCGGCTAGGGGATCCATTATCGCCTTTTCTATTTCTTTTAGTGATGGAAGTGCTATCGACTCTTATTTATAAGGCGGTTGGGATAGATGAGTTTAAGGGTGTCGAGATGGAGGAGAATGCGAACGTTATGTCCCATCTTTTTTATGCTGACGACGCTCTCATTCTTGGAGAGTGGTCGGATAGCAATGTGGTTAGCATGGCGAGAATCTTGAGGTGTTTTCATGTATGTTCGGGGTTGAAAATAAACATCAATAAATCTAACTTATATGGGGTTGGAACGGTAGAGGAGGACTTGGATAATATGGCGTTGACTCTGGGATGTAAACGTGGAAATATGCCTTTTGATTATTTGGGTATAAAAGTGGGAGCAAATATGAATAGATGTTGTAATTGGAAGAAAGTGGTTGAGGTTTTTGAAGCTAGATTGGCTCTTTGGAAAGCGAAGTTGTTGTCAATTGGTGGTAGAGTTATTCTAATTAAGTCGGTCCTTGAAAGTCTCTCGATATACTATTTTTCCTTGTATAAAGCCCCCCGGAAAATTATTGACAGCCTTGAAAGAATTATGAAAAAATTCCTTTGGTCGGGCTCCTTAGACTATAACAAGATACATTGGGTGAATTGGGAGAGGGTGACGCGGCCAAAAAAGTATGGAGGTTTAGGTATAAAGCGATTGAAAGAAGTGAATGAAGCGCTTTTATTTAAATAGGTTTGGAGGTACAGGATCAACCCGGAATGTTTATGGCGTCGTGTTATCGATTCTTGTCACAATAAAAATAAGATGTGGGATATGCTTCCAGTTTGTAATACTGCTGCAGGTAACTGGAAAGCGATCGTGAAATCTGGTAGCTCGTTAAAGATTGATAATATTTCGCTTCATACTTTCATAAGGGTTAAAGTGGGAAGGAACTCCTCGGCTCGTTTTTGGCTGTATGTGTGGATTGGAGAAGTAGCTCTTAAATATCGTTGGCCGCTTCTGTATGCTATGGAAGACTCGAAAACATGCTTGGTTCGGGATCGGGTGAGGAGGGATGGTAACAATTGGGTGATGTATGCCGATTGGATGTCAAGGATCACCTCAGTGGAAGCTTTTGATCAATGGCTGCAGTTACTGGGCTGCATTAGCAGCGTAGAGTTCTCAGATGTTGAAGACCGTTGGTATTGGGCTGCAGACAAAGGGAAGCCGTTTTCTACGCGATCGGTCAGGAACGTGATGCAAATTGGGGCTGATTTTGGTCATAATTTTATGTTCAAATGGGTCGCATGGGTACCTCTTAAATGTCAAATTTGGTATGGAGAGCGATGATGAATAGGTTACCCACGAAAACGGAACTTCTCAAACGACAAGTGGCTATCCCGACTTCGATGTGTTCTTGGTGTGGAATAGCCGAGGAGTCTGTTATACATGTGCTCATGGACTGTATGATTCCTGCTAATGTTTGGGATTATATCAGTCGGTGGATTGGTGTTGGGCCTATATTCGCGTTCGATGTGAAGGATTTTATGGGCATACACAATTCGGTTCATGGAGAAAAATTCAGGAAGAAGATTGTCTATGGTATCATAATGGTTACAATGTGGAGTCTTTGGCATGCTCGAAACGAGATGGTATTCAAGCGTTCTAAGACAACGGTCTCGGATGTGGTTTCTAGAGTTAAGTCTATGGCTTTTCTTTGGTTAAAGCATAGAAGTAAATGTAAAGATATTGTATGGAAAGAGTGGAGTCGCAATCCTTTGTATATGTTTTAGTGGTTTGTATGCGCCGGTCCTTGTTTTAAGGACTGTACGGTTTTTCTGAATAAAGTTAATCTTTCAAAAAAAAAAAAAAACATGGTCCAAGAAAGCATCAGCATACAGTAGATGTGAGCCTCCATGTTCAAACTCAAAAATCAAAGATTGTTTCTAGCAAATCCATCTCTTAAACCCCAAAATTTCTCTTCTGTTGCTTGTGCCTTATTAAATCCAGATGACGGCCAATCAAATAATCAATTACATAACCAGGAAACATCACATTTGGACCCAAAATTCTACCTTTCCGCCATAATTAACTGTAAAAATCTGCAACAGATTAAACCCCTTCATGCCCATTTACATGTTAACGGATTGCTCAATGACCCATTATTAATAAACAAGCTTTTGTACATGTATTTACGTTACAATGCTTTAGAAGATGCACATAACTTGTTTGACAAAATGCCTGAAAGAAACCCGGTGTCTTGGAGTGTTATGATTGGTGGGTTTGCTAAAGCTGGTAGTTACATGAATTGTTTTTACATGTTTAGGGAATATTATAGGTCTGGACAACCGCCTGATGTTTACACCTTGCCTGTTGTCACACAAGCTTGTCGCGACACACAAGATGTTAAAATGGGTAGAGTGGTGCATCACATCGTGTGTAAATTTGGGTTGGGTATGAATACTTTTGTTTGTGCAGCACTTGTGGACATGTATGCAAAATGTGGTGTTATAGAAGATGCAAGAAAGTTATTTGATATGATGAAAGAGAAAGATCTTACGACGTGGACTGTTATGATTGGCGCGTATGCGGCTTGTGGAAACGCTGCTGAGTCGTTAATTTTGTTTGATCAGATGCAAGAACATGGGATTGTGCCTGATAAGATTTCTATGGTGACGGTTGTAAATGCGTGTGCGAAGTTAGGTGCCATGAATAAAGCTAAAGTTATACATGAACTTATACAAAAACAATGTCACTCGCTAGATGTGATTTTAGGGACTGCGATGATTGACATGTATGCGAAGTGTGGCAGCATTGATGCTGCTCGTGAGATATTTGAAAAAATGAGGGAAAAGAACGTTATAACTTGGAGCACGATGATTGCAGGTTATGGGTATCACGGGCAAGGACAAAAGGCACTCGAATTGTTTCCTTTGATGTCAAAAAACCGAATCAAACCAAACAAAGTCACATTTGTGTCACTTCTTTATGCTTGTAGTCACTCGGGTTTAGTTCAAGAAGGTCTCGAGATTTTCTCATTGATGCAAGAAAAGTACTTTATAAAATCAGATGTGAAGCACTACACATGTATGGTTGACCTATTAGGCCGTGCTGGCAAACTAGATCAAGCGTTTGATATGATTGAAAACATGAAGGTTGAGAAAGACGTAGGTTTATGGTCTGCATTACTTAGCGCGTGCAGAACCTATAATCATGTTGAAATGGCACAAAAAGCAGCCGAGTCTCTTCTTGAAATCCAGCCTCACAATCCTAGTCATTATGTCATGCTTTCCAACATTTACGCGAAAGCAGGCAAGTGGGAAAACATGGCCAAGATTCGCGCAAAGATGACCAACCAAAACCTTAAAAAGACACCGGGTTTTACATGGGTTGAAGCCCAAAACAGGGTCCATAAATTTAGCAGCGGCGATCACTCGCATTGTGAATCAAAGGAGATATATGAGAAACTTAATACTTTGGTACAGAAACTGGAGGCTTCCGGGTATGTTCCTGATACGGAATATGTTTTGCATGATGTGAATGAGGAGCTTAAATTGGGAAATTTGTATGCACATAGTGAGAAACTTGCAATTGCATATGGGCTTATTAGTACGCCTCAGGGGACTGTGATCCGCATGACTAAGAATCTTCGAGTGTGCGGCGATTGTCACACGTTTATGAAGTTCGTGTCGGTCGTTGAACAAAGGGAGATCATTGTCCGGGATGCAAAGAGGTTTCATCATGTCCAGGAAGGTGTTTGTTCTTGTGGAGACTATTGGTAAACGATTGATTATTAATGATAGTTAAGATACTTTTAGCGTTCTTATCTTTTTTTTACATATTGGCTCGTTAAATTTTATAGATTTTGTTGTTTTTAGTATTTATTTTCTTAGCTTGTATTATTAATAAGTAACATACATTACATGTCACTACACCTCCCTCTCTTAACTGTAACAACCTGAATTAAAAAAAAATGATAATATTCAAGTCTTAATAATAATAATAACAATAATGATCTAAAAAGAAGGTATTTGACCGGGTGTTGGAGACATAGAGGAGGCAAACTTGGCCTTGTTATTAAAATGGTGGTGGAGGTAAAGGCGACCAAACGAGTTATGGGCTTCGGTGGTGAAGGCGATTCACTGCAATGGTAAAGGATCATGATGCAGTTTAACGCCGCTACAAGGAGGTTAATGGGGCGATAATGTGGAACTGGAATTTGCTCAGGTTACCAACTTGGAACGAGGAGAAGGTGAAGTATAATAGCATGAAAGAGTTGCTTCAGCTTCAACAACTATAAAAACCAAGAGGATAGATGCGTGTGTATAGATTAAGACTTATCTGTCAAGCATGTCAAAATGGCAAGGCGAGGCAGGTCGTTTAATAACATTATGTGTGCCATTGTGGGATGTAGAACGAAACAGCAAACCAGGACTGGTGTCATGCATTATGGCAAAGTCGGTTTTGGTGGGTTAGATCATGAACCAACTACATAATGGGTCCGGTTGAGTCTATTTGAACTGCTCATCAGAATATGTCGGTTATCAGGAAGACCGATTGAACGCATCAACCGAGCTGATGATCCGTTCAAATTGACTTCATAATCTATACACATATTTATCTGCACACAGAATATGATAAGAAATTAAATATTCAATATAATAAATAATACAACAAAAACTATACATGTATTTCTGTCATAGCTAACAAAATTATTTTATCTATTAATCTATTAATATATATAAAAGAATTGAACATTGCTGATGTGGCGTGCAATGGTGCCTTCAATCTCTCCATGAAGCTGCCACGTGGCATCATAATTGCAAGATTTTAGTGTTTTTGAATTATTTTCTTTTTTAATTAAAAATTCTCAATTACTAAAATTAAATTGAGTTATTTTAGGAAAAAGTAATTTAAAAATAAATTTAAAATTTTCTCTCTCATGTTTCCTCCTATAATTTTTAAACGTTTATATCTTTTATATACGGGATTTTTTAAAGAAAAAAATTACACCAAATTAACGAGCGTTTTATTATCTTTCCAACGAGTACCATAGTGCTATATAAAAAACAGAGAAAAAATCGACTATTTTTTTGTGGGGTTTCGTTCATACAGGAAAAAAAAAACACAAAGTGTTCATATTATTCATTAATCATGTTTTTTCTTTTAAACCAGGTTCTTATCTACGATGTTGAAAATCAGCCCAATCGCCATGTTATCATTGAAATTTTACTAGATATACTTCATCAAGAGAAGCTAGGAGAAAGAATCGCGCAACACTGCAACACATAGTGTCACCTTATAGCAAGGTTATTTTTTTATTTATTTAATTACAAGAGTAATAATTATTACTATTGGTATTAGTATTATTAGAATGGTTATATTTTTCAACCCCGGAACGCTCCCGGGAAGAATTGATAGTTGCTAATGTGGCGTTCAATTGTGGCCTCAACCATCTCTTGATTATGCCACGTGGCATAATGAGATGCAATGGTTACAACTTTCAACTTAAGTGTTTGTTTAGTTGATTATGTTAGGAATTATAAGAGCCATTAGAATGTGAGAAATTAGAGAGATGTGATGAGTTTTTAAATAGTTGCAGCTTACATAAGTGATTTTTTAAATGATTACTGATTAGGTTTTAGATTAGGGAATATGAGTTATTACTGATTAGAATACTATAAACATGCAATGATTGAGAGATTTTATGGTTAGTTAACTTGAGCCATTTGCAATAGGTTATCACGTAAAATTAGATTTTTTAACCCCGGGACCCTCCCGGGATAATCAGCTAGTTATTTATAGAATACAAGATTTCAGACTACAATTCTACAAACACTATAAAAAGCTTTGTTTTCTTAATACAATATGTAGAGAATAATGATTTTTTTTTGTATTATAATCTATTATTAATATATATAAAAGAATTGAACATTGCTGACGTGACGTGCAATGGTGCTTTCAACCTCTCCATGAAACTGCCACGTGGCATCATAATTGAAAGATTTTAGTGTTTTTGAATTATTTTCATTTTTAATTAAATTGAGTTATTTTAGGAAAAAAGAATTTAAAAATAAATTTAAAATTTTCTCTCTCATATTTCCTCCCATAATTTTTAAACGTTTATATCTTTTATATACGGGATTTTTTAAAGAAAAAAATTATACCAAATTAAGGATAGGAAAAAAAAATTTAAAAATAAATTTAAAATATTCTCTTTCATATTTCCTCCCATAATTTTTAAACGTTTATATCTTTTATATACGGATTTTTTAAAGAAAAAAATTATACCAAATTAACGAGCGTTTTATTATCTTTCCAACGAGTACCATAGTGCTATATAAAAAACGGAGAAAAAATCGACTATTTTTTGTGGGGTTTCGTTCATACAGGAAAAAAACACACAAAGTGTTCATGTTATTCATTAATCATGTTTTTTCTTTTAAACCAGGTTTTTATCTACGATGTTGAAAATCAGCCCAATCGCCATGTTATCATTGGAATTTTACTAGGTATACTTCATCAAGAGAAGCTAGGAGAAAGAATCGCGCAACACTACAACACATGGTGTCAGCTTATAGCAATGTTATTTTTTATTTATTTAATTACAAGAGTAATAAATATTACTATTAGTATTAGTATTATTAGAATGATTATATTTTTCAACCCGGGACGCTCTCGGAAAGAATTGATAGTTGCTGCGTGGCGTTCAATGGTGACCTCAACTATCTCTTGATTATGCCACGTGGCATAATGAGATGCAATGGTTGTAACTTAAGTGTTTGTTTAGTTGATTAGGTTAGGAATTATAAGAGCCATTTGAATGTGAGAAATTAGAGAGATGTTATGAGTTTTTGAATAGTTGCAGCGTACATAAATGATTCTTTAGATGATTACTGATTAGGTTTTAGATTAGGGAATATGAGTTATTACTGATTAGAATACTATGAACATGCAATGATTGAGAGATTTTGTGGTTAGTTAACTTGAGCCATTTGCAATAGGTTATCACGTAAAATTAGTTTTTCAACCCGGGACCCTCCCGGAGTATTCAGCTAGTGTTTCTTATAAAAGAATTACACAGTTACAGAATTACCCAGTTACACACATGGACTGATTTTTAAAATTTAAAATATCTATTTTCAAAAAAATAACTAAAAATATAAAACTTGGTCAATCTAAAAATTCATTAAAAGATAAAACTCTGTATAGCCAATTTGGGCTTAATTCAGTGGGCCTTGGCTCACAAGATACCCTTATCAAGCCTGCTATAACAAATTCCCTATTATTTGGAAATATTATCTATATCCACATGCGCAGCAATGCAGAATAACGTCTCATTATAAACACAACAACAATATCAACGTAAAACTAGTTTTCATTTCTCTTGTTTCAAACTACACATTTGGGTGTGTGTTCTCACCCAATATTTTATAATGATGAGGTTTTCTAGTAAACTATTCCATGTTATTGCATTAGTGGTATGTTTGTTTCCAATATTCGATAGTATCAATGGAGGAGGGGTTATGGCTTTTCACAAAGATTATGTCAACTACAATGTTTCGACAGCGAAGAACGTTGATCAAGTTTACCGAACTGGTTATCACTTTCAACCTAAACAAAACTGGATCAATGGTACGTTTTTTATGTTAATTTATCTCATTAAGATCCCTGATTAAATATCAATTGATAATGTCTTTCAAAGAAAAATATCAATTGATGACAACAAAACAATCATTTTACCTTCAAACGATTTAATGTCATTTTTTTTCTAGACAACACACACATATGTGTATCATCTTCCTCCTACTTTTTAGCTATGTTTTTTTTTTTTTTTAATTTAATATCTTCTTTAGAATTCATATATGTCGATACAGATACACACATATGTGTGTAGGATGGGGAGTTTTATTTATTGATCAAATCAGCTGGTTGTAGATATTAGATAATATAGGCTAAAATTTAGCTATTTAGTTATTTTTTTTAGAAGAAAAAGTCGTCTTTTCTATTTTACATATGTAAGTATGTAACTAAATATTTAACTCAAGTTTGTTTAAAGTTTAAACCAAGGTTTTCAGAACCGGACCGGACGTCGAACCGGACCCCCGGCCGGTTCACCGGTTCGACCGGTTCGACGAACCGGCCCAAAAAACAAAAAAAAAATTAAAAAAAATTAAAAAAAATAAAAAATCCGGTCCAACCGGTCCGGTTTCCGGTCCGACCGGCCGGTTTTCCGGTCCGACCGGCCGGTTTTCCGGTCCGACCGGCCGGTTCAACCCCGGTTCGCTGCAAAAACGGTCCGACTACCCGAACCGGACCGGTCCAGGCCCCATGCAAATGGTCAAAGTCAACATTCACCAACGTGCACTATATATACACACTTTCACTTATCGATTCCGTATATTCGAGGGAAAAAGATTTTTAAAAAAAAATCATGTAGTGGTTAGCAACTTAGCATCGGTCCTCATGGTTTTATGTAAATTATCAAAGTTAAATACAAATAGGGTATAATTTTTTTTTCTAGACGGATAAACTTTTGAACGAATTAAAATATGTTGGTATAGAAAATAAAAACCATAACAAATTATAAGAGGATGACAAGTAAACAGACAACAAACTTACCTCTTTTCTACCAAGTACAACTATGATTCCAACATACAACTTTTTTAATAATTATATTTTATATTTTTAAACTCTTAACGAATGGATGAACGCACCACCACCTTGACCATTCTTGGTTCTACCCTTACTATCCTATTAATAGTAAGAATGAATTGTATCTATCTGTTAGGTCAACAAAATGGTTCCATTGACGAGTAGGTTAGAATCGAATGTATCATATGACGTTGCTAAGGGTTGTTCAAGGTTGTGAGTATATGATCTTTTTTCACATATATGGAAAATTGTACTAAAAGCTACCAATATTTCACGACCCGCCAAAATTTAGCCTAAATTTTCAGCTTTTAGGCCTTTTCGGGACCATCTCGACACTTCTAGAGACGTCCGGAAGTCTCCGAAACAGCCTACGAAATTCCAGCAATCATGGGGCATCTTTAAGTACCAAGTTCTAGCCATGAAAGATCTAGAAAACGCTAGAAATGACTGGTCATTTCACTCATAAAAATCCAGCCACAGAACCTTCTAGACCCAACAATCATGATCACAAAACATTAGACATGTTGATGGAACTAGCTAGAACTTAGGTGATAGATTTTGTAAGAAGTATCTAGAAGCATCTAGATCAATCATCACTAGTATAAATAGGTGATTTTGGCTTCATTTGTAATCACCCCTCATAACTTGATCACTACCTACAGCACTTGTAAGACCACCCGTAATGGATGATGAATGGGGCGTGAAGTGGGGCATTTCACCCCCCCCCCCCCTCTTTCACCTTGGAACACCGCCCCCCTTGGTTAATACTCGATTGGGATGGTTTAACGGATGAGAAGATGCTTTTAAATTAATTTCATTTTCTTATATCCTAGCCTAAACAGATTTACCTTTATTACTCTTTTTATTTTTTTTTGTTTTGTTGTACCTGCAGTCTTATAAGTTAATAGCCACGGTATGGAAGATACATTTTGGAATGTTTGAAAAAAGTTTTATGTGAATAAAAATGTTTTTTACAATAAATCATTTAGGGACTGATGAATATTTAATATTTTTTCGGTTGTAAAGACAACTTTTTTTATTTTAAATAAAATATTAATCTAATTTTTCTTAATTATCTATATAATATATATAATTTAAATTGTTCAACCCGTGTATCACACGGGTATATAACCTAATACAATATGTAGAGAATAAAGAATTTTTTTTTGTATTATAATGTTTCTTATAAAAGAATTACACAGTTACAGAATTATCCAGTTACACACATGGACTAATTTTAAAATTTAAAATATCTATTTTCAAAAAAAAAAAAAACTAAAAATATAAAACTTGGTCAATCTGAAAATTCGTTAAAGATAAAACTCTGAATAGCCAATTTGGGCTTAATTCAGTGGGCCTTGGCTCACAAGATACACTTATCATCAGCCTGCTATAACAAACTCCCTATTATTTGGAAATATTATCTATTTACAACTTATCCACATGCAATGGCAGCAATGCAGAAGCATCTAGATCAATCATCACTAGTATAAATAGGTGATTTTGGCTTCATTTGTAATCACCCCTCATAACTTGATCACTACGTACAGCACTTGTAAGACCACCCGTAATGGATGATGAATGGGGCGTGAAGTGGGGCATTTCACCCCCCTCCCCCCCCCCCCTTTCACCTTGAAACACCGCCCCCTTGGTTAATGGGGCGTGAATGGGTGCCCCGTGAAATCTTTCACCGGGTGAATTTTTTTGATGGGCCAATCAATGGCTGACACCTCATTTTTATTTTTTTTCTTTTTTTTTAATTTAAATTTAATACCATTATATATTCACCCCCTTTCACCCACCATTACACCCCTTGCCCATTTCAAGCCCATTTCACTCACCAAGTGACCCCACATTGCCACGTGTCAAAAAACGCCTCTTTCACCTACCAAATTTCACCAACCATTACACATGGTCTAAAGCTTCTTGAAACTTTGTTATTGTATCAATATAAAGAGTTAATCTTTCATAACTAGAACGCTTCTACATTACATAACCAAAAACACTACATAACTAGATCAAAGGCTTAACTTAGAGACATTCTAAGTCGCCGCACGTGAGTCAAGAAAGTTTCTCCGTGACAAATAGCTCTTTCAATTACCAAAATTATCCATAAATAAAATTAATTTAATAATGAAATATGTAATTATTTTATGTTACGTTCATCTATTACATTTCTTTTTACTATTGTTTTGTCTTTACTAATGATTTTTCCTTCCTTTTTGGTTTTGCATAATGCGGCTAAAACATAATGAATCAACGTAGACCCAAACGGTAAGCTTATACTCAACTTATTAGAGAAATACTTCTTTTAATTAATTATTTATTTATTTTTTGGTAAAACACCTTCTAACTAGTTTTTTCTTGTCATGTTACATTTGGCAGCACCAATGTATTACAAGGGATACTATCATTTGTTCTACCAATATAACCCCAAAGGCGCGACTTGGGGTAATATTGTATGGGCACATTCTGTATCGAAAGACATGATTAACTGGATTTCATTAAAACCTGCAATTGTACCATCAAAACCTTTTGATAAGTACGGGTGTTGGTCTGGATCCGCCACAATCCTCCCAGGAAACAAACCTGTTATTTTATACACTGGAATAATTGCCAAAAAACCAAAGCCAGGCTACCAAGTCCAAAACTATGCTATACCCGCAAACTACTCAGATCCCTTTCTCAAAGAGTGGATCAAACCCGACGATAACCCAATAGTGAAACCGACTCATGGTCAGAATGTATCATCTTTTCGTGACCCTACAACGGCTTGGTTCAACAATGCTCATTGGAAAATGATTATAGGCAGTAAACATAATCATCGAGGCATTGCCTATTTGTATAGGAGTCGTGATTTTGTTAAGTGGACTAAGGCTAAGCATACTTTTCATGACAAACCTAATACTGGCATGTGGGAATGCCCTGATTTTTACCCCGTATCAACCTGTGGAATAAACGGGGTGCAAACCTCGACGCTAGAGGAAGTTAAACATGTTTTCAAAGTCAGTCTTGATGATACTAGGTTTGAGTATTACACGATTGGGACATATGACACGTTCAATGATAGATACTACCCTGACCCCACTTTTGTTGATGGTTGGGCCGGGTTAAGATACGATTATGGAAACTTTTATGCCTCAAAAACGTTCTTTGACCCGGCTCAAAACCGAAGGATTCTATGGGGGTGGGCTAATGAGTCAAGCACCCCTACGGAAGATGTTACGAAAGGATGGGCTGGAATTCAGGTAATCACATTAAATTGTTATATTCGAGATAATTGTAACGTTTTTTTATAAAATAGTTGTTTGACGTTTTATGATATGTAATAATTTATCTTGTGTAGTTAATTCCACGTATGGTATGGTTGCACCCTAATGGAAAGCAATTGATGCAATGGCCAATTCATGAAGTGGAAAGCTTAAGAGGGGACAGGTTGCTACAAACTAATGTGACACTAAACAAGGGTGAGATGCTTGAGATTAATGGAATTACAGTTGCTCAGGTTTGTATTTTATGCTTTAGTTGTAACTATATGTGATTCTTTTGTTTATGATAGAGTATGATTTATTTTTAAAAATTGATCTAGTACAGGCAGATATGGAAGTGACATTTACGTTTTCTAGCTTGGATGGAGTTGAGACTTTTGAACCGGAATGGTCCAAGTTACCGTCCGAAAATCTTGCAATGGAGATATGTGGAATCAAGGGTACTAAACAAGGCGGGTTAGGACGTTCGGAGTTTTAACGTTGGCCTCTAAGGAACTTGAAGAATACACTGCTGTTTTCTTTAGAGTTTTCAAGACTCTGGACAACAAACATAAAATTCTTATGTGTTCAGACGCAACACAGTAAGATCTCCATCCCCCCCTCTATATGTGTGTCAAGGGCAGCTCTATAGTGTAGCCCATAGTTGTCAATGGTGCAAGGCGTATAAGGTGAGCCCCGAGCCTCAGTGCAAGGCACTTAAAAAGCGAGGGCTTTTTTAGGCGATGTGTATAGTATAAAACACACTTTCTAGGGGTTTTAGACATGTTTTAAACCTTTTTTAGGGCTGGTTAAGGTTGGTTTAGACATGTTCATACAATGTTTTGCCGGAATTTCGTTAGACCGTATCCTGAAAAATGCACTGAGTGCTTAAAAGTGGGGCTTTTGAAGCGAAGCGAGAAGGCTGGGCTGGGTTGGGCCTAGACGTGCGACTGGGTGAGCCTTGACAGCATAGGTGTATAGCCCATCAACTTCCATTAAGAAAGTTTTAGGCCACCTTATTATGAAATCCCCTTAAATTCGAAAGCTTTATGCTAGAGTTATTTGAAATATAGTATCACTTAATTTCCTTTACAATGCCAGATGAAAGAAATAAAATGTTATATAAACATTTTATTTTTCATTACTTGTTAGGGATTCATCAATGTGCTAAGTTAGAATAGGTAGAAATGAATTTTGACATTGTTATGAGCACCATAAAACGAACATAAAATGTTTCGATAAAAAGAAACACTTACATGATTTCATCACTAATGTTTTGTTTTTGTTTTGTTTGGTGACAGTTCCTCACTGAACAAGGATGTGTATAAACCATCATTCGCAGGCTTTGTGGATGTCGATATAGGCAAAAATAAGCTTTCACTTAGGATCTTGATCGATCATTCGGTTGTAGAAAGCTTCGGAGAAGGTGGAATGACCGTTATAACATCAAGGGTTTATCCGACACTAGCATTGGGCAGAAATGCACACTTGTATCTGTTTAACAATGGTACCGAGACGATCACTGTTGAGAAATTTAATGTGTGGTCGATGAATAGTCCTCATGTCATGAATTAAACTAAGTTTAGCTAGGTAATAAAGAACTAGTTAACTAACTGGTTCACGTCACGTTATTGGGGATTATTTTTTCGAATATTTTCTTGTAGACTTCTTTTGCAATTAGTCTTCAATTTTATTCTACCTTTTTAGACATTTTTTCTTGTATTTAGTTTGTTTAATTATCGTACAAGTGTTCATAAAAAAATGTTTGGGTGGCTTGGAATGAAGTTCAGGGCTTCCAATTGTGTTGTATAACGTATAGTGTTCTAAAGATTGCGGAGCTTGGTTTAATAATAGTTGTTGAAATGATATATCGCATGACAAACTGTGAATGATTACTCAGTAATTGTAAAATATTGGCCTGTTCACGAGCCGAACCGAACCGATTAGACCTTTGCTCATACTCGGTTCATTTACAAACCGAACTGAATTGAACCGAGCATTTTCTACCGAGCCAAAGTTGAATGAGCGTCTTTCGATCCGAGTATTTTTCGAATGAACGTCGAGCAAGTATCGAGCGTCGCATAACAAAAAAAGAAAGTGACCATGGGGTGTTAGTTTTAATAGGTAAAGGGCAGTTTTTGACTTTTCGCCTCTAAAATTTCGATCGATTAGAACATAGGTATATATTTATCAAATAACAAGGAATAAGAAAAACACTTAACTAGTTATATCTTGATCAACTGGGCGGGAAGATGGAGAAATCGAATAGTGATTGCCGATGGCGAGTTTTGATTAGGATTTTGTATTTCTGAACCGAATGATGGTTTTGATAATTGAGTGTCTATCAACACTTCATATTTAAGTATTTGACATTTTGAGTCAATTACTCAAATGGGCATTGGAGTATTGGGTAATGGGCTATTGGACTTCAATTATAGTTACTAGGATCTTGGACCAAACAATATTAATGTGGGTCTATAGTCATTTTATTAAAAAAATTATATATCTATGGGAAGGTTAATTTGAGAATACATATATTCCGTGTGAATAGCGAGAAGAAATAAAAAATCTTTTAAATTCAAATTCTTTTTTCTACACTTATTATTATTATTATTAGTGTTATCATTAAAATAAAAATAAAAAACTAATTTACACGTAAAAGTTTAAACATATACGAAAATAAATTGTTTTTACACATGTGTAAGTTTACCACTTACATATGTATAAACTGTTTCATTTATACATGTTTAAAAAGTTATTTTAGAGTGTTTTTCCAAAAAAAGATAAATTATTTGGATCGTATTTTTTTTTTAATGTTGTATTTTAATTCTAATGAGGTTTGTATTAAAAAAAATTGATTTTGATTGATTTTTTTCATTTGTTCTCATGGTTCTCACGATATTTAGTGTTCTGAAGATAACCCTACTATATCAAGCCAACCGAGCTGAACCAAACCGAGCAGACTTTTACTCGTACTCAGTTCGATTACAAACCAAACCGATCTTGACCGAGCCTTTTCAATGGAGCTGAATCGAACGAGCAAATTCCGAGCATTTTTCGAGCGAATATCCGAACAATTTGAATTGCCCTAGCCCGGATATCATGATATACAGACTACTACGTCTATTTTTTTTTTTTAAATTGTATAAACTTTATATATGGTTAGAAAAAAAGGCATTTTTATTTTTTCAATTTGATTGCACTTTTAAAAGTTTAATATGATTATACAAAAACTAATTAGTTTAATACGATTATACCAAAACTAATTAACCTACATGTAAAAAGGACAAATATCACAAATGTCTTATTAGAGCATTCACATCACAATTTTTATAATCACTAAAACTATAAAATATAAAAAACTAAGGGGTTGTTTGGTTGATTAAGTGCTGAATCATTAAGATGGTCTGAATGGTTAAGAGCTGAATCATTCAGCATCCCTTATTAGCTTAATGGTTCAGCACTTAATCATTCCATTCAGATGCTGAAACAAACAGTCTGAATGTTGAGTGATTCAGACCTGAATGGTTAAGAGGCTGATTAAGAGGCTACCAAACAGCCCCTAACTTAAAACACCATTACAACTAGGGCTGTGCAAAGGGTCAGGAACCGACCCGAACCCACTAGAACCGTATACCCTTTTATTGTGGAAATTAGGAACCACGAACCGAACCTTAAAAGGCTACGTGGTTCCGGGTCCTAAAGGTTCTCATGGGTCGGGTAAAGGGTCTGACCCTCCAGAACCTTTTAATGTAATAGGCTTTTAGAAGGTTACACATTCCTATTCCTTTACTATGCTCGTAAAAGGGTTCCTCCATATGGTTCTAACAATAGCTTACGAGTTGTCTTTTTTAATCATTTTTCGTTTCTTGACGTATGTTTTGGTAACAATTTTATCATTCTCCTCACTCGAAACATTATGTGAATCTGTTATGTATACATCACAAATACACACACATCAGAGCGACATACATAAATATTTACATCAATTTTGGATATAATATATATTATAATATATCGCATCTATGCATATACATCAAGCCGAAAAATATTTCAAGAAAAAATGCATTGTTATTTTTATAAATAATATTTTTTTTAATATTGGAGTTGTAAGGTCGAATCAGCATAAGACTGGGCTAGGTTCGGCTAGGAAAGAAGCCCCGGTGAACTTTTTGACAGACCCACCGGAAGGGCGATCCACCCTAAGGCCAGCAGATGTCCTCGTGTTCGGGTGGGCACAGGGTAAACATGCGTGCGTTGATCTTACAGGGGTGTCTCCGTTGGTGGGACTTCGGGATTCCATGTTTGTGGCAGGGCAAGCAGTCTTGAAAGCAGAATCCAATAAAGTTGCCAAACATGAAGCTGCCTGTCTGGTGAATCAACACGTCTTTGTGCCCTTTGCCTTTGACACGTTTGGAGGTCTAGCCCTAAAGCAATTCGGTTCTTAGAAAGAGTACAAAAGGTGGTGCAGAGTAACTCCCCAGCGACCAAGGATTAACGTTTTATTTTTAATAGAGTTGGGTTTGCTATTCAAAAGGGGGTAGCGGCGCAACTTGTAGCTTGTTTACCCACCACCCACTTGTAAATTTTGTTGGTTTTTAATGAATATATTTAGATTTTAATATTTTATTAACATTACATGAAATCGATTACAATAACACGTAAAAAAATTAATGAAAAGACTAAAAAAGAGTATTGTTTTTTTTTTTTTTTTTTTTTGTAAGAATACATATCTATTGGATCATTTTTATAAATTATAGTTTCTTCATACATTATCAATCTATTAATAAGTCAACTTCTAATTAAAATATAAACGGTTCTTGTGATTCTTATATTAGAACCATGGGTTTGGAACCGACCCGACCCGGAACCGATAATTCATATAAATCTAGAACCGCGAACCGACCCATATATTTAAAAAGATTTGGGTCCAAGGTTCTCGTGGGTCGGGTCTAAGGTCTCGTGGGTCCGAACCACGAAATGCTCACCCCTAATTACAACCCATATATTTATAAGGAAAACTTAGGAGAGTTCTTATATTTAAGAAAAAGTAAGCAAAACTTTATATTTTATAGATAAAGAATAAGATGTGAGAGAAATTAAAAAATGAGAGATAAATTTATGAAATAATGAGTTTCGGTAAAATTATACAGCTAAGGATGAAAAATGTAATATGAATGTTACCAAAATTTTATATTGTTAAAAACTATAGTTATAGTCTTAATCAATTTCATTATTATTATTATTATTATTATTATTATTATTATTATTTTGTGATTTCATTGTTTTGTATTATGTTGTGCATAACGAGTGGGCCTGAATACATGTCACCTGGATTAATACTTTTTTTTGAACAATCAAACGGGATCATTTATTCCAACCTCAAAATGCCAATAACATAGTACATCCACCCAAAATCACCCCGACTCGTTTAACCAGAGGCTACCTGGGCCACGACCCCTAGACATTTACTATTACATGAAACGAGAAATATAAAAAAGATAACACCCAAATCGGTAGTAAGTAAAGTAATTAGCCATTGTCAAAAATAGTGAAATCCCACCATTTAGTCTTGTCCGCATCCGGCGTTTTTGCCCTTTTCACTATCCACCAATACGACTCCGTCTTGATTTTTTCCATCAACATTGGAGTCGCTTTATTCACATTCTTAAAAAATTTGTCGTTTCTTCCTAACCACAACTTCCAAATACCAAGAAGGATAATCACGTACACCGCTTGTTTTCTTTTACTTGACCCGTTAATAGATCCACTTATTCCCAATAGTCGCGAGAGAGATGAAACCTGTGACAAATTATTAACTTTAAGCCATTCACCAATATTCCACCAAAGTGCCCGCGCCCATACACATTCGATGAAGATGTGTTTTGTAGTTTCCGTATCCAATCCACACCTTTTACAGGTTGCCGCATCAATCGAGACACCTCTAAACCGGAGATTTTCCACAGTTGGGATTTTGTCGACCATCGCCCTCCACATGAAACAGTTAACTTTCGGAGTTGCCAGCTTACACCATCTGAATTGTTGTTGTTGTTGTCCCTGAGGTTGTGTATGAGGAGACAGAAGTTGCCTGACCCGTTTGACCGAAAAGTCCTGCACCAAGTTCCTTCCAGCCCATTTCCAGACGTCTAAACCACTTGGGACAGCTTGCGAGAACAGCAGACTGCAGAGCTTCCCAACCGCTTCAATCTCAGACGCAAATTGTGGGAGTCTTATCCACGAGAGATCCCACCACCGAATATTGTTCACCATCCTGTAGCAATCGATCACTTTAACTTCTTTGAGCTTGCACAGCTCAAAAAGATCCGGAAATAAATTTTTAGAGGGCTTCCCTGGCACCACAGATCGGACCAAAGTCTAACAGTAGCCCCCGAACTGATCGAACACTGGAATCTTGACTCCAAATCTACCCCGCGTTTCATAAACTCCTTGTGTATGTTAGCAATCAGACGCCAAACTATAGAAGAGTTGCCCGAGCACGGGACAAAACCTGCATTAGAACGTCTACCGTGGATGGCCTGTATTACTCCGCACCACAGTTGATCAGGAGAGGACTTAAACCTCCACCAACATTTCGCGAGAAGGCCAAGATTTAAGTCCTCGATACTGCCCACGCCCAACCCACCCTGATACTTTGGTTTTAGAATCTTTTCCCATGCGACCCAACGAATCTTGTTCCTCGAGGAAGAGCCGCCCCATAAAAATCTACACCGAATACCTTCAAGTATTTTAATAACCCCGGTTGGCGCTTTAAACATTGATAAAAAGTAGTTTGGTATCACCCCAAGCACGGCTTTGATCAACACCACTCTACCTGCAAAAGAAAGAGATCTTGCTTTCCAAAGAGATAATCGTTTCTGAAACTTATCAATTACCGGCTTCCACCCCTTTAGTCTACACATACTTTCTCCTACCGGAAGACCCAGATAAATAAACGGAATCGCCCCCTTTTGCACCTCAGAATAGCAGCCATAGAATCGACCTCATTACACCCCACATTTATCCCATATATGTTGCTTTTTAGAATGTTTATTTTTAGTCCAGAAGCGACTAAAAAGCAGCGTAGCAATCTATTTAAGCTTAATATATTATCCTCGGACCATGTTCCAAGAAAGAGGGCGTCATCCGCATAAAATAGGTGGGATAAAACCGGACCACCTCTAGGTAGTTCCACAGCCTCATACCTCCCCGCTTCCACTGCTTTCGAGACCATCATGTGTAAAGCTTCCATCACAATAGTAAAGAGAAATGGGGACAGAGGGTCACCCTGTCTAAGACCGCGTTTGAGTTGGAAACCCGTAGTAGGTGTACCATTAACCAACACCGTAGACCTCCCCGTTACCAATAATCTCATAATCCAATTTTTCCCTCTCGTAGGGAAGCCCATATTATGCATGGTCCTTAACAAGAACTTCCACGAGACACAATCGTATGCTTTTTCAAAGTCCGCCTTAAAGAGAAAAATCTTCCTCTTCGATTTCTTTGCCCAAGTGACCACTTCATTCGCTATCATAGGGCCATCAAAAATGTTTCTGCCCGAAATAAATGCCGATTGGACTGATGAAATGACATTACCAAGGACTGAATACCTGGATTAATACTTCAAGTGGGCTTCAAGTAACATGTGGGCCTGAATACGTGACACTAAAAGCATTGATTAATATCTTGGAAATCAAATCAAACTTCAGTCAATATTATGGTGAGTACTTTTTTTAAGGGAATATTTCATAGAATAGTAACCAAGTTTCAAAAGTGTTCTAATTAGGTCACTCATCCTTTTTTTGGCCCAATTAAATGACTAAACATTCAAATCGAGTCTTGTAAAATTTTGTATGTGTCAAGAATGACATGGAGGAGAAGATGTTGGAGTCAGGATTTTAAATATATGTAGATGTATTAAAAAAAGAAAATAACATGTTAATTATATTAAAAAATTAAAAAAAATATGCTAAATCCACATCATCACTTAACGTCGGCATTAATAGATAGGAAAAAAATAAACAAAAAGCCACATTACCATAGTTACCTACAAAATAGATGAAAAAACCTCTAATTTACATACTAAGTGAATGTTGAGTGACCTAATTGAGACAAAAAAGATTGTTGAGTGACCTAATTGGAACACTTTTGAAAGTTGGTTACTATTTTACAAAGTTACCCCTTTTTTTAACTGCAAATTACTTTATTCATCACTCAAAAGGTTACACCCAAATGCTAGCGAGACACTAGACCATACAATCTTCCCCTATTTCTATATACATTAAACCTAAAAACCCATTTGTTCGCCTAAAAACACTGACATCTAGACTACTTTGCCCCTATCTCGATGAGCCATTTTACCCTCTTTTTCGATCACCGGTCAAAGCCAAGTCATGAGCCTCTCGTAAGAACAATTCCTTCCAATCTGTTGTTGCTTGTACATGAGATTCTTTCAAGACTATCAATCCTAACTCAAGGTTGAGTACTTGAGTTGTGCTTAAACTCATTCAACCTAAGGCTACTTAATAGTCAAGTCAAGTCGAATCGAGTCAGAGACAAGCCAACATGTTTAAATTAAAATTAATATTTAAATAGAAGTTGATATTATGGTGTTCTCTTGTGGTTTTATTAACCATATTATGTATCCTTATTTATTTGCAGTTAAAGTTGTGTTATTACTCATAAACATTAAACTTTGGGTTAAAGTAAAATGACCGAGCCAACAAGAGAGCTTGCCTCAGCCTAAGCTCAACTCGTTTAACAAATGAATCTAGCTAGACTCAGCAACTCAGCTTATTTATAAATGGGCCAAATTTAATACAGCGAGTCAAAAACATTTTGAACCACTCTAATCTAACACCTTTTGCAGTTAAAAAAAAAAAACCCAAAGTAATTACTACTTTATCAGGAGCTTGAAAACCTCAATACATTATCATTATGTACTTATAATTGTTGACCAAACTAAAACATAACCTCAATACGAAATGGCTTTTGTTGTTGAAGTTCCAGCAAATCTACTAGGACGTCAACATAATAATAATAATAATAATAATAATAATAATAATAATAATAATAATAATAATAATAATAATAATAATAATAATAATAATAATAATAATAATAATAATAATAATAATAATAATAATAATAATAATAATCTGTTCTCCTTTTCAATCAGTAGAAGATCATCAAATTATACTTGTGTCAGCAGAAAACAAAGGTGCCTGCAGCTTTCAGTATCAGCAACCCTAACCACTCAGACCCATATGGATCTTTCTCTTCCAATCATGGTACCTTACACACTTTTCAATTACTAATTCATAATCTTTATATTGTATTTGTATTGTATATGTTTTATTGTTCAGTTATGAATTTTGTTTAGGTGAATAGTTGTATGGGGAAAATGGGGCAGGCGGTTGTCGAAGCTGGAATATCTGCAGGGCTGCATATTGTTCCGGCATCGTTTGGGATTGAAAAAGATGCTGGGAAAATGGTTCAAGTGGGAGGGATGGATATTCGAGTGCACGGGCCGTCTGAGAGAGAAACTGTTTTGGCATTTGTTATGGAAGAATATCCGAATTTGATCGTTGTGGACTTTACGGTGCCTAATGCTGTTAATGGTATATGTGCAGTTATGTGATGCAGTTGTATGAATATGTTGAGTAATGATTAATGAACTAATGATAATATATATGTATTGCTGTCTGTGTAGATAATGCTGAATTGTATTGTAAAGCTCGGGTGCCTTTTGTGATGGGAACCACGGGTGGAGATAGAGATCTTTTGTATAAGACTGTGGAAGGCGCAGGGATTTATGCGGTGATTTCTCCTCAAATGGGGAAGCAGGTGAATAATGTTTGTGGTTGTGTGTTGTTGGGTGTATTTGTTGGTATGATTTTAATGGATGGTTATGTCTCTTTGTTGTTTTATTTGTTAAGGTTGTGGCGTTTCTGGCAGCCATGGAAATTATGGCCGAGCAATTTCCTGGAGCGTTCTCTGGGTATACACTAGAGGTACTTGTCTCCGTCTGATGCCATTAGTGTCTGATTTTAAGGTTAAGTTTCTCGAATAATGGCTAATTAGTTTGTTAATGGAACATTTTTGATATGCAATATCCTAAAAGCAAAGTAGCCCTAACAAATTAAGTAATATGCATTTGTGCTATGCCCTTATCTGCCCAAACTAATTTATTATGTGGACGTTAATATCATGGAAAGCGATATTAACGAGAGTGACGGTGACAACAATCAAAAGAAAGTCAAGTTGTGATTCCATCGATCATATCTCTTAACAGTGTTTGCATTATCTGCACTCGTAGTTTTGTTCAACTTATCTTGTCTTTTGCACTTAATCCGAACAACTCACCTGACACCTGTCCATTTGGTCACCTCTTGTTTCTTATGGTGATGATATGTTTTTGAAAATCTAACAGGTGTTGGAATCTCATCAAGCTACCAAGTTGGACATATCTGGAACAGCAAAAGCTGTTATCTCATGTTTTCAGAAACTCGGAGTCTCCTTCGACTTAGATCAGGTATGCCAAGACATTTCTTGTTTAACGGACAAGGAAAATAGCTTACTGCTTGAATTTGCTTGTTTCTCAATATTTCATATGCAAATAACTTTTGTAACTGCTGTACTTGACTTTTTGTATAAAAACAAATATCGTGTTTTTCAGAAAACCTGATTTGGGACTTCATTTAGACTAAAAGTATTTGTACATGATATAACATAACATAACAACACTAGTTGTTTGTATGAATTTCCCATTTTAAACAATGTATTCATCTTTGTATCAGATAAAATTGATACGAGATCCTAAGCAACAAATTGAAATGATCGGTGTTCCAGAAGAACACCTCAATGGGCATGCATTCCATACGTATCGCCTCAAATCTCCTGATGGAACGTAAGCTTGACTTATAATTGGTTTTTGAATTTTTTTTTTCTACAAGCAAAATCTAACTATGTTTTTTTCTGTCTGTAGAGTTTCTTTTGAGTTTCAACACAATGTTTGTGGTAGATCAATGTATGCAGAAGGTGCTATCGATGCTGCACTTTTTCTTTCTAAAAAGGTGTTACGTCTTTCCTCTTCTAAATAAAAAGCATAGCATAAAGTTTGTAGCTAACACACCTTAAAACAATAACCTTTTAAATATCTTTAGACGTCAAAATTCAAATGATCGTTTTCCATATATCAAACCCGCTTCAAGCAAACTAATAATCAAGGGTAGAAAGTCAAGAGATACCTATTTACCCGTTCTTTTTGCCTAGTTTGCCTTATTTTTTCTACAAGATTGCCTTTTCGGTCATTTTTGTGTTAATTTTTAAATAACATAGATCACACATCTAAGCACCCAATATCACCAAGCTAAATGCTTAATGGCTGACTTCATGAACCTGTCTTTCATATGCAGATCCAGTCAAAAGCAGATAAGAAGATATATGACATGATTGATGTGTTGCGTGAAGGTAGCATGCGTTGAGGAAGACACACACATCATTTATCAGCTTAGATTAGGTTTAGCTATAATGCAGTTTCACCTATCAACGGTCGTCTGAAAGAGTCAACAAGTGGGAGCCAATCATGTTTTTGCAGCGGTTAGCATATTAACCTGTGCTTATGTTATTTCCGTCATATTCATCATGTAGCTGTGTAGGAAATCTTGCCTTTGAGACGCAAGAAGAATCTGTTACCGGAAAACTCAGGGACCTGTCAATACCTTGTTAACTTATCGGAATCGTTTAGTCAATCTTTATTAATTGTTTTGGTTCTCTTGTAGGTTATGTCCTCTTCTACCCTTTTAAAGATTTTTGAATGTTACAACAAAGTCTTGTCACATGGGTTGGTTTGCTACTCACAATCTTCTATACTACCAAGCAGAGTCAACATTTGACTTTTGAGTATCTATTTAGTCACTTTTCAACTTCAAGATAAAGTAAAACAGTTAGCGCCTAGATTATAGCAGGCCATAAGCACATTTATCGCCACTAAGACCATTGCAACAGAAACATTTTCAAATTTGAATGTGAAATTATCAGGTTTGACTTTAAAATGTCTTTATGCAATTCTTGAAACAATGTTTTATACTCATTGTTTATTATGTAACTGTAAGGAAGTTGCTAAGGTACACTTAATATAAAATAAAGGGAAAATCACCATAATAAACAGTTGACCAACACAAAAAGCCAAACTAAACATACTTCGCCTCTACCTATGAGACCAACTATATTTTGCATCTACCAATTATTTAATTACACCTGTTCTTTAGAGACCTACATTATGAAGGTCTCAGGGTCTGACTCGAGACCTTTCTGTTTAGACACAATCTAGTCTGGCCCCTATTCCTTAGAACCAATCTCCTTTTCTTTAGAGGCAATCTCAATCTAGCTGCCTGGACTTGACTTTAGAGGCAATCTACTAGAGACAATCCCTGAAGTTTAGACGCAAAGGGGTTAGAGGACATTGAGTCTAAGAAAGAAAGGGGCTAGACTACAGGCTGAAACCCTAGACGCAAACATATATATAGCGGCTCAAACGTTGGGATTGCATCTAAAGAAAAGAGGGTTAGAGGAGATTGGGTTTGCGTCTAAAGACCGGTTGGGAGGCGACTAATAGTACATTGCGTCTAATGTGTAGACCCTAAGACCTTAACAATGAAGGTCTCTAAAGAACTATATACGGGTGATGAGATAATTGTTAAGACGCTAAATATAGTTAGTCCCTAATAGATAGACGCCAAGTATGTGTAGTTTCGCTTTTTGTGTTGGTCAACTGTTTATTCTGATGATTTTCCCTAAAATAAAACTCCCGATCTCCATTTTGTGGGTCCCATCCTGATTTTCACATATAAGTCCCAAGATAACATTGGAGATGGCAATTGTGACCCATTAGTTGTGTCAAATGGTCAGCTGGGTCAAATCAAGAAACATAACTAAAAGTGGAACATGTCAAACAACCTCATGATTTAGATTATAATTGTTAAAATACTGTTTTTCATGTCACCCCTATCTCAGATGGCAGAAGTTGCAGCACCGTGTCATACTCATACAAGGCCTATTTTCGGCCAAATATGACACTTGTGGAGTAGGCGTTGCCAGCCACTTTCAACGCAAAACCAGCAGCATCAGAGTCCTAACCCTATTCACGTTTAACCAGCAACCACATCCAGGTTTGATCGACCACGGTCAAATTCTATCATGACTAAAGCAAAACGTAACAATACCAGAAGTGGAACCAGTGACAACATACGGTTGTACAGCTCAATGATCCCGTGCATTCAGCTGATCACATCGCCTGCTTTCTTAAACACATACGTAACAGTCTTTTGACCCAGTTGTCTTTACAAAACAACCATGACAACAAATGTCCAGTTCATGGATTAAATCACATCTGTCTTACTTCAGTATTTCAACACATACCAACAAATCTCAAACACTAACTATACACTTTTGCAATGAACAGTAATTAAAAAAAGGTAAAACAACAAAACAAAATCAATGTATCATCAATAATTTGTAACAAGGTGAATCGGTGGTCGATTAATTTTGTCAAAACCCAAATCATTGAGATTAACAATTAGTCCATGACACAACTTCGACTCACGGGACATCACTAAGTTATACCGCTGATATTATATTTCTATTAGGTAAAAAAAACAAGAAACGAAACTGAACATGATCAATTTCCTTAGTCAAAGGTGGCATGATACAGAGTGTAGTAGTAGTAGTAGTAGTAGATCATTGCACAAATTTCCTACAAAATCTACCTTTATCATACTTTTTTCTTACATTGGCTCAACCTGCCCTGCAAACAAGTACGCAAATAAGTAACATTTTAACAAACATATATAAATGACTTGATTAGTAGAATTATAACTACTTGCCTAAAATGCATTAACGTCTAACGCGTGGCTTGCACCGAAATTCAGCTAAGAGTGCAATGTGATCGGATGACCATTCTGGAGAAGGAAGCGCTGTATCTTTCCTCAAGCTATCCTCATCCAAAAGCTCCAATAATGATTCGACAGTCAAACTATCAGCTGAAAATAGTCAAACACAAACCACTTCATTAAAAGTCTGTTAAGGGGGTGTCTGGGCTTGCGTTTTCCAAGTGCGTATTTGAATTTCAAATAAATAATAACCAGTTGTTTTTAGTGTTTGGCCAAAACAAAGAAATGCATACAAATATACAATACCTGAGTAAAATATATAATCAAGGGTGCCAATGAAGTCTCTTGTGCAATTTGTAAATAAGGGTTCGTTTGTATTAGGGTCCACTCTCTTCTTTTGTTGTTCATAGCCAATTCTCGCAAAAGATGAGTACGCACTTACCTGTAAAAATATAAAATCATCCAGTGAACAAGGCGCCCATGATTTTGATAATAATAATAATAATAATAATAATAATAATAATAATAATAATAATAATAATAATAATAATAATAATAAAGACTTAACCAATAGTTAAAGGTGATGATTTACCAAGGGAAGAGTGTGAGCCAATTTGGTGTCGGGTCTTAATATTCCAAGAGGGTCTACAGCTAAATCCGGATGCATTGGATCAACTTTTCCCATTGCAAGAAGCGCGTGTGGAGCACTGCATTTGAGTTTAAACTTATTTGCAAATAGTAAAGTAATAAAGTAATTTATTTTATTAAATAAATGGCACATCACTTGCTCACCTTCCTGGAACTGAATTGAAGTCGCCGCAGACTAACATTGGAATATCTGCACTGGCAGCTATCTTTTCCAATCCTTTTAACAATGTGTGAACCTTCACCATTTTCCAACCAAACATGTTTTGTAATTAATAATAGTAACACAAACAATATAAGAACATTTTATCTGTTTATGTTGATAAAATAAGACACACCTGCCATAATTTGACGTCCTTTAACTCATGCTGAACGTTGACATGAGTATTTGCCTGTACTCCAAATAGGAAAATAACGAAAATGATGAATTCGCATACATTTTATTTGCATTAAGTGAATGCGTTGTAGAAATGTAGAATCTTACCACACAAACAAGTTGTCGCTTTCCAAGAGTATCAACACCTTGATTACCAAACTTTGCTTCTAGAACAACGATTAACGCAACATTATCCTATTAAAAAACCATAGCTGCATCATCAGAAAAGACACATTCAACCCCCTCAAAAAATAAGACAACGCATCAGTTAAAGATCTAAAGCTACCTTAACCAATCGATTTAAAGCTGTTTTCTTTTGGGCATTAGGAACCAAAGCATCAGTTAAAGATTGTGCAGCCTTATTAAACTCAACTTCATATTTTTTAACATGTGAGAATCTATCTCTGCGGAAAAACGTAGCACAACCATCAATTGTCTGATTACTGCCATTTTGCACCTCAGTAGTTCTCCTCTTAAAAAGAGCCTGATATCCATGTTTGTCCAACTCAGGTGCGAAAAATTCCTCAAAGTGGTCACTTTGAACCTAACAATTATCAAATAAAAGTCAAAGTCAGAAGACAAACCTAGCAGATCCTTGAAAAAACAGAAGTCAAACTCACCTCTTGAAGACAAACAATGTCTGCAAGGTAACCAACAATCTCTCTTAACAGATTCTGTCTGCGGTAAGGCCAAGAAAGGGCCCATGAAGGGCAATACCCGTACAGATCACTTGTAGCATACGCATCACATAAAACATTATACGAAAGCACAGAAAAAGTTCCGGAAGATGAATCTAGATGGCCTGCCACATCAGCGTTGGTGACTGAAATCAATCGCCTTGGACTCGGTGACGGGGCGGGTATCACACGAGATGTTAATATAGTGTTTGCTTGTCCAACAGGCGATTTTGTCTCTGTATCAACCACGACACATTCAAACTTGAGAACATGACCGATATCCTCTGCTGTTGGTGTGTATGTTTTACAACGCCCAACTTCAAACCAAATTTCACCACCATTTCTTTGCGTAACTGCAGCAGGATATGATGTTGTTGTACCATTGGCAACGGCTTGCCCATTTGTATTATTGTTATTATTATTGATCCCAGATGTTGTATTATTAAACCGTCCATAGATATCTTCTTCTTCATTTCCATTTTCATTAACAGCACTAGCAGCACGCTCATGTAAAACACGATGGTGTTGCCATGCATCAGAAAAACATTTGGTAGTGCAATGGTAGCTTTTAGCAACAGGTAATTTAGCTTTAACACAACCTAAACACTGCAATGTGGCTTGCTCAGATGGATGTACACTGCATATAGCAACTTTTTTATCACTTTGTATACGATACCTACAACAAAAGTGAACAAAAAACAGCAATATGATTACGAGCAAAACATCTGAGTTCAACAATTAGAACGATGTAACATCACAGATCATACATAATAAATAGTTAAATACAGAACACAGAAAAGAGGCAGGTAGAAAAAGAAATCAAAATTCCTAATTTCCTATCATTTCTTATAAAACTCCTAGTTATTATAATTTAAACAAACTATTAGATTTCTAAAGGACGTTGCTATTGATACACAAGTCATGCTATACATAACTAGGTGAGTAGATGGTGTCATCATACAAGCAAAAATGGCCATACCAACCATATGACTTTTCCCGTAATCACATCAGTCACTTCTTTGTTAGTGGTCACATCATACGGGCCGTATGGTTGGGTGACACCAAAACATTATGGCCCGTATGATGTACAAGTCTAACATGTTATACGACCCGTATGACCATTTTTTCCCTCTCAACAGCCTGTGTGACACACCAACGGTGTCTGGATAGCACGTCAGTAACGTTTGTTTAGACCTATGTTGTCATTTTCAAAACCGTACAAGGCACGTGCCTAGGGAGAGAAACACAGCTCAGCCCACCTTATACATTGTGACCAGAAAGGCAGGGTTTCAAGCTCTAAGACGCAAGTTCAGGCCAAATTCCAGCTAAAAATGGTGAAAGAACCCCTAAATAAGCCTGGATTCGACCTAAACAAGCCTAAAACCCCTAGTGCCTAGCTTAAAAAAAGCTCTTGCTTTTTTAGCGCCTAGACCGAACCCTTTCCGAAACACAATCATCCTAACCAAATAAATATAAATAAACATATCAAACAGCTAACCATTCACTAAACAACATGAAAGTAAACGTTAAGGGGCAGGCGAAACGCAAAACACTAAATTCAACCAGCTAACTATTCACCAAACAATATACATTAATCAATAATCATTAATCAAACAAATTCCTTAAAAAACCATCAAACAACAACTAATAACTAACCACTTATATCTCAAAAAACACCCCTCAACCGGCACCAACTCCGAAACATCTTCGGTAGAAACAGTCTTATCAGGGAGGCGAATAAGCACATAAGGCGAAAGCTCGCAGCCCACAATCGGAATATCGGACGGGAGGTGCACTCTCAGCACACTCAGCATTCTTCAATTATTACATCAACAAAACAAAACAAACCTATCTTCAAAACCCCCTAATTTAACAACAAACAACAAAGACGAAAACAATAATATAATAATATCAAATTCAATCAAGAAAACGTGCGAATCCGCCATCACATATCTGTTACAAGACCCATCATTTGAAAAGCTTTCGACTTTCGAATAAAAAAACAATCTTTATTATGACCCAGATGCAGATATCGGTTAATAAGGTTGTGTAATCAAAGATTGGGAATAAGGGTTTCGTTTTCTGATTAAAAAAAATAAAAATAAAAGATTTGGGAAAAAGGGGTTTAAAGAAATGATTGGGTGGGGAATTGAGGAAAGAAAGAAATGAAGGGAATAAATAAATAAATATATGATTGATTGATTGATTGATCAGATGATTATTATTAGATGAAAGAGAGAATAATAATAATAATATTATTATTATTATTAAGAAGAATTAGGGTTTGTAATTGAATTGATTGGGCGTGGTGAATACGGGGTTTTAGTTTTACAAACAGAGATAAGAAGACAGACGACGTTATTATTATTTTTATTATTTTTCTATTGGGTCTCTTTTCTTTATATTTTTTCTTGTATTTCTATTTTTGTTTTTGTTTGTATGTAGACTTTTTATTTGGATTTGATGGATTTGATTGCTTCATTTTTGGCAATGTTGTTTACCGGTTTTTTGTGATATTTTTTTTTTGTTTTAGACAATCGAACCAACCGAATCATGCACACTCACTTTAGATCTTAACAGTGTATGTGTTTCTTACTGTATCGCGCGAGCACTCTGCTAGTAAAAGGTTTTAGAGTTTTAGGTTTTGGAAAACAAGTATTAAAATGTGTGATGTGATGCATAGCGTTTAATAATTATGAATTTAAAAATTAAATAGTGTTATTATGGTTTGGTAATTTCTCTTTTATTGTTACCATTGAGGGTGTCTGGTTTCAGGTTAATGAATTGAATTGATGAAAGTGTAACATGAGTTTTCTTCTTGTAAAAAAAAATTATTATGTTGGACATATTTGAAATTGTGTAAGCTAAGCATGATGTCTGTTACTCGTGTGAATCAAGTTCTATGAGCATAACTTAGGCCTAAGTTTCTACTTTCTTAGAGCATTTTATATCCCATCTCGTTGTTATATTAAAAAAAAAAAAAAAAAAAAAAAAAAAAAAAACTAGTTAATAATTTGTGATACGGTTGCCTTTATACAAATCTTGTAAATACGTTGAGAAGGTCGGATTAAAACAACTACATTTCAATCCTCACAATTGAAGATGTATTGTCGGCAAAGATGATGCATATGTGGAAACCAAAATTGATGTTATGTAAGTGATTGTTGTGTTTTTGGCTTTCTCCGCCTTGGAGATAGCCGGTTTTTAATGAAAGTTGCCTTCCAAAAAAAAAAAATCTAATTATATTCTAGATGGTTATCAACTTTATTTTTTCCGTCTCTCCTATTAAATAATAACATTAAATCATAATTTTTTTTTCTCCTTCTAGCACAGTGCCTACCCAATGCGGCGGAAAACACATACACTACTAAGACCTAAGGTGTGCATGGTTCGGTTGGTTCGATTGTCGTATACAACCGAAGCTGAAACTGAAGTCATCTGATAGTCTATTTTATTAACTAACTGGTTTTTGGTTAATTAGATCGTTTTATTCAGTTAAATTGATGATTATTGGTTTGGTTCATTTAAGTTCGGTTAATAGCCAAAACAAAATTTTGGCTAAAACTTTTGCTTAGATAAACATGAAATTGAGACACAAATACATGGAATGGAAGTGCGGGGTTCTATCACTATGAAGAACAAGACTCACTCATCCATTAATAGATACTAGTGGGCTTACCCGCGCGTTGCTGCGGGATCCAAATACATTTTGCAATACAACAATGTGATTATGTACAAAATGCAAAATGTAGATTTAATAGTACATCCAAATACCGAACGTTGTGTTGCAAATAAGCCATTCTTAAAAAAATACTTAGCTGCTTGACAAGCGTCGGGTGACCAAGTTGAATAACATTATTACTTTTGCACCTCTTTTTATGACCTATTGACTAAGTTGACGTGCTAACCCCTATCAGCCATATACATTCGAATTTTTAAGTATTAAGCAACCATTTTTCAACGATAAACATACTTCCATAGTTCCATGTAAGATACTAATCATTATGTATGTGTTACCATCCAAATGTTGAACATAGCAACATGGGCACTAAATTATTGTTCGAAATTAAGTGGCAAGAGAGTTGATAACATGCACATCTTCATACTTGATTACAAACACACTTTATTATATTTTTATTAAAAAGAAATAAGGTAAGTAATGCATTTATTGAAAGAAAAAATAACGGGCGAATACATGCTTAAACATAAAAAGAAACAACAATAAAACCTAAGTGATACATCATAGAAGAAAACACTTTGCATATCAACCTCCCTGGCAATCTTGACCCAAAGCGAAGGAAATTAGTTAACTTAGACTTCAGCAAAACTATCATTGATCGGCAAACATATGAATATCATGGTTAATATGCATTGTAAGATATATAAATATGCAAGTGTTAGTTTTCAATTAAATTTACTCATTCGACATGATTATAGTTACAAACAAACCATTGGTATCGTATACATTCAACAAGATTTTGTTCTTATTGAAATGCAATTAGCATATGTAACAAAATTCCAACTAACAATAACCAAATGCTTTTCCAATTATAGTGATGGTTTTTTTTTTTTTTTTTTTTTTTTGAAAATAAACTTTCATTCAAAAAACGCTCAACCGGTCCTTAAAGCAAGGACCGTCGACACCAACAAAATTACAACATAGACAAAGGGGAATTACACCAATCATTACATACTATATCTTTACATTTAGATCTAGTTTTTGCCTATAAATAAGAAAAAGACTTCACACTCGCCACAATATCCCGAATGCACGGCTTCTTCCCATTGAAAACGGAATCATTCCTGACTTTTCAAAGAGTCCATATCGTTACCATAATCACCCCATGCACAATCATCTGTCTCTTCTTGTCCCCCTTTACGGTTTTATGAACTTCCAACAAGTGATCAGCACAAAGACTATAACTTGTAAAATACGAATATCTTACCATTAGAAAGAATGTGGAAAGACAGATACAAAACGTCCCGATTATTATTGCAATGAAGTTCATAACTTGAATCTATTGTGGCAACAACCTCCTGGAATCCCACAAGCGGCGCAAGGTCATGCTACTAACATAAAGCTAAAAAAATTATTGTAGTTCATTAATAACCTATAAAAAATTAAGAAAAAGTGAGACCAAATCTAGTGATTATCTTTTTAAATTGATGATATGTAGGTATTTCTTAAGCTTCGAGAGCATACAGATGATAATATCAATAAAAAATTTTTCTATAACATCACATTATTAATAGATTCGAAAGGTTTAAATTTTGTATAGATGTATTAGGAATGAATGACAATTAAAGAACCACACTTAATATATACCAACATTTTGATCAATTCAATTTCAGTAAATAACAATAAAATAAAAAACAAACCCATACCTGATATCCAAAGGCTGTAGTGGCTAGTTATAGTCGCCGGCCTCCCTACTGAAGCCCCAACCCACAACTTTTGTGAAGGATGGAGGAAGAGGAAGAAGACTAAACCTTTGATTTAGAGTTAAATAAGCAATCCCAAACATCCTCTTAAGTTGTAGGGAAAATTAAAGGACGATGGTTTGAATTCCACATTGAATATATGATTTTAATTTATGCATACAAAAGGTCATAATCAATTAAACTTATAAAAGGGGTGATTAATTGTGAATGTGATTAAGGGTAAGAAGGGGATTAGAAGGGTAAGATGAGAATTAGATTTTAGTTTTTAACTAAATGATCTAGATAGATTTACTATATTAACCTTGTAAGTGTCTTAATTGTCACCAACATACCCATAATACCCTTAAATTTCTTGCTTAAATATGTTATACATGTTGCTTCTTAAGTTGTACGGAGGTGAAAATGACAATGTTAGCCATCACTCCTCCTTTATAATGTACTAGAAGGAATGCCCGCGCGTTGCGGCGGGTGTCTCGATTTATATTATATTCAATTATGATGTTGATTACGAACCACAACCCGGGTTTACGACATTTTACTTTATTCAACAAAATATAATATAAAAAATATTAGCACAACAAACCAAATAAAACTTTGTAGATAATTATAGTGGCAAAAATATTAGTATCATCTAGAGATTGATTTCCACTGCTTGGTGCCATAGTTCCTTTTTTTTGTCATCTTAGATTCAGATAGCCAATAAAAATCACCAAATAATAAAAGCGAAAATAGGAAATATGATTGCTGTAGTTATGCTAAGACACCACATGAAAGTGAGATTGTGAGAGTTCATTAAATTTTATAGAAACTACAAATATATGCACACCGGGTTGACAGATCAAAAAATAGAAATTAATATCATCAACTACTATAAAAGGTATAAAAAATCGAACAACAAACGAATAATCGAATAACTCAGGTTGATATTAGCAAGTAAATCTAGGTATCAAACCTGCTTGTTGCAAGAGAATTCCTTTGCCAATCTTATGCGCATACTTCATAAAAATTTGCTTTTATAATCATCATTCGTGTGTAACGCATCCTAGAGGGCCCAACCGCCGCAATACTCGTAAAATAATAATCGTTGACCATGCTCAGAACAAGTAACCCATGAGTTCAACAACATTCGCATGCCGAATTTTATCAAATCATTAATAAGGTCAATAAACTCTTCCTCCTTTTGTCGACTGATTACCTTTTTGTCCCAACTTCTTCACAGCAAGCAACTAAATAAAAACACGAAATACAAAAGTTTTGCAGCTTTAGATATGAGATCAAATGTGTAAAAGAAAAAAAGAAGTCAACAAATTAGAAATTAGGTCAAAGAGTACCTCATACATGTTTTTTGTAACCATCTTGAAATTCTGATTTATGTAAATCCGTTAATACTGATTGTAAAGGTACCTCATACATGTTTTTTGTAACCATCTTGAAATTCTGCACCCAAATTAGCAAAAACAAAGAAAAAACTCCAAATTAAATATAGATATAGATAATATAGATATGGCTTTTTTTAGGAGCAAAGAATTAAGACGGTGATAGGAAGGGGCTGTAAATTGGGCTAGGGGCCTATAAAAAAAAATCTACTAAAGGTTGAATTATTCATTCACCAATATTATATTAAATCAATTAATTATTTATGTAGTTAAGCTAATAAGCTAACCTCTCTGTTGTTATTTATGTAGTTGGGGGACGATCTTCAAGAATATGTGTAGTAGGTGCTAGTGGATTAGGCTGTGAACTTCTCAAAGACCTTGCCCTCTCCGGTTTACCAATTCCTTTTCAGGTATATCCTTCCTTTCATTGCCATTCCCCCAATTGAATCAACTTCTTCTTCTTAAACCAACCAAGCCAAGCCATTTAAAAAATCTAGGCATAATTTATGATGTTCATAGGCTCTTCACATTCTTACATTTAAGAAATTTATTACATTAATGGTTTTTTGATCAATCACATACCATGGGGGTAAGGTTGGAATAAGTTTTTAAGTTGTGAGTATGAGGTTATGATAAAATTACAAATTTAACCTTCTAAGTGTCTTAATTGTCACAATTATGCCCAAAAGGCCCTTAAATTTCTTGCTTAAGTATGTTGTACACGTTGCTTCTTAAGTTGTATGGAAATGTAAATGACAATCTTGGCCATCACTCCTCCTTAATAAGATAATATAGATTAAAGATGTCCATTTGCTTGAAAGATTACTTGAACGTGACGGATTGAATACAACATATTTCCTCACTAAAAAGCGTATTGGAATATGAAACGAAGATCTATGAGGACAGGGTAGAATCTGGAATGACAAACCCAATGACCACCAATGAAGTCACATATGATGAGTACCTACAAAATAGCTCGGGTTCAGGTCACAAATATTAAACACATAATGAGATGACGAGAGTGAAGAATAAAAAATAAAAACGTTAAAAATTACCATACGTGTGTTTTTTACTAATTTATATTTCAGTTAATGTATATCTAGATTTTTAAATATTAAATAAAAGGGGAATTTTATTTATTTTTGTTTAATTCGTTTTTCAAATAAGATTTAAGAAAAAAAAAATCCCGGTTTCAACCTTAATATCGGTTCTTAACCTGATCCGGCCTAACCTATTTGAACAATTGAACCCAAACAAATAAAACAATCCGCTTTATAAACCGAACAATTAGAGCCCACCATAACTTTGGGCTCAAAATTTGAATCTATTGGGGATGTGGGCCTGTTGAAACCTCTGAGGTATAAACAAGGAAATAGTAGGCAATAATTTTTGGGGTTTCATATACACACGACGGAAATCTAGACGATTAAAACGGTTTTTAGCCAAAAAAACAAGTGCCTTAACCGTCTGTAGCTTCACCTAGATGTCACATCTTCACTTTTTCCCCTTTCACCCTACCTCACTTAGGGGAAATGGTTTAACATCCCTTAATTTTATCTCTTTTGATTCTTGTTAACATGTAAACTTAGAGCCATTTTAAGGTACACCCCAAGGCCTAAGAGCGCTCCTTTAATTCATCATTTAGTTTTACAATAATTGTAATTTATGTTCTAATGTTCTAATTTAATAGTAACTTTGAATCAATCTAGGCTTTCATGATACCACTAGCTTTTATTTATGCTTCACTTTAAGAATAGATTAATTAAAGGAAAATTGTAATCTAGATATGAGTATAAGCTTCAGCTTAACAAAAGCTTATAGCTTAAATTTGACTTAATTTTGTTTCAAATTTCAATCTAATCTCACAACTCTTTCCCCTAGTTGCAAGTAAATTCAGTTAAGAAACATATTCTTTTTTTCCAAACAGCCAACGTCTATTAAAACCGGCAAACTAGCAAGGAGCTAGTAGCCAAACACAATAGTGACAAATACAATATGCTTAAAGGAAAAAGGAGAGCCATTGAGTCCAAGTTAGCGACTTAATGAGGACCTATTTTTAATCTATAAGAAACTAAGCGATTGTGTCTGTTCCACCATCTTAGCCACCGTAGCCGAATTGGTGGAGAAGATCACCTTGAACACAGCATTCCAAATTCACCATCGGGCTGTCAGAATAGTACCTTGAAAAACTTTACCTTTTTTCTTTCCTATATCACACATTTTGTATAGACCCAGTAAATCTTCAATTATGAAAACATAAATAGGTGACACCCGACATCTAGAAGAGATTGCATGCCAAATTCGGGAGGCAAAATAACAAGAGGTAAGGAGATTGGGAGGTTGATTCAGACACATCCTCACATAGACAACATAGTGACACGGGGTTATCTTTCGATCCCATTGTGACATCCTCGATCCCCGGGGATAAGCTAATCTATCCCGGTTCTTTGATTTGGGTAACTGGTTTCGTCCTGCCTTGGACTCACCGAAAGAGCGGCAACAACCCTCGACCAGTGGTGCGTTCAATACATAAACATGTCTCGACACGTACACTTGCCTTATTCCGCTGAGGCCGTTCCCGATAAAGTCCAGGAATCGACCAGTAACCTAAGCGTTCAAGCATAACCCATAGCATTGGGACTATCAAACATTTGTCCCGTGACAATAGACAAAATAACAACATAGGTGCCCCCTCCCCGCTCCCCCCTTTTTTTTCAGCGGTGTAAATATACTGGTATTCTAATAGAAAATTTTATTCGCATAGAGTCCGCCCCCTAATTTAAGAGTTCTGTAACTTTTGATCCGTCCTATGTAGTTATCCAAGTTCCACCACTATTCACAAGGGGAATAATTTGAAAAAATAAACAACTTATCAAAACAATAAAGTAGATCCACTTAATTTCATGGATTCCAAGAATAATATCATTTACTTACCTTTTCCTTACTACAAGTATGTAACATAAGAGTCTTACATTGATCTTAAGTTCTTAACCAACAAGAGACTAATAATAAAAACTACGATGAAGGTACTTGAGCACGAGCATCCACTAAAGCTCATTGATTTGCAGGTGAACAATGAAAATGAAAAGAATCGGACAAGGAGGAGAAGGATTTGGTTGCACTAGATGAGTTTTCATGTTATTGTTTCTGTGTAGGTACTACTTATTATAAATGTATAGATGATTTTATGTTCTCTACACATTTTTTGTGGATCCTCTTACCTTCCATCAATATTTCCCTCCTTGGACATGCCCTTATTTTCAAAGACATCACAAGTACGGTGCGTTGATTCTTGTTTTTTTAGCAAACTCAAGCCATACCAGTTTATGTTTTCACAAATCCATTAAATATTAATGAAATTAATAAAAATGTGGTTAAAAGGAAGTTGAACTATTAGAAGATGAACAATCCGGCCTTACGTAGTGAGTACCCCGGTTAATATTTCAGATAAACTAAGAAAATGGCACTTAATAAAAGTCATTTGTCAACCTAAAGTCCAATTATTCTATAAAAAGTTATTTCTAATTCTAGACTTAGTATAATATAAAATCTCAAGAAAAGAAACATGGTTTGATATCTTTGCTTGTTAGAATACAGTGCAATGAAAGGAAGAACAAATAAAACTCTATTACCACCCTCTAGTTAAAAAGTTGCCACTACCAAAATCCATGAGAATCACTAACATGTAAGAGCTTATAAGTGCATGATAATAAATTTGATCACTTCCAACGTGTTTGGAATCATATTTACCATGATTTCTTAGCACATGGATGCCATAACTTGACACCAGAACCGAAACCATGTTCTCAAACACAGCCTTCAAAAATCTAAGGCATGAAACTTGACTGTTAATAACAATAAACAAAAATTTCTCTTGGTCAGGTCTCATTTAATATTAATAATAATGCAGTAACATCTTATGTTACCTTTTTTCCCAGCCAAAGGAGAACTTCTATTAAACAACAAACAAAACACTTACAAGCTGCTAAGCCAAGTGTAAAGATCCCAAGACACCAGAACAAACTAAACCAAAGCCTCAAACTCAAAACAACTCCAATTTGCGATGTTCAGACCTGCACATTTGGCTCTCTTCACCATCCACCCAAACGAGCATTCCTTGATCGCTTCCAAAACTTTAGTGACCGATGTGATCCTACCATTAAACACCTTTTCATTTCTTCTAATCCACAGCTTCCAGAAAGTCAACAGGAAGACAACATAAATGACCTTTTTCTCCTTGGTTGGCTTTGCTAAATTCTGGACATATGATTGAGCAACTGAATTACCTTATCAAACCTGGTGGGCAGCGGCGTCTTAATCCAGACACGCACTAGCCTCCACACTGCTTTTGCTGAAATGCAGGCTGCTAAAAGGTGATCAGCCGATTCAACAGCTAAACCACACATAGGGAATATACCATCATCATGAGCCACACCCCTGGCCACCAACGCCATCGCTGTCGGTATCTTGCCACTCATCGCCCTCCACACAAAACAGTTAACCTTTGGGACTGCTATCTTACTCCAGTAAAAGCTGATCTGGTCCAATATAACACCCGACCCATCTGCAATCTCGGCACTAACTTGCCTGACTGTGAAGTCCGTCACCACTCCCCTGGATAACCAACCCCGTCTTTATGTTACCTAACTGTCACAATCTTTATCAATTCAATCACCAGTCCCAATCAATTTCATGGCCTTTCTGGTTGCAAAAAACTTAATGTGGATTAAATCTCAGGTTTTAGTCCTTTAACGGACATTCCATCAAGTATTTGTTCTAGTAATTGACCAGCCAACGGCTTTAAGTGTCCATAACAATTGTCTATAATATAGTGAAATTTATATAAGTTCATGTAATAATTCCTAACTTTTGGTTTGGTATTGAATAACTAAATATATCACTATCGGTTTGGGCTAATGACTGATTTTTCTTTTCTTTTTCAAACCAACTGTTTAGTTTTGCGGACTAGACGGTTTGATTAGCACTCTGGTTTAAAAACTATCTGAACCCACCAACCATCTGTTGACCTTTAAAGTTTACGTCATTATAAATTCCACTACGAGACTCAAAGCCTCAACTCACCTTGGCACCACTAGTTATACTGTCAGACACAACCAACTTATACCCATGTTTCATGACTCATGAAGTCAGTGACAGGCATTAGTACCATGGACCTAAAGTAGAAGCTTCGGTTACAATTGCAGAAAATATTTTCCGACCGGGGCAAGTACAATCTTAAGGCCTTCCAACTAGTAGCGTTTGCTTATGGTTTGACCTAAAAACCATCAATACCGGACCATAACATCCTGTTTAAAACTAAGGGAGTAACTAACTATGTTTCATCTAGTAACAATCAGCTTTTGAATAATTATGTCACTTAAATGTTTACAAAATTTGTAAACAGAAATGAAAAACCTATGAAACAAACAGCGGTATCAACATGTGAATTATACTAGCAATAAAATTTTTTATTATAAAAACAAATGATCATATCTTACACACAAAATCCGTGATCAAAAGTATAATCAATTATAAGCGAATTCACGCTCTCAAGGGTATATCAGATGCAAAACTATCTCATCATTAGCAATAAATCAATGACCTAACGGATCAACTGACAAAAATGAGATCAAATTATAATCAACTTAGCTCGCGAGATCCAACTTTTTTTGATATAGTTCTAAAACACCTGGAGCTTCTTTATCATACTTTTCCAGCCTCTTAACAAATATAGTTTCCGAACACTTCAACCACCAGCTAAACGCATTTTTATTCTTCACCAATCCCTTCTCCAAACAATACTCAAACACCAAACATCTCGGAACAATCCTCTTCTCCATACTCAACGAAATCACCAGCGAATTCTTCGCAACAACAGACGTTTCAATCCCCATTTTATTAACAAGATAATCCATCACCGTATCAATCTTCTCCTCCGACTTCATCATACACCACGGATCCGACCTAAACGCCGTCGATATCTCACTTTTCGACCAACCCCACTTCTCATAAACCTCCATCTTCCTCTCCCAATTCACTTTCGTCATAGACCTTAACGCGTGAACCGCCAACATAAAACTCGTCTTCGTGGGATCAAACCCCATCCCCACAACTTCCTCCACAACCTGCCTAAACTGCTCAGGACTAACCAAAAAATCCCTAGGCTGATAAGTTAACACATACATCATCTTCGAACCCGGGACACCGGCGTCGCGTAACACCTGCATATTCGGTATCATATTCGCATGAAAATCCAAATCCAAAACCCAAGCACACCTCTTAATAGCAATCAAAGTCCTATCATCTGACTGTAACAAACCCCTAAGCAAAGTCATGGAAGGTTCTAGATGATTCTTTAAGCTTCTACCTAAAGACTTAGGTCTAGTGGTCAACAGTTTGATAATATCAGAACCTGATAAGCCTAAAGAACTTAAAAATTTAAACTTGGGTAAAAGATTATTTTCAGGATCATGAACTAATATTAAAGGGTACTTAAGGATTAAATGGGAGACTTGGGATTGTGTAAAGCCTTGATTTTTAAAGAAATTGATAACAGAGTCTGCTTTATGTGGGGTTTTGAGGTTAAGGTATTTGGAGGCTGAGATAGCTTTGTCTAAAGGGAACCCACATGAGTTTATGAGGTATGAGACTGTGAATGAGTTGTTTGTTTGATTTGGTCTTTTTGTTTTGGTTGTTTTGGTTGTTGTTGTTGTTGTTGTTGTTGATGATGATAGGGAGCGGTGAATGGTTTTGTGAATGGTGGTGGTTGTTTTGGATATGGAAAATGTGAGTTGTTTGGAGATGAGATGGAACATTGTGAATAAGGATGGAGAAAGGATTGAGGAAGATGGTGATCTGTATGTAATTATTTGTGAGGAAGAAAACCCATAAAACAAAACCCTAACTTTTGATTTAAGGGGGGTGTTTCAAGATTTTTAATCTTGAGAGGGTGGTTATGATGATTTATGAATAGGAGAAAGAAAAAATCAATTTAAGGTTTTGAAGAGTTTTCAAGTTAGGCAAATCCACCAATACAATTATTTTACGGGACGGGTCGTCGGTTGGTGTTAAGACATGACAAAATGTTATGTGTGAGCTAGGAGTTTTATCATAATGGGTCTTATGACGAAGAGTTTTCTCTGTAATTGGTGACGGGTCAGGTCACTGGAGTTGTCGGTATTCACGAGCATGGGTGGTCTTTTGTCTTTGGGTATACTCCGCTTTGTTGGACGTTAAAAAAAAGAGATATTGACTATGCGGATGGATTATAATCTAAGCTTACACGTTGACATCATTGGACACGATATGCTAACAATGTGACTAGGTGTAAACATGTCGCCACACATAATACAACATAAGTAGGCCGCAGGGACGAATGTTTGAAGAAAAAAACCAGCATGGCATAGCCGCATAGAGTCGTAAGAGTCAAACACGAGATCTTAAAGTCTTCAATTAGTGATGAATGTCCAATGTATGACTTTTGTAGAAGTCATCAACAATAATAAATGTGACAACCATCACCTGCGTTTTTTTTTTCAAGTTGTCAATTCTAGTCCTTGTACTTTCTATCATTTTTGAATTTATTAGAAGTTTGAATTTATGATAATCATTGAAATTTTCTTTTAATGGAGTTTTGATAATAAATTTCCTTTTTAATTAGAAATTTAATATGTCTTAAAGCTACATAAGTTATGAACATAAAAATAAAGAATGTAAATGCTCCAATTCATGAGCCATTAGTGCACCTTCATAAGTTTCATTATACCTTTCTTATTTCATTTGTTATAAAATGGAAGAAACATTAGTTGAAACAATAGGTGTTCCTCATTCTAAAATCGATGTTCATAAATTTTTATTCATCTTGACTTTGCCATATTTTTGAGAGTATGTGTCTTAGAAGCATCCCTTCGATTAAATCAAGATGTATCATAATATCTTCTTCAACTCTCATTTCGTGATACTCCAAACAAAAATCAAAGGCTATCAATTATCAATGACGTTGACGTTTGAGTGTGCGTTTGTAGAGCTTGGAACTTCCATTTGCGAATTCAACCTCAATTCTAATCTGATTTGGGTAATTCTGAGTCTAATTTTATTTATTTCTTATCTACTACAAAAGCCCTCTATCAATTTTTTGATAAAGGGAATTTGATTTTCAATGTGACAAATCAAGTTCTATGGTTCATACAATAATTTTGGGATTTTAGGGCTTTTAAACCTATTCTAAAAATAGCCTTTTGACATTGTAACTTATATTATTTAGTGACTCTATTGTTGATTTGGTCTTAGTCATGCTTGTGATAAGATTTTTGGAATTTATTCATGTTTTATACTAATTTAAGCTATCTTTATTCTATAAAATTCAAGTGGTAATTTTATAACTAAAATATTGTTATACATTCGAAATTCTATACATTTTGGTTAACATTGTTATTTGAGTACTTTATACATAATCTATATGATACTTATGTATGTATATATTTTATACACCTTGTGTAATTTATATATATATATATATATATATACACGTGCGTTTAGACTTTTGATAGTTATTAAATTTACAAAACAATAATATAGTCTTACATGCATTTTTTTTATTCATTTTCTCATATTCACTATTCTAATTATATATAAATATTTATTTGCATCGCATTGTATGAGTTATGATATTTATTTATTCAAATATATAATTTGACACTTTCATAGTCATACTATTGGTTGATGTTTAATGCTTTAGATATATTTTACATACACATACACTATATATTACATTTTATTTTGTTATATTCTAATTCAATGTCTAATTCTAGACAACTTCATTTATTATTATAATAATAATACTCAAATGATTATATTTTAATCAAATCTATAACCTATACATATATGCTTTTATATATTTTTTCCATGATAAATATGATGTAAACATATCAAATTTTATTTGATCGAGTCATTATTTACTCTTACCATTTTATATAAATACGAATTGGAATATATATTTTTCTTACGTTAAACTATCTAGACATTTTAGAGTCCTAAACTAAATCCCTAAACATATATGAACCTAGAAATCTCCAAGTCGTTCTAGATTTTATTCTATTATTTATACATATAATATTCATTCTGTTAGGGTAATTTTTGGAGTTACCCAAACCGCTACAACTTGTGCTAGTCGTACTTGTTATTCTTCACAACAAGTGAGTATATCTTTCCCCTTTTTACTGTTTTACATCTTGGGGTGACTCATGTACTTACAATCAAGTTTCTATTTCTTTTACTAAATGCAATTCTCATGTGTGTTTGCTTATGTCATTTCTTGTATCTATGACCTGTCAAATCATTAACCGTTGCGGCCTGGCATTTCAATGAATAGTACTATGGTTTATACCCTTGTGACTCTGTTGAGAGTCCTCGTCATTGCTATGTATTACATTACTACTAGCGCATACTATATATATCTGCTTTCTTCTCTTAGGGTTGATTTGACCCGGATACCACTTATTACATAATTGCAAACAGTATACGACACATGAATTGCTAAACACTTTTCTACTATATTTATTTAAACAGGGTATGCTCACCAATACAATTTTTGTATTGACCAAAATATTTTGTGCATGTTTCAGGTTGTTTTGAGATGCATTCTTTAAGCTTTCGGATTTATATTTAGATTTTGTTTCATTGTATTTCAATTTAGTTGGCAGTTAGAATCGTTGTATTTCATTTCAATGTAATAAATTATTTAATCAATGTATTCAAATTTGCACTTTAGTCCATGAGCTATTGAACAATCGTCACTACGTGACACCTCGATGTTTCCGCCATCGGTTGGGGTGTTACAATAAAACTCTCCAAACACTTGGAAGTTGGAACTCTAGTATCAAGATCAACTTTTGATGACGTTGAGCTAGTATAGGCATATTTTGCAACCACAACTTAAAATTGAAATAAAATAAGTCGGGACAAAATGAAGAAACCTAAATGTACTAAAATCGAATATCAGGTTGCTATTTGTATCATTTCAGTCAAGTAGCCCATATGTATTTTTATCATACTATACCCATAAGTGGAAAACTGATTACAAGTTAAGTATTACAAAGTCTGTATAAACATGTGGTTATATCATTGTTTAGCGGAAAATTGTAATGGATGACAGTTGTTTGAGAACATATGTTGACAAGTCATCAGAAATTGTATACCTTTCAACTTAGCATAGGCTTTGTTGGATCAGTGTTCTTTTAACAGTTCTTATTTATGAACACTTGTGTGTTGTAAATATATCAAAGCAGACTTGCACAGCGGAATAAGTAAAGTATTCAAGTTAAAGTTTCACTTTTATTCAACAGGAGTTATTACTCCTCTTGGATTTAATGAAGCTAAAGCAGTTAATGAGAATCTAAACAATTCAAAGCATATAACAATAAGTGTTGTGAAAGATTCTCAGATGTGAAATGGTTTTTCTATTAAAAAGCTTTTGAAGGATTTCAGTTAAAATCGTTGTCTAAAATAGTGGGATTAACCCATCTATTTATAGACCAGCAAATACATACAAGTTAAGTAAGAGATAATACTAAACAATACCACAACAGGCTGTAGTATTAGAACTTGTACAAAGACTTTAACAAAACAATATAATACTAAACTACTGAAGTACTAAGGCAGTGGGAAGCTTCTATCAAAACAGTTAATGAGTGACAAACTACTGATGAGTAGTTTGTCTTCAGTAGTTCTTTAGTTGACTTGTCTGGTTAGACTTCAGAACTTCTGATCATTACTCTTCAGCACTTGATATCTTCTTCTTCAGTACTTTCAATCTTCTTTTTCAGCAGTTTCTATACTTAGATTTATTTGCAGAAACAAAAATTAGACTAAGGCATTCAAAAGTGGTTTCTTCAATCCTTTTTGTCCTTACAGGCTTGAATACGAAAGTTTATTATTACGACATTGAAACTTAGTTTATTCAACTTTATATTGTTTGAATGTTAATTATAATAGTAACAATAATATTAAATTATTAAAAATATTATTTTAATATTTTATTATTTGTATTTGTAATTGTGTTTTACTTTGAAAATTTTAGGAATCGAACAGATGTATGATGGTACACATCTCAAACTTTCGTTTTATGAATATTTCAATTAATTTTCCTCTTTAAATAAAAATGTTGCTAATCGTTTAATTGTTTTAACATGAAATTTAATAAACAACCGTTGTTATTTATTTAATCACGTTTATATTATTTGAATGTTAATAATATTAGTAAACAATAAATTTGAATTATAATATCCGTTCCAGATGGTAATATTTGGAAAATTGTAATGGATGACAGTTGGTTGAGAGCATCTGTTGACAAGTCAACAAATATTGTAAACCTTTCTACTCAACAGAGGGTCGAATATCAAAGTTAATCATTACGATATTGAAACTTAGTTTATTCAAGTTTATATTGGTTGAACGTTAATTTAATTATAATAGTCACAATAATATAATGAGTAAAGTTCATGTCATTCGTTAAAAAAATGTATATTGAAGATGTTGGTGACATAGTGATGGTGTGGTTGTTTTGTCCTGGGGGGGGGGGGGAGGGATTTGGTTTAATTTTTTTATTTTGTTTTTGAGTAATTATAAATTGACAAATATACCCCTCACTTAACGGAGAAAAATGGATGGGGTTAGTGAAGCGAATGAAAATGGCAAAATTATCAAACCTGGATTACCCAAATGCGAAAAAATAAACGTTTGGATGAAACTCGCAAAAATGACTAAACCTCAAAGACAAAAATGACATTTTGCTCTACCTTCTTTAAAACTCTGCTGCTGCTGACCAACATTTGTGAAGCCCAAAAAATGGCGAGAATCATCAACAACAAACCCGTATTAAGATCCTGTACCCAATTTCTACACTCACAAACATCACTTATCTTCCCATATACATCCACAAGATCAATCGAAACCTTATCATTCGAAGAGGTTCGATCTCCATCCCACAAATCCATACCCGATTATTCTGCCTTTGTTCTTCATGGGTTAATCGGATCCGCCAGAAATTGGCGATCTTTTTCTCGCAATTTAGCTTCTTCCCTCTCTACCTTCTCTCCCCCTTCAGGTAATCATAAACTTTAATATTAATTATTAAGAAAGTTCAGTTTTTTATGACATGGGTTTGAATTAATATGTGGGTATTATATTATTAATTGGTTAGGTGATGTGATTTTGTAGATTGGAAGATGGTTCTTGTGGATTTGAGGAATCATGGGCAATCGGCTGGTGTATCGGGTTTACACCCGCCTCATGATATAGTTAATGCTGCTAATGATCTTGCTAATTTAGTTAAAGCTCGAGATTGGAGCTGGCCTGACGTTGTTTTGGGGCATTCCATGGGTGGTAAGGTGGCTTTGCAATATGCGTTGAGTTGTGCGCGTGGCGATTATGGTAGCGCTGCCAAGTTGCCCAAACAGGTATTTTCGTACGAAAGTTTATATCGAGTAACCAATAGCTTAGAAACATCCATTAGGTATGACCGTATGAGGTTCTTGGTCTTTGTGACATGGGTTTGAATTAATGGAAAGACTAAAGAATGAAGAATTGAAATACTGAATATTAGGATTTGACCTTCTTCCAGCCTCCTTAGGATGAGAGTTTTTTTCGTGAGAATGCATGTTATGAGTTTATGACACATTTTGCGCCTAATGGTTAGATAAACATAAAACTCATTTCCAAATTGATAAGTTATTGCAATGTTTAGCTCTGTATATATATCATACAAGGGCACAAGGCTTATCTTCTGATGTTATTTAATAAATGTGAATATCATCTTGATTCTCGATTATTCATGTTTTATGATTTATGGGTTCTGTGTCGATTAGATTCTCACACACTTTTTTTTGTTGGACTTTACATGTGATTGTCTCCTTATGCTTTATAGGTTGTTCCTAGTTGTATATCTTTTTCCATTTTATCATTTACTCTTCCCATCATCTCTGTGATACAGTTAGTTTAAATCTCCTGTTCTAGTATAATTTTTTGTTTGTTGTGGGCTTTAGGGCCAAGGGTCTCTTTAGAAGCAGCCTCTCTATTCTCACGAATAGAGGTAAGGTCTGTCTACATCCCACCCTCCCCAGACCCTACCAATAGTTACGCTATTTGTGGGATTTACTGCGTATGGTTGTTGTTGTTGTGTCGCTTTTTGTACTTTACTTTTTCGTTGATTTATGTGTGTGATAAGTGGTAACATACGTATCGCGTCTCAGTGTTGCTCTATGTACAAGGGTTTTTTTTTTTTTTTTTTTTTTTGTGACTAGAATAATGTCTATTCGAAATAGAAACTCACTTGGATAATGGAGACCATGAATGTCATATTTCAGCAAATCTGTCCATCACTCTTCTCAAACACATGAGAATACTTTAAAAATATGGTTAGGAAAACCCATATTTTGGTCATTTTCGTTGTGACATTTTGACAAGGCCTTGAGATTTTATTTTGAGTGATTCAGTCCTATGTTATTATGTTGTCAAAAGCGCAAGGTGTACTCAAGGCGCATGGTATAAAATACCATTTTTAGGGGTTTAGACATGTGTTAGGCTTGTTTAGGGCTAGTTCAGGACTTCAGGCTGCTGTTTCAGGTTGATTCCAGTCTCCAGACTTACTTAGGGGTTGCAACGTTTGTTGGCCCGAAAATGGCCTGAACTTTGGCCTAGTCGCCTGAAATAGCGCCTTTCCGGGCACAATATTAAGTTATTAACCCTGCTCTGGGCTGCGTTTCTGGCTTTCTGCGCCTTTAGATTTTAGTCACCAACCACCGTAGTTAGTTACTCTTAACAATCTTAGCACCATCATTCATGCCTGTTAAAAAGATGACAGATTTGCTGGCTTTATAAAATGACATTAACGTATTGTTATTGATTTTAAAGTTCGTCACATAGAGTATATACCCAAATGAAGAAAAACAACACCACCATTGACATCTCATCTTTAGTATACTTGTGCTGCTACTCATACGACCGATCTGCAATTCAATCCGTTTTTATGCCGGACATCAGCGACAGTTGTAACACTGTTTAGCGCAGTAAGCAACAGTGATTAAATTTATAAATCATTCAAAATAAAAGCCTTGTCTTGCAATCGTTAGTTTTCTAAAAAACCATGTTGGCAATACGATGAGTTTTCTGCAGATGGTTAATTGGTTCTTTACTACCTCAACTTATAGTTTTCAATTGATAGTTTTAAACAAATTTCAGTCCCTAGTATATTATTAATTTTATAATAAGTATCCAACATAACTCATGGTGACAAACGCATGATGCAGAACAGTTGTGGGTACTGGATTCTGTGCCTGGAATAGTGGACCCTGAAGAATCTGATGGTGAGGTGGAGAAAGTCTTGGAGACCTTGCAGACTCTACCAAAAACAATCCCATCACGCACGTACGTCTTTAAATCTCATCAAACCACTTCTTTTAGCATCATATTATATGTTACGTTATGATTGATCAAATCATATATGATATCATAGTTCAGTTGATCTATATTTAGTTATTTACACTTTACAGTTCATAAAGGATTCTTTTCTGATTAAAAAGGTCAAAGTTATTGTCACATTCTCTCTTGTTTTTATTTGAATCGAAATCATTGGAAGTTGAAGACGTTTATCAAGTTAAAGTTTTAATTTTTGTTTGTGCAATTAGCCCGTTCACTTATTCTGATTGATCATTGAGAATAGGAGCAGAGAGTTAACTTGATTTAAGTAATAGCAGACCTATGTTCTTGGCTACAGGTGGCTGGTTGATCACTTGACAAACCTAGGATTTACAAGATCATTGTCTGAATGGATCGGTACCAACCTCAAAAAGGAAGGAGAACAGTTTACGTGGGCATTTAATCTTGAGGGAATCATCCAGATGTTTGATTCCTACAGGTTAGCTTCTACGGTTTTCATTTTGCTAACGACTGAATGAAGGTTAAAACCGTAATTGTATAGTTTTTTCTTTTATACAAGTAGGTGATTTAAATATTATTAAATCCATGTTTTAGGAAGATGGATTATTGGCCGCTCCTTGAACATCCTCCTAAGGGGATGGAGATAGTGATGGTGCGTGCTGAGAACAGCGACAGGTGGGACCCGCATATAATTCAGAAGCTCGAAAGCCTTAAAAGCGGGATAGGTGATGGATCAGAGGGTAAGCTTTCGGTTGTGGTTCTTCCGAAATCTGGGCATTGGGTTCATGTGGATAACCCAAAGGGACTCCTGGAGATTGTCACACCCAAAATGGCTTCCCTCAGTTAAATCCCATCAATGAACAATTAACAATATTTGCTCAGGATTTGAGCTTCTTCTTTGGATTTATTTATCCGGATTGTATGTTCCGATTGAAAAGTAATAATTTAATAATGAGTAATTATATATATATATATATACACACACATACAATTATCAAATTTCTTTGTGTTGTGAGAGGGAGTTACTATTCCGCTTAATGCAAGTCGTTGATGCACTGACTCTGTCATGTACAACTCTTTAATGCACTTGATTGGTCCGTCTCTCTTCTTTTCTCCTTCTCCCACCACTACCCCTCCTTCATCTTCATCCTTCTCTCTGTCTTTCTCTCTCTCTATCTCTCACTCTCTCACTGTCTCTTCTCTCTCTGTGTCGGTACTAGGGCAGCGACGTTCAGAAGGAGGTAACGGTTGTGCTAACATGTGGCGGCGACGGTGGTCGTGCTGATTAAAGATTGACGCGGTGGTTATGGCCTGGATAATGAGAAAGGACTTCGGGAAGACGGTGGCGGTTCAGGCCAATTGCTGTTGACTCAATCGACGGCTTCACGGCCTCAATTTCTTCCTATTGTCACCGGATATCACCATAGATGGGGTGGATTACTTGGTGGTGATGTCGACCGTTGTAAACCGCTGCAGCGAGCGCCGTCGCTTGCTGTTCTCTTCCTCTTCGGTAAGACAATCTTTTCCTTTAGATTGTTTCCCTTTCAGAATAAGTGTAAATAGAATGAAAAAACATGAGTTCACGGGAACGGTAGGATGAGCAGGTTTTACAATTTAACCTCTGTGTACTTTCTGAGAATGCTTATTGAAGTGGCACGTCGGGTGGTTAAGATGAATGAGCATATTACTTTGTGACAACAATTCTTATCCGTAAACTAACGGTTGTTGCAATTGTAGGAACAACACTTAGTTCTCTTCGACTTTTAATATAGACATTGGTGTAAAATTAGAAGTAGTATTAAAGGGTGTTTGAGTGTGTAAATAATATATACGGGCTCCGTCGCCAGACACAGGTAATGGCTTAATAAGTCAGAACCACGTTGGGGCTTTGTTGTATACTTCCTATAAGGAAGTTAGTTTACCGACATCATCGTAACGCATATATGTTAGCGTTATCATCCTTATGCGTGTAATGAAGTCAGATTTTTGCTGCAATAGGCGACAACACGTAAGGAGGAATGGTGTTTCGATGGCGATGTGATTGGCAATTGCTTTTCTGCTGATACATGTTGCGTTTGGTCATCAGGGCCATTTTGCAGTTTTTTAGCTTGCCATCGTGTGTGGTTGTGATGGTGATATGATTAGTAATTAAATCACAAGCAGCTCATTAATTGGTTTTCTGCTGATACATAGATCTGGTTCTTGCATGTATGATAATAGATCTGATCTTTGAAATATAGATCTTGCCTATTATCTGGCATTCTCTACTTTGTTGTTTTTTTAGTTCTTAGGATTCTGGTGGTCAACCATTGTTGATTGGTGTTGGAATTGTATTTGGTGAGTTATGGACTGGAAGCTTGCAATCTGTAAGTCTTTTCAGTCTCTATTCTTTATTGTAGTTTTGTTAGTTGCTGGCTTGCTACTTGGAGCCTCTGTAAGTCTTCTTCCTTTTCATCTGTGTGTCTAGGTGTCTTTGACCGGGTTAGCGTGGACCAACATTGGATTCTGTCTTGGTATTTATAAACGACACGGTTGGAAATAAGCGATGTCTTGGGATTGGAAACCCTAAAAGGCTTAGAAAAAGGCGTTCAGAACATGTAGAAGTCTTAGTTAAACTATTTTGCTGCGTAGTAAAGGTGCCAAACGTTCACAACCGACGGGAAAATCGGGGTGTGACAGATTATAGCCCAAACTAACTCATTGTTCAATGAACAATCATATTTAAAAAAAAAAAAAAATAGTTTCAATCCCATGTATCCTTCAAATTTCATTTGTAACAAACTTTCAACAAATTCAATTAATCAATGCCAACAAACAAATTCAATGAATCAATGCCAACAAACTTAAAGGTATATACAATGACCCAATTACTTTCTCATGGTTTTTAATTAAACACAATACTATATTTGTTGGTCTAAGTGATCAAGAAGGTAGCTGTAAGGAACAAAAGCAGCCCCAAAATCATTCTAGAGGTACTTCTATGATATGAAGAAGAAATGTCTTTGGCAACAACCTCATACACATTCCCGGATTCTTCATCTTTCACTTTGATGCTTGATGAGCCTGATACCACAAGAAAACCAAAATCAATTGATAAAAATGATGATCAAAATAATAAGATTTCTTCAGCTACTAGATACTTGATGTGTCGATTATGTTGTAGAATTGATGAACTTGAATACGACCCATGTATTTACTTTTGCCGAAGAAATCAGCCTAACCCAGACACACTTAAAAATCGTGTAAGCCGAACACGACCTGTGAACCCATTTATTTAAATGAGTCAAGCTTGTTATAAATGGTTTGTAATCAAATTGTAAATGGGTTGATGGGTTGTAAACACGTTGCATAAAATGGGTTTAAACAGGTTGGCCTTATAAATTTTGAAACAGGTTGACGAGTCAACCTATTTAATCAGGACATGAACCACTTAATTAAACGGGCTAAAATGGTCAACCGAAACAGTGTACTTACAGTTATAGTCAATCCATCCGATTACGTGTTTCTCCATATCGTATGTAACCAACTTATCTGATAGAACAATATCTGCATATAGAAAACGAAATGTAAATTTTCAAATTAAACCCAATAATAATCCACATTTAGTTATAGATAATGCTACATTGCTGCTCAAATATTCATATAGTTCTGATTTGACTTTCAGGAGTCAAAAGAAGTACTAGTTTTATATTTTGATCTACGCATATATATCGAATGCGTTGTTTAAAGTTAAAAAGAAATAAAACATGTGCTCCGATTTGGTTTCGAAGAAATGTAGGTTTGACTTCTAAAAAGTCATGAGGTACATAAGATTGCAGAATATCAGATGCCATTGGGCTGAAATCATACAAGAATATAAATCTGATTTATTCAAAAACTGAAATGTTACTGTAATAAAAGTTATCAAATTGAGGTGTTTATGTGATTTAGTAAATGGTTGAGGGATCAACTCGACCAAACCGGATTCTACTCACCCAAATTGACCCGTTTGACCTGTTAATAGAAAACGCTTATATACTACCTCCCAACAAAGTTATTTCCTTTCCGGTTTTTCCTTTAAGGTTGCTGTCCTGAAAGCCAATGCACCATTCGTCATCCTGAAGAGAAGAGGTAATGCAAATTTCTATAAAAATTAAAGTGATAGATCAGACCAATTTTTACATTTAATATCACAAAATATATACCTCAACTTGGAAGAAATATTGATGTGGTAAAACTTTAAGTGAAAGTGAATTTGCAAAGTGTAAATTGACAACCGGAAATCCATCATCGATGCTGCATTCAGGAAATAAAAACACAAAATAAGTCCTTTTGGTTATATATCCGAAGTCAACGTAAACAACTAGATTAACACTCAAAAGTCAAATGTTAAAAACGCCAAGCTCGAGCTTAGGTGAGCTTGGCTTGGCTCAAATCGTTTACACTCCTAGTGAAAAGAAGCCTTACTTCCCCGAGTACTTGTAGCATTTAAACCTCTTCTGAACTACATGCGGCTTCTTTCCGGGTTGTGCAGCCATGATCTATGTACAAAAGAATAACATCAACAATTATATTTGGCAAAAATAATAAAAAAAAAATAGGAATATAACTTAACATACCTTTTCCATTATTTGGTTGTAAACCTCATCAGGAAAATAAGCCAAAGTTGTACCACTATCAACTACAGCTGCTTGCTTCGTAAAAAAGTCAAGTATACCTGTTGGAAGTTTTATATCCTCACCATTCACATCAATAGACTTCAGTTCAATATTATAATGTGTCCTGAAACATGTACATAAATCACAACTTTATTCCAAAGGGATGCACTGCAATAACAATATTTATATATTTTTTTATTTACTTTGCATACTATATATACTTTTATATCACGTACATCTAAGGCCTAAATGATGAAGTCTAGAACTCCATATGGGCATATGTACACTTTTTCAAGGGCCTTTTAGTAATTCTAGCTCATTTATGATCAATAAAACATAAGGCAAGGACAAAGAAAAACAACTTACTGCTCATCTAAAAGCGGTGTTGTTTTTATCTTTGGCTGCACCACCTCTCCAATAGCAAAAATGCCACCTCCTCTTTTACCATCCAAACAATGTGAAAACATTTTTCGCATCTTTTTAGCTGAAAAAAGCTGTGAAAGCATCGATGTATTCGACTGCCCAAACCCAAGAATACCATCAAGCGCTTGGTCTGATGAACCTAGCTGCCCGGATTGTTTAGCTCCACATCTATCTTGGATCACAAAGTTATCAACATTACATGTAAACTCAAGCACTAGATTCTTTTCTTGTTTGCAAAATTTTGAGCAATTCTAGTACTTATTAGGCTATTTTCTTGATTTTGGACACAAAAATAAGTAGATTTAAAACATTTTTTGATGCGAACCAAATTGATACCTTTTCAAATGACCCATTTTGATCTGACTGTGTTCCGGATTCTTTAGAATCTTTGGATGCTCTAACTTATTATAAACTCTGCAATAGGGACAAAGTAAAAAAAAAAAAAACTCACCCAAGAATTACATTCCCACTCATAGGTGTAGTCTTGTGGTTACCAGAAACTTGGGCAATTGTTACTTTCTCATGGACAAAAAAACCAGAGGTTGCACTCCCGTCACCATATTTAACAGAATACGCACACAACATTCCTGCCTTACACTCGTTACTTTGGTCTGCAAATGTATCTTTGCAAAATTTATCATCACAATCAACCTTTTTGGCACTTGAAGATGCCTTTGGATCATACAATGCCAAGGGAATCTATCATATGTTTAGAAAGTGATTAAGAATCAGATAATCATTTGTAACGACACGATTATGAAACTAATTATTCAACACTTGAATGTTAAAATGTAGTAAAAATTGATACATACTCCAAGGTCACTTTTTTTGGGGCAGTTTTCACATTCGATACAGTTAACCCATAGAAGGTCGCTACCTGTATCGACCTGCACGTGGAAGTCCTTTGGTGGAGACCCGATTTGAAGTTTAGTGAAATAGAGACTGCACAACCAAAACATATAATCATTGACCAATATGTTTCATAATTTCAAAACCATGAATACAGACAACATACTCAAAATTGCACATTCGTCTCCAAGAAAAGTTTTCTTCCATATATGATCATAATGTTACAAACCACGGGTGGGATTACAAATAACAACCCGCTTCTTCTATGTGTTCAACAAAAATCTTCACATGAACAATTCTAAACACTATATTACAATCTAATTGGCTAGAAATAATCTACAACATCTGGACCCTTATACCAACCAATATTACTTGGTATGCCCACTAAGAGCCCATGGATTTGTTTTTGGTTACCAAGTGAAAACTTCAGAAAAGTTGATCCCACGTAGCACAACCTTGGTTTTGAAAGGCCTAAAGCATTGTGAGGAGTTTAGATCCCAAAAGCCGAGGTGAGAGCTTCACCTACATGAGGCATACCATTCATAATCTCTTCATACCCTTTTATACTTATCGATCTCCTACAAACCCTAATTTTTACCAAATCTGACCTATATGTACATGAAGCGCCGCCTCAAGGCCTAAGGCGTTTTCCAAATCATCTAATATCTCATGTGTGCCTTTTAAAATCAAGAGCATGACTCACTTAACCATAGAGTTCTCCTTTTATCCGCACCCAATGCGCCCAAAACACATTAATGTTTGTCGGTGAACTAGTATTCAACATTTTAACCCATGTGTCATGACCAAAGGGCTTGTAGCCTAGCAATATCAAGATAATACTATCCCTTCCTAATGGTTGAGGGTTCTAGTCCCAAGGGCCGACAAATATATAAATTTCGAAGGACACTTGATGGGTGTGTGAGTTAGCAGTTCTAAATAAAATAAACCGTAAGGGGTGTCATGATTTTAACATGATTTTAAGCAATAAACGATACTCATACCAAACACACTATGGCAATACATATACATAAACCACATTTATGAATTGAAATCAAGAAAACTAACGCTGCGGCGGTAGGGAGGCTGTCGCCACCAAGAGGGAGTTCAGCGGCCGAGAGAAACCTCTGGCGGCGATTGTCGTCATGAGATATGAGTGCTTTTAAAAACCTTTTTCTGCCTGCAAATTTATGGTGAACTCGGAAGACCACATTGGCTGATGCCAACATGCACAATTGAACAACAACAACAAACCCAATTGCCAAAACAAGTCCTCTTCCATGCAGACCCATATCTCAAGATTTTTAAACAAATTTTACGTAATTTTCAAATGCGTTCTTATAAAATCCAAATACATGAATAAAACGTTAATCATATGGTATGCATGCATAATTTGTTTATATATTTGTATGTATTCAAGATGTTCTCTTCTGTATATTTAAAAACATGCAATTAGAATTAAAGAAAAGAAAACCTATTGGAATCCGAAATGAAGAACAAAAACCAAACAGAGAAATGGGGGCGACATTAACGGAAACATACGACCAAACTATGTTAATATAGTATATGTTACTAATATTATACATATACTATGTATGGAACATATTACTAATATTAGTTATATTGATTTTTTTTTTTGGAAGGCAAATTTCATTCAACAAACAAACAAAACCGGGAATCTCCAAGACGGAGACCCCAACAACCGAACGTTACATTATGTTACATCAAAATCAAAAGATTGCCAATCTTTCCAACCCATAACACCCTTTTTTACTTCTACTAGTAAACCAAACGTAACCTATGGCTTTAATATCAGAAACCAAGTTAACCACCGTCCTATTATCGTCTTGAAAAATCTTTTCGTTTCTAGCCTTCCAAATCCGCCAACAAGTAATAATCATCATCCCGTAAATCACCATCTTCTTCCGCGCCGGCCAAGACGAATCGTGAAGAATATCCTGCCTCGAAAAGAAAAAGAAAGGAGGCAACTTCATCCATCTCGAAATACCATGCCAAATATTAACCGCCATGCCACACCCAGTGAATAAATGATGTACCGTCTCTTCCTGATCCTCACAAAGGCTACACAAGATATTACCACAATCGATATTCCGCCTTTGTAATGCTTTCTTTGTTGGGACCCTATCGCGGAGCATTAGCCACATAAAGCTATTACATTTGATCGGAATCCACCTACACCATTTGAAATAGTCCTCCGCCTGACCATATCGATCTCCATCTATCCACTTCTTCACATCTCTAACATCAAAACCATTGATCGATCCGTTATCCCAGAACCAAGAATCATTGTTGACTCCCAATTTTTGGCCGAATAAAAGTTCACAACAATCAAAAGGCTGTTGAACTTCAGCGAATGAATCTGGCAGTGTCCTCCAATGCCAATTAATATACGGACCATTCTCACCTTCCTTCACACGGTCACGAACTTTACAAAATTTATCACCCTCCAACCGGAATAAATCCGGGAAAAGACGCTTTAACGGGGAGCTATCAATCCACGGGTCAATCCAAAACAATATATCTGCACCATTACCGACCCGACCTCTGATCACATCAATACTTCTACGATTACCCACTTTCAGCCGAAGACCACATTTAACAATGTTAGACCAAGTACCGTTAAATCTAACATTATGAGGATACGCATCCCATCTACGTTGAGAGCCGTGGATGGCGTCCACCACTCTTCTCCATAAAGCATAGCCTTCATGTCTATATCTCCAAAGCCATTTAACTAAGAACGCTTTATTACAATCACCCAATTTTCGAATACCCAGGCCCCCGTATTTTATCGGCTTAGAAACATCATCCCAACACACCCAATGAAGTTTTCTACCATCACTATTACCTCCCCAAAGAAATTTCTTGATAAACCCTTCTAACATGTTTAACACACCCACGGGAGCAACAAAGAGAGAAAAATAATACGAAGGAAGACTAACCAAAACTGACTTTATCAGCGTCAATCTACCTCCAATCGACAACGTCTTAGACTTCCACCGCGTTAGTCTACTCTTAACAACATTAATCACCGGCTCCCAACTAGAAATTCTATTCATATTAGACCCAACCTTTATCCCAAGATAAGAAAACGGAGTCGTACCCGTTTGGCAACCCAACTCGTTCGCCTTCATACCCACGTCTTCTATATCTTTACCCACCCCATATAAAGTAGACTTCTGTATATTGATCTTTAAGCCCGAACACATGTGAAAGATCCGAAGAATACGTCTTAAACAAACCAGATTACTATCAGTCCACTCCCCCATCACCATAGCATCGTCAGCGTATAATAAATGAGAGACCACAAAACTGCCATTATCAAACCCAACCCCCTGAAAGCACCAACATCACACGCCTTTTTGATTAACCCTGAAAACGCCTCCATCACCATGATAAATAAGAAAGGCGATAATGGATCACCTTGTCGAATACCCTTCTCACAACTAAATTCAAACGTCGGGGAACCATTAACCAAAACAGAAGAGCGAGCTGACTTGAGAATCCCATCAATCCACATACACCACATCTCTGGAAAACCCATCTGTCTCATAACCGATATAAGAAAAGCCCAATTCACATTATCATAGGCTTTTGCAAAATCAATTTTGAAGAAAAATAATTCGGCTCCCGACTTTTTAGACCAAGACAGAACTTCACTAATCAAAAGGGGACTATCCAGAATATACCTGCCTGCCACAAAGGCCGATTGAGTTTCATTTATTATAGAGTCCATGATCGGCTTCAACCTGTTCGCCAAAATCTTCGAAATAACTTTACTGATCACACCAATCAGGTTAATCGGGCGATACTCCTCTAACCTCACCGGGTCTTTAACTTTAGGAACAAGGGTAATAAATGATGATGAAACTCCACGGCTAATGTTTCCTGTAGCCGCAAAATTATGCATAATATCCATAAAATCCGAAGAAAACAAGTCCCAATACCTTTTAATAAACCGGAAGTTGAAACCATCCGGACCGGGCGCTTTATCACTACCACATTGAAACACGACATCTCTAACTTCCTTCTCTACAAATGGACGTGAGATGTCCGTGACCTGCGTCGAGTACAACATCTTCAAACCATAACAACACAGATTCGGACGACTATGGCATTCTTCTACAAACTTCTCCTTATAAAAACGCAACACTTGTTTCTTAATTTCATTCGGCTCGTGGATCCAGACCCCGCCAAGATACAATCCCACAATAGCATTAGAGACTCTCCTATTATTAATCGACCCATGAAAAAATCTAGAGTTCTCATCACCCTCACTCGCCCATCTAACTCTAGACTTTTGTTTCAAGTCTTTTAAATTGTAATACTCCACCTGTTTAATCCGTTTTTTGCCTCCTCCAAAACCCCCACCTCTTCTTCCATAAGATCCCTACCTTCCATAACTAATTCCAACTCCTTGACCTCCTTGTGGAGAAGATCAGATTCCACCAATTCATTTGCGTACATCTGCTTCTTCCACATAAGAATTATAGCTCTCAACAAACGAAATTTTTGGAATAAGATCACATCCGGAGCCCCTGTACTACTAAAACCCTCAACCGCATTTTTAACTACATCGTCAAAACCATCACGTTCCATCCAAGAATTAAAGAATTTGAATGGTTTCGCACCAAAGTTGTTCGTACCAATCTTCAAAAGCAACGGAAAATGGTCCGAACCATCACGATCTAACACCCGGTATACCGCATTCGGCCACTTATTAAAAAACGCCCAATCAACAAATATTCTATCTATCCTACTCAGCTTATTGTTAGCTAAGTAGGTGAATTTCCGACCTTTAAGCCCAAATTCAAATAACTCGGCCTCCTCCAGGAAATCATTAAACTCCAAAGAATCTACCGAATCAAAACTAGAGTTCCGTCGTTCATCCCGATCTCGCACACTATTAAAATCCCCGGCCACAATCCACAATCCATCCCCACTCTCCTTCAACGATCTCAACAACTCCCACACCCTCCTTTTATCTATAAGTCTTTGTGGGCAATACACATTAATAATCGTCAACTTGGATCCATCATTTTTAACATGGCCCGAAACGACGAGAACATTCATATCTTTGACAACCGCTTCTTTAGCGAACAATTTCGGGTTCCAAATGGTAATTAAACCACCTGACCGGCCCGTAGCATCCACAAACTCAAACTCATAATCCCCTTGACCCCAGAAGTTACGAATGTTAACCGCGTCCAAAGACCCGAATTGCGTCTCTTGAATCAGAAACGCCCCCACCTCATTATCCTTTTTTAATTTCCTACACCACGCACCCTTCCCCTCCTGCCCAATCCCTCTAATATTCCATGAGATAATATTCATTTATCCAACTGTTGAAACCCTTCTTCTATGATCTCCTTATGCACCAAATCTTCAAAATTAGCAAACTGCTCAACTCCTAGAGCCGTGCCCAGCTTAACCGTTTCTTTAACTTCATCGCGTAACACCACATGAGTCTCCTCATTCTGATCACTAGCCATTCCAACAAAACCCTCAATAACCTCGTTACGCAAATGGTCCCCCGAATTGACAGCCTCACTTCCGCTAAGAGCGTATATGAACCTATCAACGTCAAAGAGATCATCCCCTTCTCTGGCTCTTTTTTTAGGTCTTTCCTGACCGGTTGGAGACGGAGATTTTTGCGCCCTCGCCTTTTTACGAAATCCTCTACTCTTCTTGCCTCTATTATTCACGTTGTCATTATCAATCACTATCGTCTCCACGACATCCATATGATCAGCCCTTTCCTGTTGAACATCTTGGTTATTATTCAGTGTATCCACAACCACTTCTTCTGGAACAGCCATCCTCTCAACCGGATCCGTATCACCCCCATCATCCATAGCCGGCTCCAAGTTTTTACCTGCATCCACCAAATCCTCCTGACATGCACTTTTCAATTCCGACTCGGCATAACCCGAGCAATCATCAATGCACTCCGAAATCCATTCACCCAACTCCTCTTCAACCAACACCGAAAAATTCTCATCATTCCATTTTACATTAACCATCTCATTAACCCTTGGTCCCATCTGACGAATAACACCAACCAAAACACTTGACAAATCCACCGTGGCTTCATCACATTCCGGTAACTAAATGACTTCACCAAAGTTACTGCCAATTTCCTTGAACACACCTTCATCATAGAGCTTTAAAGGAAGACCAAAAAATCTTAACCATGCAATACGTTCACTACGAGTCACCTGCCCCTCCCACCTTTCTAAACTATCAAAACAAAGCCTCCATATAGCCATAGATTCAACAAAAACTTCCATGCACACACGCGAATCAAATAGAAGGACCACCCATAAACCACCCAAGTAACGTATACCGACCTTGGAATGACCTAACATGTCCAACCAAATACGTAGCTTCGACAACTTCTTCAAATCTGAAACTCTCCCCACAGCCCCACACCCTTCCCATAACAAGCCACCACTACCTGTAACCTTAACATTGATCTCCGGAGCTGTCTTCGGCCGATCAATATTAAGTAACGTGTCTCTAAATGACCGGCCATCCCCATTAGTTTTTCTCACGTTACCATCTTCTTCCACCGGATCATCCTTTCTATCTCCCAACCCTTGGCCAGACCCCTGTTGATCATTCCTCAACAGAACCCATTGTTTATCCCCCTTCCTCACTACTTTTTCTCCATCCACAAAACGAGCCAAGACCACAAATAACTTATATGAACCAATCCAAACATCCTTCATCATACCCTCTAACTTGAATATGTTGCAAGTGCCTGCGTTGGTTAAGGATAAAAGGCTAACTATGAATCTTGTTTTATTCATACACCTTACATGCAGTTGCAAGTGCCTGCAGGGGTCGTCTATTTCAGCAATACATAGTAGATGCATATGTTTGTGTCGAACAAAACCGTTTGGACTATGTAAAGCAAAGCCAAAGTAAATTACGGATAGATTTTTTGCAAGGAGTTCACGATGCTGTTCAACAAGGGGACAGTGAGGGCAGATCCATAGAGAAACGCATGATATTACCGTCGTCATTCATAGGTGGGTCGCGCTACATGTACAAACATTATCTAGATGCTCTAGCGATATGTCGTGTTCATGGTAATCCTCAATACTTCATAACCTTCACATGCAACGTAAAATGGCCGGAGATTCAACGATTCATGCATAACTTTCCAACGTTGAAGCCCGAAGATCGGCCGGACATAATTGCAAGAGTCTTCCAACTTAAAGTAAAATCATTCCTGTCCTTCCTAAAATCAAGAAATCCGTTCAGCGATGTGGTAGCAGGTAATCCTTCTCACCATCTTCGAGAAATATTAACCTTACCACATTCTGTTGACAAATAATATATAACGGATTCATTGCAGACCTGTATACTATTGAATTTCAGAAGAGAGGACTCCCGCACTGTCACCTATTACTCTGGGTCGCCGAATCATTCAGAGTAAAAGCCGCCGAGGATGTTAATAATTTCATTACTGCGGAAATACCAGATCCACGTACAGATCCAGATTTATACAGGATAGTTATCATCTCATGTTGCATGGTCCATGTGGATTGCTTAGACCATCTTCTCCATGCATGAAAAAGGGTACATGTTCCAAGCGGTTTCCTAAGCAATATCAGGAAGAAGCCTTCTTCGACACAAACGGATACGTCCACTACAGACGTCGATCTGGTGCACCAACTGTTACGAAAAACGGGGTTGTTCTTGATAGTAGATTCGTTGTGCCATACAACGCCTGCTTGCTACTCCATTTCTCAGCACATATAAACGTCGAATATTGCGGTTGGAGCATGCTAATAAAATATTTGTTTAAGTATATCTCAAAAGGTGCAGATAGAATACGCTACAAGATCGAACCAGCCATTGTTAATCATGAATCGACAAGCCAACGCGAGCCTTTCATAGACGAAATAAAGAACTACATTGATAGCAGATTCATTTGTCCCCATGAAGCCTCTCGGAGAATCCATAACTTTCTAATACATGATAGAAATCCGGCCGTACAGGTCCTATCTGTCCATTTAGAAAACATGCAAAACATCTGCTTTAGAGATAACGAATCTTTAGAAAACGTTACAAACAACGAGAGTGCAAAACGAACAACACTCACTGAATGGCTTGATAACAACGTCACCGATCCGTCCGGCCGACACCATAGGTATAACGACTACTTAACACAATACAGATGGGATGATTCAGGTAAAAAATGGATTGCCAGAACTTCAAACAGGACTCCTGCGATAGGTCGTCTCATATACATTCATCCAACTGCAGGTGAAACCTTCTACCTCAGGCTATTACTAAATTATCAGAAGGGTTGTCAAACGTTTGCCTGCATCAGAACTGTCAATGACCATACATGCACAACCTATCGCGAGGCGTGTGAAAGGCTCGGCCTACTACGGGACGATCAAGAGTGGTCGCAAACAATCATGGAGGCAGCAAGCTGGGCAACTGCTCCTGTGCTCCGATCATTGTTTACCCACATGCTTTTATATTGCGAAATATCTAATCCCGAAAAATTATGGAATGAACATTGGCAGAAAATGACTGACGACTTCGTTTATCACGAAAACTTAGTAAACAACGACGACAAAAAACAACGCGTTTTGTATGAACTTGAATTGCTACTTCATAACAGCTCATCGTGCAAATCACTTGCCGACTTCGGACTGCCAATACCAAACCTTTCTCTTATACAACAACTAACAAATAAATTGCTAATGGAAGAAAAAAATACGACAGAGAACAACTAGCGAGAGAACATCAGTCGTCACATCTTGCATTAAACGCTGAACAGTCACGTATTCATCACCATGTTATGCAAAGCATCGAAGCTAAAAAGCAGCTACTTGCTTTCGTATATGGTCATGGTGGAACAGGAAAAACCTTCCTATGGTCAACGATTATATCGGGCTTACGCGCAAAAGGGCATATAGTTCTTGTTATTGCCTCTTCTAGAATTGCTTTGTTATTACTACCGTCTGGTAGGACCGCACATTCTCGCTTCAAGATCCCACTAGATCTATCAAATGATTCATTATGTCATATTAAAAAGAAGACACACCTTGCACATCTGATAACAGAGACTTCTCTCATTATCTGGGATGAGGCACCCATGAACGATCGCAAATGCTTTGAAACGCTAAACAAATATTTACAAGATCTGCTTGATAACTCCATGCACCCATTTGGAGGCATTTCCATCCTTTTAGGCGGATATTTTCGACAAACGTTACCAATCATTCCAAAGGGTACAAAAACAACCATAATAACATCATCGCTTCCCAATTCACATCTATGGCATCATTTTACCATTAATAGGCTTACCCAAAACATGCGTCTACAGTGTCCGGCTCTTTCCTTGGAAGTAAAAAAATTCAATCGCAGATTTCTCTACTTGGTTACTTGACTTAGGCGATGGTAAATGTAACACCCCAACCGATGGCGGAAACATCGAGGTGTCACGTATGAACGATTGTTCAGTAGCTCATGGTAAATAATAAATTTCAATAATTGATTTAAATAAATTGCATACAATTGTTCTATAAGAATTTGTACATCAAAATAAGAAAAATACTAGATACACATCTTCAAGCATTAACTCTAATCTTCACGCAAGCTATAACCTGAAACATGTTAAGTTTTAAAATATTTTGTGTCAACAAAAGTTGGTGAGAATTACATAGGTTTTGAATATTGAATAAAGTTTGTACAATTCAAGTGTCATGGCAAGTCTAGTCCATATGTGAAAACAATACTGCCCGGTAAATCGTGTGCATAATCAAACCTTGTGACTAGAATATTGTGGTCCATCCCATACGCATATGGTTCATTCGTTTATGTTGCGATAACAATCACCCATGCTACCCATATTGGAGGTAACGTATCCGGGTGGGGTTGTCAGTCCAATAGATCTATCATTGTGTATCGTTGGCTTGTACGGAGTTAATGATTATGCTAGTCTATTGTGCTTACATAGTAATGTTTAAGACATAATGCAACATAGAATAACACATAGACACTTATGTTGAATTGCAATTAAAAGTATAACATGTTTCACCCCAAAATAGTGAAAAAGGGCTATGTAAACTCACCTTAGCACAAATCTTGAATCCTTTGAAATAGTCTAAGTGTGGCACAAATGATTCCAAGTATTAACCTAAGTTCAAGGCAAATAAATAAGTCTAAGTTTTCTAGTCTAAGGTATTCTAGGGTTCCTAATTTGGGATTGGCAATCGTTTAAATCGTTGATTTGGATAAATTGTTAATGAACTAATAAATAGATGAGATTAGAAAAATAAATAAATAAAAAGACTTTTGTAAAATCTTGATTAAGGTTGGTTGTATTTTAATGTTATAAATGTGAAAATAATTTTTATAAAATTATTTTCTTAATTATTGAATATATAGTATATTTATATTTATTTGTCAAAATATAGTATTAATGTCTAAAAATATTAAAATTAATAAAATTTCAAATTAAAATTTATATTTCTCTTTTAAATGAACAAAAATAATTTATGTAAAATTTTGATGTAAAAATAGTGAAAAATGAATTTATTATGATTAAAATAGTAAAAATTAATTAAAAATATTAAATAAACGTTTTTTTTTCTGAAATTAAAATTTATTTCTGAAATATTTACTAATTCATAAATTCAAAATAGTTTTTGTGAAATTTTATAAATTTTTTTAGATATTTTTATAGAATTTTCAATTTAAAATTGAATAAACTTGTAATATATTTTATATATATTAAATAAATGATTTTTGAAAAAATATAAAGTGTATAATAAACTTCATCATTATAATAACATAAAATATTTTTTATAGATTTTATAAAGCATTTTTAGTATTTTAAAACTATTTTTAAAAGAATATAAAAAATAAAAGTATAAAAGAAAACTAAAAAAATGGTTGTCTGTGCCAGGACTCGAACCCGGGTCCTTGGCCGAGTCAACGGTTTGAAATCACAAGTCCATACCATCTGGTCTGGACCCTAAGAACGATGAGATCGAGTATCAGTTAATTATAAAGGTTATTTGGTTTAAACCTTGATTTGTTTAGAAAAATTAAAATGGGGACGGGGATCGAACCCTTGTACGTGGCCGGTTCCCACGTCTTAAGTAGCAGGATAATACCAACTGATCTGTGGATCATATGGTGTTTTATTTGGATCTGAAAAGGATTTAAACAGTCCCTGACAGTAGCATTATCCCCAAATCAAATGAACAAGAACCCTAGCTATCTAATTACATCAATTAACATCCAATAGCCCCTGAAACGTTGGGGCTATTGTTTGTATAAGAACGACTAACAAAACCAAACGTTAAATTTGAACTTACAGTGCATACAAAGCTACGAACGAGCCGGTCAAGGAAAAAGTCAAACTAGGGCAAATTTGCAGATTTGAAGGAGTTTTAGGATAAATTGGGTATGGGGGTTTGATTTTCGGCGATGTTAGCTTGTAGTGGTATGATCAATTTGTACTAATTACACATATTCGTATGTTTAGAAAGTCTCGACTCAAGGTTTGAATAAAACGCGTATAGGCTCAAAATTGGAATGTTTTAAATTGTGATTTGGCGTGGAGGACATGCTGAAGGTTGATTACCATCATACCATATATAATCACGAATAAAAACGCGTAATTGATCTTGATTTGGAATGTTCGATCGGGTGTTTGACTTTGTTTTGTCAACTGATGTGTTTAGGAAGATGTTAAGTATGTTTGGTTTGGACAGATATCATAAGAAGGCCGTAGCCCAGTTGGTTGGAGAGGTGAGTGTAATTCGGTCCGGCTTGTGGACGCGGGTTCTAGTCCCGGTCCACGCATTTCATTTTTTTGCAATTATTTCACTAATTTTTATTATTATAAGTTTATGATATGGTTATATAAGCCCGAAAATGTCACAAAATATTTTTAAAACGTACAATAATGTCGAGGTGCAACGTTTTATTGATTAAATAATAGAACATGCTTAAACGAAAATGCGAAATGTTACAGTAAACTCGGAAACCCTGACTCTGATGACCCAAAAAACACGAAATGGCTACGTATCCCCAAAGAATTCATCATCCCACACAACGAGCAAGCTTTGGAAGAACTTATAAATTTCATATATGACGATGAAACTTTGACAAATCCTTCAGCAACTGCATTTTCTAAAAAGGCAATCGTTTGTCCAAAGAATGATATTGCACAAAACATTAATTCAAAGGTCTTACAAAGATGTCTGGGAATATCTAGGACCTACAACAGCGTTGATAGCATAGTACCACATACGGGCGATCATGGCGACACAGAAATGCTTTATCCGCTTGAATACCTAAACTTGCTGAATTTTAACGGACTACCACCGCACTCTCTAGACTTAAAGATTAACATTCCGATAATGCTCCTTAGAAACCTAAATCCAACAACTGGCTTATGCAATGGAACACGCCTGATAGTAACACAACTACTACCTCGAATAATAGAGGCGCAAATAATAACCGTCACAATGGTAGGTCAGCGAGTCTACATTCCGCGAATTATTCTGACTCATACAGAAAAAGATATTCCTTTTTTGTTGAAAAGAAAACAATTTCCGATTTAAGTTTGCTATGCAATGACAATTAATAAAATCCAAGGCCAATCCCTTGACAAGATATGCGTTTATTTGCCAGAACCAATTTTCGGCCATGGCCAGTTATACGTAGCATTCTCGCGTGCAACAACATACCAATCTCTAAAAGTGCTTATCCTACCAACGGAGATAAACGATGAAAAAACAACCAAAAACATCGTTTATTCAGATTTTCTAATGACTATAGCTAACACCAATTCCTCGCCACCATGAAATCGTATGTTAACATTAAACATAGCAATGAAATTAGAGGTAGGTATTTTATATTATTTGCTTCTGAAATTATAATTTCTTACTAAAAGCTATGTCTTTGCAGATACCATTGTATTCAAACCGGTAGCAGCAATAAGAGCGACTGACGATCCAGAAACCATACAAATAAGAGTGATAAAAAAATGGATCCCACATAACCAAAACACAGACTTATGCTACCTGTTTGTAGATGAGCATGTAGGCAACCAAATATTTTCAATTACTATATCTTATTGTTGCTTTTTACATACCCTTTTTCATATTTCTGATAACACAACTACTTCCATGCAGGGCGATCCAATACACGTGACATGCTTGCTGGCAGATGAAGCATATTTTGACAGCCTTATTTCCGTTGGCAAATGCTATTTAGTAAACAACCATATACCAATGCCACAGCAAACCTACATGCCTGCATGCGCCCATGAGGCATCTCTATGCATTGGAAAAAAGGCTACGTTCAAGCAGGTGGAAAACGATAAAATCCCTCACTATTGTTATCACTTTACCAGTTACATGGACCTACCAGCACATGCAAGCTCACGGATGTTGACAGGTAAAACGCAACACCATCTATATGTGTTACTTTGGATTTGTAATTACACAAGTACCTAAAAAGCATCTACATTCCTTTTTTTCCCACATATTATATCGGCCTGGTTGAGGATCGTGGCATGAAACCAATTACGAGGGGTCAGAGACTAAGAAAAGTGTTGGTAAAAGACGAAAGGTATGCATTCCTTTGACAATGATATAAACCAATTACAACTCACCTTTTGGCCAAAGCAACAACATTTGGTCCCACGGACGATAGCACACGGAGATATATGGGCATTAACTGGTGCGGTCGTCACCACCTACTTCACAAACTTACAATTAGAATCAACACCAGCAACAACCATCGAAGTAAACCCCCAAAAAACAGAAACTACACCACATATTGAGAGGTAACCTTAAAATTTATTCACATATTGCAAATGGTCCTTCAATAATAAATACATTCTTAACTCACAGGCTACGAAAACTGCCACCATCTACAATAGTCCCAGCTAGACAAATAACACCCGTGACCGCAGTCAAGAATAAGACAACCGAAGAGTTGGCCATACAAAACCGCTTCATTTGTCTCGCGTCCATCGAAAGCATCAAACAGGATAGGCCATGGTTTTACGTCATCTGCTCCATCTGTGGTCTCAAAATGATGAAGAAAGCTGGCAGGAAAAACCAAAATTCATGTCTCTAACTATGAAGCCTGATCAAACTATTGCTATAAACATCGTTGAAGTCGCTGATGGAAGCCAAGAAATTGCACCAGCAGCTACTACAAAAGAGACGTCAGTCATGTCAACTAACGCACCTCTCACACCTGCAAAACGACAATGGCACGTTGCCATAGGTAAACCCAAAAACCATATCCTTCATACATTCACCGCATCACGCCTTAACATCCAACTAACAATGCTAAATAACAACAGTAAAGGAGCCTTAGAGCACGCAGAAGACAAGTACATTACATATCCATCATCTACTTTTGTTTTGCGTATATATTCTTTTGACAGGAAACAGGACATCCGCACTTACAATAATAGTAGGAAGCACTGTTGGAGCAGCAGCGAAGTAGCTTTCCGCGGCCATTCTATACATATCTAACCGCTGCATTTGTAAATACAATAATACCGCTCACCCTTTGACACACCTTGTAAATAGATGTAGGTCCTTTTGATAAATGTTACAAAACCGCTACTAAAAATGTTATGCCTAATATGGCTTTTGGAACCTACTCATTAACAAGGTAACTTAGCTGTATGCTTTCTTCGATTTTATTTTTATGTGTTTGTAACCTGATCAGCTACCAGACAGCAGCTGCATCTTAATGGCTACATCTTCACATATGACGTAATCTATATAAGCAACCAAATCAATTGAGCAATAGTGAAATGGATTCTATACATGTTCTGAGATAAATATAACAGCCAATAGTACAAGAAAGAAGACAACTTTGGCAACATTTTGCCTTACAATCTGGTTGATCAAACGCACCGCAAGAGGATATTCTTATCTTTATATAAGAGATTTAAAACTCATGTTCTTTATTGATATTTTACACAGTAACAACTGACGCTCCTAGGTACAAACACCAACTACAATATGAATATCAATAGACTTATTGCAGGATGACATGTTCAAATCGGAAAGTCAACGCACATAAACAAACATATATATGTCTAACTTCATATGATGCAAAAAGTATATGCAATAAAACATATTGCATGTATATACTTCTTTTGTTTCAAAACTCTTAATGAACCGAGCATAGGTCCTACATGTTTACATGTTTTTATCCTACATGTTTACATGTTTTTATACTACATGTTTACATGTATCAAGCATGTAATCATAGCAAAAAAAAAAAAAACGTGTAAGTTCTTGATAACAATAGATGCACGTGTTTTGTTTCACCACATAACATATGTGGTTTTAACAAAAATTAATTATTTTTGTTACTACTATTTATAGAAATGTGTAGATAGGGGTTTTAACATGTTCATTACCATATGTGATTTTAACAGGCACTTGATATCAACTTGGTGGTAATACATATGTGCGATTTACCAAATCGTCTCCTACACGGTCCATTTAACCCGTCAATTAAAGGCCTCCTTCATCGGACCTTTGACTTGCATATCGGACATAACAATCAACTTAATCCGTGAGTTATCATGGAAATGGTTCAGCAATACCATCACAAACCACTAAATCCGCACCACATTCTGGCGTCGGAGAAAGATTCCTTAATCAGAAAGACGCCAGTAATCGCCATAATTTGTGACACCATATGATTTACAAGTTAGTATGTTTGACCTATCTTCTGACGGGCCAATAACCAAAAGCTGCTGTGGTATGAATGTTAATAGACTTATCAAGTATGATATCATTCCGGTGACCGAGTTTGTTTTCAGAAACATATGTCTTGACGCAATAGTTGGGACAAACACCCACATATATAACACCCATACCGATTAAACATACATACATGCATACATACATAATAGTAATCAATATGTTACAAGTATATTAACATAGTAATTATCACATTAAGTATATGTTACACATATGTTTAAATAGTAATCATAATTATATGTGTAATTATCAATAGATAATTCCTATTGTGTAATTAAAGTTGGTTATAATGATTAATGTGATAATTTATAGGTACATTACATCATATAGTTTTAATTTTTATATGTAACAATATTGATACTCACTAGGTTTCCATATTGTAATGTACCTATGTAATTTATGAAAAGTAGTAGCAGCTTCAAATGTATCTATTGTTACAAATACTTTGTAACTCATGAAGATGTGACTGAAACAACCTCTCAGTCTCATCCATCTCACACTCCTCAAAGAGCTCCTATCACCATTTTGTTTAGAAGGAAGAAACTTAAAAAGACTATAACTACTGACCCTTCATTTGAAACTACTGAACCTGCTGAGCCTTTACCCATAACTACTGAACCTGAACTCTCACATCAAACAGTAGAAATAGCTCAAATTCGCACAGGGCTGAAAGAAAAGATCCCATCTGAAAATGTCAATCCCCAACAACCACATAAAACATGGGATACAACCTCAGAAACTGATATGAATGTGGATGTTATCAGCCCTATCCCAAGAGAAGAGGATGAACCAAGGCGTCTAAGCCCAAACTTAGACAACTACAATCTGAAGATGGAGATTGAGTCCGCGCTGAAGTCCGGTCAGCTCAGACACTTAGTCAAGAATGTACACCGCGCAACGCGTGGGCAAAATAGCGACGAAAAGGAAGCTGAAGGATCGCGCAAGAAAATCCGCGACCTTAACACTCATACGGTCACGTTTGTCCCACACCACCAATGCAACATGACTAAGCCTGAAAAGAAATCCAATCGTGGGAAGCGCTCCCGAGCGCAATACAATGACGACTCTTGGAAAGAGGCCGGCGTCCTCATCCCAAAAGTCTGTGGCGGCGCCTCTGCTACTGCCCCGCTAGTCATCACAGCCGTCTTCGGACACTATCGCACACGGTACATGTTCCTAGACGGCGGAAGCAGCAATGACATCATGTATGATCAGTGTTTTCAGCAATTGGATGATGAAGATAAGGCTCGGCTCACACCAGTCAACGAGCCTATCTCTGGCTTCATCCACAAAACTATCATGCCCCACGACATGATCTCTATGCTCGTCAAAATGTCAGACGGCAACCACGAGCGCGAGGAAATTTGCGATTTCATTGTCCTGCCGCCTACATCTCACCACGAAATCTTATTGGGCCGCAAGGGCATCGCGCGTTTCAATGCTAATGCCTCCACAGCGCACGGAATGGTCGGATTCCCAACCAAAACAGGTGTCGCATTCATTTGGGGAAACAATGACTGCCACGCAAACATAAGGCGCAAAACCCCCGAAAATGGTCAAAACTGACGCCCGCACAGAGCCGGAAAAATGGGTTCTCAACCCTAAATTTCAGGAGCAAACGGTGATCATAGGCCATGTAATCTCCGAGACCACCCGCAATCACCTAAAACAATTGCTCATAAAAAAACATGGACGTATTTGCTTGGCAACCGTCAGATATGGTTGGCTTTCCGTGCGATATCGCGGAACACCAGCTCAACGTATACCGATCGGTAGAACCGATCGTCCAGAAGAAGCGGACTATGGGTCCGGAGAAAACAAAGGCTATGAACGAGCAAGTCACCGAGCTGCTCAATGCAGGCGTCCTGCGCCCCATCAGATACCAAACTTAGGTCGCCAACCCCGTCATGGTTGCCAAGGCCAACGGGGGTTGGCGCGTGTGTGTTGACTACATGGACTTAAACAAGGCGTGTCCCAAAGATTGCTATCCGCTTCTAGAAATCGATCTAAAGGTGGACTCCTTAGCCCCTTACCGCTTCAAGTGTTTCTTGGACGCGTACAAGGGGTACCACCAAATTTAAATGGCGAAGGAGGATGAGGACAAGATGGCGTTCCGCACAGACACCCGGCATATACTGTTACACCAAAATGCCTTTCGGTCTGAAAAATGTGGGCGCCACCTATCAGCGCCTCATGGATACCACTTTTGTGGAAGAAATCGGCGTACGGCTGGAGGTTTACGTCGATGACCTTGTAATCAAAAGCAAGGACGAGGGAGACATACTGCGGTACATACAGAAGACATTTAATCAGTTGCGCAACGTGCGCATGAAGCTTAACCCCAACAAATGCTCCTTCGGATTGTTGTTATAAAGTTTTGTAATATTTGTTCTAGGTTAAAGTTGGTGTTCTTTGCTTCTTCCACTTTCAGCTACAAGAATTGTGGGTAATTGTTTTCTTGAGAGTGAAGCTTTGTGTATGTTTTTTTTTTCACTAAAGAGGTGGAAAATTTGACCCATTTGTTATGAATAGTTTAATTTGGGTAATATTCTATTAATGGGTAAAAACATATTCGGTTAGCTAAAAAGGTAACAAGTCTAATGAGTTGAAAATCGCCTGAAGGGCTTTCTTATTGCATAGAACATTCAAAATCATTTGCTACAAGGTTATGTATCCATATGGAAGAGCACAACTTTAATGAGTCTTTCTAAACCATCATCTCGCACACACCTCTCTTATGGGTATGTTTGGCAAAACTAACTTGTAGCTGGAAGCTTTTTAATATATTTTGGTGTTTGGCAGAGTAGCTGAAGTTTTTAATAAAATGTATAAAATGACCAAAATGGGTATAATTAAAAGCATGTAAAGAAAGTTTTTATTTTATTTTTAAAATAGAATGAGTATTTGTGTCATTTACTAATTAAAAGCTTGTAGCTAAAAGCTTCCAGCTCTTCAACCAAACAAGATTTTTTATTGAGTATGAGCTTTTTCTTAAAAGCTTGAAGCTTGAAGCTCCTAAAAGCTGTTAAAAGCTCCTTGCCAAACATACCCTATGTAGTTAGACGGGTCTTTTTGGTGTTTTCTTTCTAAGCCATCGTCCCACACACTTATGTAGTGATTTTTTAATGTATTTTAGTCATTTTTTTTATTTATAAAGATCACTAAATTCAATCTAAAATCAATATAGGACTCTAAAATCATTTATGAAGCTTATTATATATAAAAGATTTGGACATGGAAGTGTTTCCAGTTAATTTAACCATGGGAATAAAGCTTATCCATTAACCAACTATCTCAACCCACCTGTTTAGCCACCTCCCTGTCATTATGATTTTTTTACTGTTTAATGATACAAAATTTTGTTTGTAGGGGTTTAGCATTAGGTATGCTCTCACGGTTTATGGAAGAGAAGAAGAAGCATTGGTGGGATGTATGCATTAGCATTGGCATACAGTGGAACTGCAAATAACAAGGCTTACTTCATTTTGCTATATCTGATGTCAACGATGATGTCAGACGGACTGCTGTTTTAGCCCTTGGATTTGTCTTGTACTCTGACCCAGAGCAGGTTTGCATCTCTTCTTGATGTTATGGGCTCTTTGTTTCTTTTTCTTTATAAAATGGATAAAGTATTATATATTTACTCTTCGTAGATCCTGTAAATGGGGCGGCATAATTGAAAAATGATATTAGAATACAACTTAATTCTACCTATACAAATCTTTTTTGTGCAGTGTGCATGCAAGTTAAATTTTTATATATATGTAGATTTTAGTTTGAAGCTTTTTTTTTATTGTATTCGACTCTAGGTATAACCAAACAAAATACGCAATCTTGCAAATCTATAATTGTATACGCATTTACCTGACTGTTGCAAGTAATCAAATTAACAATTGAATGTGAAAGTGATAAACTTGGCAGCAAAGCAAATTATTCCCTTAATTTTATAAAAGTTAAGGTAATCAGAGTTTGAAATCCGTTTTGATGGTTAATTTTATATTTAATATACATGATTATGAGGTTTGAAAATGGAAACCATGGTGTATAATTATTTTGTTTATAGTTTGTACTATGTATGGATAACGGTTATCAAGGAACAAGAAAGGTGTTAAGCAATGATATGACTACCAATGCTGATTTTGGAGGTGACCCATCAAGGTACCAGGATGCTACGTGTGAAAGAATAACAATGGCGATACGTTACTTTATAGAATTGGGATTGAGCCAAATCCAATCCACTAATGACAGTGAACCATGCCAAAACAAACAAAATGGTTTATAAAGTAATTACATCATCTCAAATATATAGATAATGTGATTACTTTATATAGAGATGTTGTGATTACTATTCCATAATTGGTATTAACAAAGTTATCTGATTATCAATACAATACAGTTCTTTTAGTAATATAGTTGTGCCTGTATATTTTGCTTTAGATAATTCTGTCATTTTTATTGCCATATGTTGGAAATTTATTAATTTAAATATTATATTAATGTTTAATATAATGATATTTAATTATAAAAGCTAGATGAATGAGAGATCTAAGCTTTAAGTGTGTGTGGTGAAACTTTAATGTTGTGGGAATTTGTGCTTGTCCCGCATTAGTGGAGATATAAATCATGTGTTGGTTTATATGTAGAATTCTGTAGAGGAATGCATTCCTATACAACAGGACACACCCAGTGCTAGCCAGGAGGGTGCGAAGCACCCGACGCGCCCGCGCCCGGGCACGGGACCGGGACGAGGGCGATGGGCGTAATGTGGCGTTTTGATGGCGCACTTTGCACTTTGCAAGCTCGCATCGCCACGAGCCGCTTGAGAGCCGCCTTTATGTTTTTAACTAAGCTTGGACTGGTATGGCTCGAGCCCATGGCTAAGATTAAACAACTAGTGTGGTCAAGTCCTTTGGAATTCCTAACCTGTCAAGTCTTTAAGTCTCGTAATTTATTACAGACTTAAGTGTTGCAATCAATAATGACTTAAGTGTCATTGAAGTTTGCATTCAAGGAAGACTTTTGGCATGGTTAGGTTGTGCCTACATACACAGAGTTTTGTACTCTGGTAAAAGACACAGAAAAATCCTCTGAATACATGTTCACGAACCACCACCTACTGTCTGATAATTTTCCTAACTTCGCTGCCCTCCGCACTCTTGTTTCAGGTACTATTTCAGGTGCTAGGTTTTCTCCGGTAGTGCAATCTGCTTAGGCTGTTGTACCTTGGGAAACAGACGGGTTCACCTGGGTGGCCCGAAATCTGTTTTAAGGGAAGCGTGTTCTACACGTGCCTCAGTCACCACGAGATTCCTTTCGCTTTCTGTTTTTCTATTTCTTGTAATTTTAATTTCTGTCTTTGTATTGTATTTACTTTTTATTTGTGTATTGTAATCCGAAATTCCTAATAATATTAGTATTTCTTTTATTTTGTGAACGGTGTTCCTACAAGCTTAAAACAGATTTTTAAAACTCCGTTCATACTTTGTTTTAAAAAAATTTCGGATTGCAAAACAAACTGTTTTGATAAACTCTTTGTGAGTTCGATTTGGTTTTTTGTAAACCAAACAGTTTGGTTTTTTGTAAACCAAATTCTATTGTTCAAAAAGGATTATTCCTTTCTTTGATTATTTCTGAAAACTAATTTTTGTACTCTTGTTTCAGAAATGGCTACGAGTGCTAATGCTTCATCAACAACTGTTGGATCGACATCCACCATTGTGGGACCATTAGTTGGTACCCAGGCAGCCCAGGCGGTTGCAAACCATGCTGAGAAACCAGAAAAGTTTTCTGGATTGAATTTCAAAAGATGGCAGCAAAAGATGTTGTTTTACTTAACAACTCTAAATCTTGCGAGATTCTTGATTGAGGTTCCCCTCAACTTGCTGAAGGGAACTCTGATGCGCAATCTGTGAGTGCACTTGATGCTTGGAAACACTCTGAGTACCTATGCAGAAACTATGTGTTGAATGGACTGGCTGATCCATTGTATAACGTGTACTACAAGATACCGACTGCCAAAGAACTTTGGGAATCTTTGGAGCACAAGTACAAAACTGAAGATGCTGGTACTAAGAAATATGTTGTGGCTCGATTTTTGGACTATAAAATGGTGGATTCCAAAACCGTTATTAGCCAACTCCAAGAATTGCAAGTGATCCTCAGTGATATTCTGTCTGAAGGAATGAATCTTAGTGAAACATTCCAAGTGGTTGCAATGGTTGGAAAACTTCCTCCAAGTTGGACAGATTTTAAGAATTACCTTAAGCATAAGCGAAAGGAAATGACCATTGAAGATCTTGTGATTCGCTTGCGTATTGAGGAAAATAACAGAGTGTCTCTAAAAGGAACTCAAGTTGAAGGTACTGCAAGAGCCAACATTGTTGAGCATGGTCAGTCTTCAAGAGGGAATAAGAGCAACAAAGGCCACAAATTTGGTCAAAAATCAAAAGGTAAGGGTCGTGACCTTGGGCCTAAGAAAGGTGGTGTGAGAAAGAAGGTTAGTTCCTTCAAAGGGAAATGTTACAATTGTAATGAAGCTGGTCACAAAGCTGATCAATGCAAAGCACCTAAACGTGAGAAGGCGCTTATGGTTGTTGATGATGATGTGCCTTTAGTGGCCATGATTTCAGACCTCACTGCTATGATGGAGGAGGTTAATTTGGTGTCTAATAGTCCAAAAGGGTGGTGGGTGGACACTGGGGCTACTCGCCATGTTTGCCCAGACAGGGCTCTCTTTAGTACGTTTAGAGAGGTGGTGGGAGATGAGAAGCTGTACATGGGAATGCTGCTACAGAAGATATCAAGGGTGAAGGTGATGTGATCTTGAAGTGCACTTCTGGAAAAGAGCTCACTTTAAGCAATGTGCTTTATGTTCCTGACCTGCGTAAGAGTCTTGTGTCGGGTTGGTTGCTTAATAAGTTTGGTTTTCGTCTACTCTTTGAGAGTGACAAGTTTGTTTTAAGTAAGTGTGGTATGTTTGTTGGTAAGGGCTATGCCCAGAATGGTATGTTCAAACTCAATGTAATGGCTGTTACTAAGAATATGAATAAGAATGCTACTACTTCTGCTTACTTGGTTGAGTCTCCTAATGTTTGGCATGGTCGACTTGGTCATGTTAATTTTAATTCGATGCGTCGTTTGATTAAATTAGATTACATACCAAATTTTGCCATAGACTCGAAATCAAAATGTAAAACATGTGTTGAAGCCAAACAAACAAGATCATCGTTTAAATCAGTTAATCGAATAACTAAGCCCCTTGACTTGATTCACACTGATGTGTGTGATTTAAAATCAAATCCCACTAGAGGTGGAAATAAGTATTTTATTACTTTTATTGATGATAGTACGCGGTATTGTTATGTGTATTTGCTTAAGAGTAAAGATGAAGGAATTGACAAGTTTATCTTGTATAAATCTGAAGTTGAAAATCAACTTAATAAGAAAATAAAGCGTGTGAGAAGTGATATGGGAGGTGAATATGTTTCGCCATTTGGGGATGAATGTGCCAAAAGTGGCATAATACATGAGTGTACCCCACCCTATACACCCCAATCAAATGGCATTGCGGAACGAAAGAATCGTACATGTGGGGGGAGGCCATTTTGTTGGCCAATTTTGTGTTAAATAAAGTTCCTTTCAAGAATAAGGATGTAACACCATATGAGTTATGGTGGGGACATAAATCATCCTATAAATACTTGAAAGTGTGGGGGTGCCTGGCCAAGGTAATTGTTACACCTCCAAAGGCTCTTAGAATTGGGCCTAAAACTTTTGATTGCATATTTATTGGATATGCCCGAAATGGGACTTCACATCGTTTTCTTGTGCATGAGTCCAAAAATCCTGATGTTCATAAGAACTCCATAATAGAAACAAGGCCAGGAAATGCAACTTATTTTGAAGAGGAGTTCCCAATGTTATTAGAACAAACTCATGCGAGTTCATCAACAGCGGTTGATAAGGTTGTTCAAAATAAAACCCATGAACGATCAGAGGATGAAGAGGTTGAGCCAAGAAGAAGCAAAAGGCAAAGGATTGAAAAATCCTTTGGGCCTGATTTTCTTACCTACATGGTTGAGAGTGAGCCTCAAACCTATCGAGAAGCAGTCACCTCTTCAGATGGACATCATTGGAAAGAAGCCATCAAAAGTGAGATTGATTCTATTTTGCAGAATCATACTTAGGAGTTAGTTGATCTTCCACCAGGGTGCAAGCCACTTGGATGTCGATGGATATTCAAGAAAAAGATGAAAGCTGATGGCTCTGTTGACAAATATAAGGCAAGGCTCGTAATCAAAGGGTATAGACAAAAGGAAGGTCTTGACTACTTTGACACGTACTCGCTTGTGACTAGAATAACCTCTATAAGATTGGTGCTTGCAATTGCAGCTTTGAGAAATTTGGAAATACATCAAATGGATGTAAAAACTGCATTTCTAAATGGGGATTAGAGGAAGAGATTTACATGGAGCAACCTGAGGGTTTCTCTGCTCCTGGCCAAGAAGGAAAAGTATGTAAACTCGTCAAGTCACTGTATGGCTTAAAACAAGCTCCAAAACAATGGCATCAAAAGTTTGACCATGTTATGCTTAACAGTGGTTTCAAAATAAATGAATGTGACAAGTGTGTCTATGTGAAGGACACTTCTAAAGGTTATGTAATCTTATGTCTTTATGTGGATGATATGCTTATCATTGGGAGTGATGACAAGATGATCAGATCTACTAAAGACATGTTGAAAGCGAGATTTGACATGAAAGACATGGGTCTAGCTAATGTAATTCTTGGAGTGAAGATTATTAGAACCCAAACTGGTCTTGTGTTAAGTCAATCTCATTATGTGGATAAGATCCTTGAGAAGTTCAATTCGGAGGACACAAGTGTGGCTCAAACCTCGATTGATACCTCTCAACATTTGGCAAAGAATAGAGGTGAGGGTGTTGCTCAATTGGAGTATTCAAGGATCGTTGGCAGTTTGATGTATCTCATGTCATGTACCAGGCCAGACTTAGCATATGCTGTGAGCAGGCTAAGTAGATATACTAGTAATCCTAGTGCTGAACATTGGAAAAGCATGACAAGGTTGTTGAGGTATTTGAGATACATAAGGAATTATGGACTGCATTATGGCCAAGATCCATCTGTTGTGGAAGGATACAGTGATGCCAACTGGATATCCGATATGAAAGATTCTAAATCCACAAGTGGTTATGTGACATTACGCATTTAACACTTATACGTTACGATTACCATGAATAAAAAACGTCAAGTTCCATTATTATTATTCGTATTTAATTATTATTGTGGCGTTTTTTGGAACCCTAACACTATATTATTTATATATAATATACATATACATATATATAGATTAAATACAAAAAAAAATAATATGTTAGGGCCGGGATTCGAACCCGAGCCCTCAGCCGGGTCACAATCACACACCAACCCAACCACCTGGTCTACCCACACATTCTGTTCTAAACCCAACTCATAATTGTTTTATCACGTGCCTTGTTCTTCACAGTTGACTTGGAAGGTCATCATGTCTTTCCAACAGTCGGGAGAGGCCCTACAACCTGCTCAACGACTGGAGGAGACTATCGAACCTGCTTAACAATCGGTAGAGTCATAAAAGGACGCAAAACCCTAATGTAAGGTAAATTGGTAATTACGGTCCGGAACGTAATCATGAATTTACAGGTACGTTAAGGTAGTGTGAAATTTTATCAAGGTTCTCGGTAGTTGACCAATTGTAAACTCTAGTTATGTGGTAGTTCATTTGGTCCTTCTATAGTCTATCAACTCATTTTCTTTTAGGACTCCTAAAACTTAATACTTTGCTAGATTTTTACTCTCTTTGCGATGTCAGACGAACCTAATTCACACCTACCCGACCTCCTATCCAAATTACCCGAAACCACTATCCTATACCAACAAAAGAATTTCCAAATCACAGTTACCCCAAATTCTACCCAATCACCCTCAACCTTGTGTTTTTCTTTTAACTTCGGGACGAAGTTCCTAAAAGTAGGGGAGACTGTGACATTACGCATTTAACACTTATACTTTACGATTACCATGAAGAAAAAACGTCAAGTTCCATTATTATTATTATTCGTATTTAATTATTATTGTGGCGTTTTTTGGAACCCTAACACTATATTATTTATATATAATATACATATATATATAGATTAAATACAAAAAAAATAATATGCTGGGGCGGGATTCGAACCCGAGCCCTCAGCCGGGTCACAATCACACACCAACCCAACCACCTGGTCTACCCACACATTCTGTTCTAAACCCAACTCATAATTGTTTTATCACGTGCCTTGTTCTTCACAGTTGACTTGGAAAGTCAACTGTGACCACAATCTTCCAAAATTAAGCTTTTGAACGCGTTTTTGATCCAAGATTAGTATGGTTTCGTGATTTCCGGCCTATTTCGAGTCAAACACACGTACAATTATTATTAATTCGTATCAATTTAACTTAATTACACGGCACACCATGAATGCACGGTCAAACATTTCCAATTCAATGATCCAGATCTTGTCCCTATAAATTGGACATCCCTAACCCATCACAACTCGCCGATTATCATCTTCATACCCCCAATTTCTTACTTGAATATGTTTTCATGAGTTTTTGGTTCGTGTTTTGACCTTCTGCGTTGACCGAAGTTTGTATTCACATCGTGTTTGTAAGTTATGTTTTTCATATGGGTTTTGATCTTCGGCATGTACACAACAATAACCCTAAGGTTAATTGGGTTATTGTTGTGTAATCTGAACAATTGAAAGTCTAGGGCTCGTACGTTTTTAATTTGGAGAATAACATGTTTTACATTGGTTTTATAATTATAAAGAACTGGAATCAAACATAACCCCTGATCTAGATCAGGTGGTTGTGTCTGATGTTGTTTAACTAAACCACGCGGGTTCGAGTCCCTTGTAAAACGTTTTTGTGATCAATTATTTTAAAACAAATATAAATCAAATTCACATATATTATATAATTATTATAATCAGGAATCAATCGTTCTCAGGGTCCAGACCAGTTGGTCTGGGCTTGTGATTTAAAACGCACGAACCGGCCAAGGGCCCGGGTTCGAACCTCGGCATAAACAAACATACATACATATATATATATATATATATATATATATATATTCCCTTATATTTTTAAATTCATTTTAAAATACTTAAACTCTTTTAAAAATTCTACAAAAATTATTTTGTGTTAATCTAGTGAAAAAGTTTAACATACAATTTTTAGTTTTCAAAAATTTATTTATTTAATATATATAATAAATAATCCAAGTTTATTCTATTTTATTTATAAAATTATATAAAAATATCAAAACAATTTTATAAATTTCCACAAAAATTATTCTGAGTTTTTATAACAATAAACTTTTCTGAAATGATTTTTATTTCTGAAAAAATCATTTATTTAATATTTTTAATCAATTCTTGTTAGTTTTAATCATAAATAAATCATAATAAATTCATTTTTCAATATTTTTGCACCAAAATTTTATATAAATTATTTCTGATTATTTGGAACAGAAATATAATTTTTAATCTAATAATTCTTTAATTTTAGTATTTTTTAAATATTAAAGTTAAATTTTGACAATTTGAAATAAATAGATTTAGTATTCTATTTTTAAGAAAATAATTTTATAAAAATTATTTTTATACTTTAAACTCATTATTGTGACCATCTTTGATTCAAATTTTATAAAAAGACTTTTGTTTATTTATTTATTAAATTTCTCTTATTATTCAAACATTTTATTTATTAATCAAACGAGCATTTATCCCCAATTCGAAGCCCTAGAATATATTTATAGACTAGATAGATTTAGACATATTTATTACCTTGATTATAGGGTAATACTTGGCATTGTTTGGGCAACACACTATTCTATTTTCCAAGAGATATAACATTTTGCTAAGGTGAGTTTTACATAGCCCCTTTTCTATTTATCACCATCTTTGGGGTGAAACATGTTACAACATTCTATATGCAATTCAATCATCAAAGTGTCTATGTGTTTTTCTATGTTGCATTATGTCTTAAACATGACTAGGGTAAGCACAATATTCTAGCATAATCATTAACATTGATCAGCCGACAGTATACAATGATAGATCTATTGGACTGGCAATCCCACCCGGATACGTGCCTCCTACAAAGGTTGCGTGGGTGATTGTTATCGCAACAAAAACGAGTGAACCATGAGCGTATGGGATGTACCACAATACAACAGTCACAAGGGTTGATTATGCACTCGATTTACTTCTAGTATGTTTTCACATATGGACTAGACTTGCCATGACACTTGAATTGTACAACATTTTTATTCAATTATCAAAACCTATGTAATTCTCACCAACTTTTGTTGACCCAAAATATTTTCAAACTTAACATGTTTCAGGTTCTACTTGCTTGAAGATTGAGTTAATGCTTGAAGATGTGTGCATAGTATTATTCATTTTGATGTACGAATTCTTGTAAAACAATTGTAAATAATTTAAATCATTTAATGAAATTTATTATTCACCATGAGCTACTGAACAATCATCAATACGTGACATCCCGATGTTTCCGCCATCGGTTGGGTTGTTACAGATTGGTATCAGAGCCATGGTTATAGGGAATTAGGTTATTAGAAAAATAATCTAGTCTATAACCATAAGATTTAACCAGTACTTGCTTCTTTTACTTGCTATTCTCTATCTCCCTCCTACTTCTTATCCCTACAAGAAGATTGCTCTCCATCACAAGATCTACTCTTAGACTAGTAGGACAAATCCTCAGGTTTAACCTGAACCCCCCTTGAGATGTCGTCGAAGTTCTAAATTTTAATAACGAACACGTGCAATCTGGAAGGGTGAACGCCTGTATTCTGAGTCTTCTGTCTAGGCTGGCATTGCGCATATATCCCAATCAGACGAGGGACCCGGATGCCTACCTGGGAATTATCGGGATGAGTGTTCACTTATAGGCTAAAGCATGTCTTCATATGTTATTAGAATCTAGAATCTTTGATAAGTCAACGTTTTCATTTATTCGTTTTAATAAATGGATAAATGATTACATTCCTTATATAACCTCATTCATTTCATTGTGTCTCTTACAGATCATGCCTCCACGTCGCAGCACCCGCCTTAACAGTGGTGACAATCAAGATGAAGTGAATAGCAACAACCACGACGCTAACCACAACAACAACAATAACAACAACAACAATGGTGTCGATGCCCAACTGGCTGCGATTATTTCCCAACAAATGGCACAGCAAATCGCGACTCTGGTCCCTAACTTACTAGCTCAAGTCATCCAGATGAACGACAACGGGAACGGTAACGGAAACGGGAAGAGTAATGGAAACGGGAACGGAAATGGAAACCACAACGGGAATGGTCTCCCAGCTTGTACTCTTAAGCATTTTAATTCCTGTAATCCCCCTAAGTTCAGTGGAGAAGAAGGAGCTACAGGACTCCTACAATGGTTTGAGGGTATTGAGAATACCTTCATTAACAGTGAGTGTCCCAATAACTTAAAGGTCCGTTATGCCATGAGTGTTCTTCACAAACGAGCACTCACTTGGTGGAATGAGGAAAAGCGCACCCGCGGAGCTGAAGCTGCACTGGCCTTAACTTGGGATCAAGCTAAAGACATTATGAAGGCAGAGTTCTGCCCTCGTAATGAAATCAAGAAGCTGGAAGATGAGTTTCATGATCTTGCTCAAGATAGTGGAGAAAACCTTGCCTACAACACTCGTTTTCACGAACTTAGTCTACTGCTACCACACAAGGTCACCCCTTTGCCTATTGCGATTGAAAAATACATTGGTGGCTTACCGATGCAGATTCAAGACACGGTGTGGGGAAGGAACCCTGCTACTTTGGAGGAAGCAAAACGTTTGGCGGCCACCCTAACAGATAACCATGTGAAGGCAGGAACCCTGACTCGGAAAGGGGAAAAGAAAACTGTTGCGAAGGATACTCCCCAACCTGCCGTTGAAATTAAAACTGAGGCCTCAACCAATGGGAGGCGCAAGGTCAGGAATTTTGCAATAGACGCCACTGTCCCACCCAACAAGAAACAATACAACGGGAAGCAACCTAAGTGTGACACCTGCCAGTATCACCATCCAACCCAAGTGCCCTACCGTCAGTGTACCAATTGTCAAAGGTATGGGCATCTTGCGGATGCTTGTCGAATTCCTGCTACAAACGCCCTTGCTGCTCCAAATAACCCCGCTAGGGACCCTCCAGCTACTTAACAGCAAACTCCACCATTTGAATGATGTCTGCTTTTTAAATTCTATGTATTGACGTTTTTAATTCAAGTAATAAATTCTAGTATTATCATAAACACCTGGATGCATGCTTGTTTGAATGTGAACTAATTGCTATATCTATCATACTTGCTTACTTGTATAACAATTAGTTGACTACCAAACAACCTACTCAACGATTGGTAGAGGTCATCATGTCTTTCCAACAGTCGGGAGAGGCCCTACAACCTGCTCAACGACTGGAGGAGACTATCGAACCTGCTTAACAATCGGTAGAGTCATAAAAGGACGCAAAACCCTAATGTAAGGTAAATTGGTAATTACGGTCCGGAACGTAATCATGAATTTACAGGTACGTTAAGGTAGTGTGAAATTTTATCAAGGTTCTCGGTAGTTGACCAATTGTAAACTCTAGTTATGTGGTAGTTCATTTGGTCCTTCTATAGTCTATCAACTCATTTTCTTTTAGGACTCCTAAAACTTAATACTTTGCTAGATTTTTACTCTCTTTGCGATGTCAGACGAACCTAATTCACACCTACCCGACCTCCTATCCAAATTACCCGAAACCACTATCCTATTACCAACAAAAGAATTTCCAAATCACAGTTACCCCAAATTCTACCCAATCACCCTCAACCTTGTGTTTTTCTTTTAACTTCGGGACGAAGTTCCTAAAAGTAGGGGAGACTGTGACATTACGCATTTAACACTTATACTTTACGATTACCATGAAGAAAAAACGTCAAGTTCCATTATTATTATTCGTATTTAATTATTATTGTGGCGTTTTTTGGAACCCTAACACTATATTATTTATATATAATATACATATATATATAGATTAAATACAAAAAAAATAATATGCTGGGGCCGGGATTCGAACCCGAGCCCTCAGCCGGGTCACAATCACACACCAACCCAACCACCTGGTCTACCCACACATTCTGTTCTAAACCCAACTCATAATTGTTTTATCACGTGCCTTGTTCTTCACAGTTGACTTGGAAAGTCAACTGTGACCACAATCTTCCAAAATTAAGCTTTTTGAACGCGTTTTTGATCCAAGATTAGTATGGTTTCGTGATTTCCGGCCTATTTCGAGTCAAACACACGTACAATTATTATTAATTCGTATCAATTTAACTTAATTACACGGCACACCATGAATGCACGGTCAAACATTTCCAATTCAATGATCCAGATCTTGTCCCTATAAATTGGACATCCCTAACCCATCACAACTCGCCGATTATCATCTTCATACCCCCAATTTCTTACTTGAATATGTTTTTCTTGAGTTTTTGGTTCGTGTTTTGACCTTCTGCGTTGACCGATCGTTTGTATTCAAATCGTGTTTGTAAGTTATGTTTTTCATATGGGTTTTGATCTTCGGCATGTACACAACAATAACCCTAAGGTTAATTGGGTTATTGTTGTGTAATCTGAACAATTGAAAGTCTAGGGCTCGTACGTTTTTAATTTGGGGAAGAACATGATTTTACATTGGTTTTATAATTATAAAGAACTGGAATCAAACACAACCCCTGATCTAGATCAGGTGGTTGTGTCTGATGTTGTTTAACTAAACCACGCGGGTTCGAGTCCCGTGTAAAACGTTTTTGTGATCAATTCTTTTAAAACAAATATAAATCAAATTCACATATATTATATAATTATTATAATCAGGAATCAATCGTTCTCAGGGTCCAGACCAGTTGGTCTGGGCTTGTGATTTAAAACGCACGAACCGGCCAAGGGCCCAGGTTCGAACCTCGGCATAAACAAACATACATATATATATATATATATATATATATATATATATTCCCTTATATTTTTAAATTCATTTTAAAATACTTAAACTCTTTTAAAAATTCTACAAAAATTATTTTATGTTAATCTAGTGAAAAAGTTTAACATACAATTTTTAGTTTTCAAAAATTTATTTATTTAATATATATAATAAATAATCCAAGTTTATTCTATTTTATTTATAAAATTCTATAAAAATATCAAAACAATTTTATAAATTTCCACAAAAATTATTCTGAGTTTTCTAAAGAGATTTTTATTTCTGAAAAAATCATTTATTTAATATTTTTAATCAATTTTTGTTAGTTTTAATCATAAATAAATCATAATAAATTCATTTTTCAATATTTTTGCACCAAAATTTTATATAAATTATTTCTGATTATTTGGAACAGAAATATAATTTTTAATCTAATAATTCTTTAATTTTAGTATTTTTTAAATATTAAAGTTAAATTTTGACAATTTGAAATAAATAGATTTAGTATTCTATTTTTAAGAAAATAATTTTATAAAAATTATTTTTATACTTTAAACTGATTATTATGACCATCTTTGATTCAAATTTTATAAAAAGACTTTTGTTTATTTATTTATTAAATTTCTCTTATTATTCAAACATTTTATTTATTAATCAAACGAGCATTTATCCCCAATTCGAAGCCCTAGAATATATTTGTAGACTAGATAGACTTAGACATATTTATTACCTTGATTATAGGGTAATACTTGGCATTGTTTGGGCAACACACTATTCTATTTTCCAAGAGATATAACATTTTGCTAAGGTGAGTTTTACATAGCCCCTTTTCTATTTATCACCATCTTTGGGGTGAAACATGTTACAACATTCTATATGCAATTCAATCATCAAAGTGTCTATGTGTTTTTCTATATTGCATTATGTCTTAAACATGACTAGGGTAAGCACAATATTCTAGCATAATCATTAACATTGATCAGCCGACGGTATACAATGATAGATCTATTGGACTGACAATCCCACCCGGATACGTGCCTCCTACAAAGGTTGCGTGGGTGATTGTTATCGCAACAAAAACGAGTGAACCATGAGTGTATGGGATGTACCACAATACAACAATCACAAGGGTTGATTATGCACTCGATTTACTTCTAGTATGTTTTCACATATGGACTAGACTTGCCATGACACTTGAATTGTACAACATTTTTATTCAATTATCAAAACCTATGTAATTCTCACCAACTTTTGTTGACCCAAAATATTTTCAAACTTAACATGTTTCAGGTTCTACTTGCTTGAAGATTGAGTTAATGCTTGAAGATGTGTGCATAGTATTATTCATTTTGATGTACGAATTCTTGTAGAACAATTGTAAATAATTTAAATCATTTAATGAAATTTATTATTCACCATGAGCTACTGAACAATCATCAATACGTGACATGCCGATGTTTCCGCCATCGGTTGGGGTGTTACAGGTTATGTGTTTACCCTTGGAGGAGCAGCTATAGCTTGGAAATCTTCCAAGCAAACTCTTATAGCTAGGTCCACGATGGAATCTGAATTTATTGCTTTAGATAAAGCTGGAGAAGAGGCAAAATGGATACGTCAGTTTTTGGAATATATTCCAAGATGGCCTAAGCCTGTTACGGCTATTTGCATACATTGTGATTGCCAGTCGGCAATTGGTAGAGCTCAAAGTGCAATGTATAATGGCAAATCGAGGCACATACGACGTAGGCATAATACGATACGACAATTGCTCTCAACAGGGGTTATCACTATTGACTATGTGAAGTCAAAGGATAACATTGCGGATCTGCTTACAAAAGCTTAAGTAGAGAGGTAGTACATAAGTCGTCAATAGGAATGGGACTAAAGCCCTTGGAATAAGTTTGTACAACTGAAAACCTATCCTAGAAGATTGGAGATCCCATGATCTAGGCTCAATAGGACCACCTAACTGTACGGACTAAGATCACTGTGGGGGAGTATTCCAAAACACAAAGGGAGTTGCATACTTCCTAGTCCGTCCTTAAAATAAATCAGTGATGTCAAAGGAGGATAAGCATATGGCTTTTAATGATTTTGGTAAAATCACCTATGTTAGAGAGAAGTGGGGTCGCTTCAAATGGAATTGTGGGGGCGCAATTCCTAGAGCTCTCGCAGAACCAGGATAGTGCTCCATGACCATAAACGGACACGACAATGAGGAGTTAACCAGACCAGGGAGAGTAATGTGTGATGTGTAATAACGTCTACGTAAAAAGGGGTTGGTTCAAGGACATCGCCTCTACTAACCGCTAGGAGACAAAGTGCACATCACAAAGGAGGGTTCAAAGGGAATACCTACCTATCCTGCATTGCTTAACCGCTGAAATTTTATTGTGACACTTGAGTGTGTGGGGAGATCTCCATTCATGTGGGGGATTGTTGGAAATTTATTAATTTAAATATTATATTAATGTTTAATATAATGATATTTAATTATAAAAGCTAGATGAATGAGAGATCTAAGCTTTAAGTGTGTGTGGTGAAACTTTAATGTTGTGGGAATTTGTGCTTGTCCCGCATTAGTGGAGATATAAAGCATGTGTTGGTTTATATGTAGAATTCTGTAGAGGAATGTATTCCTATACAACAGGACACACCCAGTGGTAGCCAGGAGGGTGCGAAGCACCCGACGCGCCCGCGCCCGAGCACGGGACCGGGACGAGGGCGATGGGCGTAATGTGGCGTTTTGATGGCGCACTTTGCACTTTGCAAGCTCGCATCGCCACGAGCCGCTTGAGAGCCGCCTTTATGTTTTTAACTAAGCTTGGACTGGTATGGTTCGAGCCCATGGCTAAGATTAAACAACTAGTGTGGTCAAGTCCTTTGGAATTCCTAACCTGTCAAGTCTTTAAGTCTCGTAATTTATTACAGACTTAAGTGTTGCAATCAATAATGACTTAAGTGTCATTGAAGTTTGCATTCAAGGAAGACTTTTGGCATGGTTAGGTTGTGCCTACATATACAGAGTTTTGTACTCTAGTAAAATGCACAGAAAAATCCTCTGAATACATGTTCACGAACCACCACCTACTGTCTGATAATTTTCCTAACTTCGCTGCCCTCCGCACTCTTGTTTCAGGTACTATTTCAGGTGCTAGGTTTTCTCCGGCAGTGCAATCTGCTTAGGCTGTTGTACCCTGGGAAACAGACGGGTTCACCTGGGTGGCCCGAAATCTGTTTTAAGGGAAGCGTGTTCTACACGTGCCTTAGTCACCACGAGATTCCTTTTGCTTTCTGTTTTTCTATTTCTTGTAATTTTAATTTCTGTCTTTGTATTGTATTTACTTTTTATTTGTGTATTGTAATCCGAAATTCCTAATAATATTAGTATTTCTTTTATTTTGTGAACGGTGTTCCTACACCATATATGGGTCTAATAATCTATTTCCTGATTTTACTTTTTGCCAGCATATGAACCTTTTTTTTTTCAAATGAAGAGAAGAAAATTATGATATGTTTGTGGGGGAAGTCATGGATTTGATAGCGGAGATGGTGGAGCCCATGACTGGCATTCGTTCTTCAGAAGTGGTTGGCCAAGTCCCTTACTTGTTACAGCAGGCGGCTTCATGATGTTTGTTGATTGACTTACCGTCCAGTATTGCCACCAATGTGTTACCTCATGTTCTTACTTTTAGGTGACTTATTTAAAACAACATTCTTACATAGTTATAACTCTAAATTCTTATCTTTTTTTAGACTTTGACCTGTTTATGGATGAATGTGTCAACCTCGGCTAAGCTTACTCTCTAACGGGTCAAATGAGTTGGCCTTAAAAGTTAAGCTAAATAAATGATAGGCCATACGTGTATGAGTGGAATGTAGCCCAAAATATAAATTTCCGCGGCAACGTGCGGGCATTTCCCCTAGTATAAATAATTATTTGGGAGTGGGAGTGCCAAAATACAGAGAAAATGTGTTTTAGAACTCGGCCATTATCTCAGTTTGTTTGTTTGGTTGGTTCGTTTTTCTTCTTCTAGATCTACAAAGAAGTCTTGTTTGTTTTCATCGAAGATGAAAGGCATGTTATGTACCACATAAAAAATGGTAGCTATAAGTGTGTGTGGTTGTTTTAGTTGTGGTTATTCACCAATACAAAAGCCGATGCTTAGAGCTGCAAACGAACCGAACAAACACGAACAAGGCCTTTTCGTGTTCGTTTGTTAAGAAAATTATCTGTTCACGAACTGTTCATGAACAGTTACCGAACGAGATTTTCTGTTCGTGTTCGTTTGTGTTCGTTTGTTTATGAACGCACACGATCACAAACAAACATTAATGAACACAAACAAGTGTTCATGAACGGAAACAAACACAAACGGACATATATTAACTTTTAAATAACATCGAATTCAAATACATTAAGACATTAGCTAAATCCACCCAAAATATAACCTAATTGTCCAAACATACTTAGTACTAGAGAAGGGTGTTGGATGTGGATGGCAAAGGGGGGTTAGAGGTGTAGGGCATCAACGCTGGAACGTGGAAACATATAATGAGTTTCGATACAAAAAGTAGGTTTACTAATTTCATATAGTCATATATTTATCTCATATATATTATTTGGTTGGTAAAATAAATAAAAATAAAAAATATAAAAAAAGTATAAAATTTGAAAACCTTAATAAACAATCGAACACAAACGAACATAAACGAACACATTACCGAACGTTCACGAACATAAACGAACGAACGCGACTTCTGTTCATGTTCGTTCGTTTAACTAAACGAACGGAATTTTTTGTTCGTGTTCGTTCATTTATTAAACGAACGAACACGGACGAACTTCTCACCGAACGGTTCACGAACTGTTAGCTGAAAGTTCAGTTCGTTTGCAGCCCTACCGATGCTATATAACAATTTATGAAATCTACTTGTTTTCTAACGTGTACTTATTACCACAAGAATCCATTTGTTTCATACATTATCATGAAAGGATCTTATCTTGTCCTAACCGCCTATAAGACCATGTGTAGTGATTCACATGTGAAATGAGTGTTTTTTTGGCATGTGGCGTCCACATCATTTCACATATCTTTAATAAAAAATGGTGTAGTGGTTCATCCCATTTCACATGGTCTATATATTTATGTGCGTGTAGATGATTAATGGTTCCACAATTCTCGTCGTGAAATGGCCTTTCATGAGACCCCTACGTTTGGACCTGGTCTAACTAAAATCATTTTGTTCTAACACACTAAGGGGCAATTTGTTTCAGCTCTTAATGTGACAGATTCAATCAGATTGTTTGTTTCACGAGCAGATGTCTAAATGTGTCAGACATTTGCCTCTGAGGGTAAGCATTATACTAAGTCAGAATTGTTCAGACCTCTTACTGATTCAGCATTTAACGGTACAGACATTTAGCACTTACCCATTCAAAAGTTAGCAGCTAAGTAAACAAATAGTTGGGCCTGAAAGTGTAACGGGCCCAAAAGCCATAACCAACCCTACTACACATAAAAGTAAAACCACAAGTAATATAAAAGTGTCCGTCCACTGCTCGCTCACTAGAAAGAGAAAGAGAGAAGAAGAAACTGAAAGATGCAGATATTCGTGAAAACCCTAACAGGAAAAACGATAACCCTAGAGGTAGAAAGCAGCGACACCATCGACAATGTGAAGGCCAAGATTCAGGATAAGGAAGGCATCCCACCCGATCAGCAGCGTCTTATCTTTGCCGGTAAACAACTTGAAGATGGCCGCACTCTTGCTGATTACAACATCCACAAAGGTAATTTCCCTTCTTTCCTTTCCTTTCCTTTCCTATTATTATTATTATTATTATTATTATTATTATTATTATTATAGCTTGAAGAATGCTTGGTAAATAAGTCTTAAATTTTGTAAAATTATTAAATAAACTTACTGCAAAAACAATTGTTATAATAATGGCCCTTTTATGATAATCTGAGCTAAATAGGACCTTATTTGCTGCTTGGTTATTAGCAGCATTGTATTACCACTCTTCATTTCTTATTGTGATTTTTTTCCTCCGTGTTTTTTTTTTTAAGTTATTAAAGTAAATGCTATATATTATTATTATTATTATTATAGTGTGATGGGCTTTTGTTGATATTAAATTTTTAATCTTTTTGTTGTGTGTTTAGAATCTACTCTTCATTTGGTTTTGAGGCTGAGGGGAGGAATTATTGAACCTTCTTTGATGGCATTGGCTAGGAAATACAATCAAGATAAGACCATTTGCCGCAAGTGAGTCGTTTTTTCATTCTTTTTATTTTTTTAATTTTTTTTTATCCAATGTGTTTATACCGTTGATCATTTTCGTGCTTGTGAAACGCTTATTTGGTTGTCAAGTGTGCCTCACATCTCTAAACAAAGATTTAGCCTAGAGTAAATTTTTAACTTTGTATCTTGCAGAATAATAGAAATGATCAGTGGCTGCTTTTGATGTTTTAGCGGTCTCAGTTTTTGCGCTCTTTAGGAGTTTACTATCGTTTTAAAATCACATCTTTTATGAAATGTTTAAGGATTTTGTAACTTCATGTGTTACCGACTTAAGTTAAATTAATATGTGATGCAGTTTCGGAAGCGATCAAATGGCTCAAGAACAAATAGTTAATCAAAGACTATAAACGAACCAAAAGGTTCCATGAACAAAGTTCATATAAATTCTTATTCAATCAAAGTGATAAACACAAACAAATAAAAGATAAAACATAATTTAAACTTTTAATATTCAAATTAGTAAATGATAAAAATAATCTTCAATATGCTCTGCATTATACTCTTCCTCTTCGAAAAAAACTCGTCCTCGAGTTTTGTCTTCGGATCACAGCGACCTGGATCGAAGGGAATATCAACCCGATTCTCATTTAGTATTATCATCACTTCCAGTCCATCAATATTACCCAAATCATTAGTTACACCAGCTTTTGACACAAGTTTTAACTTCAGTGAGTTTCATGCAATCTATCCACCAATAATGCTCCATTTACATGCTTATCCATAATCTTATTTAATAATCGAATATTTGGAGAATCATGCTCAGAGCTATGCTGCGAACTCTATGCGTTCTGCTTCGTCTCCTTCGTTAAACTTAATCCGTGATTTTAGTTGTTTAGGTATTGGAGCATCGTTTTCTGAAGGCAGTGGTTCGATGGAGAAGGTTCCGAGTGTCAGCCATACATTATTGATTTTGGGTTTTGGAATTGGAATGAAGAAGATGATTTTGGGTTTTGATTTATAAGGGTTTTGGAATTGGAATGAAGAAGATGATTTGGGGTTGATTGTTTTAAATAGGGTTGGGATTAAAAATATACGAATTGACATAAATGCCCTTCACTTAAAAATGAAATGACAAAATTGCCCTTAGTTAACTGAGTTCAACTAACGGTGTTAACGAGTTGGATGAAACGTGCAACTATTTGAAAACCTTTGGATCCAGTTGAGAAAAAATAAACTTTTGGATGAAACTGGCAAAAAGTGCCAAACCTCAGAGGGACGAAAATGGCAGTTTACTCTTTTGTTAAAGAGTTGTCTTTTATTATTTTAAGAAACTCTGTGCTTCTGTTATTGTATAGATGCTAATACATATATACATTAATGCGATTTTAAACACTTGAAAATGAGAAATGCTTTTGAACTTGGTTCGATTCTTTTTTTAGTTGTCTACCAGAATTTTATGATTTGTTTAAGTTAAGTAATGTCATTTATCGGCCTAGGTGCTATGCTCGCTTGCACCCAAGGGCTGTAAACTGCAGGAAGAAAAAGTGTGGTCACAGCAACCAGGTAATCATTCTCTCAACTTTCACTCTGATTGTCATCTTTGTTCATGTTCTTATTTTTGTATATGTACTTTATTGTGTGGATCTTTGTTCTTTTTTGTCGTTGCAGCTAAGGCCGAAAAAGAAGATCAAGTAAGCACTTTATATGTTGGAAGAGGATTATGTTTGTTTACTTTTAGAACCTCTGCATCTTTTATAGACATTTTTTGTTTAGTATGAAAGTAAACCTGTTAAATTTGTTGTTAGATTGATTTGATATCACATTTGGTTAAATCTGTTTTTTTAGAATACAACATTGAATAGATACCAAACCGATCTTAACTGAAGTCTATATATATAAAATGAGAGGAGTATCCATTTATTAAACAACAATGATAAAGCATCATCACCTATAATTTTTATAATACTGTTGAATATTCATGTACATGTATAAGGTCACAGTTACTGCATGCCGTAATATATAAGGTCATAGTTACTGCATGTGGCAATATCTTTTGTGGGGGTGTTGGCGGACAATATTGTTGTCCAGACCAAGGTTGATCCGTATGATAGAGCTTTATAAAGATCAGATTTAGTTGGAATAATTTACTAAACAGTATACAACCTATTTATTCAAGTATCGCTAGGTGCGACTGGCGGTGTGTAAACAAGTATATACATCCTCTTTAATCATTGATTTTTCTCCTCTTTAATCATTGATTTTTCTCCCCAACATACATCAAGTGGACCGAAATTTCTTAGCAAAATAATAGAGTCTGTCTATATCAAATAATAATGTTTTTTTTTGGATGGCGAATTACGACAGCAGATGATCGGTTCGCACTGCCATGACAGCAGCCTAGACCAATGTCTACCCCTCGGAACTTACGTTGTCTTAACCGGGCCCGCGTCCTCGGAGTATCAGACTTGGTCTCATGGCATCCTCCCGGAAACCGTACCGCCTCCACACGAACCGATCGCGAGAGTAACGGCCGGATTAAAACCGGGGGTGGCTCAGGATCGAACCAGGACCACAACGGGCCGAGATTCATCACCATCATTGCCTTTGTCCCACAAATGTTTCCCGTGGGGATCGAACCCGGGCCTCTCCAAAGGAGAGTCCGGTCTCCTACCACTGAGCTACAGATGAGGGACAATATCAAATAATAATGTTAGGTTGTACATTTGTCAAAGTTTGTGTTTCCTGACAAGCTTTCATTTGTTGGAATATATGTAAGTTACACTATTAGTCTGATGTGATGAATGTTTAGACTACCTGTAGTGGTCCGTGGATTGAGCGTGAAAGGGCAAAAAAACGCCCCACAATGTTGGGCAACGCCGCCTTTTGGGCGTGAAATGGGCAAATTTGCTTTGGGCGTTTTTTTTTTCACGGTGTGGATTTGGGGTGAAAATCCCCTTTTCTTTAGAGCCAATCACATCACCTCAAGTGGCAAATGGGCGTGAAAATCCACTAACCACTGCGTGTGGTCTTATGATTTTTTTTTTTTTAGTTTTTAACTGTTTACCTAAATTTGTTTGGTAAGTCTCACAATTTTGAGAAAAAAAAGAACAAAAATGGGACTTTCGTTATATTGTTAATGAAAAATAAAAGTATAGATAATAAAAAAAAATCTGTTATAGACTTAAAGATGAATATGAAAAGTGGTTATAAAATTTATCTTTTCATTTACATATTTCACATTATTCAACCCTTGTCATGTGACCTCTTCACTTTTACTCCAATCATTTTGTAATTTTCCCCTTAATTAAACCTATATATTTTTTAAAATTATTTTAACATTTTTTTACATTCAATTCCTTGCAATAGAAGCATATGCCATACATCTTTATGTACATAATCATTAACAACATGCATTCTTTAATCCTTGACTTCATCATTCCATGGATCTCGAGTTTCCTCATTCCAATTTCTAATCGTCAACATTTCTTTTTCAAATAAATTCTTTTTTTTACATACACGAATTTGTCACAGTTCAATAAGTTTTTCTATCAATGTATTTCATTGATAACATTATGACTCATGATTATGAGTAAAGAGAAAGTATAGGGTACAAAGTTTCTTAATGTGAGAAGTGTAGGAAGCCACCACATATTGACATGTGTAAACCATGGTTAACTATACCTAACTCAAAACACCCTTCCTTCTTTTTTGTGGTAGATCTGAACTAACCACCATTCTCACAAACTTTATCTTCATCTTCATCATATGATCCACTAGAAGAGCTCGATCCCTCATCAATATAGATAATTTATACTCCTCATCATCACCTTCCAACCCCACCTTTTTACCTTTTTTTATTCTCTTTTTTGTAATCGGAACCGAACCCGACCTCAATCGTTGTTCGACTTCAACCCGACCTCAATCGTAGCTCAGATCTAGTCACTTCCCTCTATCTTCGAAGAAGACAACCAAGCCAACATCTCTGTATCTCTGGCTAATCACAAAACAAAGGAAAAAAGAAGAAAAAAAGACAAAAAAACAACCAATCCATAAAAACCGTACCCCAACTGTGTGTGACTTGTTTGTTTGTTGGAGAAAAACAGAGGAAAATAGGGAAAAAAAGTGAGGAAAATGTGAGTTCTAATTATACTAAGGGCGTTTTACAAAAAAACAAGTGCGTTTTACAAAAACCACGTTTTACAAAAACCAAGTGCGTTTTACAAAAACCAAGTGCGTTTTACAAAAACCAAGTGCGTTTTATAAAAAACCAAGTGTGTTTTGTAAAAACCAGTTTAAATAGTGTTTAAAAAACCAAATGCGTTTTATAAAAAAACCAAATGCGTTTTACAAAAACCAAATGCGTTTTACAAAAACCAAGTGCGTTTTATAAAAAACCAAGTGTGTTTTGTAAAAACCAGTTTAAATAGTGTTTAAAAAACCAAATGCGTTTTATAAAAAAAATCAAATGCGTTTTACAAAAACCAAATGCGTTTTACAAAAACTAAGTGCGTTTTATAAAAAAACCAAGTGTGTTTTGTAAAAAACAGTTTAAATAGTGTTTAAAAAACCAAATGCGTTTTATAAAAAAACCAAATGCGTTTTACAAAAACCAAATGCGTTTTACAAAAACCAAGTGCGTTTTTATAAAAAACCAAGTGTGTTTTGTAAAAACCAGTTTAAATAGTGTTTAAAAAACCAAATGCGTTTTATAAAAAAACCAAATGCGTTTTACAAAAACCAAATGCGTTTTACAAAAACTAGGTGCGTTTTATAAAAAACCAAGTGTGTTTTGTAAAACCAGTTTAAATAGTGTTTAAAAAACCAAATGCGTTTTATAAAACAACCAAGTGCGTTTTATGATTTTCTGTTTAACAGTTTCTGATCTTCATCGTCTGAAACTTTTTTTGAAAGTCATTTTTTTCTTTAATTCTTCTTCTATTATCAACATCGTTCGTTTCTGTGAATAAATACATGCGTTGATAGTGATTTTTGAATATGATTCGACTAATTTTATCGATTGAATTATTATACTCTGTTTTTTTCTATTTTTGCAAATACGTTTTGATTTTGTTTGTAATCGAATGTTTTTGATTGTTTAATCATTCTGAACGTTTAATCGAGTTGAAAACGATGAAAAATCAGGTTCAATCGTTGAAAAATTTTGTATCGATTATGCCTGTTGTTATGATTTCACAGAAATTTAAACGTGTTTTTCCTAATTTACCCTTGGTTAGATTAATCTATATATGATTAGGATTGTTAATTACCATTTTGCCACCGCCTAAATCTAATAGCTGAGAATGCTTCTTACACTTTGTATATTAAGAAACTTTATACGTTAGCCTCTCTCTATGAGTAAATGTTTTTGTGAAAAAAGAAGGTATAACGTACACCAAAGTAAGTGGTTTGATATTTGATAACGGCAGTTACAGATAGGTTAAATTGTTTAGTACACTCAAGTACCATCTTTCTTTTGAACGACATGTATTTATTTATTTTGTTTATAATTTTTTTTTTTTGAAGACAAACCACATGTAGTTTGTTACCCAAGTCCTTTGTAAGAGTGAGTAAAATGTATCTATTTAGTGGAAAGAGATAATGAGATTTAATGAGGGTTATATATATAAATGTGTCTCTATTAATTATAGTCTTTTTTTTTTAACAGCAAGTGGTGCAGCCGGTAGAATTCCAACTAACACCCTGGATTAGACATGTACAAATCGGTTTTTTTGGCTAAACCGGATCGGTTTTTCTTTTATGAAGATAAAACCGGTTTTTATCCAAACCGGTCCGGTTTTGGAACTGGTTTTTAGCACCAAACACTATCATCTATTGGAATCGATTAGGACCGGGTTTAAAACCGGTTTTTTTGCCAAACCGGTCCTCAAATATCCAAAATACCTTGTTTATACCGGTTTTTTCTTCAAAAACTGTTTTTTTCCCAAACCGGTTCTTCTCTCAAACCGGTTTTCAAACCAAACCGATCCACGAAACCACAAACCGCTCATAGGACCGATGTATGGGGTCGGGTTCGGACCGGTTTCTCTCCAAACCGGTTTTTTCCAAACCGGTTTACCTGTTTTTTTATCGGGCCGGTTTTAAAAACCGGTTTTTTTGTACACCTCTACCCTGGATTAACATGTACTAATCACCCATCCTACCTGGATTGTGGATCTCTAAGGTGGAATTCTCACATGTAGTAAATATGGCTCCGATCGAAATCGAACCCCCAACCTCTACATGACTTCTGCTCTAGCTCCCCCTGTTTCACCAACTGAGCTAGGCTTCGTTGGCTATTAATTATAGTCTTGGTTGAAACATTTGTTACAACATTCTATGACGTACAAATGCCATCTTTTTTTTTTGAACGGACAATGGTACACACCCATAACAAAGTCCCGCATCCTCCAGGTCCGGTCCCCAGCCCCCTCTAAGGCCTAGCCCCTCATTTTAGAATAACCCTACTTTGAGTGGGATTCGAACATGTGACCTCCCAGGGTAAGAACCCCACAAAGTAAATAAACCTTCTCACCTCCATTACAACCACTAGGCTACAAAATCATTGACGTACAAATGCCATCTAACCTAGTCATTTGTGCATGTACGCGTATATATCTAATAAATGTAAATAGCGAGTACAAATTTAGACCGTTACCCTTCAAGGGTATATGTGTACATGTGTTATACTTAATGCGTGACGTTATATCTTTTATCTCTAGTTCAGATTGTCCTTGCTTTAGCCTTTAGTATGTTGTTCAGACCAAAATTTGATCCCTATAATAGATTGGGCTTTATTCTTATCATATGTAATTTGAAATTTGCTCTCGTTATTTAGTTATTAGTACGGTTCAATGCTAGATTTGACTTAAGATGAGCTCAGGACCGGTATCGATACCGATAATTATCAAAAATGGATACCGGTTCCAAAAAATGATTGATACGGTATGGTACCAATTTGGTACTATTTGAAGATAAAATCGAAAAAAATACAAGTATTGTATCGCACCGGTACAGAAAACACCAAAAAGTCGGTACCGAATTGCTACCTAAAATAATTCGGTACATGAAATTCGGTACGGTATTGGTACCCGTCACGCTAGAAGTCTAGAAGCAAATACGTTTGTCTTTAATCAATCATTTGTTGTTTTCCCTTACATAAGTTTGATGAGTCAAGTCGACCACAAAGTCTTAGCCAAAATAATTACATGATTGTCTTTGTCAAAATAATGTTGTGTTGTACGTTTGTCAATATATGTTTGTGTTTCCTGACTCACTTTCACATGTTGGAATATATGTAAGTTACACTATCATGATGAATGTTTATGGCCTTTTGCCTAACTTGATTTCTCCCTTCTCACACATTTAAGTCTAAAAGAAACATAAGTTGTTGATTAATATATGAAAGGATAAATTGTATATGAATATGAACAAGTGGTTTTTTTTTTTTTTTTTTTTGAACTGCCAACTAAACAACGTCGGGTACTTCGTACGCGGCCCCCAGTGGCAAAGACAGGGGCACAGCCCGGCCCACCCCGGACGCACGAAGCCCCTAGCCCGCCCGACAGCCCGCTTCCAGGGAAAACCCGACCCACATACCCGCCCGTAAGGCACGACAGTAGTGAACCGGTAAAACCTGGCGAGATCAGGACTCGAACTCATGGCCATAGGCCATGAGTCATCCATCATTTCTCATTATGTCCTTCGTGGGAATCGAACCTGAGACCTCTAAAAGAGATCACTGATCCATTCACCAACTGAGCTACCCGTGAAGTACATCTTATTTAACCCTTGTCATGTGATCTCTGATTCTCTTTACTTTTACTCCAATCATTTTGCTACTTTACCCTTTATTAATACCATATTTCTTATAATTATTTAAAAATACATATTTTTTAAATCAAGTCCTTGCTTTGCAAGCATATGCCATACATGCATGTGTATGTTCATAGTCATTAACAACAGCATCGATTTCATCATTCCATGGATCTCACGCTTCCTGTTTCGAGGTTCCATCCATCAACATTTCCTTTACAAATCAATTCTTATAGATAAGAGGCACCACATGTTCAATAAATTTTCCTACATTTACTCATGGTTAATTGGTTATAAGTAATTGATCAGTAAAAAATTTCCAATATTATAAGGAAAATTAAACATTGCTTATGAATTGGGTTGGAGGTTGCATTCAAATGGCAAAAACCATTTGAGTTAAGAGGTTCCTTCCTAGCTTCCTTTAAAGCCAATGGTTCAACCCCTGGTGAAGACGGATTGGTGTAAAATACTTGTTAAAAAACATTGCCTATGAATACCAAATGTCTTGTAATATGACATTATTAGCTTTTTTTTTTTAGCTTATTGTTGTCAGTGTTATTTTAGCATAACTGAATTTACCTTAAAACTAAATGATAAAATGAGGTGTGGGCTAAAGACTCGATCAAGACTATTCTGATTTCGATTTCCATAGAATCTCAATGGTTCTACAGGTCAAAACCCTTGACCATGGGGGTTAAAAAGGATCACCAATAAGTGGGAACTTTTTTTTTTGAAAGGTTTAGATCAATAAGTGGGAACTGATCATCAGTTGTTACTCATCTCAACAACTTAGATATGTGACAACTAACAACATAATCGCCTATCCTTAATACGAATGATATATATATATATATATATATATATATATATATATAGTGGAAGTAGAAAACCCTTGTTATATGGTAAACTCTGGAAACTCTAACTTCCCGACTTTTTTTTTTATAAAAATTTTAGGGTATGTAATATACATTTTTTAAGCATTTTGAGCCAAAAAAATCGAAAAAAGCGCCGAACGGTTTTTTTTTAAAAAAATAAAAACCGTCCACTGTTAACATATAATTAACAGATGGTTAACACCTGTTATTATCGCTTAACATGTGTTAGTCAAATTTTTTTTTTTTAAAAACTACTCGGCGCTTTTTTAATTTTTTTGGCCCAAAATGCTTAAAATCATGTATATTAGTTGCCCTGTTTTTTTTAAAAAATAAAATAAAATTGGGAAGTCAGAGTTTCTAGAGTTTACCGAATAAGGATGGGTTTCCAAAATATCCTAATCCTATATATATATATATATATATATATATATATATATATATATATATATATATATATATATAGGGGAAGGATAAATTGAAAACCCTCTTGAGTTGAGAAAACCTTGGAAACCCATGTAAAAAATCAATTTTTTTTTTTGAAAAAAATAACCAATGTAAAATACATGTTTTTAAGCATTTTGGGCCAAAAAAAATATAAAAAGCGCCGAAGGGATTTTTTTTAAAAAAATAAACAAAGTTGCTAAAAAAACATATGTTTTCAGCTATTTGTTGTTTTTTATCAGGTGTAAACATGTGTTTTCGCAGCTTTGTTTATTTTTTTAAAAAAAATTCCTTCGGCGTTTTTTTTATTTTTTTGGCCTAAAACACTTAAAAACATGTATTTTACATTGGTTATTTTTTTCAAAAAAAAATAATGATTTTTTACATGGGTTTCCAAGGTTTTCTCAACTCAAGAGGGTTTTCATTTTATAATTGCCCTATATATATATATATATATATGGGAAAGATCCGGTACAAAGTGTTTTTTTCGGTAAGAACTGTGAGAATCAAAGGAGGGTATTTTTTTTTTACTTTTTTTTTTCAAATTTTTTTTTCCTATATTATTAAACATGTATTATAGCATTGAAAACTAAAAAAAAATAAAAAATTGGTGTAGAGTAATTACGGGTAGAGTAATTACATAATTACTCTAGTGTAAACTAATGTATTTACTTTAATGACGTAATTACACTAAAAAAAAATTTTTTTTTATTTTTTTTTTGTATTATTCATCTAGAAAGAATATTTAAGCACATGGGAAAAAAATTCTAAAAAAAATAATAATTTTTTTTACCCCATTTGATTCTTACAGTTCTTACTGAAAAACACTTTGTATTTGATCTTTACTCTCTCTCTCTCTCTCTCTCTATATATATATATATATATATATATATATATATATAAGGATAAATGGAAAACCCTCCTAAACTGGAAAACTCTGAAAACTCTAACTTCCCGAGCTTTTTTTTATATGAAAAGTTTAGGGTATGTAATATACATGATTTTAAACATTTTGAGCCAAAAAAAATCAAAAAAGCGACGAGTACTTTTTTTTTAAATAAATAATTTTTTGCTCCGAACTCTTCGGAGGCGGCTACAGGCGAATCGATTGGAAGAACAACATGACGGGTAGGGATCGGTACAAGGTAGATACGTGGTATGATGCACCAACAAGGAAGGGTCGGAAGAACGATGTAGGGGTGGGTTCGAAGGTGAATAATCAGGTCATGACGAAGTTTTTCGTGTCTAATCTTCCTGAAGGTTGTACGTCGGCTGATCTGCGAGATGTGCTTAAAGGGTACGGTAACATCTTCGGTACGTATATTGCGAGAAAATATGATAAATTAGGTAAACGATTTGGTTTCGTCTTGTTTGCAAATATCAAAGATCCGGTAACTCTTGAGAAGGATTTAAAGGATGTTTGGATAGGTTCGTACAAGTTGTTCATTGTATTGGCTAGGTTTGTTGATAGGGAGAAGTTGACCTGGAAGGAGGATAAAGTGTGGGTTCCAGTTACTGAAAAAAATAACGAACCTAGGGTGAAGGAGGCCGTGCATGTTACGGTGGAAAACCAGGCAGGATCTGCTTCTTACGAAGGTCGGTTGTTTAGAGATACTCTAGTTGGTAAGGAAAAAGGAAGGGTGTATGGAACAGGTGGTTTTAGATGATGATTTCATTGGGAATGTCTATTGGAATGGGTTGGGTTTGTTTGGTACGACAAGAGATTTACAGGCTGTGACTTCTTTAAAGGATTGGCTCAGGTCAGTAAGACTCCCGAACGTGCGCATTCGTTATGTAGGAGGGTTGTCGGTAATTTTGGTATTTGAAGATAAGGAGGGTATGTTGGATTTTTTTAGTACTAAGGAGGTTTGGAATCCTGTGTTCAATTCTTTGGTGTTATGGTAAGGACAAAGGTTACCCGGCGACCGTATCACATGGCTTAAGATATTTGGTTTACCTATGTGCTTGTTTGATTCTAGTGTTGTTGACAAGATTGGGAATATGTTTGGGAGGGTGGTTCAATCGGCTATTATTAACGAGGATATTGAAGATTATTCGTATGCAATGGTTGGCGTTTTATGTAACTCGATGAAAAGGTTTAACCAAGAATGTAAGGTGATATGGAGAAATGAGGTAATGCCAATATTACTTGAGGAAGATCTCAGCGAGTGGATTCCGGATTGCATTGGTTTGGACGGGACGGAGTCTATGGACGATTTGTTGAATGTGAAGATGACAGTGGATCCTAATAAGAATAAACAAAATTCGGGTGAAGTTTTGACTTCGAACATTTGTTATATTGATGTGAACGTGGGGAACCAAGTGGTAGTGGATGATGTGCCGGCTTTGAATAACATTTAGAAGGTTACTCAAGAGGAAGTAGTTGGTTAGAATCCTAATACTTTAAATGTTGATGGGTTAGGCTTTAGTATGTGTAACATCCGCTCCTTATATTTTTGCCAATATTACAAATGTAGTCCCTATATTATCACATTTACAAATCCAGTCCATGTACTTTTGTTTATTCTCAAATTAATAAAAGCTTGAGTTTCTTTTTATCATTTCATATTTACTGACGGGTCTACGTTTTAATCAAATAAGTATATTGAAACGTTTTTCAAACTTACTATAATTTGACTTTTATAGGATACCAAGTCAGGATGTTAGTTATGCCAAAAATCATTTTTTTGTATCATATATTTTAACCACAATTAAACAATTACCAATTTCTTTTAAACTTTATGACTAATTATATTACCTCAAAAATAAGTTTCATGAGTTTTCTAGTAAACTAATTACTAGTATTACTCACAAAATTGATTATTATATTAAACACCATTCATTATATTTCTAATTACTCATTCTTTTCCTCAATATTCCAACATGAGTTTCACACACAAACACTCTCACTTCTCTCATCTTGTATCATCTTTTGAGTTCATATCATCATCATCCTCAAGAATTTTGGAGATTTTTGCTTTGGTTTTCATATATTCTTATTTTTCTTAATCGAACAAGCAAAACCGTAAGTATTTTCAATCAACTTTCACTATTTCTCCTTTTCATATATATATTTCTTCAATAGCATTATATTTATTTGATGATTCATACACTTTAGGGTTTCAATTGCTAGTTAGGGCTTTAGGGTGTTTATGAACAATTTGGGATTTTTGAGTTAAAAGTATAATTAACTTGTAAAATTCATAACTAATTCATATGTTATCTAAAAATCATGAAATTCCAACCTTAGCTTCTAGATAATATTTATGACCTGAAAATAGTTTATATTCTGATTTTGTGGCCGTTGCAATAGTTTTAATAATTTTATTTTGATTAAATCATGCTTATTTCATTAAAAATCATATATAATGTATTTTAATGTTAATATTTGTGGAAAACCTATTTATTATGTTAGAATACTGATTATGATTTTTTCTACCTAATTTGTATTATTTTTGTACTTTTATAGAATTTAATTCTTTATTTATGTTTTAGACAATAAATATAATATAAAATCATTTTGGTTAAAAAAATTATCTAAAATTTATTTTTGACCATTTTCGTTCATAATACATTATTTTCATTAAAATTCTTGATATTTTGATTAACTTAAAATTTTTATGTGAATTTATGATAATTATGCGTTTATATATTCATTAAGTCGTTTAAAATATTTAGATCATTTTATGACTTCAGGAATCTATTATTGTATAAACTTAAATTATTTACCTTATTTAAAATTTCTTTGACTAACCTAATTAATTGTTTGTATTTAAATTAATAAATACAAATAATTAATGTTTCAAAGTTGTTACATTTTTTTTTGAACAAGTAAAAGTTGTTACATAATTTAATATTTATGTGACTTCCACCATTTACTTTAATTCATAACTTTCAATTATGAACTTATAATATTATTATTCTTATTTATTCTTTAGTTCATATGTCATATTATTTCAAGCAAGTATATATATTTACTTACGTCGCATTTTCAACATATATCGTTATTTACAAGTTAAACCCCAAATTAGACTAGACATCCTAAGTGCCTTAGACTAGAAACCCTAGACTTACTTTAAGTCCAAACACTTATACATATACCATACTTTTAGGTTGAGACTTCGGGATTCGCCAATTCACGCTCACGACGATTTAGTGACATAACTATTTAGTGAATGTGAGTATATCTTTCCCCCTTTTTACTGTTTTACTATTTTGGGGTGACTCATGTACTTACTATCAATTTTCTATTTCATCTTACTAAAATAGCAATTCTTATGTGTGTTGCTTGTGTCATTTCGTGTATCTATGACCTGTCAAATCATTAACCATTGCGGCCTGGCATTTCAATGAATAGTACTATGGTATATACCCTTGTGACTCTGTTGAGAGTCCTCGTCATTGCTATGTATTACATTACTACTAGCGCATACTATATATATCTGCTTTCCTTTCATAGGGTTGATTTGACCCGGATACCACTTACTACATTTTGCAAAATAACACATGAATTGCTAAATTTTCCTTACTATATATATCAAACGGGTATGCTCACCAATACATGTTTGTATTGACAAAATTATTTTCGTACATGTTTCAGGTTATTTGAGATGCATTCATTAAGCTTTCGGTTTCATATTTAGATTTTGATTCATTGTATTTTAGTTTAGGTGACATTTAGAATCGTTGTATTTCTTTTCAATGTAATAAACTATTTAATCAATGTATCAATATTTACATGTTTAGTCCATGAGCTATTGAACAATCGTCACTACGTGACACCTCGATGTTTCCGCCATCGGTTGGGGTGTTACAGATTGGTATCAGAGCCATGGTTATAGGGAATTAGGTTATTAGAATGCCTTTTAGCCTAGTCTATAACTAAGCTTACATTCACGAGTCCTCTCATGTAAATTTATCTTTATTCTTATATTTTCTTTCAAGATATTTTCGCTGTGATTCTTTCTCATTATTCTTTTGGTATTTTGCTTGGAGAAGAAGACACTCGTATTTCACAAACGAAACGATATCACCAAGTTAGGAGTGGTATCCATACCTTGGTGATTAGTTTCATTCCTCTATGTGTTATACATCTTTAGAATATACATTTGGGATAGGAGTGACATCCACATCCACTGGCGAAGCTTAGTTGGGGCCGGCGGGGGCGGCCGACCCCCCCCGAATTTTCGCGTAGAAGTGGCGATTATATAGTATTCGTATAGAAAATTTTGGAAATTTCGACCCCTCGAAACTGGTTTTCGACCCCCCCGAAACTAGTGACTTCCAACCCCCGGTGACTTCCGACCCCCCGAACCTTCGGGTCAAGCTTCGCCACTGTCCACATCTCAAAGAGTATTTCCTTCAAAAATAAATTTAACCACTAAGCTAGGAGTGATATCCTTAACTTAGTGATTGGTTTCATTCCACAATAATTTTCAATTTTGAAATAACATCTTTGAGTTAGGAGTGAATTCCACATCTCAGGGATCTATTTCTACGTCTCGTTTTTAATCTCGCTAAAGTTTTGAAATTCACTAATATCCTCATTTACACAATACTAATTTACACCCAGTTTAGGGAAGCCTATTCGCCAGATTAGAACACACTTTGTATACACATTGTGCCTTGAAACAAGAGATGCCTTAACGATCCTTACAATCAAATGATCTTTCAATGTATAAATTTTGTAAAAGTTTACAATTAAAAGGTTTCAAGTTACCTAGTCCTAACGGGTAACACTTAGATTTTCTCAACATTTCATAACAATTAATTTTTTTTTTCGACTTTTCAACCTACAAGTTAAAGAAATGTTTAAATACAGAAAATTCTATTTTTAAAAATTTTTGTCAAGGCATCTGGGATGATTCACAACCTTTACACCATTTTAAATCTTGGTCTTTTGAAACACATTAGATTTACACATACTTCATGTGATACCCCGCAAATTCAGGTTCTCACTTTAACTAAACTCTAGTTACGTTCCTTGCATTATACTTAACTAGGGTTAGCTAGATAAGACACACGTGCATTGTTGTGAGTTAATATCGGGTTACATGATTAGTGAATTTCGGACGTTGGTGAATAATGAACTTATGTGTCTCTGTGATATTTGACAAACTTATGTGAAAACCATACGTGATTGTGTGAACCTAAACCGAATACGTTAATAAAAATCACTAAAAGTGGAGCATGAGGTTGATTAGGGTCTTAACGCATGGGGTTGCACTTGTTACGGTCCGAAATAACGAAAACGTCAAAGGATAACGCGTCGGTGATGAGCCGGTCGTTACGGGTCATGCAAAACCTAAATAACCTAGGTAGCTAGGGTAAATAAGGTATCGAATCCAAGGAGCATGTGGTCAGTGAGTGTTGTTTAGTTGATTGAAACGTACTACTTATGAAGATGCTATGTGACTTATGAAGATTGCAAGTTGTTCATTTAAGATTTTTGATTTAAAGTTGTTTATAATACTAATAATTAATTGAAATTATAAATAAAAATGATGTTGTAAACAATTGGGTTAAAATGATTACACTAAGGATTCGGCAATTGAATACTAGGGCTTTAACAATTGGGTAAACAATAATAATGTAACTGGCACTAACGGAGTGATTGTTCAATAGGCTTAGGTATCAAGTTTTATCAATATCCAAGATAGATTAAACTATACTTCATTACCTAGAACATACAATCCTATGTTTGTGTTAACGTAAGGAATCATGCTTATCTCACGAGAAATTGGCACAAGATCAATTAACTACAATGAGTTTAGCATAAGATTAATCACCAATTAACACGGTTAATTCAAGCACACAATAACATAAACAAAAGTTTAAGAACAATACCCAATGTGTTCAAACCCTAAATATCAAAGGCCTACATCCCCAGTGTAATTCAAAGGGATTAGCCACTCATGGCCATCAAGCTTGCTTCTTCAAAAAATAATGTATCTTGGCTCTTCTTGTCTCCAATCTTCTTGTCTGCGATTTTTCCCCAAAGAATCTTGTTTTCTTTTCTCTTTTGCGACCCCCTTCTGTCCTCAATATAAATTATCGCCGTCAAAAAGCAATGGCATCATCATAAAACCTAAATTCCTTCCATCCATATAAAACCTTCTTTTTTTTTTGTTTTGACTTGCTTTTCACTCCACGTGACACAAAGTCACTTTGCAATTCTTTTATTTTTTAATTATTATTATTATTATTATTATTTAACATACTATTATTATAAATGGTATTATGATCCCGTGCTATCGACTCGGGTGTTCGAGTCTCGAATATAATTTGTACTGTTTTAGCCCCGCTCCATGCGATCACCTACCAAAAATGTAAAATAAACAAATTAATAGTAAAAACAACCAAAAAGTAATAAAATATATACAATACTAAAATATTAGAGTACAGACATAAAACTAATAAAAATACTATCTAAACGACTTAAAAATATACAAAACTGGCAAATAAACATGATGTGTGCAACCGCGCATTAGTCGGGTGACGAAACGGGACACTCACGCGGGCCTCGGGCCTGTGAGCGACCGCTCACAGGGCCCGAGCGGCCGCTCGGTTTCATCTGACGGGTCTAAACCTCCTTTCACACCTATTTAAGCAACCTTAACCCCCATGCAACCCCTAAACTCAACCCTAATCGCCCCCTTACTGCCCCACACGAAATATTAACCCTAAAGATCCTGCTAAGGCTCAAGATCATCAATTGGGAAGCTCCAAAGGCGCACGGTTGATCGAATCGAAGAGCTAAGGGTATAACCTTTGATTCCTTACACTTTTATCTTGTCTTTTTGTTATAAAAATCATGTAACAAAGTTTGTCCAGGTCTGAAAGTTTTTAATAATCATTAAAACATGAAGTTTTTGAAGATTAAACGGATCAAACATAATAATAATCGATTAGTAACATCATAGGATACTTGTTGCGCAAGTTATTGATGTTTTGGTCTTTAAAGTTGTGATCTTTGCATGTTTAGTAGTAGAATCTGATCAAAATAAGTATTAGGGATGTTTGGTAATGATGATTGATGTTTGTTGATTGTTTTTATGCACACGGTAGTCGATTAAAGTATGATTTAGGCGAAACTAAAAATCTGGACAGAATGGTTAGACGAACTTGTAGGAGCTGTAACACGACCTTAACATGATGATTTTGGTACTTTCTTTGCATGGGTGAATCACACCTGGTCTTAGCTTTTCATAATGTGTAAAATCAAGTGTTTTGGACGTCGGTTGAGTCGTTTTTGGAATTTTCATTGAAAATAGGTCAGATCAGAATTTCGGGTATCAAACTGAGTCAACTTTGAGACATCATAACTCGAGTTTTATAAAGAGTTAGGTTGTGAAATTTTTACAGAAGGTTAATATTGGAGTAAATTGAGTTTTCCAAGTGGATTCATCCCGTTTGGATGAATACACAATTTTTGGGAATTTATCTACCAAACTGACCTGTTAGGAAGGTTTTCTGAACATAGCTCTATTAGACGAATTTTAATTATTTTTGTGTTTGGATTTAAGACAAAACAAAAATAGGTATTGTTAAATTAATCCCAAAGAAAATTCAGTAAAAACTTGGGAGGTTAACTCACTGATTTACTATTTTAAATAAATTGGTTTTGATGGCGTGCAATCTGTCCTGAAAACACAGATTGTGTATTGTGTGCTTATGTGATGAATTGAGATCTTAGGTGATATGAAATCGAGGTGTAACTGAATGTATACTTGTATGAGACACATATGGAACGTGAAGACTAATTTTAACCAACACATTCACCAACGAGTCCGTAGGGTTTACTATTGCATGTAGAATCACTGGGCGTCACATACACACTTTTGAACGTTTAAAACGCCTTGGACAAAAGAGTTATATGGTGTAATGATATTACGCCTATACTCACTTGGTGACACTTATATTAGGGTGTCGGTGGCATACTTTAATTGCGGTGCGGATTACTTTTGCTTGCACACTAAGATGGGTTTCACTACCCTTTTCTCAAAAGCATGCGTCTCGGGTTAGAGACAACTTTGGTAAACATTTTCTAGTCCAGTTGGGACTTCTCAGGTTTTGACTCCTTGTGTGGGTCGGTTTTACGATCCCTTGTGTGGATCGGGTTTTCGGTCAGTTTAAAACTTATTGGTCCTTTGTAATCTAAACACTCTATCATTTAAAGTCCTTGCATATTATTGGGTTAATCGCAGGAGGCGAACGGGGTATTAGTTGATAGCGCTATTAGGTTGATGCAGCAACCTCATGTCTGAGGTGCTTGAGGCACGGGCATGAACTTCTGACCACAATTTCCGACTGGTGTTGATAGACAAATAACTATTTTCCTGAATGTGTCCCAATAATTTTGTTTAGTTACATTGAGTGGGCTAGCTACCCCTGACACACTTAAACTGATAACTCTTTAACTTTCGGTCTGGAGGACCTACGTTATTACTTACTTACGTGGTTTTGGAAACCAGCGCATTTGCATATTAAATTACCTTACTTTGTGAACTCACCAGCTTTATGTTGACATACGATTTACATGCTTTTGCAGGTAGTTAGCTTCCGGTGCCAGGATTAGAAAGCAATGTACACTTCACTGCATTTGGGGTCTCGGGCATACACATAAATTACATATTATGCTTTCGTATGGTTTCAATTTGGGCGCGTTGTTTTGCGCATGGTTTTTAAAAAGGTTTAAATTTGGTTTACGCTTCTGCAGCTTAACTAAACTTGGTTTTTGAAAACGAACTAAATGGTTTGGGCATTTAGAGTTCGTTCCTGTGACTTATGGCTATGGGATCCTGGTTTGTCATGCGCCTCGCGGTATAAACCCCGCAGTGGAAATTTGAGGGTGTGACAGATTGGTATCAGAGCCACTCCTGTGCCGTTCGGGATGGTGGGTGCATGTAACATCGCAAAATTTTCCCCAAAATTTTAATATAAATATATATATATATATATATATATATTTTATTACACCTTTATCATTAATATTATACAAATGTGCCTAAGTCTTTATTTATCCTAACTCACAACTTATATACATACATAAATGTATATAAATAATAATAATAATAATATGATTCTAAATTCTTTTTTTTTCACATACAAGATTTTTTTTTAAATAAAGCTTTGAGTCAAATAGTCAAAGTCCTAGTCAAAGTCTTAGTCAAATAGTCAATTCATCATAAAACCTTAATTTATGGTGTTGACCAATTTTAATGGCTAATTGAATCCAAAACTAGTATAAAAACCCACCTATGACCCATTATACTTTGCACCTCTAAATCGATTGTTTCAATCCGATTAAACTTTCCCTCATACCTTTCTTCTATAGTCTATTACTTCTACAATTGAAGCTTTGATTATAAGCTCTTGTAATTAGCAACTTTAGGGCTACACATATTTTTTTCTCAAGACTTAATACTTTGCTAAGGTGAGTTTACGTAACCATGTTTATGCAATTCTTCATACTTGCAACATTCTACTTAAGCAATTATACATGCATGTCTAGTTGTAAACTTTAATGCTTCATAAATTAGACAACAACAACAGTTTCAACGAGTTTCAACGAGTTTCAACATTACATAATCATTAGCTATGGCCAAGCCGGCGATACTCAATAATAGATCTATTGGATTGACAATCCCACCTAGATTCGTTGACCATCTTTTATGGGGAGCGCGGGCGATTGTTATCGTTCCAACATATTAAGGTGAACCGTGGATGACGGGATGGACCTAAACTAGTCGGAGGTTTGATTATGTCGATTCAACATATCATGTTTATTCATGTAGACTTAAACTTACGATAGACATATGAATTGCTAAACTTTTATACTTAAACTATTTGCTTGACATGGCTTATGTATTCTCACCAACTTCTAGTTGACCCCCCCCCCCCATTTTTACAACTCAACAGGAAATAATGTTGCATGAAGACTAGAGTATTAACATGAGAAGACAAACTGAAGTCTATGCTTGTTTGGTTTTTGTGATGTATTAGATTTCCACTTAAAACTCATTATGTATTTTCATTTTTGGATATTTTCACTTTAAATTAATTTCAATTAAAATTTGATTACCATGTGCTACTGTATGCTCATTCTTACGTGACACCTCGATGTTTCCGCCATCGGTTGGGGTGTTACAGATTGGTATCAGAGCCTTGGTTATAGGGAATTAGGTTATTAGAAAAAAAAATCTAGTCTATAACCATAGGAATATAACCAGTATTTGCTCCTTTTACTTGCTATTCTCCATCTCACTCCTACTTCTTATCCCTACTTCAACCCCTACAAGAAGATTGCTCTCCATCACAAGATCTACTCTTAGACTAATAGGGCAATCCTCAGGTTTAGCCTGAATCACCTTGAAGATCTCGTCGAAGTTCTAGATTTTAATAACGAACACGTGCAATCTAGAAGGGTGAACGCCTGTATTCTGAGTTTTCTGTCTAGGACTGGCATTGCGCATAAATCCCAATCAGACGAGGGACCCGGATGCCTACCTGGGAATTCTCGGGATGAGTGTTCACTTATAGGCTAAAGCATGTCTTCACTATGTTATTAGAATCTAGAAGTTTTGATAAGTCAACGTTTTCGTTTATTCGTTTTAATTAATGAATAAATGATTACACTCACCTTCCTTAAACTAAGCTCAAAAATCTCAAAATTTTACAGCTTAAATCAATCTCATTTCATAACCATCCATGGATTTCACAATCACACTTCACCTTACCATCTTAGCCACTTTTTAAATATTCAACACCCTACCCAAATCATATAATCTCCATACTATAAAATAAACTCTTTATCAACTATCTTCACATTCACTATCTCTCACAACTTTGATTCTGCTTCAAGAATTTTTCATCATCCTCTCAAGAACTAAATTCATATCCTTCACCTTCTCACACATGAGCTAGTTACCCATGATAACCAAACTATTGAAACTTGATTGTGTGTTGCATCAAACATAATCCTTAGTTATACATGAGGATTCGACTATTTGCCTTATTTGAACATTTAAAACTAGAATTCATGGAATATAAACTATTTACTATAGACACACCTAGAGTCATTAACCTTATCTAGGGCAACTCTATTACAACTCGTATGCTATACTTGATACTTGATTGCTTACATGTACATATTATCAATTTGCAATTCATGTGTGTAATAATTGGTACACTTAATCAAACAACTGATAGAGGATGAAGTACTTGCTCAACAGTTAGTAGAGTACATAATAACCTACTCAACGATTTGTAGAGGTCATCATGCCTGCTCAACAGTCGGTAGAGGCCCTACAACCTGCTCAACGACTGGTAGAGGCTATCATACCTGCTCAACAATCGGTAGAGGTTCCTACTCACTGACTGGTAGAAGTCTTTTTCCTGCTCAAAAGTTGGACTCATTTTTGGATACATGGTTAATCATATTATTTTACATGTGTGTCTAGAGTTATAGAAGGACACAAAACCCTAATGTAAGGTAAATTGGTGATTGCGGTCTGGAACGTAATCATGAATTTACAGGTACGTTAAGGTAGTGTGAAATTCTATCAAGGTTTTCGGTAGTTGACCAATTATAAACCTTAGTTATCTGGTAGTTCATTTAGTCTTCAAATAGTCCATCAACTCATTCCTTTTAGGACTCCTAAAACTTAAGATTCTTATTCTCCTTGCTATTTCAGATGAACCTAATCCAACCCTTAAAACTCACACATATCAAAACTCTTACCCAAATTATTCGAAACAGTTTATTCTGTTACCTATAAATTTATGTCATGCCTTAACTCGAAACTTCCCAAACCACCCTTGTCCTAATTTCTACCCAATCACCTTCAACCCTGTGTTTTCAATAAACTTCGGGATGAAGTTTCCAAAAGTAGGGGAGACTGTAACATCGCAAAATTTTCCCCAAAATTTTAATATATATTATATATATTTTTTATTACACCTTTATCATTAATATTATACAAATGTGCCTAAGTCTTTATTTATCCTAACTCACAACTTATATACATACATAAATGTATATAAATAATAATAATTATAATAATAATAATAATATGATTCTAAATTCTTTTTTTTTTCACATACAAGATTTTTTTTTTAAATAAAGCCTTGAGTCAAATAGTCAAAGTCCTGGTCAAAGTCTTAGTCAAATAGTCAATTCAACATAAAACCTTACTTTATGGTGTTGACCAATTTTAATGGCTAATTGAATCCAAAACTAGTATAAAAACCCACCTATGACCCATTATACTTTGCACCTCTAAATCGATTGTTTCAATCCGATTAAACTTTCCCTCATACCTTTCTTCTATAGTCTATTACTTCTACAATTGAAGCTTTGATTATAAGCTCTTGTAATTGGCAACTTTGGGGCTACACATATTTTTTTCTCGAGACTTAATACTTTGCTAAGGTGAGTTTACGTAACCATGTTTATGCAATTCTTCATACTTGCAACATTATACTTAAGCAATTATACATGCATGTCTAGTTGTAAACTTTAATGCCTCATGAATTAGACAACAACAACAGTTTCAACGAGTTTCAACGAGTTTCAACATTACATAATCATTAGCTATGGCCAAGCCGGCGATACTCAATAATAGATCTATTGGATTGACAATCCCACCTAGATTCGTTGACCATCTTTTATGGGGAGCGCGGGTGATTGTTATCGTTCCAACATATTAAGGTGAACCGTGGATGACGGGATGGACCTAAACTAGTCGGAGGTTTGATTATGTCGATTCAACATATCATGTTTATTCATGTAGACTTACGATAGACATATGAATTGCTAAACTTTTATACTTAAACTATTTGCTTGACATGGCTTATGTATTCTCACCAACTTCTAGTTGACCCCCCCCCCCCATTTTTACAACTCAACAGGAAATAATGATGCATGAAGACTAGAGTATTAACATGAGAAGACAAACTGAAGTCTATGCTTGTTTGGTTTTTGTGATGTATTAGATTTCCACTTAAAACTCATTATGTATTTTCATTTTTGGATATTTGCACTTTAAATTAATTTCAATTAAAATTTGATCACCATGTGCTACTGTATGCTCATTCTTACGTGACACCTTGATGTTTCCGCCATCGGTTGGGGTGTTACAGTGCATACCTCATCAGGGACGATGAGACTCTAAGAGGGGGTGAATGTGACACCTCAGAAAAATCCCACATCGGCCGTGGCCAGGAGAGATCTTTGGTTCATAAGTAATGTCTTGCCTCTTAAATCACCAACGCGTTTTGGGGCTTAATGTTAGTGGATGAGAGGAGAACTCCACAGTTAAGCGTGCTCAGGTGGGAGAAATTTCAGGATGGGTGACCTCTTGGGAAGTCTCCACTAGGCAACCAAAAACAAATCCGTGAGCTCTGGATGTGCAACCCATCGGGGCAAAGCGGACAATATTGGTGGTGAGTGGGGCAGGGTGTTACAGATTGGTATCAGAGCCATTGGTTATAGTGAACTAGGACTGAATGTTGAGTCTAGTCTATAATCATCATAGCATAAGTACACTCACAACTTAAGTGCACAACTAGCTTTTAGCTATATATATCTACAACATATGATTTCGGGAGATATGTTATCTTCTAGTTCTAGACTTAATTCTTAACACGTCAATGGTGGGAACCTAGGGTTACACCAGGTGGCGCATTACTGGGAGTAATATCCTAACTAACCTCATGGACGAGGAGACAACAATTGTACAAGGGAGGGAGCCCTTGCGAGCGTTGTGGCGCACGTACACAAGAAGCTGCACGATGCGCATGACGTGGTACCATTAAATCAACTATGAAGGAATTCGAATACTGAGACTTATCTTTTGTCACTTAGCAAGGAGACAATTAATTTCTGTTCTTTGTTACTTGATCCTTCTTACTCCCATTCGAAACACAGACGGGACTGGGTTAAGCATATAGAACTTATTTCTTACCTTAGTACCTTACGCCTAGTATGAGCGGGCGAACGTATGACTGCATATCCTTGTTTTCTCATGAGCATATGGTAGGTTCAGGGGAACACATTTGATTGGGGCTTGTTACACACACTCTTGGGGAGTTATGTAAAGCCTGCGACGTAGTGCAACATCACAAGGGAAGATGAAACCTACTAATGGCTGATAGCCACGATTGGAGGAACGAGTGGTACAGCTTACCACTAATCTGGTTTACATAGGACTAGAGAAGGAGATTGGACGTGATGAGAACCATATAACACTGACACTAAGAAAGAGGAGGAAGAAGGGGAACCTGAGCAGGACGAGCATATGGCAGTGAAGATGAAGGCTCTACTATCTAGACGGAGCGTGGCGACGATTGGCTCTTACCTTTTTCTTACCTGTATTTTCTTTTCTTTTTCCCTTGCTAACTTAGATAAGACTGAGTTTTAGGATCAACGATAGGGTGGTTGAGGCCCTCGCATCTTTCCAAGCTAGTAAAGATCTATTTTGCCAAATCGTTCTCTTCCTCTGACTTCCACATTTGAACTTTCTTATTCCTCGAACGCACATGCCACAACAACAACCTGCCATCATATCATCAAGCCTTTTATTGATCGTAATCCTCAATAACTCCAACGGAACTGAAGGAGACCGTCTGATTGCTTCAATAGTGTAAGTCTCTGCCATGTGCATTTGCCCCAGGCAGGATGGGGTAATGTATGCTACATGCACACTCGATGAGTTACCAATACCTGGAAGGAGAACGTAACACCCTGTGGTGAAATCTAGAAATTTTGTTATATAAAGACGGATGGGTCTGAGATCGACGCCTACACTACCAAGCTACAGGAGATAGCCACTAAAGGCTCAAATCTATTTAACCTACCTTACAAGCGGATCGAACTTTATACCGAAAGGGGGGCCCCTCAGATTCGTGGCTTGGCCACTACAGCTCACCTACAAATCTTTCACTTGACTCGCAAACTCACTGATGAGGCTGCCGACCATGGTACTTTTCCGAAGCATGGTGCTTTATTTTCTACTTTTGGTGATAACGAGAGGACGTGGGATAGTGTGAGGTATAAGTCCTGCAACAACAACAATCATAACGGTAGCAACAACAACGGGAGCTCGGGGAAGAGCATTTGTGATTGGCCTTGAGAAAGCTAGGACTGATAACAATGTCGTGACGGATACGTGTTCCTTGAACGACACTCTTGCTTCTATTTTATATGATACTGGTGCGGACTATAGTTTTGTTTCATCAAAACCTAGTAAACAATTAGGGATGGTTCCTACTCTTCTAGATACCCCATACTCTATTGAACTGGCTGATGGGAAGCATGTCGAGGTAACCCATATACATCGTGACTGTAAGCTCGAGTTGAACGGGCAATTGTTTGCCATCAACCTCTTACCTATCACCCTAGGTAGCTTTGATCTCGTGGTTGGCATGGACTGGTTGTCCAAGCAACACGCGGAAATTCTCTGTCAGGAGAAAATTGTTCGCATTCCCCTCCCAAATGGAGAACTTTTATCCATACAGGGTGATCGAGGTGGTTCCATGGTGGGCATCATCTCCTATATGAAGGCCCAGAAGTGTATTCGCAAGGGCTGTCCGGCCATTTTGGCTAACATATCTGACACTCGAGCTGAAACTGAAACTAAGATTGAGGAACACCCCAGTGGTCTGAGATTTCCCAGATATATCCCCAGAGGAACCTCCTAGACTTCCACCTATTTGTCAAGGGGAGTTTCAAAATGATCTTGTACCTGGAGCAGCTCCAGTTACACGTGCACCATATCGCCTAGCACCAGGCGAACCTCAAGAACTGTCTACCCAACTCCAAGAGCTATTGGATAGGGGCTTTATTAGACCTAGTTCTTCGCCATGAGGAGCTCCAGTTCTGTTTGTTGAAAACGAAGATGGGAGTTTTCGCAGGTGTATTGATTATCGGGAGTTGAACAAAGTGACGATTAAGAACCGCTACGCTTTGCCTCGTAGTGATGAGTTGTTCGACCAACTGTAAGGGTCGAGTTTCTATTCTATGATTGACTTGAGGTCAGGATACCATCAGCTGAGAGTCGGAGAGGAAGATGTGGCAAAGACAGCCTTTCGAACTCGTTATGGACATTATGAGTTTTTGGTGATGCCATTTGGATGCACCGGCTGTGTTCATTGTTCCGATGAACCATGTGTGCAAACCCTATTTGTACAAATTCGTCATAGTATAGATGACATACTGATTTATTCCAAGGGCAGGGAAAAGCTCGAGCAACACCTGCAATTGATCTTGAAACTATTGAGAAAGGAGCAGTTGTATGCAGGATTCTCTAAATGTGACATTTGGATTCGAGAAGTCCAATTTCTTGGACATATGGTTAACGAGGCAGGAATACATATTGATCCCGCCAAGATTGATGCTATTAAAAGTGGGAGGCTCCTAGGACCCCTACTGAAGTGCGCCAATTTCTTGGTCTCGCGGGATACTATCGCAGATTTATTGAGGGATTTTCTAAGATCTCTCAACCTCTCACTGCCCTAGTACAGCAAGGTATTACTTATAAGTGGGGAGATGCCCAAGAATCTGCCTTTCAACTACTAAAGTCAAAACTTTGCAGTGCACCGATACTATCGATGCCTGGGGTACAGAGGACTTTGTAGTGTACTGTGATGTGTCTATCCAAGGCTTAGGGTGCATGATGATGCAACGTGATAAGGTAATCGCATATGCATCGCGGCAATTGAAGGTCCATGAGAAGAATTACCCCACTCATGATTTGGAACTGGGAGCGGTGGTTTTCGCTCTCAAAATCTGGAGACACTACCTCTATGGAACAAAGTGCACAATTTTCACTGATCACAAGAGCCTTTAGCATATATTTGATCAGAAGGTGCTGAACATACGACAACGTCGCTGGGTTGAATTTTTGAATGATTATGATTGTGCCATCAAGTATCATCCAGGGAAAGCTAACGTAGTAGCTGATGCCCTCAGTCGAAAGGAAACGAAACCCAGAAGAGTGCGAGCCTTACAACTCACCATCCATTCTAATCTTCCTGATAAGATACGTGAAGCCTGATGAGCCGGTCGTCACGGTTCATACAAAGCCTAAATAACCTAAATAGATAGGGTAAGTAGGGTATCAATCCAAGGAGCGTGTGGTTAGTGAGTATTTCCTAGTTAACTTTAAATTTGTTGTTTTATGAAGGTGCTAATTATGCAATATATGAGTTGATGTTTAGAAATTGATTGAAAAGTTTGTTGATTAATATGAAACTTAAAATGAAATTTGTAAGAAATAATTAATAATACTTGTGAACAATAAGATAAAGATGATTACACTAAGGATTGGGTAATTGAACACTAGGGCTTTCAACAATTGGGCATAATTGGATAAACAAAGATAATGCAATTGGTACTAACGGGTTGATTGTTCAATAAACTTAGGTATCAAGTTTCATCAACATTCACAATGGACTAAACTATACTTTATCATTTAGAACATACAATCCTATGGTAGTGTTGATGCAAGGAACCATGTTCATAACATTTAGAAATTGGCACAAGATCAATTAACTAAAAATGAGTTCAACATAAGGTTAATCACTAATCAACACAAGTAATTCAAGTACATAAAAACATTAATCAAAAGTTTACACAATACCCAAATGTTTAAGCCCTAGGTAACAAGAACTTACATCCCTAGTGTAATACAAGTGTTTTTAGCCAAGCATGGCTATGGTGTTCATCATCTTCAAAAGAGGTTCTTCAATCTTCAAAGAATTGTTGCTAAAGCTTGGATAATGTTGTATGATGATTTTGGAGAATGGTGTGTGTTTTTTTTTGTCTTCAATGGTGATGATTGATATAGTGAAACTGAACATGAAACAGCCACCAAACGGGTCTTCCTTCATTAATTTGGTATTAAAACTCATTCCACCAGCTTTGACTTGAAAAAAGGAAGGTTTTGACCAGTTTTGACTTTTTGCGTAGGATACGCCATTTTTGGCGTATCCTACGCCAACCCATGTTTTCCTGAGCTGAATCCTGCTGGCCTACGCCAGCTTATCTGTCCCTGCATACGCCAATGGCGTAGGGTACGCCAATTTTGGCGTATCCTACGCCAAAAATCCTGTTTCTCGTCGTTTTCGGTTTTCCAACTCGCGTAAGCTTCCGTTTCTTGCCCGAACCGCTCCAAGACGTCATATTTATCCCCTTTAATAATCAAATCCTGAAATACATACTATCATCAAAGCAACACCATTTTGACAACTTATCATTCTTTAAAGTTCACTTAAAGGTGTTTTTATTCACGTCTTTTAGCTAACCCATCACATCCCCACACTTGTCTTTTGCTTGCCCTCAAGCAAATCAATAAATCATGCTCAATCAACAGTTTAACTAATTTCCAACCATTTTATCGATTCTCAAAAACGGCCCCTAGTCATACCCTAATTCACAAGACTTACGCCTGTCAGTAGATTTACATTCCAAGGTTTTTATATGTTTAAAACAAATGCCTAGCTAAATCCAACTAGCTCCGATTTCACACTTTTGCACACCCCTCACAATGGTTCACTCCACTCGGTTTACTATCTCGGCTAGCAAGTAATGTGCTAGTATTTCATATCAATCACTCGAAACCGATCATAGGGCATATTAGCATAAGCTTGCAATTCAATCACCTTCCACAAAAAAAAAATTTCAAAAGTGGACACAAGTCAAAAGGTCTTTAAAACGGGTTGTAATGGGGCTAGGCGAAGGGTATGGAACGGGATATTTAAAGTGACTAAAGTGATGAAAAATTCGATTTTTATTACATCAAACGAACTAAGAGGAACAACAAACTAACTCAACTATAAAGCAAGGCTATGCCTTTTTATTCGACGACTAACTAAAGCATTTTTTTTTTTAACAAACAACTAACAATAATAACTTTAAACTATTTACAACACAAAAGAACAACCTACAATCGAATTTTCATCACTCGGGTTTAAAGTGAAAAAGGATTATGGGTCAACTAGGTTGATATGGGTGATCAATGGAAAAGGTTTCAGGCTCAAGATTGGTTCACTAAGGGATATTGGAATGGGTCACGGATGATAAAAAAAATGGTTTAAAAATAAAAGGTTTAACCTAATGCCTTAATCATTCTTGTGTCCACAATCGGTCTAGAGTAGTAGGCGTATCAAAAATTGCAAGTTCTACCTTATGCGCCTATAATAGTACACTCAATTCAAATGAACACAACATGCCGGAGGATGTGGATAAATATTTGTAGGGTATTAGCATGTTGTGGTGGCTCAATAATCTCTTCCTGAACCTAAAGGGAATATGGGTTGCCGATATGCAAAAGTGCTATATTCTTCCTTAGTCTTTTCTAACTCGGCAATCCATATTTTGCAAAAGCCATCCTTGGAAAAACACATCAAGGAACTTAAAGAATTATGTCCATGACTAGGGGTCGAATTTTGTGATCCAATATCATGGTGAGAAAAAAAAATGGTTTTCTTACAGTTTAAGCTTGAGGGTCTTTATTATTATTATTATTATTTTTTTTTATATGGCTATTCCCCCATCCCCACACTTAAAGTTTACATTGTCCTCAATGTGGGTTCTTGCACAAATAAAGGACCCAAATAGCCGATTAATTCAAAAGCGCGAGGATGCTTTTTGTCTCCCCCCACTACATTCTTTTCTCAAGTGAAAACTAAAGATCCACCCCAAACCTTATTCAACAATACACAAAAGATTAAAGAATAGAAAGCACCTGATAAGCAAAAGATGTCTCCATTTCATCGGTGAATCCTTGCTCTCCATACTTGAATGCTTCCCATCCTTCATTTTTCCTCTTTTTCACTGAACACTCACCGGTGATGCATATCCTAGGCTCACTCTCAAAACATCAACACATACAAAACAACTAGAAAGAAACTAGAATGCAAAACATAAATTCTAACATACTCAAGCAAACCAAAATAAAGTCAACCAGCACGAAATAAAAGAAAAACAATAAAAATAAATAGTCTACAACGATACAAATAAAATGTTACCAAAACCATCCATCAGCGGTAATAGGGGTCATTCGGACCCGGTGGTGGATAAGGCGTGTTCGGATGCCCGAAAATTGCATCCATCCACCCATGGTAGTCACTGAGTGGGTCGGCAGATGAGGAAGATCCTTCAGCTGGTGGTGGTGGCGGTGGCGGCTGCGGAGTGGGAAGATAGCTGGATGAAATCCCTTGTGGCCACCTGACCTGATCGATCACCTCCTGTGGTTGTTCCCTTATGGTTGAATAATCAACGTATGGAACAACTGGCACATAAGGATGCCCCGCCATTAGGTCCTGGTAGTGTCTAATCTGCTCAGTCTCAAAAAATCTGTTAACCGTGTCCATCTCTCGGGCATAATTAACCGCCCACCAATGCTTGTCCTCTCTTGCCTTTCTTTCCGCCTCTCTTCTCTCCTCTCTTGCCACTTGATCTCTTTCCCGCTGCTCCTCTCTTGCTATTAACTCTTGTTCCCTTTTTATTGCCGCTTCTTCTCTTTGTCGTGCCAATACCATGTTTCGCGTCCCTCGATCCCAAATATTCTTCTTGAATGAAGTCCAACCATGGAAACCTCCAGGCCTTGCCTGGTTGATCCCCGCTACCATCTCCATTTCTTGTCTGCTCATCTCTCGAACCGGCCGCTCTCTCACAACTTGCACTTCTTCTTCTACTTCCTCAGCTTCATCCGTGTGTACCTCTTCATCACCTCTATGTTCCACATCTTCTCGCAATGCCATTATCTGTGTGTTACCTTGTTTATCGAGCAAGACATACTCCGCGGTCCTCTCATATGTAAACTTGGCCTTGCTAAAACTCTCCCATTTCATTTTCATGATGTTTACTTCAATGGCTGGTGTCGATCGTGTCACCACTCCTTGAGCCTCCATCAAGTATGACAATAGCCTAACATGCGGTATCATTTTCCGCTCTTGGCTTTCTCGGCTATCCCAAATGTTCATCAAGACCAAATGCCTAAATGATAGGCGTGGTGTACCATACATGATTGCGTGTAATACTCGAACGTCCCAACCTCTCACTTTTGATCTATCCCCGAGCCTTGCCATTAGGTTTTCAAATGAGATGCCTAAAAGGAATCTAGCCTCGCATTCCATGTCCTCTCTGCAATGATTATTTCCCCTTTTTACTGGAGCCACATTGTCAAACATATTCTGTGGATCGGTTTTTAATTGCGTTTTAGCCCAAAAGAGATGCTCGGGGATATAATAGTATTCATTTTCCGGACAAGAGTCAAAATTGGCAATTTGACGCATTGTCTCAAATGATAGGGTCATCTTTTTCTTCCCCACAGTACCAATCAACTTCATTGTAAGAGGTGGGTTATTACCAAGATCTTGCTCCAGCGTGGACATCCATTGCTCAATTGCTTTCAGGTAAACCTTCCTTCCTCTATTCGCACAATAGTCTAACGCTGCTTCCCAACCAATTCTTTCAAATTTCTGTGTTAATCCCACTAACCGCAACTGTTCCCTATCATATGATCTTTCATAAACCAACACACCCTCGGTACCATGTTCCAATGTTGCCATCTTTTGGTACCACATTGCTGGCCTGATTGCTTCAGGGAAAGCTGACAACCTTTTAGACTTTTCTGTCCAAGTAGGAAGGTCCACATCCATTCCTTCAGCACGCTCCGTCCTTTCGCTACGATCCAATTCATGTTGAATTTCATCACCCTCGTCATCAGACTCATCACATAAATTGGATCGTTTCCCCTTTTTCCTTTTTGGTTGAGAAGATGATTCAGCATTCTCCTTACCCTTTTTTCTAAAGATGTTTCTTCATGATGCTAATTGAATGAGGAAATACTTAGAGGCAAGAAATAAGCAAACAACACAAACACCCACAAAAAATTGTGATTTCTAACCACTCGACTCGGCTCCAATAAGCCAAAATTATCCACTTTTATGTTAGGGGTTTTGTAGGTCTTGAAAAACTATATGATTTTGATATAAAAATTATTGAAATTGGTGGATTATTGAAGGAGTTATGAAGGTTTAAAGGTTTGAATGGTTGGAGGGTTTTGTAAAAGATGGAAGATGAAGAAGATGAAGTTGTTGGTTGAATGTGAGGTTGGTAGGTTAGATGGAAGGTTTGTAAAAGTTTTTTTTTTTTTTTTTTTTTTTTTTTTTTAATAAAACCGGTCAACTTTGGTCAACAGGCGTGTATAAAGCAGATTTTTTTTTCTGATTTTGGCGTAGCCTACGCCAATATTGGCGTAGGATACGCTAATGGCGTAGGCACTTGTCTCCTTTCTAGTGTAGGCCAGCAGACCATGGCGTAGGGAAATTGGCTTTGGCGTACCCTACGCCATTTTTGGCGTAGGCTACGCTAACTCCCAGTTTTTTTTTTTTTTTTTTTTTTTTTTTTTTTGAAAAAAATTCATAAAAACTAATAAAATTTTATACAAATTTTACAACTATGATTCCCACCCCCCGAAAAATTTAGTATTGTCCCCAATACTACAATTAGAATACATACCTGGGATGGGAGTTTTCACCTGCATTTTAGTTGGTTTCATAAGTTGGTAAGCCCTCTAAGAAACTTACCAACTCAACAATGTTACCATGTTCTGTTGGGTACTCCACATAGGGCTTCAACCGATGCCCGTTCACAGTTTGTTTTGACCCATCTTTCGGGTCCTCGATGTCTACCTCGCCAAATTTTCCAACCCTTGTTATGATGTATGGGCCAGTCCATTTGCTCTTGAGCTTTCCCGGGAAGAGCTTCAACTTGGAATTGTAGAGCCAAACTTTTTGACCCACTTCAAATTCCTTTTTGCGAGTTTTCGCGTCATGAACTCTTTTCATTTGATCTTTGTATTTTGACGCGATTTCGTAAGCTTCATCCCTTAGCTCTTCTAATTCACACAATTTGAGTTTCCTTTCTCGGCCTGCATAATCATATTGTAAATTAACATTTTTGATGGCCCAATATGCCCGGTGAACTAATTCGACCGGGAGATGACAATCCCTACCATACACTAGTCGATAAGGAGTTGTTCCAATAGGCGTTTTGTAGGCTGTGCGGTAGGCCCATAAAGCATCATTGAGCTTAGTTGACCAATCCTTTCGGTCCGCACGAACCGTTTTTTGTAGAATTTCTTTAATTTGCCTATTGGACACCTCAACTTGTCCACTAGTTCGTGGATGATATGGGGTGGCAATTCTATGGTCAACACCATATCGCTTAAGCAATTTTCCGAATTTTTGGTTTTTAAAATGAGATCCCCCATCACTTATGATTGTGCGAGGTAACCCAAAACTTGAAAAAATATATGTTTGTATAAAATTGCAAACAACAATATGGTCATTGGTTTTGGTGGCGATAGCTTCAACCCATTTAGAAACATAATCTACCGCCACCAAAATGTATAGATTACCGAAAGAATTGGGAAATGGTCCCATGAAATCAATCCCCCATACATCGAACACATCAACAACCAAAATGGGTTGCATTGGCATTTCATCACGTTTTGAGATGCTTCCTAATTGTTGACAATGTAAGCAATTTTTAGCATACTCAAACGAATCCTTAAAAATTGTTGGCCAATACAACCCACTAGATAAAACCTTGTGACCCGTCTTTTGGCCACTAAAATGTCCTCCACATGCATAAGAATGAACGTGCTTCAACACACTCATGATCTCCTCATCCGGGATGCATCTTCGAATGATTTGATCTGCTCCCACTCTAAATAAATCAGGATCATCCCAAATGTAGTGTTTCACTTGGGACAAAAAGTGGAGCCTCTTCTTCCTCACCCAATGTTCCGGCATTGTACCTGTCACTAAAAAGTTAACAATGTTAGCAAACCAAGGTAATGTCGAAACCGCTAATAGATGCTCATCTGGGAACAACTCATTAATTTCATTTGTTGAGTCTTCCTCCTCAATCATCAATCTAGACAAATGGTCTGCAACCACATTTTCCGTGCCTTTCTTGTCACGTATCTCCAAGTCAAACTCTTGTAGTAAGAGTATCCATCTAATCAGTCGGGGCTTAGCATCCTTTTTGTCCATTAAATACCTGACAGCACTGTGATCAGTATAAACAATAATTTTACTACCCTATACGTAAGACCGGAATTTGTCTAGCGCATACACCACCGCAAGTAGCTCTTTTTCGGTAGTTGTGTATTTCAATTGTGCTTTCGAAAGAGTCTTACTTGCGTAGTATATAGCAACAGGTTTCTTTTCTACCCGTTGACCCAACACGGCCCCAACCGCATACCCACTTGTATCACACATGATTCCAAACGGCAAAGACCAATTGGGTGATTGGAAAATTGGGGCCCCAACTAACTTCTCTTTCAAAATATTAAAGGCTTCAATACATTTTTCATCAAAATTAAATGGAGCATCTTTCAATAACAAATTACATAAAGGTTTTGTTATGTCGCTAAAACCTTTAATGAATCTCCTATAAAAACCGACATGCCCCAAAAATGATCTAATGCCCTTAATACTAGTGGGATAAGGTAAAGTTGAAATGACTTGTATTTTAGTGTGATCAACCTCAATCCCACGACTAGAAACCACATGGCCCAACACTATCCCCTCTTGGACCATAAAATGACTTTTCTCCCAACTCAAAACTAGATTTGTCTCAACACACCTTTGTAAAACCTTTTCCAATTGACCTAGGCAAGAGTTAAATGATGACCCGAAAATAGAAAAATCATCCATGAAGATTTCCAAAGAGTCCCCCACCATATCTGAAAAGATACTCATCATACACCTTTGAAAGGTGGCGGGGGCGTTACAAAGGCCAAATGGCATTCGCCTAAATGCGAATGTGCCATATGGACAAGTAAATGTGGTCTTTTGTTGATCCTCGGGATGAATAGCAATTTGATTGTAACCTGAATACCCGTCCAAGAAACAATAAAATTTTTGTCCGGCTAATTTTTCTACTATTTGGTCAATAAAAGGTAAGGGAAAATGGTCTTTAGAAGTTGCAGCATTCAACTTCCTATAATCGATACAAATACGCCACCCGGTTACCGTCGGGTGGCTACCTCCTCACCTGAGTCGTTTTTCACGACTTGAATACCTGCCTTTTTTGGAACAGTTTGAGTTGGGCTAACCCACTGGCTATCGGATATAGGGTAAATGATACCCGCATCTAACCACTTCAAGACTTCTTTCTTCACAACCTCCCGCATATTAGGATTGAGTCTCCTTTGGGCATCTCTTGCGGGTGTCACCTTCTCATCTGTGATGATCTTGTGCATCACAATCGACGGACTAATACCTTTCAAATCCGCCACAGTCCACCCGATAGCTGCTCTATGGGTCACTAATACCTTCATCAATTTTTCCTCTTGCTCCCCGGTTAAATTTGAAGCTATGATAACCGGAAGCGTGTTGCCTTCACCAACATAAGCATACTTTAAATGCTTAGGCAACTCCTTCAACTCCACTTGTGGCGGCTCGACCAATGATGGCTTCAATTTCGTGTCAATATGATCCGGAAGACTTTCCACTTGATGAGTCCATGGTGGTCTTCCTTCCTGTACCGCCTTTGCTTCTTGCTTCTTCTCCTCCTCAGCTATGCTTTTCAACATTTCCACCTGTGACCTGTCAAACATAAAACACTCCTCTATTGTGTTTTCCTCATCTACAACGGTGTCGTATAGAGGTATACACTCGTCAACAATGTCCGCCATATAGCATTCAACATTGACTAGAGGGTCAGTCCCATTTGAAAAAACATTTAACCGGACTCTACGATTACCAAAGGTCATGTCAAGCGTACCTGTCTTGCAATTAATTTGTGCATTAGATGTGGCTAAAAACGGTCGACCAAGAATAACCGTTGGTTATTTGGTTAGGTCCATGGAAACATAATCAAGTACTAAGAAATCCACCGGATAATAAAAATCTTCAACTTTTACTATTACGTCGGTAACCATCCCGCGGGGTAGCTTAGGAGTCAAGTCGGCTAATACCACCGTGGTATTAGACTCTTGAAGTGGACCAAATTCGTATTGGTCATAAAGGCTACCCGGCAAGATGCTTACACTAGCTCCAAGATCCAAGAGCGCCCGAGTCATTTTAAATTCCCCAACCTGAATGGATATGATAGGTGTTCCCGGATCTTGTAACTTAGGTGGAAGTGAACCCGAAAGAATAGAACTCACATTTTCAGTTAAATCAATTTTCTTGGGTATTTTATGAGTTCTCTTTTGGGTACACATGTCCTTTAGATACTTTGCATAAGAGGGGACTTGTTTGATTGCATCTAAAAGTGGTAAATTAATTTGCACTTGTTTAAAAATTTCCCACAACTCTTCTTGTTGCGGGCCTCTTTTCTTGACCACTTTTTTAGATGGCTCCAACAATGCTTCGGGATAAGGGACGGTATTACCCTCCATACCCTTTTCCTTAGCCTTTGGAGCTTGTTTGTTCTCAACGGGTTTTGAATTTTCAACATTTTGTTTACTTTTATTTTGACCCGTTTTCTCCTCACTTTCACTTTCATCACTCACATCTTCCACCTCCCCTTCAACAAATTGGGGAGATGGTGGCTCAATTTTATTTTCAATTTTATTATCAATAATTTTACCACTACGAAGAACGGTTACCTTATTAATGGGAACATTGCGAGTGTTCTTCGAACTCGAACCTTGATGTTGCGGGTTGATAGTGGTATCACTAGGAAGCTTCCCCATGCTTCCTCTCCATTGAGCCATTTCTTCCGCTAATTGGCCCACTTGCTTAGCCAAGGCCTCATGAGACTTATCTCTCACTTCATTCGCTTTGTTGCTCTCTTTCATCATGCTCATTAAAGCATCCATTTTCGAACTCAAAGACTCATCACCACCTTGACTTCCCGAAGAGTTTCCTTGGTTGCTTGAGGAGCCGCCTTGGTTGTAACCTCTTTGATAATTGTTGTTGTACCCTTGGTTACCACCTTGGTTGTAGTTGTTTCTTTGGTAACCACCTTGATTTCCACCTTGGCGACCTTGATATTGCCCACCACCGCTTTGATTTCCCGATTGGAAATTCGGGTTCATTTGGTTAGCGGAATTACCATACCTAAAGTTAGGATGGTTTCTCAAGCCTGCATGGTAAGTGTTGGAGTTCATGTCATACTTCCTTTCTCCGTACACTTAATTTACCTCTTCGGTTGCTTGACCCATATCACCGGAGCACTCACTAGCTTTATGCCCCAAATCTCCACAATTATCACACACGGGGTATTGCACCGATGACACCTCCCGTTTCCTCATTCTTGCCAACTCTTTCTCCAATTGAGCAATCCGGTCCTTAGAGCTTGAATCTGCATCGGGAGGAGATTTAGAGACCGGGTGTTTAGTTCTTCGATCAGCTGCCTCCTCCGATTTTGAATTCTTCGCCATTAGCTCCAAAAAATCCCAATCTTCTTGCTCCGGATTAGACAACAATGTTCCATTGCTAGTAGACTTGAGATATTTTCTTTCCTCTTTACTCAGTCCATTCACAAAACTACTAACCAATTCCCAAAGGTCGATGTTGTGGTGCGGGCATTTCCGAATTAACTCCTTGAAGCGAGTGAAAGCTTCATGAAGCGGTTCCCTTTGTAGCTGTTGAAAAGAACGAATCTCTAGCCGCACCGCATCTGTTTTAAAACTGGGGAAATATTCATCCAAAAATACTTGTTGCATTTCTCCCCAAGTGTAGATGCTGTGTGCGGGTAAAGTGAGGAACCATGTCTTTGCTTTATCTTTGAGAGAAAACCGGAATAACCTCAATTGTACTTCATCTAATGAAAAATTACGACCTCCCATAGTACCACACATTGCCTTGAATTCGGATAGGTGATCATATGGGTCTTCATTAGCCATTCCATGAAAATGAGGAATGATGTTGATGTAGTTGGGCTTGCAATCAAAGGATCTTCTCCCTGGAGGTGGTGGTACAATAGGTGATTCGTTCTCAGATGCAAGTGGTCTAAACCGACCATTGACTCCTTGCATTGGAACTGGAGGCCTTCGTCTTGGAGCATTAACTTCTTCACCTCTAAGTTGTCTTCCCCCATTAGGTCTTCTTTCTGCTCGACCCACAAAATTTTCACCCCGGTTTTGGTGAATGTTGGGAAATTGATGCCTTCTTGGGTTTTGTCTTGGTTGATGATTATTAATGACATGATTGTAATAACCGTCATTATCCCCGTTTCGATTTGCACCCACGTTAGAATTATTGTCACCGTGATACTCTTCCTCATCTCCATAATCATCACTAACATTTCTGTAGCCCCAATCCTCATCATCCTCATTGTAATCCCTTTCAGAATATTCATCTTCTCCCGAGTGGTAGGAATGAACACTAACTCTGTCTGATGATTGATAACTTGGTACACTGAATGGGTCATCATCATTAATGTTCACCCTCAATTCTTCAATAGTCTCCACATAATCTTCATATCCGGCTTCATTGTACCGATTGACCGGATCAAATGTGGGATTGCCACGGTTATACATGGAAGGACCTTGGTTTACATTTTGGGTGTTGGGATTTCGGTTGTGAATTGGTTGGTGAGGTGGGTGTTGTTGGGTTTGATGAGGTGGAGTGGGTGGTCTTCGATTTTCACCTGAACGGCGATTTGGGTTTAAGCTTGCCATTTGAACGGTTTCAAAAGACAAAGGTTGAATTATGGGTGGTGATTGGGAGTTAGAAGGAATCGGCTCCTCTAACCGTGTTGTCGGTTTCTTCTTGCTACTCGTTCGATTTCCGGTTCAAACACTAAAGGAGAAGTTCTCCCCGAATGTCGCGTACGCATGCACTACCTGTAAACTGCACAAGTAACACACCCCGCGTAACAAGGAAAAGTAGAGAATAAACCAAACAAACAAACAATTAAACAGATTATCACAATATTAACTACTCAATAAACACTAAGCGCACTAGCTCCCAGGCAGCGGCGCCATTTGATGAGCCGGTCGTCACGGTTCATACAAAGCCTAAATAACCTAAATAGATAGGGTAAGTAGGGTATCAATCCAAGGAGCGTGTGGTTAGTGAGTATTTCCTAGTTAACTTTAAATTTGTTTTTTTATGAAGGTGCTAATTATGCAATATATGAGTTGATGTTTAGAAATTGATTGAAAAGTTTGTTGATTAATATGAAACTTAAAATGAAATTTGTAAGAAATAATTAATAATACTTGTGAACAATAAGATAAAGATGATTACACTAAGGATTGGGTAATTGAACACTAGGGCTTTCAACAATTGGGCATAATTGGATAAACAAAGATAATGCAATTGGTACTAACGGGTTGATTGTTCAATAAACTTAGGTATCAAGTTTCATCAACATTCACAATGGACTAAACTATACTTTATCATTTAGAACATACAATCCTATGGTAGTGTTGATGCAAGGAACCATGTTAATAACATTTAGAAATTGGCACAAGATCAATTAACTAAAAATGAGTTCAACATAAGGTTAATCACTAATCAACATAAGTAATTCAAGTACATAAAAACATTAATCAAAAGTTTACACAATACCCAAATGTTTAAGCCCTAGGTAACAAGAACTTACATCCCTAGTGTAATACAAGTGTTTTTAGCCAAGCATGGCTATGGTGTTCATCATCTTCAAAAGAGGTTCTTCAATCTTCAAAGAATTGTTGCTAAAGCTTGGATAATGTTGTATGATGATTTTGGAGAATGGTGTGTGTTTTTTTTGTCTTCAATGGTGATGATTGATATAGTGAAACTGAACATGAAACAGCCACCAAACGGGTCTTCCTTCATTAATTTGGTATTAAAACTCATTCCACCAGCTTTGACTTGAAAAAAGGAAGGTTTTGACCAGTTTTGACTTTTTGCGTAGGATACGCCATTTTTGGCGTATCCTACGCCAACCCATTTTTTCCTGAGCTGAATCCTGCTGGCCTACGCCAGCTTATCTGTCCCTGCCTACGCCAATGGCGTAGGGTACGCCAATTTTGGCGTATCCTACGCCAAAAATCCTGTTTCTCGTCGTTTTCGGTTTTCCAACTCGCGTAAGCTTCCGTTTCTTGCCCGAACCGCTCCAAGACGTCATATTTATCCCCTTTAATCATCAAATCCTGAAATACATACTATCATCAAAGCAACACCATTTTGACCACTTATCATTCTTTAAAGTTCACTTAAAGGTGTTTTTATTCACGTCTTTTAGCTAACCCATCAAAGCCCAGGGTGAAGCTTTGAAGGAAGAAAACATCGGGCTTGAGACCCTACATGGTGCTGATAAGCACTTAGAACTAAAAACGGATGGTCTGCAGTACTTCATGGATCGAGTCTGGATACCACGATTTGGGGATCTCAGACAACTGGTGCTTGATGAAGCACATACTTCTCGCTATTCGGTGCATCCTGGTTCGGACAAGATGTACCAAGATCTTAAGACTCTTTACTGGTGGCCAAACATGAAAGCTGAGATAGCCACTTATGTTAGTAAGTGCTTGACTTGTGCGAAGGTTAAGATTGAATATCAAAAACCTTCAGGCCTACTCCAACAACCAGAAATTCCGATGTGGAAATGGGATGGGATTTCCATGGATTTCATTACAAAGCTTCCTAGAACGCCAACGGGCCATAACATGATTTGGGTTATCGTGGACCGTTTAACCAAATCGGCCCACTTCCTGGCAATAAAGGAAACGAACTCACTGGAGAAACTGGCGAACCTTTGCATCAAGGAGATAGTCTCTAGGCATGGGGTTCCTACTTCTATTATATCTGATCGCGATGGGCGATTTACTTCTCGTTTCCGGACTACTCTCCAAGATGCTTTAGGAACTCGTCTTGATATGAGCACAGCCTATCACCCGCAGACGGATGGACAGAGTGAACGTACCATCCAAACATTAGAGGATCTGCTACGAGCGTGCGTGGTGGACTTTGGCAATAATTGGGATAAGTACTTGCCCTTGATCGAATTCTCTTACAACAACAGTTACCACACTTCGATACAGTGTGCGCCTTTTGAGGCACTTTACGGGCGCAAGTGTAGGTCTCCCATCTGTTGGACCGAAGTTGGGGATAGCCAACTAACAGGTCCCGAACTCGTGCACGAAACTTCTGAGAAGATAGTGCAAATCAGAAATCGGATGGCTGTTGCTCGGGATCGACAGAAAAGCTATGCTGATAAACGTAGAAAACCTTTGGAGTTCCAGGTTGGGGACAAGGTTTTGTTAAAAGTGTCACCTTGGAAAGGAGTGATACGCTTTGGGAAACGAGGGAAGTTGAACCCACGATACGTTGGACCTTTCGAGATTGTCAAAAGGATTGGTCCGGTAGCTTACCAGCTAAACCTACCAGATGAACTCAGTGGAGTGCACAATGTATTCCATGTCTCGAACTTGAAGAAATGCTTATCAGATACGACACTGGTAGTGCCACTGGAGGAGATCCAGGTGGACGATCAGCTACGGTTCGTGGAAGAACCAGTGGAGATTCTTGAGCAGGGCGTCAAGAAACTCAGACAAAGCACTATACCTATTGTTAAGGTACAGTGGAATTCCCGTCTAGGACCGGAATACACGTGGGAGCGCAGAGATCAGATGCGGCTCAAATACCCACACCTAGGGCTGCAAACGAACTGAACGAACACGAACAACGCCTTGTTCGTGTTTGTTTGTTAAGAAAATTATGTGTTCACGAACAGTTCATGAACACTTACCAAACGAGATTTTTTGTTCGTGTTCGTTTGTTAAGAAAACACTCGTGTTCGCGTTCGTTTGTGTTCATTTGTTAATTTTGTTCATGAACGCACACGAACACAAACGGACATTAATGAACACAAACAAGTATTCATGAACACAAAGAAGTGTTCATGAACGGAACCAGACACAAACGGACTTATATTAACTTTTGAATAACATTGAATTCACAAACATTAAGATAAATAAACATAAAAGAATATAAAAAAGTATAAAAATTAAAAACCTTACTAAACTATCGAACATAAACGAACACGTTACCGAACGTTCACGAACATAAACGAACGAACGCGACCTCTGTTCATGTTCGTTCGTTTAACTAAACGAACAAAAAGTTTTGTTCGTGTTCGTTCATTTATTAAACGAACGAACACGAACGAACTTCCCGCCGAACGGTTCATGAACTGTTCGCTGAAAGTTCAGTTCGTTTGCAGCCCTACCCACACCTCTTTACTGAACCTGAACCTGTGCATAGATCAAATGCCGAACATAAAGCAGCTCGCTCAAAGTGAATTTCGGGGCGAAATTCCTTTCAACTTGGGGATGATGTGACATCTAGGAACCAAGCGTACACTTTTCTAGTTGGCTTTACTGTTTACTTGCTGAATTTCGGGACGAAATTCTTTTCAACTTGGGGATGATGTGATACCCCGCAAATTCAGGTTCTCACTTTAACTAAACTCTAGTTACGTTCCTTGCATTATACTTAACTAGGGTTAGCTAGATAAGACACACGTGCATTGTTGTGAGTTAATATCGGGTTACATGATTAGTGAACCTCGGACGTTGGTGAATAATGAACTCATGTGTCTCTGTGATATTTGACAAACTTATGTGAAAACCATACGTGATTGTGTGAACCTAAACCGAATACGTTAATAAAAATCACTAAAAGTGGAGCATGAGGTTGATTAGGGTCTTAACGCATGGGGTTGCACTTGTTACGGTCCGAAATAACGAAAACGTCAAAGGATAACGCGTCGGGTGACGAAACGGGACACTCACGCGGGCCTCGGGCCTGTGAGCGGCCGCTCACAGGGCCCGAGCGGTCGCTCGGTTTCATCTGACGGGTCTAAACCGCCTTTCACACCTATTTAAGCAACCTTAACCCCCATGTAACCCCTAAACTCAACCCTAATCGCCCCCTTACTGCCCCACACGAAATATTAACCCTAAAGCTCCTGCTAAGGCTCAAGATCATCAATTGGGAAGCTCCAAAGGCGCACGGTTGATCGAATCGAAGAGCTAAGGGTATAACCTTTGATTCCTTACACTTTTATCTTGTGTTTTTGTTATAAAAATCATGTAACAAAGTTTGTCCAGGTCTGAAAGTTTTTAATAATCATTAAAACATGAATTTTTTGAAGATTAAACGGATCAAACATAATAATAATCGATTAGTCACATCATAGGATACTTGTCGCGCAAGTTATTGATGTTTTGGTCTTTAAAGTTGTGATCTTTGCATGTTTAGTAGTAGAATCTGATCAAAATAAGTATTAGGGATGTTTGGTAATGATGATTGATGTTTGTTGATTGTTTTTATGCACACGGTAGTCGATTAAAGTATGATTTAGGCGAAACTAAAAATCTGGACAGAATGATTAGACGAACTTGTAGGAGCTGTAACCCGACCTTAACATGATGATTTTGGTATTTTCTTTGCATGGTTGAATCACACCTGGTCTTAGCTTTTCATAATGTGTAAAATCAAGTGTTTTGGACGTCGGTTGAGTCGTTTTTTGGAATTTTCATTGAAAATAGGTCAGATCAGAATTTCGGGTATCAAACTGAGTCAACTTTGAGACATCATAACTCGAGTTTTATAAAGAGTTAGGTTGTGAAATTTTTACAGAAGGTTAATATTGGAGTAACTTGAGTTTTCCAAGTGGATTCATCCCGTTTGGATGAATACACAATTTTTGGGAATTTATCTACCAAACTTACCTGTTAGGAAGGTTTTCTGAACATAGCTGTATTAGATGAATTTTAATTATTTTTGTGTTTGGATTTAAGACAAAAAAAAAATAGGTATTGTTAAGTGAATCCCAAAGAAAATTCAGTAAAAACTTGGGAGGTTAACTCATTGATTTACTATTTTAAATAAATTGGTTTTTATGGCGCGCAATCTGTCCTGAAAACACAGATTGTGTATTGTGTGCTTATGTGATGAATTGAGATCTTAGGTGATATGAAATCGAGGTGTAACTGAACGTATACTTGTATGAGACACATATGGAATGTGAAGACTAATTTTAACCAACACATTCACCAACGAGTCCGTAGGGTTTACTATTGCATGTAGAATCACTAGGCGTCACATACACACTTTTGAACATTTAAAACGCCTTGGACAAACGAGTTATATGGTGTAATGATATTACGCCTATACTCACTTGGTGACACTTATATTAGGGTGTCGGTGGCATACTTTAATTGCGGTGCGGATTACTTTTGCTTGCACACTAAGGTGAGTTTCACTACCCTTTTCTCAAAAGCATGCGTCTCGGGTTAGAGACAACTTTGGTAAACATTTTCTAGTCCAGTTGGGACTTCTCAGGTTTTGACTCCTTGTGTGGGTCGGTTTTACGATCCCTTGTGTGGATCGGGTTTTCGGTCAGTTTAAAACTTATTGGTCCTTTGTAATCTAAACACTCTATCATTTAAAGTCCTTGCATATTATTGGGTTAATCGCTGGAGGCGAACGGGGTATTAGTTGATAGCGCTATTAGGTTGATGCAGCAACCTCATGTCTGAGGTGCTTGAGGCACGGGCATGAACTTCTGACCACAATTTCCGACTGGTGTTGATAGACGCCATTTATTGAGGCAAATAACTATTTTCCTGAAGGTGTCCTAATAATTTTGTTTAGTTACATTGAGTGGGCTAGCTACCCCTGACACACTTAAACTGATAACTCTTTAACTTTCGGTCTGGAGGACCTACGTTATTACTTACTTACGTGGTTTTGGAAACCAGCGCATTTGCATATTAAATTACCTTACTTTGTGAACTCACCAGCTTTATGTTGACATACAATTTACATGCTTTTGCAGGTAGTTAACTTCCGGTGCCAGGATTAGAAAGCACTATACGCTTCACTGCATTTGGGGTCTCGGGCATACACATAAATTACATATTATGCTTTCGTATGGTTTCAATTTGGGCGCGTTGTTTTGCGCATGGTTTTTAAAAAGGTTTAAATTTGGTTTACGCTTCCGCAGCTTAACTAAACGTGGTTTTTGAAAATGAACTAAATGGTTTGGGCATTTAGAGTTCGTTCCTGTGACTTATGGCTATGGGATCCTTGTTTGTCATGCGCCTCGCGGTATAAACCCCGCAGTGGAAATTTGATGGTGTGACACTTCATGAAATGGTTTCATTTTGCATTTTATAAACTTGTAGTGCATATTTTACACATACTAATAATATGTTTTATAACAATTTTCAACTCAACTTCTCGTAAACATATGAAAATGTGTACTTATGAAATCTTTTCAAGTGAATCTGTTTTAAACCTAAAACATTCTTCGGTTACTAAAAAGTTATCTTTTTACACTCGCACTCTTTCAGTTGTAAAACTTTTGGTCCAACAAAACGATGAACATTTCCTCTTATTAGAATATTGCTAAATGTCTTTTATAGTATAACGCATATATGTAAATTACTAGATTTTAACTCGCATGCTAGTAGGCCATACACCTGTTTCGTGCACACTCATCTGCCATAAATTTCATTATTTTATTCTTGCACCATTTTTATTCATAGTTATTTCTAACACGTTAGTTGTGATTATTTTCACATTGCCTATTTGCATTAATTCAACTCGTTTACTTTCATTTTGTGTGATTGTGCGATTTACTCGATTTATGTTATACTATTTTTTTAATCGAAATTCTATGCTATACGTATATACTTACATGAACGCATATTTGGTATGCACATTTTTTTTTCTATTGTGAGCAAAACCCTGTTATACTTTACATTATTTTGTTCATCGTCATGGCCAACAAACATACTAGTTGATAACTCTTATGGAATCTAAGCCAGCGCCCACGTACGACTCGGATTAGAGTATTTATTTAATCCGAGGGAACGGTGTAAATCTCGGAGTTTATCAATATAGGTGTTTAGAGCCCAACGATGTGAACAGATGTTACCGGTTAAGGGTGAACACGAAAGGGAAGAACCTCTAACCATGTCTATTACTTACATGTTCCTCTCATTATGGTTAAAGGGTAAACCCGAAAGGAAAGTGTAACATCGCAAATTTTTCCTAAATTTTTGTATAGGTAAAATCACCACTTTATTTGTATTAAACTACTCTTGTACAAAAATAACCATGGCAAATTTATATTTATGTCAAAACATTTTTTTTAATAATCATAATAATAATAATAATAATAATAATAAAACAAACACTATAACTAAACCTCTAAACCAAAACCTACAACCCAACCCAACATCCTAAACCCAAATCTAATCCTGAGCCCATCAGACGCGGCCCAAACCACCAAGCCCAAACCTGAGCCCACTAACAGACCGGCCCAAGCCTACCTTTCCCCTTCCTTCTTTGCTGGAAAAAGAAAAAAAAAATGTGTGTTGAGGACTAGACTCGAACCGGGGTTTAGGGCCGGGTTGGAATCAACAATCATCTACACCACCACTAGGCCACATGCTATTTGTTGAAGAATCTAGACTTTATCAATATTTATAAGCTACTGGAGCCTGCTTCTTTTGGTCGCTGCACAGCGCCGAGCCACAACAACCACTAGATTTTTTCTTTGATTGAAGCTTAACATGGAAATTATCATCTGATTGACTCGTATTATTGGATTGACGGACCCATATGCGTATTATACACGCATAATCCAATAAAAACCATACCAAAATTATACTAATTACGCGTGTACATTAATACATGGTCAAACTTTCTTTTTCGTCACTCTCGTATGTAATCGTATAAATTGGACATCCCTTGGTAGCCTTATTGTGCCGATTAACAACCCTCTACACTCAATTCCTGTTAAATCTCTCTGGATAACCAAGGAGAACGATTAGTTTGACTTTTCGTTGACTTATTGTTCGTGCATCATAGAAGCATTGTAAGTATCAATTAAATACATGAATTTGTTTCTGCATGCTAGTCGACCAATAACCCCAACGATTCTGGGGTTATTGTTTCCTAATTTGTTAGATTAAATTTCTAGGGTTCTTAGGTTATAATTGAGGAAAATGGCAAGAATCAACTGATATATAAAATATTTCTGAAACTAAAACAAACAACCAACAGACATCTAGATCAGTTGGTTGTACTCATATGCTCAAAACCATGAACCGGCCAAGGGCCCAGGTTCGAATCCCATAAGCAACATCTTTTTTTTTTTTTAAAAAACCCTTTATTTATATATTTAACCTTCTAATCTTTTAAAATGGTTTTAAAATACCGAAAGAGGGTTATAAATTCTACAAAAATTATTTTATGATGTTATAATAGAAAAGTTTATCATACAATTTTTAGTTTTTCAAAAATCTTTTATTTATTATATATAATAAATATTACAAGTTTATTCTATTATAATTATAAAATTCTATAAAAATATCAAAACAATTTTATTAAATTCCACAAAAATTATTCTAAACTTATAAAACAATAAAAATTTCAAAAATGATTTTTATTTCTGAAAAAATCATTTATTTAATATTTTTAATTGATTTTTGTTATTTTAATCATAAATAAATCATAATAAATTCATTTTTCATTATTTTTACATCAAAATTTCACATAAATTATTATTAATCATTTAGATCAGAAATATAAATTTTTGATTCGAAATTTATAATTTTTAATATTTTTAAAATATTAAGGCTATATTTTGTCAAATAAGTATTTATATATAAATATTCATTAATTAAGAAAATAATTTTATCAAAATTATTTTCACATTTATTACATTATAATTCAACTAATTTTAGACAATATTGGTTAGAAAACATTTTCATTAGTTATTTCTTTATTTATTTAAATTATTGAAATTTAATCATAAATCAGTTATTAATCCCCAAATTAGGAACCCTAGCACATTTTAGAATAGAAAACTTAGATTTATTAAGTTTTCCCCAACACTTATTTATTACCTTGAAATAGGGTGATATTTGGATACACACGAGCCACATTTACTTTTATAACAAGGGTCTCCATTCTAACACAAAGGTGAGTTTACACAGCCCCTTTTTCTGTTTTACATTTTGGGATGAAACATGTTTAAACATTTTATACTCTATCATTTACTCATTCTTACATTGTTGAAACTTGTGATTCAATTACACTATCATTTATTCATTCTATCATTTGACTGTAACAAAAAGACACAGTACAATCATTAACATTGATCAAGCCGCCTGTTTTAGATTATAGCGCTATAGGTCTGACAAACCCATCCCCCCGCATAAATTCAGGGATGATCGATAACAGTTACACTTTTACTAACTTGCGAGTTAGGTCTCAGTCGACACAAGGTTTGATTGTATAAAAGACGCATTGTTACATGTCGGACTCATACTATTACATTATACAACTTTGATTGTTGTACAAACTACTATTATCTATCATATTCAAAAACCTATGTATTCTCACCAACTATTTATAGTTGACCCCCCCCCCCTATCTTTTCAACTTAACATGTTTCAGGTTTATATGCTATTGGAAGTTGTACAAGTATTGGAACACATAGGAGCTTTGGACCTAGTTTATATTAATCAATTTTTTTGTTGTAATCTCTTCTTGTAAGATGAATTGTAAATTGTTAAATATTATTCAACTTTCATTTAGTACCATGAGCTATTGAACAATCATCACTACGTGACATCCCGATGTTTCCGCCATCGGTTGGGGTGTTACAGATTGGTATTAAAGCCATGGTTATAGGGAATTAGGTTATTAGAAAAATAATCTAGACTATAACCATAGGATTATAATCAGTACTTGCTCCTTTTACTTGCAACCCTACTTGTTTCTATCCTCTATCTCTTACTTCTTATCCCTACTTTAAATCCCTACAAGAAGATTGCTCTCCATCACTGGATCTACTCTTAAACTAATAGGACAAAATCCTCAGGTATAGCCTGAACCACCTTGAGATCTCGTCGAAGTTCTAGATTTTAATAACGAACACGTGCAATCTGGAAGGGTGAACGCCTGTATTCTGAGTCTTCTGTCTAGGCTGGCATTGCGCATATATCCCAATCAGACGAGGGACCCGGATGCCTACCTGGGAATTCTCGGGATGAGTGTTCACTTATAGGCTAAAGCATGTCTTCACTATGTTATTAGAATCTAAAATCTTTGATAAGTCAACGTTTTCGTTTATTCGTTATAATTAATGGATAAATGATTACATTCCTTATATTACCTCATTCATTTCATGTTCATTGAACCTTCATTATGTCTCTTACAGATCATGCCTCCACGTCGCAGCGCTCGCCTTAACAGTGGTGACAATCATGATGAAGGGAGTAGCAATCACAACCACAACCACGACACTAACCACAACAATGGAGGTGATGCCCAACTGGCTGCGATCATTTCCCAACAAATGGCGCAACAGATCGCAACTCTAGTTCCTAACTTACTGGCTCAAGTCATCCAAATGAATGGAAACGGCAATGGAAATGGAAATGGCAATGGAAACCACAATGGGAACGGGAATGGAAACGGGAATGGCCTCCCAATCTGCACTCTCAAACACTTTAATACCTGTAATCCTCCTAAGTTCAGTGGGGATGAAGGCGCTACTAGACTCCTACAATGGTTCGAGGGTATTGAGAATACCTTCATTAACAGTGAGTGTCCCGATAACTTTAAGGTCCGTTATGCTATGAGTGTTCTTCACAAACGAGCACTCACTTGGTGGAATGAGGAAAGCGCACCCGTGGAGCTGAAGTTGCACTTGCTATGACCTGGGATCAAGTCAAGGAGATAATGAAAGCTGAGTTTTGTCCACGTAACGAGGTCAAGAAACTAGAGGACGAGTTCCACACCCTTGCTCAGGATAGTGGGGAAAACCTTGCTTATAATACCCGCTTCCATGAGCTCAGTCTGTTGTTGCCCCCATAAGGTCACTCCCCTACCTGTAGCCATTGAGAAATATATCGGTGGTTTACCCATGCAGATCCAGGACACGGTATGGGGAAGGAACCCTGCTACCCTCGATGAGGCCAAGCGTCTAGCAGCTACCTTAACTGACAATCACGTAAAGAACGGGACCTTAGTTCGGAAAAGCGAGAAAGCAAGTATTGTAGCCGCGGTAACTACTGAGAACCAGAAGCGTAAGACCAGGGATCCTGATGTAAACCACACTACACAAGCTTCTAACAAGAAACCTAATACAGGAAACTTTCCATTGTATAACACATGCAAACGACATCATCCCACTGCTTCAGCGTGTCGCTTGTGCACCAATTGTGGTAAGTATGGCCACCTGGTCAACACATGTCGTGAGACCCCAAACCCTAATACCAACCAACCAACCAACCCTGCTCAGGCTGCTAATCCTAATCGTCCTGGTAGATACAACTATGGTCAGTGCTATGAATGTGGAGACCCAAATCACTTCCGTAATCGATGCCCTAAACTAAACCGAGATCAAGACCCTCCAGCTACTTAACAGCAAGCCCCACCATTTGAATGATGTTTGCTTCTTATTCTATGTATTGACGCTTTTTGATTCAAGTAATAAATTCTAGTATTGAAATTTTTGTTTGAGAGTTGTATATATGGTATAATCATAACACTTGGATGCATGCTTGTTTGAATGTGAACTAATTGCTATATCAATATCTAAATCTATACAACTGCAACTCATATACTATACTCGTTATACTTATAAACTTGTTTACATAAACATATTATCAAATTGCAATTTATATGTATAATAATTGCTACACTTAATAGAGGATAAAGAACTTGCTCAACAGTTAGTTGAGTACCAAATAACCTACTTAACGATTGGTAGAGGTCATCATGCCTTTTCAACAGTCGGGAGAGTGTGACACCCGGCATGTTTGAGTCAACATTTTATAAACACATAAGTCTACTTTAGCGAAAAACGTTTATTAAAACATACTTGGCGGGGTCGGTAGAGTCGGAACACAGTCCGTATTGTCCAGGGTTCAATGATCTGTAGGATCATTGGGAGTCATTTTGGGAATACACTACTATCGGGTCCCGTTGTTGGTGAATTACATAAACAAATTAAGTGTATGTGTAGATTATTGTCGTATGGTGGATTATATGCTTAGATGTGTTTAAATGATGTGTAGATAATCATCCGTGCTTAAATATGTTAAACATAGACTAAGGTTGCATGCTCGTATGTTAGGGTGCGTTAGAATGCGTTAAACACGACAAACTGGAAAACTAGACAAACATGGACCCTGGTTCGACCACTTCGAGTGGCCGAAGGAGGAAACTTGTTTGGTTCGACCCTTTGTAAATGGGCGAACCTGAGATATAGAATTGAAAGAATTCCCTTCGACCAGGACAGGGCTCATTCGACCCTGTGAAAGGGTCGAAGGAGAGTACATTCGCCCAGGTAAAAGGGGCGAATGTGAACATAGTATAAATACCACACTTTGTCATTTTCACCATTTCACAAACCCTAAACGTCTCTAAACACTCTCTAGCATCTTTAAACATTGGGGAAGGAGTTTTTGCCCTTGTTTTCTATAATCTAATCTACAAACATCTTCTACACAAAGATCTAAGGTGTGTTCTTCATTCTAAATCATTTTTAAAGCATTTCAATTCGTTTTCATTAAACCCCAAGAGTCCAGATCTGATTCAAACATGTTTTCATGAATAAAAACCTTCCTAATATCTTTCTAAACAAAACCTATTCATAAACAATGAGTTTTCATACAAAATAACATGTGTTAATGGTGTTTTATGTGATGTTATGTATTGTTTGATGATTGATTGCTGTATAGATGTTATAACAATGATCTAGGACTGTTATTGATGACGTTTTATGATTGAGATAGGTTACAATTGATTATTGATGATGTTATGTTCATTTTAGGGATTTTGGGTTAGATCTAGGGCTTGTTCATGATGATAGTGATAAGGATATGATTGGGGGTTTCTTGTTCATGATAATTTGAGTATATTAAGTTGATAATTGATTGATTTCATAAAGTTTCCTAATTGGGTAAAGATTGCATGCGTTTGATGTGACATCTCCATAATTTGCTATTTCGGGTAACTTGTAAAACGAACGGATTTCGGGATAAAATTGGTAGGGTTATGTAGGAATATGTTAATGATAGTTGACTGCTGTGATTGGTAATGTTTCGTGATGTTTTCGGACCGTTTAGATGCGTTTTGGTGCGTTTTATAAAATGCTGATGAAAACGGGCGAACGTGGAATAAAATTTGTTCGAATGGGCGAACGTGGAACAAAAAAATGGGAAAAACGGGCGAACGTGGAACAAAAAAATGGGAAAAACGGGCGAACGTGGAAAAACGGGCGAACGTGGGAAAAACGGGCGAATGTGGCTCAAACGGGCGAACGTGGAACAAAATGTGGGAAAAACGGGCGAACGTGGCTCAAACGGGCGAACGTGGAAATGGGAAAAACCACATTCGACCATCTGATGTCCGGAATGAGATTTTTGATGCAAACTAAGTGTTTTATGCTTGAGACTTATGTGTTAAACTTATGTGCATGACTAATTGATGTAATGGGTCACCAACGGGATGTCGGGTTGGTCTGGGATGTCCGGTTAACGTTTAAACACACTTTTTAACACACGTAGTCAAGATCTGGACAATCGGGGACTAGTTAGCCTTCGGGTTAATAGTCATCACACTTATGTAAACTCATTGATAGGTTGTCATTAGTTGGGATTATCATACACGTGTTGGAATTCTAGTTATCAGAAGACGCACTCTAAGGTGAGTTTCACGGCCCCTCTTTTTTACTCTTTTCTCTCGGGGGAGAAGCATGCCACTCGTTTTAGCAATGCAACGTTTATGATTCGAAAATGCAACTCTTATGAAACTTACCACTTTTGGAAACATAACGCTTTTGAAACGCAACGCTTTTGAAACACGACGCTTTTGAAACGCAACGCTTTTAGAAACATGACGCCTTTTGGGAATGTGACTCTTTTAAGAAACGTGACACGTTTGGCACTTGGCATATTTAAACATTGGCACTTGACACTTTTAAACATTGATGTTTGGCATTTGACACTTGACGCTTGGCACTTATTTACTATACGACGAAACTTAAGTCCCTATTGAAACCATGAATGTGCGGGGCACAACAGGGGAAATGTGGATAGCTCTATCGGGTGTGACGAACCCCACCTGACGGCTGGGAGCCGGGCGGGTGCATATCGTCTCTACTTGACACTTGACACATGGGCAGCAACTTGAGCAACGTTTGTCAGTAATGGTTTTAGCAACATAGTCGTAGTAGTAAGGGAACGTTTGTTATTTACTTGGAACTTTTGCACACTTGGCACTTTATGAGGAATTTCTTTACACATGAAAACGTTTACGAACTTAAAACCCGCAAACTCACCAGCATTATATGTTGACGTCTTTTTGGCATGTTTTCTCAGGTCGCTAAGGTAGCAGCATTGAGTATAGGCGCACGGAGTCTCACGGCGTCTAGGGATCATATGCATGTTTTGTTAATCATTTCAGACTTTGAGTTTTACTTTTAAGTTGTAATAATACATTTTGCTTCCGCTGTGTTAGAACGGTTTTTGAAACTCAATGGTAGTTTACGTTGTTTTCTTAACATATAGATGTCGTTTATTGTGACCGTTGACTTGGATCCTGGTGTGTCACGCGCCTCGCGGTAAAACCCCGCATGTGGAAATTTGAGGGTGTGACAGGAGAGGCCCTACAACCTGCTCCACGACTGGTGGAGGCTATCGAACCTGCTCAACAATCGGTAGAGTCACAGAAGGACACAAAACCCTAATGTAAGGTAAATTGGTGATTACGGTCCGGAACGTAATCACAAATTTACAGGTACGTTAAGGTAGTGTGAAATTCTATCAAGGTTTTCGGTAAATAACCAATTATAGACTCTAGTTACCTGGTTGTTTATCAACTCATGCATTTTTTTTGTGAATTCCTAAAACTTAAGTTAGTGTTTTGCTAGATTCTTATTCTCCCTGCGATTTCAAGACACACCTAATCCTACCCTTAAACTCACAGATAACAAACCTCTTACCTAAACTATTTGAAACAGATTATTCTATTCATGTCGTGCCTTAACACAAAATTTTCCAGATCACACTTGTCCTAATTTCTATCCAATCCCCTTCAACCCTGTGTTTTCAATAAACTTCGGGACAAAGTTTCTAAAAGTAGGGGAGACTGTAACATCGCAAATTTTTCCTAAATTTTTGTATAGGTAAAATCACCACTTTATTTGTATTAAACTACTTTTGTACAAAAATAACCATGGCAAATTTATATTTATGTCAAAACATTTTTATTTTTGTTTTAATAATGATAATAATAATAATAATCATAATAATAATAATAATAAAACAAACACTATAACTAAACCTCTAAACCAAAACCTACAACCCAACCTAACATCCTAAACCCAAATCTGATCCTGAGCCCATCAGACGCGGCCCAAACCACCAAGCCCAAACCTGAGCCCACTAACAGACCGGCTCAAGCCTACCTTTCCCCTTCCTTCTTTGCTGGAAAAAGAAAAAAAATGTGTGTTGAGGACTAGACTTGAACCGGGGTCTAGGGCCGGGTGTCACACCCTCAAAATCCACTTGCGTAGTTTTACCGCGAGGCGCATGACAAACCAGGATCCAAGTCAACGATCACAATAAACAAGTCTAAATGAACATTTGAAATTTCTAAAACATAGTTTAAATCCCCAATTACAGCGGAAGCTTATTCTCAAAATATAATCCAAAAGTAAACCAAATTATTCAATGTTTGAAAACCATGCAATCCTAACTAGACGCCGTGCAGACGCGTGCGCCCTAGTTCCGTAGTGCTACCTTAGCGACCTGAGAAAACATGTAAGAGTTTAAATCAGCACAAAAATGCTGGTGAGTTCACAGGTTTTGTAATCAAAGTATCAAGTTCAACCTGTCCATACTATATCAATTTGCAAACCAAAGTACGCTAGCTAGGCGTATGTTTTGTTACATCTACGATTGGAAAACCATTACTAACTCGTAAACCAGATGTCGTGCCCGAATAGTAAACCTGTTCCTGTTTGAGACAATATGCACTCGCCCGGCCCTCCAAGCCGATGAGCGGGGTTGGTCATTCCCAATAGATCTATTCACATTTCCCCGTTGTGCTAACCCGCACATTCATGGTTTCCCCCGGGACTTCCAAAGATCGTATAGTAAACCATAGAAACCCATAGTATGACAGTTGTTACCAAAACATAAGTTTAACACATGTTTTCTCCCCCAAAAAGTGAAACCAGTTAAAATAGGGGCCGTAAACTCACCTTAGGTTGCGTTACTTCGAAATACGAATAAGATCAGCAAGCTATGCTAGCCCCGTAAAGCGGCGACCTAACATATGACAGTTACAAGTACTTAGACTAATAACCCGTAGGTTATTGAGTCCCTAGATGTCCAGACCATAACCAAGTTCGTTTGAAAACACCGTGACTGTTAAATTAACCCAATGTACAAGACTCGACATCCCATTGGTGACCCGAGACTCCCCGTGTTATACTTGCACTCACAAACATACAATCATGCAATCACACTTAACATACGTTAAAGTCCAACAAGCTATAGCACGTAGTCAAGTATCACATAAATAAGTCCGAACACATGTTACCAAGTTACTAGGTATGTTACGGGGTTCCTAGCATGTTCCTAGGTGTCAAATCGGGTCCCGAAATGCTAAATTACACTTACAGCAGCAGTACAGGCGATTAGGAAAAGTCAACTAGTGATTACGTGGGTCAACAGGCATTTAGGAATGCTAATCGCCTATACTATAGGTGATTAGGGTCATGCGGTATGCAAATCATGAGTTTATAGGCGATTACGTCGTAAAGCATGCAATTCAGGGCTTAACTAGCATTTGCCGGGTGTCACATCATCCCCACGTTAAAAGAATTTTCGTCCCAAAAATTGCACAAGTACCAAAAGGAATAACAAAAGAAACAGACAAAAGATAGAAACCAAGAATGAGATTTACCCGAGTTGTCACATCATCCCCACGTTAAAAAGGAATCTCGCCCGGAGATTCATTCGGCAGCAGTGGTAACATATCTCGATTCGAACGCTTCCTTAGGAAAGAGATGAGGATACTTAGACTTCATCTGATCCTCCCGTTCCCAAGTGTACTCTGGTCCCCGGTTCGAGTTCCAGCGAACCTTAACAATGTGAATCTTGCTATGACGTAGGCTACGAATCTTGTAGTCAAGGATCTCAACGGGTTCCTCCACAATCCGAAGACGATCATCCACCTTGATCTCTTCCAGTGGAACAATAAGAGACTCGTCCGCCAGACACTTCTTTAAGTTGGACACATGGAAGACGTTATGTACGTTGCCGAGCTCCGTCGGTAAATCAAGACGATATGTCACCGGTCCAATCCGTTCCAGAATTGTAAATGGGCCGACATACCGAGGGTTGAGTTTGCCACGCTTCCCAAAGCGTATGACGCCCTTCCACGGTGAAACTTTCAGAAGTACTTTGTCATCAACTTGGAATTCCAATGGCTTGCGACGCTGATCGGCATAACTCTTTTGCCGGTCCCGTGCCGCAGCCAACCGGTTACGAATCTGTACGATCTTTTCCGAAGTTTCGTACACTAGCTCAGGCCCAGTGAGTTGACTCTCACCCACCTCAGCCCAACAGAGAGGAGACCGGCATTTCCGCCCGTACAGTGCCTCGAACGGAGCTGCCTTGATGCTCGTGTGGTAACTGTTGTTGTAAGAGAATTCTACTAACGGTAGGTGAGCTTCCCAACCTTTGCCAAAATCGATCACACATGCCCGCAGCATGTCTTCTAAGGTTTGAATCGTGCGTTCACTCTGACCGTCAGTCTGTGGGTGATAAGCTGTACTCATGTCAAGCTGGGTACCCAAAGCCTTGTGCAAAGACTTCCAGAAGTGAGAAGTAAAGTAGGAGTCACGATCCGAAATAATAGAAACCGGCACCCCGTGCTTAGAAACAACTTCCTTTAGATAAAGACGAGCCAAACGATCCATGGTGTCGGTCTCCTTAATAGCGAGAAAATGGGCTGATTTCGTCAACCGATCAACAATCACCCATATCTTATCATTCCCGCTCGGTGACTTAGGTAGTTGCGTGACAAAATCCATTGTAATCCGTTCCCATTTCCATTCCGGAATTTCAGGTTGTTGCAAGAGACCCGACGGTTTCTGGTATTCCACCTTGACCTTAGCACAGGTCAAGCATTTGCTCACGTATGAGGCTATATCCGACCTCATGTTTGGCCACCAGTAAAGCACCTTCAAATCTTGGTACATCTTATCCGAACCAGGATGAATAGAACTTGTGAGCCTCATCTAAAACAAGCTCCCGAAGTCCCCTAAATAAAGGAACCCATATGCGTTCTGCGAAGTAGTGCAGGCCATCAGGCCTTCGCTCGAGGTGCTTGTCGGCACCGTGCATAGTCTCAGCTTTAAGGTTTTCCTCCTTCAAAGCTTCTAACTGGGCAGAACGGAGTTGGTCAGGTAGAGAGGAATGAATGGTGAGCTGCAACGCCCGAACGCGACGAGGATTAATTGATTCCTTCTTGCTCAAGGCGTCTGCTACTACATTCGCCTTGCCAGGATGGTACTTAACGGCGCAATCATAGTCGTTCAGGAGTTCAATCCAACGACGCTGTCGTATGTTCAAATGTTGTTGGTCGAAAATATGTTGAAGACTCTTGTGATCGGTGTAGATGGTGCATTTGGTACCGTACAAGTAATGTCTCCAAATTTTCAACGCGAAAACCACTGCGCCCAATTCCAAGTCATGGGTGGTGTAGTTCCTCTCGTGCACCTTGAGTTGACGAGAAGCATACGCAATCACTTTCTCGCGTTGCATCAACACGCAACCGAGACCATGAATAGAAGCATCACAGTAAACAACGAAATCATCAGGGCCTTCAGGCAAGGACAAAATAGGAGCAGAACAAAGTTTAGACTTCAGTTCTTGAAATGCCGACTCTTGTGGTTCACCCCAGTCGAATTTTCTATCCTTCTGAGTAAGAGTGGTGAGGGGTTGAGCGATCTTTGAGAACCCCTTAATGAAACGACGATAGTAGCCCGCAAGGCCTAGAAATTGCCGCACCTCAGTTGGCGTCTTTAGTGCTCCCCAGTCCTTGATCGCTTCGATCTTAGCTGGATCGACATGAATTCCCAGTTCATTAACCACATGTCCTAGGAACTGAACTTCGCGTAACCAAAAGTCACACTTTGAGAACTTAGCGAAAGTTGTTCCCGTCGCAAAAGTTCCAAAACCAAACGCAGGTGTTCCTCGTGTTCGGTCTTGTTCTTGGAGTAAATCAGGATGTCATCAATAAACACGATAACGAACTTGTCAAGATATGGTTTGCAAACGCGGTTCATCAAATCCATGAAAACCACCGGTGCGTTTGTGAGACCGAAAGGCATGACCAAGAATTCAAAATGGCCATAACGTGTACGAAAGGCAGTCTTTGCAACGTCAGCTTCCCTTACGCGCAACTGGTGATAACCGGACCTCAAATCAATCTTAGAGTAGTAGCTAGAACCCTGGAGTTGGTCGAATAGATCATCAATGCGTGGAAGAGGATAACGGTTCTTGATGGTCACCTTGTTCAATTCTCTGTAATCCACACACAATCGAAAACTTCCATCCTTCTTCTTAACGAACAGAATCGGGGCTCCCCAAGGGGAAGAACTTGGTCTGATGAAACCCTTGTCCAAGAGTTCCTGTAACTGACTGGACAATTCCTGCATCTCGGGAGGTGCAAGACGGTAGGGGGCCCGAGCAATAGGAGCAGCCCCTGGTACAAGATCAATACCGAACTCAACCTGACGATGGGGAGGAAGACCAGATAAATCATCGGGAAATACATCAGAAAACTCGCGTACCACAGAAATATCGTCGATCTTCTTCTCATCAGTAGAGGAAACAGATAAAAGTGCCAAAACGGCCGAATAACCCTTTCGAAGATACTTAAGGGCTTTCATGCTGGAGATGAGATTTAGCGGAGCACCGCCCTTGATACCGTACACAGAAAGGAATTCTCCATCAGGGAGGGGAATCCGAATAATCTTGTCGTAACAAACGATCTCAGCGCGATACAAAGACAACCAATCCATGCCTACAACAACGTCAAAACTACCCAAAGGTACCGGCATAAGGTCGATGGGGAACGACAAACCCAACAACTCTAGTTGACACTCCCGAAGGATACAAGTAGCTTCAATCTTTTTACCGTCAGCTAACTCAATTATGTACTTAGCCTCTAATGGTACGGGTACTACATCTAGCAGTCGACTAACTTCCATAGATATAAAACTTTTATCGGCACCGGAATCAAATAAAACACTAACAGAGCGATTATTGAGAAGGAACGTACCGGTAACTGTGTCAGGATCCTGCCTAGCCTCCGCGGCTCCAATGACGAAGGCACGTGCATTCCTGCCACCGCCCCCGTTGTTCCCATTACCGTTTCTATCCCTCACATCTCCGCCCTGCTTCAGCTTCGGGCACTCCTTCTTGTAATGCCCAGTCTCCCCACAGTTGTAACAACCCTGTCTCCCCGTAGTTCCTTGAGCAGTAGGAGCCGAGTTAGTAGTTGGGGCCTGGGTCGATGGAAGTGTCGCCCGACAGTCTTTAGCAAAATGCCCAAGTCGCTGACAGCTATGGCAACGGTTACGGTCGCAGTCCCCCTGATGATGACGCCCACATTTGTTGCATTTAGGCAATTTCCCCGCATAACCACCCTGTTTGGTACCAGAAGAAGAAGAACCCCCGCTATCGAATCTCTTACCCTGTTGTGCTGGTGCTGGCACAGATCCTTTCCCCTCATTATCCCATTTACGCTTGTTACTCTCCGGGGCCTTGACAGTCGAACCCTTAGCAGGCAAGATACCCTCATTCACCTTCAAGTTTGTCATCCTGTGAGCCGATCGGACCACCTCTGAGTATGTAGGAAGATTCCCCGCAGCCACCAACCCTGCGATCTCTGGTACTAGTCCCGAGATATAGTGTTCAATCCTCCTGTACTCTGGCACATGCAGATCAGGACACAGCACTGCCAACTCATTACGCCTTACCGTATACTTTTCAATCTCCGACCCGGTCATCTTGAGGTTCCACACCTCATGCTCTAGCTTCTGAACTTCTTCCCTTGGACAGTACTCTCGCTTCAGTAGTTGAACAAAATTTTCCCAAGGCATAGCATAAGCCTCCCCTATACCCATATTCTGGGTGATATTGTTCCACCAGGTCAAAGCAACATCCTGGAATAACGCAGCAGCATACTTGACTCGATCCTCTGGGAGACAGTTGCACATCAGAAACACTGACTCCACCTTTTCCAGCCACCTGAGCAAGCTCACCGCACCCTTAGTGCCAGAGAATTCCTGGGGCTTACAGTCCCGAAACATCTTGTAGGTACACATAGGTGGGGGTGGGTTAACAGGACCACCTGAAATAAAAACGTATGAGAAACCACGAAGGATGTAAACAAGGTTCACCAATGAGGCAAAAATGGATAAATCAACTTACCACCACCATTGTGCCCTAACTGAAAGGCAGCTTGCAGTAAGTTGTTCAGATCTTCTTGTGTTAGGTTTACACCTCCACGACCACCACCACCACCGCGACCACCACCACGCCCACCATTGCGGCCACCTCCACGTCCTCCTCGTACTCCAGACATGATTCTGACAGAAAGAACGAGAAAAATTTAGTTTCACAGCTAATGGTAACCACTAGCATTCACAAGATCAAAGCTAGATCCAACTCAGGACTATCCATTCAAACCCAGAGCTCACTAGGGCTTTCATGCATTTCGGTTTATGATTTTGTGTGCACCCAAAATGATAAACCGCTCTACATGGTCCTCCAAGTGTTCTCCTAGTTCAAGGTTCAAATCACCGAACATAGACTCTTAGCTATACACCGTAATGCTACGGTAGTTTATGGCAAGTGTTTCTATTGGAGTATGAAAGGGAGATGTCCGAGCCTTGGACAAATCTCAAGAGTACACGATTTACCCCAATATACCACACTGCCTAGAAGGCAAGTAACCCGACATAAGATAGAACGGATGATGTAACATAGGAAGGTCAGATGATTTAGAGACACCCCGACAAGCCCATACGTAATCCACCATAATGTTTAGTACTATGTGATCGTCTAGTGTGTGCGACTCGGCTATAGACTAGACTCTACATGCAGTCCTAGTTCACTATAACCTGGCTCTGATACCAATCTGTCACACCCTCAAAATCCACTTGCGGAGTTTTACCGCGAGGCGCATGACAAACCAGGATCCAAGTCAACGATCACAATAAACAAGTCTAAATGAACATTTGAAATTTCTAAAACATAGTTTAAATCCCCAATTACAGCGGAAGCTTATTCTCAAAATATAATCCAAAAGTAAACCAAATTATTCAATGTTTGAAAACCATGCAATCCTAACTAGACGCCGTGCAGACGCGTGCGCCCTAGTTCCGTAGTGCTACCTTAGCGACCTGAGAAAACATGTAAGAGTTTACGTCAGCACAAAAATGCTGGTGAGTTCACAGGTTTTGTAATCAAAGTATCAAGTTCAACCTGTCCATACTATATCAATTTGCAAACCAAAGTACGCTAGCTAGGCGTATGTTTTGTTACATCTACGATTGGAAAACCATTACTAACTCGTAAACCAGATGTCGTGCCCGAATAGTAAACCTGTTCCTGTTTGAGACAATATGCACTCGCCCGGCCCTCCAAGCCGACGAGCGGGGTTGGTCATTCCCAATAGATCTATTCACATTTCCCCGTTGTGCTAACCCGCACATTCATGGTTTCCCCCGGGACTTCCAAAGATCGTATAGTAAACCATAGAAACCCATAGTATGACAGTTGTTACCAAAACATAAGTTTAACACATGTTTTCTCCCCCAAAAAGTGAAACCAGTTAAAATAGGGGCCGTAAACTCACCTTAGGTTGCGTTACTTCGAAATACGAATAAGATCAGCAAGCTATGCTAGCCCCGTAAAGCGGCGACCTAACATATGACAGTTACAAGTACTTAGACTAATAACCCGTAGGTTATTGAGTCCCTAGATGTCCAGACCATAACCAAGTTCGTTTGAAAACACCGTGACTGTTAAATTAACCCAATGTACAAGACTCGACATCCCATTGGTGACCCAAGACTCCCCGTGTTATACTTGCACTCACAAACATACAATCATGCAATCACACTTAACATACGTTAAAGTCCAACAAGCTATAGCACGTAGTTCAAGTATCACATAAATAAGTCCGAACACATGTTACCAAGTTACTAGGTAGGTTACGGGGTTCCTAGCATGTTCCTAGGTGTCAAATCGGGTCCCGAAATGCTAAATTACACTTACAGCAGCAGTACAGGCGATTAGGAAAAGTCAACTAGTGATTACGTGGGTCAACAGGCATTTAGGAATGCTAATCGCCTATACTATAGGCGATTAGGGTCATGCGGTATGCAAATCATGAGTTTATAGGCGATTACGTCGTAAAGCATGCAATTCAGGGCTTAACTAGCATTTAGGATCGTAAATGCATGAAGTAAAGGCAAATAGGCTCCTATTCACCTATACTATAGGCGATTAGGGCTTCCCATCAGGCGAATAGCCTCCTAATCGCCTATAGTATAGGGGATTAGGGTTCCTATTCGCCTATAGCACAGCTGTTCCGGTTTTTCGCCCGTTTAACACTCCAAATCAAATCCAGAACGTGTGTAAACATCAAATATCAATCAAACAACCATATCAAACATATTTCAATCAAAATCCTTCGTTTAACCTCGTTCTATCAGCCCTGCATGCAACCATGTATCCCAAAAACAATACACATAGCATGAAACATCACATTAACATGCATAGCCGTAACCCTAATGAACAATTACTCAGATTTCATCAACATGCTAACATCATCAATCTATAACTACCTTAATATTATGTTATCAATCCATCTTGAATCATAAAAACCCTATCTTTTAATCATAAACACACATACAACATGCATAATAGTTAGAATCCAATTAACAACGATTATTAACGAATTTCAGAAGACACATTCGTTTATAAACAGGTCTGGACCATTAGGGATTCAGTAAAAACATTATTAAAGATTGCATGAATGAAAACCACACCTTAGATTTGTGATAGATTGATGTAACAGGCTTGAAATCTTGTGTTTTGATCCAAAATCGTGTTCCAGAGGTTGTGTGTGTGTTGGGACGAGTTGTGGGACGACTAGGGTTGTTATAATGAAGTTTAGGAGGTCAAGTATTGTATTTATAGGCGTTTTTAGTCGTCCAGCACGTTATAGGCGATTACGCAGCAGCATCAGGCGAATAGGGATGCTAATCGCCTATAGTAGGGGCGATTAGGGCCTATTCGCCCCTATGGAACCCTACTCGCCCCTCCCTATAGGCGAATACAGATCCTATTTGCCTATAGGGTTTGGTTCAGCACATTTGGCGCGTTAAACTCCGTTTTAACATATGTTAACACCTTTTCACATACCGACAAGTCACATAATGATTGTAAACACATAATACTTGCAAACAAACACATTCACACTCGATCACCAATTCCCGGGACTCGAGACTTGTATGTTCCCTATGTTCTGACGATTCTACGACTCGTCACCCCTTGTACACTTGGTTAAGGATTGACATCTAGCCCCTTGTACACTTGGTTCCCGAACCGTAATACGACTCGACTAACCCAGTTAAGTATAATCTACGCGTGACTCGCTAAGGTAGACTTTCATCTAGACAGCGTTGTTAACCAGAATTTGCCGGGTGTCACATCGGGTTGGAATCAACAATCATCTACACCACCACTAGGCCACATGCTATTTGTTGAAGAATCTAGACTTTATCAATATTTATAAGCTACTGGAGCCTGCTTCTTTTGGTCGCTGCACAGCGCCGAGCCACAACAACCACTAGATTTTTTCTTTGATTGAAGCTTAACATGGAAATTATCATCTGATTGACTCGTATTATTGGATTGACGGACCCATATGCGTATTATACACGCATAATCCAACAAAAACATACCAAAATTATACTAATTACGCGTGTACATTAATACACGGTCAAACTTTCTTTTTCGTCACTCTCGTATGTAATCGTATAAATTGGACATCCCTTGGTAGCCTTATTGTGCCGATTAACAACCCTCTACACTCAATTCCTGTTAAATCTCTCTAGATAACCAAGGAGAACGATTAGTTTGACTTTTCGTTGACTTATTGTTCGTGCATCATAGAAGCATTGTAAGTATCAATTAAATACATGGATTTGTTTCAGCATGCTAGTTGACCAATAACCCCAACGATTATGGGGTTATTGTTTCCTAATTTGTTAGATTAAATTTCTAGGGTTCTTAAGTTATAATTAGGGAAGATGGCAAGAATCAACTGATATATAAAATCTTTCTGAAACTAAAACAAACAACCAACAGACATCTAGATCAGGTGGTTGTACTCATATGCTCAAAACCATGAACCGGCCAAGGGCCCAGGTTCGAATCCCATAAGCAGCATCTTTTTTTTTAAAACCCTTTATTTATATATTTAACCTTCTAATCTTTTAAAATGGTTTTAAAATACCGAAAGAGGGTTATAAATTCTACAAATATTATTTTATGATGTTCTAATAGAAAAGTTTATCATACAATTTTTAGTTTTTCAAAAATCTTTTATTTATTATATATAATAAATATTACAAGTTTATTCTAATATAATTATAAAAATTCTATAAAAATATCAAAACGATTTTATTAAATTCCACAAAAATTATTCTAAACTTATAAAACAATAAAAATTTCAGAAATGATTTTTATTTATTAAAAAATCATTTATTTAATATTTTTAATCGATTTTTGTTATTTTAATCATAAATAAATCATAATAAATTCATTTTTCATTATTTTTACATCAAAATTTCACATAAATTATTATTAATCATTTAGATCAGAAATACAAATTTTTGATTCGAAATTTATAATTTTTAATATTTTTAAAATATTAAGGCTATATTTTGTCAAATAAGTATTTATATATAAATATTCATTAATTAAAAAAATAATTTTATAAAAATTATTTTCACATTTATTACATTATAATTCAACTACTTTTAGACAATATTGGTTAGAAAACATTTTCATTAATTATTTCTTTATTTATTTAAATTATTGAAATTTAATCATTAATCAATTATTAATCCCCAAATTAGGAACCCTAGCACATTTTAGACTAGAAAACTTAGATTTATTAAGTTTTCCCCAAACACTTATTTATTACCTTGAAATAGGGTGATATTTGGATGCACACGAGCCACATTTACTTTTATAACAAGGGTCTCCATTCTAACACAAAGGTGAGTTTACATAGCCCTTTTTCTGTTTTACATTTTGGGGTGAAACATGTTTAAAACATTTTATACTTTATCATTTACTCATTCTTACATTGTTGAAACTTGTGATTCAATTACACTATCATTTATTCATTCTATCATTTGACTGTAACAAAAAGACACAGTACAATCATTAACATTGATCAAGCCGCCTGTTTAGATTATAGCGCTATAGGTCTGACAAACCCATCCCCCCGCATAAATTCAGGGATGATCGATAACAGTTACACTTTTACTAACTTGCGAGTTAGGTCTCAGTCGACACAAGGTTTGATTGTACAAAAGACGCATTGTTACATGTCGGACTCATACTATTACATTATACAACTTTGATTGTTGTACAAACTACTATTATCTATCATATTCAAAAACCTATGTATTCTCACCAACTATTTATAGTTGACCCCCCCTATCTTTTCAACTTAACATGTTTCAGGTTTATATGCTATTGGAAGTTGTACAAGTATTGGAACACATAGGAGCTTTGGACCTAGTTTATATTAATCAATTTTTTTGTTGTAATCTCTTCTTGTAAGATGAATTGTAAATTGTTAAATATTATTCAACTTTCATTTAGTACCATGAGCTATTGAACAATCATCACTACGTGACATCCCGATGTTTCCGCCATCGGTTGGGGTGTTACAGAAAGGACCTCTAACCATGTCATTGTTTCATTGCAGTATCAATTATTTAGCATATCCTGATTGCACGCATTTGTTTCTAGTATTACTTAGGCTAGGGTTATGGAAAAGCATAACACCCTAGTGTAAGGTAAATCGATGATTACGGTCCGGAACACAATCATGGGTTTACAGGTACATGAGGGTGGTGTGTAATTCTATTTAGGCTGTTGGCAGACAATCAGTACGAGTCCAAAGTATCGGGAGTGTGGTGGGTCAGCTGCGGTACACCCTATATATAAGCATAAACGATACTGCGGGAGCGGACTAGGAGTCTGAACAAGAACCTACCCATTACTATCTCATCATTAGATCATTGACTAATAGCTAGCACTTTCGATAAGAAAGTTCTTACCCGAGCTTTAATTCGTCCTCCTAGAGTCTTTCACTTGACCACCTCTACAGAAAACATAAACCTTGTATACTCTTACACTCTCGATTAATTGGATTCTTGTTGCATAATCTAATAAAGTTCAGTTAGAAACATTTCTAAAGTAGGGGAGACTACCTACATTAGTGCCTCTGCCCTCACCCGTTACACATTCCCAAAAACTTTCCCATTAAAACTCTCAACTTTCTAACTTTGGGTCAACTATCAAAGATTTTGAAACTATTACTTTGGATATTAGACAATTACTTTAAATTTTGTCAAATCATAATTGATGCAATTTTTTTACCTACTTGACTTTTCAATACCATTCATTTCATAGAAATCTCCACTTGAAAGAAATTTCGAGACGAAATTTTCTAAAGTAGGGGAGACTGTAACATCCACTCCTTATATTTTTGCCAATATTACAAATGTAGTCCCTATATTATCACATTTACAAATCCAGTCCATGTACTTTTGTTTATTCTCAAATTAATAAAAGCTTGAGTTTCTTTTTATCAGTTCATATTTACTGACGGGTCTACGTTTTAATCAAATAAGTATATTGAAACGTTTTTCAAACTTACTATAATTTGACTTTTATAGGATACCAAGTCAGGATGTTAGTTATGCCAAAAAATCATTTTTTTGTATCATATATTTTAACCACAATAAAACAATTACCAATTTCTTTTAAACTTTATGACTAATTATATTACCTCAAAAATAAGTTTCATGAGTTTTCTAGTCAACTAATTACTAGTATTACTCACAAAATTGATTATTATATTAAACACCATTCATTATATTTCTAATTACTCATTCTTTTCCTCAATATTCCAACATGAGTTTCTCACACAAACACTCTCACTTCTCTCATCTTGTATCATCTTTTGAGTTCATATCATCATCATCCTTAAGAATTTTGGAGATTTTTGCTTTGGTTTTCATATATTCTTATTTTTCTTAATCGAACAAGCAAAACCGTAAGTATTTTCAATCAACTTTCACTATTTCTCCTTTTCATATATATATTTCTTCAATAGCATTATATTTATTTGATGATTCATACACTTTAGGGTTTCAATTGCTAGTTAGGGCTTTAGGGTGTTTATGAACAATTTGGGATTTTTGAGTTAAAAGTATAATTAACTTGTAAAATTCATAACTAATTCATATATTATCTAAAAATCATGAAATTCCAACCTTAGCTTCCAGATGATATTTATGACCTGAAAAATAGTTTCTATTCTGATTTTGTAGCCGTTGCAATAGTTTTAATAATTTTATTTTGATTAAATCATGCTTATTTCATTAAAAATCATATATAATGTATTTTAATGTTAATATTTGTGGAAAACCTATTTATTATGTTAGAATACTGATTATGATTTTTTCTACCTAATTTGTATTATTTTTGTACTTTTATAGAATTTAATTCTTTATTTAAGTTTTCGACAATAAATATAATATAAAATCATTTTGGTTAAAAAAAATTATCTAAAATTTATTTTTGACCATTTTCGTTCATAATACATTATTTTCATTAAAATTCTTGATATTTTGATTAACTTAAAATTTTTATGTGAATTTATGATAATTATGCGTTTATATATTCATTAAGTCGTTTAAAAATATTTAGATAATTTTATGACTTCATGAATCTATTATTATATAAACTTAAATTATTTACCTTATTTAAAATTTCTTTGACTAACCTAATTAATTGTTTGTATTTGAATTAATAAATACAAATAATTAATGTTTCAAAGTTGTTACATTTTTTTTGAACAAGTAAAAGTTGTTACATAATTTAACATTTATGTGACTTCCACCATTTACTTTAATTCATAACTTTCAATTATGAACTTATAATATTATTATTCTTATTTATTCTTTAGTTCATATGTCATATTATTTCAAGCAAGTATATATATTTACTTACGTCGCATTTTCAACATATATCGTTATTTACAAGTTAAACCCCAAATTAGACTAGACATCCTAAGTGCCTTAGACTAGAAACCCTAGACTTACTTTAAGTCCAAACACTTATACATATACCATACTTTTATGTTGAGACTTCGGGATTCGCCAATTCACGCTCACGACGATTTAGCGACATAACTATTTAGTGAATGTGAGTATATCTTTCCCCCTTTAGACTGTTTTACTATTTTGGGGTGACTCATGTACTTACTATCAATTTTCTATTTCATCTTACTAAAATAGCAATTCTTATGTGTCTTTGCTTGTGTCATTTCGTGAATCTATGACCTGTCAAATCATTAACCGTTGCGGCCTGGCATTTCAATGAATAGTACTATGGTATATACCCTTGTGACTCTGTTGAGAGTCCTCGTCATTGCTATGTATTACATTACTACTAGCGCATACTATATATATCTGCTTTCCTTTCATAGGGTTGATTTGACCCGGATACCACTTACTACATTTTGCAAAATAACACATGAATTGCTAAATTTTCCTTACTATATATATCAAACGGGTATGCTCACCAATACATGTTTGTATTGACAAAATTATTTTCATACATGTTTCAAGTTATTTGAGATGCATTCGTTAAGCTTTCGGTTTCATATTTAGATTTTGATTCATTGTATTTTAGTTTTAGTGACATTTAGAATCGTTGTATTTCTTTTCAATGTAATAAACTATTTAATCAATGTATCAATATTTACACTTTTAGTCCATGAGCTATTGAACAATCGTCACTACGTGACACCTCGATGTTTCCGCCATCGGTTGGGGTGTTACAGTATGTCGGAGATTGTGGAGTGTACGGGTAGTAAGAAAAAGAAAAGGGGTAGCTTTCGGAAGAAGACTCGGTTTGAGAAGTCTCCATCTCCGACGGGTCTGGAACGCCCTAAGAAACGGTCTAGGGAAGGCGAGGATCCCTACGACATTGATCGGTTCATGTTCATATTCATGGTACAAGATGTTCCGGTAGCCGTTGAGGAGGATGGTAGAAAAGGCATAGGGGATAGTTTGGAGGGAAATATTGACTCGGGTATGGCTGATGTAGTCAGGGAGGAACCGGTCGTAGGTGTACGGACGGATGTAGTTGAAGAGACGAATGCTACAGTGGTGTTGGGACATGCCTTGGGTGCGGTTAATATTGATAGGTACGAACAGTCTCTTATGAGTATGGTTAGCGAAGAAAGTTTTCAAGATGGTTCCTTATGAATTGTATGTCTTGCAATATAAGAGGGATGGGTTCGGTTCGTAAAGGTAATTGGATTAAAAATTTGAAGGTGGCAAATGAGGTTGGTTTTTTAATGATTCAGGAAACTCAGTTTCAGTCATTTGACGGTGTGGATGTCAGTAGGTTTTGGGGTCCTAGAGTCTATGAATATGATGTTGTTGATGTTGTTGGCCTGTCTGGGGGTCTGTTGTCGGTTTGGGATTCTAAGATATTCATGAAGACGTTAGTGATTAAGCGTAGGTTTATGCTTGTGGTTTCGGGATATATGAAGAATGATGGACAAAAGGTTCTTTTAGGAATGTGTATTGCCCGCAGAAGCTAGTTGATAAGCGTATAGTTTGGGATGACATTAAATCTTTGTTATCGGATGACGATGAGATGTGGATTGTGGCGGGAGATTTCAATTGTGTTAGAGATCGGTTGGAACGTAGAAACTCCAAGTATCATGAAGGGGCGACTAAGGAGTTTAATGATTTTTTAGACGACACTGGGTTACAGGAGTACTCGCTTCGTGGTCGGAGGTTTACTTTTCTTTCGGGTAATAAACTTAGTCGTATTGATCGTGTGTTTGTTTCTTGGTCATTTATGAATAAGTGGTGCAACGCCGAGTATAGAGTTTTGGACCGGGTAGAATCAGATCACTTTCCGTTGTTGTTGAAGATTGAGTCAAAAAAATTTGGTGCCAAGCCATTCCGTTTTTATAATTCTTGGTTAAATAGAGAGGGGTTAGACAAAGTGGTGGAGAATTCTTTGATCAATGGTTTTCTGGTGGAACCGGCCGATACTAATTTAATGCGCAAGTTTAAGTTGTTAAGGAATAATATTAAATCTTGGCATAATAGTATGGTTGTTATTGAGAAGGAGGAGGAAGTTGGGTTGAGGTCTGACATAGGGGAGTTGGAAGAGGCTCTAGAAAATCGGGAGCTAACAGAAGCGAAAGTTTGGGTTTTAGAAGAGGCGAATAAGAGATTGAGAGAATTGGAAACTTTTAAAATTCGAGATCTTAAACAAAAAGCGAGAGTTAAGTGGGCAAAGGAGGGTGATGCGAACTCTTCATTTTTTTCATGGAGTTATTAATTCGCGTCGGGTGTCCAACTCTATTCCTGGTTTGGTTATAAATGGCGAATGGGAGACGAAGCCTCAAGGGATTAAGAGAGAGGTGTAGCGGTTTTTTAAGGATAAGTTTGTGGAAGACATTAAAATCCGTCCTTCTCTTATTATTAATGATATTAAAAACTCTTGACCCTGTGGAGGCAGAAGGGTTGGTTACTCCGTTTCTTGAAAAAGAAATTAAAGAAGCGGTTTGGAATTGTGGGAGCGATAAAGCGCCAGGTCCGGATGGTTTTAACTTTCGTTTTATTAAAAAAATTTGGCCCTTGTTTTCTGGTGATTTTGTGCAGATTTTTATAGATTTTGCGGAGACGAGAGTTATTAGTAGGGGAGCGGGATCTTCGTTTATTACGTTGGTGCCAAAAACAAAGGACCCGGTGGATTTTGGAGATTATCGCCCGATTAATTTGATTGGTGTAGTCAGTAAAGTTATATCTAAAGCTCTAGCTAATCGGTTATGAAAGGTGATGGATGGGTTAATATCTGAAACACAATCGGCTTTTATAGCAGGGAGATACATTCTTGATGGTTCTCTTATTATTAGTGAACTTCTCTCATGGGCTAGACGAGGTGGGAAGGAATTGTTTATGTTCAAGATTGATTTCGCTAAAGCTTATGATAATGTCAATTGGGAGTTCTTGCTTTTAGTTATGAGACAGATGCGATTTCCTGAGGTGTGGTGTATGTGGATAAAGGGTATTTTGGCCTCGGCAAGGTCTTCTGTGCTAGTGAACGGGTCTCCTACTTTTGAATTCGCATGTGAGAAGGGCATGAGGCAAGGTGACCCTATTTCGCCATTCTTATTTATTATTGTTATGGAGGCTCTTGCAGGGTTGATGAGAAAGGCGTGCGAGGTGGGTGCTTTCACTGGTGTTCGGCTTCCGAGTAATGGTTTGGTTTTGTCTCATTTACTTTATGCGAATGATGCTATGATTATGGGTGAATGGTCGAGTAGTAATTTTGACACTTTGCGGCGTTTGCTTAGAGTATTTCATTTGTGTTCGGGCCTTAGAATTAATATTCATAAGTCTACCTTGTTCGGTGTGGGGAAAGGGATGGATGAGATTACGGACATGGCGCGGTCACTGGGTTGTTGTTCGGATCCGTTCAAGTATCTTGGTATTAGTGTGGGGGCGAATATGGGCAATATTAATAATTGGGACCCGGTGCTTAAGGTGTTTAAGAACAGGCTATCTAAGTGGAAGTCCAAGGTGCTTTCGATAGGCGGTCGTTTAGTGTTAATTAAATCAGTTTTGGAAAGTTTACCGTCATACTACTTTGCTTTGTACAAGGCGCCTAACGCGGTTATCTTGCGGCTAGAGTCTTTGATTAAAAGGTTTTTGTGGGGTGGCGACGAGGATATTAGAAAGGTGCATTGGGTGGCGTGGAATAAGGTTACTACTCCTAAGAAACATGGGGGGTTAGGCCTTAGTCGGTTGGGTGATAGTAACAATGCGTTTTTGCTAAAGTGGCTTTGGAGGTATAGAGTTGAAGGAGATTCTATGTGGAGACGGGTTATTGATGCTATTTATGGCTCCGCGCGACAGTGGAGATTTATCCTAGTAGAGCTTGTATTTCGGGTGTGTGGTCTAGATTGATAAAGAGTTGCACTAAACTTAAAGTGGGTGATTCTTGTGGGATTAATATGGTTCGGGGTTTAGTTGGCAACGGTATGACTATCAGATTCTGGTTAGACCCGTGGGTGACTAGTGTTCCCTTGAAGGTTTTATTCCCGTCTTTGTTCCGCCTTGAAGTTAATAAACGTGTGTTGTTGCTGAAAAAATTGGGAGTCAACAGGGGAATGTTACGGATGTTTGGAATTGGAGGTCTTATCCTTCCTCGGCCCAGGAGCTCAATGAATTAATAGAATGTCACAGCTTGGTTGTGGGCCAACATTTAGAAGATAGAGGTGATAGTTGGGCTTGGTTTTGATAGAGGCCCGGTTGAATTTTTTGTCCACGAGGCTAAAACTTGGATAATCATCGATCGAGTGCGGGGCAGAGGGACGAATCTGAATTTAAGTGGTGTAAGTGGGTCCCTTTGAAATGTAGTGTTTTTATGTGGAGGCTTCTTCTAGATAGAATTCCGACTAAAGTGGCCTTGCGAAGAAGGAACATTACACATGGCGAGAGTGTTTGTGATTTTTGCAGGAAGAGGATGAGAGCGTAGATCATGTCTTTACGGTATGTGTGCTGGCGACAGGCGTGTGGCAGGGTATTGCTAATTGGGTTCGGTAACCTCCTATTTTTCTTTTATCTATTAAAGATTTATTTGAAGTGGTTAAGTGCTCGGGTTGGTCGAATAGTAGGAAAGAGATTCTATATGGGATTATCGTGGTGACCTGTTGGCGGATCTGGAAAGCTAGAAACGAGAGGATCTTTACCTTGAAAAATACGAGTGTAGTGGAGTTAGTGGCGGATATTAAGTCATTGAGTTTTCTTTAGTTTTGTAGCAGGGGAAAAACTGGGGGAGTGGATTGGAAGGGTTGGAAATTGTTTTCTTTTGATGTAATGTAACGTTTGGATTGGGGGGATTTCCGTCTTGGAAGTTCCCTGGTCTTTTTGTTTTAATGAAATTTGCCTTTCAAAAAAAATGTATATTACATGCCCTAAAATTTTCATGCCCTAAAAAGCTTGGGAAGTCAGGGTTCCAGAGTTTTTCAGTTTAGATGGGTTTTCCATGGATTCTTACCTATATATATATATATATATAATATATATATATATATATATATATATATATTAAAAATGAAAGATTTACATTTGAGATGTTAATTATATTAACGCTATCCGGAGTGGGGGCGGGAAGGGGGGGGAACACTGCCGCCATAGTGGCGTGGAAGGGGCAGGAGGGGGCTGGCGTGGGGGGCCCACCGGCGTGGGGCTTGGGGTGGGGATGATGTGTCATCTCTCGATTGGGTAGGGTTTAATTATTAGTTTATATATAAAAAAAAAATCATATACTTTTATTTTTGTTTTGGCCGGTTAGTAAAAAATAAATAAATAAAAAAACATTACATAATTAAATTACTATATAACCATTACATAATTACTTAAACAATCATTACATAATCCTAATTCCTAATTACTTATTTAAACATAAATAAATCCTAAATTACTTATTAAACACTAGATAATTCCTAAATTACTTATTTAATCCTAATTTTCTCCACTATGGAGAGTAGTTGTCCCAGTCCTGGATTGTGAAGTACTCGGGGGACACGAAACGTGAGCTATCCCGTCCATCGGATCTCGCATCTGAGGGGAAGTAGTAGTACTCACGAGGAGGGTAGGAAGGCTCCAGAGGCGTTCCTCCTCCTCAATTTCCCTGAGGGCTTCCAAGTCCTCCTCAATTGGGGTAGTCTCGTGGAAGGGGGTGGGGGTGGTCTGGTGGTAGGGGTGGGGATTGTACATTTCGCATTTAATACTTATACGTTACGACTATTTGAATAAAACGTCAAGTTTCATTATTATTTCTTCTTTTAAAAATTATTTGTGACGCATTTGGACCCCTAATACTATATTAAATATATATATATATATATATATAGTATACATATATATTAGTAATATTATCAAAAAAATTATATGCTGGGGCCGGGATTCGAACCCGAGCCCTCAGCCGGGTCAACAGCATCAAACAACATCACCAACTGGGCTATACAAACATCTTGGTTTAATCCCAGCATATTATTATTTATAGACGAGTTTAGTTCTTCACAGTTGACTAGAAAGTCAACTGTGACAACAATCTACCTTAATTAACCAAATTCAAACGCGTTTATATCAAATTAGGAATGATTGATGAACGATTTGATGAATCCGCGTCCCTTACACGCTGTCTTGATGGTCAAACATACCAAATTTTTATGAATTACGCGTTAATACATCAATGACGAGTCAAACTTACCAATTCAGCGATCCAAACCCTCTCCCTATAAATTGGACCTCCCAAAACCTTCTCAACTCGCCGATAACACTCTCTCAATCTCCAATTTCTGTTTTAATTCGTCTTTTGAAGCATTCTTGTTCGAAGTTGACCTTTTCTGTTTGACCAACGATTCGAACATGATTCGTTTCTGTAAGTCCTTATTTATTGATGGGTTTTGATCTTCGGCATACACAACAATAACCCTATGATTAATTGGGTTATTGTTGTGTAATTTGATTAATTGAAAAGCTAGGGCACGAATGGTTGATTTAGGGAAGAACACGTTTCAGAATAAGATTATATAATTTAAACAGACAGAAACCAAACACAACCACTAATCTAGATCAAGTGGTTGTGTTTGGTGCTTTTGAGCCGGCCCACGCGGGTTCGATTCCCAGCAATCATCAGAGTATTTTTTTTTTTAACATTCAAGCTTTATATATAATTATTTGTATTTTAAAATCAGTTTAAAAATACTAAAACGACTTTATAAATTCTACAAAAATTATTTTATGTTAATCTATTAGAAAAGTTTAACATCACAATTTTTAGTTTTCCAAAATTTATTTATTTAATATATATAATAAATAATTCAAATTTATTCTATTTTATTTATAAAATTCTATAAAAATATCAAAAAAATTATGTAAATTTCCACAAAAAATTATTCTGAGTTTTATAACATTAAACTTTTCTGAAATGATTTTTTATTTCTGAAAAATCATTTATTTAATATTTTTAATCAATTTTTGTTAGTTTAAATCATAAATAAATCATAATAAATTCATTTTTTGATATTTTTGCACCCAAAATTTTATACAAATTATTTCTGATTATTTGGAACAGAATACAATTTTTAAAATTAATATTTCTGGAACCATAATATTTTTAAATATTAAAGTCATATTTTGACAATTTGAAATAAATAGATTTAATATTCTATTTTTAGAAAAATAATTTATAAAAATTATTTTCATACTTAAAACTTTATATTTTGACCATCTTTAGTTTAAAATTTACAAAAAGACTTTTGTTTATTTAATTATCAAATTTCCTTATTTATTAAACATTTTAATTTATTAATCAACAAATGTTTATCCCCAAATCGAAACCCTAGAAATTACTTGTAGACTAGATAGACTTAGATTTATTTGTTACCTTATACATAGGGTAAGACTTGGCAATCTTTGGGGCTACACTTATACTTTTCTCGAGACTTAATACTTTGCTAAGGTGAGTTTACGTAACCATGTTATTGCAATTCTTTATACTTGCAACATTATACTTAAGCAATTCTACATACATGTCTAGTTATAAACTTTAATGCCTCATGATTTAGACAACAACAACAGTTTCAACGAGTTTCAACATTACATAATCATTAGCTATCGCCAAGCCGGCGATACTCAATAATAGATCTATTGGATTGACAATCCCACCTAGATTCGTTGACCATCTTTTATGGGGAGCGCGGGTGATTGTTATCGTTCCAACATATTATTAAGGTGAACCGTGGATGACGGGATGGACCTAAACTAGTCGGAGGTTTGATTATGTCGATTCAACATATCATGTTTATTCATGTAGACTTAAACTTACGATAGACATATGAATTGCTAAACTTTTATACTTAAACTATTTGCTTGACATGGCTTATGTATTCTCACCAACTCTAGTTGACCCCCCCCCCCTCATTTTACAACTCAACATGGAAATAATGATGCATGAAGACATAGTATTAACATGAGAAGACAAACTGAAGTCTATGCTTGTATGGTTTTTGTGATGTATTAGATTTTCCACTTAAAACTCATTATGTATTTTCATTTTTGGATATTTGCACTTTAAATTAATTTCAATTAAAATTTGATTACCATGTGCTACTGTATACTCATTCTTACGTGACAACTCGTGTTTTCCTCGCCATCGGTTGGGGTGTTATAGATTGTATCAGAGCCTTGGTTATAGGGATTAGGTTATTAGAAAATAGTCTAGACTATAACCTTAGGGACTTAATCATACTTGCTTCTCTTACTTGTAACCCTAATGCTTCTCTAATATTATCCCTATCCTATACCTTATATAACCCTAAGCCTACAAGTGACTACTCTTATTCGTC